>CM062377.1:49207881-50536214 GCA_031216125.1 Dalbergia cochinchinensis
TCACTTTTCTTGCCCTAGCGCTCAACATGGTGATGGTAATTTCACTAGGGTTATGAAGAATGGAATCAGTGAAATACCTGGACATATCTCTTTTATTCATTCTAAGAGATTTGGCCTAATCTTGTAAGGAATTGCAAATGATCTCATCATATGGAGCTTTGATGATTATGGCAAGTCTTGAAGCTGTGATCTTTGTACACCCTAGTTTTTATTTCGAAAATAATTGAGACTTTATTGATAAGAATATCAAAATTCTGACAGAGGCAGAAATGATGAGAATAATGTAACGAACAAATTAAAAAAAATACATAGTGTTTTGCGGGTCTCGTAGGCCTGCCGGGATAGCCGAAACCCTAGAATTGGCCCCCAGAGATGTCTAAAATTTAGAAATTATAAGATTATATTTAGAAATAGGTAGAAATAAAGATTTTATACCCAAAATTACTTTTGGTCAATGTTTGATTACTTGGGTACATTGTTTCACCCGTTCGATAAAATTTCAATGTGCGAATTCTAACACCGAAAACTAATTGGATCTCTACAAGACAAATGAACCTATCTCTTTAAATCAAATGAATGGATAAGATTCAATCTGGAATTACAAGACTGAATTACAACCATCCATTTTACTTTATTATATTAGTAATTATCTAAATATAATATATAATATTCATGTCATTTAATAAACTCAACATTTAGCTTCTTCAAGAAGCCATAATTTTGACCAACAAAGAGAAGAGAAGCAGTTGCATTTCTTCCATAACCAATAGTTTCATCTTGGTTTTAACTTCCATATATACTAGCCTAGAGTTACCAAAATCAAAATCTTCCTTTACTAAAATTGTTCTACACCTCAACACCTACACATATAACCAATTAAAATCTCAACCCCTCACCAAATATCAACCTTGATACTTTGTACCTCACTATTTTGAAAGGGTTTTGGGAGTGTATTGAGGGCCTTGAAGTGAAGAGCATCATCTTGGAGCATAATAGAGACAAAGACACCAGAAGCTTCCAAAAGTAGGGTTTTATTGGATCTTTTCTTGTAAAATTTATATTTCACATTTTTGATTTGTTCTATCCAAACACTTTGATTGTTTTAGTAAATGATACATGGTTGTTGATGTATAAATTTTGGTGGAGGGTTTAGATGAGGTGAGAGAACTCATTTTAGCAAAAGAAATTTTAGTTAAAATGATAGATTTTTGGTTTGACTGCAGACAGTAAAATTTCATGAATTTGTAGACATATTTGTAGTCATGGTCATTGTCTAGAAAAATTATATCTGGGACCTAACATCTTGAAATATCTACACAAATTTTATTGAGCATTGATTTCAAGGAATACTGCCTAAAAAAAATCAAGAACTGAAATAGTACTCATGTTGTCTAGATTTCTAAAACTGAAGCAAGGAAACTACATAATTTTATTATCATAGTAAATGATCGAATTCTCCTTTGAAATTTTTACACGAAGTCGATAACATCTTGAAGTGTAACAATAATTTTTACTTTGAGTTGGTTTCATCATATGCTAAATTTAAAAATTGTGAGAACTAGGCTGTGAAAAAGTGTTTTCTGACCACTAAACTTGCAAAATTTAGTGATGTAACATCCTGATTTTTCTATCCGAGGGAAATGACCAAAATGCCCCTGAGGTCATTTCCTGACCCGAACTCGAGGGTAACCAACTCGGTCATCCTCGAAGGGTCAACTCAATGTTTGAAGGGGATTGAATGGCCTTTGAATGCTTTCGGAAGCGAAAATTTCGTTTTCTGCAGTTTCGGGTCAAAATGACCAAAATACCCCTATAGCGTTTTTACGCGAGAAAAGATGCCGTTTGAGCCCGGAACTTTCCCCAGAGGTTTGAAAACATGTTTTCATGTGTCTAGAGGTCTCTGTTCAAGCCCCGGTGGTCCCGGGCAGTTTTAGTGCAAAATTACGATTTTGGCCCTGGAATAGTATTTTTGAGCTTAATGACGTAATTAAGCAAACCTAAGCAATATTAGGCTCTGTAACATCCTAATTTTTAACCCAATACTCTAGAACATATTTAGGTTAATCATTAGTCTATTACTCTTTTAGTCTCATTCCTTACAACCTTTCATTAAAATACTTAGCGGAAAATATGAATAAATTTTTCTTTTTGAAACTTGAAAGCAAAACGTGAGCCGCGCA
The DNA here is from genome assembly GCA_031216125.1 of Dalbergia cochinchinensis. Classification (NCBI taxonomy): domain Eukaryota; kingdom Viridiplantae; phylum Streptophyta; class Magnoliopsida; order Fabales; family Fabaceae; genus Dalbergia; species Dalbergia cochinchinensis. Next base: position 49,210,062 of record CM062377.1, read on the forward strand.
CTAACCTAACGTTCATCATAACCATAACGTGCAAGGAAAAGTAGCCACACCATTGATAATCATGAAACATAGTATTATACATAACAATCATAATATCATCACATCTTTATAGATACATAGACTACTAACATCATTGTACCATCATTTACATCAATACACGCCCATATATGTGAAGTCATCCTTATCCACCTATGAGGTTGGATAAGTGTCGACCCAAAAAGCTAAGCTATTTATGCTCCCGCAGCGACCCTCTGCTCCGTTTGCTAGTGTGTCCCTTAAGCGCTAACCTCAGAAGAAATCACGAACCTCGTTGTAATCCTCGTCTAGAGACGACACGGAAGAAAAGGAAGGCATGAGAAACTCATTCGAGATTCTCAGTAGGGATTCCCGACTCTAACACTAGTGTCATCGTCGTCGTCCCCAGCCACCTCGGTTTTAATTATGAAAAAGGTGTACATGCATAAGGATTGGTTTTAGGCTTTACAAATCTAATTATCCGAAGTGGGTGTCTTTTAGTATGTGTCTTAATGACATGAATGCAACAGATATTTGATGAATGCATGACAATACCATATGCACATTAACATGAAAATCGTAATACTTGGGCACATCATAAAGGAACATAAATCATATACGTGGCATGAAAAGGCATAGTACTTTTCTTGTGGCATCTTTCTCATAAGTAAAACTCTTAAGTTCTTTTTCTTAAAGACCACCCTCTTAACATATCCACCAAAAGTCCAACCGATTCACCGGCCCGGCGATAATCTGGTCACCAAACTACATCTCACCTATCGCCTAGGAATGAGCTCATTCCTAACTAGTCGTCACTAGATTTAATATGGGCTAATAGAGGGGGTATACATAACTTTTCTTGGATCACCTATCTTAGGATCATTTCCTTCTTTGAAACGCTCTACTGGTATCTAGTACACAGCGAATTGTCCGCTTTGGCAAGCTCAATGTCAATAGCCTCACGGATTTGTTTCCTCGCCACCGTAGCGGGAGAAATGCGTCTCAGTACTATGTCACATCTGTTCTGGGGGTGCTCGGCCGAACCGGTGTCACCCAGAACCTATCCTGGGGGTGCTCGGCCGAACCGGTGTCACCCAGGAGTTTTCGCAAGCTTTTTCTCAAGTACTCAAGTTTGATGGGAAATTTGGCAGCGTAACGGCGTACACCGGATTTCCATCAAACTTGCTTTATGCCACCAAACATATAGAGCATACATAGCCATTCAATACCAACATAAGGCATCATAATCATCGTGTGCATCATAAGCATCATAATACCATAATTTTGCATAACGCATCATGGCGTGAGCATCAACGTATCAACACTATATACTCTCATAAACATACAACCTCATGAATTCCTTATATGAATAACATCATCATCATTCGCATACTACATGCATCATCATAGAACTTTCAACCGTTTATCCTTACGATAGCTTATGCTTTGACCCTTTATGGGTCTTAATCATGAGATATGGTTCTCTAACATCCGTCACTCATATTTTATGCACCTAAGGGCTCATAATTAAACATCATTAATCATCCTCATGTTCATACTTAAATCTTAATAGCATAGGGCAGAATCTCTAACTTGTGTTTACAGGGTTCTAGAACTTACGTTTTAGACCCTTTCTCGGTTCCGTCTTCGCCTAAGGCGCTATAAATTAAATCTAAATCAATTATGAGACATCCCTATGCTTAAGGACTAATTATTAATCATGTTTATCATGTTGTAAGGGTGCTGGACAGATTCCAGAAAAATAAATGTTCCAAGGGTTCTAAACTTGCATTTTTACGGTTTTCTAGTTACTAGTTTCCCTATAGGTGCTAGAATTCGATTCTAATCCAAATGATACCAAGTTTTTCATGTCTAAACAATCTAAATCTGATTATGTTCCCATTAAAACAGTTTGGATTAGTTCCATAAACAAATGGGTCGAAACTATATTAAATTCTAGCTTTACGGTATTTCTAGTTAGCTAGTTTCTTACCTATCATGCATAGGATCGCTTCTACATCATCATATGATATTCTCACACGTTCCAACACATCAAAACATCATCATACAGCATCACACTCATCATATCAGAATCGAAAACATTCAACTTTATTAAGAGAGTTTAAATTGACATTTCTAGGTACATAAGTTAACTAGTTTCTCTTGGAATCAATCTAGAACTTCTAAAACTATTTGCAAATCGTTTTAATTTATCAAGAGGCTAAGAGAAGCCTTAGGTCAGTGACCAAAACATATTCCATCCCCTAAAAGAGAATGGAATCACAACTTATAATGACATAACCTTATAAAGATTTGTAAAGCTTCAAGGAAAACTTAAAACATAGACTATTGGTCCTAGTAGCAAGATGAAAACTTATTGCAAGTCCTTCATCACTACTTGGCCGAAATTATGCATTCAAGGAATGCATTCACATTTTACTTTAACTTGGAATGAAATGGGCAAGTCTTTGAGCTCTAGGTTCTTAAGTTACGACATAAACTAAACGTGCTCATGCTTTTCATTTTTAATCTTGCTTACAAAATAAAGTGATGACTTAAATTAAATATGCAAGGCATAAACTTAAATGTGCAAGCTTGAAAGTAAATATGCGAGGCATAATCTTAAACGTGCAAGCTTGAAAGTAAATATACAAGGTTCAATTCTTTATTTTAGTGCTCTTGGCCTAACAACAATCGACTTTAAGGCCAAAATAGATAGGCATTCGAGAAATTAATTAGGTGATAATGCAAGTTCAATTCTTTATTTTAGTGCTCTAGGCCCAACAACAATCGACTTTAATGCCGAAATAGAAAGGCTTCGAGAATTAAATTAAGTGAAGATGCAAGTTCCATTTTAATCTTTATGTTCTTAGGTGATAGCTTGAAAGTAAAGATGCATAGCAAGAATGTAAATATGAATGCAAGCATAAAATAAATTATGCAAGTTCATTTTATCTTTCTAGAGCTCTTAACAAGACTTTAAAGGAACTTAAACCTCAACCCAAACTCATTCAAACAAGGTAAAGTCAAGCTTGGAGTTCTTAGAACTCAACATAATATTTTTGGGAAATCAAACTATGAAACTTAGAAAAATTAAGGAAATGGCCGAAATCTTCAAGAAAAGAAAGAAGCATTTTTAAAACTCTAGAGTTCATGACCTTGATGATATATTAACACCAACATCATGAGTCCTCATCATTGAGTTCATAGAGCCATTTTAAAACATCATCAAAGTTAAAGTTCTCAAAAGTTCAAGAAAAGAAAAACTAGAAACACTTTTGCTCAAGAACAAAAATCAAGCTCTAGAGTTTGTTTCAAGTGATGAACATCATCATGAAACTCTCATCATCAAGCTCTCATTTCTTTGAACTCCAAGGCTCATGGCCGAAAATGAGAAAGAACAAGGAAAGGAAAAGAAGTTCTAAAAAGAATCAAGAGAAACTATGAACATAAAACTTAGAACAAGAACTTTAAAGAAAAGAATACATGAAAGAAAATCCCTACTTGATGTGATGAACTTGAAGATGGAAGAAGAAGATGAAGATGATGAAGAACTTTGAAGAACTTGAAGAACTTGAAGAACACTAGAACTTTGAGAGAAAAGAAAAGCTTTGAGTGTTCCTAAACTTAGCAAATGATCTAAAAGTGGTGCAAGCTTCCCAAGGCCATCTATTTATAGAGAAATGAAGCAAATGGAGGGGATGAGAGGCTGATGTGTTTTTGGCCAAGGGGAGTGCAGCCCATGAGTTCCATGAGGTGAGATAATGTGGTCTTGAGGCATGGTGAGGTATGGTTCAAAGTATGGTGAGGTATGGTTCAAGGTATGGCCTCAAGCATGGTTCTTTGAGTAAGAAACAATTCAAATTGTGTGGTAAAAGGAGAGAGATGGCTGAATATGCATCAGCCCATGTGTGGTTGTGTTTGCATTTTAATTGTGGTTTAGAGTTGTGTTTAGGTGTATCTTTGATTATGCTTAAGATTAGGAATTTGTAAGAAAGTGTTTAGGCAAGGGAAATGGATAATTAAGGTGGTCTAGACATAATTAAGGAGTGGTCTTGCACCATTAGTGAGTTAAATCCTCAATTTAGAGTTTAAACAACTCTAGACACATTTCCTTGATTTAAGGAATTGGAGAGAAAACACTATTCAAGATTCCAAGACTAGGCATCTTGAGTTCTAAAAAGGGATTTAAGTTTAATCTAAGAAATTTTAGGTTCTAATTAACTTTAATAAATTATTTTGACTTTAGATTAATTAGGAAAATAAATTAATCTTCGTTTAGAGCCTAATATTGCTTAGGTTTGCTTAATTACGTCATTAAGCTCAAAAACACTATTCTAGGGGCAAAATCGTAATTTTGCACTAAAACTGCCCGGGACCACCGGGACTTGAACAGAGACCTCTAGACACATGAAAACATGTTTTTAAACCTCTGGGGAAAGTTTCGGGCTCAAACGGCACCTTTACCCACGTAAAAACGCTATAGGGGTATTTTGGTCATTTTGACCAAAGCTGCGAACGAGATTTTCGCTTCCGGAAGCATTCAAAGGCCATTCAATCCCCTTCAAACATTGAGTTGACCCTTCGAGGATGACCGAGTTGGTTACCCTCGAGTTCGGGTCAGGAAATGACCTCAGGGGCATTTTGGTCATTTCCCTCGGACAGAAAAATCGGGGTGTTACAGGCTCTAAACGAAAATTAATTTATTTCCCTAATTAATCTAGAGTCAAAATAATTTACTAAAGTTAATTAGAACCTAAAATTGCTTAGATTAAACTTAAATCTCTTTTTAGAACTCAAGACTAGTCTTGGAATCTTGAATAGTGTTTTCTCTCTCCAAATCCTTAAATCAAGGAAATGTGTCTACAGTTGTTTAAACTCTAAATTGAGAATTTAACTCACTAATGGTGCAAGACCACTCCTTAATTATGTCTAGACCACCTTAATTACCCATTTCCCTTACCTAAACACTTTCTTACAAATTCCTAATCTTAAGCATAATCAAAGATACACCTAAACACAACTCTAAACCACAATTAAAATGCAAACTAATCCTCCCCATGGGCTGATGCATTTCGGCCACATCCTCCCCCTTTGACCACATATTAAATTGTTTCTCACTCAAAGAACCATGCTTGAGGCCATACCTTGAACCATACCTCACCATACTTTGAGCCATACCTCACCATGCCTCAAGAACACATTATCTCACCTCATGGAACTCATGGAAGCCTCCATTCTGCACCTCATGGCTGAAGCCACTCTCCCCCATGAGCTCCCTCCATTTGTTTCATTTCTCTCTAAATAGAATGCCTTGAGGAGCTTGCACCACTTTTAGATCATTTGCTAAGTTTAGGAAACACTCAAAGCTTTTCTTTTCTCTCAAAGTTCTAGTGTTCTTCAAGTTCTTCAAGCTCTTCAAAGTTCTTCATCATCTTCATCTTCTTCTTCCATCTTCAAGTTCATCACACCAAGTAGGGATTTTCTTTTATGTGTTCTTTCTTTAAAGTTCTTGTTCTAAGCTTTATGTTCATAGTTTCTTTTGATTCCTTTTAGAACTTCTTTTCTTCTCCTCCTTCCTCTTTATGTTTCGGCCATGGGCCTTTGGAGTTCAAAGAAATGAGAGCTTGATGATGAGAGTTTCATGATGATGTTCATCACTTGAAACAAACTCTAGAGCTTGATCTTTGTTCTTGAGCAAAAGTGTTTCTAGTTTTTCCTTTCTTGAACTCTTGAGAACTCTAGTTTTGATGGTGTTTCAAAATGGTTCTAAGGACTCAATGATGAGGTCTCATGATGTTGGTGTAAATATATCACCAAGATCATGGATTCTAGAGTTTCAAATATTTCTTTTCTTTTCTTGAAGATTTCGGCCATTTCCTTAATTTTTCTAAGCTTCATGGTTTGATTTCCTAAGAATATTATGTTGAGTTTTAAGAACTCCAAGCTTGACTTTACCTTGTTTGGATGAGTTTGGGTTAAGGTTTAAGTTCCTTTAAAGTCTTGTTAAGAGCTCTAGAAAGATAAAATGAACTTGCATAATTTATTTTATGCTTGCATTCATATTTACATTCTTGCTATGTATCTTTACTTTCTAGCTATCACCTAAGAACATAAATATTAAAATGGAACTTGTATCATCACTTAATTTAATTCTCAAAGCCTTTCTATTTCGGCCTTAAAGTCGATTGTTGCTGGGCCTAGAGCACTAAAATAAATAATTGAACTTGCATTATCACCTAATTAATCTCTCGAATGCCTATCTATTTCGGCCTTAAAGTCGATTGTTGTTGGGCCAAGAGCACTAAAATAAAGAATTGAATCTTGCACATTTACTTTCAAGCTTGCACGTTTAAGATTATGCTTCGCATATTTACTTTCAAGCTTGCACGTTTAAGTTTATGCCTTGCATATTTGATTTATGTCATCACTTTAATTTGTAAGCAAGATTAAAAATGAAAAGCATGAGCACGTTTAGTTTATGTCGTAACTTAAAGAACCTAGAGCTCAAAGACTTGCCCATTTCATTCCTAGATAAAGTTAAATGCGAATGCATTCCTTGAATGCATAATTTCGGCCAAGTAGTGATGATGGACTTGCAATGAGTTTTCATCTAGCTACTAGGACCAATAGTCTACGTTTTAAGTCTTTCTTAAAGTTTTACACATCTTTATAAAGGTTATGTCATCACAAGTTGTGATTTCATTCTCTTTTAGGAGAAGGAATATGTTTTGGTCATTGACCTAAGGCTTCTCTTAGCCTCTTGATGAATTCAAATGATTTGCAAAGAGTTTTAGAAATTCTAAATTGATTCCAAGAGAAACTAGTTAACTTATGTACCTAGAAATGTCAATTTAACTCTCTTATTAAAGTTAAATGTTTTCGGTTCTGATATGATGAGTGTGATGCTGTATGATGATGTTTTGATGTGTTGGAATGTGTGAAAATATCATATGATGATGTAGAAGCAATCCTATGCATGATAGGTAAGAAACTAGCTAGAATTTAACATAGTTTTGACCCATTTGTTTATAGAACTAATCCAAACTGTTTTAATGGGAACCTAATCAGATTTAGATTGTTTAGACATGAAAAACTCATTTGAGTTAGAATTGAATTCTAGCACCTATAGGGAAACTAGTAACTAGAAAACCGTAAAAATGCAATGTAGAACTCTTAGAACATTTATTCTTCTGGAATTTGTCCAGCACCCTTACAACATGATAAACATGATTAATAATTAGTCCTTAAGCATAGGGATGTCTCATAATTGATTTAGATTTAATTTATAGCGCCTTAGGCGAAGACGGAACCGAGAAAGGGTCTAAAACGTAAGTTCTAGAACCCCGTAAACACAAGTTAGAGATTCTGTCCTATGCTATTCAGATTTAAGTATGAACATGAGGATGATGAATGATGTTTAATTATGAGCCCTTAGGTGCATAAAATATGAGTGACGGATGTTAGAGAACCGTATCTCATGATTAAGACCCATAAGGGTCAAAGCATAAGCTACCGTAAGGATAAACGGTTGAAAGATCTATGATGATGCATGTGTTATGTAAATGATGATGATGTTATTCATATGATGGATTCATGAGGATATATGTATATGTGGCATAAAGCAAATTTGGAAGGAATTCGGTGTAATGCCGTCGTCACTAATTCCGACAAATTTGGGGACTTAAAGAGATTTTGAAAATTAAGGTACTAAGATGGGTTCTAGGATAACACCGGTTCGGCCGAGCACCTCCATAGAACTCATGTGACATCGGTACCATTTTACACTCTTAGGTGACACCGGTTCGGCTGAGCACCCCTAAGAGAATTGCCCCCTAACCCGTACTCAGATAGTCGGGATTTATGATTTATGATACGCTTATCGTTAAGTGGTAAGTAAAAACTAGTGACGACTAGTTAAGGTATGAGCTCATAACCTAGATGTATGACACGTTCTGGGTGACACCGGTTCGGCCGAGCACCCCCAGTTCGATTGTCTTTTAGGGTGGCCCATGAGGAAGAGAAGTTTCATGATTATGATTATGTCACTATGTTTTGTCCCATATGAATGTTACTATTGCCACTTTATGCCACTAAGTATGACGATACTTGATGTTATGTTCTATGTATGTGCATTAGGTAGTGCCATGCATACATCCTCTATTATGTTGAATTCATGACATTAAGATCATCCTAAAATGAATGGACCTTGGCTAAAGTATACTTTAAAGTTTAAAATGAACTTAATGCATATTCAGTCATTTTGTATAAATAAACCCAAGGTTCCTGAGGACGTAGATGATGAAACCTAGGTAGTAGGAGGCCCTACTGAGATTCTTTAGCAAGATTCTCACTCCCTCTATCTCTTTCTTTCCATCACGTCTTCAGATGGCGACGTTCGTAGTGTTCGTGGACACGCCGACATGGGAAGTGCACCATGACCCGGACCACGGGTCATTCCATTTTGTGGGTCGATACACAGTTAGAGTATTCATGTTCATGGGTCGACCTTTCACTCCCCCTGTACATTCCCATCATTTCTCCCCCGTCTCACCTTTTGGCGATAACCTAGTGTTCGAGCGCGCACGTCCCCGAGAGGAGAGGCTACGCCATACTCCACCTTCCGCGTCCGCCGTTCGAGACTACCCCCAGTATGTGCCCCGTTGCCCGTCGTCTTTCTCGGAGACGGATCCTTCAGAGGACTCGGCCACCCAGGTACCCTCCGAGGGATCTTCCCCCACCATACCTATGGACTTTGGAGAGGATAGCGAGCCCACCGTGACTCAGCCGAGGCGTGCATGACGACCGAAGATGCGGCTATACCCCGGGAGTCACACTCGATCCCTGCTCCGCCTCTTCACGCCTGAGGAGCTCGCCCAGTTTCCCGGATATCTGCCTCGATCACTAGATAGTCGCCAGTAGGAGGCCGTGGATAGCCCGAGTTAGAGCACACACCACTTAGATGGAGATAAACCTTCCTTTGTTTAGAGGTTATCCCATTAGATGCACTCGGGTAGGAGAGTAGATTATGTTTATGTTTTATGATGTATTTTCTTTTATGTATTTTCCTTGTACTAAATTAAGTCTCACACTTATAAGTGGGCAAGTTATATATATAAGATGTTATTCAGTGTTTCTCATGATGTGCCTTTATGTGCCTTGTGCTATAACGTTATGGAATATATGTTTTGCCCGTTACTTGTTACATCGCATCGCGCGGCTCTCACTTTGTATTTCAAAAAAAAAAAATTTACCCGTATTTTTTGCTAAGTATTTCTAAGTAAAATTGAGAACTATGAAGTAACAGACTAATGTTTAACCTAAGTATGTTCTAGAGTATTGGGTTAAAAATTAGGATGTTACATTATGGTATCAGAGCAGTTTGATTCTCATGGAGCCTGAGGAATGGACTGACTATGCTCTCTAAAGCGTAGTACGATAGCTATGTCATGCGTAGTGCTTAGCTAGAGATAAGCTATAGGGTAGAGGTGCATGACCCTTGTCTACTTGCGTGTGCCATGGTAACTAGCTCATCTTACATGGAATATTGAGCCTGATCACCTCAGTGTTTATTGTCTCATGTGTTTAGGGACCAATGGCACCAAGGAGACAACCTAGGACCCCAACCGAGGGGGACCAAAACGATGCCACTGCTGCTGCTGTTCGTGACATGGCAAGAGCCATGGAACGAATGTTCGAGAGAATGAACCAACAAGGGGACACCAGACGTGCTCCCCCTACTGCTGAAATGGTCGAGCAAGCGAGGTTTGGTGAGTTTCGCAAGGCGAACCCAGCAACCTTCCGAGGAGCCATGGACCCCGACAAAGCTGATGAGTGGATCAAAAACATGGAGAAGATCTACTCCGTGGTAGCTTGCTCGGAGGAGCAAAAGGTCACCTTCGCTGCCTATATGATGGAGTCGGATGCCGAAGTTACGGTGGATCGCACCAAGATCGCTAGAAGCTTCGCATGCTTGTCAATCGAGCTGTTCAAGACCTACTTCTATGAGAAGTACTTCCCGAAGTCCGTAAGGAACACGAAAGATATTGAGTTTATGCAACTGACTCAAGGAGGGTCTCATCGTCGCCCGAAGACAGCGAAATTCGAGGAGTGATCAAGTTCTCTCTGATTGTTTCAAGGAAACCCCGACGAGGTGTGGAAGTGCGTCAAGTATGAGGCCGGACTAACGGCAGAGCTCAACTATGCTGTGGCGTACATGGAGATTAGGGACTTTCAACCCTAGTCAACAAGTGCCGGATCATGGAAGAGGGACAGAAGAAAATCAATGCTGCAAGGGCAGCACGGAACAAGGGGCAGGCACCTCAAGCCCCAAAATTCAAGCCCCGATATCCAAACCAATCCCGAAATCACTATAATCCCTACCAAACCAACCAGTTCAAACCACAACAACAACAAAGAACCCTCTTCCACCAACAACCCAAGCAACCACACCGACCACAATTCCAGAACAACAACAACAACAACAACCGACAAGGAGGGTCGGGCGGCCCCCGAAACAACCAAGGAGGGTCAAGTGGGGCTAAGAACAAGGAACCTCAAGGAACCCCCGCCCAAGCTACCCCAGCCGTGCTATGTCCCAAATGCGGGAAGGATCATGGAAACCGTCCCTGCCTGGCGGGGCAGAATGTCTGCTTCCGATGCGGAAAGCCTGGCCACTACGCCAACAACTGCACTAATGGGAGGCCAGCAAGCCAGAATTCCCGGCCGCAACACCATGGGAGGGTCTTCACCCTCAATGTAGACGAAGCGGACACATCCAACGGTCTCATAGAAGGTAAGTGCGAGATAGGTGGTAGAACCTTAATTGTACTATATGACTCTGGTGCAACACATTCTTTTATTTCATATGCTAGTGTCAAGGCTCTAAATTTGAAAACTTCCAAACTTCCTTTTGATCTTATTGTTTCCACCCCTACAAATCATCCTGTGAATACTTGTTATTGTTGTCTAAAATGTCACCTCACCACTGAAAATAGGCCATATGTTATGGATTTAATTTGTTTACCCATGAAAGGTATAGGAGTAGTTCTTAGCATGGATTGGCTTCACGCCAACCGTGTATTGTTAGACTGTGACACCAAAACAGTTGTCTTTCCATCTCCCCCTAGTGAAATAAGTCAACCTTTGAGACTTTACCTCAATGCTGTAGAGGTCCACTGTAGTGGGAAAAAGACTAAGGGATATGTTCTCCTAGCCGCTAGTGAAGTACACTTTGAGCAGATTTTAGAGAATATACCAATAGTGAGAGACTATCCCGAGGTGTTTCTGGAAGATATGCTCGAGTTCCCTCCCAAGAGAGAGGTGGAGTTCTCCATTGAGTTGGTTCCTGGAGCGGAACCAATCTCCATTGCCCCCTATAGAATGTCACCCCTAGAACTAGCCGAGCTTAAAACCCAACTTGAGGAACTTTTAGAGAAGAGCTTTATAAGACCTAGTGCTTCACCATGGGGAGCCCCAGTCTTGTTTGTAAAAAAGAAGGACGGGAGCATGAGGTTGTGCATAGATTATAGGCAATTGAATCATGTGACAGTGAAAAACAAATACCCTTTGCCTAGGATTGATGATCTTATGGACCAATTGAGAGGAGCAGTAGTATTTTCCAAGATCGACCTAAGATCGGGATACCACCAAATTAGAGTGAGAGATCAAGATATACCAAAGACTGCCTTTAGAACTCGGTATGGACACTTTGAGTTCGCGGTGATGTCTTTTGGGTTGACAAATGCTCCTGCAGTATTTATGGATCACATGAATAGGATCTTTAGACCCTATTTAGATTAGTTCGTGGTCGTTTTCATAGATGATATACTCATCTATTCGAAGACCCACGAGGAGCATGAGCGTCATTTGAGGATAGTTTTGGAGATTTTGAAGGAGAAAAAGCTGTATGCAAAACTCTCTAAGTGTGAATTTTGGTTGGAGGAGGTCAAGTTTTTAGGGCACGTTGTGTCAAAAGGAGGTATAGCCGTTGATCCTAGTAAGGTAGAAGCCGTAATGAATTGGGATAGACCGACCACCGTAACGGAAATACGGAGCTTTTTGGGTTTAGCAGGCTATTACCGTAGGTTTATCAAGGGATTCTCCCAAATTGCCCTACCCCTGACCAAGCTAACTAGGAAGAATGCACCATTTGTGTGGAATCCCGAGTGTAAGAAGAGTTTCCAAGAGCTTAAGGAAAGGTTAACCACGACCCCAGTCTTAGTTTTACTTAGCCCCAATGTACCTTTCGAGGTATATTGTGATGCTTCGGGCAAAGGAGTAGGGTGTGTGTTGATGCAAAATAGGCAAGTGGTAGCCTATGCATCTCGACAACTCAAGCCTCACGAGGCTAACTACCCCACCCATGACCTAGAGTTAGCCGCCGTAGTGTTTGCCTTAAAGATGTGGAGACACCATTTGTATGGTGTAAGGTTTGAAGTTTTCTCCGATCATAAGAGTCTCAAGTACCTCTTTGATCAAAAGGAGTTAAACATGAGGCAAAGAAGGTGGATGGAATTCCTCAAGGACTACGATTTCAGTTTGAGTTACCACCCCGGCAAGGCTAATGTAGTCGCCGATGCCTTGAGCCGAAAGTCGTTACACCTGTCCCACATGATGATCAAAGAAGTTGAGTTGATAGAGAAGTTTAGGGATATGAATCTAGGAATGTCAGCGACCGATAAAGGGATAAAGATGTGCTATCTTAGTGTGACAAGTGGATTTAAGCAAAGGATCATGTTAGCACAACGAGAGAATGAGGAGTTCGAGGAGATTATAGATGCTGTTAAGGCGGGAAAGTTGAAAGGTTTCGAAAGAGGCGAGGATTGGATATGGAGGTTTGAAGGAAGGATCTGCGTACCCCAAGATGGTGACCTCCGAGAAAAGATCTTGGAGGAGGCTCACAAAAGCTATTTCACCATCCATCCTGGTGTTACCAAGATGTACCAAGACTTGAAGAAGATGTTTTGGTGGCCCGGAATGAAGAAGGATGTAGTCGCCTGGGTTAGTAAGTGCTTGGTATGTCAGAAAGTGAAAATCGAGCACCAAAAACCTTCAGGTTTGTTGCAACCCCTGTCAATCCCCGAATGGAAGTGGGAATGCATATCTATGCACTTCGTGACGGGATTGCCTAAAACGCAAGCTGGCCATGATGCTATATGGGTGATAGTGGATCGACTAACCAAGTCAGCACACTTTCTGCCTATAAGAGTGACATACTCTTTAGATAAATTGGCTCAGTTATACATCCAAGAGATCGTAAGATTGCATGGAGTACTGTCGACGATAATCTCGGATAGAGATCCGCGGTTTACGTCGCGTTTTTGGGGAGCCTTTCAAAAGGCGTTTGGTTCAAAGCTATGCTTGAGCACTGCTTACCACCCACAAACAGACGGACAATCCGAAAGGACGATCCAAACCCTAGAGGATATGCTAAGAGCCTGTGTGTTAGACCAAAGGGGAAGTTGGGATAAGTACTTGCCTTTGATCGAGTTTGCGTATAACAATAGTTATCACGCGAGCATCGGTATGGCACCGTACGAGGCGTTGTATGGAAGGAAGTGCCAATCACCCTTGTATTGGTACGAGCCTGGGGAGCAAAGTGTCTTAGGACCCGATGTAGTGAGGGAAACGACGGAACAAATCAAGAGGATCCGGGATAGGATGCTCACTGCTCAAAGTAGACAAAAGAGCTATGCGGACAAGCGGCGCAAGCCCTTGGAGTTCAAAGAGGGAGAACATGTGTTCCTTAGGATTACCCCCACTACAGGCATAGGGAGAGCCATGAAAGTCAAAAAGTTGAGCCCCCGATTCCTTGGTCCTTTCCAAATTCTTCAAAGGATAGGAACAGTTGCCTATAAAATAGCCTTACCCCCTAATCTTTCTAATCTTCATGACGTCTTTCACGTCTCTCAGTTAAGGAAGTATGAGTCCGACCCTAGCCACGTTTTAGAGCCAGAGCATGTTCAGTTAAGGGACGACCTAACTTTCAATCTTCCCCCTACGAGGATCGTGGACCGCAGAGTCAAGCAACTGAGGAACAAGTCTGTCCCTTTGGTAAAAGTAGCATGGGGACGCGACAAGTCCGAAGAATTCACATGGGAGCTAGAGACAGAAATGCGAGACAAGTATCCCGAGCTTTTCTAAGGTAACGAATTTCGAGGGCGAAATTCTTTTTAAGGAGGGGAGTAATGTAACACCCCGATTTTTCTGTCCGAGGGAAATGACCAAAATGCCCCTGAGGTCATTTCCTGACCCGAACTCGAGGGTAACCAACTCGGTCATCCTCGAAGGGTCAACTCAATGTTTGAAGGGGATTGAATGGCCTTTGAATGCTTTCGGAAGCGAAAATTTCGTTTTCTGCAGTTTCGGATCAAAATGACCAAAATACCCCTATAGCGTTTTTACGCGGGAAAAGATGCCGTTTGAGCCTGGAACTTTCCCCAGAGGTTTGAAAACATGTTTTCATGTGTCTAGAGGTCTCTGTTCAAGCCCCGGTGGTCCCGGGTAATTTTAGTGCAAAATTATGATTTTGCCCCTGGAATAGTGTTTTTGAGCTTAATGACGTAATTAAGCAAACCTAAGCAATATTAGGCTTTAAACGAAGATTAGTTTATTTTCCTAATTAATCTAGAGTCAAAATAATTTATTAAAGTTAATTAGACCCTAAAATTGCTTAGATTAAACTTAAATCTCTTTTTAGAACTCAAGACTCCTAGTCTTGGAATCTTGAATAGTGTTTTCTCTCTCCAATTCCTTAAATCAAGGAAATGTGTCTAGAGTTGTTTAAACTCTAAATTGAGGATTTAACTCACTAATGGTGCAAGACCACTCCTTAATTATGTCTAGACCACCTTAATTACCCATTTCCCTGACCTAAACACTTTCTTACAAATTCCTAATCTTAAGCATAATCAAAGATACACCTAAACACAACTCTAAACCACAATTGAAATGCAAACTAATCCTCCCCATGGGCTGATGCATTTCGGCCACATCCTCCCCCTTTGACCACATATTAAATTGTTTCTCACTCAAAGAACCATGCTTGAGGCCATACCTTGAACCATACCTCACCATACTTTGAGCCATACCTCACCATGCCTCAAGAACACATTATCTCACCTTATGGAACTCATGGAAGCCTCCATTCTGCACCTCATGGCCGAAGCCACTCTCCCCCATGAGCTCCCTCCATTTGTTTCATTTCTCTATAAATAGAATGTCTTGAGGAGCTTGCACCACTTTTAGATCATTTGCTATGTTTAGGAAACACTCAAAGCTTTTCTTTTCTCTCAAAGTTCTAGTGTTCTTCAAGTTCTTCAAGCTCTTCAAAGTTCTTCATCATCTTCATCTTCTTCTTCCATCTTCAAGTTCATCACACCAAGTAGGGATTTTCTTTCATGTGTTCTTTCTTTAAAGTTCTTGTTCTAAGCTTTATGTTCATAGTTTCTCTTGATTCCTTTTAGAACTTCTTTTCTTCTCCTCCTTCCTCTTTATGTTTCGGCCATAGGCCTTTGGAGTTCAAAGAAATGAGAGCTTGATGATGAGAGTTTCATGATGATGTTCATCACTTGAAACAAACTCTAGAGCTTGATCTTTGTTCTTGAGCAAAAGTGTTTCTAGTTTTTCCTTTCTTGAACTCTTGAGAACTCTAGTTTTGATGGTGTTTCAAAATGGTTCTAAGGACTCAATGATGAGGTCTCATGATGTTGGTGTAAATATATCACCAAGATCATGGATTCTAGAGTTTCAAATATTTCTTTTCTTTTCTTGAAGATTTCGGCCATTTCCTTAATTTTTCTAAGTTTCATAGTTTGATTCCCAAAAATGTTATGTTGAGTTCTAAGAACTCCAAGCTTGACTTTACCGTGTTTGAATGAGTTTGGGTTAAGGTTTAAGTTCCTTTAAAGTCTTGTTAAGAGCTCTAGAAAGATAAAATGAACTTGCATAATTTATTTTATGCTTGCATTCATATTTACATTCTTGCTATGCATCTTTATTTTCAAGCTATCACCTAAGAACATAAAGATTAAAATGGAACTTGTATCATCACTTAATTTAATTCTCAAAGCCTTTCTATTTCGGCCTTAAAGTCGATTGTTGCTGGGCCTAGAGCACTAAAATAAAGAATTGAACTTGCATTATCACCTAATTAATCTCTCGAATGCCTATCTATTTCGGCCTTAAAGTCGATTATTGTTGGGTCAAGAGCACTAAAATAAAGAATTGAAACTTGCACATTTACTTTGAAGCTTGCACGTTTAAGATTATGCTTCGCATATTTACTTTCAAGCTTGCACGTTTAAGTTTATGCCTTGCATATTTAATTTATGTCATCACTTTAATTTGTAAGCAAGATTAAAAATGAAAAGCATGAGCACGTTTAGTTTATGTCGTAACTTAAAGAACCTAGAGCTCAAAGACTTGCCCATTTCATTCCTAGATAAAGTTAAATGCGAATGCATTCCTTGAATGCATAATTTCGGCCAAGTAGTGATGATGGACTTGCAATGAGTTTTCATCTAGCTACTAGGACCAATAGTCTACGTTTTAAGTCTTTCTTAAAGTTTTACACATCTTTATAAAGGTTATGTCATCACAAGTTATGATTTCATTCTCTTTTAGGAGAAGGAATATGTTTTGGTCATTGACCTAAGGCTTCTCTTAGCCTCTTGATGAATTCAAATGATTTGCAAAGAGTTTTAGAAATTCTAAATTGATTCCAAGAGAAACTAGTTAACTTATGTACCTAGAAATGTCAATTTAACTCTCTTATTAAAGTTAAATGTTTTCGGTTCTGATATGATGAGTGTGATGCTGTATGATGATGTTTTGATGTGTTGGAATGTGTGAAAATATCATATGATGATGTAGAAGCGATCCTATGCATGATAGGTAAGAAACTAGCTAGAATTTAACATAGTTTTGACCCATTTGTTTATAGAACTAATCCAAACTGTTTTAATGGGAACCTAATCAGATTTAGATTGTTTAGACATGAAAAACTCATTTGAGTTAGAATTGAATTCTAGCACCTATAGGGAAACTAGTAACTAGAAAACCGTAAAAATGCAATGTAGAACTCTTAGAACATTTATTCTTCTGGAATCTGTCCAGCACCCTTACAACATGATAAACATGATTAATAATTAGTCCTTAAGCATAGGGATGTCTCATAATTGATTTAGATTTAATTTATAGCGCTTTAGGTGAAGACGGAACCGAGAAAGGGTCTAAAACGTAAGTTCTAGAACCCCGTAAACACAAGTTAGAGATTCTGTCCTATGCTATTCAGATTTAAGTATGAACATGAGGATGATGAATGATGTTTAATTATGAGCCCTTAGGTGCATAAAATATGAGTGACGGATGTTAGAGAACCGTATCTCATGATTAAGACCCATAAGGGTCAAAGCATAAGCTACCGTAAGGATAAACGGTTGAAAGATCTATGATGATGCATGTGTTATGTAAATGATGATGATGTTATTCATATGATGGATTCATGAGGATATATGTATATGTGGCATAAAGCAAATTTGGAAGGAATTCGGTGTAATGCCGTCGTGTCGCCCAATTCCCGAGAAATTTGGGGACTTAAAGAGATTTTGAAAATTAAGGTACTAAGATGGGTTCTAGGATGACACCGGTTCGGCCGAGCACCTCCATAGAACTCATGTGACATCGGTACCATTTTACACTCTTAGGTGACACCGGTTCGGCCGAGCACCCCTAAGAGAATTGCCCCCTAACCCGTACTCAGATAGTCGGGATTTATGATTTATGATACGCTTATCGTTAAGTGGTAAGTAAGAACTAGTGACGACTAGTTAAGGTATGAGCTCATAACCTAGATGTATGATGTAACACCCTAGTATTCGACCCAATACTACTAGTACGTACTTAGGCCAAATATTAGTCATTACTTGCTGGCATGGTTCATCTTCTTGAGAAAATAGACTTAACGAAAATACGAGCCAACCTTTTTTTTGAAATCATTACTTAAAATAGAAGCCGCGCGTAACTTTACGAGTCGGTATCATAGTATACGGAACGATAACATAGGAATGGCTCCAAAACATAACATCGAACATAACATCAATCATAACTGAAATACCTCATAGATAAAATGCCTATCCACTGGGCAGGACTCTTCAAGTACATAATGTATAAATAAATACAACGGAAAACAGAAATACATCGAAAAGAACTGAAAGAAAACATCCCGATCCCCGTGCAATCTATGATGGATAACCCCAACGCAAGAAGGGGTTTCATCTATACTAGTGGTGTGTGTGCACTAAGGCCTACCCTCTGTCTATGCAATGAGATCACGGGTATGGAGGGACGTAGCCAATCCATGGGCGGAGCTCAGCCGGGGCAGGCATGCCTTGTGACTGGATGGGTCGCCCACGTCGAGGTCGTGGTCCTGGTACCGGAGCTCTCCGATACTGGGTAACCGTCTCCTCGCTGCCCGTCGGTTGCTGCGGTGGAGTGGGGGCAGAGTCCTCATGACCCATAGGGACGTCCTCTATAGGGTCCTCCTCCGAGTGTTGTGTCAACGGCACGTATACCGGCAAATCGGCTGAACGGTCAAAGGGGGCCCGCAGGTTCTGCTCCCATTGGGGTCGTGCATGCTCAAAAATCGCGGGATCGTCGTAGGGGGATGCCGGGGTGAAGTGGTGGCTATAGACATGGTGCGAAAATGGCCGTCCAACGAACATGAATACGCGTAAGGTACATCGGCCCTCAAAATGATAGGACCCATACTCCGGGTCGTGGTGGATCTCCCACCGTGGAGTGTCAATGAATAGGACGAAGGTCGCCATCTCGCTCTCAAGACGTAATGGAAAGGAAAAGATAGAGGGAGTGAGATTCTTACTAAAGAAACTCAGTAGGGTTTTCCTTCTATCCTAGGTGTCATCATATACGTCTCCAGGAATCTCGGGTTATTTATAAAATAATGGACATATATAGGTTCAATTATGAGTTTTCCAAAATCTCCTTTTCCGAGAATCCGTTCTTTTTATCATGGCACTTGTGTTACATAGGCTTTATACTAAAGTCATAGACATAAATCATGTAGCTTGGTACGTAGAACGTAAATCATATCACTGGTACATGGAACATAAATCATATAACTGGTACATGGAACATAAATCATATAACTGGTACATGGAACATAAATCATATACTGGGTTACTTAGGTGACATAAGAACCTTTACTTAACTGGGCCGCCCTAATATTTCTCCCTTTTGAGAAAACTCTAGGTTATGAGCTCATACCACACTAGTCGTCACTAGCATCTAGACTTTATCCATTTGGATAAGTCAACTTCCCGACTTTAAGTACGGGTTTAGGGGCCTAGAATCACATTGTCCCTACCCTTAATTCGGTGGTTTCAAAGGATTACATTTTTATGTTCTAAGTCATCCTAAGTTTAACATGTTTCTTCAAGATGCCACATAATTAATGCATAACACATAATTACTACCTCGGCATCTCCAAAGTTCTTTTACAGAAATAATAACATGTTAATACAAGCTATCACATAGGGATAATAGTTCACATGGCACCATACACGTCATGAGCTAACACATCAATTCATCATCAAACTTAAGGGCGCATAGTCATCCCTTAAGGTGAAAATCCCTAAATCGGGTAACCTCAAACTTTCCCATTACTTTCTAGTATGTTTATGGGATTGATTAACCTCATTACCATAATCCATTAAGTTCTAAATCCTAATTAATTATGGTTGGACAGCTTTATGTAGTTGTTCATATTTGGTGAATTACGTGTTCTAGAAAATGCGTTTTAAGCCCTTTCTCGCATCCGACTTTTTCTATGGTGCAATAATTAATACCTAAGCCAATTATGAGTCACTCCCACACATCTAGACATAATCTAATGTGATTCTAAATATTTTATCAAGGCTGGACAGAAACTCATTTTGTCATTCTTTATAGTTCTAGAATTCGCATATTAAGCAAACAAAGTCACTAATAATGCTTTAAAGAGTCTAGAACAATTATCACATACTTGGCAAGGTATTACAACATATTTAGACCACCCAAAACAGAATTTAAGGTGCTGGAATTACTAAGGCAGAACCGAAAACCTTTAAGGCATAAAATCATGAGAAAAACCTTTCTTTCAACCATGTAACTTGCTAGTTTCTCTTGGAACCTTTTTGGGACTTCAAGACCATGAAAAATCAAAGTTTATTTTGCCAAAACTCATCATGGAACATCAAGGGCAGCAGCCATTTCGGCTTGCTCTTGACAATGGTTCAAAACTTGAAAACATGTTTAAAATCTTGGTTACGTGCATCAAAGCTTAGAAAAATTCTAAGACACGCATTATAGGCCCTTGTAGTTAAATGAAACTCATCCTAGAGCCATTTATACCACATGGCCGAATGATGTTCAAGGAGATACCTCCTCGATTTAATTCTTTTCTTAGGACGAAATGGGCAAGTCTTTGAGCTCTAAAGTTTCAAGTGATGACATAGAATAAACGTGCTATGCATTTCATTTTATAGTCCTTTAGAAAATAAAGTGATAGCACAAAGTAAAAGATGAAATGCATCTCCATTCTTATTCTTAGAGTTTAGTGATGACTTGAAACATAAAATGAGATGCAAAGCTTGAAACATAAACGTGTATTATGCAAGTTCATTCATTATCTTGGGTCTTAGTGATGGCACAAGAAATAAACGTGCTAATGCAAAGCATAAACGTAAACGTGGATGCAACTTCTTTTATATCTTGTTTAGAGCTCCTGCAAGACTTTAAAGGAAACAAAGTTTCAACCCATAACTCATCCTCACAAGAAGAGAAAACACTAGTGTTGCTAAGTTGTATAAAAGAAAATCATATCCTCAAAGTCCATGAGGTGGCCGAATCCTCATCATGAGGAAACAACCTTATTTTTGAACTCTAGGGGCCAAGATCTTGGTGATTCAAACACCAACATCTCAAGTCCTCATCATTGAGTATTTTTACAATGCTCTACATTATTAACAACACAAAACTCATGACCAACATAAAGGAAAGAAACCGAAACATACTTGGCCTAGAAACCAAATTTATGCTCTAGAGTTTTGTTCATGTGACATACATCAACATGAAGCCCTCATCATCAAGCTATCAGTTTTCTAGTCCCAAAGGCCTTCAAGGCCGAAAACACAAGGGAAAAGAAATGAGTTTTTCAAGGTTCAAGAGAAACATAACTATGTCTTGAGAAAAACTTGAAAATAGTAAACTTATTTTTTTTAGAAAACTCAAGCTTTAGAGGTTGTTCATGTGACAAACATCATCACACAACTCTCATCATCAAGCTTCTCATATTTCAAGTCCAAGAGGCCTTCATGGCCGAAACCTAAACAAAAGAAAGGAAAGTTTCAAGACATCAAAGAAACATAACTCATTCTTGACCAAGACTTGAAAAAGAGAAACCTTTCTTGGAAAAACTCAAGCTTTAGAGTTTGTTAATGTGACAAAGGCCACCATGAAGCACTTATTACAAAGCTACCATTTTTCCAAGCACCTTAAGCCTCCATGGCCGAAACATCTAGGAACAAAAAGGCTCAAAGAGAGTTTTCATGAAAAGCATAGCCTTGTCTTAACCAAAACATGAAAAAGATGAAACTTTTCTCAAACAAAACTCAAGCTTTAGAGGTCTCATGTTAGGATGAACACATGGTTATCCCAAGAGAGCACTCATCATCAAGCTCTCCTCATTTTGGTCTTGAGGCCGAAAATGAAAGAAAAGGAGAAAGGATGAAACTTTTTCTTGAGAAAGGTTCAAGCTTTAGAGGCCTCACTTTAAGATGAACTCATGGTTTCATCTTTGAGAGCACTCATCATCAAGCTCTCACTACCATGGCCTTAAGGCCGAAAATGAAAAGGAAGAGAAAAGAAGAAACGAAATAATGCTTGGGAGAAAGACTTACTAACAACACAACTTTCAAGCAAGATAAACATTGAGCATGAAAATAAAAGAAAGCATTCTTGAAGAGCTCCCTACCTAGAGTTTGGGATTTGAGAGGAAGTGAAGAAGATGAAGAGGTTGGAGAGGATGAGCTCTTGAACTTGAGAGAAAGAAACTCAAAGTGCTCTAACTCAAAGCTTTAGTGAAATGAACAAAGGTGCTTCAAATTCCCTAAGCTACCCATTTATAGAGAAGTGAAATGAATTGAATATTGGAGGCCTTTTAGGGGGAGAATTTAGGCCACTTTTACAGCCACATGAGGGAGGAAAAATCTTGTTCAAAGCATGGTGTAAAGTCATTCAAAGCATGGTGAAAAGTCTAGCTATGCATGTCCTAAAGTATGGCTAGTATGTACCTTGTTTTCAAACCTTTAAAAATGCATAAAAACTTAAAATTTGGGCTGCAAAATCTGAAGAGAAACCGTGCTCCTCATGCCCAAAAAGAGGAGAAAATTTTCTAGACTTAAATTCCCAAAGCATAGGTAATGTGTTGTAAGACATGTTGTCTTTGAAAAAGTTTGATGGAAAGCTTGAATGACCCCAAAACAAATCATTCTTTTTTTGAGTTTGAAAGACATAATTATTTTCATTTTAGAAATGAATTGAAAGCCTTGATTGACCATATAAAATATTCTTTGAGTCTTGAGTGACAATTTTCTTGAAAGTTGACCATTGATTGAAAGTGTTCAAGACATATGTCACAAGATAGCTTGAACACATAGACTAACTTTTTGATGATTTTCTAGGGGGAAATGGCGCCATTCTTGGCAGCCTTGGGGAGGAGAAATATCTCCTTAAACCATGTTCTAGAAGTATGCTTTGGTGTGACATAGATTAGGCTTAGGATTAAAAGTTGCTAAGTAGGTACTTAGGTGCACTAATAGGTTAATTAAAACCACAAATCCCTAGGTTAGAGGTGGTCTAGAAGGATTAGGGGAGTCAACACCTCCAAGACTAGTGATGTGGGTGTGACAACTTGTCTTGAAAAGAAAAGTTGATGTGAATAGTGGAAACACTATTCGACACTATTTACAGATTCTTATTCTTTCTCAAAGAATGAGACTAGGATAAGATTTGAATTTCCCTAAGCAATTTTAGGTTCCAATTAATTCTAAATGATGGTTTTGGCTCTAGATTAATTATGGAAATTAATTAACCTTTAATTAGAGCCTAATATTGCTTAGGTTTGGAGTTAAGCGGCTCATTAAGCTGAAAATGAAATATGCAGGGGCAAAACCATAATTTTTACCAAAAGTTTCCCGGAACCTCCGGGACTTAAACAAACATAGTTCATGCCTTAAAATCATTGTTTTGAACCTAGAACAAAGTCCGGGTCGAAACGGAACTTAAAACTGCCTTAATTTACATTACAGGGTATTTTGGTCATTTACGCGCAGAAATCTCAGAAATGAGGTTTTCCTGCTTTGTTAGGCACTCATGCTCATACAATCCCCTTCATATAACATATGAACCCTATGAGGATGGCCAAAGTCGGCCGCCCTCGTGTTTCGGTTAAAAATGACCTCAGGGGCATTTTGGTCATTATGAAAGTTTAGCAAAAATCGGGGTTTTACATATGACACGTTCTGGGTGACACCGGTTCGGCCGAGCACCCCCAGTTCGATTGTCTTTTAGGGTGGCCCATGAGGAAGAGAAGTTTCATGATTATGATTATGTCACTAAGTTTTGTCCCATATGAATGTTACTATTGCCACTTTATGCCACTAAGTATGATGATACTTGATGTTATGTTCTATGTATGTGCATTAGGTAGTGCCATGCATACATCCTCTATTATGTTGCATTCATGACATTAAGATCATCCTAAAATGAATGGACCTTGGCTAAAGTATACTTTAAAGTTTAAAATGAACTTAATGCATGTTCAGTCATTTTGTATAAATAAACCCAAGGTTCCTGAGGACGTAGATGATGACACCGGTAGTAGGAGGCCCTACTGAGATTCTTTAGCAAGATTCTCACTCCCTCTATCTCTTTCTTTCCGTCACGTCTTCAGATGGCGACGTTCGTAGTGTTCGTGGACACGCCGACATGGGAAGTGCACCATGACCCGGACCACGGGTCATTCCATTTTGTGGGTCGATGCACAGTTAGAGTATTCATGTTCATGGGTCGACCTTTCACTCCCCCTGTACATTCCCATCGTTTCTCCCCCGTCTCACCTTTTGGCGATGACCTATTGTTCGAGCACGCACGTCCCCGAGAGGAGAGGCTACGTCGTACTCCACCTTCCGCGTCCGCCGTTCGAGACTACCCCCAGTATGTACCCCGTTGCCCGTCGTCTTTCTCGGAGACGGATCCTTCAGAGGACTCGGCCACCCAGGTACCCTCCAAAGGATCTTCCCCCACCATACCTATGGACTTTGGAGAGGATAGCGAGCCCACCGTGACTCAGCCGAGGCGTGCACGATGACCGGAGATGCGGCCATACCCCGGGAGTCACACTCGATCCCCGCTCCGCCTCTTCACGCCTGAGGAGCTCGCCCAGTTTCCCGGATATCTGCCTCGATCACGAGATAGTCGCCAGTAGGAGGCCGTGGATGGCCCGAGTTAGAGAACACACCACTTAGATGGAGATAAACCTTCCTTTGTTTAGAGGTTATCCCATTAGATGCACTCGGGTAGGAGAGTAGATTATGTTTATGTTTTATGATGTATTTTCTTTTATGTATTTCCCTTGTACTAAATTAAGTCTCACACTTATAAGTGGGCAAGTTATATATATAAGATGTTATTCAGTGTTTCTCATGATGTGCCTTTATGTGCCTTGTGCTATAACGTTATGGAATATATGTTTTGCCTGTTACTTGTTACATCGCATCGCGCGGCTCTCACTTTGTATTTCAAAAAAAAAAAAATTTAGCCGTATTTTCCGCTAAGTATTTCTAAGTAAAATTGAGAACTATGAAGTAACAGACTAATGTTTAACCTAAGTATGTTCTATAGTATTGGGTTAAAAATTAGGATGTTACAAGTGACATGGTTATAGAATTACGATGGCTATGAAAATTTTACAGGGTCTTTTAGACATATTAAGGTGTCATAGAGAATTTTTTTCTCTTGAATTGGTTGTTTGATGTGGAAATTAACTGCGAATTGTAGAGTGAAAAATCTGCCTGGTTACTAAAAATGATAAGGATGTCTTAAACTAATGATGGAATGGAATTAAATTCAAATATATATCATATGAATACATGCTAATTATTTTAAAGTAATGTTTATGAAATACGGATGAGACTCCAACGTAATTATATGCCTACCTGTGATATAAGTAGACCTTCGAAAAGAGAATTACATTATGTGGTTGTTATGACGATAAAGGAGAAAATGTGACTTTTAGTTACGAAATTTTTAGCATATGGGTAATACAAAGACAAGGCTTATGTGGGGCATAGAGGAGAGGCAAAAATAAGGACTTCCTAAGGAACTTTATGAGTCGGTAGATACATCGACTAGAAATAGAATTGTGTGTGATTCAGAAATGGAAAAAGATCAAGTCCGATGATCACGAATGGGAATGAGCTCATGTCCTAGCAGTCTACTGTCCCTGTGGAGCGATCCACTACGGATATCACTTGATATGAAATTAAACTTTCCCTATGCTAATGGAAAAGAGAATGTGGTACTAAATCCGATTTATTGTTGGAGATAAAATGCCTGATTATCATTATTAAATCTATAATTATTCCTGGATGTGATCTTACATGATTTTAATTATATGGAATTGTTAATTATGCTTGTTTAAGCATGAGTCAATATTCTACTGAGAATTTTATAATATTCTCATTCTTATACTGCATGTATTTTATGTTGTATTCAGATTCCAAAGATGCCGTTAGTGATCATCTTTCTTGACTCGCCATAGTGGCAGTGGCATTATGAGCTGGCATTAGATTCCTTGTATATCGTAGCTTACTCCCAAATCAGAGTATACGTGTTCTTTAGCCGTTCATTTAGTACTTTTGTTTTCTCTACTGAGTTTGACCCAAGTTTTCCTTATGCTGGTGTGCCTCTTAAAATGGCACACCCTGACGTATTTGTAGCTCCACCTACACCACCTATGTCCCCCTGGAGATGATCCTTCATCCTCTTCCTCAGATTTTGATCCACCTTCTAACCCTGATGCTCTTGCTGGGGGCTAAGCCATTACACCATGGTGAATAGTTTTCTTTACGTGAGCATGGGACTACTCAGGGAGTCCTAATGTACGTATAGTGGTAGAATAGTAGTAGAACTCACCAGACTACAGTTTGACCCTATTGGATGTTGATGAGGTTCATTTTTTGTTTGTATAAAATTTTGCTGGACCTTGACTTTGAGCAGGTCAGACTAGATATTGGAGGAATTCTTTTGTGAACTAAGTCCCTGACTAGTTTAGGAGATAACTAGTTTGCTTTCTAGTATGATATACACAGTATAAACTTAACAACGATGTCCGTATATGTATATATTAGTTTGGCAACTTATACATCTACATTATTTTATTTCAATTATTTCTGACTAGTATAGATTATGAATGTAAGTAATACTTTTCTAGTTACTATGTTAACGCTTGAGAAAAAAAATATGGTAATTAGGAGGGTGTTACATTATGGTATCAGAGCCAGACTATCCTATAAGCCTGAGGATTAGACCGGCTATGCTTTCGTAGAAATTGTCATGCATTATGATTTTATATATATGTATGACTGCTAATTAAGAATGTTGTGGGTTATTGCTACACTTAGCTTGGTAGCTTGGTATTGAGCTTGATCAACTCAATATTTTGTTTGGTGTGATAGGAATCTATGACTTTGAATTAGCAAACTAAGAGTGGAGCTGGAAATGATGCCAACATGATGAATACTTTTCATGAGATGATGGCTGCCATAAGAGAACAAGCTATAGCTGCTACCCGAATGATGGAGAGGCTGAATCACAATGAAAGGCAAAATCTAGCCGATAACCCTGCAATGAATGAAGTTGATGTAGAGTATTAGAAATTTGCCGAGTTCAGGAAGGCAAATCCCCTGCCATTTTGAGGAGCTTTCAACCCAAGTAAAGCATAGGAATGGGTTAAGGCCATGGAGAAAATCTTCTTAGTCCTCCCCTGCACAGAGATCCAAAAGATGGCTTTTGCTACCTACATGCTAGAAGCATATATGGAATTCTAGTGGGTTGGTACCAGGAGATTATTTGAAGCTTCCCAAACTAAAATTACCTGGAATAATTTTAAGGAGGCTTTTTATCTTAAGTATTTCCCTACCTTTGTGAGAAATGCAAAAAAGTTGGAGTTCATGGCTCTTAAACAAGGACCTATGAGTGTAGCAGAGTATACCGCCAAATTTGAGGAGCTCTGCAAGTTTTTTATGATTTACCAACATGACCTGGATAAAGCCTGGAAATACATGAAATATGAAAGAGGTCTATGAGAAGATATAGAAACAGCTATAAGTCTCTTGGAGATCAGAGACTATCCAACTTTGGTAAATAAATACTGATGTGCAGAGCAGTCCAACAAGAAGCTGACAAGTTTCAAGTATGCCCAAAACAATGCTAGAAGGGGATTATCACCTCTAAGGCCCCAATTCAAGCCTATTAATCAATCCTAGAGAAGATTTCCACCCAACAATAATAACAACAACAACAAAGGGAAACAACTTCAATCTCCAAGACCTGAGGTAGGGAGAGATTGCCCTAAATGTAGGAAAAATCATGGGAATCGACCTTGTTGGACAACACAAATCATTTTCTTTGGATGTGGGAAGCCAGGACACAAAATATTTGAATGCCTTGACAAGAGAGGCCAATAGCCCACCTCCAAGTCACAACAACATGAATGCATTTTTATTATAAGTGCCAAAGAAGCTTCTCAATCTGCCAATCTGATCTGAGGTAAGTATGAAATAAATAGTAATACCCTGAATGTACTGTATGATATGGGTGCTACTTATTCTTTCATATCCCATGAGTGTATATAGAAATTACAGTTATCTGTGTCTGAATTACCTTATGATCTCCTTGTGTCCACTCCTACTGTTAGTCCTATTAGAACTTGTTATGCATGCATGAACCTTCTTCTTCAAATAGGTACTAGAGAGTTTATTGTCAATTTAGTTTGTCTTCCTTTATCTGGTTTAGAGGTAATTTTAGGTATGGATTAGCTAGTACCTAATTATGTTCTTTTACACTATCCAAACAGAACTCATATATTTCTTTCTGCACTACCTTCTATTCTTATGGTTCCTTTTTCTTTTTATTTACATTTGGTAATGCCCAAACCGAATAAGATAGATCTCGGGAATATGTTCTTCTCTCAACTAGTGAAACTAAAAGTTACCATGAGTTAAGTAAGATTCCAATGGTGAGAGAATATCCAAATGTCTTTCCAGAGGATATTCCCGATTTCCCTCCTGAACGAGAGATTAAATTCTCCATTGAGTTGATTTGAGGAACGGGTCCTATTTCAATTGCTCCTTATAGGATGTCACCTTTAGAATTGAAGGAATTAAAGTCACAAATTGAAGAACTATTAGGGAAGCACTTCATTAGACCAAGTGCCTCTCTATGGGGAGCCCCTGTTCATCTGGTGAAGAAAAAGGATAGGGGAATGAGGCTTTGTGTGGACTATAGGCAGTTAAATAAGGTGATGATTAAGAATAAGTATCTTTTACCAAGGATTGACGATCTCATGGATCAATTGAGAGAAGCAACCATATTCTCGAAGATTGATCTTAGATTAGGCTACCATCAAATTCGAGTTAGAGATGAGCATGTTCCCAAAATTGCCTTTCGAACTCAATATGAGCATTACGAGTATAGGGTGATGTCTTTTAGACTAACCAATGCTCCAGCTGTATTTATGGACTATATGAATCGAATCTTCCGTGCTTACTTAGATGAATTTTTAGTTGTCTTTATAGACGATATACTTATCTATTCAAGGACTGAGGAAGAACATGCAGAGCATCTTAGGATTATGTTACAGATCTTAAAAGAGAGGAAGTTGTATACTAAATTGGCGAAATATGAATTCTAGATGGAAGAGGTTAGATTCCTAAGTCATGTAGTATCACAAGGGGGAATTTCAGTAGATCCCAGTAAGGTGGAATCAGTTCTTCATTGGGAACGACCAAAAATGGTGACTAAGGCTCGGAGTTTCCTAGGGTTAGCTGGATCCTATAGGCGTTTTATCATGAGTTTTTCTCAAATAGCCTTACCTTTGACTAAGTTAACTCGAAATAACACTCTGTTCAAGTGGACATTGGAGTGTGAAAATAGTTTCCAAAAATTGAAGGAAAAGCTGACCATGGCTCTAGTATTAGTATTACCCGACCCCCATGAACCCTTTGAGGTTTATTGTGATGCTTCTAGTAAGGGTTTAGGATGTGTATTGATGCAAAATCGACAAGTGGTCACCTATACTTCTCGGCAGTTGAAACCCCACGAAGTCAACTACCCAACTCATGACCTTGAACTTGCGGCTAAGGTTTTTCCTGTAACACCCTGAAAATTATTTAAAAATTAATTTAAACTTTATTAGTCATAATTTCAAAAATCTTACAGTTTTAACAATGATGAGGACAGTCCAACGGTTTTATAAAAAAAAATGTGAATATTGCTTTGCAGGCCCCGCAGACTTGCCGGGACAGCCGAAACCCCTGATTCGGGACCCGAAGGTGTCTAAAATTAGGAAAATATGGGAATAAGATTAGAAATAGTTAGAAATAAAGATTTTATATCTGGAATTAATTTTTCGGCAATATTTGATTACTCGGGTAAACTGTTTTACCCGTTCGGTGAAATTTCAGTGTGCGATTTCTAACACCGAAAGATAGTTTATTCTTATAAAAGGATAATGTTTATCCTTTATATGCCATGTGTAAGGCTAAGATTTAATCTTGCTTTACAAGATTAAATCCTAGCCATTCATCCCTTTTTATTATTAGAAAGAAAGCATATTTTATTTATACAAAGACTACATCTATGACAAGATAAATATAACACACCTAATCTTATCTCCTTGTCAACCAATTCTTGGCCAGCTTCTTCAACACACAGCCACCTCCATTTTTGTTCCTTCAAAGAGCATGAAACTTGATTCAAACCTCCATTTTCCTAGCTTAGAATTGTTAAAACTTCAAAATTCTTTCACTAAACTTGTTCTACATCTCAATACCTACAAAACTAACCGATTAGAATTTGAATCCATCATAGTTTTCCACCTTGAGAGATCATTCTTCACTGCCTAAGGGAGTCTTTGGGCTTGAATTGGTGGCCTTGAAGTGAAGGGAAATCAATTGGAACAACCTTTGAAGTTATAAAGCTTTGAGGCTTTCAAAGTAGGGTTTTCTTTGATCTTTTCTTTCCAATTTTATGCTGGACTTTTCTGATTGTGTTTGGTCTGAAATTTCTAGATATATTGGTTGATAATATGTTGATATTGATGTGTTAATTTTGGTGGAGTGTTTGGATGATGTTAAAAATCATTCTTACTCAAGAGAAATTGAAATATGTATGCTGGATTTTCGGTTCTGTTCTAGGCAGCAGAAAATCACGAATTTTCTGGGTGAATTGTGGGTGTTTTCATGAGCTATAAAAATTATATGTTGAAGTTAACATCCTAGAATAGTTCCATGAATTTTCTTGAGCTCTGGTTTTGATTCCTAATGCCTTGAAAAATTCAAGAACCGAAGTTGTAACTATACTACCTGAAATGTTGAATCTGAAGCTGTGAACTTGTGACATTTTATTACCCTAGTAAATGATCAAATTATACACTGAAAGTTTTATAGGATATTAAGAACATATTTAAGTCCAACCCTGAATTTTTATATGGATTTATATGATCATTTGGTAGGGTAATAAAATTGGAAACTATGGCTGTTGGCTGTAAATAGGGGGTTTCTAACCTCTGAAGTTGTCTAATTTTGTTGACATATTTAGAGAACTCTTTTTATTATGAAATTTTTATAGAACCTTTTGGACACATTGAGGTGTCATTGAGAATTTTTATATCATTTTAATTGATCATTTGGTATGAGAAATAAATTGTGCTACTTGAGTGAAAAATCTGCCAATGTGCTGAAGTTGTGATGATGCCTTGGATTAGTGACCTAATGGCATTTGGTTCAAGTTTATGTGTATGAATGCATGCCATGGACTTCCAAGATTATGTTATGAGGAATGAATGAATGATATATATATAGGTTTGAAGTATTATGAGATCCGAGAATTATGTTCATGCATATAGAAATGTTATGCATGTATATGTGAGCTTGAGGATGATGTATGTGCTAAGTGAATAATGAAGTCCCCTTTAGTATAAAAAGGGCACGAAGAGGTCCCCAGTAGGGCACGAAGAGTCCCCTTTATTATGTCAAGGGCACGAAAAGATCATTATAATTGCCAGATGTATTCATATATTTTGTTAAGTTATTGGTCTTGAAGGAATTTCTATGATCTTGAATGTCATGAAATACATATTTTAAGTGACTGAATAATAAAAGTAACCCACTTCGGAAGTATGATTTGGAACTTTAAAAATAAACTGTTATTATTTAATGCATGACCACCTTTTCTGAATAAACCAAAGTGGCTGGAGCGATGACGATGACAGTATGATTGTGTAATTGGGGAATTACCCTGCTGAGAATTTTAGAATTCTCACCCCTATGTGTTTGTATTCCCGTGTCATCTCCAGGTTGATCCCAAGAACAAGGAGGCTACTTTATGAAAGGAAATCGGATTTGCAGTAGTTTACAGCTGAAGTTTGTACAGACTATACTTAGTCATATGCTTATCTTTGTATTTATAATAGAGACCGGATGTGTAGTAAAGCTCATAGAAGAGCTTCCTTTTGTACTTAACCTTGTAATCAATAAATGTTTGTTTCTTAGTCGTATATGTTAATAGAATTACGATTTAGTTACTTCACTATTCAATCGAACTTGCTATAAACATTTAATAAAGGTCTGTTAATTTATAAGTAACAACTTCTCGAGTATGATGTTATGACTTAAAAATCATGTTGTACTCGGGAGGATGTTACATTTGTTCTAAAGATTTGGCGACATCTCCTTTATGGCGTGCAGTTCAATGTTTTCTCATACCATAAAAGCTTGAAATGTCTCTTTGACCAGAAGGAATTGAACATGAGGCAACGAAGATGGATGGAGTTCCTCAAGGATTATGATTCTAGTATGAATTACCATCTAGGTAAGGCAAATGTTGTTGCTGATGCACTAAGCAGGAAATCCTTAAGTGTCACATGTTTGATGATTAAAGAGGCAGAGTTAGTTGAAAGCTTTAAGAAGCTTAGTCTAGATATGTCTGTAACCCCTCACAGTGTTGTATTAGGCTAAATGAAAGTAATGAGTGAGTTCAAAGGATAGATTTTGGCCGCACAACGCGAAAATCTAGAGTTCGAAGAGATATTAAGATCAATTCATACAAAAGAGTTGTCAGGATTTACTCAAGATCAACAAGGTATATGGAGATACAAGGATAGAGTATGTGTATCTGCTACTGATAATCTCAGAAAAGAAATCTTAGAGGAAGCTTATAAGGGCGAATTCACTATATACCCAGGGGTGTGTAAAATATATGTAGATCTCAAGAAAATGTTTTGGTGGTCAGGAATAAAGAGAGACATAGTAGAGTTTGTCAGGAGGTGTCTCACATGTCAAAAAGTTAAAATAGAACATCAAAAACTAACTGGAACCCTGCAACCTTTGGAAATCGCAGAATGGAAGTGGGAAAGTATCTCTATGGACTTTGTAATGGGTTTGCCAAGGACATCGTCAAGTCATGATGCTATATGGGTTATATCAGATAGATTGACCAAGTTTGCTCATTTCTTACCCATTAAGGCTAATTTTTCTTTGGATAAGTTAGCTTCTTTGTACATTCAAGAAATAGTAAGACTACACGGTGTTCCTTCTTCAATAGTTTCTGATAGAGACCCTAGGTTTACTTCAAGATTTTGGGGAGCTTTTCAAAAGGTCTTTGGAACCAAACTTTGTCTAAGTACTGCCTATCACCCCCAGACTAACAGACAAACAGAATGCACCAAACAAACCCTAAAAGATATGTTAAGGGCATGCGTAATTAAGCAAAAAGGAAGTTGGGATAAAAGTTAATTCCATTGATTAAATTTGCTTATAATAATAGTCATCACGATAGTATTGGCATGGCCTCGTATGAAGCACTATATGGAAGAAAATGCCAATCTCCATTATGTTGGTACGACTCAAGGGAGGCAAAATTGTTGGAGCCCGACTTTGTTAACCAAATGACGGAGCAGATCCAAAAGATCAAGACTAAAATCCTCACCTCAAAAAGTCATTAGAAGAGCTACACAGACACTCGAAGGAAACCTTTAGAGTTTCAAGAGGGAAAACATGTATTCCTGAAGGTCAAGCCCACTACTGGAGTAGGTAGCGCCTTTAGAGTTAAAAAGTTGTCATCTAGGTTCATAGGTCCTTTTCAAATTCTTCGATGAATTGGGTCAACTGCCTATTAGATAGCCTTACCTCCGTATTTATCTAATCTTCATAATGTTTTCCATGTATCTCAGCTCTGAACATACCATCCAGATCCGAACCATATTATTGAGCTCGAATCTATACAGTTAAGGGATGACTTAACATTTCAAGCCCCTCCTGTTCAGATCGTTGATAGAGAAGCCAGGCAACTTAGAAATAAATCTGTGCAACTTGTAAAAGTGGCTTGGGGTGGACCTAGAAATGAAGAATATACATGGGAACTAGAGTCAATTATGAAGAAAGATCATCCTGAATTGTTTCTAGGTATGAAATTTTGAGGAAATTTTTTTTTTTAGGTGAGTGGTAATGTAACACCCTAGTTTTTATTCTGAAAATAATTGAGACTTTATTGATGAGAATATCAAAATTCTGAAAGACGTAGAAATGATGAGAACAATGTAATGAATGAACTAATATATATATATAGTGTTTTGTGGGCCCCACAGGCCTGCAGTAACACCTCAATTTTTCTGTCTGAGAAAAAATGACCAAAATGCCCCTGAGGCCATTTTCTGCCCGAAATTTGAGGGTAGCTGGCCCAGCCGTCCTCGAAGGGTCAACTCAATGTTTGAAGGGGAATAGATGGTCGTTGGGTGGTTTCGAAAGCGAAAATCTTGTTTTCTGAGTTTTTAGGTCAACATGACCAAAATACCCCTATAGCGTTTTTACGCGGATATAAGTGTCATTTGAGCCCGGAAATTTCCCGAAAGGTTTAAAATAATGTTTTTATGAGTCTAGGCATGTCTGTTTAAGTCCCGAGCAGTTTTTATGTAAAATTACGATTTTGCCCCTGGATAGTAATTTTAAGCTTAATAATGTAATTAAGTAAACCTAAGCAATATTAGGCTCTAATCGAAGGTTAATTAATTTCCATAATTAATCTAGAGCCAAAATGATTTATTAAAGTTGATTAGAATCTAAGATTGCTTAGATTAAACTTAAATCCCTTTTTAACTCAAGTCTCCAAGACATAAAATCTTGAATAGTATTTTTACTATTCACTCTCCATACTTTAAGAAGCCTAGAATGTGATTGAAAACCTTGATTGAGTAGGGTTTGACCCCACTAATGGGCAAGAATGCTCACTAATCATGCCTTAAATAGCCTTGATTACCTATCCCTTCACTTACACACTTCACTACCAACTCTTAATCTTAAGACTAATCAAAGATACACCTAAACACATCACTAGCCCATAATTGATAAAACAATTTCCTCCCCTTGGATTCCCAAAAGTGGCGCCACCTCACCCCTCCATGCATCACAAATTTGTTCATTCCAACACTCAAAGTGTGCTAGCCTATACCTCCAACCATGCCTAGCCTTACCTATGAATAACAACATGTAAGAGATATTTTCTCTCCTTTCTCCTCTCAAATTGTGCCACCCAGCTTCCTCCCCTCACCCCTCTCATGTTTCATTTCCCCTATAAATAGACACCCAAGGAGCTTGCTTGAACCCTTGCTGATTTCTCTTGCACCCCCTAAGTATTTTCTTTCTCTCAAGCTTCAAGGAGTCCTTCTTCTTCTTCCTCTTCTTCTTCCTCTTCAAGAGCAAGCTTCTTCTCTTAATCAAGAAAACACATCCAAGGTAGGGAGTTTATGTTGAGAATGCCTTTCTTTCTTTTGTTTAGTTTTTGGTTTGGAATGATAAAGTTTGGTTCTTCTCTTTTCTTTTCTTTTTCGGTTTATGTTCTTCTTCTTTTTCTCTTGGATTTCGGCCATGATGGCCTATATTAGAAGGAACCATGGCTTGATGATGAGGATCTTGGGTGTTGGTTGAGAAACCACCACCTAGTGACCTCTAAAGCTTGAAGGTTTCACTCTTTTAAATGGTGTTATCAAGAGAAGAAAGTATGATGTTTTTAAAAGAGTTTAAATAGGGAGCTTCAGCCTAGGACTCAAAGATAATAAAGGGTATTCACCCATATTTACTTTTGAGCTTTGCATCCATATTTACTTTTCAAGTTCTTGTATTGGATGTTTATGTTAAGCTTCGCATATCACGTTTCTTTCCAAACTATCACCTAAACGTAAAGATAAGAAGTGAACTTGCATTTCATATTTATGTTTCTTGTCTAGCACGTTTACTTTTCAAGTCATCACCTAAAAACTCAAAGATTGAAACAAGAGTTTGCATACCACCTAATTAATCTCACAGCCTTTCTATTTCGGCCTCAAAGTTGATTGTTGCTGGGCTTAGAGCACGAAAATAAAGAAATAAACTTGTATTCCATATTTACATTTTTGCCTAGCACGTTTATATTTCAAGTCATCGCATCTCATGCCTATATATTTGAGCTTGGCTCATCATATTTACGTACCATTGTCATCACTTCTTAATATCAAGATTAAAACAAAGCTTGCATTTGTACGTTTAAATTTATGCCATCACCTAAATACTCCTAGGGCTCAAGATTTACTCCTTTTAACTCACAAATGAATTTTGGTCCCATGCGCTTTTACCTTTATATATGGGTGTTTCTGTTTAGGGAGTTGGAGATTTTGAAAATAGCCTTGTTGATGATGAATCTTGTTTTGGTGATGTGTAAAAGGTTTTGAATGTTTGTAGGCCCTAAGGGGATTAAATGTGTGTTTAATTCTAAGAAAGATGATGGAATGATGTTACAAGGTTTTTAGAATGAATGGGCAATTTTAAGAATGTCAAAACTTGAGTTTTTCGCCATTTCGGGTTACTGGTAATCGATTACAGTGCTTATGTAATTGATTACCAGAGTGCCTTAGACACCCGTATATAAGTTTTTGGCATGTGTAATCGATTACAAGATGATGTAATCGACATACGTTGTTCTCGGGAAACCCGAACATGTTTTCGACACCGTAATTGATTACCACTCCATGTAATCGATTACTCAGGTGTTCTTGAGACCCAAAATGCATTTTCAATCGAGGTAATCGATTACAAGGTTCATGTAATCAATTACCAAGACCTTAAACTTCCCTGTTTTAGAAAAATTGAACCAAGTAATCGATTACAAGGCCCATGTAATCGATTACCAGTATCTAAAATGTGTAAATAAGTGTTCCTTCCTTTATGTGAATATGAATTGATGATCTTGCATGCCTATTCCCGGATTATGAACATGATGATTTATAGTTTAGCGAATGTATATACATATGAAATGAATATGAAAGCATGCTTGCACGATAAATCGCATGAATGATTATCATTGATAGAAATGCATATATGAAGAGTTATGGCATTTATGAGTTATGTATTGCATCCTGTTATAACATGCTAAGACTTAAGGTGACTTAAAATATGAGAAAATGATCCTTTGGACTTACCAAACTATAGGTGATGAAAAGGTGATTCTTGCTTAAGGAGATGTAAAGTATGAGAAAATGATCCTTTCGACTCACCAAACGATAGGTGATGAAAAGGTGATTATTGGTTAAGATGATTTAAAACATGAGAAAATGATCCTTTGGACTCATCAAACTATAGGTGATGAAAAGGTGATTCTTGCCCCCTAACCCGTACTTATCAAGTCGGGACTTCAACTTATCAAAAGGGAATAAGTTTATGCTAGTGACGACTAGTGAGGTATAAGCTCATAACCTAGAAGTACTCTTAAAAGGGAAGAGTAATAGGGTGGCCCCAAGAATGAAAAGAGACTTAAGTCACCTAAGGAAACAAGGGATGTCATTCATGAACCATGTTTTATGCACATCATGTTTGCTATAAAGTTAGATGTATGCTTTAGAGTAATGTCGCATAAAGTATTGACATGCATACTATAAAGAAGTATGATGCATTCATTACAAGACGCATAATAAAATGAATGGGCCTCGGTAATGGATGTTTAGAACTTAATAAATGAATCCTTGCAAAAAGGGGAGCCCTAATGAGATTCTTGTATAAGTTTCTCACCCCCCATCTTTCTTTTCCATCTTCGTCTTCAGATAGGGTTGACAACGACGTCTGTGGATTGCCCTAAGATGCCGACGTGGCAGTAGCTTGATGGTCAAGGTCGGATTGGCGCAACGGGAGTAGGGACATAGTCCTAGCCTTTCTATATCGTAGTCATGTGTAGTTTTGAATTGTTGTATGCTCAACCTCCACGGGTGGGCCCAATATATTTGATGTGATGTTACTGTGGGATGTCCCTATATTATTAATACTATTAATGTTTGACTTGATATTTAATGTTAATGTCATACGATGATGTGTTGATGGTTGTTCTTCCCATGAAGCCTATTTGGTGTTTTTGTTCATGTTATTCTTTCATGTTTACACTTCACGATACGCAAGGCTCACGTTTTGTCTATGTTTTCAAAAAACATCCTACCTGTATTTTCCACTAAGTATTTTAAAGAAAAGTTTTAAAGAATGAGGCTAAAAAAAGTAATAGACTAATAGTTAACCTAAATATGTTCTAGAAGTATTGGGTTAAAAATTAGGATATTATACCCGCAAGGACAGCTGAAACCCTAGAATTGGGCCTCGAAAATGTCCAAAATTGAGAAATTATAAGATTATGTTTAGAAATAGGTAGAAATAAAGAATTTATACCTGAAATTATTTTCCGGGCAATGTTTGATTACTCGGGTATATTGTTTCACCCATTCGATGAAATTTCGGTATGCAAATTCTAACACCAAAAACTAATTAGATCTTGATAAAACAAATGGACCTATCTCTTTAAATCAAATGAATGGTTAAGATTCAATCTTGAATTACAAGATTGAATCACAACCATCTATTTTACTTTATTGGATTAGTAATTATCTAAATATAATATATAATATTCATGTTATTTAATACAAGATAAATTCAACATTTAGCTTCTTCAAGAAGCCATAATTTCAGCTAACAAAGAGAAGAAAAGCAGTAGCATTTCCTCCATAGCCAAGAGCATTATCTTGGTTTCAACTTCCATATATACTAGCCTAGAGTTACCAGAATCAAAATCTTCCTTCACTAAAATTGTTCTACACCTCAACACCTACACATATAACTGATTATAATCTCAATCCCTCACCAAATCTCAACCTTAATACTTTGTTCCTCACTATTTTCAAAGGGTTTTGTGAGTGTTTTGAGATCCTTGAAGTGAAAAGCATCATCTTGGAGCATAATAGAGACAAAGACACCACTAGCTTCCAAAAGTAGGGTTTTATTGGATCTTTTCTTGCAAAATTTATATTTCATATTTCTGATTGTTTCTGTCTGAAAATTTTAATTTTTTTAGTAAATGATATATGGTTGTTGATGTATGAATTTTGGTAGAGGGTTTGGATGAGGTTAGAGAACTCATTTTATCAAAAGAAGTTTTAGTTAGAATGCTAGATTTTGAGTTTGACTGCAGACAGAAAAATTTCATGAATTTTTAGACATATTTGTAGTCATGTACATTATCTGGAAAAATTATATGTTGGACTTAAGATCTTGAACTATCTACAAGAATTTTTTTCAGCATTGAATTCAAGCAATACTGCCTAAAAAAAAATCAGGAACTAAAATAGTACTCATGCTGTCTAGATTTCTGAAACTGAAGAAAGGAAATTACATAATTTTATTATCATCATTGTAAATGATCCAATTATCCTTTGAAATTTTTACATGGATTCAATGACATCTTGAAGTGTTAGTATAATTTTTACTTTGAGTTGGTTCCATCATATGCTAAATTTAAAAATTGTGAGAACCCTATCCTAGGCTGTGAAAAAGTGTTTTCTAACCACTAAACTTGTAAAATTTAGTGACATGGTTATAGAACTGTGATGGCTATGAAAATTTTGCAGGGTCTTTTAGACATATGAAGGTGTCATAAAGAATTTTTGTGGCTTGAATTGATCGTTTAATGTGGAAATTGATTGCAAATTCTAGAGTGAAAAATCTGCCCGGTTGCTGAAAAATGATAAGGATATCTTAAACTAATGATGGAATGGCATTAAATTCTCATATATATATATATATATCATATGAACGCATGCTAATTGTTTTAAAGCAATATTTATGAAATATGGATGAGACTCCAACGTAATTATATGCCTACATGTGATATACGTAGACTTTTGAAAAGAGCATTACATTATGTGGTTATTATGACAATCAAAGAGAAAATGTGACTTTTAGTGTAACGCCCCGATTTTTCTGTCTGAGAGGAAAATGACCAAAATACCCCTAAGGTCATTTTCTGCCCAGAATTCGAGGATGGCAGGCTCGGCAGTCCTCGAAGGGCCAACTCAATGTTTGAAGGGGATTGAATGACCCTTGAGTGGGTTCGGAGGCGGAAGTCTCATTTTCTGCAGTTTCGGGTCAAAATGACCAAAATACCCCTATAGCATTTTTACGCGGGTAAAGGTGCCGTTTGAGCCCGAACCTTTCCCCGAAGGTTCAAAACAATGTTTTTACATGTTTAAAAGCATCTGTTTAAGTCCCGGTGGTCCTGGGCAGTTTTAGTGCAAAATTACGATTTTGCCTCTAGAATAGTGTTTTTAAGCTTAATGACGTGATTAAGCAAACTTAAGCAATATTAGACTCTAATCGAAGATTAATTAATTTCCATAATTAATCTAGAGTCAAAATATGCTTTTAAAATTAATTAGAACCTAAAATTGCTTAGATTAGATTTAAATCTCTTTTTAAAACTCAAAATTCCAATCTTAGAATCTTGAATAGTATTTTCTCTCTCCAATTCCTTAAATCAAGGAATTATGTCTAGAATTGTTTATGCACTAAAATGAGTTTATAACTCACTAATGATGCAAGACCACTCCTTAAACATGTCTTGACAACCTTGATTACCCATTTTCCCACCTAAACACTTTCTTACAAATTCCTAATCTTAATCCTAATCAAAGATACACATAAACACAACTCTAAACCACAATTAAAATGCAAGAAATCCTCCCCATGGCTGATGCAAGTTTCGGCCACCTCTCTCCCATTTACATCACATGTTGATTTATTTCTCACTCAAAGAACCATACTTGACCCATACTTGAGCCGTACCTTGAAACATACCTCACCATGCCTCAAGATCACAACATCTCACCTCATGGACCTCATGGGGCTGCCTTGCTTGGTCAAAACCTTCCTCTTCCTCTTGCACCTTTCATTTGTTTCGTTTCTCTATAAATAGCATGCTTGGGTGAACTTGCATCATTTGGGGTTCATTTGCTAAGTGTAAGTTTTTAAAGAGCACTTCAAAGTTTTCTTTTCTCTCAAAGTTCAAGTGTCCAAGTTCTTCATCCTCTTCTCTCATCCCAACCTTCAATCACTTGGTAAGGATTTTCTTTCAAGTGTTTCTTTCATTTAAGTTCTTAAACTCCTTATGTGTTCATAGTTTCTCTTGAATCTTTTTGGGAACTTCTTTTCTTCTCCTCCTCGTTCTTTGTTTCGGCCATGAGGCTTGAAGATCAAAGGAATGAGAGCTTGATGATGAGGGTTTCATGATGATGTTTATCACTTGGACAAACCTCTAAAGCTTGATCTTTGTTCTTGAGTTTAAAATGTTTATAATTCTTTCTTTCTTGAACCTTGAAAATCTTTAACTTTGATGATGTTTTAAAATGGTTACATGAACTCAATGATGAAGACTCATGATGTTGGTGTTAATACATCATCAAGATCATGGTCTCTAGAGTTTCAAAATGGTTCTTTCTTGCTCTCAAGTTTCAGTTTCTTTTCTTTCCTTTTCTCTAAATTTCGACCAACCATCTTTGGTGGTCCAAACATGATAGCTTGATGATGAGAGTTCTAGTTGGTGACTTTGTGTTCACCACAAAGAAATCTCTAAAGCTTGAGTTTTCATAAAGGTGTTATAAAGTTCATTTATGGTTATATTTTTAAGAAATGTTCTCTTGAGTTCTAAGAACTCTAGACCTCACTTTACCTTATCATGATAAGTTTGGGCTAAAGTTTAAGTTCCTCTAAAAGTCTTGTATGAGCTCTAATAAGAAATAAAATAAACTTGCATTCATATTTATATTCAAGCTTATGCATTTCATATTTACTTTGAGCTTTGTATTCATATTTATTTTCCAAGCCATCACTTAAAGTTAAAGGATAAGAAATGGAGTGTATCTCATATTTACGCTCTTGTCTAGCATATCTACTTTCCATTACTAAAGAACATAAAGATTTAAAATGAGAGCTTGCATTATCACCTAATTAATTCTCAAAGCCTTTCTATTTCGGCCTTAAAGTCGATTGTTGCTGGGCTAGAGCACTAAAATAAAGAAATGAACTTGCATGGCATATTTATTTTAAGTCTCGCATATTTAAATTCCAAGCCTTGCATATTGACTTTAAGTCTTGCATATTTAAATTCCAAGCCTTGCATATTTATTTCAAGTCTTGCATATTTAAATTCTAAGTCTAGCATATTTACTTTAAAGTTCTCACTTTACTTTGTAACGAAGAATAAAAATGAAGAGCTCAAGGACTTTCCCATTTTATCTCAAGTTAAAGTTCAAAATGGAAGCATTCTTTAAATGTATAATTTCAGCCAAGTAACAATGATGAGCTTGGAATGAGTTCCATCTAGTTACAAGGGCCAACAACCTATGTTCTTGTGTTTTCTTTAAGTTTGATGAAGTTTATAAAGTTATGACTAACAAGATTTATGATTCTATTCCTCTTCTAAAGAAGTATTAAATTGGTTACTGACCTAAGGTTATTTTTAGCCTCTTGATAAAATAAAATGGTTTGACAAGAGTTTTAGAAGTTCTAAAATGATTCCAAGAGAAACTAGCAGCTTATATGCTTTAGAAATGTCAAATTATGTGTCTTCTGAATATGGAACAATTTGGTTCTATCTTGATATTTTTGATGTTGAATGATGATGTTTTGATGTGTTAGAATGTGTGAAAATGATATATGATAAGGTAGGAACACTTCTGTGCATGTTAGGGGAGAAACTAGCTTCATAGGAAAACCGTAAAGTTGGAATTTAACAAGTGTTTAACCCCTTTAATCTTAATCAATGCCAAAAATGTTTTAGTATGATAACAATCAGTTTAGGATTGAATAATCATGAAAAATTTGGTTACATTTGAAGTAGGATTGAATTTTAGCACCTATAGAGAAACTAGTAACTAGAAAACCGTAAAAATGCAATTTTAGAACTGTTAGAACATTTAATTTTTAGAATCTGTCCAGCAATCTCATAATATGGTAAACATGATTTATAATTATTTCTTAGGCATAGGAATGCCTCATAATTGGTTTAGATTTAATTTATAGCGCCTTAGGCGAAGACGGAACCAAGAAAGGGTCTAAAATGTAGTTTCTAGAACCCCATAACTGCAA
This sequence comes from Dalbergia cochinchinensis, assembly GCA_031216125.1. Lineage (NCBI taxonomy): Eukaryota > Viridiplantae > Streptophyta > Magnoliopsida > Fabales > Fabaceae > Dalbergia > Dalbergia cochinchinensis. The sequence continues at coordinate 49,252,901 of CM062377.1, forward strand.
GATTTATAATTTGTCAAAATCTCTATGGAGCTGTTTGGTTTTGCTCCTAAGCATAAACATTAATGAGGATAATTTGTTGTGAACTCATAGGTGCATAAAAGGTTAATAATAGATGTTAGAATAATTATATCTCAAGTTTAAGATCCGTAAGAGTCAAAGCATAAGACATCATAAGCCCAAGACTTTATGAGCTTTAGGATTTCATGAATATGCATGCCTGATTATGAGAATGGCTTGTTGTCTTATGATTTGATGTTTGAGTGGCTACGCATGCTTTATAAAATTGTGGCATAAACCAAATTTGGGAAAATTCGGGTTACGGCTGTTATGCTGTTGGATTTTCGCCAAATTCGGGGAACTTGGAAAGTTTTCAAGAATATATGAGACTTTGAACGTGACATAGTACTGGGGAAAACACGTTCTGGGGGACGGCGATACGTAATGCCTCAGAAACAAGTCCTTGAGGGGGACGGTGTAACGCCCCGATTTTCTGTTTAAGAGAAAATGACCAAAATGCCCCTGAGGTCATTTTCTGCCCGGAATTCGAGGATAGCCGACCCGGCAGTCCTCGAAGGGTCAACTCAATGTTTCAACGGGATTGGATGGTCTTTGTGTGCTTTCGAAACAAAAATCGTGTTTTCTGCAGTTTCGGGTCAAAATGACCAAAATACCCCTATAGCATACTACGTGGGTAGAAATGCCATTCGAACCCGAAACTTTCCCTAAAGGTTTAAAATAACGTTTTCAACTATTTTAAAGTGTCTGTTTAAGTTCCGATGGTCTCGGGCAGTTTTTGTACAAAATTACGATTTTGCCCCCAGGATAGTGCTGTTTGAGTTTAATGATATAATTAAGCAAACCTAAGCAATATTAGACTCTAATTAAAGGTTAATTAATTTCCATAATTAATCTAGAGCCAAAATCATTATTTAAAATTAATTGGAACCTAGAATTGTTTAAAGAAATTTAAAAACCCTTTTCTAAATTCTTTTCTTTCTTTAAAGAAAAAGTATCCATGAATAGTATTTTCACTATTTATGCCCCCATTTCCAAGAAAAGTTGTCACACTCACATCACTAGTCATAAAAGTTTTTGACTCCACTAAACCTACATGATCACTTCTAACCTATGGGATTATAGCATTAATTAGCTAACTAGTTTACTTAAAGTACCTACATAACAACCCTTAATCCTAAGTCTAATCCATAACACACCTAAACACACCTTTAAACCATGATTAGAGGAGATGATTTTGCCCCCATGGTTGCCCAATACATGGCTCCACTTTTCCCTCCACTTTGCATCACATGTTGTTTGAATGTGTGGCACACAATTGGCCATGTCTCCAAGACAACTTCTCATTCATTCTCCTCCACATACTTCCCTTATTCTAGAAGACAACTACATGGCCTCTTCCTCTCCACTCATTCATGACTCAAGGCTCTATATATAGCTTGCCTTGGTGAACATTTTACTACTTTAGTTCATTTGTAAAGTTTAGATCTCTCCAAAGCTTTTCTTTTTCTCTCAAAAACTCTTGTGTTCTTCAAGTTCTTGAAGCTCTTCATCTTCTTCCATCTTCAAGATCATCACACCAAGTAGGGATTTTCTTTCATGTATTCTTTCTTTAAAAGTTCTTATTCTAAGTTTGATGTTCATAGTTTCTCTTGATTCTTTTTAGAACTTCTTTTCTTTTCTTTGTTCTTTCTCATTTCGCCATGAGCCTTGGAGTTCAAAGAAATGAGAGCTTGATGATGAGAGTTTCATGATGATGTTCATCACTTGAAACAAACTCTAGAGCTTGATCTTTGTTCTTGAGTAAAAATGTTTCTAGTTCTTCCTTTCTTGAACTTTTGAGAACTCTAACTTTGATGATGTTTCAAAAATGGTTCTAAGGACTCAATGATGAGGACTCATGATGTTGGTGTTAATATATCATCAAGATCATGGACTCTAGAGTTATAAAATGTCTCTTTTTCCTTCTTGAAGTTTCGGCCTTTTTCCTTGTTTTTCCAAGTTTTATGTTTTGGTTTTCTAAAAATATTATGTTGAGTTCTAAGAACTCTTAGCTTTACTTTACCTTGGTTGGATGAGTTTGGGTTAAGCATTGAGTTCCTCTAAAGTCTTGTTAAGAGCTCTAGAAAGATAAAATGAACTTGCATAATTTATTTTATGCTTGCACTCATATTTACATTCTTGCTATGCATCTTTACTTTTCAAGGCATCACCTAAGAACATAAAGATTAAAATGGAACTTGCATCATCACTTAATTTAATTCTCAAAGCCTTTCTATTTCGGCCTTAAAGTCGATTGTTGCTGGGCCTAGAGCACTAAAATAAAGAATTGAACTTGCATTATCACTTAATTAATTTCTCGAATGCCTTTCTATTTCGGCCTTAAAGTCGATTGTTGCTGGGCCAAGAGCACTAAAATAAAGAATTGAACCTTGCATGTTTACCTTCAAGCTTGCACGTTTAAGTTTATGTCTTGCATATTTATTTTCAAGCTTGCACGTTTAAGTTTATGCCTTGCATATTTACCTTTCAAGTCTTGCATGTTTATGTTAAGTCATCACTTTATTTTGTAAGCAAGATTAAAAATGAAAAGCATAGCACGTTTACTTTATGTCATAACTTAAGGACCTAGAGCTCAAAGACTTGCCCATTTTATCTCAAGTTAAAGTCTACTATGGAAGCATTCTTTGAATGCATAATCTCGGCCATGTAGTGATGATGAGATTGGAGTGAGTTTCATCTAGTTACAAGGGCCAACAACCTAGGTTCTAGGATTTTCTTTAAGCTTGATGAGTTTTATAAAGTCATGACCAACAAAATTTATGATGTTAATCCTCTTCTAAAGGATAATTTAATTGGTTGCTGACCTAAGGTTATTTTTAGCCTCTTGATGAAGTAAAATGGTTTGCAAAGAGTTTTAGAAGTCCTAAAATGATTCCAAGAGAAACTAGCAATTTAGATGCTTTAGAAATATCAATTTATACATCTTTTGGGGCTTGATATTTCGGTTCTTTCATGATGAGATTGCTACTGAATGATGATGTTTTGATGTGTTAGAATGTGTGAAAATTACTTATGATGAGGTAGGAACCTTTCTATGTATGTTAGGAAAGAAACTAGCTTTATAGAAAAACCGTAAAGTTGTGTTTCAACCTAGTTTTGACCCATTCATTCATACCTAATACCAAAACTGTTTTAGTATGATAACAATCAGTTTAGGATTGATTATTCATGAAAAATTTGGTTACATTTGGAATAGGATTGAATTTTTAGCACCCATAGAGAAACTAGTAACTAGAAATACCGTAAAGTTAGAATTTAACATAGTTTCAACCCATTTCTTTATGGATTCTGCCCAAACTGTTTTAATGGGAACATAATCAGATTAGGATTGTTTAGGCATGAAAAACTTGGTGACATTTGGATTAGAATTGAATTTTTAGCGCCTACAGAGAAACTAGTAACTAGAAAACCGTAAAAAACGTAATTCTAGAACTCTTAGAACATTGAATTTTCTGATCCTGTACAGCACCCTTATAATGGAGTAAATATGATTTATAATTAGTTCAATGGCTTAGGAATACCTCACAATTGGTTTAGATTTAATTTATAGCACCTTAGGCGAAGACGGAACCAAAAAAGGGTCTAAGACGTAGCTTCTAGAACCCCGTAATCCCAAGATGTAATTTTGCCCTTAAGAAAGATGCTGTCCAGATTCATCATTGAACATAAACATTAGTAAAGATCATTAGTTGTGAACCTATAGGTGCATAAAAGGTTAATAGAGAATGTCAGAATAATTATACCTCAAGTTTAAGGCTCATAAGGGTCAAAGCATAAGACACCATAGGCGTAAGGGCATAATAAACTTTAGTGTTTTACGTGATCGCATGTTTTATTATGAGAATATCTTGGGCATATGATTTCTTATGAGGATATGCAATGTTAATTTATTGATGCTCACGTTATGATGCGTGCGATGTTTTACAATGCCTATGATGCATATGATGATGATGCTTATGACACACATGATTATAAATGATTGTGTAAAGATATGAATGTGGCATAAAGAAAGTTTGGAAGAAATTCGGTGTCTTTGTTAGGTCACGAATTTCGATAAACTTGAGGACCTTGAAAGTTTTGAAAGTACATTAGTTTTTAATGTGACATAGTATCGTGGAAAACGCTGCTCGGGACGGCGATACGTAACGCCCGTAAACAAATCCTTGAGGGACGGCGATACGTAACGCCGAAGGGGACAATATTCACCGTGTACTTCATGCCGAGGCGACCGGTTTTATGATGATTATGATTATTATTATGATTACGCTTATCGGGATTGATAAGTAAGAACTAGTGACGACTAGTTAGGTATGAGCTCATAACCTAGAGATGTGACACGTTCTGGGTGACACCGGTTCGGCCGAGCACCCTAGAACGATTGTCTTTTAGGGTGGCCTATGAGGAAGTAAAGTATGATGATTATGTCACAAATTTTTCCTATATGAGTTTTCAATTGCCACTTTATGCCACTATTATGATGTTCTTAATGTTATGATTATTATTCTGGCATTAAGTAGAGCCATGCATACATTCTTTAATATGTTGCATTCATGACATTAAGAATCATACTAAGATGAATAGACCTTGGCTAACTATGTTTCAAAAGTTTAAAAATGGACTTAATGCATGCTCACTTATTTTGTACACTAAACCCAAGGTTCCTGAGGACGTGGATGATGACACCTAGGTAGTAGGAGGCCTTACTGAGATTCTTTAGCAAGATTCTCACTCCCTCTATATTTTCTTTCCGTCACGTCTTCAGATGGCGACGTTCGTAGTTTTTGTGGACACCCCGACGTGGGAGGTGCACTATGATCCGGAGCACGGATCATACCATTTTAAGGGACAATGCACGGTGCGAGTCTTTGTGTTCGTTGGACGTCCCTTCGCTCACCCCGTACATACCCATCGCTTCTCCCCGACAGCACCCTACGGCGATGACGAGCGGATTTTTGAGAGCGCGCGTACGCACAACGAGAGAGTGCTCCGCATGCACACCGCTGCCTCAGCTATAGGTGACTATCCTGACTACGTGTCCCAGACATACTTCTCGGAGATCGACCCGTCGGAGGACCCGCCTACCATTCCGTACAGCGAGAGTTCCGCCCCCACTCCACCACTAATAAGAGAGGGCAGTGAGGATACTGTGACTCAGCCTCGGCTAGCACGACGACCAGAGATGCGGCCACGTCATGGGGGTCACTCTCGATCCCCACTTCGCCTTTACACGCCAGAGGAGCTCGCCCAGTTTGCCAGATATATGCCTCACTCGCGGGATGAACGTCAGTAGGCGGTGGTGGATGACCGATGGAGTACCCGGGTAGAGCACACACCACTTAGATGAGGATAAACCTTCTTATGTCTAGAAGTTATACCTTAGTTGCACTTGGGTAGGGGAGTTTGTTTTTATGCTTTCTGTTACACTTTCCTTGTATTTTCCCTTTGATGTATTCATTTCCTATTGTACTAAACTAAGTCCCACTCTTCATAAGTGGGCATATCATATTATATAAATATGCAGTTCAGTTTTATTGTGATGTGCCTCTACTTGCTTTATGTTATGATGTTATGAGATGCTTGCTTTATTTCCTTTCATGCTTTATTGTTCATCGTGTCACACGGCTCTCACTTTGCTTTTATAATTCAAAAACAAATTTACCAAAGTATTTTGCTAAGTTTTTTAAAGTAAAAGGAAACTATGACGAATCGACTAATGATTAACCTAAATATGTTCTAGAGTATTGGGTTAAAAATTATGATGTTATATTTAGTTGTGAAATTTTTAGCATATGGGTAAAATAGAGACAACGCTTATGTGGGGTATAACAGGGAGGCAAAAATAAGGACCTCCCAAGGAACTTTATGAGTCGATAGATGTATCGACTAGGAATAGTACTGTTTGTGATTCAGAAATGGAAAAAAATGAAGTCCGATGATCATGAATAGGAATGAGCTTATGTCCTAACAGTCAATTGTCCTTGTAGAATGATCCACTACAGATATCACTTCATATAAAATTAAGCCTTCCTTATACTAATGGAAAAGAGAATGTGGTACTAAATCGGATTTATTATTTGAGATAAAATGCCTGATCATCGTTATTAAATCTATAATTATTCCTGGACATGATCTTGAATGATTTTAGTTGTATGAAATTGTTAATTATGCTTGTTTAAACGTGAGGGAGTACTCTATTGAGAATTTTGTAATATTCTCATCCCTATGCTGCATGTATTTTATGTTGTATTCAGATTCCAAAGATGCCGTTAGTGATCATCTTTCTTCACTCGCCACGATGGCAGTAGCATTATGACCCGACATTAGATTCCCTGTATGTCGTAGCTTACTCCCGGATCAAAGTATATGTATTCTTTAGCCGTTCATTTAGTACTTTTGTTTTCTCTGCTGAGTTTGACCTAGGTTTTCCTTATGCTGATGTGCTGCTTGAAATAGCACACCCAAATGTATTTGTAGCTCAACCTGCACCACCTATGTCCTCTCTGGAGATGATCCTTCATCCTCTTCCTCAGATTCAGATCCACCTTCTGACCCTATGCTCCTGCTGGGGGCTATGCCATTACACCAATGGTGAATAGTTTTCTTTAGGAGAGCATGGGATTACTCAGGGACTCCTGATGTATGTATAGTGGAAGAATAGTAGTAGAACTCACCAGACTACAGTTTGACCCTATTGGATGTTGATGAGGTTCATTTTCTATTTGTACAAAATTTTGCTAGACCTCAACTTTGAGCAGGTCAGACTAGATATTGGAAGAGTTCTTTGGTGAACTAAGTCCCTGACTAATTTAGGAGATAACTAGTTTGCTTTCCAGTATGATGTATCTAATATAAACTTAACAACGATGTCTATATATGTATATATTAGTTCTTTGATGCCGGTGGGACGCGTTTTGTTATGATTATGATTATTATTATGATTACGCTTATCGGGATTGATAAGTAAGAACTAGTGACGACTAGTTAGGTATGAGCTCATAACCTAGAGATGTGACACATTCTGGGTGACACCGGTTCGGCCGAGCACCCCCAGATCGATTGTCTTTTAGGGTGATCCCTATGTTACAGTACAATGCTTGGAATGTCACACAAGTTATAGAAAGATGTTTTACATGAGAAGTATATGCCACTTTATGCCACTTACGTGATATTGATTCTTCTATGATGATTAAATGATTTATGCTTGATGCATCTTCATGCATTCATGCTTTATTATGCTGCATCCGTAACACCAAGACTCATTCTAAAATAGGCGGACCTTGGCTAATTACGTTTAGTAACTTAAAAATGAATTTGATGCATGCTCACTCATTTTATACAATAAACCCAAGGTTCCTGAGGACGTAGATGATGACACCTAGATAGGAGGTTACCCTACTGAGATTCTTTAGCAAGATTCTCACTCCCTCTATCTCTTCTTTCCGTCACGTCTTCAGATGACGACGCTCGTGGATTTTGTGGATTCCCCAACGTGGGAAGTGCACCATGATTCGGAGCATGGGCTATACCTTTGAGGGCCGATGCAATCGCTCGTGATTTCACGTTTGATAGGCGACCCGACATCACCATACGGCGACGAGGATCAAGTTTTGAGCGTGCCCAATTCCAGATGTGCCTCGTCCTTGGATTGGATACGCACTATCCTTTACGGGATCCTAGCAGTTGAGGCTCATGGGTAGAAATAGTGCACACACCACATAGGAGAGGATAAACCTTCTCTTGTATAGAGGTTATCCGCTTTAGATGCACTTGGGTAGGGAGTTTTCCTTCTCACTTTCGTAGTAATTTCCTTTCTAATGTACCTTCTTTTCAGTTGTATTTCTTCTATGTTGTACCAAACTAAGTCCCGCATCTTATAAGGGGGCATATCGTGTTATATATATATATATATATGCAGTTCAGTTTTCTTGATGATGTGCCATTATCTGCCTTATGTTGTGATGCTTATGAGATATTTCTTATATTTCTTTATGTCCTTCATCATTCACCGCGTTTCCCGGCTCTCACTTTGCTTTTATTATTCAAAATATTACCCATATTTTCGCTAAGTAATTTCAAAGTAAAAAGGAGACTATGAAGTAATAGACTAATGATTAACCTAAATATGTTCTAGAGTATTGGGTTAAAAATTAGGATGTTACATTATGGTATCAGAGCGGCTCGATTCTCATGGAGCCTGGGGATTGGACTGACTATGCTTCCTAAGCTTAGTACGATAGCTACATCATGCGTAGTGCTTGGATAGTAGAGATAAGCTGTAGGATAGAGATGCATGACCCCTGTCTGCTTGCGTGTGCCATGGTAACTAGCTCATCTTACATGGAATATTGAGCCTGATCACCTCAGTGTTTATTGTCTCGTGTTTAGGAACCAATGGCACCCAGCGACGTAATAGGACCCCAACCGAGGGAAACCAAGAAGATGCAACTGCTGCTGCTGTCCGTGATATGGCTAGAGCCATGGAGCGGATGTTTGAGAGGATGAACCAACAAGGGACACCGGACGTGCTCCCAATCGCCGAGATGATCGAGCAAGCTCGATTTGGTGAATTCCGCAGTTTAACCCGCCAACTTTCAGAGGAGCCATGGATCCTAACAAGGCTGATGAGTGGATCAAGAACATGGAGAAGATATACTCCGTGGTCGCCGCTTTCGGAAGGAGCGTAAGGTCACATTTGTCGCTTATATGATGGAGTCGACGCCGAAGTTCGGTGGACCGGCACTCGAGGTTGTTGGAAGCTTCGGGATCGCTATTGATCGAGCTATTCCAGACTTACTTCTACCCGTAGTACCTCCCCGCGTCCGTGAGGAATGCAAGGGACATCGAGTTTATGCAGCTAACACAAGGAGGGATGTCAGTTGCTCAAGATACGCAAGATTTGAAGAATCGATCAAGTTCTCGCGTATTCCAAGGAACCCCGATGAGATATGGAAGTGCGTGAAGTATGAGGGCCGGGTTGAAGCTCGGAGTTGAACTACGCCGTGGCACATATGGAGATCGTGATTTCCCACCTGGTTAACAAGTGCGCGATTCGAGGAAGGACAAGGGAAACTCCATGCTGCAAGGGTGGAACGTGCCAAAAGGCTAGGACCTCAAGCCCCGAGGTTCAAACCGCAACACCTAAACCAATCACGAAGTCACTACAACCCCTATCACACCAACCAGTTCAAGCCACAGCAGTACCAACAAAGGACACCCTTTTACCAACAGAGGCAACATCGAGAATGCCATTCGTAAACAACAACAACAACAACAACAACCTTAGAAATAACAAAGAACAACAACAACAATAACCGACAAGGAGGGTCGGGCCAACTAAACAACTATCAACAAGGAGGTCCAGCGGGGCCAAGAATAAGGTGCCTCAAGGAGCCCCCTGCCGCTTTCCAACCCCCGCACCGGTGCGGAATGTCCTCGATGCGGAAGAATTCATGGCGCCCGCCCCTGCTTGGCTGGGCAGAACATTTGCTTCAGATGCGGAAAGCCCGGCCACTATGCCAACAAGTGTACCAATGGGAGGCCGGGCAAACCGTAACCCCAGGCCACAACACCAAGGGAGGTCTTCACCCTCAATGCGGACGGCGAGAAAGATCCAACGGCCTCATAGAAGGTAAGTGCGAAATAGATGGTAGGACTTTAATCGCATTTTATGACTCGTGCAACCCATTCTTTCATTTCATATGCTAGTGTCGAGTCTCTAAACTTAAAAACTTCCAAACTTCCTTTTGATCTTATTGTTTCCACCCCTACAAATCGTCTCAGAATACTTGCTTTTCTTTGTTTAAATTGCCATCTCACTGCAGAAAATAGATCCTTTGTCATAGATTTAATTTGCTTACCCATGAAGGGTATAGGTGTAGTCCTTGGCATGGATTGGCTTCATGCCAACCGTGTATTGTTAGATTGTGATACCAAAATGGTTATTTTTCCTTCTCCCCCTAGTGAAACTAGTGAAACCTTGAAACTTTACCTTAATGCCGTAGAGGTCTACTGTAATGGGAAAAGGACTAAGGGATATGTTCTCCTAGCCGCTAGCGAGGTAGACTTTGAGCAGTAACCTAGAGAATATACCTGTAGTAAGAAACTATCCCTGAGGTATTTCCTAAGAGATACTCCAATTCCCTCCCGAGAGAGGTGGAGTTCTCCATTGAGTTGGTTCCTGGAGTAGGACCAATCTCTATAGCCCCTTATAGGATGTCACCCTTGGAGTTAGCCGAGTTGAAAACCCAGCTTGAAGAGCTTTTGGAGAAGAGTTTCATAAGACCTAGTGCCTCACCCTGGGGAGCCCCGGTTTTGTTTGTTAAGAAAAAGGACGGGAGTATGAGGTTGTGCATAGACTATAGGCAATTAAACCGTGTGACGGTGAAAAACAAGTACCCCCTGCCTAGGATTGATGATCTTATGGACCAATTGAAAGGAGCGGTGGTATTTTCCAAGATTGATCTAAGGTCGGGATACCACCAGATTAGGGTAAGAGACCAAGATATACCAAAGACCGCCTTTAGGACTCGGTATGGACACTTTGAGTTCACGGTAATGTCTTTTGGATTGACGAATGCTCCTGCGGTGTTTATGGACTACATGAATAGGATCTTTAGACCCTATTTAGATCAGTTCGTGGTCGTTTTCATAGATGATATACTCATCTATTCGAAGACCCACGAGGAGCATGAGCATCATTTGAGGGTAGTTTTGGAGATATTGAAGGAGAAAAAGTCAGTATGCGAAGCTCTCTAAGTGTGAATTTTGGTTAGAGGAGGTGAAGTTCTTAGGCCATGTTGTGTCAAAAGGAGGTATAGCCGTTGATCCTAGTAAGGTGGAAGCCGTGATGAATTGGGATAGACCAACCACCGTAACGGAAATACGGAGCTTTTTGGGTTTAGCAGGCTATTACCGTAGGTTTATCAAAGGGTTTTCCCAGATTGCCCTACCCCTGACCAAGCTAACTAGGAAGAATACCCCCTTTGTTTGGAACCCCGAGTGTGAGAAAAGTTTCCAAAGCTTAAGGAAAAGCTAACCACAACCCCGCTTTGGTCTTACCTAGTCCCAAGTACCCTTTGAGGTATATTGTGATGCTTCGGGCAAAGGCCTAGGGTCTGTCTGTTGATGCAAAATAAGCAGGTGGTAGCCTATGCATCCAGACAACTCAAGCCTCACGAGGCAAACTACCCTACCCATGACCTTGAGTTAGCAGCCATAGTGTTCGCTTTGAAGGTGTGGAGGCACCATTTATATGGTGTAAGGTTTGAAGTTTTCTCCGATCATAAGAGTCTCAAGTATCTCTTTGATCAGAAGGAGCTAAACATGAGGCAGAGAAGGTGGATGGAGTTCCTTAAAGACTATGATTTCGGCTTAAGTTACCACCCCGGCAAGGCTAATGTAGTCGCCGATGCCTTGAGTTGAAAGTCATTGCACCTATCTCACATGATGGTCAAGGAAGTTGAGTTAATAGTCAAGTTTAGGGATATGAATCTTGGGATGTCTGTGACCAATCAAGGAGTGAAGATGTGTTACCTTAGCGTGACAAGCGGGTTTAAGCAAAGAATTATGCTAGCACAACGGAAAAATGAGGAGTTCGGGGAAATCATAGACGCAGTTAAGGCGGGAAAATTAAAGGGTTTTGAACAAGGTTCTGATTGGATATGGAGGTTTGAAGGAAGAATCTGTGTGCCACAAGATGGTGACCTCCGAGAGAAGATCTTGGAGGAGGGCCACAAAAGCCATTTCACCATTCATCCGGGTGTTACCAAGATGTACCAAGATCTGAAGAAGATGTTTTGGTGGCCCGGATTGAAAAAGGATGTGGTAGCCTGGGTTAGTAAGTGCTTGGTATGTCAGAAGGTGAAGATCGAGCACCAAAAGCCGTCAGGATTGCTGCAACCCCTGTCAATTCCCGAGTGGAAGTGGGAATGCATATCGATGGATTTTGTGACAGGATTACCTAAGACTCAAGCTGGCCATGATGCTATATGGGTGATAGTGGATCGACTAACCAAGTCGGCTCACTTTCTGCCTATTAGAGTGACACACTCTTTGGACAGATTGGCACAGCTGTACATCCAAGAGATTGTAAGGTTACATGGTGTACCATCAACAATAATTTCGGATAGAGATCCGCGGTTTACGTCACGTTTTTGGGGAGCCTTTCAAAAGGCATTTGGTTCAAAGTTGTGCTTGAGCACAGCTTACCACCCACAGACAGACGGACAATCAGAAAGAACGATCCAAACCTTGGAAGATATGTTGAGAGCCTGTGTTCTAGACCAAAGGGGAAGCTGGGATAAGTATCTGCCACTGATCGAATTTGCGTATAACAACAGCTATCACGCAAGCATCGGCATGGCACCCTACGAGGCTTTATATGGACGCAAGTGTCAATCCCCTCTGTGTTGGTATGAATCCGGAGAACAAAGCATGTTAGGGCCTGAGGTAGTGAGGGAAACCACAGAACAAATTAAGAAGATCCGGGATAGGATGCTTACGGCTCAAAGTAGGCAAAAGAGCTATGCGGATAAGCGGCGCAAGCCATTAGAATTTAACGAGGGAGAACATGTATTCCTTAGGATCACCCCCACTACAGGCATAGGGAGAGCCATGAAAGTTAAAAAGTTGAGCCCCCGATTCCTTGGCCCCTTCGAAATTCTTCAGAAAGTAGGGTCAGTAGCATACAAAATAGCCTTACCTCCTAACCTTTCCAATCTTCATGATGTCTTTCACGTCTCCCAGTTAAGGAAGTATGAGTCCGACCCTAGTCATGTCCTAGAGCCAGAGCATATGCGATTAAGGGAGGACTGACTTTCAATCTAGCTGCCGACGAGGATCGTGGATCATGAGTCAAGCGATTGAGGAATAAAATCTGTTCCTTTGGTGAAAGTAGCATGGGGGGAGACAAGACCGAAGAATTCACATGGGAGCTAGAGTCGAGAGATGAAGACTAAATATCCGAGCTTTTTCTAAGGTACGAATTTCGAGGACGAAATTCTTTTTAAGGGGGGGAGTAATGTAACGCCCCGATTTTCTGTTTAAGAGAAAATGACCAAAATGCCCCTGAGGTCATTTTCTGCCTGGAATTCGAGGATAGCCGACCCGGCAGTCCTCGAAGGGTCAACTCAATGTTTCAAGGGGATTGGATGGTCTTTGTGTGCTTTCGAAACAAAAATCGTGTTTTCTCAGCTTTGGTCAAAATGACCAAAATACCCCTATAGCATACTACGTGGGTAGAAATGCCATTCGAACCCGAAACTTTCCCTAAAGGTTTAAAATAACGTTTTCAACTATTTTAAAGTGTCTGTTTAAGTTCCGATGGTCTTGGGCAGTTTTTGTACAAAATTACGATTTTGCCCCCGGGATAGTGCTGTTTGAGTTTAATGATATAATTAAGCAAACCTAAGCAATATTAGGCTCTAATTAAAGGTTAATTAATTTCCATAATTAATCTAGAGCCAAAATCATTATTTAAAATTAATTAGAACCTAGAATTGTTTAAAGAAATTTAAAAACCCTTTTCTAAATTCTTTTCTTTCTTTAAAGAAAAAGTATCCATGAATAGTGTTTTCACTATTTATGCCCCCATTTCCAAGAAAAGTTGTCACACTCACATCACTAGTCATAAAAGTTTTTGACTCCACTAAACCTACATGATCACTTCTAACCTATGGGATTATAGCATTAATTAGCTAACTAGTTTACTTAAAGTACCTACATAACAACCCTTAATCCTAAGTCTAATCCATAACACACCTAAACACACCTTTAAACCATGATTAGAGGAGATGATTTTGCCCCCATGGTTGCCCAAAAAATGGCTCCACTTTTCCCTCCACTTTGCATCACATGTTGTTTGAATGTGTGGCACACAATTGGCCATGTCTCCAAGACAACTTCTCATTCATTCTCCTCCACATACTTCCCTTATTCTAGAAGACAACTACATGGCCTCTTCCTCTCCACTCATTCATGACTCAAGGCTCTATATATAGCTTGCCTTGGTGAACATTTTACTACTTTAGTTCATTTGTAAAGTTTAGATCTCTCCAAAGCTTTTCTTTTTCTCTCAAAAACTCTTGTGTTCTTCAAGTTCTTGAAGCTCTTCATCTTCTTCCATCTTCAAGATCATCACACCAAGTAGGGATTTTCTTTCATGTATTCTTTCTTTAAAAGTTCTTATTCTAAGTTTGATGTTCATAGTTTCTCTTGATTCTTTTTAGAACTTCTTTTCTTTTCTTTGTTCTTTCTCATTTCGGCCATGAGCCTTGGAGTTCAAAGAAATGAGAGCTTGATGATGAGAGTTTCATGATGATGTTCATCACTTGAAACAAACTCTAGAGCTTGATCTTTGTTCTTGAGTAAAAATGTTTCTAGTTCTTCCTTTCTTGAACTTTTGAGAACTCTAACTTTGATGATGTTTCAAAAATGGTTCTAAGGACTCAATGATGAGGACTCATGATGTTGGTGTTAATATATCATCAAGATCATGGACTCTAGAGTTATAAAATGTTCCTTTTTCCTTCTTGAAGTTTCGGCCTTTTTCCTTGTTTTTCCAAGTTTTATGTTTTGGTTTTCTAAAAATATTATGTTGAGTTCTAAGAACTCTTAGCTTTACTTTACCTTGGTTGGATGAGTTTGGGTTAAGCATTGAGTTCCTCTAAAGTCTTGTTAAGAGCTCTAGAAAGATAAAATGAACTTGCATAATTTATTTTATGCTTGCACTCATATTTACATTCTTGCTATGCATCTTTACTTTTCAAAATTTGTCACCTAAGAACATAAAGATTAAAATGGAACTTGCATCATCACTTAATTTAATTCTCAAAGCCTTTCTATTTCGGCCTTAAAGTCGATTGTTGTTGGGCCTAGAGCACTAAAATAAAGAATTGAACTTGCATTATCACTTAATTAATTTCTCGAATGCCTTTCTATTTCGGCCTTAAAGTCGATTGTTGTTGGGCCAAGAGCACTAAAATAAAGAATTGAACCTTGCATGTTTACCTTCAAGCTTGCACGTTTAAGTTTATGTCTTGCATATTTATTTTCAAGCTTGCACGTTTAAGTTTATGCCTTGCATATTTACCTTTCAAGTCTTGCATGTTTATGTTAAGTCATCACTTTATTTTGTAAGCAAGATTAAAAATGAAAAGCATAGCACGTTTACTTTATGTCATAACTTAAGGACCTAGAGCTCAAAGACTTGCCCATTTTATCTCAAGTTAAAGTCTACTATGGAAGCATTCTTTGAATGCATAATCTCGGCCATGTAGTGATGATGAGATTGGAGTGAGTTTCATCTAGTTACAAGGGCCAACAACCTAGGTTCTAGGATTTTCTTTAAGCTTGATGAGTTTTATAAAGTCATGACCAACAAAATTTATGATGTTAATCCTCTTCTAAAGGATAATTTAATTGGTTGCTGACCTAAGGTTATTTTTAGCCTCTTGATGAAGTAAAATGGTTTGCAAAGAGTTTTAGAAGTCCTAAAATGATTCCAAGAGAAACTAGCAATTTAGATGCTTTAGAAATATCAATTTATACATCTTTTTGGGGCTTGATATTTCGGTTCTTTCATGATGAGATTGCTACTGAATGATGATGTTTTGATGTGTTAGAATGTGTGAAAATTACTTATGATGAGGTAGGAACCTTTCTATGTATGTTAGGAAAGAAACTAGCTTTATAGAAAAACCGTAAAGTTGTGTTTCAACCTAGTTTTGACCCATTCATTCATACCTAATACCAAAACTGTTTTAGTATGATAACAATCAGTTTAGGATTGATTATTCATGAAAAATTTGGTTACATTTGGAATAGGATTGAATTTTTAGCACCCATAGAGAAACTAGTAACTAGAAATACCGTAAAGTTAGAATTTAACATAGTTTCAACCCATTTCTTTATGGATTCTGCCCAAACTGTTTTAATGGGAACATAATCAGATTAGGATTGTTTAGGCATGAAAAACTTGGTGACATTTGGATTAGAATTGAATTTTTAGCGCCTACAGAGAAACTAGTAACTAGAAAACCGTAAAAAACGTAATTCTAGAACTCTTAGAACATTGAATTTTCTGATCCTGTACAGCACCCTTATAATGGAGTAAATATGATTTATAATTAGTTCAATGGCTTAGGAATACCTCACAATTGGTTTAGATTTAATTTATAGCGCCTTAGGCGAAGACGGAACCAAAAAAGGGTCTAAGACGTAGCTTCTAGAACCCCGTAATCCCAAGATGTAATTTTGCCCTTAAGAAAGATGCTGTCCAGATTCATCATTGAACATAAACATTAGTAAAGATCATTAGTTGTGAACCTATAGGTGCATAAAAGGTTAATAGAGAATGTCAGAATAATTATACCTCAAGTTTAAGGCTCATAGGGTCAAAGCATAAGACACCATAGGCGTAAGGGCATAATAAACTTTAGTGTTTTACGTGATCGCATGTTTTATTATGAGAATATCTTGGGCATATGATTTCTTATGAGGATATGCAATGTTAATTTATTGATGCTCACGTTATGATGCGTGCGATGTTTTACAATGCCTATGATGCATATGATGATGATGCTTATGACACACATGATTATAAATGATTGTGTAAAGATATGAATGTGGCATAAAGAAAGTTTGGAAGAAATTCGATTGTCTTCTTTGTTAAATTTGCCGAATTTCTGATAAACTTGAGGACCTTGAAAGTTTTGAAAGTACATTAGTTTTTAATGTGACATAGTATCGCGGAAAACGCTGCGTTCGGGACGGCGATACGTAACGCCCCAGAAACAAATCCTTGAGGGGGACGGCGATACGTAACGCCCCGAAGAGGACAATATTCACCGTGTACTTGATGCCGGTGGGACGCGTTTTGTTATGATTATGATTATTATTATGATTACGCTTATCGGGATTGATAAGTAAGAACTAGTGACGACTAGTTAGGTATGAGCTCATAACCTAGAGATGTGACACGTTCTGGGTGACACCGGTTCGGCCGAGCACCCTAGAACGATTGTCTTTTAGGGTGGCCTATGAGGAAGTAAAGTATGATGATTATGTCACAAATTTTTCCTATATGAGTTTTCAATTGCCACTTTATGCCACTATTATGATGTTCTTAATGTTATGATTATTATTCTGGCATTAAGTAGAGCCATGCATACATTCTTTAATATGTTGCATTCATGACATTAAGAATCATACTAAGATGAATAGACCTTGGCTAACTATGTTTCAAAAGTTTAAAAATGGACTTAATGCATGCTCACTTATTTTGTACACTAAACCCAAGGTTCCTGAGGACGTGGATGATGACACCTAGGTAGTAGGAGGCCTTACTGAGATTCTTTAGCAAGATTCTCACTCCCTCTATATTTTCTTTCCGTCACGTCTTCAGATGGCGGCGTTCGTAGTTTTGTGGACACCCGGCGTGGGAGGTGCACTATGATCCGAGCACGGATCATACCATTTTAAGGGACAATGCACGGTGCGAGTCTTAGTGTTCGTTGGACGTCCCTTCGCTCACCCCGTACATACCCATCGCTTCTCCCGACAAAGACCCTACGGCGATGACGAGCGGATTTTTGAGAGCCGCCACAGACGCACAACCCAGAGAGTGCTCCGCATGCACACCGCTGCCTCGGCTATAGGTGACTATCCCGACTCGTGTCCCGGACATACTTCTGAGATCGACCCGTCGGAGGACCCGCCTACCATTCCGTACAGCGAGAGTTCCGCCCCCACTCCACCACTAATAAGAGAGCGTTGAGGAGATCGTGACTCAGCCTCGGCTAGCACGACGACCAGAGATGCGGCCACGTCATGGGGGTCACTCTCGATCCCCACTTCGCCTTTACACGCCAGAGGAGCTCGCCCAGTTTGCCAGATATATGCCTCACTCGCGGGATGAACGTCAGTAGGCGGTGGTGGATGACCGATGGAGTACCCGGGTAGAGCACACACCACTTAGATGAGGATAAACCTTCTTATGTCTAGAAGTTATACCTTAGTTGCACTTGGGTAGGGGAGTTTGTTTTTATGCTTTACATTACACTTTCCTTGTATTTTCCCTTTGATGTATTCATTTCCTATTGTACTAAACTAAGTCCCACTCTTCATAAGTGGGCATATCATATTATATAAATATGCAGTTCAGTTTTATTGTGATGTGCCTCTACTTGCTTTATGTTATGATGTTATGAGATGCTTGCTTTATTTCCTTTCATGCTTTATTGTTCATCGTGTCACACGGCTCTCACTTTGCTTTTATAATTCAAAAACAAATTTACCAGTATTTTTGCTAAGTTTTTTAAAGTAAAAAGGAAACTATGACGTAACCGACTAATGATTAACCTAAATATGTTCTAGAGTATTGGGTTAAAAATTATGATGTTATATTTAGTTGTGAAATTTTTAGCATATGGGTAAAATAGAGACAACGCTTATGTGGGGTATAACAGGGAGGCAAAAATAAGGACCTCCCAAGGAACTTTATGAGTCGATAGATGTATCGACTAGGAATAGTACTGTTTGTGATTCAGAAATGGAAAAAAATGAAGTCCGATGATCATGAATAGGAATGAGCTTATGTCCTAACAGTCAATTGTCCTTGTAGAATGATCCACTACAGATATCACTTCATATAAAATTAAGCCTTCCTTATACTAATGGAAAAGAGAATGTGGTACTAAATCGGATTTATTATTTGAGATAAAATGCCTGATCATCGTTATTAAATCTATAATTATTCCTGGACATGATCTTGAATGATTTTAGTTGTATGAAATTGTTAATTATGCTTGTTTAAACGTGAGGGAGTACTCTATTGAGAATTTTGTAATATTCTCATCCCTATGCTGCATGTATTTTATGTTGTATTCAGATTCCAAAGATGCCGTTAGTGATCATCTTTCTTCACTCGCCACGATGGCAGTAGCATTATGACCCGACATTAGATTCCCTGTATGTCGTAGCTTACTCCCGGATCAAAGTATATGTATTCTTTAGCCGTTCATTTAGTACTTTTGTTTTCTCTGCTGAGTTTGACCTAGGTTTTCGTTATCTTTGATGTCTTTGCTTGAAATAGCACACCCAAATGTATTTGTAGCTCAACCTGCACCACCTATGTCCTCTCTGGAGATGATCCTTCATCCTCTTCCTCAGATTCAGATCCACCTTCTGACCCTATGCTCTCTGTGAGGCTATGCCATTACACCAATGGTGAATAGTTTTCTTTAGGAGAGCATGGGATTACTCAGGGACTCCTGATGTATGTATAGTGGAAGAATAGTAGTAGAACTCACCAGACTACAGTTTGACCCTATTGGATGTTGATGAGGTTCATTTTCTATTTGTACAAAATTTTGCTAGACCTCAACTTTGAGCAGGTCAGACTAGATATTGGAAGAGTTCTTTGGTGAACTAAGTCCCTGACTAATTTAGGAGATAACTAGTTTGCTTTCCAGTATGATGTATCTAATATAAACTTAACAACGATGTCTATATATGTATATATTAGTTCTTTGATGCCGGTGGGACGCGTTTTGTTATGATTATGATTATTATTATGATTACGCTTATCGGGATTGATAAGTAAGAACTAGTGACGACTAGTTAGGTATGAGCTCATAACCTAGAGATGTGACACGTTCTGGGTGACACCGGTTCGGCCGAGCACCCCCAGATCGATTGTCTTTTAGGGTGATCCCTATGTTACAGTACAATGCTTGGAATGTCACACAAGTTATAGAAAGATGTTTTACATGAGAAGTATATGCCACTTTATGCCACTTACGTGATATTGATTCTTCTATGATGATTAAATGATTTATGCTTGATGCATCTTCATGCATTCATGCTTTATTATGCTGCATCCGTAACATCAAGACTCATTCTAAAATAGACGGACCTTGGCTAATTACGTTTAGTAACTTAAAAATGAATTTGATGCATGCTCACTCATTTTATACAATAAACCCAAGGTTCCTGAGGACGTAGATGATGACACCTAGATAGGAGGTTACCCTACTGAGATTCTTTAGCAAGATTCTCACTCCCTCTATCTCTTCTTTCCGTCACGTCTTCAGATGACGACGCTCGTGGATTTTGTGGATTCCCCAACGTGGGAAGTGCACCATGATTCGGAGCATGGGCTATACCTTTTTGAGGGCCGATGCACTGTTCGTGATTTCACGTTTGATAGGCGACCCGACATCACCATACGGCGACGAGGATCAAGTTTTGAGCGTGCCCAATTCCAGATGTGCCTCGTCCTTGGATTGGATACGCCCTATCCTTTACGGGATCCTAGCAGTTGAGGCTCGCGGGTAGAAATAGTGCACACACCACATAGGAGAGGATAAACCTTCTCTTGTATAGAGGTTATCCGTTTTAGATGCACTTGGGTAGGGGAGTTTTCCCTTCTCACTTTCTGTAGTAATTTCCTTTCTAATGTACCTTCTTTTCAGTTGTATTTGTTCTATGTTGTACCAAACTAAGTCCCGCATCTTATAAGTGGGCATATCGTGTTATATATATATATATATATATATATATATATATATATGCAGTTCGGTTTTCTTGATGATGTGCCATTATCTGCCTTATGTTGTGATGCTTATGAGATATTTGTTATATTTCTTTATGTGCTTCATCATTCACCGGGTTACGCGGCTCTCACTTTGCTTTTATTATTCAAAAAAAAAATTACCCATATTTTCGCTAAGTAATTTCAAAGTAAAAAGGAGACTATGAAGTAATAGACTAATGATTAACCTAAATATGTTCTAGAGTATTGGGTTAAAAATTAGGATGTTACATTATGGTATCAGAGCGGTTCGATTCTCATGGAGCCTGAGGATTGGACTGACTATGCTTCCTAAGCTTAGTACGATAGCTACATCATGCGTAGTGCTTGGATAGTAGAGATAAGCTGTAGGATAGAGATGCATGACCCCCGCCTCGCTATGCGTGTGCCATGGTAACTAGCTCATCTTACATGGAATATTGAGCCTGATCACCTCAGTGTTTATTGTCTCGTGTGTTTAGGAACCAATGGCACCCAGCGATGTAATAGGACCCCAACCGAGGGAAACCAAGAAGATGCAACTGCTGCTGCTGTCCGTGATATGGCTAGAGCCATGGAGCGGATGTTTGAGAGGATGAACCAACAAGGGGACACCGGACGTGCTCTCCCCAATCAAGCCGAGATGATCGAGCAAGCTCGATTTGGTGAATTCCGCAGCGAACCCGCCTAACTTTCGAGGAGCCATGGATCCTAACAAGGCTGATGAGTGGATCAAGAACATGGAGAAGATCTACTCCGTGGTCGCCTGCTCAGAGGAGCAGAAGGTCACATTTGCTGCTTATATGATGGAGTCTGACGCCGAGTTCTGGTGGACCGGCACTCGAAGGTTGTTGGAAGCTTCTGGGACTGCTATTGACTGGGAGCTATTCAAGACTTACTTCTACGAGAAGTACTTCCCCGAGTCCGTGAGGAATGCAAGGGACATCGAGTTTATGCAGCTAACACAAGGAGGGATGTCAGTTGCTCAGTACACAGCAAGATTTGAAGAACTGATCAAGTTCTCGCGGGTATTCCAAGGGAACCCCGATGAGATATGGAAGTGCGTGAAGTATGAGGCCGGGTTGAAGCCGGAGTTGAACTACGCCGTGGCACATATGGAGATCAGGGATTTCCCCACCCTGGTTAACAAGTGCCGCATTCTGGAGGAAGGACAAGGGAAACTCCATGCTGCAAGGGTGGAACGTGTAACACCCTAGTAATTAACCAGATACACCTAGGTTGAATCTGATTAATGACTAGACTTTACTCCTTGCTTTGGTTCTTTCTTCATAATTTGAAAATACTTAGTGAAATTACGAGCCTTTTTTTTTTTTTTTTTTTAAACACATAATTGAAAACGTGAGCCGAGTACAACGTGAACGAGTAAGCGGAGTATAATAAGACGTTTAAGAATATATCACATCATATCACTTAGGCTCCATCATATAACATCCATAAGCACATTATAGCATATATTTACATACAATAACCTCACTCAAAGGGTGGGTTATGTTCATACATCATTATCTTATGCAAACCCATAAAAGAAAATATACTTAAGGAAATTCATGCCCCTGAACTAGATAACTCCATAAGCCGGAAGGTTATCCTAAAACTAGGGTGCATGATCACACATAAGTCTACTAAGAACCTTCTATGGCCACCGTCTCCGAAAATGGGGGAATAAATCCGATCCATCGATGAGCTCCTCGGGAGGGACACACGAGATGCACCAGTCGGGTCGCATGGACGCCTTCTCGCTAACCTCCTACTGAACAACTGCTTCCTCACTACCCTCTGTTACACGTCCCCGGGTCGGAGGAGAGCTCTCAGAATATACATGAGTAGGAGTGTCCTCTGAAGGATCAGTTTCAGAATATCTCGTCTCGGCAACATACTCTCGAAATCCATGGACAGCAGATGAAGCGGGATAAGAACGTAACATCCTTTCATCAAGTGGACGTGCATGTTCGAAAACCATTTCATCGCCATAGGGAGAAGTAGGAGAAAATCGATAACTAGGGACAGGATGTGCAAATGGACGACCTATGTAAATAAAAACACGAATCACAAGACCTCCCTTCAAAATGATACGAGCGATGCACCCGATCATAGTGGAATTCCCAAGTAGGGGTATCAACGAACAGGACGAATGTCGCCATTTGAATCTGGAGACAATGACGGAAATAAAGAAAAGGGAGTGAGAATCTTGCTAAAGAATTCTCAGTAAGGTACCTCCTTCTACAAAGGTCATCATCAAAGTCCCCAGGAACCTCGGGATTATTCTAAAATAGTGAGCATGCAAAGATTCATTTTAAGTTCGGACAAATACTTAACCGAGGTTCGTCAATTTTTTAATCATGCGACTTATAATGCATCTTATTCTTAACATGTCATATTTACAATGAACTTTTCCTTTATCATTACATCATATTCCTCATCATCATTATCAAAATAACATGCATAAAAGAACGCCATATAATATTAGCTACACATGGACACAAAGGCACATATTTCATTTCTTTAGTGCCTTAGGTGACTTAAAATCTTATCATCATCATTATTTTCCTTGGGCCACCCTATACTCCACCCTTTTGGGAGTAATTTAGGTTATGAGCTCATACTTTACTAGTCATCACTAGCATATACTTATCCCTTTTGATAAGCTAAAGTCCCGACTCTACCCTTTTGAGAGAACGGGTTAGGGGCCTAAAATCACCTTTTCACCACCTATAGTCTGATGGTTCCAAAGGATCATTTTCTTATAAGTTTAAGTCACCATTAAATCTTTGCATGTTATATCATAATACAATTCATAAACATCATAACATTTTCTCATTTATAGTCTTAAGCTAGAATAATATATATCATCAGTAATCATGCATATGGGAGATTCCCAGGAAAGAGAGGTGGGTCACAATGGACACGCTTAAATACCAAGTCTTTCCTTAGCCAGAACCTTTCCAAATTACACTTTTACAATGATACACTTTCTTCTAGCAACAAAGGTGAATTTTACATAAGAACATTTCATGTATAAGCATTCTTATTATTTGCAACAAAGAACTATAACATGCAAGTCAGGAAATCATTCAATGATATCAAGTACTTAATAAGCATCCAATCCTTACATAGAATTATCAATTATAGAACTAATTAGTTACTAAACCAATTATGAATCATTCTCTTAACAATAAACCATAATTATCACAACTTCAATCATATCAAATCATTATCACACATTGATACTAAACTCAGATCAGTGGTCAAATCATGAACCTCATGCAATTACATAGAATCATATTTTAAGTGCATATAAAATACTAGTTCCCCGGAAAATCCTTCCAAAGCCTTAAAACTCATTTAGAAACTAGTTCTTTTGTCAAATTTGGGAGGATCTTCACAATTAAAATTCTCACTTAAGATAAAAGGAGTAAGTCTTGAGCTTTAGAGATTTAGGTGACATCTTAGAATTATAAACATGCTATGCAACCTTATTTTAATCTTATCTTTATAAGGTGATAGCTTGGAATTATAAACATGATATGCAATTCCATTTCTTTATCTTTAAGATTTAAGGTGATGACTTGAAAATTAAACATGATGCAAGAACTTGAAATATAAACATGATACAAGAAACTGGAGCGCGGTAATCCGCACAGACCAAGAGAGGGAGAAGAGAATATTAAGAAACCGGAGCGGCGGTAGTCCGCACAGACCAGAGAGGGAGAAGAGAATATTAAGAAACCGGAGCGGCGTGTAGTCCGCACAGACCAAGAGAGGGAGAAGAGAATTATTATTACATCTTTTTAAGCTCCAATCTCAAGACTTTTTAAAGAATAAATTCTTTAACTCCAATAATCATATTTCTTTGCTTGTGATACATGGGCAAGTCTTTAAGCTCTAGGATCTTTAGGTGATGGCATAAAATAAACATGTCATCGCTGATTCTTTTAGCCATTATAAAATATAGTGAGAGCATAAATTAAATATGAGATGCAACCTCTTAATTATCTTGAAAGATTAAGTGATGACTTGAAACATAAACATGAAATACAAGCTTGGAATTTAAACATGAGAAATGCAAGTTCATTTATTCATTCTTGAAAATTTAGTGATGACATAGAAGGTAAACATGGTTATGCAAAGCATAAACTTAATCATGGATGCAAATTCATTTTGTTTCTTTACTAGAGCTCCTTCAAGACTTTAAAAGAATTATAAATTCAACCCAATACATATCTTAACAAGAAATAAAACATAAAAGGAAAAAATACATCTTTCAAGTTCTAAACTAAAAATCTTTGTTTTAGCATCATAAAGCATTATTCTTTAAGGTTTTGCATCAAGTGGAATTTTCAAGCTTTAGAGGCCTAACTTGTGATGGATTTACAACCCACCCTCAAGGTCCTCATCATCAAGCCATCATCTTAGTTCCACCTAGGCCATATGGTTGAATTGGTTAAAAAAAATTGAAGAGGAAAACCAAAATGAAAAGCTAAGGCAAGTTCATAATTTCATCATTTTGAGCTAAAAACACAACTCCTCAAAGCATAGAAATAAATTTAGAAACTACTCCCTACCTAATCTGAGTTGAAGAAGAGGAAGAGAACTTGATTTCTTGAAGTGAAATGACACAAAATCTCTTTGAAAAATTGAAGAAAGAATTCAGCCAAAGAGGAGGAAGAAAGAAAGTTTTGGTGCTCCTAAAAACTAGTTATGAACCAAGCATTCCAAGACCACTCAAGCAAGCCTATTTATAGAAGATTTTGAGGCTTCTAATTGGCCAAAATGAGGAGGTAGTTGTCAGAATTTTTCAGGAGTAATAATGGAGGAAAAATCATTTTAGACAAAGTTGTATGAAATTAAGGAATTATGTCTCTTATGGTGACATTTTGGCATTTTGTTTTAGTGCAACTTTTTGGAAATAATTCAGCTGCATAATGGCATCAATAATTTCGTGCATTACAGCCCAAAGAAGTGAAATTTGTGTGTTCCATGCATTATTTAGGTGTAGGCAAGGTATTCATGTAATTTAGAGAATTTACTGCTAAGGGCTTAAGTGAATTAGTAAGCAATTTGGGTGTTTTTGAGCAATTTTGGGTTCTAATCAATCTAAATACATAATTTTGAATCTAGATTAATATTTAGAATTTAATAAGCTTTAATTTAAGCCTAATATTGCTTAGGTTTCGTGATATGAATCGAAAATCCCGAAATTCATAAAAGCGCCCAAAAGCGAGGGCAAAATCGTACTTTCACTTAAAAACTGCCCAAGGCCACCCGAGCTTAACCAATGGTTAATCATGGCTTAAAAACACATTTTAAAACATTTTAGTGAGGTTCGGGCTCAGTCGGCACGCATCGGAGTTAAAACACCTTGAGGGCGTTTGGTCTTTTCGCAAGGCTTGAACTCAAAATTGAGATTCTTCGCTCTATTAACACACATAACACAAACAATCCCTTATTATTCTCAAAACATCCCTTGAGAATATGTGGGGCCCACAATCCTCATTTTCGAGTAAAATAACTTCAGGGGCATTTTGGTCATTTTATACGTACAGAAATTCGGGATTTGCGACTCTCGCATGAATCGTTCCTAACCTCTCTTCTAATGTTATATTCCTTTATTGAGGATTGTTCGGCCTCAAATCTTATGTAATAATTACCTACTGTAATTCGGTAATTGAGTAATTTCTAATGACAAGAAAATTACAGAAAATTGGGGCGTTACATTACTCCCCTCCTTAAAAGAATTTCGCCCCGGAAATCATTACCTGAGAACAACTCGGGGTATTGTGCTTTCATGTTTGATTCCAGCTCCCATGTAAGTTCTTCGGTTTCACCCTGTCCCCATGCTACTTTGACCAGGGTACCCTTGTTCCTTAACTCGCTAACTCCTCGGTCGACGATTCTCGTGGGTAGTAAGTTAAATGTCAGTTATCTCTTAATTGTACATGTTCGGCTCTAGTACATGACTCGGGTCGATTGATACTTTCTTAATCGAGAGACATGGAAAACATCATGAAGGTTGGATAGACTCGGGGTAGGGCTATACGGTGAGGCTCTGAGTCCTACTTTGGTAAGGATTTCAAACGGACCAAGAAATCTGGGCTCAATTTCTTTACTTTTATTGCTCGGCCTATGCCTGGTGGGGGTGATCCTTAGGAACACGTGGTCCCTTCTTGAAAATCTAGCGGTTTTCGCCGCTTGTCCGCATAGTTTTTCCGTCGACTTTGAAGCAAGAAGAATCTTATCCCTAATCTTTTTGATTTGTTCCGTTGTTTTCCTCACAATATCAGGTCCAAGTAAACTTTGCTCTCCGGGTTCATACCAACATAAGGGAGATTGACATTTCCGTCCATAGAGGGCCTCATACGGTGCCATACCGATACTTGCATGATAATCATGTTATATGCAAATTCAATAAGTGGCAGGTACTTATCCCAACTTCCCCTTTGATCTAAAACACATGCCCTTAACATATCCTCCAAGGTTTGGATAGTTCTTTCAGATTGACCGTCTGTTTGGGGGTGATAGGTCGTGCTTAGACACGACTTTGAACCAAATGCCTTTTGAAAGGCTCCCAAAATCGCGACGTAACTCGCGGATCTCGGTCCGAGATTATCGCCGACGGCACCCCATGTAACCTCACTATCTCCTGAATATATAATTGTGCTAACCTATCCAAGGAATAAGTCACCTTAATAGGTAAAAAGTGGGCTGACTTTGTCAATCGATCCACGATTACCCATATGGTATCATGATTCATTTGGGTCCTTGGTAATCCAGTCACAAAATCCATGGAGATACTATCCCACTTCCACTCGAGGGGATCGACAGAGGTTGCAGCATTCCACAGGGTTTTTGGTGTTCAATCTCCACCTTTTGACACACCAAGCACTTACTCACCCATGTGCACACATCTTTCTTCATTCCAGGCCACCGTAACATCTTCTTCAAATCTTGATACATCTTGGTGGCACCAGGATGAAAGGGTAAAATGGCTCTTATGGGCTTCCTCCAAAATATCCTTTCGGAGGCCACCACTAGCGTGTACACATATTCGACCTTTAAACCTCCACAAATCGTCCATTCCTTGGGTAAAACCTATCAACTTTCCCGCCTTCACTCGCCTCTAAAGTCTCTTGAAACTCAAAGATCGTCCCCTTGAGCTTGAACAATCCTTTCTTTGAACTCACTTGTCACTCTAAGATGACAAGCTCTGATGCCCTTAGTGGTCAAAGTCATTCCTAGGTTTAAGTCCCTAAATTGCTCAATCAATTCAACCTCCTTCACCATCAAACTGACACTTGTAAGGACTTCCTACTCAAAGCATCGGCTACTACATTAGCTTTACCAGGATGGTAGTTCAATCCAAAATCATAATCTTTCAAGAACTCCATCCATCGCCTTTGCCTCATGTTTAGCTCTTTTTGATCAAAGAGATATTTCAAACTCTTGTGATCGGAAAACACCTCAAACTTAACTCCATATAAATGGTGTCTCCAAATCTTTAGAGCAAACACGACTACAGCCTAACTCAAGGTCATGGGTAGGGTAGTTTGCCTCATGTGGCTTGAGTTGTCTTGATGCATAGGCCACCACTTGCCTATCCTGCATCAATACACAACCTAAACCCTTTTTTGAAGCATCACAATACACCTCGAAAGGCACATTGGGGTCGGGTAACACTAAAACAGGCGTCGAGGTTAGCTTGTGTTTTAACTCTTGAAAGCTCTTTTCACACTCCGGGTCCATGAAAAAGGGTGTTCTTCCTAGTCGACTTGGTCAAAGGTAGGGAAATCTGGGAAAATCCTTGATAAATCGACGGTAATAACCTGGCTAAACCCAAAAAGCTCCTTACTTGATTCTGTGGTTGGTCTTTCCCAGTTTACTACCGCTTCTACCTTACTAGGATCTCTGACAATTCCTTTCTTAGATACTACATGCCCTAAAAATTGCACCTTATCCAACCAAAACTCACACTTGGAAATCTTGGCATATAGTTTCTTTTCCTTCAAGATCTCTAGTACTATGGTTAGGTGGCATTCATGCTCTTCATGGGTCTTAGAATATATGAGAATGTCATCTATAAAGACAACTACAAACTGATCTAAATAGGGTCGAAAGATCCTATTCATGTAATCCATAAAAATAGCTGGAGCATTGGTTAACCCAAAGGACATTACTGCAAACTCAAAATGGCCGTATCGAGTGCGAAAGGCCGTTTTAGGTATGTCTTCATCTCTCACTCTAATTTGATGGTAGCCTGACCTCAAATCTATCTTAGAAAACACTACCGCACCTTTCGCTTGGTCCATGAAATCATGGATGCTAGGCAGAGGATACTTGTTTTTCACCGTTAGTTTATTCACGTGCCTATAATCTACACACATCCTGATACTCCCATGCTTTTTCTTTACAAACAACACTCCGGCTCCCCAAGGTGATGCACTAGGCCTAACAAACTTTTTCTCCAATAAATCTTCCAATTGAGTTTTTAACTCGGTCAATACTAATGCGGACATCCCAGATGGGGCTATGGATATAGGTCCCGCACCCTAAGCAACTCTATGGAAAATTCTATCTCTCTCTTGGGAAACTCGTATCTCATCCGAAATACTTGGGATAATTTCTTACTATTGGTATCTCATCGATACTTTGCTCAAAGTCTACATCACTAGCGGCTAAGAAAATGTAACCTTTACTCTCACCCTTACCACAGTCCATTTCCCACAGTGATTATGTAAAGACTTATGGGTTTCTTAGGTTCAATAGGAATAGGAAGAAAAGTGATGGTTTTCTCATAACAGTTTAACAAAGACACGGTTGGCCTCAAGCCAATCCATGCCAAGAATCACATCTAAACCTCGCATGGGTAAGCAAATAAGATCTAAAACAAAGGATCTATTATCTATAATAAAACTACAATCTAAACAACATTTACAAGTCCTAACGGGTTTTCCAAATGGGGTAGAAACAATAAGGTCAAAAGGAAGCTCAGTCATAGGTAAATTAAGGCTTTTAACACATGAATGGGAGATAAAGAATGAGAAGCGCCAGAATCATATAGTACAATTAAGTCTTTACCATGCATATTACCCTTACCTTCCACGAGATTTCGTGACTTCGTTGTTTCTTCAAAGATTAACAAAAATACCCTTCCTGGTATTGTGGCTTGGGATTGGGGTTGGCGGGTTCCTTTCAGTGCATTCTCGGGAGTAATGACCTGGTTTTCCACACCGATAGCACCACGTTTGTTCCGCTCGACATGGCATGCTCCCATGATTCTTGCCGCGCTTGGGACATTCCATGGATGGCGCAGCCGTGGAGGTACTGCTGGACCTCTTTGTGGTGCTTTCCCTTTATTGTTGTTATTGTTGTTGTTGTGATTATTACTGGGGTTATTGTTGTAGCGCATAGTATTATAGCGATAGTTCTTGTTTAGGCTTCCTTGTTGAAAATTTTTTGTGTCCTTGTGGTCTTGATTGAGGGGAAATGGAGGTCGATTCGCCTCTTGAATCAGCGACCTTGAGGTGTCAACTTTTGGTAATATTATCTGACTTTGGGGTGTTTAGTTTTCTCTGACCTTCTTCAATAATCCGACATTTGTTAACTAGGGTAGAGAAATCCCTAATCTCCAAATGTGCAACTGCCACATTAAGTTCCGCCTTCAACCCTGACTCGTATTTAATGCATTTCCAAGACTCATCGAGATTTCCTTGGTACATTCTTGAGAACTTAATGAGTTCTTCAAATCTGACAGTGTACTGGGCCACATTCATATTGCTGGACAAGTTGCATGAATTCAATGTCCTTGGCATTTCTAACTGACTCTAGAAAGTACTTTTCGTAAAATGGACCTTGAATAGTTCCCAATCAATGTCCACATCGGCCGTCTCCAGAGTCTTGAACACCGCCCACCGTAAACCGGCATCACCCTCAAGCATATGAGTAGCGAAGGTGACCTTTTGCTCCTCCGAGCATGGGACTACAAAGAAAGACCTTCTCAATATTCCGAACCCATTCATCTGCAATATTTGGATTCTACGTCCCCTTGAAAACTGGTGGGTTTGCCTTACGAAACTCCTCGAAACAGGCATGTTCGGGGAATCTCATGTCGCTGATTCATATTGGCTTGACGATCCTGATCCATTCGCTCCATCATCATTCTCATGGTCCTTGCTACGTCGCGGAGTGCTTCGGCTGTCTCGTTGTCGTGATTATTTTGTGCTGCGCTCCTAGTCTGTTGTCGACGTGCCATTGGTCCCTATACACACAAAACAAAGAACACCGAGGTGATCAGGCCCAATATTCCATGCAAAGTGAGCAAGTTACCATGGCACTTTCAACATACAAAGAGTCATGTATTTCTACTCCCCAAGCTCATCCTAATGATAAACATCTACACATGACGTCACTAACGTATTATGCTTTAGAAGCATAGCTAGTCCAATCCTCAGGCTCCATGAGAATCGAATCAAGCCTCGATACCAAAATGTAACACCTAGTAATTAACCGTGATACGCCTAGGTTGAATCTGATTAATGACTAGACTTTACTCCTTGCTTTGGTTCTTTCTTCATAATTTGAAAATACTTAGTGAAATTACGAGCCTTTTTTTTTTTTTTTTTTAAACACATAATTGAAAACGTGAGCCGAGTACAACGTGAACGAGTAGGCGGAGTATAATAAGGCGTTTAAGAATATATCACATCATATCACTTAGGCTCCATCATATAACATCCATAAGCACATTATAGCATATATTTACATACAATAACCTCACTCAAAGGGTGGGTTATGTTCATACATCATTATCTTATGCAAACCCATAAAAGAAAATATACTTAAGGAAATTCATGCCCCTAAACTAGATAACTCCATAAGCCGGGAAGGTTATCCTAAAACTAGGGTGCATGATCACACATAAGTCTACTAAGAACCTTCTATGGCCACTGTCACTGAAAATGGGGAATAAATCCGATCCATCGATGAGCTCCTCGGGAGGGACACGAGATGCACCAGGCAGGGGTCGCATGGACGGCCTTCTCGCTAACCTCGGCTGAACAACTGTTTCCTCACTACCCTCTCTTACACGTGTGGGAGTAGGAGCAGAGCTCTGAGAATATACATGAGTAGGAGTGTCCTCTGAAGGATCAGTTTCAGAATATCTCGTCTCGAACATACTCTGGAAATCCATGGACAGCAGATGAAGCGGGATAAGAACGTAACATCCTTTCATCAAGTGGACGTGCATGTTCGAAAACCATTTCATCGCCATAGGGAGAAGTAGGAGAAAATCGATAACTAGGGACAGGTGTGCAAATGGACGACCTATGTAAATAAAAACACGAACTGCGCACCTCCCTTCAAAATGATACGAGCGATGCACCGGATCATAGTGGAATTCCCAAGTAGGGTATCAACGAACAGGGACGAATGTCGCCATTTGAATCTGGAGACAATGACGGAAATAAAGAAAGGAGTGAGAATCTTGCTAAAGAATTCTCGAGTAAGGTACCTCCTTCTACAGTGTCATCATCAAAGTCCCCAGAACCTCGGGATTATTCTAAAATAGTGAGCATGCAAAGATTCATTTTAAGTTCGGACAAATACTTAACCGAGGTTCGTCAATTTTTAATCATGCGTCTTATAATGCATCTTATTCTTAACATGTCATATTTACAATGAACTTTTCCTTTATCATTACATCATATTCCTCATCATCATTATCAAAATAACATGCATAAAAGAACGTCATATAATATTAGCTACACATGGACACAAGTGCACATATTTCATTTCTTTAGTGCCTTAGGTGACTTAAAATCTTATCATCATCATTATTTTCCTTGGGCCACCCTATACTCCACCCTTTTGGGAGTAATTTAGGTTATGAGCTCATACTTTACTAGTCATCACTAGCATATACTTATCCCTTTTGATAAGCTAAAGTCCCGACTCTACCCTTTTGAGAGAACGGGTTAGGGGGCTAAAATCACCTTTTCACCACCTATAGTCTGATGGTTCCAAAGGATCATTTTCTTATAAGTTTAAGTCACCATTAAATCTTTGCATGTTATATCATAATACAATTCATAAACATCATAACATTTTCTCATTTATAGTCTTAAGCTAGAATAATATATATCAACTGTAATCATGCATATGGGAGATTCCCAGGAAAGAGAGGTGGGTCACAATGGACACGCTTAAATACCAAGTCTTTCCTTAGCGAACCTTTCCAAATTACACTTTTACAATGATACACTTTCTTCTAGCAACAAAGGTGAATTTTACATAAGAACATTTCATGTATAAGCATTCTTATTATTTGCAATAGCAACTATAACATGCAAGTCAGGAAATCATTCAATGATATCAAGTACTTAATAAGCATCCAATCCTTACATAGAATTATCAATTATAGAACTAATTAGTTACTAAACCAATTATGAATCATTCTCTTAACAATAAACCATAATTATCACAACTTCAATCATATCAAATCATTATCACACATTGATACTAAACTCGGATCAGTGGCGAATCATGAACCTCATGCAATTACATAGAATCATATTTTAAGTGCATATAAAAAACTAGTTCCCGATAAAATCCTTCCAAAGCCTTAAAACTCATTTAGAAACTAGTTCTTTTGTCAAATTTGGGAGGATCTTCACAATTAAAATTCTCACTTAAGATAAAAGGAGTAAGTCTTGAGCTTTAGAGATTTAGGTGACATCTTAGAATTATAAACATGCTATGCAACCTTATTTTAATCTTATCTTTATAAGGTGATAGCTTGGAATTATAAACATGATATGCAATTCCATTTCTTTATCTTTAAGATTTAAGGTGATGACTTGAAAATTAAACATGATGCAAGAACTTGAAATATAAACATGATACAAGAAAGCTGGAGCGCGGTAATCCGCACAGACCAGAGAGGGAGAAGAGAATATTAAGAAACCGAGCGGCGTGTAGTCCGCACAGACCAGATGAGAGGAGAAGAGAATATTAAGAAACCGGAGCGGCGGTAGTCCGCACAGAGGACGAGAGGGAGAAGAGAATTATTATTACATCTTTTTAAGCTCCAATCTCAAGACTTTTTAAAGAATAAATTCTTTAACTCCAATAATCATATTTCTTTGCTTGTGATACATGGGCAAGTCTTTAAGCTCTAGGATCTTTAGGTGATGGCATAAAATAAACATGTCATGCGTTGATTCTTTTAGCCATTATAAAATATAGTGAGAGCATAAATTAAATATGAGATGCAACCTCTTAATTATCTTGAAAGATTAAGTGATGACTTGAAACATAAACATGAAATACAAGCTTGGAATTTAAACATGAGAAATGCAAGTTCATTTATTCATTCTTGAAAATTTAGTGATGACATAGAAGGTAAACATGGTTATGCAAAGCATAAACTTAATCATGGATGCAAATTCATTTTGTTTCTTTACTAGAGCTCCTTCAAGACTTTAAAAGAATTATAAATTCAACCCAATACATATCTTAACAAGAAATAAAACATAAAAGGAAAAAATACATCTTTCAAGTTCTAAACTAAAAATCTTTGTTTTAGCATCATAAAGCATTATTCTTTAAGGTTTTGCATCAAGTGGAATTTTCAAGCTTTAGAGGCCTAACTTGTGATGGATTTACAACCCACCCTCAAGGTCCTCATCATCAAGCCATCATCTTAGTTCCACCTAGGCCATATGGTTGAATTGGTTAAAGAAAAATTGAAGAGGAAAACCAAAATGAAAAGCTAAGGCAAGTTCATAATTTCATCATTTTGAGCTAAAAACACAACTCCTCAAAGCATAGAAATAAATTTAGAAACTACTCCCTACCTAATCTGAGTTGAAGAAGAGGAAGAGAACTTGATTTCTTGAAGTGAAATGACACAAAATCTCTTTGAAAAATTGAAGAAAGAATTCAGCCAAAGAGGAGGAAGAAAGAAAGTTTTTGGTGCTCCTAAAAACTAGTTATGAACCAAGCATTCCAAGACCACTCAAGCAAGCCTATTTATAGAAGATTTTGAGGCTTCTAATTGGCCAAAATGAGGAGGTAGTTGTCAGAATTTTCAGGAGTAATAATGGAGGAAAAATCATTTTAGACAAAGTTGTATGAAATTAAGGAATTATGTCTCTTATGGTGACATTTTGGCATTTTGTTTTAGTGCAACTTTTGGAAATAATTCAGCTGCATAATGGCATCAATAATTTCGTGCATTACAGCCCAAAGAAGTGAAATTTGTGTGTTCCATGCATTATTTAGGTGTAGGCAAGGTATTCATGTAATTTAGAGAATTTACTGTTAAGGGCTTAAGTGAATTAGTAAGCAATTTGGGTGTTTTTGAGCAATTTTGGGTTCTAATCAATCTAAATACATAATTTTGAATCTAGATTAATATTTAGAATTTAATAAGCTTTAATTTGAGCCTAATATTGCTTAGGTTTCGTATATGAATCGAAAAATCCCGAAATTCGCAAACTCGCCCAAAACGGGGCAAAATCGCATTTTCACTTAAAACTGCCTAAGGCCACCCGAGCTTAACCAATGGTTAATCATGGCTTAAAAACACATTTTAAAACATTTTAGTGAGGTTCGGGCTCAGTCGGCACGCACATCGGAGTTAAAACAGCTGCAGGGGCGTTTTGGTCTTTTCGTGCGTCGGAACTCAAAATTGAGATTCTTCTGCTCTATTAACACACATAACACAAACAATCCCTTATTATTCTCAAAACATCCCCTTGAGAATATGTGGGGCCCACAATCCTCATTTTCTGAGTAAAATAACTTCAGGGACATTTTGGTCATTTTATACGTACAGAAATTCGGGATTTGCGACTCTCGCATGAATCGTTCCTAACCTCTCTTCTAATGTTATATTCCTTTATTGAGGATTGTTCGGCCTCAAATCTTATGTAATAATTACCTACGGTAATTGCAATCGAGTAATTTCTAATGACAAGAAAAATTACAAGAAAATTGGGCGTTCTGTAACGTGCCAAAAGGCTAGGACCTCAAGCCCCAAGGTTCAAACCACAACACCTAAACCAATCACGAAGTCACTACAACCCCTATCACACCAACCAGTTCAAGCCACAGCAGTACCAACAAAGGACACCCTTTCACCAACAGAGG
Source organism: Dalbergia cochinchinensis (assembly GCA_031216125.1). Classification (NCBI taxonomy): domain Eukaryota; kingdom Viridiplantae; phylum Streptophyta; class Magnoliopsida; order Fabales; family Fabaceae; genus Dalbergia; species Dalbergia cochinchinensis. Next base: position 49,288,716 of record CM062377.1, read on the forward strand.
CAACATCAGAGAATGCCATTCAGAAACAACAACAACAACAACAACAACCTTAGAAATAACAACAACAACAACAACAATAACCGACAAGGAGGGTCGGGCGGCCAACGAAACAACTATCAACAAGGAGGGTCCAGCGGGGCCAAGAATAAGGTGCCTCAAGGAGCCCCTGCTGCTTTCCCCAACCCCGCACCGGGTGCGGAATGTCCTCGATGCGGAAGAATTCATGGCGACCGCCGCTATCAAGCGTAACATTTGCTTCAGATGCGGAAAGCCCGCCACTATGCCAACAAGTGTACCAATGGGAGGCCGGCAAACCGTAACCCAGGCCACAACACCAAGGGAGGGTCTTCACCCTCAATGCGGACGAAGCAGAAAGATCCAACGGCCTCATAGAAGGTAAGTGCGAAATAGATGGTAGGACTTTAACTGTACTTTATGACTCTGGTGCAACCCATTCTTTCATTTCATATGCTAGTGTCGAGTCTCTAAACTTAAAAACTTCCAAACTTCCTTTTGATCTTATTGTTTCCACCCCTACAAATCGTCCTGTAAATACTTGCTTTTGCTGTTTAAATTGCCATCTCACTGCAGAAAATAGATCCTTTGGCATAGATTTAATTTGCTTACCCATGAAGGGTATAGGTGTAGTCCTTGGCATGGATTGGCTTCATGCCAACCGTGTATTGTTAGATTGTGATACCAAAATGGTTATTTTTCCTTCTCCCCCTAGTGAAACTAGTGAAACCTTGAAACTTTACCTTAATGCCGTAGAGGTCTACTGTAATGGGAAAAGGACTAAGGGATATGTTCTCCTAGCCGCTAGCGAGGTAGACTTTGAGCAGAACCTAGAGAATATACCTGTAGTAAGAAACTATCCCGAGGTATTTCCTAAGAGATACCCAATTCCCTCCCGAGAGAGGTGGAGTTCTCCATTGAGTTGGTTCTGGAGTAGGACCAATCTCTATAGCCGTATATAGGATGTCACCCTTGGAGTTAGCCGAGTTGAAAACCCAGCTTGAAGAGCTTTTGGAGAAGAGTTTCATAAGACCTAGTGCCTCACCCTGGGGAGCCCCGGTTTTGTTTGTTAAGAAAAAGGACGGGAGTATGAGGTTGTGCATAGACTATAGGCAATTAAACCGTGTGACGGTGAAAAACAAGTACCCCCTGCCTAGGATTGATGATCTTATGGACCAATTGAAAGGAGCGGTGGTATTTTCCAAGATTGATCTAAGGTCGGGATACCACCAGATTAGGGTAAGAGACCAAGATATACCAAAGACCGCCTTTAGGACTCGGTATGGACACTTTGAGTTCACGGTAATGTCTTTTGGATTGACGAATGCTCCTGCGGTGTTTATGGACTACATGAATAGGATCTTTAGACCCTATTTAGATCAGTTCGTGGTCGTTTTCATAGATGATATACTCATCTATTCGAAGACCCACGAGGAGCATGAGCATCATTTGAGGGTAGTTTTGGAGATATTGAAGGAGAAAAAGCTGTATGCGAAGCTCTCTAAGTGTGAATTTTGGTTAGAGGAGGTGAAGTTCTTAGGCCATGTTGTGTCAAAAGGAGGTATAGCCGTTGATCCTAGTAAGGTGGAAGCCGTGATGAATTGGGATAGACCAACCACCGTAACGGAAATACGGAGCTTTTTGGGTTTAGCAGGCTATTACCGTAGGTTTATCAAAGGGTTTTCCCAGATTGCCCTACCCCTGACCAAGCTAACTAGGAAGAATACCCCCTTTGTTTGGAACCCCGAGTGTGAGAAAAGTTTCCAAAAGCTTAAGGAAAAGCTAACCACAACCCCAGTTTTGGTCTTACCTAGTCCCGAAGTACCCTTTGAGGTATATTGTGATGCTTCGGGCAAAGGCCTAGGCTGTGTGTTGATGCAAAATAAGCAGGTGGTAGCCTATGCATCCAGACAACTCAAGCCTCACGAGGCAAACTACCCTACCCATGACCTTGAGTTAGCAGCCATAGTGTTCGCTTTGAAGGTGTGGAGGCACCATTTATATGGTGTAAGGTTTGAAGTTTTCTCCGATCATAAGAGTCTCAAGTATCTCTTTGATCAGAAGGAGCTAAACATGAGGCAGAGAAGGTGGATGGAGTTCCTAAAAGGCTATGATTTCGCTTAAGTTACCACCCTAAGGCTAATGTAGTCGCCGATGCCTTGAGTTGAAAGTCATTGCACCTATCTCACATGATGGTCAAGGAAGTTGAGTTAATAGAGAAGTTTAGGGATATGAATCTTGGGATGTCTGTGACCAATCAAGGAGTGAAGATGTGTTACCTTAGCGTGACAAGCGGGTTTAAGCAAAGAATTATGCTAGCACAACGGAAAAATGAGGAGTTCGGGGAAATCATAGACGCAGTTAAGGCGGGAAAATTAAAGGGTTTTGAACAAGGTTCTGATTGGATATGGAGGTTTGAAGGAAGAATCTGTGTGCCACAAGATGGTGACCTCCGAGAGAAGATCTTGGAGGAGGGCCACAAAAGCCATTTCACCATTCATCCGGGTGTTACCAAGATGTACCAAGATCTGAAGAAGATGTTTTGGTGGCCCGGATTGAAAAAGGATGTGGTAGCCTGGGTTAGTAAGTGCTTGGTATGTCAGAAGGTGAAGATCGAGCACCAAAAGCCGTCAGGATTGCTGCAACCCCTGTCAATTCCCGAGTGGAAGTGGGAATGCATATCGATGGATTTTGTGACAGGATTACCTAAGACTCAAGCTGGCCATGATGCTATATGGGTGATAGTGGATCGACTAACCAAGTCGGCTCACTTTCTGCCTATTAGAGTGACACACTCTTTGGACAGATTGGCACAGCTGTACATCCAAGAGATTGTAAGGTTACATGGTGTACCATCAACAATAATTTCGGATAGAGATCCGCGGTTTACGTCACGTTTTTGGGGAGCCTTTCAAAAGGCATTTGGTTCAAAGTTGTGCTTGAGCACAGCTTACCACCCACAGACAGACGGACAATCAGAAAGAACGATCCAAACCTTGGAAGATATGTTGAGAGCCTGTGTTCTAGACCAAAGGGGAAGCTGGGATAAGTATCTGCCACTGATCGAATTTGCGTATAACAACAATTTATCACGCAAGCATCGGCATGGCACCCTACGAGGCTTTATATGGACGCAAGTGTCAATCCCCTCTGTGTTGGTATGAATCCGGAGAACAAAGCATGTTAGGGCCTGAGGTAGTGAGGGAAACCACAGAACAAATTAAGAAGATCCGGGATAGGATGCTTACGGCTCAAAGTAGGCAAAAGAGCTATGCGGATAAGCGGCGCAAGCCATTAGAATTTAACGAGGGAGAACATGTATTCCTTAGGATCACCCCCACTACGGCATAGGGAGAGCCATGAAAGTTAAAAAGGTGAGCCCCCGATTCCTTGGCCCCTTCGAAATTCTTCAGAAAGTAGGGTCAGTAGCATACAAAATAGCCTTACCTCCTAACCTTTCCAATCTTCATGATGTCTTTCACGTCTCCCGCTAAGGAAGTATGAGTCCGACCCTAGTCATGTCCTAGAGCCAGAGCATGTATGCAGCTAAGGGAGGACTGACTTTCAACCTGCTGCCGACGAGGATCGTGGATCGCGGAGTCAAGCAGTTGAGGAATAAGTCTGTTCCTTTGGTGAAAGTAGCATGGGGACGAGACAAGACCGAAGAATTCACATGGGAGCTAGAGTCAGAGATGAAGACTAAATATCCAGAGCTTTTCTAAGGTACAATTTCGAGGACGAAATTCTTTTTAAGGGGAGTAATGTAACGCCCGATTTTCTGCTTAAGAAAATGACCAAAATGCCCCCGAGGTCATTTTCTTCGCTCGAATTGAGGATAGCCGACGGCAGTCCTCGAAGGGTCAACTCAATGTTTCAAGGGGATTGGATGGTCTTTGTGTGCTTTCAAACAAAAATCGTGTTTTCTGCAAATGGTCAAAATGACCAAAATACCTATAGCATACTACGTGGGTAGAAATGCCATTCGAACCCGAAACTTTCCCTAAAGGTTTAAAATAACGTTTTCAACTATTTTAAAGTGTCTGTTTAAGTTCCGATGGTCTTGGGCAGTTTTTGTACAAAATTACGATTTTGCCCTGGATAGTCTTTGTTTCAGTTTAATGATATAATTAAGCAAACCTAAGCAATATTAGGCTCTAATTAAAGGTTAATTAATTTCCATAATTAATCTAGAGCCAAAATCATTATTTAAAATTAATTAGAACCTAGAATTGTTTAAAGAAATTTAAAAACCCTTTTCTAAATTCTTTTCTTTCTTTAAAGAAAAAGTATCCATGAATAGTATTTTCACTATTTATGCCCCCATTTCCAAGAAAAGTTGTCACACTCACATCACTAGTCATAAAAGTTTTTGACTCCACTAAACCTACATGATCACTTCTAACCTATGGGATTATAGCATTAATTAGCTAACTAGTTTACTTAAAGTACCTACATAACAACCCTTAATCCTAAGTCTAATCCATAACACACCTAAACACACCTTTAAACCATGATTAGAGGAGATGATTTTGCCCCCATGGTTGCCCAAAAAATGGCTCCACTTTTCCCTCCACTTTGCATCACATGTTGTTTGAATGTGTGGCACACAATTGGCCATGTCTCCAAGACAACTTCTCATTCATTCTCCTCCACATACTTCCCTTATTCTAGAAGACAACTACATGGCCTCTTCCTCTCCACTCATTCATGACTCAAGGCTCTATATATAGCTTGCCTTGGTGAACATTTTACTACTTTAGTTCATTTGTAAAGTTTAGATCTCTCCAAAGCTTTTCTTTTTCTCTCAAAAACTCTTGTGTTCTTCAAGTTCTTGAAGCTCTTCATCTTCTTCCATCTTCAAGATCATCACACCAAGTAGGGATTTTCTTTCATGTATTCTTTCTTTAAAAGTTCTTATTCTAAGTTTGATGTTCATAGTTTCTCTTGATTCTTTTTAGAACTTCTTTTCTTTTCTTTGTTCTTTCTCATTTCGGGCATGAGCCTTGGAGTTCAAAGAAATGAGAGCTTGATGATGAGAGTTTCATGATGATGTTCATCACTTGAAACAAACTCTAGAGCTTGATCTTTGTTCTTGAGTAAAAATGTTTCTAGTTCTTCCTTTCTTGAACTTTTGAGAACTCTAACTTTGATGATGTTTCAAAAATGGTTCTAAGGACTCAATGATGAGGACTCATGATGTTGGTGTTAATATATCATCAAGATCATGGACTCTAGAGTTATAAAATGTTCCTTTTTCCTTCTTGAAGTTTCGGCCTTTTTCCTTGTTTTTCCAAGTTTTATGTTTTGGTTTTCTAAAAATATTATGTTGAGTTCTAAGAACTCTTAGCTTTACTTTACCTTGGTTGGATGAGTTTGGGTTAAGCATTGAGTTCCTCTAAAGTCTTGTTAAGAGCTCTAGAAAGATAAAATGAACTTGCATAATTTATTTTATGCTTGCACTCATATTTACATTCTTGCTATGCATCTTTACTTTTCAAGTCATCACCTAAGAATATAAAGATTAAAATGGAACTTGCATCATCACTTAATTTAATTCTCAAAGCCTTTCTATTTCGGCCTTAAAGTCGATTGTTGTTGGGCCTAGAGCACTAAAATAAAGAATTGAACTTGCATTATCACTTAATTAATTTCTCGAATGCCTTTCTATTTCGGCCTTAAAGTCGATTGTTGCTTTGGGCCAAGAGCACTAAAATAAAGAATTGAACCTTGCATGTTTACCTTCAAGCTTGCACGTTTAAGTTTATGTCTTGCATATTTATTTTCAAGCTTGCACGTTTAAGTTTATGCCTTGCATATTTACCTTTCAAGTCTTGCATGTTTATGTTAAGTCATCACTTTATTTTGTAAGCAAGATTAAAAATGAAAAGCATAGCACGTTTACTTTATGTCATAACTTAAGGACCTAGAGCTCAAAGACTTGCCCATTTTATCTCAAGTTAAAGTCTACTATGGAAGCATTCTTTGAATGCATAATCTCGGCCATGTAGTGATGATGAGATTGGAGTGAGTTTCATCTAGTTACAAGGGCCAACAACCTAGGTTCTAGGATTTTCTTTAAGCTTGATGAGTTTTATAAAGTCATGACCAACAAAATTTATGATGTTAATCCTCTTCTAAAGGATAATTTAATTGGTTGCTGACCTAAGGTTATTTTTAGCCTCTTGATGAAGTAAAATGGTTTGCAAAGAGTTTTAGAAGTCCTAAAATGATTCCAAGAGAAACTAGCAATTTAGATGCTTTAGAAATATCAATTTATACATCTTTTTGGGGCTTGATATTTCGGTTCTTTCATGATGAGATTGCTACTGAATGATGATGTTTTGATGTGTTAGAATGTGTGAAAATTACTTATGATGAGGTAGGAACCTTTCTATGTATGTTAGGAAAGAAACTAGCTTTATAGAAAAATCGTAAAGTTGTGTTTCAACCTAGTTTTGACCCATTCATTCATACCTAATACCAAAACTGTTTTAGTATGATAACAATCAGTTTAGGATTGATTATTCATGAAAAATTTGGTTACATTTGGAATAGGATTGAATTTTTAGCACCCATAGAGAAACTAGTAACTAGAAATACCGTAAAGTTAGAATTTAACATAGTTTCAACCCATTTCTTTATGGATTCTGCCCAAACTGTTTTAATGGGAACATAATCAGATTAGGATTGTTTAGGCATGAAAAACTTGGTGACATTTGGATTAGAATTGAATTTTTAGCGCCTACAGAGAAACTAGTAACTAGAAAACCGTAAAAAAACGTAATTCTAGAACTCTTAGAACATTGAATTTTCTGATCCTGTACAGCACCCTTATAATGGAGTAAATATGATTTATAATTAGTTCAATGGCTTAGGAATACCTCACAATTGGTTTAGATTTAATTTATAGCGCCTTAGGCGAAGACGGAACCAAAAAAGGGTCTAAGACGTAGCTTCTAGAACCCCGTAATCCCAAGATGTAATTTTGCCCTTAAGAAAGATGCTGTCCAGATTCATCATTGAACATAAACATTAGTAAAGATCATTAGTTGTGAACCTATAGGTGCATAAAAGGTTAATAGAGAATGTCAGAATAATTATACCTCAAGTTTAAGGCTCATAAGGGTCAAAGCATAAGACACCATAGGCGTAAGGGCATAATAAACTTTAGTGTTTTACGTGATCGCATGTTTTATTATGAGAATATCTTGGGCATATGATTTCTTATGAGGATATGCAATGTTAATTTATTGATGCTCACGTTATGATGCGTGCGATGTTTTACAATGCCTATGATGCATATGATGATGATGCTTATGACACACATGATTATAAATGATTGTGTAAAGATATGAATGTGGCATAAAGAAAGTTTGGAAGAAATTCGATTGTCTTCTTTGTTAAATTTGCCGAATTTACGATAAACTTGAGGACCTTGAAAGTTTTGAAAGTACATTAGTTTTTAATGTGACATAGTATCGTGGAAAACGCTGCTCGGGACGGCGATACGTAACGCCCCAGAAACAAATCCTTGAGGGGGACGGCGATACGTAACGCCCCGAAGAGGACAATATTCACCGTGTACTTGATGCCGGTGGGACGCGTTTTGTTATGATTATGATTATTATTATGATTACGCTTATCGGGATTGATAAGTAAGAACTAGTGACGACTAGTTAGGTATGAGCTCATAACCTAGAGATGTGACACGTTACGGGTGACACTTGGGTTCGGCCGAGCACCCTAGAACGATTGTCTTTTAGGGTGGCCTATGAGGAAGTAAAGTATGATGATTATGTCACAAATTTTTCCTATATGAGTTTTCAATTGCCACTTTATGCCACTATTATGATGTTCTTAATGTTATGATTATTATTCTGGCATTAAGTAGAGCCATGCATACATTCTTTAATATGTTGCATTCATGACATTAAGAATCATACTAAGATGAATAGACCTTGGCTAACTATGTTTCAAAAGTTTAAAAATGGACTTAATGCATGCTCACTTATTTTGTACACTAAACCCAAGGTTCCTGAGGACGTGGATGATGACACCTAGGTAGTAGGAGGCCTTACTGAGATTCTTTAGCAAGATTCTCACTCCCTCTATATTTTCTTTCCGTCACGTCTTCAGATGGCGACGTTCGTAGTTTTTGTGGACACCCCGACGTGGGAGGTGCACTATGATCCGGAGCACGGATCATACCATTTTAAGGGACAATGCACGGTGCGAGTCTTTGTGTTCGTTGGACGTCCCTTCGCTCACCCCGTACATACCCATCGCTTCTCCCCGACAGCACCCTACGGCGATGACGAGCGGATTTTTGAGAGCGCGCGTACGCTGACGAGAGTGCTCCGCATGCACACCGCTGCCTCAGCTATAGGTGACTATCCTGACTACGTGTCCCAGACATACTTCTCGGAGATCGACCCGTCGGAGGACCCGCCTACCATTCCGTACAGCGAGAGTTCCGCCCCCACTCCACCACTAATAAGAGAGGGCAGTGAGGATACTGTGACTCAGCCTCGGCTAGCACGACGACCAGAGATGCGGCCACGTCATGGGGGTCATTCTCGATCCCCACTTCGCCTTTACACGCCCAGGAGCTTCGCCCGGTTGCGGATATATGCCTCACTCGCGGGATGAACGTCAGTAGGCGGTGGTGGATGACCGATGGAGTACCCGGGTAGAGCACATACCACTTAGATGAGGATAAACCTTCTTATGTCTAGAAGTTATACCTTAGTTGCACTTGGGTAGGGGAGTTTGTTTTTATGCTTTCTGTTACACTTTCCTTGTATTTTCCCTTTGATGTATTCATTTCCTATTGTACTAAACTAAGTCCCACTCTTCATAAGTGGGCATATCATATTATATAAATATGCAGTTCAGTTTTATTGTGATGTGCCTCTACTTGCTTTATGTTATGATGTTATGAGATGCTTGCTTTATTTCCTTTCATGCTTTATTGTTCATCATGTCACACGGCTCTCACTTTGCTTTTATAATTCAAAAACAAATTTACCAGTATTTTTGCTAAGTTTTTTAAAGTAAAAAGGAAACTATGACGTAACCGACTAATGATTAACCTAAATATGTTCTAGAGTATTGGGTTAAAAATTATGATGTTATATTTAGTTGTGAAATTTTTAGCATATGGGTAAAATAGAGACAACGCTTATGTGGGGTATAACAGGGAGGCAAAAATAAGGACCTCCCAAGGAACTTTATGAGTCGATAGATGTATCGACTAGGAATAGTACTGTTTGTGATTCAGAAATGGAAAAAAATGAAGTCCGATGATCATGAATAGGAATGAGCTTATGTCCTAACAGTCAATTGTCCTTGTAGAATGATCCACTACAGATATCACTTCATATAAAATTAAGCCTTCCTTATACTAATGGAAAAGAGAATGTGGTACTAAATCGGATTTATTATTTGAGATAAAATGCCTGATCATCGTTATTAAATCTATAATTATTCCTGGACATGATCTTGAATGATTTTAGTTGTATGAAATTGTTAATTATGCTTGTTTAAACGTGAGGGAGTACTCTATTGAGAATTTTGTAATATTCTCATCCCTATGCTGCATGTATTTTATGTTGTATTCAGATTCCAAAGATGCCGTTAGTGATCATCTTTCTTCACTCGCCACGATGGCAGTAGCATTATGACCCGACATTAGATTCCCTGTATGTCGTAGCTTACTCCCGGATCAAAGTATATGTATTCTTTAGCCGTTCATTTAGTACTTTTGTTTTCTCTACTGAGTTTGACCTAGGTTTTCCTTATCTTTGATGTCTTTGCTTGAAATAGCACACCCAAATGTATTTGTAGCTCAACTTGCACCACCTATGTCCTCTCTGGAGATGATCCTTCATCCTCTTCCTCAGATTCAGATCCACCTTCTGACCCTATGCTCCTGCTGGGGGCTATGCCATTACACCAATGGTGAATAGTTTTCTTTAGGAGAGCATGGGATTACTCAGGGACTCCTGATGTATGTATAGTGGAAGAATAGTAGTAGAACTCACCAGACTACAGTTTGACCCTATTGGATGTTGATGAGGTTCATTTTCTATTTGTACAAAATTTTGCTAGACCTCAACTTTGAGCAGGTCAGACTAGATATTGGAAGAGTTCTTTGGTGAACTAAGTCCCTGACTAATTTAGGAGATAACTAGTTTGCTTTCCAGTATGATGTATCTAATATAAACTTAACAACGATGTCTATATATGTATATATTAGTTCTTTGATGCCGGTGGGACGCGTTTTGTTATGATTATGATTATTATTATGATTACGCTTATCGGGATTGATAAGTAAGAACTAGTGACGACTAGTTAGGTATGAGCTCATAACCTAGAGATGTGACACGTTCTGGGTGACACCGGTTCGGCCGAGCACCCCCAGATCGATTGTCTTTTAGGGTGATCCCTATGTTACAGTACAATGCTTGGAATGTCACACAAGTTATAGAAAGATGTTTTACATGAGAAGTATATGCCACTTTATGCCACTTACGTGATATTGATTCTTCTATGATGATTAAATGATTTATGCTTGATGCATCTTCATGCATTCATGCTTTATTATGCTGCATCCGTAACATCAAGACTCATTCTAAAATAGACGGACCTTGGCTAATTACGTTTAGTAACTTAAAAATGAATTTGATGCATGCTCACTCATTTTATACAATAAACCCAAGGTTCCTGAGGACGTAGATGATGACACCTAGATAGGAGGTTACCCTACTGAGATTCTTTAGCAAGATTCTCACTCCCTCTATCTCTTCTTTCCGTCACGTCTTCAGATGACGACGCTCGTGGATTTTGTGGATTCCCCGACGTGGGAAGTGCACCATGATTCGGAGCATGGGCTATACCTTTTTGTGGGCCGATGCAATCGCTCGTGATTTCGCGTTTGATACGCGACCCGACATCACCATACGGCGACGAGGATCAAGTTTTGAGCGTGCCCAATTCCAGATGTGCCTCGTCCTTGGATTGGATACGCCCTATCCTTTACGGGATCCTAGCAGTTGAGGCTCGCGGGTAGAAATAGTGCACACACCACATAGGAGAGGATAAACCTTCTCTTGTATAGAGGTTATCCGTTTTAGATGCACTTGGGTAGGGGAGTTTTCCCTTCTCACTTTCTGTAGTAATTTCCTTTCTAATGTACCTTCTTTTCAGTTGTATTTGTTCTATGTTGTACCAAACTAAGTCCCGCATCTTATAAGTGGGCATATCGTGTTATATATATATATATATATGCAGTTCGGTTTTCTTGATGATGTGCCATTATCTGCCTTATGTTGTGATGCTTATGAGATATTTGTTATATTTCTTTATGTGCTTCATCATTCACCGGGTTACGCGGCTCTCACTTTGCTTTTATTATTCAAAAAAAAATTTACCCATATTTTCGCTAAGTAATTTTAAAGTAAAAAGGAGACTATGAAGTAATAGACTAATGATTAACCTAAATATGTTCTAGAGTATTGGGTTAAAAATTAGGATGTTACATTATGGTATCAGAGCGGTTCGATTCTCATGGAGCCTGAGGATTGGACTGACTATGCTTCCTAAGCTTAGTACGATAGCTACATCATGCGTAGTGCTTGGATAGTAGAGATAAGCTGTAGGATAGAGATGCATGACCCACATGCGCTATGCGTGTGCCATGGTAACTAGCTCATCTTACATGGAATATTGAGCCTGATCACCTCAGTGTTTATTGTCTCGTGTGTTTAGGAACCAATGGCACCCAGCGATGTAATAGGACCCCAACCGAGGAAACCAAGAAGATGCAAGCTGCCGCTGTCCGTGATATGGCTAGAGCCATGGAGCGGATGTTTGAAGGATGAACCAACAAGGGGACACCGGACGTGCTCCCCAATCGCTGAGATGATCGAGCAAGCTCGATTTGGTGAATTCGCAAAGCGAACCCGCCAACTTTCAGAGGAGCCATGGATCCTAACAAGGCTGATGAGTGGATCAAGAACATGGAGAAGATCTACTCCGTGGTCGCCTGCTCAGAGGAGCAGAAGGTCACATTTGCTGCTTATATGATGGAGTCGGCCTTGAGGGATTACGGTGGGCCAGAGCACTTTCGAAGGTTGTTGGAAGCTTCTGGGACTGCTATTGACTGGGAGCTATTCAAGACTTACTTCTACGAGAAGTACTTCCCCGAGTCCGTGAGGAATGCAAGGGACATCGAGTTTATGCAGCTAACACAAGGAGGGATGTCAGTTGCTCAGTACACGGCAAGATTTGAAGAACTGATCAAGTTCTCGCGGGTATTCCAAGGGAACCCCGATGAGATATGGAAGTGCGTGAAGTATGAGGCCGGGTTGAAGCCGGAGTTGAACTACGCCGTGGCACATATGGAGATCAGGGATTTCCCCACCCTGGTTAACAAGTGCCGCATTCTGGAGGAAGGACAAGGGAAACTCCATGCTGCAAGGGCGGAACGTGCCAAAAGGCTAGGACCTCAAGCCCCGAGGTTCAAACCGCAACACCTAAACCAATCACGAAGTCACTACAACCCCTATCACACCAACCAGTTCAAGCCACGCAGCATCAACAAAGGACACCCTTTCACCAACAGAGGCAACATCAGAGAATGCCATTCAGAAACAACAACAACAACAACAACAACCTTAGAAATAACAGCAACAACAACAACAATAACCGACAAGGAGGGTCGGGCGGCCAACGAAACAACTATCAACAAGGAGGGTCCAGCGGGGCCAAGAATAAGGTGCCTCAAGGAGCCCCTGCTGCTTTCCCCAACCCCGCACCGGGTGCGGAATGTCCTCGATGCGGAAGAATTCATGGCGACCGCCCCTGCTTGGCTGGGCAGAACATTTGCTTCAGATGCGGAAAGCCCGGCCACTATGCCAACAAGTGTACCAATGGGAGGCCGGCAAACCAGAACCCAGGCCACAACACCAAGGGAGGGGCTTCACGCTCAATGCGGACGAAGGAGAAAGATCCAACGGCCTCATAGAAGGTAAGTGCGAAATAGATGGTAGGACTTTAACTGTACTTTATGACTCTGGTGCAACCCATTCTTTCATTTCATATGCTAGTGTCGAGTCTCTAAACTTAAAAACTTCCAAACTTCCTTTTGATCTTATTGTTTCCACCCCTACAAATCGTCCTGTAAATACTTGCTTTTCTTTGTTTAAATTGCCATCTCACTGCAGAAAATAGATCCTTTGTCATAGATTTAATTTGCTTACCCATGAAGGGTATAGGTGTAGTCCTTGGCATGGATTGGCTTCATGCCAACCGTGTATTGTTAGATTGTGATACCAAAATGGTTATTTTTCCTTCTCCCCCTAGTGAAACTAGTGAAACCTTGAAACTTTACCTTAATGCCGTAGAGGTCTACTGTAATGGGAAAAGGACTAAGGGATATGTTCTCCTAGCCGCTAGCGAGGTAGACTTTGAGCAGAACCTAGAGAATATACCTGTAGTAAGAAACTATCCCGAGGTATTTCCTAAGAGATACCCAATTCCCTCCCGAGAGAGAGGTGGAGTTCTCCATTGAGTTGGTTCCTGGAGTAGGACCAATCTCTATAGCCCCTTATAGGATGTCACCCTTGGAGTTAGCCGAGTTGAAAACCCGACTTGAAGAGCTTTTGGAGAAGAGTTTCATAAGACCTAGTGCCTCACCCTGGGGAGCCCCGGTTTTGTTTGTTAAGAAAAAGGACGGGAGTATGAGGTTGTGCATAGACTATAGGCAATTAAACCGTGTGACGGTGAAAAACAAGTACCCCCTGCCTAGGATTGATGATCTTATGGACCAATTGAAAGGAGCGGTGGTATTTTCCAAGATTGATCTAAGGTCGGGATACCACCCAGTTAGGGTAAGAGACCAAGATATACCAAAGACCGCCTTTAGGACTCGGTATGGACACTTTGAGTTCACGGTAATGTCTTTTGGATTGACGAATGCTCCTGCGGTGTTTATGGACTACATGAATAGGATCTTTAGACCCTATTTAGATCGATTAAATTAGTCGTTTTCATAGATGATATACTCATCTATTCAAGACCCACGAGGAGCATGAGCATCATTTGAGGGTAGTTTTGGAGATATTGAAGGAGAAAAAGCTGTATGCGAAGCTCTCTAAGTGTGAATTTTGGTTAGAGGAGGTGAAGTTCTTAGGCCATGTTGTGTCAAAAGGAGGTATAGCCGTTGATCCTAGTAAGGTGGAAGCCGTGATGAATTGGGATAGACCAACCACCGTAACGGAAATACGGAGCTTTTTGGGTTTAGCAGGCTATTACCGTAGGTTTATCAAAGGGTTTTCCCAGATTGCCCTACCCCTGACCAAGCTAACTAGGAAGAATACCCCCTTTGTTTGGAACCCCGAGTGTGAGAAAAGTTTCCAAAAGCTTAAGGAAAAGCTAACCACAACCCCAGTTTTGGTCTTACCTAGTCCCGAAGTACCCTTTGAGGTATATTGTGATGCTTCGGGCAAAGGCCTAGGCTGTGTGTTGATGCAAAATAAGCAGGTGGTAGCCTATGCATCCAGACAACTCAAGCCTCACGAGGCAAACTACCCTACCCATGACCTTGAGTTAGCAGCCATAGTGTTCGCTTTGAAGGTGTGGAGGCACCATTTATATGGTGTAAGGTTTGAAGTTTTCTCCGATCATAAGAGTCTCAAGTATCTCTTTGATCAGAAGGAGCTAAACATGAGGCAGAGAAGGTGGATGGAGTTCCTTAAAGACTATGATTTCGGCTTAAGTTACCACCCCGGCAAGGCTAATGTAGTCGCCGATGCCTTGAGTTGAAAGTCATTGCACCTATCTCACATGATGGTCAAGGAAGTTGAGTTAATAGAGAAGTTTAGGGATATGAATCTTGGGATGTCTGTGACCAATCAAGGAGTGAAGATGTGTTACCTTAGCGTGACAAGCGGGTTTAAGCAAAGAATTATGCTAGCACAACGGAAAAATGAGGAGTTCGGGGAAATCATAGACGCAGTTAAGGCGGGAAAATTAAAGGGTTTTGAACAAGGTTCTGATTGGATATGGAGGTTTGAAGGAAGAATCTGTGTGCCACAAGATGGTGACCTCCGAGAGAAGATCTTGGAGGAGGGCCACAAAAGCCATTTCACCATTCATCCGGGTGTTACCAAGATGTACCAAGATCTGAAGAAGATGTTTTGGTAGGCCCGGATTGAAAAAGGATGTGGTAGCCTGGGTTAGTAAGTGCTTGGTATGTCAGAAGGTGAAGATCGAGCACCAAAAGCCGTCAGGATTGCTGCAACCCCTGTCAATTCCCGAGTGGAAGTGGGAATGCATATCGATGGATTTTGTGACAGGATTACCTAAGACTCAAGCTGGCCATGATGCTATATGGGTGATAGTGGATCGACTAACCAAGTCGGCTCACTTTCTGCCTATTAGAGTGACACACTCTTTGGACAGATTGGCACAGCTGTACATCCAAGAGATTGTAAGGTTACATGGTGTACCATCAACAATAATTTCGGATAGAGATCCGCGGTTTACATCACGTTTTTGGGGAGCCTTTCAAAAGGCATTTGGTTCAAAGTTGTGCTTGAGCACAGCTTACCACCCACAGACAGACGGACAATCAGAAAGAACGATCCAAACCTTGGAAGATATGTTGAGAGCCTGTGTTCTAGACCAAAGGGGAAGCTGGGATAAGTATCTGCCACTGATCGAATTTGCGTATAACAACAGCTATCACGCAAGCATCGGCATGGCACCCTACGAGGCTTTATATGGACGCAAGTGTCAATCCCCTCTGTGTTGGTATGAATCCGGAGAACAAAGCATGTTAGGGCCTGAGGTAGTGAGGGAAACCACAGAACAAATTAAGAAGATCCGGGATAGGATGCTTACGGCTCAAAGTAGGCAAAAGAGCTATGCGGATAAGCGGCGCAAGCCATTAGAATTTAACGAGGGAGAACATGTATTCCTTAGGATCACCCCCACTACAGGCATAGGGAGAGCCATGAAAGTTAAAAAGTTGAGCCCCCGATTCCTTGGCCCCTTCGAAATTCTTCAGAAAGTAGGGTCAGTAGCATACAAAATAGCCTTACCTCCTAACCTTTCCAATCTTCATGATGTCTTTCACGTCTCCCAGTTAAGGAAGTATGAGTCCGACCCTAGTCATGTCCTAGAGCCAGAGCATGTACAGTTAAGGGAGGACCTGACTTTCAATCTGCTGCCGACGAGGATCGTGGATCGCGGAGTCAAGCAGTTGAGGAATAAGTCTGTTCCTTTGGTGAAAGTAGCATGGGGACGGGACAAGACCGAAGAATTCACATGGGAGCTAGAGTCAGAGATGAAGACTAAATATCCAGAGCTTTTCTAAGGTACGAATTTCGAGGACGAAATTCTTTTTAAGGGGGGGAGTAATGTAACGCCCCGATTTTCTGTTTAAGAGAAAATGACCAAAATGCCCCTGAGGTCATTTTCTGCCCGGAATTCGAGGATAGCCGACCCGGCAGTCCTCGAAGGGTCAACTCAATGTTTCAAGGGGATTGGATGGTCTTTGTGTGCTTTCGAAACAAAAATCGTGTTTTCTGCAGTTTCGGGTCAAAATGACCAAAATACCCCTATAGCATACTACGTGGGTAGAAATGTCATTCGAACCCGGGACTTTCCCTAAAGGTTTAAAATAACGTTTTCAACTATTTTAAAGTGTCTGTTTAAGTTCCGATGGTCTTGGGCAGTTTTTGTACAAAATTACGATTTTGCCCCCGGGATAGTGCTGTTTGAGTTTAATGATATAATTAAGCAAACCTAAGCAATATTAGGCTCTAATTAAAGGTTAATTAATTTCCATAATTAATCTAGAGCCAAAATCATTATTTAAAATTAATTAGAACCTAGAATTGTTTAAAGAAATTTAAAAACCCTTTTCTAAATTCTTTTCTTTCTTTAAAGAAAAAGTATCCATGAATAGTGTTTTCACTATTTATGCCCCCATTTCCAAGAAAAGTTGTCACACTCACATCACTAGTCATAAAAGTTTTGACTCCACTAAACCTACATGATCACTTCTAACCTATGGGATTATAGCATTAATTAGCTAACTAGTTTACTTAAAGTACCTACATAACAACCCTTAATCCTAAGTCTAATCCATAACACACCTAAACACACCTTTAAACCATGATTAGAGGAGATGATTTTGCCCCCATGGTTGCCCAAAAAATGGCTCCACTTTTCCCTCCACTTTGCATCACATGTTGTTTGAATGTGTGGCACACAATTGGCCATGTCTCCAAGACAACTTCTCATTCATTCTCCTCCACATACTTCCCTTATTCTAGAAGACAACTACATGGCCTCTTCCTCTCCACTCATTCATGACTCAAGGCTCTATATATAGCTTGCCTTGGTGAACATTTTACTACTTTAGTTCATTTGTAAAGTTTAGATCTCTCCAAAGCTTTTCTTTTTCTCTCAAAAACTCTTGTGTTCTTCAAGTTCTTGAAGCTCTTCATCTTCTTCCATCTTCAAGATCATCACACCAAGTAGGGATTTTCTTTCATGTATTCTTTCTTTAAAAGTTCTTATTCTAAGTTTGATGTTCATAGTTTCTCTTGATTCTTTTTAGAACTTCTTTTCTTTTCTTTGTTCTTTCTCATTTCGGCCATGAGCCTTGGAGTTCAAAGAAATGAGAGCTTGATGATGAGAGTTTCATGATGATGTTCATCACTTGAAACAAACTCTAGAGCTTGATCTTTGTTCTTGAGTAAAAATGTTTCTAGTTCTTCCTTTCTTGAACTTTTGAGAACTCTAACTTTGATGATGTTTCAAAAATGGTTCTAAGGACTCAATGATGAGGACTCATGATGTTGGTGTTAATATATCATCAAGATCATGGACTCTAGAGTTATAAAATGTTCCTTTTTCCTTCTTGAAGTTTCGGCCTTTTTCCTTGTTTTTCCAAGTTTTATGTTTTGGTTTTCTAAAAATATTATGTTGAGTTCTAAGAACTCTTAGCTTTACTTTACCTTGGTTGGATGAGTTTGGGTTAAGCATTGAGTTCCTCTAAAGTCTTGTTAAGAGCTCTAGAAAGATAAAATGAACTTGCATAATTTATTTTATGCTTGCACTCATATTTACATTCTTGCTATGCATCTTTACTTTTCAAGTTGTCACCTAAGAACATAAAGATTAAAATGGAACTTGCATCATCACTTAATTTAATTCTCAAAGCCTTTCTATTTCGGCCTTAAAGTCGATTGTTGTTGGGCCTAGAGCACTAAAATAAAGAATTGAACTTGCATTATCACTTAATTAATTTCTCGAATGCCTTTCTATTTCGGCCTTAAAGGCGATTGTTCTGGGCCAAAAGCACTAAAATAAAGAATTGAACCTTGCATGTTTACCTTCAAGCTTGCACGCTTAAGTTTATGTCTTGCATATTTATTTTCAAGCTTGCACGCTTAAGTTTATGCCTTGCATATTTACCTTTCAAGTCTTGCATGTTTATGTTAAGTCATCACTTTATTTTGTAAGCAAGATTAAAAATGAAAAGCATAGCACGTTTACTTTATGTCATAACTTAAGGACCTAGAGCTCAAAGACTTGCCCATTTTATCTCAAGTTAAAGTCTACTATGGAAGCATTCTTTGAATGCATAATCTCGGCCATGTAGTGATGATGAGATTGGAGTGAGTTTCATCTAGTTACAAGGGCCAACAACCTAGGTTCTAGGATTTTCTTTAAGCTTGATGAGTTTTATAAAGTCATGACCAACAAAATTTATGATGTTAATCCTCTTCTAAAGGATAATTTAATTGGTTGCTGACCTAAGGTTATTTTTAGCCTCTTGATGAAGTAAAATGGTTTGCAAAGAGTTTTAGAAGTCCTAAAATGATTCCAAGAGAAACTAGCAATTTAGATGCTTTAGAAATATCAATTTATACATCTTTTTGGGGCTTGATATTTCGGTTCTTTCATGATGAGATTGCTACTGAATGATGATGTTTTGATGTGTTAGAATGTGTGAAAATTACTTATGATGAGGTAGGAACCTTTCTATGTATGTTAGGAAAGAAACTAGCTTTATAGAAAAACCGTAAAGTTGTGTTTCAACCTAGTTTTGACCCATTCATTCATACCTAATACCAAAACTGTTTTAGTATGATAACAATCAGTTTAGGATTGATTATTCATGAAAAATTTGGTTACATTTGGAATAGGATTGAATTTTTAGCACCCATAGAGAAACTAGTAACTAGAAATACCGT
This sequence comes from Dalbergia cochinchinensis, assembly GCA_031216125.1. NCBI lineage: Eukaryota > Viridiplantae > Streptophyta > Magnoliopsida > Fabales > Fabaceae > Dalbergia > Dalbergia cochinchinensis. The sequence goes on from CM062377.1 coordinate 49,308,005, forward strand.
AAAGTTAGAATTTAACATAGTTTCAACCCATTTCTTTATGGATTCTGCCCAAACTGTTTTAATGGGAACATAATCAGATTAGGATTGTTTAGGCATGAAAAACTTGGTGACATTTGGATTAGAATTGAATTTTTAGCGCTACAGAGAAACTAGTAACTAGAAAACCGTAAAAACGTAATTCTAGAACTCTTAGAACATTGAATTTTCTGATCCTGTACAGCACCCTTATAATGGAGTAAATATGATTTATAATTAGTTCAATGGCTTAGGAATACCTCACAATTGGTTTAGATTTAATTTATAGCGCCTTAGGCGAAGACGGAACCAAAAAGAGGGTCTAAGACGTAGCTTCTAGAACCCCGTAATCCCAAGATGTAATTTTGCCCTTAAGAAAGATGCTGTCCAGATTCATCATTGAACATAAACATTAGTAAAGATCATTAGTTGTGAACCTATAGGTGCATAAAAGGTTAATAGAGAATGTCAGAATAATTATACCTCAAGTTTAAGGCTCATAAGGGTCAAAGCATAAGACACCATAGGCGTAAGGGCATAATAAACTTTAGTGTTTTACGTGATCGCATGTTTTATTATGAGAATATCTTGGGCATATGATTTCTTATGAGGATATGCAATGTTAATTTATTGATGCTCACGTTATGATGCGTGCGATGTTTTACAATGCCTATGATGCATATGATGATGATGCTTATGACACACATGATTATAAATGATTGTGTAAAGATATGAATGTGGCATAAAGAAAGTTTGGAAGAAATTCGGTGTGCTGCTGTTAGGCTGCCGAATTTCTGATAAACTTGAGGACCTTGAAAGTTTTGAAAGTACATTAGTTTTTAATGTGACATAGTACTGTGAAAACGCGTTCTGGGGGACGGCGATACGTAACGCCCCAGAAACAAATCCTTGAGGGGGACGGCGATACGTAACGCCCCGAAGAGGACAATATTCACCGTGTACTTGATGCCGGTGGGACGCGTTTTGTTATGATTATGATTATTATTATGATTACGCTTATCGGGATTGATAAGTAAGAACTAGTGACGACTAGTTAGGTATGAGCTCATAACCTAGAGATGTGACACGTTCTGGGTGACACCGGTTCGGCCGAGCACCCTAGAACGATTGTCTTTTAGGGTGGCCTATGAGGAAGTAAAGTATGATGATTATGTCACAAATTTTTCCTATATGAGTTTTCAATTGCCACTTTATGCCACTATTATGATGTTCTTAATGTTATGATTATTATTCTGGCATTAAGTAGAGCCATGCATACATTCTTTAATATGTTGCATTCATGACATTAAGAATCATACTAAGATGAATAGACCTTGGCTAACTATGTTTCAAAAGTTTAAAAATGGACTTAATGCATGCTCACTTATTTTGTACACTAAACCCAAGGTTCCTGAGGACGTGGATGATGACACCTAGGTAGTAGGAGGCCTTACTGAGATTCTTTAGCAAGATTCTCACTCCCTCTATATTTTCTTTCCGTCACGTCTTCAGATGGCGACGTTCGTAGTTTTTGTGGACACCCCGACGTGGGAGGTGCACTATGATCCGGAGCACGGATCATACCATTTTAAGGGACAATGCACGGTGCGAGTCTTTGTGTTCGTTGGACGTCCCTTCGCTCACCCCGTACATACCCATCGCTTCTCCCCGACAGCACCCTACGGCGATGACGAGCGGATTTTTGAGAGCGCCACAGACGCACAACGAGAGTGCTCCGCATGCACACCGCTGCCTCAGCTATAGGTGACTATCCTGACTACGTGTCCCGGACATACTTCTCGGAGATCGACCCGTCGGAGGACCCGCCTACCAATCCGTACAGCGAGAGTTCCGCCCCCACTCCACCACTAATAAGAGAGGGCAGTGAGGATACTGTGACTCAGCCTCGGCTAGCACGACGACCAGAGATGCGGCCACGTCATGGGGGTCACTCTCGATCCCCACTTCGCCTTTACACGCCAGAGGAGCTCGCCCAGTTTGCCAGATATATGCCTCACTCGCGGGATGAACGTCAGTAGGCGGTGGTGGATGACCGATGGAGTACCCGGGTAGAGCACACACCACTTAGATGAGGATAAACCTTCTTATGTCTAGAAGTTATACCTTAGTTGCACTTGGGTAGGGGAGTTTGTTTTTATGCTTTCTGTTACACTTTCCTTGTATTTTCCCTTTGATGTATTCATTTCCTATTGTACTAAACTAAGTCCCACTCTTCATAAGTGGGCATATCATATTATATAAATATGCAGTTCAGTTTTATTGTGATGTGCCTCTACTTGCTTTATGTTATGATGTTATGAGATGCTTGCTTTATTTCCTTTCATGCTTTATTGTTCATCGTGTCACACGGCTCTCACTTTGCTTTTATAATTCAAAAACAAATTTACCAGTATTTTTGCTAAGTTTTTTAAAGTAAAAAGGAAACTATGACGTAACCGACTAATGATTAACCTAAATATGTTCTAGAGTATTGGGTTAAAAATTATGATGTTATATTTAGTTGTGAAATTTTTAGCATATGGGTAAAATAGAGACAACGCTTATGTGGGGTATAACAGGGAGGCAAAAATAAGGACCTCCCAAGGAACTTTATGAGTCGATAGATGTATCGACTAGGAATAGTACTGTTTGTGATTCAGAAATGGAAAAAAATGAAGTCCGATGATCATGAATAGGAATGAGCTTATGTCCTAACAGTCTATTGTCCTTGTAGAATGATCCACTACAGATATCACTTCATATAAAATTAAGCCTTCCTTATACTAATGGAAAAGAGAATGTGGTACTAAATCGGATTTATTATTTGAGATAAAATGCCTGATCATCGTTATTAAATCTATAATTATTCCTGGACATGATCTTGAATGATTTTAGTTGTATGAAATTGTTAATTATGCTTGTTTAAACGTGAGGGAGTACTCTATTGAGAATTTTGTAATATTCTCATCCCTATGCTGCATGTATTTTATGTTGTATTCAGATTCCAAAGATGCCGTTAGTGATCATCTTTCTTCACTCGCCACGATGGCAGTAGCATTATGACCCGACATTAGATTCCCTGTATGTCGTAGCTTACTCCCGGATCAAAGTATATGTATTCTTTAGCCGTTCATTTAGTACTTTTGTTTTCTCTGCTGAGTTTGACCTAGGTTTTCCTTATGCTGATGTGCTGCTTGAAATAGCACACCCAAATGTATTTGTAGCTCAACCTGCACCACCTATGTCCTCTCTGGAGATGATCCTTCATCCTCTTCCTCAGATTCAGATCCACCTTCTGACCCTATGCTCCTGCTGGGGGCTATGCCATTACACCAATGGTGAATAGTTTTCTTTAGGAGAGCATGGGATTACTCAGGGACTCCTGATGTATGTATAGTGGAAGAATAGTAGTAGAACTCACCAGACTACAGTTTGACCCTATTGGATGTTGATGAGGTTCATTTTCTATTTGTACAAAATTTTGCTAGACCTCAACTTTGAGCAGGTCAGACTAGATATTGGAAGAGTTCTTTGGTGAACTAAGTCCCTGACTAATTTAGGAGATAACTAGTTTGCTTTCCAGTATGATGTATCTAATATAAACTTAACAACGATGTCTATATATGTATATATTAGTTTGGCAACTTATTCATCTACATTATTTTATTTCAATTATTTTTCACTAGTATAGATTATAGATGTAAGTAATACTTTTCTAATTATTGTGTTAACGCTCGAGAAAAAATATGGCAATTAGGAGGGTGATACAATCTTGATGGAGCATTCTTTGATCATAGCTCTTGCATAGGATAGTGATGGTCTCTCTATATGAGAATAGAAAGCATTGACCAATCACGGAAAGATTAGTTTATTTATTTCCAGAAAATCCTCCCATTTTTGGAAAGCAAAGACCTCATTAAGAATGGCGACTTCTTCACATAGGTCTTTTCTCAAAGACTTTCTAGGTGCCATTTTTTTAGAAACGAAGAATTTTTCATAGCGATCCTATATACCAGTGTCATCATATATATGAAAAGATTATTTTATAGAGGTAGATTGAAGCACACTCTTTTCTTTGGCCATTGGAATAGTACATGGGTATGTTTGTGAGGAAGAGGTTGAAAGATAGAATCTTGAAAATGATTAAAGAAAAGGAACGAAGAGGGTTTAGGGGTAAAGGAGAGCAATTAAATATGCAAAGATAAGGGTTTGAGGAGAAACAGTTGTGGTTACAAGGAAAAGATAGAAAGTGAAACGGTTAAGTGTTTAAGGTTAGGAGAGAAACAAGGCGATTTGAGGAAGCATGTTTGGGAAGATGAAGGTAGAGGTGATGTGTAAAATGTGGGGGTTTTAAGAGATGTGACGTGACTAAAAGTGAAAAGTCATAAGAGAGAGAAACTCAAAAGAGTGGGAATTATCACGCCTTTTTATCTTTCTTTCAAAAAGAGAGTTTTCAGACTCTTGATAACATTGTCTGAAGGAATTACTTTTTGAAACTCATAGTTTTCTGATCCTTTGAAGAAATTCATAAACTCATCACCGACTTATCTTCCTGCTCTAGATTCTATGCTCCTATATATCCATTATTCTCTTATCCTCGAAATCTTCTTTCTGAACAACCTATCTTCTTTCTGAATGTATTGTCTTCTTTCTTATCAATTCATCTTCTTTCTGATCTTATAAACTAATAAACTATTCCTCACAAAGATTTGTGGTCTTGCAAACTGATATCTGGTATACTAGCTGATTCTCTGATCTTGCAAATTGACATATTATATCTACAAGAGGAAACTTTGACTAATGACTTTGCTAGGTCTTCAGATGGGAGATATGAAGAGAGAGTTCCTAGAGATGTTTTATGCATGAATGCTTATATAGATGTGAAAACTTTTAGTAAAGAGAAGAAAGCTTTTCAAAAACCACAAAAGAAAAAACATTCAAGAGATCTTTAGCAATAGATATTGTGAATACTTCTTGAGATAAGATATTCAATATGCACATCTATTAATTCAACATCTCTATTTTAAATAAGATAAAACATAAAAAGGATTTTACAAAGCAAACTTGGTAAATAGAATTAGTATTACCTCAGAAGATAAGAAAAAAAGTTACCTCAAAAGATAGTCTTTCAGCTGATTCCTTATCCACAGCATCTGGGTGCAAAGATTTTCAGCATCACCTGTGCTTTTTCTTTTAGCTCTTTCTCTGGAGGTATTAGCAGCAGCAAGTAGCATACTGGTGCAAAGGCTTCATCATAAACCATTATCTGTTGATGTGTATAACCTTGTGTAGCCATGCTTGCCTTGATGATGTCAACCTTGTCTAGATTGTCCTTGAACATCTTCTTTGTACTAATGATGATGTTTCAACATGTTGTGTAGAGTTTTCCTTTCTCTCGAGCTTGGTCAGCACATTTAGCATAGCTTCCAATCAACTTTGATTACTCAAAGCTTTTTCAATAAATTCAGATATAATGGTGGTGATGAAAGCACGGTTGATATTTATCTAGTGGATGACTTAGTTTGTATACCCTTAGGAGTCACTCCATAAACCTAGACAATAAAAGACTGTCTTTAAAACAGAAACTTTCGTGAAGTTTCTGTACATTTAGATTTTTCAACTTCCATGTCATTTTCATACTGCTCATTTTATAGTCCAGATATATTACTTTCTGATCATCTTGGAAGATCCGATCATACTTTCTAAAGCGTTGAGATTCTAGAGCTTATTTTGTAACATCCTAATTTTAACCCAACTTTCTAGAACACATTAGGTTAAACATTAGGCTATTACCTCATAGTCTCATCTTTTTCTTGAAAATATTTAGCAGAAATTATGGTAAAATTTTTTTTTGAAAGTATAAAACAAAGTGAGAGCCGCGAACTTAACTATTCGAATAACAGAAACGTGAGACATGATTAACACTCATAGAGGGAAACTCAAAAAGGAAAACATATAATAGTGGAGCAGAAATCATCATAACAAGATAAACATTTCATTAATAATATATTTAGAGTACATAGGTAGTCATACCCGCATAGATACAGGCAGAGCTTGTAATACAGAAGGAATAAATTACAACAAGAAACACAAGTGTAGGGTACGACTACAATAAAAATCAAAAATGCTACCCTCTTAGTAAGCTATGAGTATAAATCCACCACCCCTCCCAAATGATACAGCCGAAGGGAATATCCTTGCAATGCTTGTGTACTCGAAAGCTCCACCGGGGTATAGTGCACTTCCCGGACTGGCGTGTCAATGAAGTCAACGAACATCGCCATCGCTCTCTGAAGATGTGACGGGAGAAGAGAGAGAGGAGTGAGAATTCTTAGTAAAGAATCTCAGTAGGAGTCTCCTATCCTAGGGTTACATCGTTCACATCCCCAGGAACCTTGGGTTTATTTCATTAAGACAAGTGAGCATACATCAAGTTCATTTTAGGTTCTAAAGTGTATTTTAGCCAAGGTCCATTCATTTTAGGATGATCTTAATGTCATGAATGCAACATATATTTGATGAATGCATGACAATACCATATGCACATTAACACGAAAATCATAATACTTGGGCACATCATAAAGGAACATAAATCATATACGTGGCATAAAAAGGCATAGTACTTTTCATGTGACATCTTCATCATGAGTCAAGCTCTTAAATTCTTTTTTTCTTAAAGACCACCCTCTTAACATATCCACCAAAAATCCAACCGATTCACCGGCCCGGCGATAATCTGGTCACCAAACTACATCTCACCTATCGCCTAGGAATGAGCTCAATCCTAACTAGTCGTCACTAGATTTAATATGGGCTAATAGAGGGGGTATACATAACTTTCTTGGATCACCTATCTTAGGATCATTTCCCTCTTTGAAACGCTCTACTGGTATCTAGTACACAGCGAATTGTCCGCTTTGGCAAGCTCAATGTCAATACCCTCACGGATTTGCTTCCTCCCCACCGTAGCGGGAGAAATGCGTCTCAGTGTTCTATCGCATCTGTTCTGGGGGTGCTCGGCCGAACCGGTGTCACCGAGAACCTTTCCTGGGGGTGCTCGGCCCAACCGGTGTCACCCAGGAGTTTTCACAAACTTTTCTCAAATTCTCAAGTTTGATGGGAAATTCGGCAGCGTAACGGCATACACCGGATTTCCTTCAAACTTGCTTTATGCCACGAAACATATAGAGCATGCATAGCCATTCAAAATCAACATAAGGCATCATATTCATCGTATGCATCGTAAGCATCATAATATCATAATTTTACATAACGCATCATGGTGGGAGCATCAACATATCAATACTATACACTCTCATCAGAGATCACATGCTCAAGTTATTCTCGTAATAAAACATATATCCTCATGAATTCCTCATATGAATAACGTCATCATCCTTCACATAACATATGCGTCATCGTAAAACATCTTGACATACCTTAGTATCATATAAATATCATTCTCATATTCTTAATGTCTTATACATTGACCGCTATGGTCTTCAACTCACAGTCTAAGTTATGAATCATTCAAAGCTAACCTCTCGGGTACTTAGGAGGTTATGACTAAGTATATCTCTCTTCATACTATGGTCAAGAATATCTCTCAATCTCAAAGGTGCAGAATTCATAATTTCAACTTTACGGGTACCTAGGGGTCACGACAATGACCATTTCTAAGTTCGGTTTGCTCCTAAGGCACCAAGATCAAGTCCTAAACCAATTATGAGTCATTTCTACACATTTAAACTAATTTAGAACCATGATTATCATTACTAAACCTTGCTGGACAGAATCCAGAAAATTCTAACATTAAGGGACCTAGAACTCTCAAATTAATTCTTTTCTAGTTTCTAACCTTTCTTATCTTTTACTTATGAGTTTTTCCATTGATCATACTTAAGCATAAGCATGTTATCATCGTTAAAACAGCTCATACAGTGGCCAAACATAGCAAGGCGGAACCAAAACAATACTCTCCATACAAAGGCATAAAACATACTTTTTAAAGCACATAGGATACTAGTTTCTCTTGGAACCTTTTTAAAACCTTCAAAGCTCTTTTGTAAACATTTTTAACATCTAAAATCATCAAGATATTTATAAGGGTAGTAGCTAAGTTGAATTTATTTCAAGAGGTACTAAATCCATAAAACTTAGTTCTATATGTTCTTTGAATCCACATAGACTTAGAAAAATTATAAAGCATAGCTTTCGGGCATTTGTGATCAAATGAAACTTATCCTAAGTTCATTCATCTCACATAGCCGAAGTGGGCATTCTAAGAGAATGCTTTCCATGTCTAACTCTCATTTGAGACCTTGGGACAAATCTTTGAGCTCTAGAGCTTTAGGTGATGACAAAACATAAACATGCCATGCACTTCATTTTTATTGTTCATTAGGGAAATAAAGTGAGAACTTGAAAAGTAAATAGCTCAAAATAAATATGAGATGCAACTTGTTATTATCTTGGATTTTAAGTGATGAATTGAATAATAAACGTGAAATGCAATGCTTGGAGATTAAATATGAATATGCAAGTTCATTTTTTAGTCTTAGAGCATTAGTGATGACATAAAAATAAATCATGCTAGGCAAGGCATAAACTAAATATGAATGCAAGTTCATTTTGGTTTAATAACTAGAGCTCGTCCAAGACTTTAAAGAACCAATATTCACCACCCCAACATAGTCTCATCAAGTCAAGAGAATGGAACTAAAAGAAATCTCCATATTTTCAAGAAAAGGAATTATGGCCGAAATCATGAGGCTAAGAGAAAGTAATCCATATTCCTTTTTGAAATCATTCTTATTTTCTTAAGTTGAAAACTTTAGTGAACTTCATAGCATAATAATAAAAACTAAAGAAAACTCAAGCTTTAGGGGTCTCATTATGATGAACACATAGTCATCATCTAGAGGTCCCCATCATCAAGCCATCATGTATGAGTTTAAAGGTCATGAAGGCCAAAAACTCAAAAGGAAACCAAGAGAGTTTTAAAAAGAAATTCCAAGAGGTAGCTAGAGAAAAACTCATTTTTCATGGAAATAAGATGCAAAGAAACACTTCTACCTAGAATGAAGACAAAGAGCTTGAACTTTGAGAGAGGAAAACAAGATGATGAGCTCCTCCAAAAGGCTTGATGTTTTTGGCCAAGGGGAGATAAGGAGGTTAGAGTTGTGTTTGAGGTGAGGTTGTGTTTGAGATGAAATATTTGAGAGGTTTGATGGTGATTCAAGGTTATGGGGTGATGTGTGAAGGTTATGAGATGATGATGATGAAGTAAAGAGATGAAAAAGATGAAGATGAAAAAGAAAGGAACTCTTTGGGACTAGAGAGAAAGAAAGAAACTAGCAAGACTACTCTAAGCTTTAGCAAATGCTCAATGTGCATCCAATGCTAACACAAGCTCCCTATTTATAGAAAAACAAAGTGATAGGTGAGAGAATGGAAAGCATGGCTGATGGTAAGAAAGAGAAAATATCTCTTTGATGGTGTCATACAAGCATGGTTTGAAGCATGGAGCTCATGACACAAGGTATGGCTTCAAGCATGGGTTTTTGAGTGATCTTTTCTTTAAATTGTGGATGAAATTAGGCTTCTAGAAGACCAACATGGCTGGAAGTTTTTCAGCCACAAATAATTGAAGAGAATGATTTATTTTACTTGGTTATTCATTTGGAAAAGCAAGCTTGATTGAAATTATGACAAGGCATGACAAGTAAGGTGATTTGAGGTGATTTTCCTTTAAGTTTGAAATGAAATAATTCATGAAAATGGGGGATGATTTTCGGTCAGATTTGGGCAGCAAGGAGAGAGGAAAAATCTTCCATGTAATTGGGTGTTAATGATAGGATTAAGTGTAGGTTAGTTTAGGTACAAGGTTAGGAGTAATTAAGCTTAAGTTTAGGTAACTAAGCATGTGTATTAGGAATTTTATGACAAGGTTAGGAGTGCTCTTACATCATTAGAGAATTTAAAACTCATTTGTGAATAAACAATGTGTATCACAATCCCATGATTTAAGGAAAGAGAGAGAAAACACTATTTGTGCACTATTTGCACACTATTCATTAATTCCTACACTCAAAGTCCTTGAATTTAAAGATAGGGTTTTAAGTTTATCTAAGCAATTTTAGGTTCTAATCATCCTTATTAAATTATTTTGACCTTAAATTAATTATGGAAATTAATTAACCTTCGATTAGAGCCTAATATTGCTTAGGTTTCGCTTAACCGTGTGATTAGGTGTAAACATATGAAACTACGGGCAAAACCGTAATTTTGTACTTATTTTGTCCGGGACCTCCGGGACCAAAACTGAGACCATAGAATACATAAAAACGTCTTTTAAACCCATCTGGAGAGGTTTCGCGTTCATCCGGCACTTGCAAAAGGGTAAAACGCCACAGGAGCGTTTTGGTCATTTTGACCCGAAAACTCGAAAAATGAGATTTTCGATCCGGAAGCATTCAAAGGCCATTCAATCCCCTTCAAACATTGAGTTGGCCCTTCGAGGACTGCCGAGTCGGCCATCCTCGAATTCCGGGCCGAAAATGACCTCAGGGGCAATTCGGTCATTTTCCACTCAGACAGAAAATCGGGGCGTTACATATTTTCTGAAGCTTTGGCTTTCATCTGCTAGCTTTCTGGAACTTCCTTGAGATACATTTTCTCAGGGCTTTCCTTTAAATCATTGAGATTGTTAGCAAGATCTTCTTTAAGCGTTTTCATCATCATACTTGAGAGAATCTTGATTATTTTATCCTTCAAGATCTATGATTATTCTCAGGTTCAGAACATGATATCTGGAATAATCATCATCTTTTTGCTTCTTAAAACTTCAGCTAGAGAAACTTGTCAGCTATATCTGCAAGAAAAGGAATTTATTTTGGTACCCAGACTTCTTTAGGTCCTTTCTGGTTAGTTTCAGAGGAAAAGATTCTCCAACCTCTCTAATAGAATTATTTTTCAAGAATCAATTATTAGAAAGGTTTCTCTTCACTCAATAGGAAGAACAAAGATAGAAGATAGATATAATAGAAAAAGTTGGATAGCCTTTTCATCTTCTATTTCCTCTGTATACCCTAGACTAGTTTTCAAAAACTATAGAGTCTGACCATTTTCACAAAAATAAAGTCTTTGAAATATATAGGATGTTATAGATCGGATCCTTTAGAAGCCATGAAATCCTTTATAGAACTTGAGAAGAAGAAAATCTCCTTGGAGTACATCTTACTTTCAACTTTCTAGCTTTAGGCTTGATCTTCTCAAGTTTTCATGGCAACCTTATGAGTTCTTTGACTGGTTTGAGATATATAGAAGAATAAGCTTGATAAACTTCTAGCAACTCATCAAATAAAGGAAATAATATATTATAAAAGATATGAAATGTAGATATATTTACTTACTTATATCTATTGTTGTTCTTTAGTCAAGAAGTATAGAATGGTAGCAAGTTCTAGCACATCAAGAACTCCTAACTCATCATTTTTCTAGATGTCTAGCACATTCTTCTTTTTTATGTAGGGATATATCTGTTAAGCTCTAGGCTTGGAATACTGATAGATGATGTCTATTCTTACTGCGATAAGTAAAATGCTTTCTCAAGATAATCTTTGTCCCGATTTGCATTCATGGGATTGATGTCTCCTTGTATTAGTCATTACCGACTTTTGACATATTTCAGAGACAGAGAGATCTCATCTCCATATTCAATCTCAAAAATCAATATAAGATCTTTCTACTCATATGAAGTTTTAGCAATTTTCATTGCTTTAGCATTGTGACAAATTTCAAAGGTAAAATTCTTTTTAAAGGAGGACGAAATTTTTCCTATTGTGCAAAATTACTAAGACGACCCTAGATAAATTTTGCACAAAATTTGAGGCCGAATAATTCTCAATAGGATATTTTAACATTAGGTTAACATTATATGAGTCTTGGATAACAATTTTATGAAAATTGCAAACCCCGATTTTTTCGTGTGTAAAATAACTAAAATGCCCCTAAGGTCTTTTTACCCGAAATCAAGAACGGCTAGTTCAGGCTATCCTTAAGAGGTTAGTTTAATGTTTAAAGGGGATTATATGTGTTGTGTTGATGTTAGGGTAAAAATCTCAACTCCTGGTTTTTATTGTATGTGAAATTACCAGATTACTCATATGGTAACTTAATGCGAGATTGAGTAATCCTTGAACCCAGTTATCACTCGGGAAGTTCAAAATGTTTGTTACAAGTGTAGTTTGATCTTCAGGTAATTCCGATGAGTTTTTAAGTAAAATTACCTTTTTAGCCCCTAGTTAGTGTTAAATGAGTTTACTTAAGTAATTAAGGCAATATTAGGCTCTAATTCAATTCAAATTATTTTCATTCATTAACCTTGGGTTAAAAATATTTAGTAGAGATAATTAGAGCCTAAGAATTGTTTAGGGAAAGTTTAATTTCCTTTTCTTAGTTACAAGAGCTCATAAACCAATAATGTTGAGATTAAAATAAATCTAGTGCATTTTCTTTCCTTGTCTTAATGTTAGGACTTATATTACTAATTGATTTTTAACTTATTTGAGATTAACTCCACTACTAGTGTAAGATTACTCTTTTACCTTATCTTGGTAAATCCTAAACACTTGATTTTTACCATTTAACAAAATTACCAATTCCTAACCTACCACCAAATTAATAAGTATGATATCCTACATGTCCTACCACTTATCAAAAAAATAAAATTGTCCCCCATGATAGCGTAGCAAGGCCACGGCCTCATACCCTCCCATCACTCTCATATTTTATTTTTTTTTCAACAATGATACACTTACAAACATATCATTACCTTACCATTTGCTTTTTTGGAGTTGTCTTGCTCAAGATTGCCCAAAAATTCTTCAATTCTCTCATGAACTCTAATCTTTCTCCTTCTTCCTCCTCCACCTCCAAGAGACTCCATTGTTGACATTCATCCAAGTTTTCAAGCTCAAACAAACATACATCCACCCTAGATCAACTACTAAACACCTAAACTTTTTTCTAAACACAAGAAAAAATTCTCCCTCCATTCTAACTCCTCTTGGCCGAAACCATCTCCATCATTAGGATCAGATTTTTATTCTTGTTACTTCATAGAAGATCAAGCTTTCTCGTTTATAAACAAGAAACAAATTGGTAAGGTTTTTATTTCATGTTCTTTCACTTGTTCTTTCTTTTTATTTTTGGTTCTTATGGCTTGAAGATGACCATGGTTTGATGATGAGGAATCATGGCAATGGTTGTGAATCCATCATATAATAGACCTTTAAAAGCTCAAGGTTTAATTCTTGATGTCAAAAGATTAATAAAATAATTGTTGTTTTTCTTTGATTTGGTTCTTTTTGAGCTTGATGATGAGTTCAATGAAATAAGATCCTTGGAACCATAGTAACAAAGAACTCTAAAGCTCACTTCCTATTGTTAAGATTTTTTGGAATTAAAGAGTTTTATTCTCTGAAAGTCTTGAGTTTTGAGCTTAATAAGATATAAAATGAACTTGCATTCGTGTTTATATTTCAAACTCTTGCATATCATATTTAAATTCCAAACCTTGTATAATCATGTTTATATTTCAAGCAAACACCAAAATTCTTAAAGATAATAATATGGACTTGCATATCATGTTTAAATTTCCAAGTCTTGCATATCATGTTTAAATTTCAAGTCAACACCTTAAATCTTAAAGATAACAAAATGGATTTGCATATTATGTTTATATTTCAAGCCTTAGTATATCATATTTATATTTCCAAGTTATCACCCTATAATGACAAAGATTAAAAATGAGATTGCATGGCATGTTTTATCACCTTATAATGACAAAGATTAAAAATGAGATTGCATTGCATATTTATGATTCTAGTCATCACCTAAATCTCTAAAGCTCAAGACTTGTTCTTTTATCTTAAATGGAAATTTTGATCATGGACACACCTCAAACATATGATTTTCAGCTCTCATGATGATCTTGGTTTGAAGCTTGTTTTATTTTATTTTAAGGCTTGGAGCTTGTCTTTAAGATGCATATAAATTTTTGAAAGACTTAGAAATAAAAAAGCGTTAAGAACATGATATTCTCATGATTTCAGAAGCTGAAATTTTGGTTTTTGATCTGATCTATTTAAACTGAAAAGGTCACTGATTAGTGATGTTTAGATGTGTATAAATCACTAATACTTGTTCTAAAAATTATTTTTAGCATTTTGGGAAGAACTAGTAACTAGAAAGGATCAAAATTATAATTTTATGAAGCTTTAGAAAGATTAATTTTTTTCTGGAACTATTACCTGTTGTTTTGGAATTGTTCATGCTTTTCACATACTTGAGAATTACTAATATTTGTTGTAAAAATTAGTTTTGGTATCCTAGATGCATAAAAGAGTAATTACAAGTGTTAGTTCGAATTATTTTGCAAAATACGAAAAGTTGTGTTTTGAACTATCAATTATGTAATTTTGGCCAAATGAATTTGTAAAGAGTTAGTAATGATATTAAATGTGTCCATGTATTCAAAATACCATTTATGATGTTTAGAAAAAGTTTTGGAAGTTTTAGCATTTGTTAAGTGTTAAAAATGAGCAATTTTGGACTTTGACCCCTAAAGTATAGTAAAATTTGGTCTATAGCCCAAAAAGATTTTTATGATGAGTTCAGATGATTTCGAAGTGTTATGGGTCTCCTAAAATTATAAATTAAATTTTAGAATCATTAGTTTGTGAAGATGTGTCAAAAAGGAGAAATTATGCTTTGAGCCGTAATCTTTGAGAAATTACAATTTTGATCCCTTTGGGGCTTAAGTGTAAATATTGATAAATTGATGAGGTTAACATGAATGACATGTTATGGAAGTTATGTTCATGTGTTTTAGTTGAAAATTATATGACTTGTGATAATTTTGCAAATTGCAAATTAAGGATTTATGCATACTTGATTCTTGAATTATGCAAGTAATGATCTCTAGTATGTTGAATATCTCCTATTGAGCATGACATATGCATTAGCTGAGACCTGTCCTTGATTCTGACATACTAGTTAGGAACATGTTTACTTTTCAATGAGATATTGAGGATAACGTGCTTATGGATTTATGCAATGAATATGGTGCATGCTTATGTGATCAATTAGATGATGAGTTGTGGCATGTTATAATTATATTTGAATGATTAAGATGCATAATTTATGAAGATTATGAGCATGACATGATAAGGTTAAGGGATCCTCTAATTAAAAGTTATGAGATGTGAGCCAATACTGGCCCTCTAGTATCTTCTAATTAAAGGATATGAGAGGTGAGACAATATTGGCTATCTAGTCTCCTCTAATTAAAAGTCCAAAGTGGTGATCTAATAAGATGATCCTAAGCTATAAGTATGAAATGTTAAATGATAAGTTATGATTATATAATTCATGTTTGCATCTCTGGATAACATGCTAAAATAAAAGACATATGAAAGTGATCCTCTTGAATCCCCGAATTAAAGGTTATGAGAGGTGATCCAAAGAAGTTGCATGCTTATGATAAGAAAGTTAAACTAAGGCAAGAAAGTAATGTATTTTCCCCTCTATTACCCCATATTAAAACTAGTGACGGCTAGTTAGGTTGAGCTCATCCTAGGTGATCGTTGAGGTGAAGTTTTGGTGATGATTGTAAAATCACTAGGGAAGGTGAGATGGTTAGTTTAGGATGGTTACATAAGAGGATGGTTGTTAAGAAAGGAATTGGAGAGTTCCACTATGAGAAAGTAAATTATCATGGGTTCTCTTGCCTTCCCATGCATGCTAAATGTTACACGACCCATCATATTTGTCCTATAATGCAATCATTTACTTGTCACTCAATCACATAATTTGAATGCTAAGTCACATAAGAAAGTAAAGTAAAGATGTATATTGGTGTGCTTACTCACGTGATATGGCTAAATGACTTTAGTTCTTCAGCTTAACTTATGCTTATATACTTAGCCTTATCTGTGTTTTGGTTTTGGAATATTACAAATTCATGTTGTGAGTATGCTTATGTTATTTGCATGTATTACTTATGCACTGGAGGCATTGTCATGCATACATGAGATATTTATTGCATTTATGACATTAAGACTATATTAAAAGACACCCACTTCAGACAAATAGTTTTGAGAAGTTTAAAACTGAACCTTATGCCTGTACATCTTTTTCATAATGAAAACCAAAGTGGCTGGGGATGACAACGATGACACTTGTGTTAAAGTCGGGAAGCCTTACTGAGAATCTTGAATAAGTTTCTCATCCCCCTTCTACCTGCTGGTATTCTAGTCTTTTGATGAAAATGTACTGGTGACTAGATTGGTTATGCAATAACTATTTTTAACTTTGGACTACCATATGTTCAACCTTTAGTGGTGGGCTTAGTACCTTAGGATGTCCTTTATGTTTATAGGACGCTGCTATTATGATATGGTTTTGATATGTTAATATAGTTTGTGTCATGTTATGCCATGGTTTATATATATACACACAATTTGGTCTATATGACCGCTATTATTAGATGTGTATTGACCACTATCCATGCACACACATGCCTTGCATTTTAGAATTTAAGTTCAAAAAAAAATTTACCTATATTTTTACCAAAGTATTTTCAAGAGTTTAGGTTAAAAATTGGAACAAAAGAGTAATGACTAATATTTAACTTTAATGTATCCTAGGTGTATTGGGTTAAATATTAGGGTGTTACAATTCTTATTTGAGTAAATTTTGCTCTTATTAAACGATAAAAACCTGTTATACTCTTATAAGAAACTCAAGAGAAACATCAGTCATTCTTCAAAGTATTTTTTTTAAAATTGGGGTATATTGTTATTCAAAACAAATAAGCATATATTGATAAAGTTCTGAAGCCAACAATACTATCTAAACTTATCATCACTAGCCAAATATTGCTATCTCAAATTGGATTATATTTTTCTTTACTTTAACAACTGAAAATGTATCAATTAATATTTTTGTCAAATGATGTTCTTTTAATATTTCACCATAAATCGCAATAATTGAGTTGAATATATTATTATAATCATATACAGTTATATATTTCTCCACACTTAGAGCCAAGCTTTTTTAGATTTCATTTAATTTTTTAAAATGATAAATATTGATGAAAGCATAATTACAATTGATAATATAAATGATATTCTAAAATCAAATAAAAGACGAATCTTAACATAAGGCTCATTTATGTGTTATATTATTTTGACAAAAGGAATTTTTTTCATAAAAAAAGTAGTTGGTTTTTTATGTTTAATTTCTTGATGTGTTTATGTAAAACTTTTTGGTAAAAGAAGAATCATTAGAAAAAGTATAAAAAAATAGTTCACCTTTTCTAAGAGTATGGATTTATTTACACCAAGTATAAGTCTTATACACTTACATATTTCAATAAGCCCTCATAGAAATTTAATTATATGATATCATTTTAAAGATCAAACATGCTAAATTTAAGAAAAATCAAATAACAATAGTCATATATTCTGATGATTGACATTATTAAATGAAAGTTGATATATTTTATATACTTTATAAGAAATTTGAATTTAATTTTCAATTGATGAAATTTTATAATTTTAAAAAGTTATTGAAGAATATAAGTGTACCAAGACTAAAGTTATTGAAGGGTATATAAGTGTACCAAAACTTACACATGGTGTAAATGGATTCTCACCATTTCTCCAAAGTTATAATTTTTACCTTCTGAAAAAATCTTTCTCATAACATAAAAAAGATATTTAAGAATAAATAAAATATTTTAATATTACATTCAAATATAAATTAATTTTACATTCACAAAAAATAATTTTTAATTTTTCAAAAAGATCTTAAAAGTAAGTTCAATTTTGATGTATTGATAGTGTACAATTTTTTTATATTATCATCCAATCAAATTATTTTATTTTGATGATTTTTCAAGTAGGGGGTATGACACTCAACTACTTTTAGTGATGTGACAAGACATAATTAGATAATAGTGTTAAAAATGATTTTACTATCAATGCATAGAAATTAAACTCAAAATAATATACTAACTTTTTTAATTAATATACTAAAATAAAATAATATAACAATAATAATATAATAAAAATAAACTCAGAACAATGGCATCTGTTTTCTCGATGTGTATCCGTCCTTAGCATAGTTATCAAAACCAAACTGATAATCGATTCGGTCAAAATATTAGATCACTGGTTCAATCGATTGAATTGAATTTAATTAAATTAATATATAAAATTATAATTTAACTCAAATAGATATGTGTTGTATATATTTTCACCTAGTGGTTGCCATATTTGCCTAGTGCTCCTACCCACTGTGTTGTACAGGGTTCAGTTCCCTTGGCATGCATAGTTGGTATTTTTGTCTCAAAATCAAGAGGAGCGCCGTTCAAGGCGTTATGGGAAACTGAAATTTATTTTATTTTTAAAATATTTAAAGTTATTTAATCTTTTTGATTATCTTGTGTTCCTATGTTAGACTTATCTTGTGCTTTCTTGACCATTAGATTTATACTAGGCTAATGTCAACGGGTATTGATGACTGACACACGGTACATTGAATGTTCCAATTTTACACGGAACTTTGTAAACTCAACCATTAAATGACTGAAAGTAAAGATAAAACCTAATGGAAAATTAAAAGCACCTTGGTCGAATGGTTAGGGTCAAAGTTGCCAAGATTTAAAGGACCACACAATTAGACTAAGCTTTTGGATAAATTACACAAAAGGAATGATACACAATCATCGCTAGACTTACACCACACACTTATATCATGCTACAAGACAAAAAAGGAGTATGAGGTACAAAGGATAAAATAGAAAGAGAAAAAATAAAGGAAAAAGCAACGTTCTTCTCTTTCTTTGTCTTATTTTTCTCTCACCCACCATCTCTCAAAGGCTTTTATTCTCTCTCTTCTACCATATTTCTTTCCTTCTCATTCTTCATGGTTTACAGAAAAAAAAAGAGAATCAAAATTTATTGGCAACACATAAAATTAATTCTTACGCATGAAGTCTTAACTCATTTTATTTTAATTTTTCATGTGTTTGTAGTTTATGTTCCAAAAAATAGATGATTATTATTTTTCAATTTTTTCAGCAACAAAATGAACTAAAAATGGCTCTGCTAGAAGTTGAAATTTGTTGTTATTATTGGAAATAGAGTTAAAAAATTGTAAATATGTGTTACAAAATATTGTAAACCAATACCAAAAAAGTTAAAAACTAGTACACAAAAGTTATAAACTAATTGAGAACACATACTAAACAAGTTCAGGATTAAATATAAAACCATATACAGAAAAGTTATAAACCAGTATGCAAAAAGCTATAGACCTATAAGTAAAAATTTGTAAATCGATTTACAAAAGGTTGTTTACAAAAATTGGTAATCAACTTTTTGCATAAAAGTTTACAAATTTTTGCATATAGATTTGTAACTTTGAGGTACTGGTTTACAACTTTTGCATTAGTTTATGACTTTTTACATACTAGTTTATAACTTTTTGTTGGGAAAAAAAATCCTAAATCCACACAAGCCAAAAGAAATAAATAGAATAAAAGAATCACAAGAATTTAACGTGTTTAGACCAACAATGCCTACTTCTACAATTCAACAAATTAATCCACTAATTTCTATGAAAAATACAATCACCAATCTAATAATCTGTCACAAACTCAATACCCCAATACACCTAATCACACAAAGTAATTTCTCCACCTAATAAAACTTGCTCAAAAAAACCACTCACTTGCACCAAAAATGGCACACTCTCAAATTTATTTTCTCCTATTGCGCTACGAGCACAAAAATAACACACACACACACACCAAAAATGCAAAAATGAAGTAGCGGTGCACTCCCCTCAGCAACAAGCAAGCCAACAAGCTTATATATATATATATATATATATGACAACAATAGCACTCCACGCAGTGGCAATTCACATCCCTACAAACCAACACGGGTCTTTTCAGCGTACTTTGTCCTCACTCACATGCTTCTTGGGAAAACTTTCCAGGAGGTCACTCATCCCAAAATTGCTCCAAGTCAAGCACGCTTAACTATGAAGTTCTTTTAGTTTGGGTTACCGAAAAGAAGATGTATCTTGTTGGTATAGGTAGTACAAATCAATTCATATAAGCTTTCCTTAACTGTATAGCCTCATACCTATATAGTCTTAGGATCCCTCTCATTCGGGTGTATAATCGGTTCATTTATGTACCCCTCCACTTTTGAAGCCTGCCAGGAGCTGCTCCTTGTCCGTGCCTCCTTACACCGGCGATCACTCCTCGACTTCACAATCCCCGAACCACAGGTACAGACTTTGATACCATTTGTAACATCCTCTGCTGCTTTATGGATTGACAACTGTCCCCACAAACCAACACGAGTCTTTTCAGCGTACTTTGTCCTCACTCACACGCTTCCTGGGAAAACTTCCCAGGAGGTCACCCATCCCAAAATTACTCCAAGTCAAGCACGCTTAACTATAGAGTTCTTTCATGTTGGGCTACCAAAGAGAATATGCATCTTGTTAGTATAGGTAGTACAAATCAATTTATATAAGCCCTCCTTAACTACATAGTCCTATACCTATACAGTCTCAAGATCCTTCTCATTTGGGTGTGTAATCGGTTTATTTATGTACCCCTCTGCTTGAAAGTCTGCCAGGAGCCACTCCTTGTCCGTGCCCTCTTTTGCACCGACGATCACTCCCCAACTTCGTCCTTGGGCGTTACATGCCCACCAGCTTTCGCTTGGTTCATCCCCGAACCACACCGTACTAGGAGAGGTGCAAGCTTTCATACCATTTGTAACATCCTCTGTTGCTTTATGGATTGACGAATGTCCCCACAAACCAACATGGGTATTTTCAACGTACTTTGTCCTCACTTACATGCTTCCTAGGAAAACTTCCTAGAAGGTCACCCATCCCAGTACTACTCTCGCCTAAGCACGCTTAATTGTGGAGTTCTGATGGGATTAGGTGTGATCATACTAGTACTAATGCACCGAATCCTATCAGAACTTCGCAGTTAAGCGTGCTTAGGCGAGAGTAGTACTGGGATAGGTGAACTCCTGGGAAGTTTTCCCAAGAAGCGTGTAAGTGAGGACAAAGCACGCTGAAAAGACCCGTGTTGGTTTGTGGAGACAGTCATTAATCCATAAAGCAGCAAGGAATGTTATAAATGGGCTTTTAAAGCAAATCTCCACCTTGCGTTGTGATTGAAACAAACCGAATATATCAGTAGAACTATCAGAATGTTTTATCAAAGTCCTACCAAATGTTACCTTTTCCTCTGGCATAGTGGCCCCATCAACTTATACAAATTACCACCAGTCTTCTTACCCTTCATTATCTTCAAAGAACCTTAACTAACTTGCAATACTCCATCTCTTGTAAAATATTCATAGCCCAACGCATCAAGTCTGGCCAAAGAAATCAAATTTCTTCCAAGTGTAGGTACATACCTCACATCACCAAGTGTCCACACACAATCATTATGCATTTTAATTTTAACAGTGCCCTTTCCAACAATGTCAAAGCAATCATCATTAGCCAATCTAACAACCCCATCACTGCAAGCACCATAAATGTCAAACTATTCCCTTTTGCAACAAATGTAACATCCTAATTTTTAACCCAATACTCTAGAACATATTTAGGTTAATCATTAGTTTATTACATCATAGTTTCCTTATTACTTTAAAATACTTAGCGAAAAATACTGGTAAATTTTTTGTTGAATTATAAAAGCAAAATGAGAGCCGCGTGACACGATAAGCAATGAAGCACGTAAGGAAATAAAGCAAGCATCTCATAAACATCATAACATAAAGCAGGCAAAGGCACATTATGATAAAACTGAACTGCATATATATATGATATGATATGCCCACTTATGAAGAATGGGACTTAGTTTGGTACAACATGAAATGAATACATCTAAAAAGAAAATACAAAGGAAAGTGCGACGGAAAGCATAAAAGCAAACTCCCCTACCCAAGTGCAACTAAAGGGGTAACCCCTAAACAAAAGAAGGTTTATCCTCATCTAAGTGGTGTGTGCACTAGTCCGGGTACTCCATCGGTCATCTGCTACCTCCTACTGACGTCCACCCCGCGAGCAAGGTACATACTCAGCAAACTGGGCGAGCTCCTCCGATGTGTAAAGACGAAGCGGGGATCGGGAGTGACCCCCATGATGTGGCCGCATCTCCAGTCGTCGTGCTAGTCGAGGCTGAGTCACGGTGTCCTCACTGCCTTCTCTCATCAGTAGTGAAGTGGGGGCAGAGCTCTCGCTGTACAGATGGGTAGGCGGGTCCTCCGACGGGTTAGTCTCCAAGAAGTATGTCTGGGGCACATAGTCGGGGTAGTCACGCACGGCTGAAGTGGCGGTGTACATGCAGAGCACTCTCTCGTTGTGCGTACGTGCACGCTCAAAAACCCGCTCATCGTCGCCATAGGGTGTTGTTGGGGAGAAGCGATGGGTATGTACAGGATGAGCAAAGGGTCGTCAAATGAACATGAAGACACGAACTGTGCACTGACCTTCAAAATGGTATGATCCATGCTCCGGATCATAGTGCACCTCCCACGTCGGGGTGTCCACAAAAACTACGAATGTCACCATCTGAAGACGTGACTGAAAGAAAAGATAGAAGGAGTGAGAATCTTGCTAAAGAATCTCAGTAGGGCCTCCTACTACCTAGGTGTCATCATCTACGTCCTCAGGAACCTTGGGTTTAGTGTATAAAATAAGTGAGCATGCATTAAGTTCATTTTTAAGCTTTTAAAATATGATTAACCAAGGTCCGTTCATTTTGGAATGAATCTTAATGTCATGAATGCAATATAGTAAAGGATGTATGCATGGCACTACTTCATGCGAGGACATCAATCATAACATCAAGAAGCATCATAATGGTGGCATAAAGTGGCAATTGAAGTCTCATGTGGGGAAAACTTTGTGACATAATCATCATACTTTACTTTCTCATGGGGCCACCCTAAAAGACATTCGTTCTGGGGGTGCTCGTAATCGGTGTCACCGTAACGTGTCACATCTCTAGGTTATGAGCTCATACCTAACTAGTTGTCACTAGTTCTTAGTTATCAATCCCGATAAGCGTATCAAAATCATAATCCTGACTATGTAGTACGGGCTAGGGGGCATTTCTTGGGGGTGCTTGGCCGAACCGAAGTCACCCAAGAATACATCTTGGTACCAATATCACATGAGTTCTTTGGAGGTGCTCGGCCGAACCGGTGTCATCCAAGAACTCATCTTAGTACCTCATATCTTATAAAGAAAATCTAATAGATTTTTCAAAAACTTTTTAAGTCCCCAAATTTGTCAGAAATTCGGCAGCATAATAGCAGCATGCCAGATTTCTTCCAAATTTACTTTATGCTACATAAACAAATAGAACATGCATCCTCAATCATAATTTTATACATTGACATAATTGTAACGCCCCGATCTTCGCTAAACTTTCAAAATGACCAAAATGCCCCTGAGGTCATTTTCACCCGAAACACGAGGACGGCCGGCTTCGGCCATCCTCATAGGGTTCATATGTTATATGAAGGGGATTGTATGACTGTGAATGTTTAACGGAGCAGAAAAATCTCATTTATGAGATTTCTGCGCATAAGTGACCAAAATACCCCTGTGACAGATTTCAGGTAGTTTTAAAATTCCGTTTTGACCCGGACTTGGTCCCAAGGTTTAAAACCATGATTTTAAGGCATGAACTATGGTTGTTTAAGGTTTGGTTAAGTCCCGTTGGTCCCGGGCAGTTTTTGAGTAAAATTACGATTTTGCCCCTGCTTAGTGCATGTTGGGCTTAATGAGTTATCTAACTCAGAACCTAGGCGATTTTAGGCTCTAATTGAAGGTTAATTAATTTTCATAATTAATCTAGAGCCAAAATCATTATTTAAAACTAATTGGAACCTAGAATTGTTTAAGAAAATTTAGAACTCTTCTCTAAATTCTTTTCTTTCTTTTAAAAGAAAAAGCAACTATGAATAGTATTTTCACTATTCACACTCCCTTTTTCCAAGGACACTCTCCTTTCCAAGAAAGTTGTCACTCTCAAATAATCATGATCACATTTAAAAAATATATGTCATTCAAAATTCAAAAGAATAAATTGTTATGTTGTCACTCAAAGCTTTCAATCAAGCTTCATAATCAATCATACTTCCCATACTTTCTTCCATACCTTGAATGACAACACATATAGATATTTTATCTTGTGGCTATGAAATTTTCCCTCCCTTGGCCCTATAATTTTCAGCCACTTCCCCCAAGAATTCAAAAGAATTTTATTTTATGTAGTCAATCAAGATGTCTTTCAAGCTACCCTATGACCTATGCCTACCCATGGTTTTAATCACACCAAGAATGACCCCACAAGAAGATATTTCTCTCTTCCTTCTTCAAGAAGCTTCAACCAACTTCCCCTTCACTCCTTCATTTGTCTATAAATACACAACACTCTACAACTCCATCACTTTTGGATCCTTCTCCAAAGTTTCAAGCTCTCTCATTTCCTCCTCTCAAGCTTTCTCACTTTTCTCTCAAACTCTCAAAGAGTTCCTCAAGCTCAAGTTCTCTCCTTCATTTTCAAGACACAAGGTAGGGAACTCTTTCTAAACATGTCTTTGATTCTTATGCTTGAATCTTGATTGGGAGTTGATGAATGGTTGAACCTCTATGTTGCTTTCTTTTTGGTTTCTTCCTTTTCTTCCCCTTAGTTTTCGGCCTCAAGGCCTTGAATATGATAGCTTGATGATGAGTGTTCTCTAGATGTGACCATGAGTCCATCTCTCATGAGACCTCTAAAGCTTGAGTTTTTCTTAAAGAAAGTTTCATTCTTTACAAATTTAGTTAAAAGAGTTATGTTTCTCTTGAACATTTTGGATCTTCTTCCTTCTTCTTCTCATGTTTTCGGCCATGAAGCCTTTTTACATGGGAAAAATGTAAGCTTAATGATGAGAGCTTCATGTTGATGCTTGTCACATGAACAAACTCTAAACCTTGAAACTTTGGCCCTAAACCAAGCATGGTTTTGGTTTTGCTTTCTTCTTTATCATGAACTTTGTTTTAAATATTTGTTTTGAAGGAAGCTATGTACTCAATGATGAGAACTTAGGATGTTGATGCTTGGGTCATCAAGATCTTGGTCCCTAGAGATTTAAAAATGGTTCCTTTCTTTTGTTAAGATTTGACCACTTTCATGATTCTTGAAGTCATGTTTTCTCTTAATGCCTTGGTACCAATGGTTTTTCTTTTCTTGTGAAGATGAGTTTTGGGTTGGGACTATGTTCCTTTTTAAAGCCTTGCAAGAGCTCTAAACAAGATATAAAAGTAACTTGCATTCACGTTTATGTTTATGCTTTGCATGGCACGTTTATTTCTATGCAATCACTAAACCCCAAGACTAAGAATGAACTTGCATTATGCACATTTAAATTCCAAGCTTTGCATCTCATTTTATATTTCAAGTCCTCACTAA
Source organism: Dalbergia cochinchinensis (assembly GCA_031216125.1). Taxonomy (NCBI): domain Eukaryota; kingdom Viridiplantae; phylum Streptophyta; class Magnoliopsida; order Fabales; family Fabaceae; genus Dalbergia; species Dalbergia cochinchinensis. The sequence goes on from CM062377.1 coordinate 49,333,602, forward strand.
ACTCAAAGAATGAAAATGGATGTGCACCTCATATTTACCTTGAGCTATCACTTTACTTTCTAAAGGACTCTAAAATGAAATGCATAGCACGTTTATTTTATGTCATCACCTAAGATACTAGAGCTCAAAGGTTTGCCCATTTCATCTTGAGAAGAGGTTAACCATGGAAAACATTCTTGGAATGTACATTTTGGCCGTGTGATGAGGATAGCTCCAAGAGGAGTTTATTAGTCACAAGAGCCTATAGCTCATGTTTTAAGCCCTTCTAAAACATATGTTGTACTCAAAAACATTTTGGGTATGTTCTTAGGTTTATAAGGGTTTTGACAAGTTAAAATGGTTGACAAGATGTTTTTGAAGTTCAAGATTGTTCCAAGAGAAACTAGCCACCATAAGCATTTCAAAGGAATGACTCAGATATGTTTAGACCCCATATTTCAGTTTTTAAGATGCTGGTAATCGATTACCCAGCCCATGTAATCGATTACCAGAAAGCTCGGACAAGCTCAAACACGAACTTTTGCCCAAAGTAATCGATTACTATATAGTGTAATCGATTACACATTCTGGATTCTAGTAATCGATTACCTATTCATGTAATCGATTACCCAGATGTTCCAGGGGCCCAGCAAAGTGTTTTAAACAAAATAATTGATTACAATTCCATGTAATCGATTACCAGAACCCCTATCTGCCTTGATTCGAAATCTCGAAGCTGTGTAATCGATTACAAGTCCCATGTAATCGATTACCAGAACCCCCTGACCTTCATGTTTTGAAATCTCGAGGCTGTGTAATCGATTACAATATTTATGTAATCGATTACCAGAACCCAAGTTTACAAACAGAATGCTTTTCTGATTTAATGACTTGAAGCTATGATCTTGCATTGCTTGAATCTGAGAATTGTTATGACATGAGTCTATGCTTTAGCCTAACATGAATACATGATCTTATATGTTCGATTTCAAACATGATCAAGTTAAGAGGCTTATTGCTCTTGCTCACCCTATGACGATTTTACTCCATGACTCAAGTATGATGATACCATGTGAACCATTATTCTTCAATGATAGTTTTATGTTTGCATGTTATTGTTCTTTAAAGACTTCAAAGATGCCTATGATGTAATTATGTTTGACATGCATGAATTATGTGGCATCTTGCATTTAACATGCTAAGACTTAAGGTGACATAGACCATGAGAGGATGATCCTTGAACCACCGGATTAAGGGTGGGGATAAGGTGATTCTAGCCCCCTAGACCCGTACCTTAGGTCGGGATCTTTAAACTTATCAAAAGGGATAAGTCCATGTACTAGTGACGACTAGTAAGGTATGAGCTCATAACCTAGAATTTTTCTCCACAAGGAGATCAGTTAGGGTGGCCCCAGGAAAATAATGATTATGTGTTAATGTCACCTCAAGTAACCAAGATATGTACCATGTTCCATGAGCTATGTTTTTATGCACCATAATCATATGAATTTGCGTGCTATGCCCCATGATATGAGAACCATAAAGTTATGAGTTTATGTGCTATGACCCATGATATAGGAAATCATGTTCCATGAGTTAAAATATATGATTTATGTTCTATGATCCAAGTCATGTGATTTATGTCTATGATACAAGTGATATGTTAAAAGGAACGGATCTCGGAAATTGGGACTTTAGAAAACTCATAATTGAACCAATAGATGTCCATAGTTTTCATAAATAAACCGAGATTCCTGGAGACGTAAATGATGACACCTAGGATAGGAGGAAAACCCTACTGAGTTTCTTTAGTAAGAAAACTCACTCCCTCTATCTCTTTCTTTCCATTACGTCTTCAGAGCGAGATGGCGGCGTTAAATCTTTGTGCGTTGACACGCCACGGTGGGAGATCCACCATGACCAGGAGCATGGGTCATTCCATTTTGAGGGCGATTATCTTGTGCGCATCTTCATGTTTGTAGGACGGCCATTCGCACACCCTTGTACGATTATCGCTTCTCCCCAGCATCCCCCTATGGTGACCCCGTGATCTTTGAGCATGCGCGACCACGACATGAGAGGAACTTGCGGACCCACTCTGCCGGTTCAGCTGACGTGCCGCAGTATGTACCATCGTCGCAGCACTCAGAGGAGGACCCTTCAGAGGAATCCCCCATGGACCACGAGGACTCTGCCCCCACTCCGTCTCCGCAACCGAGGGGCAGCGAGGAGATAGTCACTCAGCGCCGGAGGGCTTCGGTGCCCGGACCACGACCCCGACGTGGATGACATGTTCAGTCACAGGGCATGCCTGCACCCGCCGAGCTCCGCCCGTGGATTGGCTACGTTCCTCCGTACCCGTGACCCCGCTGCATAGGTTGGAGGGTAGTCCTTAGTGCACGCACGTCACATAGTATGGATGAAACCTCTTTTGTGTTGAGGTTATCCATCTTAGGTTGCACACGGGTAGGGATGCTTCTTTCCAGTTCTTTTCCATGTATTCTGTTTTTCTGCTGTATTCATGTTATTATGTACTTGAAGAGCCCTGCCCCTTATGGTAGGCATATTATAAAGATGAAATAGTTCAGTTATGATGATGCTATGTTTTGGAGCCACCTCTATGTTTATGTTTCGGCACTTTATAATACCGACCCGATAGGATACGCGCGGCTCTTATTTTCAGTAATGTTTTAAGAAAAAAATTGGCTCGTATTTTCTCTAAGTTACTTTTTAAAGAACCATGTCAGATAGTAACAACTAGTATTTGGCCTAAGTACGTACTAGTAGTATTGGGTCGAATATTAGGGTGTTACAATAATCATTCTCAAATAGAACATACATTCACATGTAACATTGAAACTCATTATGCTCTTGATCCTTATGGGCCTTAAACTTGAAATATAATTATTCTATCATTCTCTATCAACCTCCTATGCACCTAAGGATTCTCTTCTAACAAATCTTACTATCATTTATGTTCTTTAATAAATCTAGGCAGCACCATACTCCAAGGGCAGAGTTATATATCTATGATTACGGGGTTCTAGAACTTACGTTTTAGACCCTTTCTCGGTTCCGTCTTCACCTAAGGCACTATAAATTAAATCTAAACCAATTATGAGGCATTTCTATGCCTAAGAACTAATTATAAACCATGTTTACCATATTATGAGGTTGCTAGACAGAATCCAGAAATTAAATGTTCTAATAGTTCTAGGATTGCACTTTTACGATTTTCTAGTTATTAGTTTCTCTATAGGTGCTAAAATTCAATCCTACTTCAAACGTAACTAATTTTTTTACGATTAATCAATCCTAAATTGATCGCTATCATACTAAAACAGTTTTGGAATTGATTAGGGTTGAAGGGGTTAAACACACGTTAAATTCCAACTTTACGATTTTTCTAGGAAGCTAGTTTCTCTCCTAACATGCATAGAAGTGTTCCTACCTCATCATATATCATTTTCACATATTCTAACACATCAAAACATCATCATACAGCAACAAACACATCAAGGCTGAACTAAACTATTCAAGTCCAAAAAGACACATAATTTGAACTTTCTAAAGCATATAAGTTGCTAGTTTCCCTTGGAATCATTTTAGGACTTCTAAAACTCTTTGCAAACCATTTTATTTTATCAAGAGGCAAAAAAAAACCTTAGGTCAGTAACCAATTTAATTCTTCTTTAGAAGAGGATTAAAATCGTAAACCTTGTTGGTCATAACTTTATAAAACTCATCAAGCTTAAAGAAAATCCTAGAACATAGGTTGTTGGCCCTTATAACTAGATGAAACTCCTTCCAAGCTCATCATTATTTCTTGGCCAAAATTATACATTCAAAGAATGCTTCCATATTAAACTTCAACTTGAGATAAAATGGGCAAGTCTTTGAGCTCTAAGGTCTTTAAGTGATGACAAAATATAAACATGCTATGCACTTCATTTTTGTTCTTCATTACAAACTAAATTGAGAACTTTAAAGTAAATATGCAAGACTTGGAAATAAATATGCAAGGCTTGAACGTAAATATGCAAGACTTGAAATAAATATGCAATGCAAGTTCATTTCTTTATTTTAGTGCTCTAGGCCCAGCAACAATCGATTTTAAGGCCGAAATAGAAAGGCTTTGAGAATTAATTAGGTGATAATTCAAGTCTTGTTTTAATCTTTGAGTCCTTAGGTGGTGACTTGAAAATAAAGATGCCAAGCAAGAATATAAACATGAGTGCAACCTCAAAATAATTATACAAGTTCATTTATATCTTATTAGAGCTCATTCAAGACTTTAGAGAAACTTAAACCTTAACCCAAACTCATCATGGCAAGATAAAGTGAGGTCTAGAGTTTCATCATCAAGCTATCATGTTGGACCACCCAAGTTGGTTGGCCGAAATCATGAAGGGAAGAAAAGGAAAGAAATTGAAATCTTGAGAAAAGAAAAAGGAAGGAACCGAAATCATAAGCAAGAAAAAATCCATTTTGAAACTCTAGAGACCATGATCTTGATGATGTATTAACACCAACATCATGAGTCCTCATCACTGAGTTCACTAACTCATTTTAAATCAACATAAAAGTTAAGAATCTCAAGGTTCAAGAAAGAAAGAAACTAAAAACACCTTTTGCTTAAGAACAAAGATCAAGCTTTAGAGGTTGTTCAAGTGATGAATATCATCATGAAACCCTCATCATCAAGCTCTCATTCCTTTGTTTTCAAAGGCTCATGGCTGAAAATGAAGAAGGAAGAGAAGAAGAAAAGAAGTTCCAAAAAGATTCAAGAGAAACCATAAAACACATAACTAGATTAAGAACTTAAATGAAAGAAACACTTGAAAGAAAATCCCTACCAAGAGATTGGAGGTTTGAGATGAGTGAAGAGGATGAAGAACTTGAAGAACTTGGACACTTGAACTTTGAGAGAAAAAGAAAACTTTGAAGTGCTCTTTGAAAACTTACACTTGGCAAATGAACTCAAAGTGATGCAAGTTCACCCAAGCATGCTATTTATAGAGAAATGAAACAAATGAGGGGTGTTTGGGGAGGGAATGGATTCGGCCATTTATGGCCATAAGGAGGAGAAAAATATCTTCTCCAGGGCATGGTGGAAAGCATGGCTAGGTATGGGTTCAAGTATGGGTGCAAGTACGGGTCAAGCATGGTTCTTTGAGTGAGAAACAAATCAACGTGTGATGTAAATAGGGGAGGAGGTGGCCGAAATGCATCAGCCATGGGGGAGGATTTCTTGCATTTTAATTGTGGTTTAGAGTTGTGTTTAGGTGCATCTTTGATTAGGATTAAGATTAGGAATTTGTAAGAAAGTGTTTAGGTGAGAAAATGGGTAGTCAAGGTTGTCAAGACATGTTTAAGGAGTGGTCTTCCATCATTAGTGAGTTATAAATTCATTTTAGTTCATAAACAACTCTAGACACAATTCCATGATTTAAGGAATTGGAAAGAGAAAATACTATTCAAGATTCCAATATTGGAATTTTGAGTTTTAAAAAGAGATTTAAGTTTAATCTAATCAACTTTAGGTTCTAATTAATTTTAATAGCTTATTTTGACTCTAGATTAATTATGAAAGTTAATTAATCTTCGATTAGAGCCTAATATTGCTTAGGTTTGCTTAATTACGTCATTAAGCTCAAAAATACTATTCCAGGGGCAAAATCGTAATTTTACACTAAAACTACTCGGGACCATCGGGACTTAAACAAACGCTTTTAAACATGTAAAAACATTGTTTTAAGCCTTCGGGGAAAGTTTCAGGATCAAACGGCACCTTTACCCGCGTAAAAACACTATAGGGGTATTTTGGTCATTTTGACCCAAAACTGCAGAAAATGAGATTTTCGCCTCCGAAACCATTCAAGGGCCATCCAATCCCCTTCAAACATTGAGTTAGACCTTCAAGAACTGTCGGGCCGGCCATCCTCTAATTCCAAGCAGAAAATGACCTCAAGGGCATTTTGGTCATTTTCCTCTCAAACAGAAAAATCGGGGCGTTACAACAAATATGATTAGAACAACTAGAATCTAAAAGCCAGCAATCACTACTAATATTTTTCTCTTCTTCAACCATCTACACTTCAGTTTTATAATTTGAGTACTCAACCACAGTAGCATCTTCAAACTTTTCTCTTTTCCTTCTCCTTTACTCTTTTCAAATTCTTCTATATCTGCTTTCAACTTCCTGCAATAAAGTTTAGTATGGCTCATCTCATGACAATAATAACATTGCTTATTTTTATAGTTTGGTCTTGACACTGAAGATCTTAAGTTATCCCTACCAAAATTTCCGTCAAGAGACATGCTTCTGCCATGGCTAGTTCTAGCAACAAGGACACTTTCTTCTGATTGACTATCGGATCTTTTAAATTTTTCATTCTCCAATAACACAACAATCACATCATCAACTTTCAAGGTGTCTTTTTCGACTAGCAATGTAGTGATTAAACCGTCATAATTATTTGGAAGATATGATTGTAACACCCTAGTAATTAACCAGATACACCTAGGTTGAATCTGATTAATGACTAGACTTTACTCCTTGCTTTGGTTCTTTCTTCATAATTTGAAAATACTCAGTGAAATTACGAGCCATTTTTTTTTTTTAAACACATAATTGAAAACGTGAGCCGAGTACAACGTGAACGAGTAAGCGGAGTATAATAAGACGTTTAAGAATATATCACATCATATCACTTAGGCTCCATCATATAACATCCATAAGCACATTATAGCATATATTTACATACAATAACCTCACTCAAAGGGTGGGTTATGTTCATACATCATTATCTTATGCAAACCCATAAAAGAAAATATACATAAGGAAATACATGCCCCTAAACTAGATAACTGCATAAGCCGGGAAGGTTATCCAAAAACTAGGGTGCATGATCACACATAAATCTACTAAGAACCCTCTATGGCCACTGTCCTGGAAATGGGGGAATAAATCCGATCCACTGATGAGATCCCTCGGGAGGGGACACACGAGATGCACCAAGCTGGGGTCGCATGGACGGCCTTCTTGCTAACCTCGGCTGAACAACTGTTTCCTCACTACCCTCTCTTACACGTATGGGAGTAGGAGCAGAGCTCTCAGAATATACATGAGTAGGAGTGTCCTCTGAAGGATCGGCCGTAATATCTCGTCTCAGGAACATACTCTGGAAATCCATGGACAGCAGATGAAGCGGGATAAGAACCGAAAACCATTTCATCGCCATAGGGAGAAGTAGGAGAAAATCGATAACTAGGGACAGGATGTGCAAATGGACGACCTATGTAAATAAAAACACGAATCACAAGACTTCCTTCAAAATGATACGAGCAATGCACCGAATCATAGTGAAATTCCCAAGTAGGGGTATCAACGAACAGGACGAATGTCGCCATCTGAATCTGGAGACAATGACGGAAATAAAGAAAAGGGAGTGAGAATCTTGCTAAAGAATTCTCAGTAAGGTACCTCCTTCTACAGTGTCATCATCAAAGTCCCCAAGAGCCTCGGGATTATTCTAAAATAGTAAGCATGCAAAGATTCATTTTAAGTTCGGACAAATACTTAACTGGGGTTCGTCAATTTTTAATCATGCGTCTTATAATGCATCATAATCTTAACATGTCATATTTACAATGAACTTTTCCTTTATCATTACATCATTTTCCTCATCATCATTATCAAATAACATGCATAAAAGAACGTCATATAATATTAGCTACACGTGGACATAGTGCACATATTTCATTTTTTTAGTGCCTTAGGTGACTTAAAATCTTATCATCATCATTATTTTCCTTAGGCCACCCTATACTCCACCCTTTTGGGAGTAATTTAGGTTATGAGCTCATACTTTACTAGTCGTCACTAGCATATACTTATCCCTTTTGATAAGCTAAAGTCCCGACTCTACCCTTTTGAGAGAACGGGTTAGAGGGCTAAAATCACCTTTTCACCACCTATAGTCTGATGGTTCCAAAGGATCATTTTCTTATAAGTTTAAGTCACCATTAAATCTTTGCATGTTATATCATAATACAATTCATAAACATCATAACATTTTCTCATTTATAGTCTTAAGCTAGAATAATATATATCAACTGTAATCATGCATATGGGAGATTCCCAGGAAAGAGAGGTGGGTCACAATGGACACGCTTAAATACCAAGTCTTTCCTTAGCCAGAACCTTTCCAAATTACACTTTTACAATGATACACTTTCTTCTAGCAACAAAGGTAAATTTTACATAATAAAGAACATTTCATGTATAAGCATTCTCATTATTTGCAACAGGAACTATAACATGCAAGCCAGGAAATCATTCAATGATATCAAGTACTTAATAAGCATCCAATCCTTACATAGAATTATCAATTATAGAACTAATTAGTTACTAAACCAATTATGAATCATTCTCTTAACAATAAACCATAATTATCACAACTTCAATCATATCAAATCATTATCACACATTGATACTAAACTCATATCAGTGGCCGAATCATGAACCTCATGCAATTACATAGAATCATATTTTAAGTGCATATAGAATACTAGTTCCCCGTAAAATCCTTGTAAAGCCTTAAAACTCATTTAGAAACTAGTTCTTTTGTCAAATTTGGGAGGATCTTCACAATTAAAATTCTCACTTAAGATAAAAGGAGTAAGTCTTGAGCTTTAGAGATTTAGGTGACATCTTAGAATTATAAACATGCTATGCAACCTTATTTTAATCTTATCTTTATAAGGTGATAGCTTGGAATTATAAACATGATATGCAATTCCATTTCTTTATCTTTAAGATTTAAGGTGATGACTTGAAAATTAAACATGATGCAAGAACTTGAAATATAAACATGATACAAGAAACTAGAGCGGCGGTAATCCGCACAGGACCAGTAGAGGGAGAAGAGAATATTAAGAAACCGGAGTGGCGGGAGTCCGCACAGACCAATAGAGGCAGAAGAGAATATTAAGAAACCGGAGCGGCGGTAGTCCGCACAGGACCAGTAGAGGGAGAAGAGAATTATTATTACATCTTTTTAAGCTCCAATCTCAAGACATTTTAAAGAATAAATTCTTTAACTCCAATAATCATCTTTCTTTGCTTGTGATACATGGGCAAGTCTTTGAGCTCTAGGATCTTTAGGTGATGGCATAAAATAAACATGTCATGCGTTGATTCTTTTAGCCATTATAAAATATAGTGAGAGCATAAATTAAATATGAGATGCAACCTTTTTATTATCTTGAAAGATTAAGTGATAGCTTGAAACATAAACATGAAATACAAGCTTGGAATTTAAACATGAGAAATGCAAGTTCATTTATTCATTCTTGAAAATTTAGTGATGACATAGAAGGTAAACATGGTTATGCAAAGCATAAACTTAATCATGGATGCAAATTCATTTTGTTTCTTTACTAGAGCTCCTTCAAGACTTTAAAAGAATTATAAATTCAACCCAATACATATCTTAACAAGAAATAAAACATAAAAGGAAAATACATCTTTCAAGTTCTAAACTAAAAATCTTTGTTTTAGCATCATAAAGCATTATTCTTTAAAGTTTTGCATCAAGTGGAATTTTCAAGCTTTAGAGGCCTAACTTGTGATGGATTTACAATCCACCCTCAAGGTCCTCATCATCAAGCCATCATCTTAGTTCCACCTAGGCCATATGGTTGAATTGGTTAAAGAAAAATTGAAGAGGAAAACCAAAATGAAAAGCTAAGGTAAGTTCATAATTTCATCATTTTGAGCTAAAAACACAACTCCTCAAAGCATAGAAATAAATTTAGAAACTACTCCCTACCTAATCTGTGTTGAAGAAGAGGAAGAGAACTTGGTTTCTTGAAGTGAAATGAAACAAAATCTCTTTGAAAAAATTGAAGAAAGAATTCAGCCAAAGAGGAGGAAGAAAGAAAGTTTTTGGTGCTCCTAAAAACTAGTTATGAACCAAGCATTCCAAGACCACTCAAGCAAGCCTATTTATAGAAGATTTTGAGGCTTCTAATTGGCCAAAATGATGAGGTAGTGGATGGAATTTTTCAGGAGAAATAAGGGAGGAAAAATCATTTTAGACAAAGTTGTATGAAATTAAGGAATTATGTCTCTTATGGTGACATTTTGGCATTTTGTTTTAGTGCAACTTTTGGCAATAATTCAGCTGCATAATAGCATCAATAATTTCGTCCATTACAGCCCAAAGAAGTGAAATTTGTGTGCTCCATGCATTATTTAGGTGTAGGCAAGGTATTCATGTAATTTAGAGAATTTACGGTTAAGGGTTTAAGTGAATTAGTAAGCAATTTAGGTGTTTTTGAGCAATTTTGGGTTCTAATCAATCTAAATACATAATTTTGACTCTAGATTAATATTTAGAATTTAATAAGCTTTAATTTAAGACTAATATTGCTCAGGTTTCGGTATACGAATCAAAAATCCCGAAATTCGCAAAACTGCCCAAAAACAGGGGCAAAATCATACTTTCACTTAAAAACTGCCCGAGGCCACCCGAGCTTAACCAATGGTTAATCATGGCTTAAAAACACATTTTAAAACATTTTAGTGAGGTTCGGGCTCAGTCGGCACGCACATCGGAGTTAAAACAACCGCAGGGGCGTTTTGGTCATTTCGCGCGTCGGAACTCAAAATTGAGATCCTTCTGCTCTATTAACACACATAACACAAACAATCCCTTATTATCCTCAAAATATCCCCTTGAGAATAGGTGGGGCCCACGATCCTCATTTTCTGAGTAAAATAACTTCAGGGGCATTTTGGTCATTTTATACGTCTGAATTCGGGATTTGCGACTCTCGCATGAATCGTTCCTAACCTCTCTTCTAATGTTATATTCCTTTATTAAGGATTGTTCGGCCTCAAATCTTATGTAATAATTACCTACGGTAATTCGGTAATTGAGTAATTTCTAATGACAGTAAAAATTACAGTAAAAATTGGGGCGTTACAATGATAATAATAACATTGCCTTATCTTCATCATCAATTTTCATACCAATACCAGATAATTGTGTAATCAATTTTGTAAAATTATTCACATGATCTCTAATGTTAGCACCAACATCCATCTTCAACTGATATAATTCTTTCTTTAAAAATAAATGATTTGTGAGAGACTTTGACATATACATGTTTTCTAACTTCTTCCACAAATCAATAGCAGAAGTTTCATTCCAAACATTGTACTTTATCTCAGGTGCTAGACACAAGCAAATTGTATTGATAGCTTTCATCTCCATCTCTTCCCATTCTTCATTTGACATATTTTCAGGCTTTTTCTCCTTCCCATTCAAAGCTTTAGCCAACCCACGTTGCACTACAATATCTTTAATATTACTCTACCACAAACTAAAATTGCTTTTTTTATCAAAAGGCTCCACCTCAAATTTGCTCATTGAACCTTGCATCCTTGCCATTTTAAAAAAAAACAAAAGCAGGATCAGAACCTGCTCTGATACCAGTTGTTGGGAAAAAATCCCAAATCCACTCAAGCCAAAAGAAATAAATAGAATAAAAGAATCACAAGAATTTAACGTGTTTAGGCCAACAGTGTCTATGTCCACAATTCAACAAATTAATCCACTAATTTCTGTGAAAAATACAATCACCAATCTAACAATCTCTCACAAACCTAACACTCCAATACACCCAATCATACAAAGTAATTTCTCCACCTAATAAAACTCGCTCAAATAAACCACACTCACTTGCACCAAAATTGGCACACTCTCAAATTTATTTTCTCCTGTTGCGCTATGAGCACAAAAATAACACACACACACACCAAAAAAGTAAAAACAAAGTAACGGCGCACTCCCCTTAGCAACAAGCAAGCTAACAAGCTTATATATATATATGACAACAACAGCACTCCACGTAGCGACAGTTCACATCCCTTTTTATTTTTTTATTTTTTTTAAATGGGATTTTAAATAAAACCCAATCCAAGGCAATAAAAAAAGCCCAACATTTTTTGGGTATTAATTGACAATATTTCATAATATGCATTTATAATTTTTTAACTTCAGTTACCAACATTAATAGAAAATCTCAACTTCTAGCAGAATCATTTTCAGTTCATTTTATTGCTGAAAAAACTGAAAAAATTAAATAATCATCCATGTTTTGAGATATAAACCACAAACACATAAAAATCAATTTGCACAATTTTTATCAACTTATATCTTAATAGCATTGATTGAAGAACTCAAATTGAAGTAATTTTAAAAGTAGCAGTAAATAAATTTGATTTATAAAGCATTCTTACCATACATATAAAGTTCGAAACATTCAATTTTGATACTTTTTATGTGCATCTTGTATAATTGTAAATCGATTTACAACTTTTTACATACAGGTTTATAACTTTTGTATACAGGTTTACAACCTTTTGTATACTAATTTATAACTTTTTGCATATGGTTTCACATTTAATCCTAAACCTGTTTAGTATGTGTTCTAAATTAGTTTACAACTTTTACATACTAGTTTACAACTTTTTACATACTAGTTTATAACTTGTTGGGTATTGATTTACAACATTACATAACACGCATTTATAATTTTCTAACTCTAGTTTTCAACAATAATAACAAATCTCAATGTCTAGCAGAGCCATTTTCAGTTCGTTTTATCGCTGAAAAAATTGAAAAAAAATAATTATCTATGTCCTGGGACATAAACTACAAACATATGAAAAATCAAAAATGGAATGAGTTAAACCTTCATGTGTAAGGATTAATTTTATGTGCTTCTAACAAATATTGATTCTCCTTCTTCTTCTTCTTGTAAACCACCTTGAAGAATGAAAAAGAATGAAAACTTTTGATGGATGATGGGTAAGAGAGAAAGAGAAGAATGTTTTTTTTTCCTTTTTCTTTTCTCTTTCCATTTTATCATTTGTACTTTATACTCTATTTTTATCTTGTAATATAGTGTAAATGTGTGGTGTAAGTCCGATGATAGTTATGTATCATTCCTCATTACACAAACCTCTACCAAGTTATTTTAATATTACACTTACTCCTTTCTTATTTTTAAATTATACTTACATCCCTTATCTTAAAATAATTTTTTAAAAGTACAAAGTTACCCTTAGAGAAAAATCTTCTTCCTCCCCTTCTTCCCATCTTCAACCCTCCAACCACTGCCACTGCCACCCCCAAAAAACAAATCTTTAATGCAGTGACATAAATACAACTAAGACAAAAAAATTAAAATAAAAAAATCTAAGCAAAACAATCCTCAACAACAAAAATCAAGTAGTAGCAGAAGACACTAAAAATAGAACAAATAGCAGTAGCAAAATGTAACACCCTAAAAAAAATTATCTAAAAAAAATTAATTTGAGCTTTATTAGTCATAATTTCAAAAATTTAATACTTTGAACAATGATGAGGACGATCCAATGAATTTGTAAAAAAAAAAAAAATGTGAATAGTATTTTGCAGGCCCCGTAGGCCATCGGGACAGCTGAAACCCTAGAATTGGGACCCGGAGATGCCTGAAATTGAGAAATTATATGATTATGGTTAGAAATAGGTAGAAATAAAGATTTTACACCCGAAATTATTTTTCGGGCAATGTTTGATTACCCGGGTACACTGTTTTACCCGTCCGGTAGAATTTCGGTGTGCGGTTCCTAACACCGTAAAAGTTACTTAGTGGCTAAGTAAGCTTTATCAACCACTTAATGCCAAGTGGATGACAAGTATTGAAAATTGAAAAGCAAGTTTTAATCATGACCTTTGATTTATTATATTTTATCGGGTGCCAATAACTCATCCGTTCGGTGGAATTTCGGTGTGCGATTTTAACACCGAAAAAGCTACTTGCTCACCAAGTTAATATGAGCCACTTATCTTGAGCCAAGTGGATGGCCAAGATTCATTCTTTGACCAAGAAACCAAATCTTAGCCATCCATTTCATTATTTCATTTTGAAAAAGGAATAAATACCCATTTTGACTAATTTCATTATTTCATGAGCTATAAAAATTATATGTTGAAGATAACATCCTAGGATAGTTCCATGAATTTTATTGAGCTCTGATTTTGACTCCTAATGCCTTGAAAAATTCAAGAACAGAAGTTGTAAATATCTTTTTGAAATCTTTGAATCTGAAGCTGTGAACTTGTGACATTTTATTAACCTAGTAAATGATCGAATTATGAGCTGAAAGTTTTACAGGATATTAAGGACATATTGAAGTCCAATCCTGAATTTTTATATGATTTTATATGATCATTTGGTAGGGTAATAAAATTGGGAACTATGGTTGTTGGCTGTAAATAGGGGGTTTCTAACCTCCGAAGTTGTCTAATTTTGTTGACATATTTAGAGAATTCTTTTTGTTATGAAATTTTTATGGAACCTTGTGGACACATTGAGAATGTTTATAGCATCTTAATTGATCATTTGGTATGAGAAATAAATTGTGCTACTTGAGTGAAAAATCTACCAATGTGCTGAAGTTGTGACGATGCCTTGAATTAGTGACCTAATGGCATTTGGTTCAAGTTGATGTGTATGAATGCATGCCATGAACTTCTAAGATTATGTTATGAGGAATGAATGAATAATATATATAGGTTTGAAGTATTATGAGATCAGAGAATTATGTTCATGCATATAGAAATGCGATGCATGTATATGTGAGCTTGAGGATGATGTATGTGCTAAGTGAACAATGAAGTCCCCTTTAGTATAAAAAGGGCACGAAGAGGTCCCGAGTAGGGCACGAAGAGGTCCCCAATAGGGCACGAAAAAGTCCCCATTAGGGCACAGAAAAGTCCCCTTTATTATGTCAAGGGCACGAAAAGATCATTGTAATCGCCATATGTATATGTATATCTTGTTAAATTATTAGTCTTAAAGGAATTCCTATGATGTTGAATGTTATGAAATACATGTTTTAAGTGATTGAATAATAAAAGAGACCCACTTCGGAAAGGTGATTTTATAATTTTAAAATGAACATTTGATATGTACATATTGCATGCTCACGCTTTCTTAATAAACCGAAGTGGCTGGGCGATGACGATGACAGTATGAATGTGTAATTGGGGAGTTACCCTACTGAGAATTGTATAATTCTCACCCCTATGTTTTTGTGTTCCCGTGTTGTCTCCAGGTTGATCCCGAGAACAAGGAGGCTACTTTATGAAAGGAAATCAGATTTGTAGTAGTTTGCAGCTAGAGTTTGTACAGACTGTACTTAGTCATATGTTTATGTTTGTATTTATAATAGAGACCGGATGTGTATTAAAGCTCATAAAAGAGCTTCCCTTATGTACTTAACTCTGTATTAAATAAATAGTTTGGTTTCATTGCTATCTATTTTAGTATAATTATGACCTAGTATCTCGCGAACCAACCAAACTGACTATGGATATTTAAAAAAAAAAAGGTCTGCAAACTTAGAAGTATCAACTCTCGAGTACGACGCCATAACTTAAGGATGGGGTTGTACTTGGGAGGGTGTTACATTATGGTATCAGAGCAATTCATCCTTGTAGGACCTTGAGGAATGGACTAGCTATGCTTCCTTAGTAAATGTCATGCATTATAACTCTATATGTGTGTATGACTGCTGGTTGAGAATGTTGTGGGTTGTTGCCACACTTTGCTTGGTATTGAGCCTGATCAACTCAATAAATCTTGTTTGGTGTGACAGGAACCGATGACTTCTAATCTGCGTATCAGGAACAGTGCTGGAAATGAAGCGGGTATGATGGACACTTTCCGTGAGATGGCGGCTGCCATGAGAGAACAAGTTGCAGTAGCCAATAGGATGATGGAAAGGTTGGACCAACATGCTGAAGGAAATCCAGTTGGGAATCCTGGAGGAGCAAAAGTGGACATAGAATACCAGAAATTTGCTGAGTTTAGAAAGGCAAACCTTTTACCATTTCGAGGAGCTTTTGATCCGAATAAAGCAGAAGAATGGATCAAGGCTATGGAGAAGGTTTTCTCCATTCTTCCTTGCACTGAAATCCAGAAAGTGGCTTTTGCTACTTACATGCTAGAAGCAGATGCTGAATTTTGGTGGGTCGGCACCAAGGGATTATTCGAAGCTTCTCAAACTGACGTCACCTAGGATGTCTTCAAGGAGGCTTTCTACCATAAGTATTTCCCTGTTTCGGTGAGGAATGCAAAAGAGCTGGAGTTTATGGCACTCAAGCAAGGGTCTATGAGTGTAGCGAAGTACACAGCCAAGTTCGAAGAGCTTTGCAAGTTTTCTACTATATATCAACGTAATCCAGATGAAGCTTGGAAGTGCATGAAGTATGAAGGAGGTTTGCGTGAGGACATTGAAGCTACTGTGGGACTCTTAGAGATCCGGGATTATGCGACTTTGGTAAACAAGTGTCGGCGTGCAGAGGACTCTAACAAGAGGCTAGCAATTGCCCAATCTACTAAGGAAACTTCTGACAAAAGACTGGCCCTTGAAGACCAAGACTACCACAATGACCTACCCGTAAAGAAGCAGTTTCAATCAAGTCCACATAAGGATAAACAACAAAGGTCAACCACAAGCCAAGATTGTCCAAAATGTGGGAAGAACCATGGGGGTAGACCTTACTTAGCTGGGCAGAACGTATGCTATCATTGTGGAAGGCCAGGACACATAATGAGAAAGTGTCCAAATAGAAACTCAAAACCCACTACAAAGCCACACACCAGAGTAGGGTCTTCACCATAAGTGCTGAGGGGACGTCACCACCCAAAAATCCGACCTAAGGTAGGAATGTTTAGGATTTGATTGAATTATTTGAATTATGTGTGAATTCCTTGTTTGATTCATGAATTTGTCTTTTGAAATTGTTTTCAAATGAATTTTGAGGACAAAATTCTTTTTAAGGTGAGCGGTAATGTAACACCCTAAAAAAAATTATCTAAAAAAAATTAATTTGAGCTTTATTAGTCATAATTTCAAAAATTTAATACTTTGAACAATGATGAGGACGATCCAACGAATTTGTAAAAAAAAAATGTGAATAGTATTTTGTGGGCCCTGCAGGCCACCGGGACAGCCGAAACCCTAGAATTGGGACCCGGAGATGCCTGAAATTGAGAAATTATATGATTATGGTTAGAAATAGGTAGAAATAAAGATTTTATACCCGAAATTATTTTTCGGGCAATGTTTGATTACCCAGGTACACTATTTTACCCGTTCGGTAGAATTTCGATGTGCGATTGCTAACATCGTAAAAGCTACTTAGTGGCTAAGTAAGCTTTATCAACCACTTTATGCCAAGTGGATGACAAGGATTGAAAATTGAAAAACAAGTTTTAATCATGACCTTTGATTTATTATATTTTACTCGGGTGCCAATAACTCATCCGTTCGGTGGAATTTCGGTGTGCGATTTTAACACCGAAAAAGCTACTCGCTCACCAAGTTAATATGAGCCACTTATCTTGAGCCAAGTGGATGGCCAAGATTCATTCTTTGACCAAGAAATCAAATCTTAGCCATCCATTTCATTATTTCATTTTGAAAAAGGAATAAATACCCATTTTGACTAGTTTTATACCTAGATAAAAATAAATCACCAACCTTATCACTCCAACACCATCAATTTCGGCCAAGAGCTCCAAATACATCAGACTTCATCTTCTTTCTCTCATTCCACCATTAAAAACTTGAAGCTTCATAAACTCTAGCCTAAACTTGACAAAACACCAAGATCCTTTCATAAAACTTGTTCTACTCCTCATAATCTATCAAACTAACCAATTAGAATTTTAAATAATCTCCAAGCTGAACTCTGAGCTATCATTCTCTACTGTTTAAGGAAGTGTTAGGTGCTGTTTGGAAGGCTTGAAGTGAAGAAAAATCATTTTTGAAAGATCCCTTGGAGTTAGAAGCCTTAAAGCTTCACAAGTAGGGTTTTCTTTGACCTTTTCTTTCCAGTTTTATGCTGGACTTTTCTGATTGTGTTTGGTCCGAAATTTCTGTATTTATTGGTTGATAATATGATGATATTGATGTGTTAATTTTGGTGGAGTGTTTGGATGATGTTAGAAATCATTTTTTTTAAAAGACATTTTGAACCATGTTGCTGGAATTTCGGTTTTTGTACAGGCAGTATTTGTTCACGAATTTTCTGAGGGAATTGTGGGTATTTTCATGAGCTATAAAAATTATATGTTGAAGATAACATCCTACGATAGTTCCATGAATTTTATTGAGCTCTGATTTTGACTCCTAATGCCTTGAAAAATTCAAGAACAGAAGTTGTAAATATGCTGCCTGAAATGCTGAATCTGAAGCTGTGAACTTGTGACATTTTATTAACCTAGTAAATGATCGAATTATGAGCTAAAAGTTTTACAGGATATTAAGGACATATTTAAGTCCAATCCTGAATTTTTATATGATTTTATATGATCATTTGGTAGGGTAATAAAATTGGGAACTATGGCTGTTGGCTGTAAATAGGGGGTTTCTAACCTCCGAAGTTGTCTAATTTTGTTGACATATTTAGAGAATTCTTTTTGTTATGAAATTTTTATGGAACCTTGTGGACACATTGAGAATGTTTATAGCATTTTAATTGATCATTTGGTATGAGAAATAAATTGTGCTACTTGAGTGAAAAATCTGCCAATGTGCTGAAGTTGTGATGATGCCTTGAATTAGTGACCTAATGGCATTTGGTTCAAGTTGATGTGTATGAATGCATGCCATGAACTTCTAAGATTATGTTATGAGGAATGAATGAATAATATATATAGGTTTGAAGTATTATGAGATCAGAGAATTATGTTCATGCATATAGAAATGCGATGCATGTATATGTGAGCTTGAGGATGATGTATGTGCTAAGTGAACAATGAAGTCCCCTTTAGTATAAAAAGGGCACGAAGAGGTCCCGAGTAGGGCACGAAGAGGTCCCCAATAGGGCACGAAAAAGTCCCCATTAGGGCACAGAAAAGTCCCCTTTATTATGTCAAGGGCACGAAAAGATCATTGTAATCGCCATATGTATATGTATATCTTGTTAAATTATTAGTCTTAAAGGAATTCCTATGATGTTGAATGTTATGAAATACATGTTTTAAGTGATTGAATAATAAAAGAGACCCACTTCGGAAAGGTGATTTTATAATTTTAAAATGAACATTTGATATGTACATATTGCATGCTCATGCTTTCTTAATAAACCGAAGTAGCTGGGCGATGACGATGACAGTATGAATGTGTAATTGGGGAGTTACCCTACTGAGAATTGTATAATTCTCACCCCTATGTTTTTGTGTTCCCGTGTCGTCTCCAGGTTGATCCCGAGAACAAGGAGGCTACTTTATGAAAGGAAATCAGGTTTGCAGTAGTTTACAGCTAGAGTTTGTACAGACTGTACTTAGTCATATGTTTATGTTTGTATTTATAATAGAGACCGGATGTGTGTTAAAGCTCATAAAAGAGCTTCCCTTATGTACTTAACTCTGTATTAAATAAATAGTTTGGTTTCATTGCTATATATTTTAGTATAATTATGACCTAGTATCTCGCGAACCAACCAAACTGACTATGGATATTTTTTAAAAAAAAAGGTCCGCAAACTTAGAAGTAACAACTCTCTAGTACGACACCATAACTTAAGGATGTGGTTGTACTTGGGAGGGTGTTACATAAAACACAGTGGCAGACTCTTCCTTAACTGGTATATGTTGATGTGCCCCACCATAGGTGCACCCAATTCCTATGCCAAACCTTTGTGGCTCCAACGTCAGTTCAAGCTCGCCCTAACCAACGGGCTCAAGTAAAATGCAAACATCCCAGCGGTGTAATATCCTCCCACGTACAACATCAGTCTTAAGTCATGACATTGGACTCAAGAGTTGTTACTTATATTTTAGCGAACCTTTCTTAATTATCTATAGCAAGCTCAATTGATTCGTGAGATAACTATGTCGTAATTCTATTAAAATATATAGCAGGGAAACCAAAACATTTGTTTAACACAAAGTTAAGTACATAAGGGAAGCTCTTTTATGAGCTTTAACACACCTTTGTTCCCTAATATATTTACATACTTATTCTATTCCACTAAATATAACATAATAAAAACATTAATTACCACACTGTTGCACTTCCGAGTTCTTTTGCGTAACAGCCTCTCGGTTCTCTGCATCAACCTGGAGACGACATGGGAACACAAAAACATAGGGATGAGAATTATACAATTCTCAATAGGGCAACTCCCCAAATAAACAATCATAATATCATCGTCATCATCCCAGCCACTTTGGTTTATTAATAAAATGTGAGTGTAACACCCTAATATTTAACTCAACACGCCTAGGACGTATTTAAATTAAGTATTAGTTATTACTCTTTTGTTTCAGTTTTTGATTCAAAACTTCTTGAAAAATACTTTAGTGAAAATATGGGTAAATTTTTTTTTTTGAACTTTAAATACCAAAACATGAGCCGCGCATACTAGATATCTAGCGTCATTTATCTTGCCTGCGTAAGAGAGATGTTAGAAACAAATAACGAATAAATACATGATACAACCATGGCATAACAATCTCAAATGATAATAAATATCAATAACTGTATCATAATAGTGATGTCTTGTAAACTTAAGGACATCAATGTATATCCATCAATAGAATACAAATTAATATATGAAATACAATCACTCTAAAGGAAAATATCCAAAGGAAAGTTATCTCTGTAGCTCTTCATCCAGTCTCAAGGTAAATCACGAACTACACCATCATTCATGTCTAGAGACGATACGAAAAAGAAAAGGGATGAGAAACTTATACAAGAATCTCAGTAGGGCTTCCCGACTCTAACACAAGTGTCATCGTCATCGTCCCCAGAAACCTCAGGTTTAATTATGAAAATGGTGAACATGTATATAACATTCATTTATTAAGTTATAAATACCATTAGCCGAGGCCCGTATCTTTTAGCATGAATCTTAATGTCATAAATGCAACATATTAGTCATGGATGCATGACAATATCATATACATAATATCATAAACTTCATAAAATGATGCATGTGATATAAAGAACATCATGTTCATCGTTCTTACAAGTGACTTAAACTTCTTTATTCTCTTTTCCTTTGGGGCCGCCCTATCTTCTCTCTTTTCTCGAGAGTTTTAGGTTATGAGCTCATACCTCACTAGTCGTCACTAGCATAATCTTATCCCTTTTGATAAATTAAATTCCCGACTCTTAAGGTATGGGATAGAGGACATCAGGATCACCTTTCATAACTTTTAATTCGGGGAGTCCAAAGGATCACTTTCTATTCGGATCACCTCTCATAACCTTTAATTCGGGGAGTCTAGAGGATCATTTCCATGTGTTTTATGTAACCTTAAATCTTGGCATGATATATAGAGATGCAAACATGAATAACTCATTATTAATATTTCATGCTCATAAACTTCATGAACTTACGCCTCTCAATGAATCAAACATAACTGTAACATGCCATAAATCAAATCACATAAACATGCATCATATTTCATTGCATATATCCATAAGCCATATAAATCTCAACATATGAATATAGCCATCACGAGATATCAATCACATTCATCTCATCAAATTATCAATATTTACGTTTAAGTTCCATAGGGTCAAATCACAATTTCTCAAAGGTTACAGGTCAAAACGTAATTACCCCTTTTTAACATCTACTCATAAATTAAAGATCCTTAACTTTAACCAATACATTTCAAGAGACATATGACTATTAGAAACCATTCAAACTCATCATAAAAAACCTTTTAGGGCCATAGACTAAATTTAACATATTTTAGGAGTCAAAGTACAAAGTTACTTTTTTTTTACACTTATCAAAAGCCAATACTTCTAAAACTTTCTCTAAACATCATAAATGGTATTCCAAACACATATACACATCAGATAGCATTATTTACTCCAATTAAAATCCTTTGAATCAAAAAGTTACATAATTGATAGTTTAGGACACAACTTTCCGCATTTTATGAATTGGTCAAAACTAATACTAATAATTATTCTTTTCAACCTCTAAGATACCAAAAACAATTTATACATCAAATACTAATAATTCTAATGTATATAAACCATAAGATCAGTATCAAATTAGTGAGGAATTAATCCAAAAAATTCATTGTCTAAAGCTTTATAAAATTATGATTTTGATCCTTTCTAATTATTAGTTTATCTCAAAAATGCTAAAAACAATTCTTACATCAATTATAAGTAATTTATACACATTCAAACCTTATAAAATAGTATTCTAACCATTTTATTTAAGTCAGGTCAGTAACATAATTTTTAAATGAAAAAGCTTGAGAAAAGCACAATCTTTAACATCTTTGGATTTCTAACTCTAACAAGAATTATTTAAGTAATTTAAAGACAAGATCAAAGCCTTAAAAATAAAATGAACGAATCTTAATACCAAGAACATCAAGAGGCTGAAATTAACTTAATTTAAGTATAAGAATTCCTATTTAAGATTAAAGAGGTAAGTTTTGAGTTTTTAGAGATTTAGGTGATAGCAAGAATCATAGATATACTATGCAATCCATTTTTAATCTTTATCATTATAAGGTGATAACTTGGAAATATAAACATGATATGTAATACTTCAAATATAAATATGAAGATGCAAGTTTATTTTTAGATCTTCAAAGTTTAGTGATAACTTGAAACATAAAATGCATTACTTGAAATTTAAACATGAGAATGCAAATTCATATTATTATCTTCAAGATTTAAGATGATGAACTTGAAATTAAATATGATTATGCAAGGCTTGAAATTTAAATATGATGTGCAAGAATTTGAAACATAAATATAGATGCTAGTTCATTTTTATATCTTGTTAAGCTTAAAACTCAAAACTTAGTCATTCCTTTATTAATCTTTTAACATCAAGAATTAAACCTTGGGCTTTAGAGTTCATTTAAATGATGGATTCACAACCACCACCATGATTCCTCATCATCAAGCCATGGTCATAATCAAATCATAAAAATCGAAAATATAAAGAAAGAACAAGAGAAAGAACATGAAATAAAATCCCTACCAAGTTGTTTCTTGTTATCAAAAGATAATATTTGATCTTTAGAGAAGTTAGGAGAAGAAAATATGTCCTTGATATGTCCTTGAAATTCAGCCAAGATTAGAGCAAATGGAGAAAGGATTTTTCTTGTGTTTTTGTGTTTGATAATGGAAAGGTTATGTGTTTAGGAGTTGATTTATGGTCAGAATGTGTATGCTTGAGGTTTAGAACTTGATTAGAGGTTGGGAATGGAGTCTCTTAAGTGTGAATGAGGAAGAAGAAGAAAGCTTGAAGTATTAAGAGAACTAGAGAACTTTGAGCAAACTTTGAGTAAGAAAACTATCAAGTAAGAAAATGCTAAGGCTAGGAATATTTGTGTGTGCATTTAGGCAATGGAAGAGCTCATATTTATAGCCCAAGGAAGGCTGTATGGCAGCTGCCTTGTGGCTGGAAAAATAGAGTGTTTAGTTCATTTTCAATTAAAGAAAACATGGAAAAAGAATGCTTTTATTCTTGTAATAATTTGGTTCATGCATAATGGATGAAAACACTAAAATATGATGTTAATGGGAGATGTAACACCCTAATATTCAACCCAATACTACTAGTACGTACTTAGGCCAAATATTAGTCGTTACTTACTGGCATGGTTCATCTTGTTGAGAAAATAGACTTAACGAAAATACGAGCCAACTTTTTTTTTTAAATTGTTACTTAAAATAGAAGCCGCGCGTAACTTTACGAGTCAGTATCATAGTATACGGAACGATAACATAGGAATGGCTCCAAACCATAACATCGAACATAACATCAATCATAATTGAAATACCTCATAGATAAAATATGCCTACCCTATAGGGCAGGACTCTTCAAGTACATAGTAACATGAATACGGCAGAAAAACAGAATACATGGAAAAGAACTGGAAAGAAGCCTCCCTACCCATGTGCAACCTAAGATGGATAACCTCAACACAAAAGAGGTATCATCCATACTATGTGACGTGCGTGCACTAAGGACTACCCTCCAATCTCCATAGCAGACTCACGGGTACGGAGGAACGTAGCCAATCCACGGGCGGAGCTCGGCAGTGCGAGCATGCCCTGTGGATCGAACGTGTCGCCCACGTCGGTCGTGGTCCGCACCAAGCCCTCCGACGCCAGTGATCGTCTCCTCGCCGCCTATCTGCCGCAGGCGGAGTGGGGCGAGCCCTCATGGTCCATGGGGAATCCTCTGGAAGGGTCCTCCTCGAGTCTTTGCGATGATGGCACGTACTGCGGCGCGTCCGCTGAAATGGCAGAGTGGGTCCGCAGATTCCTCTCATGTCGTGGCCGTGCCTGCTCAAAGATCGCGGGGTCACCATAGGGGGATGCTGGGGAGAAGCGATAACTGTACAAGGGGTGTGCGAATGGCCGTCCTAAAAACATGAAGATGCGCCTGATGCAGGCCCTCAAAATGAAATGACCCATGCTCCGGGTCATGGTGGATCTCCCACCGTGGCGTGTCAATGAATAGGACGAAGGTCGCCATCTCGCTCTGAAGACGTAATGGAAAGGAAAAGATAGAGGGAGTGAGTTTTCTTACTAAAGAAACTCAGTAGGGTTTTCCTCCTATCCTAGGTGTCATCATTTACGTCTCCAGGAATCTCGGTTTATTTATGAAAACTATGGACATCTATTGGTTCAATTATGAGTTTTCTAAAGTACCAATTTCCGAGATCCGTTCCTTTTAACATATCACTTGTATCATAGACATAACTCACATAACTTGGATCATAGAACATAAATCATATATCTTAACTCATGGAACATGATTTCCCATATCATGGGTCATAGCTCATAAACTCATAACTTTATGGTTCTCATATCATGGGGCATAGCACGCAAATTCATATGATTATGATGCATAAAAACATAGCTCATGGAACATGGTACATGTCTTGGTTACTTGAGGTGACATTAAAACATCATCATTATTTTCCTGGGGCCACCCTAACTGATCTCCTTGTGGAGAAAATTCTAGGTTATGAGCTCATACCTTACTAGTCGTCACTAGTACATGGACTTATCCCTTTTGATAAGTTTAAAGATCCCGACCTAAGGTGCGGGTCTAGGGCTAGAATCACCTTATCCCCACCCTTAATCCGGTGGTTCAAGGATCATCTTCTCATAGTCTATGTCACCTTAAGTCTTAGCATGTTAATGCAAGATGCCACATAATTCATGCATGTCAAACATAATTACATCATAGGCATCTTTGAAGTCTTTAAAGAACTATAACGTGCAAACATAAAACTATCATCGAAGAATAATAGTTCACATGGTATCATCATACTTGACTCATGGAGTAAAATCATCATAAGGTAGGCAAGAGCAAATAAGCCTCTTAACTTGATCATGTTTGAAATCGAACATATAAGATCATGTATTCATGTTAGGCTAAAGCATAGACTCATGGCATAACAATTCTCAGATTCAGGCAATGCAAGATCATAGCTTCAAGTCATTAAATCAGAAAAGCATTACGTTTTGTAAACATGGGTTACGTAATCGATTACATAAGTCTTGTAATCGATTACACAGCCTCGAGATTTCAAAACATGGAGGTCAGGGGGGTTCTGGTAATCGATTACATGGGACTTGTAATCGATTACACAGCTTCGAATTTTCGAATCAAGGCAGATAGGGGTTCTGGTAATCGATTACATGGGACTTGTAATCGATTACTTTGTTTAAAACACTTTGCTGGGCCCCTAGAACATCTGGGTAATCGATTACATGATTAGGTAATCGATTACTAGAATCCAGAATGTGTAATCGATTACACTATATAATGTCGATTACTTGAACAAAATTTCATGTTTGAGCTCGTCAGAGCTCTCAGTAATCGATTACATATCTTTGTGTAATCGATTACCAGCATCTTAAAAACCGAAATATGATGTCTAAACATATCTGAGTCATTCCTTTGAAATGCTTATGGTGGCTAGTTTCTCTTGGAACAATTTTGAACTTCAACAACATCTTGTCAACCATTTTAACTTGTCAAAACCCTTATAATTCTAAGAACATACCCAAAATGTCTTTGAGTACAACATATGTTTTGGAAAGGCTTAAAACATGAGCTATAGGCTCTTGTGACTAAATAAACTCCTCTTGGAGCTATCTTTATCACATGGCCAAGATGTACATTCCAAGAATGTTTTCCATGGTTAACCTCTTCTCAAGATGAAAGGGGCAAATCTTTGAGCTCTAGTATCTTAGATGATGACATAAAATAAACGTGCTATGCACTTCATTTTAGAGTCCTTTAGAAAGTAAAGTGATAGCTCAAAGTAAATATGAAATGCATATCCATTTTCATTCTTTGAGTTTAGTGAGGACTTGAAATATAAAATGAGATGCAAAGCTTGGAATTTAAACGTGCATAATGCAAGTTCATTCTTAGTCTTGGGGTTTAGTGGTTGCATGGAAATAAACGTGCTATGCAAAGCGTAAAGTAAACGTGAATGCAAGTTTCTTTTGTATCTTATCTAGAGCTCTTACAAGATTTTAAGGAGGAACATAGTCCCAACCCAAAACTCATCTTTACAAGAAAAGAAAAACCATTGGTACCAAGGCATCAAGAGAAAACATGACTTCAAGAGTCATGGGAGTGGTCAAATCTTAACAAAGGTAGGAACCATTTTTAAATCTCTAGGGACCAAGATCTTGATGATCCAAGCATCAACATCCTAAGTCCTCATCATTGAGTACATGGCTCCCTTCAAAACAAATATTTAAACAAAGTTCATGATAAAGAAGAAAGCAAAACCCAAACCATGCTTGGTTTAGGGCCAAAGCTTCAAGCTTTAGAGTTTGTTCATGTGACAAGCATCAACATGAAGCTCTCATCATCAAGCTTACATTTTTCCCATGTAAAAAGGCTCCATGGCCGAAAACATGAGAAGAAAAAGGAAGAAGATCCAAAATGTTCAAGAGAAACATGAACTCTTTTAACTAAACTTGTAAAGAATGCAACTTTCTTTAAGAAAAACTCAAGCTTTAGAGGTCTCATGGACTCATGGTCACATCTAGAGAACACTCATCATCAAGCTATCATATTCAAGGCCTTGAGGCCGAAAATCTAAGGGGAGAAAAGGAAGAAACCAAAAAAAAAGAAAGCAACACAGAGGTTCAACCATTCATCAACTCCCAAACAAGATTCAAGCATAAGAATCAAAGACATGTTTAGAAAGAGTTCCCTACCTTGTGTCTTGGAAAAGGAGGAGAGAACTTGAGCTTGAGGAACTCTTGGGCACTTGAGGGGAAAAGAAATGAGAAAGCTTGAGAGAAAGAAATGAGAGAGTTTGAGACTTTGGAAAAGGATGCAAAAGTGGTGGAGTTGTGGAGTGTGATGTATTTATAGGCAAATGAAGGAGTGAAGGGGGAGTTGGTTGAAGCTTCTTGAAGAAGGAAGAGAGAAATATCTTCTTGTGTGGTCATTCTTGGTGTGATTGAAACCATAGGTAGGCATAGGTCATAGGGTAGCTTGAAAGACAACTTGATTGACTACATAAAATATAGTTCTTTTTTTTTGAATCTTGAAAGACATAAATATTTAAATTTGGAAATGAATTGAAAGCCTTGAATGACCATATAAAATATTCTTTGAGTCTTGAGTGACAATTTTTCTTGAAAGTTGATCATTGATTGAAAGTGTTCAAGACATATGTCACAAGATAGCTTGAACACATAGACTAACTTTTTGATGATTTTCTAGGGGAAAATGGCGCCATTCTTGGCAGCCTTGGGGAGGAGAAATATCTCCTTAAACCATGTTCTAGAAGTGTGCTTTGGTGTGACATAGATTAGTCTTAGGATTTAAAAGCTGCTAAGTAGGTACTTAGGTGCACTAATAGGTTAATTAAAACCATAAATCCCTAGGTTTAGAGGTGGTCTAGAAGGATTAGGGAGTCAACACCTCTAGGACTAGTGATGTGAGTGTGACAACTTGTCTCAAAAAGAAAAGTTGATGTGAATAGTGAAAACACTATTCGATACTATTCACATATTCTTTTTCCTTTTTAAAGAATAAGACTATGATGAGATTTGAATTTTCCCTAAGCAATTTCAGTTTCCAATTAATTCTAAATGATGGTTTTGGCTCTAGATTAATTATGGAAATTAATTAACCTTTAATTAGAGCCTAATATTGCTTAGGTTTGGAGTTAAACGGCTCATTAAGCCGAAAATGCAATATCTTGAGGGCAAACCGTAATTTTTACCAAAAGTTGCCCGGGATCTCCGGGACTTAAACCAACATAGTTTATGCCTTAAAATCATTGTTTTGAACCTCAGAACAAAGTCTGGGTCAAAACGGAACTTATCTTGCCTTAATTGCATTACAGGGTATTTTGGTCATTTACTGTGTGAAATCTCAGAAATGAGGTTTTCCCGCTTTGTTAGGCACTCATGCTCATACAATCCCCTTCATATAACATATGAACCCTACGAGGATGGCCAAAGTCGGCCGCCCTCGTGTTTCGGGTAAAAATGACCTCAGGGGCATTTTGGTCATTTTGAAAGTTTAGCGAAAATCGGGGCGTTACAGGAGACATTGTTACTGATCACATCATGGCTGAAATGGGTGGGTTTTCTTTTGAATAAACATAGCCAAAAATAATGCAAAAGAAAGCTAAAGGTATGGTGTTATGGTTGGATATGTTTCTTTGTTGGAAAAACAATTAAAATATGGTGAAAAGGAGACAAGTTGGCCACTGGTTTCTGATTCCTTTAGGATCAGATTGGTAATGTTTTACAAGTGGTAAATCATGTATTAGGTGTGTATTTACTTAGGTAAAAGATTAGGAATTGATAGATTAGTGAAAATGGTAAAATGTTAAGTGTTTAGGTCAATACAAGACAAGGTAAAAAGAGAAATCATATACTAGTAAATGAGGTTAATTTCAAATGAGTAAAAAAATTAATTTGTAATATAGGTTCTAAACTTAGGATAAGAAAATGTAAATGTACAATATTTTACCTAAACCAAAATCTTAACTTTGATCTCAATTATCACTAATTTTATGAGCTTTCATAATTAAGGAAAGATAATTTAATTTTACCTTAGGTAATTTTAGACTCTAATTGCCTCAGTAATTATTTTTAACCTTGGGTAATTAATTTTAAACTCAAGGTTAATGAATGAAATCATTTTAAGTTCAAATAGAGCTTTAAAACTACCTTAATTACAGAAGTAAATCTATTTAGTACAACTAGGGGTAAAATAGTAATTTCACATAAAAACTCCCTGTAAATACTGGACAATCTCAAATCATACTTGAAATAGTTATTTTGAACCTTTGGGTGAAAACCGAATTCAAAGATTATATAATTTCATGAAAAATTACTATAGGGGTAAAACGTTATTTTACTTACGGTAAAAATTGAGAATTGAGATTTTTATCTCTAAGGCACATATAATCCCCCACAGGCATGAAATTAACCCTTCCAAGATAATTTAGATTGGTTATCCTTGATTTCTAGGTAAAAATGACCTCAGGGGCATTTTGATCATTTTACACGTACAGAAAAATCGGGGTTCACGATTTTTGCACGAAACGCTAATCAAGTCTCCTATGATATTTCTCTAATGTTATATTCCTTTATTGAGGATTATTTGACCTCGAATTACATGTAAAAATTACCTAGGGGCATTTTGGTAATTTCTCACTTAGCAGTAAAAATTGGGGCGTTACAGTGAGCATGAAACATATATCAAAGGTTCATTTTAAAGTTCAAAAACTATTCTTCCGAAGTGGGTATCTTTTATTATTCAATCACCAAATTTGCACATATCGTACTACTCAACATCATATAAACCATGTACTGTAACTCGCAACTTAAACATATTGGCCTCAATATCGATACTAAAATTCTCCACTTAGCACATAAGATAAGAAACTACTTAAAAGAATTTCTACTTTAACTTGTCTTAGCCTTTTGACTAATCTTGTCATGTTTGGGCGTTACATATCGCTGTCCCCAGTGTGGCAATTATGGGTAATAGACTGTTTTTCAAGACTGAGCTCATTCCTATACATGACCATTGGATTTACTTTCTCCAATTCTCACACAGACCTATTCCTAGCCAGGTTTACTTTCCCCGACTCAATTCAAGGGTAGCCAGGTTTACTTTCCCGACGCACTGCATTTACTTTCTCTAACCCAAGAATTACAAATCTTACGCTCTTCTTGGTAGTCAGGTTTACTTTCCCCGACAGACCGGAGTTACTTTCTCTAGCCCAAGAAATATAATCTTATGTTTTTCTCTTGCATATGAGTAATTATAATAAGCATTCATATGTATGTATGCCTAACCTTATCAATAAGCTCACATGCTCAATTATTCATATTCACATTCATGTGCTCATGTCATACTAGTACAAGAGGCTATTATTTCATCAATTCAAGACATCAATTTATTTTCAGCACAATGGCAGATTTCACATGTTCAATAGCACAATTTGTTATGCATTTCAAACCATCAAATCCAAGGCTATAAAAATTATCCAAGACACTTCAATGTGTCCCCAAGGTCCTTTAAAAATTTCAGAGTTAAAAGATTCTCTAGGTATGATAATAAAATTCAACAAATTTAGTGGTCAGAGACCACTTATACTCAGCTCAAAATCAAAAATGAATAATTTTTAACCATGGCAAATGAACCCAGAAAATTTGAAATAAAATTCCTAGTAAAACCTCAAGATGTCTCTAATATCCTGTAAAAATGTCAAGATAGTTCAATCATTTGATATGGTAACAAAATTAGACAAATTTACAGCTTTAGTTCCAATAATTCAGGCAGCATTGATACACTTTCCATTCATGATTTTTCTCAGGCAGTTAGAGTGTATATCATACTCCACAAAAATTTTCAGAGTTGCCTTAGGATGTTAAATTTAACATATAATTTTTATAGTTCATAAAAATAACCACAATTGCACCAGAAAATTCATGAACAAATCCTGTCATGTTGAAATTCGAAAATCTAGTAGCATGCGTCAAATTCTATTTCGATAAAAACCATTTTTCAGAACATCAAACCAATCCACCAAAATTAACACATCAATATCAATATGTAATCAAGCAATTCAACTAACAATATTCAGCCAAATTAGTAGGAAAATCATAAAAATGGAGTTGAATGTAAAAGAGGTTTAAAATGCCCTACTTTAGTGGCTTTAAGGATGTTGGCTTCAAGGATGTTCCAAGAGTGATCTTGCTCACTTCAAGACCACCAAAACAACATCAAATCCTTCCTTAGGCAGTGAGGGAGTGAGGAGCCAAGGTAAAAATTAATGGAGGATTAGAATTCTGATCAGTTAGAATTATAAAGTTTTAGGTGCAGAACAACTTTGATGAAGGAAAGTTTTGATTTCAAAGACTCTAGGCTAGTATATATGGAAGTTGAAAGCAAGATGAAGCTCTTGGCTATGGAGGAAAGGCAACTGCTTCTCTTTTCTTTGCTGGCCGAGAAATGGGTTCTTGAAGAAGCTAATTTGGTTGAGTTTATCTTATATTAATGACATGAATATTATATGTTATATTTGGATAATTACTAATCCAATAAAGTAAAATAGATGGTTGTGATTCAATCTTGTAATTTAAGATTGGATCTTAGCCATTCATTTTATTTAAAGAGATAGGTTCATTTGTTTTATAAAGATCTAATTAGTGTTTGGTGTTAAAATTCATACACCGAAATTTCACCAAACGGGTGAAATACCGCACCTGAGAAATCAAATATTACTCAATATTTAATTCTAAGTATAAAATTTTCATTTCTAACTATTTCTAACTTTATTTCTATGTTTTCCCAATTTCGAGCACCTTCGAGTCCCGAATTAGGGGTTTCGGTTGTCTCGGCGGGCCTGTGGAGCCTATAAGGTTGTTATTCATTTTTTTTTGCAAAATCGTTGAATCGTCCTCATCATTATTAAAACTGTCAGATTTCTGAAATTATGACTAATAAATCTCAAATTAATTTTTAAATAATTTTTAGGGTATTATATTACTACCCACCTTAAAAAGAATTTTGTCCTCAAAATTCATTTAAAAATAATTTCAAAAGACATTTTTCATAAATCAAACAAGGAATCCACATACAATCAATCAAAAGCAACAACCGAATCCTAAAGCGTCCCTACTTCTAATTGGAGGGTCAAGTGGTGATGTCCCTTCAACTATTAGCACTATGGTGTGGTGGCTTCCATGCAAGTTTTGGATACCTCTATGGACACTCCCTCATTATATGTCCTGGCTTTCCACAGTGATAGCATACATTCTGTCCAGCTTTACAAGGTCTACCTCCGTGGTTCTTGCCACATTTTGGGCAATCTTGGCTCGAGACTGATCGTTGTTGTGGCTTATCCTTGTATGGGCTGGCTTGAAACTTCTTCTTTTAGGAAGAAACATCCTCATAATCTTAGTCTTTAGGTGCCAGTCTCTTCTTAGAATCATCCCTAGCAGAGGTAGCAATTGTTAGCTTCCTATTAGATTCCTCTGCAAGCCAATACTCGTTCACCTGAGTGGCAAAATCTTTTATCTCTAAAAGACTCATGACTGCTTTAATGTCTTCCCGTAGCGCTCCTTCATACTTCATGCACTTCCAAGCTTCATCAAAATTACACTGATAGATATTAGAAAATTTGTATAGCTTATCAAACTTTGTCGTGTACTCTACTACATTCATGGATTCTTGCTTGAGTACTATGAACTCCAGCTGTGCTGCATTCTGATTTAATCTTTCCATCATCCATTTTGCCATTGCAGCTTATGCTCTCATATCTGCAGTCATCTCCCGGAGAGTATCCATCATGTCGTCCAGCTCAGCATTCCTGCTCCTAGTACATCTACGGTTTGCCATTAGTTCCTGAACACAGCAAACAAAGATATTTAGTTGATCAAACTCAACACTATGCCAACCACCAACAACACCACTAGACTGTCATGCACATCTAAACCCTATATCCTATCATATAAATAAGATTCAAGGCATGACTTATCTATGCTTTGGAAACATAGCAGTCCATTCCCCAAGGTCCTACTAGGATGAACTTCTTTGATACCATTTTGTAACATCCTCCCAGGTACAACATCAGTCTTAAGCCATGACATTGGACTCAAGAGTTGTTACTTATAGTTTAGCAGACCTTTCTTAATTATTTATAGTAAGCTCGATTGATTCGTGAGATAACTATGTCGTAATTCTATTAAAATATATAGCAAGGAAACCAAATCATTTGTTTAATACAAAGTTAAATACATAAGGGAAGCTCTTCTATGAGCTTTAACACACCTTTGTTCCCTAACATATTTACATACGTATTCCATTTCACTAAATACAACATAATAAAAACATTAACTACGACACTATTACACTTTCTAGTTCTTTTGCGTAACAGCCTCTTGGTTCTCTGCATCAACCTGGAGATGACACGGGAACATAAAGACATTGGGGTGAAAATTATACAATTCTCAATAGGGCAGCTCCCCAAATTCACAATCATAATATCATCGTCATTGTCATCGTCCCAGCCACTTCGGTTTATTAATAAAATGTGAGCATGAAACATATATCAAAGGTTCATTTTAAAGTTCAAAAACCATTCTTTCAAAGTGGGTATCTTTTATTATTCAATCACCTAATTTGCACATATCATACTACTCAACATCATATAAACCATGTACTGTAACTCACAACTTAAACATATTGGCCTCAATACCGATATTAAAATTCTCCACTTAGCACATAAGATAAAAGACTACTTAAAAAAATTTCTAATTCAACTTATCTTGGCCCTTGACTAATCTTGTCACATCTAGGCATTATGTATCGCCGTCCCCAGTGTGGCAATAATGGGTAGTAGACTGTTTTCAGGACTGAGCTCATTCCTATACATGATCATCGGATTTACTTTCTCCAATTTTCACACTGACCTATTCCTAGCCAGGTTTACTTTCCCCCACTCAATTCAAGGGTAGTCAAGTTTACTTTGCCCAACAGACCGGATTTACTTTCTCCAACCTAAGAATTACAAATCTTACGCTCTTCTTGGTAGTCAGGTTTACTTTCACCGACAAACCGAATTTACTTTCTCCAGCCCAAGATATATAATCTTATACTTTTCTTTTGCATATAAGTAATTGTAATAAGCATTTGTATCTATGTGTGCCTAACCTCATCAATAAGATCACATGCTCAATTATTCATATTCACATTCATGTGCTTATGTCATACTAATACAAGAGGCCATTATTTCATCAATTCAAAACATCAATTCATTTTCAGCACAATGGCAGATTTCACATGTTCAATAACACAATTTATTATGTATTTCAAACCATCAAATCCATGGATATAAAAATTATACAAGACACTTCAATGTGTCCCCAAGGTCCTCTAAAAAGAGTTCTCTAGGTATGATAACAAAATTCAACAAATTTAGTGGTTAGAGACCACTTATACTTAGCTCAGAATCAGAAATGAATAATTTTTAACCATGGCAAACGAACCCAAAAAATTTGAAATAAAATTATTGATAAAACCATGTCTCTAATATCTTCTAAAAATTTTAAAGAATAATTCAATCATTTGCTATGGTAACAAAATTAGACAAATTCTGACTTAGATTCTAATAATTCAGGTAGCATTGATACACTTTTGGTTCATGATTTTTGTCAGCCAATTAGAGTGTTTATCATACTCCACAAAAATTCTCAGAGTTGCGTTAGATGTTAGCTTTAACATATAATTGTTATAGCTCATAAAAATGACCCACAATTGCACTAGAAAATTCATGAACAAATCCTACCCTGTTGAAATCCGAAAACCCAGCAGCATGTGTCAAATTCTCTTTTGATAAAAACCATTTTTCACAACATCAAACCACTCCACCAAAATTAACACATCAATATCAATATATAATCAAGCAATTCAACTAACAATATTCAGCCAAATTAGTAGGCAAATCATAAAAATGGAGTTGAATGTAAAAGAGGTTTAAAATGCCCTACTTTGGTGGCTTTAAAGATGTTGGCTTCAAGGATGTTCCAAGAGTAATCTTGCTCACTTCAAGACCACCAAACCAACATCAAATTCTTCCTTAGGTAGTGAGGGAGTGAGAAACCAAGGTGAAAATTGATAGAGGATTAGAATTCTGATCGGTTAGAATTGTAGAGTTTGAGGTGTAGAACAATTTTGATGAAAGAAAGTTTTGATTTCAAAGACTCTAGGCTAGTGTATACGGAAGTTGAAACCAAGATGAAACTCTTGGCTATGGAGGAAAGGCAGCTACTTTTCTTTTCTTTACTGGCCGAGAAATGGCTTCTTGAAAAAGCTAATTTGGTTGAGTTTATCGTATATTAATGACATGAATATTATATGTTATATTTGGATAATTACTAATCCAATAAAATTAAACAGACGGTTGTGATTCAATCTTGTAATTTGAGATTGGATCTTAGCCATTCATTTGATTTAAAGAGATAGGTTCTTTGGTTTTGTAGAGATCCAATTAGTTTTCAGTGTTAGAATTTGCACACCGAAAATTCACCAAACGGGTGAAATACCGCACCCGAGAAATCAACTATTACTCAATATTTAATTCTAAGTATAAAATTTTCATTTATAACTATTTCTAACCTTATTTCCATATTTTCCTAATTTCAGGCACCTTCGGGTCCCGAATTAGGGGTTTCGGCTGTCTCGGCGGACCTGTAGGGCCCACTATATTACTATTCACATTTTTTTTTTTTACAAAACTGTTAAACCGTCCTCATCATTATTAAAACTGTCAGATTTTTAAAATTATGACTAATAAACCTCAAATTAATTTTTAAATAATTTTTAGGGTGTTGCAAGCGAGTCCCACCATAGCCGCACTGATATCGACACCACCATTTCGTGATGATCGATCCCGCGAGTCCCGCCATAGCCGCACTGATATCGACACCACCATTTCATGATGATCGATCCATCCATTAGGTTTCGTTACTGAATTCCTTCTTTTCCCGATCTGATATAGTTGTCATGATTCTACCTGAATTTGGAGATTTCAACATTGTTTTTAATTGGTATTTTGTTTTTTTTTCTTTTTTTATTGAAAATTCTGTGGCTGTTTCTATTCATGTGGTGATGGTGAAGAGAGCACCATGAACAATGGTGGTGATGGTGAAATTAGTTGGAAGTTGTGTATGGACAAGGGGATAAGAGTCATTATATTTACAAGAAAAATCACTGTAATGCCGTATAAATACTTAAGAGAGGTAAATGTTATTTTAAAAACTAAAAAAAGATAAGTGTAATACTAAAAGAATTAAATGGACGTTATTGTAATTAGCCCTACGCTTTTTAGTTCCGTTTGAGCCTTGCCACGCTCTGCAATTACAATTCGTTCATTCCAGTATCAATTTCTCGAAAAGAAAATGAAAATAAGAAAAAACCAGAAGATGCATAACAAACAAATCCATAATTGATATGACAAACCACGCCTTCATCTTTCACACACCCACACCCACACACACATATCCACTCAAAGTTATATTACGACATTACCATAAATATACATGCATAGTCAATAAATAGAAGCTGCCGCTGGACTCGTGCTGAAAAGCAGGGAGTGCTAATTAAGTCCAGAGTTGTCAATTCAAACGCAACCCACGACTGAAACTGTGCTCCAAGGATAGATTAGAAGACATTCTGATGCTGACTTTTTCTTTCTTGATTTGAACAAGCTGAGGGTATACACACCACGGGAAACTTAGAAAATGGTCCCTATTCATATCTTCATTGTAGCAACCCCAGTAACTAGGATGATAAGTAACATAATACCAAGCAGAAGCCTTGGCATATACATCGTCACTCCCAGAATTTGCATCGGTGTTGCCATCATTGAACCAGTTCCGAGCCTCTTTTCTAAGGGACCTCACAGCCGCATTAATAGCATCTGCATCCTTTCTTTTGCTAAAGGATTTTGACATTTTCATAATATTCCCACTAAGGATTTCCGCTTCAGTTTTGATGCCGTAATAGTCCATCAAATTTCCCAATTTGTAGTCGTAATTGCTTTTGTGATAGAAAGCATCATCAACATAATCCAGAAAGCCATCAACTTCCATGTCAGGGTCGTACGACTGTCTAGCCACTTCCCGAGTGAAGCACGTAATAGAGTTGTCACCTGTTGCAATTCCTTGCACTGCCCTAAAAAGCTTTCCTATTACATTCTGCGATTCATAGGTGGGTTTATCAGGCTTTTCCATGAAATCCGGATATTCTTTGACATGAAGATGAGGAGGTATAACAGCCGGAACACCAGTTTTTGGAAAGTCAACTGCTATTGAAAATCGCTTTGCAAGCTCGATACATGGCTGAGCCATTGCTTTTGACAACTCTTTGTCTGCAAAGGCAGTGTGTGCATTGGCAATTATTCCTAGACTGTCATTGACTATGTAGTTGGCAAAATACTCCTCAATTTCCTGCACAAAGAAATAAAACGGGAATAAAAAGAGTGAATACCAAGGCTTTCAGAGATCACTGATGATAATAAATATTAAAGCCGGCTTGAGTAATTAGTTCAAGGTTTAAAATAAATATTATTGCGTATAGTCTCCACAAATTTGGGTTTTAGACCTAGATAGAGTTGAGAAGGGAAATAAATAAGAGGTTAGAACTATTGGAACTAGATTTAGAAAGCACATGGATTTCATTTAAGTAAAACTACGATATACTAATTTTATCTTAGTGGAAATCAAAGACCATACTATCTTATACAAAATGATGGGAAAATAGAATATGTAAACCATATGACTGAAGCTATATGGATGCAATAGAGAATCATATTGGACCTTATTTGTGGTAGAAAAGAATTTTATTGCACATCTATAAGACTTGCTACGATGTATCTAAGTTAATGTTGGGCCAGCTCAATGTTGCGTTGCCTAGATAGATACACTTCACAAGATAGAAGCAGGATTAAATGCAATAAAGGAAGCTCGAGTAGCACCTATTGATCAAAAGATGGTAGAATTATGCATTAGATGGTTTGATTATATGTAAAGAAGACATGTAGAATCCCCATGAGGGTGAGTGGATTAGATGAGGGTAACCTAATGTAGCATCGGGTGAACTGAAGAAAAACTATAGGCTAAATCATTGAAAGAAATTTAAATTTTAATGGTTTGTTATAAACATGGTTTACATTAAGACACCATAGCATCATTTCATCCATGTATCAGGTTTCAATGAAAGATTGGTCCCTGTATAGTTTAACTTATTAAGGTCTTGTTCCTTAAGGGACCAAAACCTTAATAGTAGGAATTAGGAAATTACAGGTATCTATGCTTAAAAAATTATAAAGACCATAAACAAAATAAGAGGTAAGTTGCACGGGTACAGCACCAGCATCTAGTACGGATACATGTATGTAAGTGCGATAATTCTTCGGAAACGAGGCTACAAGTACACATAACTGAATTTTGCATAGCAAAAGAGAATGACACCTCTAAAAAGGGGGAAAAAAAACCTTTTTAAAATTTCAATAGACAACTACAGAAAAGGAAATAGTGACGATAAAGATTTTTATATCATGAGATATATGACAATAAAATTTGGTGCGGTGGAAGATAGTAAATCTGGGATCTTCCTGAGAAAATTCACAAACAATATTTTACTGGCACTGGGAGCTGAATTTTCACCAAGCAAGTAGAGTTTTTTAGTAGTCCCTAAACATATAGAAGACAGCACAGACAAAAATAAAGTAGGATGAACTAAATTAAAGCTGACTACATTAACTAAATTGGTTCTGGACAGACATTAAGAAGCATCAAATAAATGGTACTGGAAATCAACTACAGCCTACAGGGTTCCCGATGAAAAATACACTTTTAACTACATAATCATTAAGATTTTTTACAAATCATGGGCCAATAGTTGAAAAATAAATAAAAAATTGGCTGATGTATAAATAGTAAGAAGTAAAATCCTATCTCTGTATGACGCAACTTAATACAAAGAAGTAATTTGTCTATCTATTGCAAAGCAGAGTTTAGCTTCATATATCATGAAAAACTAGCAAGGACGTACTACCTGTGGTTTAGAAAATTTAGATAAAACACAAATTCGTGTTTTAACTTGAAAATAAGAGTACTGTTACTCAAGTAACCAAATTAAGATAATGGCATATAAAACAGGAAAATCGTTGACACATGAGATGAAAGGAACACATAAAGGGATCAATAAATTTCAGAAGGACAAAGGTAAACATAATAATGTTTTTTTTCTATATTAAAAAGTTATTAATTATGTAAAGGGGAAAATTTCAGAATAAAATTGTGACTAGATTACAAATAACAAATGAAAGAGTGACTAGACAAGTGAAGTAAGATTAGAGATAACTCATTAAAAGCAGACCAGGTGGAATAGTGAAACATGCAACCTTTACGGTATTGACATTGATAATGGGGAAAGCAATTGAATATGGAATCCATTTGACATAATTCAAATGAAATCATAGACATTTGACAACAAATTTGCAGCAACAACTAAGAATGTCAAAAAAAGTCTAAGATCACATATAATAGTAACATGAAGATTTTAAAACCAAATGTAATATAACAGATACATGAAAGACTACAAAAATCAAGTTCGAAGAATGATACCTCAATCATCACATCATGATCCAGTTGCATACTTGGGGCAGCAGTATAGTCCATTGGTTGGATTTCCCTAGGTGGAATCAATTCATGGTCCCAACAAACGAAATAGATGTCACCATCCAAATCACTTCCCGAACACTCATTTGGATGAGGTCTTGTAATGAAAATCAGTTATTGGTGTCAACAGACAGTTTAAAAGGAAATTTAAATACACTAGATAATAGTAATCACATCAATCAATTTCTATAGAAATCCAAGACAAAATAACATTCCGAATGACAAACCTAGAATTGCCTAGTGTTCATAGCCAGATATGGTACTGCTTCTGGTCCTAATTCATTGGATTTTTTTTC
Source organism: Dalbergia cochinchinensis (assembly GCA_031216125.1). Taxonomy (NCBI): domain Eukaryota; kingdom Viridiplantae; phylum Streptophyta; class Magnoliopsida; order Fabales; family Fabaceae; genus Dalbergia; species Dalbergia cochinchinensis. The sequence goes on from CM062377.1 coordinate 49,373,715, forward strand.
CATTTCTAAAGAAGCACATACTATTAACCAATCAGTGTGATTTTAAACTCATAAGCATTTAAGTAACATAGCTAATAGACACAAAGATGAAAAATCTAGAAGCCTAAAAGAACATATATAACAGGATACTAGTAAGCTACAACTTCCGCGAACATATATAACAGGATACTAGTAAGCTACAACTTCCGCGCAAGTTCTACTTTTTTCTAACCTTAAAAGGTTTCCTTGCAGCAACTATGTCAGAAAAACTAAACAGTATTTTACAATGTACCATCTAAAATAAACAGAAATTAGTATCGTTACAGACTAAAGGGATATTTAAACATTAAACTTTTTAATTCGAAAGCCACAGTGTATTGTAAAACTGCAACATCCCATAAAAGAATGGAGTTGACACCTTATCAAGAAAAGGAAAGAAAGTAAATACAGAAAATAAGTATGTATGTATATGTTGTAAGAAGTAACAGCAACATAGCATACATATTTATTAAAACAATTTTCAACACATGTGAAGCTGGCGGCACAAAGCATATCATATTTATGAAAATTATTCTGAATGCTTGTGAAGCTGGGCAAAGACAACGTAGCTGTTCATTATTTCACCAAGCTTGTGAATTTAAATTTTAGAAACTAGAATTTCGTACTGGATTCAATATTTAGAAGTTAGCTCATAGCTGGAAGCTACAAAATAGTGTTTACCTTAAATTTTAATTGGAAATATTAAGAACTGTATTTACCTGGACCCTTTCTGAGGGAAAACAATGCAATTCACCATATGGTACAAATCTGGTACATTCACAGCCTTTAAAACACGCACATCACCTGGGTGCAAGCAGGGGTTTTTAGCTACTACTACCTTGTCTGTAACTACATAAGACCTTGCAGACCTGTTGTCAGAAAATTGAACAAATACTTCACCATATTCGAGAGTTCTAGTTTCATCGAGACATCCCATCATTGCTCTTCCATTTGGAATAATTATCCTAGTTTTGAGTCGCAATTCCAACAGTTTTGATGCCCTAAATGTTTGCAGCATCATTGAAAGAAATGGTTCAGCATTTGGCTTGTAGCCGCAGATGAGCATCTCCTTCAGAATATTAGTGATCTCCCCAGTATACATTAGGTCCAGAGCTTCCTGTGCCTTTAATGAATCTGTTAGTATAGTGTTCAGTTGATTTACAGCCTCATTTTGCTTTCTCTCAAAAACATCATCATTGATACCAAGAGTTGATAAGAGAGTAATCAACTGCCGATTAAGGTAGCAAGGCTGAAATTTACTACATGCCAAAACATCCAACTTTATGTTGTCTGAATCATACTTGCGCATGCTCTTCCTCAGTGATAGCTTTACTGACGATGTGGGGTCAACAGCTACAACTCCTTTGTATCCGCCGTATCGGATCTGAAAGGCAGAAGGAGTGAAATTATAACCACATTTTTTAGCAACTTCCCTGGCAAATTTAAGAGATATCTTCCCAATTCCATCAGAGAAGACATAGTCAACTCCATCATGAGTAACCTCCACATCAGGAATAAGTTCAATGTCATCCCTGCTAACACTTAGAGTTTCAGTAGAAGAACCAAAAGATTGTCCCAGCCTAGCAGCATATTTAGCCACATTTCTAATATTGTGAAAATCTCCCATCCATTCCCTTATGGAAGCAGCAGTACATCCGGTTGCTGTAGGAGCAAACATCCAAAGAGAATTTTCCCGCAACTGACTTGATGAGAATGCTAGAAATTCAAACTTCTTATCACCAATAATTATACCATTCCTAAGTATAGAAAGAATTCTGGTGTATATTCCAGTCCTCATGTTCTCAGATGTCCGTGGAGATAAATCTGTTGAATACAGTCTTTCTAACTCCTCATCAACAAATGAAACACGTAGGAAGTTATCAATGAATTCACGGAAATGGCGGAGAACACGATTTGACACATTGACCTCTGGACCACAAAAATACACTTTGCAGGGCGTAATCTGAACCCTTCGTATGTATACCAACCCATTATCCAAGGATATTGTGGGTGACCGAGGAGGATTTACAAAGTACTTTCTGTATTGATCACGCAGCCACTTTGTGGGTTCATAACAGAATGCCTTTGAATGATACATTTTCTCTAAAGCATGTTCAATAAATTCAAGCTTCATTCTGCACGGATCAACCAAATGGTAAAAGCCATCATCAATTACAGGACCAGCAACACATCCATGCTGAACCAATGAATTAACTTTAAACAAGATGTCATATGGTATTTCCATGCCATGGGGAGGAGTAACAATGGGGACAAGATCCAGATTGCTAGAAAAAGGAACTCCTTCCTCTAAAGTGTATTGCCTCTCACTTTCCTCATAATAAGCAAAGTTTTCCTTGAAATCTGGAAAATTTTGACCATAAGGAAGCTCTAGACATATAGCAGAAGACTGCCCAATACAGCTGTGAGGCGTGAAATCTATTGCTCGGATCCACTGGTCATCAGGGGCATCTTTACAAAAGTTGAATAGCGGATCTTCAAATACATTTTCAGAAGTAGATGCATCTTTTACAGAAACCCGGGGAGCACCAAGTAACTAACAATTGAAGAGAAATAAATAACATTTACCATGAGTCATGGATAGAGCAATCATAGCAATATGCAATTACAGGAGACACATGAATTGGTAAGAGCTCATAATTAAAGATGAAAAACTTGATAATAGGAAACAGAAAAACAGGATAGCAGAAATGGAAGAAAACTGTGCTATTAGCACTCAGAGGAAAATAAACTCAAGCAATTGCAATACAGAGAAAATGAAGAGAGCACTAAAGCAGCCCTCACTCTCCTATGACTAGCCTTAGAAAATGCCTACCTCCAACTGCTAGCCCCACCACCCCCCCACCACAACAAATATACCCTTTTCCTCATGATCCTCACACGCACACCACCTGCCAGCACACACTCTCATACTGCCACAGCACAAAAGCAATTCAGTTGGGACCCAAGGGCCCCACAATATCGACATTCCCTGATTCTCTTTCTCTAATTCCCATTGCACCCCTATATTTCTTTCTTTTGTACACTTGTATCCCCTTGGGAAATTGGTCTCTAACACTTGACTTTTTAAGTTATACCTAACACATTAAACACTGAATTGCATGAAAATGCATAGATCTAATAAGTAATAACTCACAGCGCCAAATTAAAAACTCTTACACACATGTTGCAGATGAATGGATAAGGAATGACTTCAATTGCAAAATCTTACTTCACATGAGAGATAACAAAAAATTAAAACCAGAAACTTCTAGCATCTGATGATATCATCAAAAGTATACAAAATGTTATGATATGCATATGAAGATATCGTTACATTATCTTAGTATATCCTTAGAATATATCACGAGGACAATTAATTATCTAATTGAGAAAGCAGTCTTAGGAATTGTTCAACACCTGATTTCGCTATATTTCTTGATTTGTTTCCTTATTTGATTAGGATTAGTAGTTTTCATACATTTGTTGGGTTGAGCTTGCAATAGTAATAATAATATAGTACTCGATCAAATTATTATTTTTCCTATAAATTGAACCATTGTGTTAGTTTTTGCATTGCATTATTGCACACTATTAATCTAATATCTTATACCGAGAGTAACCAACAATTCTTAACAAAGTTGAAATGATCAAATATGACAATTAAAGATTTAAACAACAACAAAATAATTACTTTGATTTGGGTAGCACTATGCAAATTACTTTCTAAAAGAAAACATAGAAAAAGACAAAAACATAGGAAAAGACTATAAAGATTTCTAGATAGCAACAAAGCAAACAGACCGATAATTAAAGAACACTAGATGTAATGTACATATCTAGTTTTAGCATGAAGCTTGAATATAAGATGCAAATTACTAGTTCAAAGTAGTAGCAATATATCCCATTATCCTTTGTAAAGGTATTCGTTCCACTCGTAACTCATCTCCTCACTATATTGCCTTGAGTTATCACCATCTATCTTCTCTACATTATGCTTGTCTATCTTCTTTGTCTTCTGTGTCTATTCCTAAGACTACAGATGAGGCTCTCTCCCATCCTGGGTGGAGACAGGCTATGATTACTGAGATGTGTGCACTTCAGGACAGTGGTATTTGGGAACTGGTGACTCTCCCTCCGGGTAAATCTGTGGTTGGTTGTTAATGGATTTTTACAGTTAAAGTGGGGACTGATGGCCAAATTAACCGTTTTAAGGCCCGTCTTGTGGCCAAAGGATACACTCAGATCTTTGGTTTGGATTATGGTGACATATGCTCCCCTGTTGTCAAGATGACTTCTGTTCATCTGTTTGTCTCTATGGCTGCTATGCGTCGTTGGCCTCTTTATCAGTTGGATATTAAGAATGCCTTCCTCCATGGTGATCTTGAGGAAGAGGTTTATATGGAGCAACCTCCTAGGTTTGTTGCTCAGGGGGAGTCTTCTGGCCTTGTTTGTCGTCTTCGCAAATCATTGTATGATCTTAAGCAATCTCCTTGGGCTTGGTTTGGAAGGTTCTCCAATGTGATTCGGCAATTTGGTATGACTCGGAGTGAAGCTGACCACTTTGTGTTTTATCGTCACACTCAAAGAGGTTGTACCTAGCTGGTTGTGTATGTTGATGATATTGTCATTACAGGGAGCGACACTTAGGGTACAACACAGATCAAACAACACCTATGCAAGCATTTCCAGACCAAAGACCTTGGCAAACTCAGATACTTCCTAGGTATTGGAGCAGCACAGTCCAAAGATGGCATAGTTCTCTCTCAGAGAAAATATGCTATTAACATTCTAGAGGAAACAGGTTTACTTGCTACAAAACCCGTTGATACTCCTATGGATCCTAATGTCAAGCTCCTGCCAAATCAGGGGGAGCCACTATCTGACCCTGGGAGATATCGACGATTGGTTGGGAAATTAAACTATCTCACAGCTACTCCTCCAGACATTTCTTTCACAATAAGTGTGGTTAGTCAATTTCTAAACTCACCATGTGAAACTCACTGGGATGCTGTTATACGTATTTTGAAGTATGTCAAAGGAGCACCAGGCAATGGCCTCATTTATGAAGACAAGGGGCATACTGATATAGTTGGGTATTCTGATGCAGATTGGGCAGGATCCCCTACTGATAGGCGTTCCACTTCCGAGTATTGTATACTTATTGGAGGCAATCTCATATCTTGGAAGAGTAAGAAGCAAATTGTAGTGGCGCGGTCTAGTGCTGAGGCAAAGTACCGTGCAATGGCCTCAACCACATGTGAGCTTATCTGGCTTAAGCAATTCTTCAAAGAACTTCAATTTGGGGAAACCAAGCACATGACACTTATTTGTGACAATCAAGCCGTTTTACACATTGCCTCAAATCTAGATTTCATGAGTGGACCAAACACACTGAAGTTGATTGTCACTTTATCAGAAAGAAGATTATATCTGGAGACATCACCACAAGTTTCGTCAATTCAAATGACCAACTAGCAGATGTTCTCACCAAATCATTGAGAGGCCCCAGAATAAGTTACCTATGTAACAAGCTAGGTGCATATGCTCTATATGCCCCAGCTTGAGAGGAAGTGTTAGAATCTGTAATTGTCTATAATTAGGGAAAATATATCTTTGTAATTATCATGTATTTATTGCACATTGTCTATATATATTTTCTCCATTGTATAGTTTAAACACACGGATTCATCCTATGATTTTCTCTCTTTCTTTGTTTATCAACATCTTACTATTACTAAAACAGTTGTACAGTCTAGCTGTACGAGCAAAGAAGGGTATAGCATGCAAACATACACTATATAGCTCCTGCTATAGTCATAAATGTCCAATAAATTAACATTTTCAAGTTCATTAAACCTTGACATTAAGTGCAAAACTATTTCTGAGCATTAAAACTACATTTCCAATGAATTAAAAATATGAAATCACCATTTCACATTCCACACCAAACCTACAAATATTATCTTTTCACTATTTTATGAATAGTCCAAAACTTATTACATTGTTTAATCAAAATCTATTTTGCATGCCAATGATGAAACTAATCAAAGCCATGGAAATGGAGGAAAAAGAAAACTAAAATGGTAGGAAAAATCTTTGCCTCCGACAAAGTTAAAACAAAATGCAACATCTTGGAAAATGAAATCGTAATGCAGATATCAGTCACGGGATTTTTTCAACATTGTGCAATAAATTTCTATATGAAAGTCAAAACCTCCCTCACCTAGTGAAGAAAAGCTTAGTTGTTTTTGTTGTGCGATAAGTTTCTCAAACAAAAATGGAATCAGCAAGTTATTTTCCTCATATAAAATGATAAACAGGACACTTCTATAGAATCTATATATTCTTTTCATCATCTTTTTAAGTAGAACTATGAAGATCCACAATTTTCTAGGTCTATTTTCTGTTTTTGTTTATTAGTTTGAGCTGTTAATTCTGGTTCAATGTGATTTTCTGGCATACAAGGGATCCAGCATATTAACTTCTGCACATAGAGCCCACTCTATACATAACAAGCAGCCTATTACTCGTATTTAATTGGTGGTCTACGCAAATGTCACTTTGGTAGCACTATATTTTTTCAGTAAATGAAATTTTAAGGTGAAGGGAAGGTGCCCCAGTAAAGAGCCAGGGCAGGGTCACCAGTAGGAGATCACTGGGTTCAAACAACGTATGTATTTGTCAAGGGTGGTGGGAAACTAGGTGAGGCAGCTCACTTTTTCCACTATCCTATACCATGATGTTTACTAAGAAAATGAAGAATATGCTTGAAAACTATAATGAAAAAGTTTGATTTAATAATAACCTGAATGAGGAGATAATTAGCAGTTTCATTCCATGGCCGATGCAGCTCAATCGTCCAAATGTTTTCATAAGAAAGGTCAAGTTTATATTCCATATTGTTATGAGATAGAAAGAAATGCATCTGTCTCATTCCAATCCCAAATTGTACAATGACATCCATCTTTTGCCATAAAACAGAGAATCTTCCCTTTGACATCTGACAGCCAAAATACAGTTTCACATCGTTCAACCCATGCAGAAAGGTTCTTGGCTTTGGCACAATATCTCTGACCATTTCCCAAGCCTTCAAATAGGAGGACCCAAACCACATTTTGGCAGGTTTGTTAGCTAAAGACATCATAAATGCAGCATCTCTTGTGGAGGTGAACTGAATGATAGCAAATGCCCTTGGAACCTTACCTTTCCCTTGTCTTATCTTAATAGCAAAGACAGTTCCTTCACCAGTATAGTTTTCTACAAATGCCTTAACATGTGACACAGTCACAAAACAAGGGAATCCATGCAACTTAATTGTTTTTCCCATCCTACATATGAAGTCTTTTGGCTTTCCTGGATAGAGGAAGAACAAATAAAATTAATAAAACAAGGGGGCTAAAAAGCTGTAACAGAAGGCAATACTGGTTTAATGCTAAAGCAACTATGTCAAACGTGAAGCATATTCAGTGATGTGCTATGGGAAACAAAAATAAATATCATGGATTTAAAATGCAGTGAAAGTTTATGCACATTGTGCTGGTAAACATACACAGATGACAATGTATGCTCACTGACCAAGTCCACAAAATTTGCAATGTTTATGACTGCCATGTAACACTTTTTAATATTGAAAACATATCTAAAGAACTGAGCACAAGTTTACAGTGTATAGGCTTATGTCTATCAGAATGGTTGAGAACCAAAATGCATTTCACACATTTGGCTCCTACTGCAGATGACAACCTAAATGTACTCACAACAGGAAAGTGGACGGATTCAAAACTTATTCCATTTCCCTTGAATGTTGAGGGCATATACTTAAATATGTAAAGATTCCACATAGTCAAAACACAGTAAGCAAAACTTCTACAAAACATTTCTCTGCTGCCACAATAACCATAGTTAACCTTGACGCCTTTTGAAAATGCAAATAAATATCTGTTACATCTGAACAACTAAAAATAAGTGTAAGTATATGACATTTATTGCCAAGGTAGGAAACAAAATGCATGCTACATAAATGATTATAATGTGTAACTGCACTTTCCTTAAAGTACTCGAACTACTTGACTAATCAGTCATCAATTGATAAGAACACATATGGATAAGTATTTAAGTTTTACAACATAATCTAACTAAAATTTTGTAGAATTTATTCTGCCCCGTAACCTGCAGACACATCTTAGCAAGTTCTGAAACATGTGATCTCACTATCCAACCAATGTCCTAGAAAGGATGCAAGTTTCTTTGGAGCCAAGATCACGACAACAAAATTTCAAACATGCAAAACAGTCTTTGCAGAACCAAGAGTTGATGGCAATAAGCTCATTCAATGAAAGCAAACCACTTCTTAACTGAAGTCAGAAGCTTTTTGATAGAAGCCATATGGTTAAGCAGGTCTACAAGAGAAAGAGGATGGGGGGGATAGACCTTAATTAATCAGGTCTAGTGGTATGCAGTGAATGAGTAGTATCAGTTTGTTAAGAGTCAATTAGGATATGTTTGTGAGTTTGGATTTTGGGGGAAAGGGAGGGAAAGGAAGCGATTTTGGAGGGAATTTTACATTATAAGTCCTTCCTTCCCCTATCTTCTCCTTAAAACACCAAACTCATGAACATACACATAGGAGGTAGGTAGAGAAAGGGTGAGGGGAAAATCAGTCAGACAATTATTGAGTTATGCAGGAGAGATGGAGGGCTCTCTCCCAATCCACCCTGATTGTATCATTGGTTGTGGTCACATTGGTCAAAAAATCCTTACATTAATACAAAGGATTATTGGGGTTTTCCACACTTTTCTTTGATACCTGAACCAGTTTCATCACTTTCTTCATTTTTGTCATTCCTGGATTATGTCCAGCCACCAAAAGAAAAATATCAGCTCTTTGCAAAACTCAATTTCCCAAGAGACAAGCAAATGAATGCATAAAAGGGGGAAAAAGTCTGAATGCCTTTGAATGTAACAAAATGAATTCCAGCTTCAGCTGCAACAAACATGTATCATTCATAAAAATATAAAAGCAACTTCCATGTAGCCCAGGACCTGCCTAATCCTTGAACTATATTTTCAACAATTATTGTTGACCTCCGATTGTTGTCAATAAGTGGAGCAGAGTAAAACTCAAAATTTGAAGTTCTAGAAACTACACACAAAAAAAAAATGAAGCTCAAAAACAAATATAAAAGCTTAAATAACCGAATCACAATTAAAATGTTGGTATACCCAGAAATGAACAAGCTTAGCATTTCACCTCTTTGTGATATTAATAAATTATGCTACCTCCTTTCTCAAAATCAGCAGTAATACTATTAGAGATTTAGTTGTAGTACATGATGCCGATTCAAAAAAATAAAAAAATGCTTTTATGAATAATAAAAAAAACTTACTTTTGATACATTGACAGTGTAATTGCATATAAATATAGTTGAATTTTACACCATTACATGATAGGTCATACTAATAAAAATTTTGAATGAATGTGTAAAACAAAATTAATCTTTAATAAAAAATTTAAGAAGTAGATTAATGACACTTACGAGAGCCCACTGCTTTCAACATTTTGCACGAAGAAGCAGATTGAAAAGTAGATAGAAATCAGCAATACCTTTTTGTACCCAACAGAGGGTATTACAGATCAATTTTAAATATTTGCACTAATAACAAAAAAAAAAAAATCCAAGAATTTTTCAGCCCTATTTTTATATTGGCTATGTTTGGTTGGAAGGTAAAAATGGGGATAAATGTTTAATGATTAAGCTTTATATACATAAAACTTAATCATGAAAAATTTACCACTATTTTCGTCCTCAACCAAATATAAAGTCAAAACTTCTAACCCAGCTTTACAAAGTTAACTTCTGATCAAACTCCGGAAAGAAACACGAGGTCAAGAAAAAGATACATCTTAGTGGAAGAAAGAAATACATGTTTAGTTTTCATAAGAGCTTTCAAAATCTTTTGATCCCCCAGAGAACCATCACATGAAGAGAGTAATGAAATCACAATCACAAACCCACACGAAATCCATGAAAATCAATTAATGCTGAATGCTTATAACAAAATAGCCATTCCATTCAAATATTTAACCCACCTGTCGAAAAATATTCTTTCAACCAGAACGGTTCCTTACTCGAGTCAGCCAAGGCCAACATGGGAGCAGCCCCAAAAATGAGCATGGAAAAAAGCATTTTGTTAACATAGGATGGGTTTGGTTGGGAAGTAGAAGAAAGGGTAAAAATTCCATAGACCAGCTCTATGTGCAATTTTTTCATCCATGAAATTTTCAACCCAATTTTTACTTCTCTTTTCAAATTCAACCAAGCACACCAAGATGTAATATTTTACGCTTTCAGCGGTCAAGAAAGACAAAGAATACAAAACTGAATCTCTGATCAAACATAGACTTACATAAAACGATCAAAATGTGAACTTGAAAGAAATGCAAACGACATTATTAAACAAACGCAAATAATTCTTCCATACAGCACCCATGAAGGCATTTCATATTCCATAATGCACCACACTATAATCACCAAGCAGTAACAGCCATGCGTGATTGAAGGAAAAGGAAAAGCATAAATTGTCGTGGGTATGAGCATGAACAAGTGATCACTCATCACGATCATTGATCACCCACCCGCAGTGAAAGGGAAAAGCAGAAACAGAGACGGAGACTGACCCAAGATTGATGATTGAAGGTATCAGGTATCAGCAATAGCAAGCCAAAGAGATAGGATGAACAGAAAAAGAAAGGGTCGTCACTCGTCAATCCCAAGTCAAGACTGAACTGCCATGGACACTGCTTTATCGTCAACATTGTGAAGTTAAAGAGCTCCACCAAGGAAGGCAAAAAGCTCTTTTTTATTAATTATTTTTTTTATTGGCTAACGTACAGTTGCTCTAGGGATCAATCAAATTACACCCCATCCCACTTGTTTGCTTTTTATTAAGCCCTATTTGATTTTTATTTTTTTTTTGCTTTTTATGAATTATATATAAAAAATAAAAATAATTACAGAATAAATAATAAATTTAATTTCTATGAACTAAATTTATGCCGTTGGTTGTGCATGATTTATTAAATAAACTTATCTATCATATTTGTTTCTTATATATTAAAAGGTTTTTGTTTTGGTAGCCTAAGAGTTTAGGTATTATTTTAAATTCAAGGATTATAATTTAATTTTAAGTATTTAAAATATTAATAAATTTGATTAGTGGGATATATTTCAATAAACTTTATAATTTTAATTATCTATCAAATTTTAAATATTTAAGTTAGCTAAACGGTACTGATATCCATAAACTTTATAATCCTTATATTAAAATAATAGATAATTCTAGTAATTATTTTAATTAAAAACTTAACAATAAATATTTTAATGAATTAATAATTGACAATTAAATAAATATTAAGAATAATATTAAAATAAATAAATTAATAAAAATTAGCATCATATTTTTCTTGGTTTAACCAGCATCATATTATTATATATTTAACATTCAAATATCATATAAAAAGGAACCAAAAATTGAATTTATCTAATACTCCAAATTTTTAGTTAAAATGTTCCAATATTTCCACTTTCAGTAGTGTTATTTATACTAATAGAGTATGGGATATTATATTAACTCACACTCCATTTATTATTCGATAGGATGTAAATTTTATTTAAATAGAATTCACACTTTATTTAATAATAGATAATAAATAAGTCAATATAATATTCCGCGCTTTAAAAATATCATTATAATTTCTCTTCCTCTTTTAAATGCGTCACCCCTCCTAATTATTGTGCACATGTGATTTGTTTGGTTTGAAAAAGATATCCTTTAAGTAGTCCCTACACATAGGTTAATAGATAAAGTAATAAGTTGTATTATTTATATTCATAAAATATAAAATATTATACCAATTTATATGTTATTTATTATTAAATGATCTTATTTAATGATAATTAAAATGTGAATTGATATGGTGTCATATATTTTATAAGTGTAAGTAATATTTTTCTAAAGCAATAATTAACTTCGTATGCAAAGGAAGCGAGTAGGAAATTTCCGAATTCAAATAATAAAGAATATGGTATTATTTTAATCCAAAAAGAAGAAGGAGAATATGGTGTTGTGGGTCCATTATCATCATTTCTGAATTCCCACGAATCAACGACGACTCCTTCTCGCATAAGCAGTCATTGATCTCCTCACGATCCTTGACTTATAACGGCGAAAATAAGAGCATTTCACACTTGACTGTGCTCCACGAAAGGAAAGTAATTTACTTTTGTCTCTTTGTTTCTTTTTTGCGTTTTTCAAATGGCCAAAGGATTTCAGAACAACTTTGTATACAGATGCGCTTTTCCCTGATGCCCAGGTCAAGTATAGGATTTTAAAATCATTGTTTACGTGAACTGATGAAAAAGTGGAGTTTTCGCCTTTATGAAATAAAAAAAAATCTCTATTTACATAAATAAATGATTTTAACATTAATTACCGAATCGTTTTGGGAAGATTTTATCAAAACTATAATAAAATCAGTCTAATTATACAACACATGTAATTTGTTAATTTTATTGATTTGTGCACTCTATTTTTAAGTAGGGGTTAAGGATTTGTATCTCATCTCAATTTTTTTTTTAAATTGTACTAGTATATTATTAGATAAATTACATTCATCTCCCATGAAGTTTGTGAAAATACAATTCGCATCCCCTCTGCTTATCAAATTTTAAGTATTTATATTATAGTCACACTTCTCATTCATGTAATTATTAAGAATTAATGAATAATATTTTTATGATATTAACTATTTTTAATTAATAAAGTTATAAAAATAATCTTACACATTTTGTTAAGTTTAAGAGTATTTTTATAATTTTATTCATTAAGAATAGTTAATATCACAAAAATATCATTCTGTTAACTTTATTAATGGCAATCTATGAATAAAGAGTATGATTGTAGTATAAATACTTAAATTTGATAAGTATAAAAGGGTGTGAATGTAAGCTGGATAACTAGAGTAGGTGTAAGTTACATTTTCATAAATCTTACGAGAGAGGTAAGGGTAATTTATCCTATATTATTTATATTATTTTATTTACAAATCTTTAAAAGTAATTCAGTTATGGTAGCACAATTGATGATGTATTGGCCCGCAAACTCAAGGTCTTTTAATTTTTTTTAATTTGTCTATTTTTGACAATTATTTTAAATTTTAATAACAAAAGGGACTTAACATTAATAATTTATTTATGTAAAAATCTTATATATAATGTTGGTCCATGAAATTATATATAATTAATTATCTTGATATAAAGATTATCACAACATATAATTTGTTTTAAAAACAATTAGGTACATTTTAGGACTAATATGACAAAAAGTTTAATACTATTATATTAAAAATGAATGCACATATTTAATTAGAAAACTATAAACAACTAATTATTGTAGTTAAAAAACACGTAGTTTGACCTTTTGTTAGGTCCATTGATCTAGTTGAGCTATTTCTAAAGTGGGTAAGTTGTTAAATAGAAAAATTAATTTTGTCAAAATTATGTCGTCTTAAGCACTTGATGAAATTCCATATAGGAAATGCTAACTTTTTTTTCAAGAATATTCTCGGAACCCTTCTCCCCAATTTTTTAATTAATTTTTCAATAATTTTCTAATCATATATGTGCATTAAATATCAACTATGCCCTTAGAATTTTTGTCACCTCATCCTCATATTCACAAGCAAGCCGGGTACTCACCACATCGCAAACAAGCTCAGAACTAAGCATATATATATACAAAATAACAACAAAAAAATTTATTCCTAAAAGGAATTAAATTTAAAAAAGAAAGTCGCCACCAATTTTAATTCTAGCTAAAATTAAAAAATCTTTTTATTTGTAAAACTAATCTATTGCAAAGAGTTGAGTGTGGGAGTCTAATTATAATTAGGGAATGATGAAAACTTAATCCTACTGCACCTTTAAAATATTCGTATAAATACAGTTACCCTAGAGCTCATTACACAAATTAAATTATAACTTTAATCATATTTATTTTTCCCAAAAAATATAACACTTATATACCAAAAGAGTGAATGAATAAATGAAAAGAAAACAAAAGAAAGATTAAATAAAAAAGGAGAACAAAATTTAAAGAAAAATTAATCTTGGCTTGATAGTTATTGACAACGCCGACATATCCTCTAGTACAATGAGGAACTCAAAGTCATGTCGTTTTTGTAGAAAATAAGTATGTGTTAGTGGATTTTAATTAAGAAACAAAAATAAAAATGTGCTGATCAATTTTATTTGTGAAAAGAATTTTAATTGACAAATTATTAAAAAGAGAAATCCGCTTTTGCATAGGATTCAAGTTAGCACTAGCTTGAAAATGATTGTGTGCTAGGCTATGGTTTCTTCGATGAACGGTTGTGGTTTGGTTTTCCAGGTAGGGGTTATGGTGGTGATAATGATGGTGATGGAGGCATTGGAAGAGAATGAATCAAAATACGTGGGTATTTCTTGCTTCTTTGTTCAGTTCTATGTCGTTACCCCCTCCTGTGAGTGTGTGATTAATCATTATATAGGGAGCAGAGCTGAGAGATTTTGGGAGTCAGTTAGGGTTAAGCTAGTTAGGATTCTGATTGATTTTGTTGAGTCAGTTAGGATTTTGATCTAATTTTATTTTTGTTGAGTAAGGTAAGATTAAATTCAAATTTCAAATAAACATAACAAGAAAGGGAAAAGAAAAAAGAAAAAAAAGTAAACTGAAAATAAAAATATGGTGTTCACAGTTGTCCCTCTTTATTTGTTTCTTACTCAAATAATATAAAAATGGTAATTTTTGATATTTTCATTGTAAGAAATTAGTAAAGATATAAACACATATTTTTGTTTCAACCTACATGTGAAAGTGTGTGAACAGTGAACACATGACATTGCTGAAAAGTATATGAAAGTATAAGACAGTGCTAAAAGTATGTTAAAGTAAATTAATAAAAGTTTGTTAAAGTAAATTGACAGTACTGAAAGTATGTGAAAGTAAAAGACAATGCTAAAAGTTTGTGAAAGTAAAAGACAATGTTGAAAGTATGTGAAATTAAATTAACAATGCTGAAAGTATGTGAAATTAAATTGACAGTGTTGAAAGTATGCGAAAGTAAAAGAAAGTGCTGATAGTATGTGAAAATAAATTGACAGTGCCGAAAGTATGTGAAATTAAATGACTTAATAGTTCTGCAAGTATGTGGAAGTAAATTGACAGTGCTAAAAGTATGTGAAATTAAATAATTGACAGTGCTAAAAGTATGTGAAATTAGATTGATAATGCCAAAAGTATATGAAAGTAAAAGATAGTGCTAAAAGTAATGTAAAATTAAATTGACAGTGCTGAAAGTATGTGAAATTAAATTGATAGTGGTGAAAATATGTGAAAGTAAAAGACAGTGCTAAAAGTATCTGAAATTAAATTGACAGTGCTGAAAGTATATGAAATTAAGTTGATAGTGTTGAAAGTATGTGAAATTAAATTGACAGTGTTGAAAGTATGTGAAATTAAATGATTAACAATGCTAAAAGTATATGAAAGTAAATTGACAGTGTTGAAAGTATGTAAAAGTAAAAGAAAGTGCTAAAAGTATGTGAAAATAAATTGAGAGTGCCGAAAGTATGTAAAATTAAATGACTTAATAGTGCTAAAAGTATGTGGAAGTAAATTGACAGTGCTAAAAGTATGTGAAATTAAATAATTGACAGTGCTGAAAGTATGTGAAATCAGATTGACAATGCCGAAAGCATATGAAAGTAAAAGATAGTGTTGAAAGTAATGTAAAATTAAATTGACAATGCTAAAAGTATGTGAAATTAAATTGAAAGTGGTGAAAATATGTAAAAGTAAAAGACAGTGGTAAAAAGTATCTAAAATCAAATTGACGGTGCTGAAAGTACATGAAATTAAATTGACAATGTTGAAAGTATGTGAAATTAAATTGACAGTGTTGAAAGTGTGTGAAATTTAAATGATTGATAGTACTAAAAGTATGTGAAAGTAAATTGACAGTGCTGAAAATATATGAAAATAGAAGTTTAATGTGTTAAAAAATAAATGATATGATAACTGAAGAAAAGTAAATGATGTGATAATAGCTGAAGAAAAATGATGTGATAGTGTTAAAAAGTAAGTGAGGTGATAGGTGTAGAAAAGTAAATAATGTGATAATTGTTAAAAATAAATGATGTGATAGTGCTGAAAAGTAAATGATGTGATAGTTACAAAAAAGTAAATGATATGATAATTGCTGAAAATAAATGATGTGATAATTACTAAAAATAAATTATGTGATAATTGCTAAAAAATGATGTGATCAAGACAGAAATTTAAACGATTGGGACCAAGACAAAGGAAATGATTGGAATATAGACAGAAAAATAAATGACCAGGATTGTGGTAGAAAAGTAAATGTTGGTGATTTAGACAGAAAATTAAATAACTGTTGTGCTGAAAGTATGTGGAAATAAATACTACACGATGCTGAATATTTGTGAAAGTATGCAAAATTAAATGCTTGACAGTGTGAACAAAAGAAATGACTTGCAGAGACATTGAAAAAGGCATGATGGATGGAAATGAATGATCTGTGTATGATGTGATATGTGATGTCTGCCTATGATCTGTGATATTTACAAAAAGTGCAATGATTCATGGTGCATAAAAGCAAATGCTTATAGATGATTATGCAATGATGGT
Source organism: Dalbergia cochinchinensis (assembly GCA_031216125.1). Classification (NCBI taxonomy): domain Eukaryota; kingdom Viridiplantae; phylum Streptophyta; class Magnoliopsida; order Fabales; family Fabaceae; genus Dalbergia; species Dalbergia cochinchinensis. The sequence goes on from CM062377.1 coordinate 49,390,479, forward strand.
ATGATGAATGGTGCGATGACTACGATAACTATGCCTAGATGATTTAATAGTGTAAGTGATAAATGCCCTGAAATGATGAAATAACTCCATACACATAGAATTTTGGCCTTTTGCCCTAATTTGGGGTATGAAAATGATGAATGTCCTAATGATTGAAAATGTGAATTCCCTAATGTGATAAATGAATCCATGGATGAAAAAATGGCCCAAGTTTGGCATATGAAAATGTTGGTGGTATGAGTATGATGAATGTCCTAGATGATTTGATGATTGAAACTTTGCATATGATGAACGATTTGTAGGTGGAAAAGTGCACGTAAAGGGGGGTTGAATCGTGCATAGCTTTTTTCATATTTTCTGAAACATCTAAAAATAAGTACTATCAAGTATAAAACTTGTAGTGTAGTGGAAATATAGTTAGTAACTTTAGAAAGTAGATTTCTAAACCTAGGTATATAAAATGTTCATAATTAAAAGGAATAATAGAATGACGAGAAAGATATATCAGTATATGAATAAATAAAAGCACAATAGAGAAATATAAAGAGGATCAGAGAATGAAAGAATAGACATAAAGGATTTTATACTGGTTCAACCAAACTGCCTAAATCCAGTATTCAACAACTGTTGAGGTTTCATTACAACAACTTTCTCAACCTAGAAAGCAAACTGGATAGTCTTCACATTTCCTAAGCTCTCATGTATGCCAGCAGAGAAACTTAGAAACTATCACAAGTTAAGTATTCATTTACCAGCCTCTCTAGGCTAAGCCGAGTAGTATTGCACTAGCCTCTCTAAGCTAACATGAGTAATATTGTTCTAGCCTTTCTAAGCTAACCCGAGTAGAATTGACACTAACCTCTCCAAGCCTAACCAAGTAGTCTTGACACCGGCCTCTCCAAGCCTAACCTGTGACCAATAGCAACCTTTACTATTATGCTAAAAGTAATCTTGCACCAGCCTTTCCAAGCTACAAGTAATCTTGCTCCAGCCTTTCTAAGCTACAAGTAGTCTTGACTAGCCTCTCCAAGCTAAACCATGAGCACTAGCAACCTCTACTGTCGTGTTGCAAGTAGTTTTACAGTAGCCTCTCTAAGCTATCTCACAAGATCAAGAATACAAAGGTTAAGTGTTTGGGTTGCCACTCAAACTAATCTATACTTAAGTTTCCTTAACATATAGATGAAAAGTTCCTGGGAAAACTTAAATGGCTTCCTTTTAACACTTCTTCCCTAGGGAGAGCATAAATCTAATTAAAAACATAGAATGAAGATTTTCTTACACTTTAAGGATAAAAAACTAATTACATGATATATATTGAATATTGCAGGAAGTGGGAAGAGATTTTTGTAGAGTTTCCTCTTTTGAATATTCAAATTTCTCATCGGCCTTTAAGCACAACATCTCCATTTATAGTGGTCTTTCTTTGTGACCGTTTGCCCTTAATTAGTTCTCCAAATGACATGTGTTGATCATTAGTTGTGTCTTGAAAGAAACAACTAGAAGAGATATTGAAAAATCTGTCATATTGGTTGTAGAAGCCGTTGTAATGTTTAGTTTTCTGATCTTCCTTCAGAAACTACTTTTCTACTTTCTGAACATGCTTTCTGAACTCCTCCTTCATAAGGCCAAGGTGGTTGATATAACGTCCTCCCTAGTACAACCTCATCCTTAAGTCATGACATTATACTCAAGAGTTGTTACTTATTAATTAGCGGACTTTTTTTAATTATCTATAGCAACTTTGATTTAATTGTGAAGTAACTAATTCGTAATTCTATCAAAATATATAGCAGAGAAACAAAGTATTTATTTAATAAAAGTCAAGTACAAAAAGAAGTTCTTCTATAAGCTTTAATGCACATCTATTCTTTACTATAATTACAGACATATATTTTACTAAATACAACCGAGTACAGCCTCAGGCACTAAACTAATGCAATTCCTATTTCTCTTATGTACGTGCCCTATAGTCATCTGGATCAACCTGGAGTTGACATAAGAATTCAAAAATATAGGGATGAGAATATTTTATAATTCTCAGTGCGCCATTCCCTCAAACATAATCATAACATAATTATTTAATTTCACTTATACAATTAATGTTATACAAAAACATATGCAAGGACAATAATTATTCATATTCATTCTCATAACCGTAGAACTCAATTCCATCCATTTTTCTCTTTTCATCAATACATGGAAGACTTAGCTCATACCAAATGGTATCTGCTGTGGATAACTCCACTTAATTTATACCCAATGATATCTACCGTGGATAACTCCACGATGGGTAATTCATACCAAATGGTATCTGCAATGGATAACTCAACTTAATTTATACCGAATGGTATCTGCCGTGGATGACTTCACAAATTATACCTAACATAAGTCTTGTTTCTATTTTGCACATATGTCAAAATATGCACGAGTGAAATTTATACATTTTCTTTTCTCATATACCTGCATTATATACTTTTTTTTCTCTCAAATGCATGCATAAGCCATATGTAGGCATTCATACACATTGTGATTTCAATCATGCCTCATAAACCAATCTTTACTTCCTCTAGCATGCATTTATATATCACAAGTTACATGGCCAAATATTTGACATCAAGTATTCATTTTACACTAGAACCAAAATGCCATTACATTATCAATTCAAGTCTTGGGTTCATTTCCAGCAATTGGGCAGATTTCACACCATTGTAGTGCAAATTTATTTGCACATCAAACAATCAATTTTGAGACTATAAAAATTATCCAAGACACTTTAATATGTCCCCAAGGTCCTATAAAAATTTCAGAGCAAATAGACATCTCTAACTATGTTAACAAAATTAGACAAATTTGATGGTCAAAGACCACTTAACCTCAGTTTAGAACTGAAATCCCATTATTTTTCACCCTATTGAGATAATTTAAAACAAAAATCACAGTTACATTCAAGATGTTCTCAGCATTTTATAAAATTTTCAAGGGAAAAATCAATCACTTGTTATGGTAACAAAATTAGGCAAATTTGTGGCTTCAGTTCTAACATATCACGCAGCACATGTACAATTTCGGTTCTTGATTTTTTTAAAATAGTTTGACTCAAAATCAGAAACCAAGAAAATTCGTGGGACTAGCTGAAGATGTTAGCTTCAACATATAATTTTTTCGACTCATGAAAATGCCTACAACATGCTCAGAAAAATTCGTGATTATCCTCTGCCTATAAGAAAATCAATTTCCAGCAAGTGTGATTAATACTTCTTTAGCAATATTTAATTTTCCATAACACCAATACACTACACCAAAGCAAATACATCTATGTATATGTGCAATCACACAATAGAACAAGAAAATATCACTTTTAAACCATCAAAATCTGCAGGAAACAAAATTTCATTAAACAAGACAACAAACCCTACTTTTAATAACTTAATGGATCCTTAGGTCCAAGGTGCTCCAAGATTGATTCCTTTTACTTTGAAGCTCCCAAATCAAACCCAAACCCTTCCTAAATTAGTAAGGAAGTGAGAATTAGTAGAGAATTGAAATTTTAATCGGTTAGAATTATAGGTGTTGAGGTGTAGATTGAGTTTAGAGAAGGAAGTTGGAACTTTTAACAACTCTAGGCTAGTGTTCTTAAGATTGAAACGCAAGATGAAGCTTTTGGGAATAGAAATGGCAGCTGTCTCTCCTTCTCTCTTGCTGACCGAAAATGAGGCTTGAAGAAGAAGAAATTTGGCTTCTTGAAGAAGCTTGAATCTTATGTTTATCTTGAAGTAAGGATAGCATTTATGTAGTCCAAGTGTAATTCTTTCTAATAATAAAAAGAACTGGATGGCTAGGATTTAATCTTGTAAAGTAAGATTAAATCTTAGCCTTACACTTGCCACATATAGGATAGACATTATCTTTTTTATAAGATTAGACTATCTTTCGATGTTAGAAATCACACACCGAAATTTTACCAAATGGGTAAAACACCATACCTAGGTAATCAAACATTACTCAAAAATTAATTCTAGGTATAAAATCCTCATTTCTAACTATTTCTAATCTTAATCCTCTCTTTTCTCAGTTTTGGCACTTCCAGGTCCCAATTCTAGGATTTTGATTGTCCCGATGGCCCGTGGGGCCTGCAAGGTTACTATTCATCTCGGCCTAATTTTTTTTAACACGTTTGTTGGGCCATCTTTATCATTTCTAAAATTGTCAGATTTTCAAAATTACGACTAATAAAGCCCAAATTAATTTTTAAATAATTTTTAGAGTATTATAGTTAATCAATTAGGGAGAAGAGATAACGTAGCAGTTTGAAACTGGATTTGACTTGATCATTTAAAATTCAAAATTTAAATTTCCCTCCTTTTCTTGTAGCATTCTGTGCTCCATAGTGAAGTGAGCTTTTTGAAATGCATAATCAGTTCCTTGAAGAATTCTTCACTTTTGATCTTCAATCCAATCTTCTTTGCTGATAATTTCTTTGCGATATTGATGATTAAAGATTAAGTAACACGTTGCTTGTGGACATGAGTTGATTTCTTCATCTTGAGTGTACTTTTTGATATCCCGTGCTATTTTCTAAAGTCTAAGGTCTTGGTTTCTTGTAGCATTGAAACTTCTTCTAATCATTAGCTATCAATTACTTAGATAAGGATATAATTTCATTTCTATTTCATTTCAGATCTCGTAATATGAGATAGACATGTTTACACATGCATTGTGAAATATATTCTCATCTGAGTAAGCCTTGTTCTTGCTAAATGATAGAAACCTGTTATAATCTTACAAGAAACTCAATAGAGACATCAGTCGTTCTTCAAAGCATTTTCTTTAAATTGGCTTTGTTGTTATTCAAAACAAATAAGCGCAAAAGGTTCTGGACCTAACAATCTCCCCCTTTTTGATGATTACAAACCAATTTGAAGAAAATCTTTTGAAGAGACAATGAAGAAATATTACAGAAATATAAACATGATATATCATATTCTTTCAATTTTATCACTTTGAGATTTTCAAGAAGTTCTTTTCTTAAGGCATCATATGGATCGTATAAAAATATTTTTGGCCCTAAGTGATATTTAATCATAGCTACTTTTGTTTCTCTTGAAGCATAAGATAGGCTTAACATACTTTCTAAATGCTATTAAAACAGATGTTAAAGAGAAAGACATTTAAGCTATAAATAAACAATCAACTTGATCATTTGTCAAAGGAAAGAAACTTTCCAAAGATCTTCATGCTTGAAAACCTAACAAGTAATACTTGTGATATTTTATCTTGATTAGATCCATTTTCAGCACATCATAATCCAAAAGAAATTTTGAAAGTAATGCTCAATGATATGATAAACGTAATAGAGCTTTCGTAATTTTGGAAAATAAACTGATGCTTACGTAGTTTTTTATGCTCAGAGAAATCTTAAGAAGGGTAAGATCAACACATTACTATGCAAGGTTTCTGAAGCTTATTAGGGATTAATCCCTGAATTTGCAAGAAAGAGCTTTTGTACTGAGCTATGAAACTTTTTTCATAAGAAACAGATCATGAAAAGATATTTTTAAAACAAAGGATATATGATCTTTTAAAACAGTTTTATGAAAAGAACATAACACATTTTGGCCCAATAACACAACACACTTAGAGAGAGCTTTATAGTTTGTTAACGGATCATAGTTGTTTCAAGACATGTAAGTGCGAGTTTTTGAATACTTGTCAAAAACTATTTGCAACTATATTTTAATCAAGTTATACAAAAATCTTTAGAAACATCTCATATGGATGTTAAGGATAATGTGTTCTGTTAAAGATAAAGCAAATGATTAAGCTCATCATACATATCAAGACTTAGCATATTAAACTAGTATTAGTGTAACGCCCGGGGATTGCGAAGTCAAGGAGTGATCGCCGGTGTAAGGAAGCACGGACAAGGAGCGGCTCTTGGCAGACATCAAAAGCGGAGGGGTACATGAATGAATCGATTACACACCCGAATGAGAGGGATCCTAAGACTGTATAGGTATGGGACTATACAGTTGAGGAGGGCTTATATGAATTGATTTGCACTACCTATACCAACAAGATGCATCTTCTTTTCGGTAGCCCAAACTGAAAAAACTCCACAGTTAAGCGTGCTTGACTTGGAGCAATTTTGGGATGGGTGACCTCTTGGGAAGTTTTCCTAGGAAGCGTGTGAGTGAGGACAAAGCAAGCTGAAAAGACCCGTGTTGGTTTGTGGGGACAGTCGTCAATCCATAAAGCAGCAGGGGATGTTACAAATGGTATCAGAGCCTGCACCTCTCCCAGTACGGTGTGGTTCGGGGGCGAACCAGGCAGAAGCTGGTGGGCATGTAACGCCCGGGGATTGCGAAGTCAAGGAGTGATCACCGGTATAAGGAGGCACAGACAAGGAGCGACTCCTGGCAGACTTCGAAAGCAGAGGGGTACATGAATGAACCGATTACACACCCGAATGAAAGGGATCCTAAGACTGTATAGGTATGGGACTATACAGTTGAGGAGGACTTATATGAATTGATTTGTACTACCTATACCAACAAGATGCATCTTCTTTTTGGTAGCCCAAATTGAAAGAACTCCACAGTTAAGCGTGCTTGACTTGGAGCAATTTTGGGATGGGTGACCTCCTGGGAAGTTTTCCTAGGAAGCGTGCGAGTGAGGACAAAGCAAGCTGAAAAGACCAGTGTTGGTTTGTAGGGACAGTCGTCAATTCATAAAGCAGTAGGGGATGTTACAAATGGTATCAAAGCCTGCACCTCTCCCAGTACGGTGTGGTTCGGGGATGAACCAGGCGGAAGCTGGTAGGCATGTAATGCCCGGGGATTGCGAAGTCGGGGAGTGATCGCCGGTGTAAGGAGGCACGGACAAGGAGCGGCTCCTGGCAGACTTCAAAAGCGGAGGGGTACATGAATGAACTGATTACACACCCGAATGAGAAGGATCCTAAGACTGTATAGGTATGGGACTATATAGTTGAGGAGGGCTTATATGAATTGATTTGTACTACCTATACCAACAAGATGCATCTTCTTTTCGGTAGCCGAAACTGAAAGAACTCCACAGTTAAACATGCTTGACTTGGAGCAATTTTGGGATGGGTGACCTCCTGGGAAGTTTTCCTAGGAAGCATGCGAGTGAGGACAAAGCAAGCTGAAAAGACCCATGTTGGTTTGTGGGGACAGTCGTCAATCCATAAAGCAACAGGGGATGTTACAATCAGAGTAACAACCAACATGTGCTCCTAAGGATACTTAGCCAAAGCTAATCATCAAACACATGTAGGCTAATATCCAATGTATATACGAATAAACAAGTCAGAGCATACACATTCAAGATAAAAAGCAAACATCTAACAGAGAGATATATGATTAGCTGAGCTTAGAAAGAGCATTGATATGATTTAGAGCTTAAGAAGAAAACTGGGCATGAAACATGAAAAAAGTATATGTAACAAAAGCAAACCCAAAAAAAGATAACATAAACATGATATATATGGATAGAGATGAAAGAACCGATTTATATAACTAATTAAGAGAAACAAATGTTAAGAGATATACGAATGAGGTTACAAAAAAAAATGCTAAACAAAAAGAGTCTTTGGGCTCCCCCTGAGTCCCTTGCATAGCCCTCAAATCAGCACAGCTCCCCTTGAATCTCGTTGGCATATGATTTTCTTCAAACTACACTTTTCTCCCTTTTGACATCATCAAAAAGGAGGTGTGCCAGGAAATATGACAACATCTTCAGTTTCTGCGTCTCAGTTCTTGTAGGATATCAGAAGTATTCTGGACAATCTGTCGCAGTAGATCTTCATGATTATGGGACCTATCTTCCAAGCTGTCCAATCTGTCAAAAATAAGCTGTTGGTTTGTTGGCAGGCTTCTTATTTCGGGATAGTTGAAATTTGGAGGAGATACAACTTGATGATGGCTAGAGGAGGATTGATCACCACTTTGATCTTGAGGTGGTTGAGGTATAGGTGGAACTGAAGTGAAGAATTGTTCAGTATGAGAAGAAGGAGAATCACTGGCAGGTGTAAAGATGGTTTCAAGAACCATACTTCCTGTATTATCATTTGATGATTGTATCTTGAAGGTTAGAGAGGATACATCATCATTCATCTGAATTTTGCTACCTTGATCAGTTCTAGATCCTGAAGTTTTGGATAGAGGAATAGTGTTACCACTGGGTCTTGAATCTGACATTAGCTTTGTAAAGTCTTTAGAATGTTGTCTAGATTGATTTCACATATCTTTGCATCCCTTTTCTCAAAAGTAAGATCATTGTGAGATTTCCTTATCCCAAAGTGAGATATGACAAATTCTATTCCAATCATATACTCATACCATTCATTTCCTGCGGGAAACATGAGTATTCAAAGATTTTGGTTAATAGAATCCCATAAGGAACTTCAGCAGTTTTCTTTTTTTAAGAAAAAATAGCACTCATCATGTAGTCAAGGATAAGTTTGGGCAAGTTTACTTTCTATTTTGTCAGTAGATAGAATAGCAACATGCAATCCATCCCAATTAATAAGTGAGTGCCTTCTAACCTTAAAAGTAGAGAGAACTGGATGAGGGTAAAGACATGGCGTGCATTAGAGTTTAGCATGGTAGTGGTTATGTTAGCAGGTTGATGTTTGGAAAAGTTTGTGAGACAACTGGAGACTTCCTATGCTGATACTCCAAGGGATGTGAACTAGACTTCTTCAAATGAGCAACTAATACCTTTATTAGGAGCATTGCTAATGCAAGAAAGATCGTTTAAGCTCAGAGTCATGTGAGTGTGTCTAATGTAGGTAATCAATAGGGAATCAGACATTGATTCCAACTGTGAATAGAACGCAGTGACCATTCCAGTGAAGACTTTATCTATGAAGTTTAAGAACGGTGTCTATCCCTAAAAGGAGACAACTTCCATTAGGATAAGAACTTGAGACATCAACTCCTATCCCAGCCTTTTCCTAGGGACAACAAGCTATCAGGAGAAGTTGTCAACATAGTGTTGCTATGATTGGGTTCATCAAACATGATTAGAGTACCCATGTTAGCAATATGACTAGAGCAGTGTAACATCCCCTGCTGCTTTATGATTGACGATTGTCCCCATAAACCAATATGAGTCTTTTCAGCGTGCTTTGTCCTCACTCACACGCTTCCTACGAAAACTTTCCAGGAGGTCACAAATCCCAAAATTGCTGCAAGTCAAGCACGTTTAACTGTAGAGTTCTTTAATAATGGGCTACCAAAAAAAGATGCATCTTGTTGGTATAGGTAGTACAAATCAATTCATATAAGCCCTCCTTAACTGTATAGTCCTATACTTATATAGTCTCAGGATCCCTCTCATTCAAGTGTGTAATGTAACACACTTCACACCATAAAGCTATGCTCAAGCCATAACCTTATAGTGAGTAGTTGTTACTTGTAACCTTTGCTTGATCTTAGAGGGGTATATATATATTATTACATATGAGCCAGCTTTTCGTGATAAACATAGAATACTCTCTCTTGGAGTCATTAAATTTGAACATTATGCACCTCTCCCAGTACGGTGTAGTTTGGGGACGAACCAAGTGGAAGCTGGTGGGCATGTAATGCTTGGTGACAAGGACGGGAGTGATTGCTGGTGCGAGAAGGCACGGACAAGGAACAGCTCCTGGCAAGGCTTCTAAGCGGAGAGGTACATGAATGAACCGATTACACACTCAAATGAGAGGGATCCTAAGACTGTGTAGGTATGAGACTATACAGTTAAGGAGGGCTGTGAATTGATTTGTACTACTTTTACCAATAAAATACATCTTCTTTTCAGTAGCCCATTACTAAAGAACTCCATAGTTAAGTGTGCTTGCCTTGGAGCAATTTTGGGATGGGCGATCTCCTGCGAATTTTTCCTAGGAAGCGTGTGAGTGAGGACAAAGCATACTGAAAAGATCCGTATTGGTTTGTAGGGACAGTCGTCAATCTATAAAGCAAAAGGGGATGTTAAACGCAGTACTTTCCCTCAGCCATTTAAGTTAGGTGTTTGTGTGGAAGATTATGTGAAGATAGGCCACAAGGATGAAGGCTTTGAAAGAAAATGGTGAAGAACCATAGAAGGATAGTAGAAGGTGTTGGTTGAAGAATGAGGGTTTGAGAGAGATATAAGAGAAGATAAAACAGTTAGGTGTGTAACATCCTAGTTTTTAACCCAATACTCTAGAACATATTTAGGTTAATCATTAGTCTATTACTCTTTTAGTCTTATTCTTCAAAACCTTTCATTAAAATACTTAGCGGAAGATACGAATAAATTTCCCTTTTTCGAAACTTGAAAAAAAACAAAACGTGAGCCGTGCGCTAACCTAACATTTGTCATAACCACATCGTGCAAGAAAAGTAATCACACCATTCATAAATATGAAACATAGCATCATACATAACAATCATAATATCGTTACTCCTTCATAAATACATAAATTACTAGTATCATTGTACCATTATTTACACCAAAATATGCCTATTTATATGAAGTGATCCTTATCCACCTATGAGGTTGGATGAGTATCAATCCAAAAGCTAAACTATCTATGTGCCCGCGGTGATCTTCTACTCCATTTGCTAGTGTGACCCTTAAGCACGAGCCTTAGAAGGAGTCATGAACCTCGTTGTAATCCTCGTCTAGAGACGACATGGAAGAAAAGGAAGGGATGAGAAACTCATTCAAGATTCTCAATAGGGATTATCGACTCTAACACGTGTGTCATCATCGTCGTCCCTAGCCACCTCGGTTTTAATTGTGAAAAAAGGTGTACATGCATAAGGTTCGGTTTTAAGCTTTCCAAATCTATTTATCCGAAGTGGGTGTCTTTTAGTAGGAGTCTTAATGTTATGGATACAACAGATATTTGATGAATGCATGACAATGCTATACGCACATTAACATGAACATCATTGCTTTTGGGCTCCACATAAAGAAACATAAGTCATATGCGTGGCATACAAGGCACAGTACTTTTCTTGTGACATCTCTCTCATAAGTTGAACTTTTAAGTTCTTTTTCTTTAAGACCACCCTTTTAACATATCCACCAAAAGTCCAACCGATTCACCGGTCCGGCGATAATCTGGTCACCAAACTACATCTCACCTATCGCCTAGGAATGAGCTCAATCCTAACTAGTCGTCACTAGATTTAATATGGGCTAATAGAGGGGTATACTTAATTTTCTTGGATCACCTATCTTAGGATCATTTCCTTCTTTAAAATGCTCTACTGGTATCCAGTACATAGTGAATTGTCCTCTTTGGCAAGCTCAATGTCAATACCCTCACGGATTTGTTTCCTCTCCACTGTAGCGGGAGGAATGCATCTCAGTGTTACGTCACATTTGTTCTGGGGGTGCTCGGCCGAACCGGTGTCACCCAGAACCATTCCTAGGGGTGGTCGGCCGAACCGGTGTCACCCAGGAGTTTTCACAAACTTTTCTCAAATTCTCAAGTTTGATGGGAAATTCGGCAGCATAACGGCGCTCACTGGATTTCCTTCAAACTTGCTTTGTGCCACGAAACTTGTAGGACATGCATAACCATTCAACATCATCATAAGACATCAAATCATTGTCATAATCAATCATACGTCTACTGGAAGTCATAAGGTTTGTTATGTCTCGGGACTTATGGTGTTTTATGTTTTGACCCTTACGGGTCTTTAACTTGCGGTATAATTATTCTAACATTCGCTATCAACCTCTGATGCACCTCAGGATTCCCAACTAACAATTCTTACAAATATTTATGTCTATCACTGAATCTGGACAGCATCATGCTTTAAGGGCAAGGTTTACATCTTGCGATTTACAGGGTTCTAGAAACTACGTTTTGGACCCTTTTTGAGTTCCGTCTTCGCCTAAGGCGCTATTAAGTAAATCTAAACCAATTATGAGGTATTCCTAAGCCCTTGACCTAATTATAAATCATGTTTACTACATTATAAGGGTGCTTTACAGAATCAGAAAATTAAATGTTCTAAGATTTCTAGAATTGCATTTTTACGGTTTTCTAGTTGCTAGTTTCTCTATAGGCTCAAAAATTCAATCCTACTTCAAATGTAACCAAATTTTTCATGATTCTTCAATCCTAAACTGATTATTATCATACTAAAACAGTTTTGGTATTGATTAAGATTAAAGGGGTTAAACACACATTAAATTCCAACTTTACAGTTTTCCTACGAGGCTAGTTTCTCCCCTAACATGCATAGAAGTGTTCCTACCTCATCATATATCATTTTCACACATTCTAACACATCAAAACATCATCATTCAGCATCAAACAGATCAAGATATTACCGAATCGTTCAATGTTCAAAAGACACATAATTTGACATCTCTAAAGCATATAAGTTGCTAGTTTCTCTTGGAATCATTTTAGGACTTCTAAATCTCTTTGCAAATCATTTTATTCCATCAAGAGGCTATAAATAACCTTAGGTCAGTAACCAATTTAATACTTCTTTAGAAGAGGAATAGAATCATAAGTCTTGTTAGTCATTGTAACACCCCGATTTTTCTGTCCGAGGGAAATGACCAAAATGCCCCTGAGGTCATTTCCTGACCCGAGTTCGAGGGTAACCAACTCGGTCATCCTCGAAGGGTCAACTCAATGCTTGAAGGGGATTGAATGGCCTTTGAATGCTTTCGGAAGCGAAAATTTCGTTTTCCGCAGTTTCAGGTCAAAATGACCAAAATACCCCTATAGCGTTTTTACGCAGGTAAAGGTGCCGTTTGAGCCCGGAACTTTTCCCAGAGGTTTAAAAACATGTTTTCATGTGTCTAGAGGTCTCTGTTCAAGTCCCGGTGGCCCCGGGCAGTTTTAGTGCAAAATTATGATTTTGCCCCTAGAATAGTGTTTTTGAGCTTAATGACGTAATTAAGCAAACCTAAGCAATATTAGACTCTAAACGAAGATTAATTAATTTCCCTAATTAATCTAGAGTCAAAATAATTTATTAAAGTTAATTAGAACCTAAAATTGCTTAGATTAAACTTAAATCCCTTTTTAGAACTCAAGACTCCTAGTCTTGGAATCTTGAATAGTGTTTTCTCTCTCCAATTCCTTAAATCAAGGAAATGTGTCTAGAGTTGTTTAGACTCTAAATTGAGGATTTAACTCACTAATGGTGCAAGACCACTCCTTAATTATGTCTAGACCACCTTAATTATCCATTTCCCTTGCCTAAACACTTTCTTACAAATTCCTAATCTTAAGCATAATCAAAGATACACCTAAACACAACTCTAAACCACAATTAAAATGCAAGAAACTCTCCTCCCTTGGCTGATGCATTTCGGCCAGCACACTCCTCTTTGGCCACATGTTTAATTATTTTCTCACTCAAAGAACCATGCTTGAGGTCATACCTTGAACCATACCTCACCATACCTTAAGCCATACCTCACCATGCCTCAAGAACACATTATCTCACCTCATGGAACTCATGGATGCCTCCAATTCTGCACACATGGCCGAAGCTCTTCATCACCATGAGCTCCCTCCATTTGTTTCATTTCTCTATAAATACAATGCCTTAAGGAGCTTGCACCACTTTTAGATCATTTGCTAAGTTTAGAAACACTCAAAGCTTTTCTTTTTCTCTCAAAGTTCTTGTGTTCTTCAAGTTCTTGGAGTTCTTCAAGTTTTTCATCTTCTTCATCTTCTTCTTCCATCTTCAAGTTCATCACATCAAGTAGGGATTTTCTTTCATGTATTCTTTTCTTTAAAGTTCTTGTTTCAAGCTTGATGTTCATAGTTTCTCTTGGTTCCTTTTAGAACTTCTTTTCTTCTCCTTCTTCCTCCTTATGTTTCGGCCATGGGCCTTTGGGAATGAAGGAATGAGAGCTTGATGATGAGAGTTTCATGATGATGTTCATCACTTGAAACAAACTCTAGAGCTTGATCTTTGTTCTTGAGCAAAATGTTTTTATGTTTTTCCTTTCTTGAACTCTTGAGAACTTTAGCTTTAATGATGTTTTAAAATGGCTCTATGAACTCAATGATGAGGACTCATGATGTTGGTGTTAATATATCATCAAGATCATGAACTATAGAGTTCTAAAATGTTCCTTTTTCTTCTTGAAGATTTCGGCCATTTCCTTAAATTTTCTAGGCTTCATGGTTTGTTTTCCTAAAAATGTTATGTTGAATTTTAAGAACTCTAAGCTTGACTTTACCTTGTTTGGATGAGTTTGGGTTATGGTTTAAATTCCTTTAAAGTCTTGTTAAGAGCTCTAGAAAGATAAAATGAACTTGCATAATTTATTTTATGCTTGCATTCATATTTACATTCTTGCTATGCATCTTTACTTTCTAGCTATCGCCTAAGAACATAAAGATTAAAATGGAACTTGTATCATCACTTAATTTAATTCTCGAAGCCTTTCTATTTCGGCCTTAAAGTCGATTGTTGTTGGGCCTAGAGCACTAAAATAAAGAATTGAACTTGCACTACCACCTAATTAATTTCTCGAATGCCTATCTATTTCGGCCTTAAAGTCGATTGTTGTTGGGCCAAGAGCACTAAAATAAAGAATTGAACCATGTATATTTACCTTCAAGCTTGCACGTTTAAGTTTATGCCTCGCATATTTACTTTCAAGCTTGCACGTTTAAGTTTATGCCTTGCATACTTAAATTTAAGTCATCACTTTACTTTGTAAGTAAGATTAAAAATGAAAAGCATGAGCACGTTTAGTTTATGTCGTAACTTAAGAACCTAGAGCTCAAAGACTTGCGCATTTCATTCCAAGATAAGGTTAAATGTGAATGCATTCCTTGAATGCATAATTTCGGCCAAGTAGTGATGATGGACTTTCAATGAGTTTTCATCTAGCTACAAGGACCAATAGTCTATGTTCTAAGTTTTCCTTAAAGCTTTACAAACCGTTTCAAGGTTATGTTGTTATGAGATATGACTTTACTCCCTTTTAGGAGATGAAATATATTTTGGTCATTGACCTAAGGCTTCTCTTAGCCTTTTGATGAATTAAAATGATTTGCAAAGAGTTTGTAGAAATTCTGGATTGATTCCAAGAGAAACCAGTTAACTTATGTACCTAGAAATGTCAATTTAACTCTCTCATTTAAGCTAAATGTTTTCGGTTCTGACGTGATGAGTGTGATGCTGTATGATGATGTTTTGATGTGTTGGAATATGTGAAAATATCATGTAATGATGTAGAAGCGATCCTATGCATGATAGGTAAGAAACTAGCTAACTAGAAATACCGTAAAGCTAGAACTTAACATAGTTTTGACCCATTTGTTTATGGAACTAATCCAAACTGTTTTAATGAGAACATAATCAGATTTAGATTGTTTAGACATGAAAAACTTGGTTTCATTTGAATTAGAATTGAATTCTAGCACCTATGGGGAAACTAGTAACTAGAAAACCGTAAAAATGCAAATGTAGAACTCTTGGAACATTTATTTTTCTGGATGCTGTCCAGCACCCTTACAACATGATAAACATGATTAATAATTAGTCCTTAAGCATGGGAATGCCTCATAATTGATTTAGATTTAATCCATAGCGCCTTAGGCGAAGAAGGAACCAAGAAAGGGTCTAAAACGTAAGTTCTAGAACCCCGTGATCACAAGTTAAGAATTCTACCCTATGCTTTTCAGATTTAAATGTAGATATGAGGATTATGAGTGATGTTTAATTATGAGCCCTTAGGTGCATAAAATATGAGTGACGGATGTTAGAGAACCAAATCTCATGATTAAGACCCGTAAGGGTCAAAGCATAAGCTACCGTAAGGATAAACGGTTGAATGTTCCATGATGATGTATGTTATGTAAATGATGATGATGTTATTCATATGATGAATTCATGAGGATATATGTTTATGTGGCATAAAGCAAATTTGGAAGGAATTCGGTGTAATGCCATCGTGCCGCCGAATTCCCAACAAATTTGGGAACTTAAAGAGATTTTGAAAATTAAGGTACTAATATGGGTTCTAGGATGACATCGGTTCGGCCGAGCACCTCCATAGAACTCATGTGACATCGGTACCAATTTATACTCTTAGGTGACACCGGTTCGGCCGAGCACCCCTAAGAGTTTTGCCCCCTAACCCGTACTCAGATAGTCGGGATTTATGATTTATGATACGCTTATCGTTAAGTGGTAAGTAAGAACTAGTGACGACTAGTTAAGGTATGAGCTCATAACCTAGATGTATGACACGTTCTGGGTGACACCGGTTCGGCCGAGCACCCCCAGTTCGATTGTCTTTTAGGGTGGCCCATGAGGAAGAGAAGTTTCATGATTATGATTATGTCACTAAGTTTGTCCCATATGAACGTTTCTATTGCCACTTTATGCCACTTAGTATGATGATGCTTGATGTTATGTTTTATGTATGTGCATTAGGTAGTGCCATGCATACATTTTCTATTATGTTGCATCCATGACATTAAGATCATCCTAAAATGAATGGACCTTGGCTAAAATATATTTTAAAGTTTAAAATGAACTTAATACATGCTCAGTCATTTTGTATAAATAAACCCCAGGTTCCTGAGGACGTAGATGATGACACCTAGGTAGTAGGAGGCTCTACTGAGATTCTTTAGCAAGATTCTCACTCCCTCTATCTCTTCCTTTCCGTCACGTCTTCAGATGGCGACGTTCGTAGTGTTCGTGGACACGCCGACATGGGAGGTGCACCATGACCCGGACCACGGGTCATTCCATCTTGTGGGTCGATGCACAGTTAGAGTATTCATGTTCATGGGTCGACCTTTCACTCCCCCTGTACATTCCCATCGTTTCTCCCCCGTCTCACCTTTTGGCGATGACTTGGTGTTCGAGCGCGCACGTCCCCAAGAGGAGAGGCTACGCCGTACCCCACCGTCCGCGTCTGCCGCTCGAGACTACCCCCAGTACGTGCCCCGTTGCCCGTCGTCTTTCTCGGAGACGGATCCTTCCGAGGATTCGGCCACCCAGGTACCCTCCGAGGGATCATCCCCACCATACCCATCGACTTTGGGGAGGATAGCGAGCCCACCGTGACTCAGCCGAGGCGTGCACGACGACCGGAGATGCGGCCATACCACGGGGATCCCGCTCGATCCCCGTTCCGTCTCTTCACGCCCGAGGAGCTCGCCCAGTTTCCCGGATATTTGCCTCGCTCACGAGATAGTCGCCAGTAGGAGGCCGTGGATGGCCCGGGTTAGAGCACACATCACTTAGATGGGGATAAACCTTCTTTTGTATAGAGGTTACCCCATTAGATGCACTCGGGTAGGGGAGTAGATTATGTTCATGTTTTATGTTGTATTTTCTTTTATGCATTTCCCTTGTACTAAATTAATTCCCACACTTATAAGTGGGCAAGTTATATATATATATATAAGATGATATTCAGTGATGTTCATGCTGTGCCTTATGTTATGATGTTGTGAGACATTTGTTTTACTATACACGGTTTACCGCTTATCGCATCACGCGACTCTCACTTTTATTTCAAAAAAAATTACCCGTATTTTCCGCTAAGTAATTCAAAGTTAAATGAGAACTATGAAGTAACAGACTAATGATTAACCTAAATATGTTCTAGAGTATTGGGTTAAAAATTAGGATGTTACAGTCATAACTTTATAAAACTCATCAAACTTAGAGAAAACACTAGAACATAGGTTGTTGGCCCTTGTAACTAGATGGAACTCATTCCAAGCTCATCATCATTATTTGGCCGAAATTATGCATTCAAAGAATACTCCCACATTAAACTTTAACTTGACATAGAATGGGCAAATCTTTGAGCTATAAGGTCTTTAAGTGATGACATAATTTAAACATGCTATGCACTTCATTTTTATCCTTCATTACAAAGTAAAGTGAGGGCTTAAGGTAAATATGCAAGACTTGAATTATAAATATGCAAAGCTCGAATTAAATATGCAAGACTTGAAATATAAATATGCAAGACTTAAAATATAAATATGCAAGTCCATTTATTTATTTTAGTGCTTTAGGCCCAGCAACAATCGACTTTAAGGCTGAAATAGAAAAGTTTTGAGATTTAGTTAGGTGATAGTGCAAGCTCTCATTTTAAATCTTTATGTTCTTTAGTGATGAAAAGTAAATATGCTAGATAAGAATGTAAATATGAGATGCAATCTATTCTTTATCCTTTAACTTTAAGTGATGGCTTGGAAATTAAATATGAATGCAAAGCTCAAAGTAAATATGTAATGCATAAGCTTGAATTTAAATATGAATGCTAGTTCATTTTATTTCTTATTAGAGCTTATACAAGACTTTAAAGGAACTTCAACCTCAACCCAACTTATCATGACAAGATAAAGTAAAGACAAGAGTGAACCTCAAGGGTTTTTTAAAAACACAAAGTTTCTCTTCTTGAGATGTGGTCATAGATAACATTTTTATTAAAACTCAAGCTTTAGAGACTTCATTGTGATGAACACATAGTCATCATCTAGAAGCTCTCTTCATCAAGCCATTGAGAACCTCATTGGCCAACATGGCCAAAAATGTGAAGAAAGAAAAGGAAAAGGAACCGAAACTTTTAAGAGGAAAATGAAACCTTTGAAACTCTAGAGACCATGATCTTGGTGATGCATTAGCACCAACATCATGAGTCCTCATCATTAAGTTCATGTGACCATTTTAAAACATCATTAAGAACAAAGATCAAGCTTTAGAGATTATTCAAGTGATGAACATCATCATGAAACCTCATCATCAAGCTCTCATTCCCTTGTTCTCAAGGCCCATGGCCGAAACAAAGAAGGAGGGGAAGAAGAAAAGAAGTTCTAAAAAGATTCAAGAGAAACTATGAACACATAAAGAGATTAAGAACTTTAAATGAAAGAAACTCATGAAAGAAATCCCTACCTAGTGGTTTGAAGATTGGGATGAGAGAAGAGGATGAAGAACTTGAAGAACTTGAAGACTTGAACTTAAGAGAAAAAGGAAACTTTGGAAACTTACACTTAGCAAATGAACCCAAAATGATGCAAGTTCACCCAAGCATGCTATTTATAGAGAAATGAAACAAATGCAAGGTGCAAATGAGGGGAGAGGCTTTGTCCATTACAGCTCATGGGCAGCCCCCATGAGTTCCATGAGGTGAGATGTTGTGATCTTGAGGCATGGTGAGGTATGGTTCAAGGTATGGCTCAAGCATGGTTCTTTGAGTGAGAAACAATTCAATATATGTTGTAAATGAGAGAGAAAGGGCCGAAATTGCATCAGCCATGGGGAGGGTTTTCTTGCATTTTAATTGTAGTTTAGAGTTGTGTTTAGATGTATCTTTGATTAGGATTAAGATTAGGAATTTGTAAGAAAGTGTTTAGGTGAGAAAATGGGTAATCAAGGTTGTCAAGACATAATTAAGGAGTGGTCTTGCATCATTAGTGAGTTATAAACTTATTTTAGTGTGTAAACAACTCTAGACACAATTCATTGATTTAAAGAATTGGAGAGAGAAAATACTATTCAAGATTCCAAGAGTGAAATCTTGAGTTTTAGAAAGGAGATTTAAATCTAATCTAAGCAATCTTAGGTTCTAATTAATTTTAATAATTTATTTTGACTCTAGGTTAATTATGGAAATTAATTAATCTTCGATTAGAGCCTAATATTGCTTAGGTTTGCTTAATTACATCATTAAGCTCAAAAATACTATTCTAGGGCCAAAATCGTAATTTCGCACTAAAATTGGCCGGGACTGCCGGGACTCAAACAGATGTTTTGAAACATGTAAAAACATTGTTTTAGACCTCTGGGGAAAGTTTCGGGCTCAAACGGAACCTTTACCCGCGCAAAACGCTATAGGAGTATTTTGGTCATTTTCACCCGAAACTGTAGAAAATGAGACTTTCGCCTCCAGAACCACTCAAGGGTCATTCAGTCCCCTTCAAACATTGAGTTGACCCTTCGAGGACTACTGGGTCGGCCATCCTTGAATTCCGGGCCGAAAATGACCTCAGGGCATTTTGGTCATTTTCTACTCAGACAGAAAATCAGGGCGTTACAAGGTGTTTAAGGTTAGGAGAAAAACAGAGCGGTTTGAGGAAGCGTGTTTTGGAAAATGAAGGTAAAGATGGTGTGTGAGACGTAGGGGTTTAGAGTGATATGACATGACTGAAAGTAAAGCGGCGTGGGAGATAGAAACTCTATCAGAGTGGAAAAATCCCACCTTTTCATTCTTCTTTCAGAAAAAGAGTTTTTTGACTCTTGATTATCTAGAGCAAGCTCGATCAAATTGAGAAGTGACTAAGTCATGGTTCTATTAAAATATATAACAATGAAATAAAACATTCATTTAATACAAAGTCGAATGCAAAAAGAAGCTCTTCTATGAGCTTTAATACATATCTGTTCTTTACTGTATTTACAAACACACACACACACACACACACACACACACACACACATATATATATATATATAACTAAATACAATAGGTGCAAGTCTCCACTATTAAACTACTGCAATTTGTAACATCCCCTACTATTTTATGGATTGATGATTATCCCCACAAACTAACACGAGTCCTTTCAGCATGCTTTGTCCTCACTCACATGCTTCCTAGGAAAACTTCCCAGGAGATCACCCATCTTAAAAATTGCTCCAAGTCAAGCACGCTTAACTATGAAGTTCTTTAGTGATGGGCTACCGAAAAGAAGATGCATCTTGTTAGTATAGGTAGTACAAATCAATTCATATAAGCCCTCCTTAACTGTATAGTCCCATACCTATACAATCTCAGGATCCCTCTCATTTGGGTGTGTAATCGGTTCATTCATGTACCCCTCCACTTGAAAGTCTACCAGGAGCCGCTCATTGTTCGTGCCTTCTTTTGTACTAGCGATCACTCCCCGACTTCATCCCCGAGCGTTACATAATTCCCATTTAATCCTTCCTATAGTAGCCTCACGGTTCTCTGCATCAACCTGGAGACGACACAAGAACACAAATACATAAGGGTGAGAATTCTAAAATTCTCAGTAAGACATTTCCTGTAAATACATAACAATAAATGTCACCATCATCGTTCCAGCCACTTCGGTCTATTTATAAAAAGTATGATCATGCATTACATAAAAATGGTTCATTTTTAAAGTTCAAAATCAATCTTTCCAAAGTAGGTAGCTTTTAGTAATTTTTCACTTATTTCACATATATCATAAAGCTCAAACATAGTAAATAATCCTAATTTAATATTTAAATATGACATGATTATGCATATGCTAAATGTAATGAAATTATCTCAAAATGACCTAGTTTCACTTATAGCCATAGAACTCAACTTGGTGCATTTTTCCCTTTTCATTGACATAGAAAAGATTTAGTTTATAGCCAACGGGTATCTGCCATGTACAACTCTACAAATAGGAAATAGATTGCTCATCAGGACTGAATTCATTCCTATACGTGATTATTGGACTTCATTTTTTCCTTTTCCGAATCTCACATAGATCTATTCCTAGCCGATACATTTACCGACTCATAATATTTCTAGGGAAGTTCCTCTTTTTTCTCTTATCTTATTCAACATATAAGTCTTGTTTTTGTTTTGTCCATATATCAGAACATGCACGATTGAAGTTCACACATTTTCTTTTCTCACATAATTGCATCACATATTTTTCTTTTCTCAAATGCATGCATGAGCCGCATGTAGGCATTCAATCATAAGTGATTCTCATTCGAAAACTTTAAAGCTTTATACTCCAAAGGTATTTCAAGGGACTTCTCTTCTCTTCAAGGACTCCCAATCAAGCTCTAAACCTTCCTTAAGCAGTGAGAAATTGAGGTATCAAGGTCAGGATTGATGAGCAATTGATATTTTAATCAGTTAGATTTGTATGTATTGATGTGTAGAATAAGTTTAGTGAAAGAAATTGGAAGTTTTAACAACTCTAGGCTAAGGCTTTTGGGATTGGAATGCAAGCTTGGAGCTCTTGAGAAATTGAAATGAAGGTTGCTATTCTTTTCCCTTTTCTGGCCAAGAATGTGGTTGGCTAGAAGTTATGTTGAATTTATCTTGTAAAGAAAGATTGAATATTATATAAGGTAAATGGATAATTCTGAAAGAAAGAAAGTTAAATGGATGGCTAGGATTTAATCTTGAAATTCAAGATCAAATCTTAGCCCGACACTTGTATTGAAAGGATATACATTATATATTTATCATGATTAAACTATCTTTTGGTGATAGAAATTGCACACTAAAATTTTACCGACCGGTGAAACATCGTACCTGGGTAATTAAACATTGCTCGAAAATTAATTCCAGTCCTAAAGTTCTCATTCCTTACCACTTCTAATCTCAATCCTATAATTTCTCAATTTTAGCCACTTCCAAGTCCAAATTCTAGGGTTTTGGATGTCCCGACAAGCCCATAGGGCTTGCAAGGTCACTATTCACCTTAGCCCAACTTTTTTTTTAACACATCCTTTGAGCCATTCTCATCATTGCTAAAACTATTAGATTTTTAAAATTATGACTAATAAGTTCAAATTAATTTTTTAAATAATTTTTTTCTCAGGGTGTTACATGTCACAAGTGATGATTTGGTCATATTTAGCTTTGCTGAGTATACATGTGAGTAGGTACATAGCTTTTGAATTCAGCTGAATCTTAGCCTTGTGTTGCTCTGTCCTTCTACTTTGGTGGACTTCTCTTGATAGTTGAGGGGGCATCATTTGTCCCTGGAACTTCTTCCATTGGAACATAATCTCTTTCTTGTATAATCTCCCACAAGTAAAACTTGTGTATTTTATGAACAACTCTATTTGATCTCTCCAGTAGGCATAATCCTCACCATCAAAGAATGACAGTCTATTGATGGAGTATCCTTTAGCTATGTGAATATTCTATGCCATTCGTTCCTTAGATCTTTGTCCTCTACAGTCATTAGAATGCTCAACCCCTTAGAGGCTAAGCTTTGATACCACCTGCAGGTAGGAAAGCGCACAAGAAGGGAGGATTGAATCATACTTCATTTTTTCTTTCCTTAAAAACTCAACCAAGATACTATCAAGAAAGCTTGAAGTGCAGTAGAAATAGTATTAGAAATATTTGAAAGTAAGCTTTCTGAACTAAAAAAATTAACTTAAGTACTTAAAAGAAAGTTTTCAGAACAAACACAATGAATATGCTGAATGCAGTAAATAAATAAAATATGAAGGAGAAGAGAGATACTGTACAGGAGCTTTTATACTGATTCGACCAACTTGCCTATATCCAGTTCTCAACAACAGTGGAGTTCCACTAAACTTTTCTCAAAACAGAGAAAGAATAAGGATAGTTTTTATAATAGTTTTTCTAGGTTTTCACTAGTGACCATTAGATAACCCCTACTGCCACCAACCAAGTAGTTATTCACCAGTCTCTTCGAGCTGAACCAAGTAATCATTGACTAGCCTCTCTAAGCTAAACCAACTAGTCTTTAACTAGCCTCTCTAATCTAAACCAACTAGTCTTTACCCAACCTTTCTAATCGAAACTGAGTAGTCTTTAACCAGTCTATCCAAGCTAAACTATGACCAGTGAAACACATTTATTGTCACGTTGCAAGTAGTCTTTGACTAGCTTTTCCAAGTGAACTCACACCATCACTATTGGGTAGAGGTTACAAAGGTTTATGTTTGGGCTTGCAACTCAAGCTAACCTACACTCAAGTTCCTTAAGATTTACAGTGAAAGACTTGGGAACAACTTAAATGACTTCTTTCTAGCTATTCTTCCTTGGAAGAATGTATGAACAATGAAGGAACGTAGAAAGACGATTTTTACAAGGAAGGAAAATGATTACAAATGTAATGAGCTTTGCAAGAAGAAAGGAGAAATTTTCACAAAGTTTTTGCTCTTTGTATCTTGTCTGTCCCCTTTTTTTTTCTTTGAATGCACCACATCTCTATTTATAGATGGTCTCCCTTGTGACCGTTGCCCTTGATCAGATCTCCAAGTGACATGTGTTGATCACCCATTTGTATCTTGGAAAAGCAATCTAGAAGAGTAGGCTGTCTGCTTGTTAGAGCTATTGTAGAAGCCGTTACAAGGTGGAGGTTTTTGATATCCCTTCAAAAACTGCTCTTACTTTCTGAACTCTTTTTTCTAAAAGCTGGGATAGTTGACCATGATAGCAAAAGAGATGTCACACCAGTTTTGACACTAGGTTTTGACTTTTCAAATTTGAACTTGAATTTTGAATTTCCCTCCCTTTCTTGTAAAGTGCACTGCCTCACTGTACGTGAGCTTTCTGAAGTGCGGTAATATTTTCTTGATGAATCTTTAGTTTTTCTTGTCTTCAATCATAGCTTGTTGATGATCAAAGCATTACAAGAGTAATGACTAAAATAGTAGAATACTTTGGCTTCAAGAATTGATTGACATCTTCATTTCAGGTGTACTTTTTGCAGTCAATACTACTTTCTTAGGTCCCAAATCTTGGTTTCTTATTCTGGTGGCTTTTCTTCAAATTGTTAGACATTTTAAGCTTTTTTTGGACATAATTATCATCTCATTTAGGTCATATCTCTTAAATCGAGATAAAACATGTTTGCATATATAAAGTGAAATTATTTTTCCTTAATGAAGCCTTGTTATGCTAATGATAGAACTTGTTTAGCTACTCAAGACACTCAAAATAAACATTAGTAATTCTTTAAAATATTTTTCTTAAATTGGCTTTGTTGTTATTCAAAACATGTTGCATTAAAGCTTTCATATGTGTTCTTGAGCTAACAAAAAGTAGTTTCTGAAAGTAGCCTCATAAACCTCTATTTCACGATGACTTCTACAACTACTCTGACAGCATCGAGCTACTCTCTATACTACTCTTTTGAGATACAAAAGAATATCAACACGTATTACTTGGAAAATAGATCAAGGACAACGGTCATATTTGCATATCTTCTATAAATAAAGAGGTTGTGCTTACAAAGAGAAAACTTTGAAATAAAAAAAAGAGCTGAAATACTGAAGAATTTTCTCCTCATCTTTTCAGTAAAAACATTACTGTTTGTAATCAGTTCCATCTTGTAAAAACTCTTCTTTCTCATTCTTAGTAGATCATACATTCTTCTTAGGAAGAATTATAGAAAAAAGTCATTCGAGTTTTCCAGGTTTGTTGTTGTTTATCATAAGAAAACATAAGTGTTGGTTAGTGTTGAGTGATAAACCCAAACACAAAACCTTTGTAACCCCGATTCAGTAGTGATCGCTATGAGTTAGCTTGGAAAGGCTAAGCAAAAGCTACTTGTAACATGACAGTAAAAGTGAACTACTGGTCATGGTGTTAGCTTGGAGAGGCTGGTCGAAGACTACTCGAGTGTGATAGCAGAGTGTACTTGCTGGTCACTGTGTTAGCTTGAAGAGGCTGGTTGAAGACTACTCAGGTTGTGATGGCAGAGTATACTTGCTGGTCACTGATAAGAGGTTGAGAAGGCTACTATAAAGACTATCTAACTTTCTCAGGTTGAGAAAGGTTTTAGTGGAACTCAATGGTTATTGAGAACTAGATGTAGGCAAGTTGGTTGAATCAATATAAAAACTCTTGTGCAGTATCTTCTTCTCCCTTCATCTCTCTTTTATTTACTGTCTTGTGTTTATTAGTTTGTGTTTTTTGGAAAACTAGTCCTTCCATGTTATATTACATATTTGAGTTCAGAAAGTTACTTTCTGACATAATTAACGTTGTTTCCGCTATACTTCAAGTTTAATATTGATAGTAAATAAGTTTAAGTTTCTCAGAAAAAAGAAAAGGAAAGAAACACAAAGCACGACTCAACCCCTTTTCTCGTGCGCTTTTCTACCAATATCTACTTCTTTTAATTAGTTCCAATAGCTACCTTTAAGACTTTACAAGCTTGAATCTTGATTTTAATCAGCTCAAAGTTTGGTTTCAACACCTTTGTGTTGATTAAAAATGTTTTTAAGGATTTAATTAGTGAAAGTTGTTTTCTTTGTTGTTCTTTTGTGTTCTAAAGCTTTGTTTTAAAACTTTTTTGGTTAAAGTCTCTTTTTTTATGGAGATTTAATTGGTAAGAATTCTTTCTTTGATGTTCTTTGCTTTTAAATGAGTTTTCTTGCAGTTTAATATGTGGAAATAGCTTTAAAACTTTAGTTTTGAAATTTAATCAGTTTGCTTTGTTAAAAATACATTTATGAACCTTAAAGGTCAGGTCTTGATCTATGAAAATAATTTTCAAGGTGTAGATAAGGAGGTGAATATGGTGGTCTGGTTTGGTTAGAGGAGTAGTTGCTTTTGTTGTTTCAATTCTTGGTTATGGATAAGGGTGCTAAATGATGTGTTTTTAGTATGTGGAAAAGATTATTGAACAAAGGTGTTCCTAAATGCATTTTCAACCCTAATTAATATTATAATTATGAAGAGTTTTTTTTTTAGTTTTATAACTTTAGTGTGTTTGTGAAATATTGTGAATAATTATGGAAATGCTAGTATCATGTAACTGGTAAAAAAGTGGATTTTGAACCCTATTGCCCTATACATATGTATTTTCATCCATGAGACCTTTTTCATGGCCAAGGTTTGGTTTTTGATAAATGAATAGCTTTAGAGTGTTCACTATGCATTTAAAATAGTTTTGAAAATGGTAGTTCTATGAAGGATTTCAAAGAATAAGTTTGTAAGGAATGATGTTGTAATACCCCAATTATAAACATTCCATAAAAATAAAAATAAAATGACCTCTAAAATTGCCTTTAGGACCATATTCTAGTTTCCATATATGCTAGGTAAAAACTGAAATGTAAGTTTTAAAATATAGCTTTGTTCTCATCCTGTCAAACATGATCTTCGTCTACTAATTTTCAAACATCTTAAGCTACAGATGTTTGGTTAATGTGATTTTTATGGCGTTAGAAAGCTAATTTAATGATCTATAACTCCTATTTATAGCCACAGGCCAATTTTGTAACGCCCCGATTTTCTGTCTGAGAGAAAAATGACCAAAATGCCCCTGAGGTTATTTTCTGCCCGGAATTCGAGGATAGTCGGCCCAACAGTCCTTGAAGGGTCAACTCAATTTTTGAAGGGGATTAGATGTGTAACGCCCCGATTTTCGCTAAACTTTCATAATGACCAAATTGCCCCTGAGGTCATTTTTACCCGAAACACGAGGGCGGCCGACTTTGGCCATCCTCATAGGGTTCATATGTTATATGAAGGGGATTGTATGAGCATGAATGCCTAACAAAGCGGGAAAACCTCATTTCTGAGATTTCTGCGCGTAAATGACCAAAATACCCCTGTAATGCATTAAGGCAGTATTAAGTTCCGTTTTGACCCGGACTTTGTTCTGAGGTTCAAAACAATGATTTTAAGGCATAAACTATGTTGGTTTAAGTCCCGGAGATCCCGGACAACTTTCGGTGAAAATTACGGTTTTGCCCCTGCATATTGCATTTTCGGCTCAATGAGCCGTCTAACTCCAAACCTAAGCAATATTAGGCTCTAATTAAAGGTTAATTAATTTCCATAATTAATCTAGAGCCAAAACCATCATTTAGAATTAATTGGAAACTAAAATTGCTTAGGGAAAATTCAAATCTCATCATAGTCTTATTCTTTAAAAAGGAAAAAGAATATGTGAATAGTGTCGAATAGTGTTTCCACTATTCACATCAACTTTTCTTTTTGAGACAAGTTGTCACACTCACATCACTAGTTCTAGAGGTGTTGACTCCCTAATCCTTCTAGACCACCTCTAAACCTAGGGATTTATGGTTTTAATTAACCTATTAGTGCACCTAAGTACCTACTTAGCAATTTTTAATCCTAAGCCTAATCTATGTCACACCAAAACACACTTCTAGAACATGGTTTAAGGAGATATTTCTCCTCCCCAAGGCTGCCAAGAATGGTGCCATTTTCTCTAGAAATCATCAAAAAAATTAGTCTATGTGTTCAAGCTATCTTGTGACATGTGTCTTGAACACTTTCAATCAATGATCAACTTTCAAGAAAAATTGTCACTCAAGACTCAAAGAATATTTTATATGGTCAATCAAGGTTTTCAATTCATTTCTAAAATGAATTAAATTATGTCTTTCAAATTCAAAAAGAATGATTTGTTTTTGTGGTCATTCAAGCTTTCTATCAAACTTTTTCAAGACAACATGTCTTACAACACATTACCTATGCTTTGGGAATTTAAGTCTAGAAAATTTTCTCTTCTTTTTGGGCATGAGAAGCATGGTTTCTCTTCAGATTTTGCAGCCCAAAATTTTAAGTTTTTATGCATTTTTAAAGGTTTGAAAATAAGGTACATGCTAGCCATACTTTAGGACATGCATAGCTAGACTTTTCACCATGCTTTGAATGACTTTACACCATGCTTTGAACAAGATTTTTCCTCCCTCATGTGGCTGAAAAAGTGGCCGAAATCCTTCCCCCCAAAAGGCCTCCAATATTCAATTTATTTCACTTCTCTATAAATAGGTAGCTTAGGGAACTTGAAGCACCTTTGTTCATTTCACTAAAGCTTTGAGTTAGAGCACTTTGAGTTCCTTTCTCTCAAGTTCAAGAGCTCATCCTCTCCAACCTCTTCATCTTCTTCACTTCCTCTCAATCTCAAACTCTAGGTAGGGAGCTCTTTAAGAATGCTTTCTTTTACTTTCATGATCAATGTTTATCTTGCTTGAAAGTTGTGTTGTTAGTAAGTTTTCTTCCCAAGCATTATTTCGGTTTCTTCTTTTCTCTTCCTTTTCATTTTCGGCCTTAAGGCCATGGTAGTGAGAGCTTGATGATGAGTGCTCTCAAAGATGAAACCATGAGTTCATCTTAAAGTGAGGCCTCTAAAGCTTGAACCTTTCTTAAGAAAAAGTTCCATCCTTTCTCCTTTTTCTTTCATTTTCGGCCTCTAGACCAAAATGAGGAGAGCTTGATGATGAGTGCTCTTTTGGGATGACCATGTGTTCATCCTAACATGAGACCTCTAAAGCTTGAGTTTTGTTTGAGAAAAGTTTCATCTTTTTCATGTCTTGGTTAAGACAAGGCTATGTTTTTCATGAAAACTCTTTTTGAGCTTTTGTTCCTTGATGTTTTCGGCCATGAAGGCTTAAAGAGCTTGGAAAAATGGTAGCTTTGTAATGAGCACTTCATGTTGGCCTTTGTCACATGATCAAACTCTAAAGTTTGAGTTTTTCCAAGAAAGGTTTCTCTTTTCAAGTCTTGGTCAAAGAATGAGTTATGTTTCTTTGATGCCTTGAAACTTTCCTTTGCTTTTTGCTAGTTTTCGCCATGAAGGCCTCTTGGACTTGAAATATGAGGAGCTTGATGATGAGAGTTGTGTGATGATGTTTGTCACATGAACAACCTCTAAAGCTTGAGTTTTCTAAAAATAAGTTTATTATTTTCAAGTTTTGCTCAAGACATAGTTATGTTTCTCTTGGATCTTTGAAAACCCCATTTCTTTCCCTTGAGTATTCGGCCATGAAAGGCTTTGGGACTTAGAAAAATGGTAGCTTGATGATGAGGGCTTCATGTTGATGTATGTCACATGAACAAAGCTCTAGAGCATAGACTTGGTCCCTAGGCCAAGCATATTTCGGTTACTTTCTTCCATGTTGGTCATGAGTTTAGTTTTCTTTTCTTGTGAGGATGAGTTATGGGTTGAAACCTTGTTTCCTTTAAAGTCTTGCAAGAGCTCTAAACAAGATATAAAAGAAGTTGCATCCACGTTTACGTTTATGCTTTGCATTAGCACGTTTATTTCTTATGCCATCACTAAGACCCAAGATAATGAATGAACTTGCACAATGCACGTTTATGTTTCAAGCTTTGCATCTCATTTTATGTTTCAATTCATCACTAAACTCTAAGAATAAGAATGAAGATGCATTTCATCTTTACTTTGTGCTATCACTTTATTTTCTAAAGGACTATAAAATGAAATGCATAGCACGTTTATTTTATGTCATCACTTGAAACTTTAGAGCTCAAAGACTTGCCCATTTCATCTTAAGAAAAGAATTAAATCAAGGAGGTATCTCCTTGAACATCATTCGGCCATGTGGTGTAAATGGCTCTAGGATGAGTTTCATTTAACTACAAGGGCCCATAATGCATGTCTTAGAATTTTTCTAAGCTTTGATGCACTTAACCAAGGTTTTAAACATGTTTTTAAGTTTTAAATCCTTGCCAAGAGCAAGCCGAAATGGCTGCTGCCCTTGGTGTTCCATGATGAGTTTTGGCAAAATAAACTTTGATCTTACATAGTCTTGAAGTCCCAAAAAGGTTCCAAGAGAAACTAGCAAGTTATATGGTTGAAAGAAAGGTTTTTCTCATGATTTTATGCCTTAAGGATTTCGGTTCTGCCTTAATAACTCCAGCACCTTAAATTCTGTTTTGGGTGGTCTAAATATGTTGTAATACCTTGCCAAGTATGTGATAGTTGTTCTAGACTCGTTAAAGCATTGTTAGTGACTTTGTTTGCTTAATGTGTGAATTCTAGAACTATAAAGAGTGGCAAAATGAGTTTCTGCCCAGCCTTGATAAAATATTTAGAATCACATTAGATTATGTCTAGATGTATGGGAGTGACTCATAATTGGCTTAGGTATTAATTATTGCACCATAGAAAAAGTCGGATGCGAGAAAGGGCTTAAAACGCATTTTCTAGAACACGTAATTCATCAAATATGAACAACTACATAAGGCTGTCCAACCATAATTAATTAGGAATTAGAACCTAATGGATTATGGTAATGAGGTTAATCAATCCCATAAATATACTAGAAAGTAATGGGAAAGTTTGAGGTTACCCGATTTAGGGATTTTTACCTTAAGGGATGATTATGCGCCTCTAAGTTTGATGATGAATTGATGTGTTAGCTCATGACGTGTATGGTGCCATGTTAACTATTATCCCTATGTGATAGCGTGTATTAACATGTTATTATTATTCTTTAAAAAGGACTTAAAGATGCCGAGGTAGTAATTATGTGTTATGCATTAATTATGTGGCATCTTAAAGAAACATGTTAAACTTAGGATGACTTAGAACATCAGAATGCAATCCTTTGAAACCACCGAATTAAGGGTGGGGACAATGTGATTCTAGCCCCCTAAACCCGTACTTAAAATCGAGAAGTTGACTTATCCAAATGGATAAAGTCTAGATGCTAGTGACGACTAGCGTGGTATGAGCTCATAACCTAGAGATTTCTCAAAAGGGAGAAATATTAGGTCGGCCCAGTTAAGTAAAGGTTCTTATGTCACCTAAGTAAACCAGTTATATGATTTATGTTTCATGTACCAGTTATATGATTTATGTTTCATGTACCAGTTATATGATTTATGTTCCATGTACCAGTTATATGATGCATGTTCTACGTACCAAGCTACATGATTTATGTCTATGATTTTAGTATATAGCCTATGTAACACAAGTGCCATGTTAAAAAGAACGGATTCTCGGAAAATGAGATTTTGGAAAACTCATAATCGAACCTATGTATGTCCATTATTTTATAAATAACCCGAGATTCCTGGAGACGTATATGATGACACCTAGGATAGAAGGAATACCCTAGTGAGTTTCTTTAGTAAGAATCTCACTCCCTCTATCTTTTCCTTTCCATTACGTCTCCAGAGCGAGATGGCGACCTTCGTCCTATTCATTGACACGCCACGGTGGGAGATCCACCATGACCCGGAGCATGGGTCATTTCATTTTGAGGGCCGGTATCGCGGCGCATCTTCATGTTTTTAGGACGGCCATTCGCACACCCTTGTACGATTATCGCTTCTCCCAAGATCCCCTATGGTGACCCCGCGATCTTTGAGCATGCACGGCCACGACATGAGAGGAACTCGCGGACCCACTCTGCGGTTCAGCGGACGCGCCGCAAAGACGTGCCATCATCGCAAAGACTCGAGGAGGACCTTCAGAGGATTCCCCATGGACCATGAGGGCTCGCTCACCGCCTCTGCGACAGATAGGCGGCGAGAGACAAATCACTCGGCGTCGGAGGGCTTCTGCGTTCGGACCACGACCGACGTGGGCGGCACGCTCATCCGCAGGCATGCTCGCACTGCCGAGCCCGCCGTGGATTGGCTACGTTCCTCCGCACTGTGAGTCTGCTATGGAGATTGGAGGGTAGTCCTTAGTGCACGCACGTCACATAGTATGGATGATACCTCTTTTGTGTTGAGGTTATCCATCTTAGGTTGCACATGGGTAGGGATGCTTCTTTCCAGTTCTTTTCCATGTATTCTATTTTTCTGCCGTATTCATGTTACTATGTACTTGAAGAGTCCTGCCCTGTAGGGTAGGCATATTTTATCTATGAGGTATTTCAGTTATGATTGATGTTATGTTCGATGTTATGGTTTGGAGCCATTCCTATGTTATCGTTCCGTATACTATGATACTGACTCGTAGAGTTACGCGTGGCTTCTATTTTAAGTAACGATTTCAAAAAAAAAAAAGTTGGCTCGTATTTTCGTTAAGTCTATTTTCTCAAGAAGATGAACCATGCCAGTAAGTAACGACTAATATTTGGCCTAAGTACGTACTAGTAGTATTGGGTTGAATATTAGGGTGTTACAAGATGGCCCTTGAGTGATTTCGAAAATGAAAATCTTGTTTTCTGCAGTTTTGAGTCAAAATGACCAAAATACCCCAATAACGTTTTCACACAGGTAAAGGTGCCGTTTGAGCCCGAAACTTTCCCAGAAGGTTTGAAATGATGTTTTCATGTGTTTAAAAGTATCGGTTTAAGTCCCGGTAGTCCCGAATAGTTTTTGTGCAAAATTACAATTTTGCCTCTAGAATAGTATTTTTAAGCTTAATGATGTAATTAAGCAAACCTAAGTAATATTAGGCTCTAATCGAAGATTAATTAATTTCCATAATTAATCTAGAGTCAAAATAAGTTATTAAAATTAATTAAAACCTAAAATTGCTTAGATTAAACCTAAATCTCTTTTTAAAACTGAAGATTCCTAGTCATGGAATCTTGAATAGTATTTTCTCTCTCCAATTCCTTAAATTAAGGAATTGTATCTAGAATTGTTTATACACTAAAATGAGTCCCTATCTCACTAATGAAGTAAGGGCACTCCCTAACCTTGTGTTGAAATCCTTAATTACATCCTTAGTCACCTAAACACTTTCTCACAAATTCCTAACCTAAAGCCTAATCTAAGATGGATCTAAATACATAACTAAACCATAATTAATGAGACATCTTCCTCCCCCTTGGATGCTCCAAAATGGTGCCACCTCACCCTCCAATATCCACCACATGTTTGAATTCTTACACTCAAAGAGTCATACCTTGAGCCATATCTCACCATGCTTTAGGCTATACCCGACCATACCTTAAACCATACCTTTGAATGATTACATGTAAGAGATATTTTCATTTTTCCCCCCATGGCCATGAGAATTTCGGCCACCCCCTCGATTCATGCACCCTTGATGTTGTTTTTCTATAAATACCATGCTTGGAAGAACTTGGGCACCTTTTGAGCATTTACTAAGTATAAGTTTCAAGGAGCATTCTGAAGCTTCTCTTGTTTTCTCCAAGAGTTCTTTTCTTCTTCATCTTCTTTATCTCCACCAAAGTGCCACCCCTCACAATCTCAAATCACTACACAACCACCCTAGATCACCATTCAAACACATAAGCTTTCATCCTCTCACATTAAGCACACACAAAAACTTTTCCTTCCTTTTTCCTCCTCTTTGGCCAAAAATCCAAGGACCACTTGGAAACAAGTTTTCTTCTTTTTTCACTTCAAGAAACAAGCTTTCCTCTTCACCACTTGGTAGGGATTTTGTCCTTTAAAGTTTGGTCTTTTAAAGCTTTGATAAAAATGAGTTTTTGCTAGTTTTTCTTAGCTTTTAGAGCTTATTTTCTTCTCTTTGATTTTGGCCTTGGAGCCTTTCTTTTTTAAAGAAAATGTTGGCTTGATGATGAGGTTTCAAGATAATGGTCCTATGGTTATCATTTGAGAAACCTCTAAAGCTTGAACCTTAGTTTTGATCTTAACACATTTTTAGTTTTTCCTTCCCTTTTCTTTAAACTTGGTTTTGGTTTCCTTTTTCTTTTCTTTCCTCTTGGCTTCAGCCTTATTTCCTTTTCTTTGATGTTCAAAGGTTTTGTTTAAAGATAGTTGTTGGATGATTTGATTCCTTTAAGTCCATTTCCTTAGAGCTTGATGATGATGTTCACACCATATGGTTTCTTTGAAAACCTTGGTACAAGAACTCTAAAGCTTGCTTTATGTTGCTATGATAAGTTTGGGTTGAAGTTTAAGTTCCTTTAAAGTCTTGCAAGAGCTCTAGTGAAGAAAACAAAATGAACTTGCATTCATATTTATTTTCCTTGCTTAGCATATTTATCTTTTGGCCATCACCTTAAATGTAAAGATTAAAACAAGGGTTGCATTTTCATATCACTTAAGAATTAATCTCGAAGCTCGCCTATTTCAGCCTTAAAGTCGATTGTTGTGGAGCCTAGAGCACTACAATAAAGAATTGGACTTGCATTCATGTTTACATTTCCTTGTCTACCATATTTATATTTCAAGTCATCGCTTAAATTCTAAAAGATAAAATGAACTTGCATATTTACTTTCAAGCCTTGCATTTTTACTTTCAAGTCTTGCATATTTATTTTCAAGTTTTGCATATTTATATTTCTAGCACCTCATATTTACATTTTAAGTTCTTGCATCTCATATTTACCTTGAAGTCCTCACTTTACTTTATAATGAAATAAAATGGGATGCATAACATGTTTACATTTCGTCATCACTTAAAGATCCTAGAAGCTCAAAGACTTGCCCTCTTTATCTCTAGTTAAAGTTTGGTTATGGAAGCATTCCCTTGAATGTACAATTCGGCCATGTGATGATGATGAGCTTGGTGTAAGTTTCATCTAGTCATAAGTGCCCATAATTTATGTCTTATGTAACACCCTAAAAATTATTTAAAAATTAATTTGGGCTTTACTAGCCGTAATTTCAAAAATCTGATAGTTTTAGAAATGATGAGGACGATCCAACGGATTTGTAAAAAAAAAAAAAAATCATGAATAGTAACCTTGTGGACCCCACGGGCCCGTCGGGACAGCCGAAACCCTAGAATTGGGACCCGGAGGTGCCCAAAACTGAGAAATTATAGGATTGAGATTAGAAATAGTTAGAAATGAGGATTTTATACTTAGAATTAATTTTCGGGCAATGTCTTATTCCCCGGGTACAGTGTTTTGCCCATTCGATAGAATTTCGATGTGCAGTTTTTAACGTCGTACAAGTTATGTATTGGCTAAGTAACGTTTACCAACCACTTTATGTCAAGTGGATGGCAAGGATTAAAACTTGAAAAGCAAGTTTTAATCATGACCTTTGATTTATTATATTTTATCGGGAGCCAACAACTCATCTGTTCGGTGGAATTTCGGTGTGCAGTTTTAACACCAAAAAGGCTACTTGCTCCCCAAGTTAAAGTGATCCAATTATCTTGAGCCAAGTGGAAGACCAAGATCTATTCTTTGCCTAAGAATACAATCTTGGCCATCCATTTTTCTTTCTTTGGTCAAAGATGACTTAATTACACATTATAATATTCATTCTTTATATAAGATCAACACCAAACCAAGCTTCTCCAAGAAGCCAAATTTTCTTCTTTTTAAAGGCCAATTTCGGCCAGCCTAAGGGGAGAATACAGCATCCACCATTTTCATCTTCTCAAGAGCTCAAAACTTGATTTAAGTTCCCACACTCCTAGCCTAGACTTGTTAAAACCCTAAACTCCCTTCACAAAACTTCTTCTACTCCTTAATACCTACAAATCTAACCGATTAGAATTTGAATCCATCACTTTCTCCAGCTTTGAGAGCACACCATATGCTGGTTAGGGAAGGGTTTGATGTTGAATTGGTGGCCTTGAAGTGAGCAAGATCACCCTTGGGACATGCTTGAAGCCAAGATCCTTAAAGGCACCCAAGTAGGGTTTTTGAACCTCTTCTTCTTCAAATCCATTTTTCTATGTTAACCATTGATTTAAATTGATATTTTTGATTGTGTTGGTTGATGATGTATGGATATTGATGTATTAATTTTGGTGGAGTGTTTGGATGATTCTAGAAATTATTTTTGTCAAAAGGAATATTAGACTATGCTGCTGGATTTTCGGATTTCTTCTAGACAGGTTATGGTTCATGAATTTTGTAATGTATTTGTAGATGTTTTTATGGGCTATAAAAATTATGTGTTGAACCTAACATCCTAAGGCAACTCCATGATTTTTCTTGGGTCCTAAAAATGAGTTTTTCTATTTTATAAAAATCAAAAACCGAGACTGTGCTTGAGTTGTCTGGGTGGCCAATTCTGAAGTTCTGAGTTTGTCTAATTTTTTTACCACATCAAATGATTGATTTTTCCACTGAAATTTCTACAGGATATTGAGGACATGTTGAAGTCCAACCATGAATTTTTCTATGGTTTTATATGATCATTTGATAGGGTAATAAGATTGGAACTTTGGCTGTTGGCTGCAAATAGGGGGTTTCTGGCCTCCTATTTTGTTGAATTTTGTTATTATATTTAGAGAACTCTTTTAATTCCGAAATTTTTAGAGGACCTTGAGGACACATTGAAGTATCTTGGATAATTTTTATAGCCTTGGATTTCATGGTTTGAAATGCAAAATAAATTGTGCTATAGATATGTGAAATCTGCCATTGTGCTGAACATGAATTGATGCTTTGAGTTGATGAAATAATGACATTGGGTTCAAGTATGACATTTATGAATGCATGCTAGTGACTTTAAGGAATTGTTTGAGGCATGATTGAAATCATATTATGAATGAATTTGTATATGTGCCTCATGCATGCATTTGGAAAAGAATAGTGAATGATATGTATATGTGGCAAAAGAGAATATATGAACTTTAATCGTGCATGTTCTGACATATGGAGAAAACAGAAACAAGACTTAGATTGAATGAGGGGAAGGCAAAAGTAGGAACTTTCCCAAAATACTGAGTGTGCCTATTCTGACATATGGAGAAAATAGAAACAAGACTTAGATTGAATTAAGGGGAAGGCAAAAAGAGGAACTTCCCCCGAGATATTATGAGTCGGTAGACGTATCGGCTAGGAATAAAACTGTGTGTGATTCAGAAATGGAAAAAAATGAAGTCCGATGATCATGTATAGGAACGAGCTTAGTCCTGATAAGCAGTCTATTTCCCTTATGTGGTGTGATCCACTATAAATACCATTTGGTATAAATTATCTATTGTGGAGTTGTCCACGGCAGATACCTGTTGGGTATAAACTAAGTCTTTCCTATGTCAATGAAGAGAGAAGGTTGCACTAAATTGAGTTTTGCAGCATGATATAAACTAAGTCTTTCCTATGTCAATGAAAAGAGAAAAATGCACTAGATTAAGTTCCTTGGCCATGAAAAAGAATGCATAATTTATTATTATTTTTGTATATAAGTTTACTTGATAATGCTTATAAGAATGAAATTTCTACTTATGTTTTGGTTGTTATTTTTGAATGTCTGCTTAGGATGATTTACTAGATGCTTGACATTATAATACATATGCATTAAGTGATTGATTGTTAAAAGCTACCCACTTCGGAAGTACGATTTGAAACTTTAAAAATGAACCATTGGTATGAAAGGCATGATCACTCTTTTTCTAATAAATCGAAGTGGCTGGGGCAATGATGATGACAGTATGAGTGAGTTTTTGGGGAGTTGCCCTACTGAGAATTGTATGATTCTCACCGTTATGTGTTTTGTGTTCCCATGTCATCTCCAGGTTAATCCAGAGAATGATGCAGCTGCTGCGTGAAAGAACTCAGGATTACAGTAGTTTAATAGTTGATATTGTTATTATGTTGTATATAGTTGTAGGCATATGTGTATGTAAATGTAATAGAGAATGTATATGTATTAAAGCTCTTAGAAGAGCTTCCTTTTGTACTTAGCTATGTATTCAATAAATGTTGTATTTCTTTGTTATATATTTTAACCAAATTATGCTAGTTATTACACGATCTTATTGCATTTGCTATAGTTATTTAAGAAAGGTCCGATAGTTTATAAGTAACAACTCTCAATCTGATGTTATGACTTAAGGATGATGTTGTACTTGGGAGGATGTTACATCTTAGAATTTTCTTAAGCATTGGTAATCTCAAAGAATGTTTCAAGTATGATTTTATGTTTTAAAGACCAACCATGGAAGATTTAAATTAGTTGCTGCCCCTATTTATTTTATGATGATTTTAATGAAACAAGTTGGTTTCCAAAGAATTTTAGAAATCCTAAAACGATTCCAAGAGAAACTAGTAATTTATATGTCTTGAAAATGTGAGATTATGTGTTCTTTGGAACTTAAACTTTTCGATTCTGCCTTGGTATGTTTGCTGCTGCATGAAGTTGTTTTGGTATGTTAGAATGTGTAAAAATTATATATGTTGAGGTAGGAACCCTTCTATACATGTTAGGTGTAACGCCCCGATTTTTCTGTCTGAGAGGAAAATGACCAAAATGCCCCTGAGATCATTTTCTGCCCGGAATTCGAGGAAAGCCATCCCGGCCATCCTCGAAGGGCCGACTCAATGTTTGAAGGGGATTGGATGATCCTTGAGTGATTTCAGAAACGAAATCTCATTTTCTGCAGTTTCAGGTCAAAATGACCAAAATACCCTTATAGCATTTTTATGCTGGTAAAGGTGCCGTTTGAGTCTGAAACTTTTCCCAAAGGATTAAAAAGGTAATTTCAAGTGTTTAGAGGTATCTGTTTAAGTCCCGATGGTCCTAGGCAGTTTTAGTACAAAATTATGATTTTGCCCTTGGAATAGTGTTTTTGAGTTTAATGGCGTAATTAAGCAAACCTAAGCAATATTAGGCTCTAATAGAAGATTAATTAATTTCCATAATTAATCTAGAGTCAAAATAAGCTATCAAAATTAATTAGAACCTAAAATTGCTTAGATTAAACTTAAATCTCTTTTTAAAACTCAAGATTCCAATCTTGGAATCTTGAATAGTATTTTTTCTTTCTAATTTCTTAAATCATGGAATTGTGTCTAGAGTTATTTATGAACTAAAATGAATTTATAACTCACTAATGATGCAAGACCACTCCTTAAACATGTCTTGACAACCTTGACTACCCATTTTCTCACCTAAACATTTTCTTACAAATTCCTAATCTTAATCCTAATTAAAGATATACCTAAACACAACTCTATACCACAATTAAAATGCAAGAAATCCTCCCCCATGGCTGATGCATTTCTGCCACCTCCTCCCCTATTTGCATCACATGTTGATTTGTTTCTCACTCAAATAACCATGCTTGACCCATACTTGAACCCATACCTAGCCATGCTTTCCACCATGCCTTGAACCATACCTTGGAGAAGATATTTTCTCTTCCCCATGGCTGTAAATGGCCGAAGCTTTCCTCCCCATTTACACTTCTCATTTTGTTTCATTTCTTTATAAGTAGCATGCTTGGGTGAACTTGCATCACTTTGGGTTCATTTGCTAAGTGTAAGTCTTCAAAGAACACTCTAAAGTTTTCTTTTTCTCTCAAAGTTCAAGTGTCCAAGTTCTTCAACTTCTTCATCCTCTTCACTCATCTCAACCTCCAATCACTTGGTAGGAATTTTCTTTCAAGTGTTTCTTTCATTTAAGTTCTTAATCTAGTTATGTGTTTTATGGTTTCTCTTGAATCTTTTTAGAACTTCTTTTCTTCTTCTGTTCCTTCTTCATTTTCGGCCATGAGCCTTTGAAAACAAAGGAATAAGAGCTTGATGATGAGGGTTTCATGATGATATTCATCACTTGAACAACCTCTAAAGCTTGATCTTTGTTCTTAAGCAAAAGGTGTTTTTAGTTTCTTTCTTTCTTGAACCTTAAGATTCTTAACTTTGATGTTGATTTAAAATAAGTTAGTGAACTCAGTGATGAGGACTCATGATGTTGGTGTTAATACATCATCAAGATCATGGTCTCTAGAGTTTCAAAATGGATCTTTTCTTGCTTATGATTTCAGTTCCTTCCTTTTTCTTTTCTCAAGATTTCGGTTTCCTTCCATTTCTTTCCTTCATGATTTCGGCCAACCAACTTGGGTTGTCCAACATGATAGCTTAATGATGAGAGTTCTAGATGGAGACTTTATATTCACCATAATGAAACCTCTAAAGCTTGAGTTTTCATAAAAATGTTATACAGCTCACTTGTGGTTTAATTCTTTAGAAATGTTATCTTGAGTTCTAAGAACTCTAGACCTCACTTTATCTTGTCATGATGAGTTTGGGTTAAGGTTTAAGTTCCTCTAAAGTCTTGAATGAGCTCTAATAAGATATAAATGAACTTGCATATTTATTTCGAGGTTGCACTCATGTTTATATTCTTGCTTTGCATCTTTATTTTCAAGTCATCACCTAAGGACTCAAAGATTAAAACAAGACTTGCATTATCACCTAATTAATTCTCAAAGCCTTTCTATTTCGGCCTTAAAGTCGATTGTTGCTGGGTCTAGAGCACTAAAATAAAGAAATGAATTTGCGTTGTACATTTATTTCAAGTCTTGCATATTTACGTTCAAGCCTTGCATATTTACGTTCAAGCCTTGCATATTTACTTTCAAGCCTTGCATATTTACTTCAAGTCTTGTATATTTAAATTTCAAGCCTTGCATATTTATTTCCAAGTTTTGCATATTTACTTTAAAGTTCTCACTTTACTTTGTAATGAAGAATAAAAATGAAGTGCATAGCATGTTTATATTTTGTCATCACTTAAAGACCTTAGAGCTCAAAGACTTGCCCATTTTATCTCAAGTTGAAGTTTAATATGGAAGCATTCTTTGAATGTATAATTTCGGCTAAGTAATTTTGATGAGCTTGGAATGAGTTCCATATAGTTACAAGGGCCAACAACCTATGTTCTAGGATTTTCTTTAAGCTTGACGAGTTTTATAAAGTTATGACCAACAAGATTTATGATTTTAATCCTCTTCTAAAGAAGAATTAAATTGGTTACTGACCTAAGGTTGTTTTTAGCCTCTTGATAAAATAAAATGGTTTGCAAAGAGTTTTTGAAGTCCTAAAATGATTCCAAGGGAAACTAGCAACTTATATGCTTTAGAAATGTCAAATTATGTGTCTTTTTGGACTTGAACAATTCGGTTATGCCTTGATGTGTTTGTTGCTGTATGATGATGTTTTGATGTGTTAGAATGTGTGAAAATGATATATAATGAGGTAGAAACACTCCTATGCATGTTAGGGGAGAAACTAGCTTCATAGAAAAATCGTAAAGTTGAAATTTAATGTGTGTTTAACCCCTTTAATCTTAATCAATGCCAAAACTATTTTAGTATGATAACAATCAGTTTAGGATTGAATAACCATTAAAAATTTGGTTACATTTGAAGTAGGATTGAATTTTAGCACCTACAGAACTAGTAACTAAAAAACCGTAAAAATACAATTCTAGAACTCTTAGAACATTTAATTTTTAGAATCTGTCCAGCAACCTCATAATATGGCAAACATGGTTTATAATTAGTTCTTAGGCATAGGAATGCCTCATAATTGGTTTAGATTTAATTTATAGCGCCTTAGGCGAAGACGGAACCGAGAAAGGGTCTAAAACGTAAGTTCTAGAACCCCGTAATCATAGATATATAACTCTGCCCTTGGAGTATGGTGCTGCCCAGATTTATTAAAGAACATAAATGATAGTAAGATTTGTTAGAAGAGAATCCTTAGGTGCATAAGAGGTTGATAGAGAATGATAGAATAATTACATCTCAAGTTTAAGGCTCGTGAGAATCAAAGCATAAGATACCGTAGGATCAAGAGCATAATGAGTTTCAATGTTACATGTGAATGTATGTTTTATTTGAGAATGATTATGTAAATGTATGGAATTAGGATTGAAGATACATGTTCTACTTGTTTATGTGGCATAAAGTAAATTTGGAAGAAATTTAGTATGCCGCCGTTATGCT
The DNA here is from genome assembly GCA_031216125.1 of Dalbergia cochinchinensis. Classification (NCBI taxonomy): domain Eukaryota; kingdom Viridiplantae; phylum Streptophyta; class Magnoliopsida; order Fabales; family Fabaceae; genus Dalbergia; species Dalbergia cochinchinensis. The sequence goes on from CM062377.1 coordinate 49,432,558, forward strand.
GCCGAATTTCTGACAAATTTGGGGACTTAGAAAGTTTTTGAAAAACCCATGAAATTTTCTTAAAAATAGATGAGGTACTAAGATGTGTTCTTGGATGACACCGGTTTGGCCGAGCACCTCCAAGAACTCATATGATATTGGTACCAAGACGTATTCCTGGGTGACACTGGTTCGATCGAGTACCCCCAAGAAAATGCCCCCTAGCCCGTACTAGAGAGTCGGGATTTATTTATGATACGCTTATCGGTAAGGGATAAGTAAGAACTAGTGACGACTAGTTAGGTATGAGCTCATAACCTAGAGATGTGACACATTCTGGGTGACATCGGTTTGGCCGAGCATCCCCAAAACAAATGTCTTTTAGGGTGGCCCCATGAGAAAGTAAAGTATGATGATTATGTCACAAAGTTTTCCCCACATGAGATTTCAATTGCCACTTTATGCCACCATTATGATGCTTCTTGATGTTATGATTGATGTCCTTGCATTAAGTAGTGCCATGCATACATCCTTTACTATATTGTATTCATGACATTAAGATTCATTCTAAAATGAACGGACCTTGGTTAATTATATTTTAAAAGCTTAAAAATGAACTTAACGCATGCTCACTTATTTTATACACTAAATCCAAGGTTCCTGAGGACGTAGATGATGACACCTAGGTAGTAGGAGGCCCTACTGAGATTCTTTAGCAAGATTCTCACTCCCTCTATCTTTTTTTTTCGTCATGTTTTCAGATGGCGACGTTCATGGCTTTTGTGGACACCCCGACGTAGGAGGTGCACTATGATCCAGAGTACGGATCATACCATTTTGAGGGCCAGTGCACAGTTCGTGTCTTCATGTTCATTGGACGACCCTTCGCTCACCTTGTACATACCCATCGCTTCTCCCCGACAGCACCTTACTGCGACGACGAGTGGGTTTTCGAGTGCGCACATACGCACAATGAGAGAGTGCTCCGCATGCATACCGTCGCTTCAGCCATGCGCGACTACCCCGACTATGTGTCCCAGACATACTTCTGGGAGACTGGCCCATCGGAGGACCTGCCTACCCATCTGTACAGCGAGAGCTCTGCCCCCACACCACCACTGATGAGAGAAGGCAGTGAGGACACCGTGAATCAGCCTCGGCTAGCGCCACGACCGGAGATGCGGCCACGTCGTGGGGGTCACTCCTGATCCCCGCTTCGTCTTTACATGTTGGAGGAGCTTGCCCAGTTTGCTGGGTATGTGCCTCGCTAGTGGGATGGACGTCAGTAGGAGGTAGTGGATGACCGATGGAGTACCCGGGCTAGTGCACACACCACTTAGATGAGGATAAACCTTCTTTTGTTTAGAGGTTATCCCTTTAGTTGCACTTGGGTAGGAGAGTTTGCTTTTATGCTTTCCATCGCACTTTCCTTTGTATTTTCTTTTTAGATGTATTTGTTTCATGTTGTACCAAACTAAGTCCCACTCTTCATAAGTGGGCATATCATATCATATATATATGCAGTTCAGTTTTATCGTGATGTGCCTTTACCTGCTTTATGTTATGATGTTTATGAGATGCTTGCTTTATTTCCTTACGTGCTTCATTGCTTATTATGTCGCGCAGCTCTCACTTTGCTTTTATAATTCAAAAAAAAATTTACCAGTATTTTTGGCTAAGTATTTTAAAGTAATAAGGAAACTATGACGTAATAGACTAATGATTAACCTAAATATGTTCTAGAGTATTGGGTTAAAAATTAGGATGTTACATTAGGAAAGAAACTAGTATTACAGAAAAACCGTAAAGCTGAGTTTTAGCATATTTTTGACCTATTTATTTTTAGCCACTGTCAAAACTGTTTTAATGTGATAACATTCAGTTTAGGATTGTTTAATTATGAAAAACTTGGTAACATTTGATGTATGATTGATTTTTAACACCTATAAAGAAACTAGTAACTAGAAAACCGTAAAAGTGCAATTCTAGAACACTTAGATTATTTAATTTCCTGTTTCTGTCCAGCAACCTTATAATGTAGTAAACATGGTTTATAATTAGTTCATAGGCAGAGGGATACCCCATAATTGGTTTAGATTTGATTTGTAGCGTCTTAGGCGAAGACGGAGCTTAGAAAGGGTCTAAGACGTAGTTTCTAGAACCCTGTAATTAAAAGATATCAAATCTGCCCACATTCTGATGATGCTGTCCGGATTTGTTTAGGATCATAAAAGTAAGTGAGGATTATTAGTCATGAACTTATAGGTGCATAAAAGGATAAAAATGGATGTTAGCATAATTAGTTTTCAAGATTAAGACCCATAAGGGTCAAAGCATAAGACACCATAGGTCCCAAGACATAATGAACCTTATGGCTTTAAGTAGATGTATGTTTAATTATGAGAATGACTTGAGCATAGCATATGCATTAGCTTAGCCCGGTCCTTGATTCCGACAAACTAGTTAGGAGCATGCTATCTTTTAAGAAAGTTAAAGTGATGATGTGATGATGTATATGCTATGATGAGTTGACTATATGACTTGATATCCTATGTTGATGTTGAATGGCTATGCATTCTCTATGTATTTTGTGGCATAAAGCAAATTTGAGGAACTTCGATTTACAGCCGTTATGCTGCCAAATTTCCGTCAAATTTGAGAATCTAGAAAAGTTTTTGAAAACTCCATGAGATATGTCCTGGGTGACACCGGTTCGGCTGAGCACCCCAAGATAGATGTGATACGCTCTGGGTGACACTGGTTTGGCCGAGCACCCACAGAACAAATGTGACATAGTACCGAGACGTATTTCTCCTGCTACAATGAGGAGAAAGCAAAACCATGGGGGGTATGGACATCGAGCCTGCTGAAGCGGACAATATTACTAGGCACTGGATACCAGTAGATGTGTTTCGAAGAAGAAATAATGAATTACCCCCTCTATTACCCCATATTAAATCTAGTGACGACTAGTTAGGATTAAGTTCACTCCTAGGCGATATGTGAGATATAGTTTGGTGACCAGATTATTACCGGGGCCGGTGAGTCGGTTGGATTTTTGGTAAATATGCTAAGAGGGTGGTCTTCAAGGAAAAGAACTTAAGAGTTGGACTTATGAGAAATATGTCACATAAAAAGTACTGTGCCTTTTTATGTCACGTATATGATTTATGTTTCTTTATGTTGGGCCCAAGTACTATGATTTTCATGTTAATATGTATATGGTATTGTCATGCATTCATCCAATATCTATTGCATTTATGTCATTAAGACTCATACTAAAAGACACCCATTTCAGATAAATAGATTTGAAAAGTCTAAAACCAAATCTTATGCATGTACACCTTTTTCATAATTAAAACTGAGGTGGCTAGGGACGATGACGATGACACTTGTGTTAGAGTCGAAAATCCCTACTGAGAATCTTGAATGAGTTTCTCATCCCTTTCTTTTCTTCCGTGTCATCTCTAGACGAGGATAACAATAAGGTTTGTGACTTCTTCTAAGGCTCGTGTTTAAGGGTCACACTAGCAAATAGAGCAGAGGCTGCGGAAGCATAGATAGTTTAGCTTTTGGGTTGATACTTATCCAACATCGTAGGCAGATAAAGAACACTCCATATATCTGTGCATGTTTTGATGTAAATGATGGTACAATGATGCTAGTAAGTTATGTATCTATGAAGATGTGATAATATTATGTTGTTATGTATAATACTAAATTTCATGATTATGTATGGTGTGATTACTTTTCCTTGTATGTTATGGTTATGACGAACATTAGGTTAGCGCGTGGCTCACATTTTGTTTTCAAGTTTCGACAAAAGAAAAATTTATTCGTAATTTCTGCTAAGTATTTTAAAGAAAGGTTTTAAAGAATGGGACTAAAAGAGTAATAGACTAATGTTTAACCTAAATATGTTCTAGGAGTATTGGGTTAAAAATTAGGATGTTACAAATTTACAATTATATTTAGAGATATGAGTGATCTAAATTGAAAAGTGCATGCATGCAGGAAATGCATCTAGAGGAAGCATGATTTTCCATCCTCATGATTTGTATGGCCTAGAACCTCTATGCCTGTGTTTTTACGCATTTTAACCTTCTCCCACTATAAATGGATATGTTACAACACCTGAAACACTTTTGGATGAACCTTAGCTGCCCCTAACAGTTCTTCTAACTCTGTACACAAATTTCCAAAGGTCCCCAAGCAATTTTAAGCGATTCCAATCAATTTCCACTAATTCAATCCTTCTAATAAGTGTGTCCTTTGTATTCCTAACCCCGATCTTGGGTTTAGTTGTTATTAGGGCTCTCGTGATTTAGTTTTTTCTCCCCAATACTTCCAAATCAATTGTAATAGTGTGACATTGATTCTTTGGCAATTGGAAACATTGTTCCATGTTCTCAGGATCACATAGGCCATCAGGCACTTCCAACAATGCACGATGATTGGATAGCTGTTCATGGCAATGTTCTAGCCATTAAAAGTATTTTAAAAATTATCATACCATATGTATACGTTATTTTAAGTCTAGAAAATTTAAGATATATACAGTTTGCTCAATTATTATGAAAATTATTATTTTTTTACAGCTCAGGGGACTATTGTTTGTGGCTTGGTTGTTAGAAAGTGTCAGTTAAAGTTATATTATATTTTAGAAATATGTTAATTTCATTTGGCATGATATGAATCTTTTTACTAGAAAATAAGTTGATAGTTATCATGGTTTCACAACTAAAAGTATTATTTAATTATCAAATACAAACAGTAGATAAGAGATTACAGAGCAATTTATGTAAATTTTAAAAAATATCTTTATTATTTATTTGGTGTAAAATCACACAGTTACCATAAAATAGTTAAGTAGATAGAAGAATTTATAATTACTTAATCGTTACTGTATGAATAATGGTTGGAATAGAAAGAATAATATAGCATTATGTAAATTTTAATAATAAATAGAGCCCAATCTAATATTAGAACTTAGTTGTTAAGTTAAAATCATTTATTATTTTAGCATCATAATATTCATTTAGTTAATAGAAATTAGTTAAAATTTATTGTTGATTTATGACTAAAATATCATACATATGTTGTTATGTGAGTATCAGTTTGAATAATAAGAATAGTCTCAATATTAGTTAAATTTTTATTTAATAATTATTCATAATAGAACCTCATCCAATATCATAATTCGCTATACTATTAGTGGAGTTCCCTAATTAAATAATTAATTATTATTATTATTAGGTAATACAATGGGAGTCAATCAATTAATGGAAATTAGCTAATAACTATTGCACTATTTATGATTAAATTATAAATTAATTATTAAGGTTTAAGAAGTATTTAGTACAAATAGTCTGATTGGTATTATTTAATAATTATTAGTTTCTAAAATTAATTTATTTATATAATATGAGAGAACCCAATCTTTTAGTGTTAATAAAGTAGATAAACAATTATTAAAGCTTGGTAGTTAAATAATAACAACAATAGCAGTAGTAACAGCAACAACAACAACAACAATAATCATAATAGTAGTAATAATAATAATTGTTATTATAACGTCCTGATTTTCCTTTCTATGCAATATGACCAAAATATCCTTGAGGTCATTTTTGCATGAAAATCGAGGACAACCAGTACTAGTTATCCTCAAAGAGTTAATTCAATATTTGAAGGGATAGTGTTTGTTTTAGATAGCAATTGCTGTAAAAATCACAATTTTTGATTTTTTCTATGTGTAAAATTACCAAAATGCCCTTTAAGGTAATTTAATACGGGATTAAGTAATGACCGAACCCATCATCACCCAAGATTTGGGTATGCTAATTTGAGGGGATAGTCTCGATGATATTTAGTGTAAAATTATCACTTTTTTCCCTTAATAGGTGCTAATTAAGTTTAATTAAAATAATTAAAGGCATATAGGCAATAATAGGCTCAATTTAGGATTAATTATTTTTATTAATTAATTTTGAGTCAAAATAATTAGTTTGAGTTAATTAAGGCCGCCCAAGATTGGTTAGAAAAGCTTAATATCACTCTTAATGAAGGATTGGTAAGAGAGAGACAAGAAAGTGTATTATAAGACTAAAAAGTAAAAGTATAGGACAAAAGTTACCTTATCTCTCCTATTTCCCTTGAGATTAGGAACATATTGCATTTGAATTTTAAACTAATTGAGTTTAATATAATAAACATGCAAGACACCCCTTAACCTAAGCTTAAATGTCCTAAATATCTAATTACCATTTTCTAACAGTTTCCCTAATTAAATCTACACCTAACCTTTAATTCCTACACACACAAAATAGAAAATATCTCTACCTAACCCCCCAAGACATTTTGGCTAGCCCCTCCCTTTTCACTCTCTTATTGTGATTTTTTCCAAACACACATTGACTCACACTCTTATTCCTGCCCATCACTTTTTTTGGTCACAACTTGAGTGCCAAATTTGTGCAAAAATCTTCCTATTGTAACACCCCGATTTTTCTGTCCGAGGGAAATGACCAAAATGCCCCTGAGGTCATTTCCTGACCCGAACTCGAGGGTAACCAACTCGGTCATCCTCGAAGGGTCAACTCAATGTTTGAAGGGGATTGAATGGCCTTTGAATTCTTTCGAAGCTTAAAATTTCGTTCTCATAGCTGGGTCAAAATGACCAAAATACCCCTATAGCGTTTTTACGCGGGTAAAGGTGCCGTTTGAGCCCGGAACTTTCCCCAGAGGTTTAAAAACATGATTTCATGTGTCTAGAGGTATCTGTTCAAGTCCCGGTGGTCCCGGGCAGTTTTAGTGCAAAATTACGATTTTGCCCCTGGAATAGTGTTTTTAAGCTTAATGACGTAATTAAGCAAACCTAAGCAATATTAGGCTCTAAACGAAGATTAATTTATATGCCTAATTAATCTAGAGTCAAAATAATTTATTAAAGTTAATTAGAACCTAAAATTGCTTAGATTAAACTTAAATCCTTTTTAGAACTCAAGATTCCTAGTCTTGGAATCATGAATAGTGTTTTCTCTCTCAATTCCTTAAATCAAGGAAATGAGTCTAGAGTTGTTTAAACTCTAAATTGTGGATTTAACCCTCTAATGGTGCAAGACCACTCCTTAATTATGTCTAGACTACCTTAATTACCCATTTACCTTACCTAAACACTTTCTTACAAATTCCTAATCTTAAGCATAACCAAAGATACACCTAAACACAACTCTAAACCACAATTAAAATGCAAGAAACTCTCCTCCCTTGGCTGATGCATTTGGCCAGCCCACTCCCCATTGACCACATGTTTAATTATTTTCTCACCCAAAGAACGATGGTTGAGGCCATACGTTGAACCATACCTCACCATACCTTAAGCCATACCTCACCATGCCTCAAGAACACATTATCTCACCTCATGGAACTCATGGATGTCCCTAATTCTGCACCTCATGGTCAAACACATCAGCCCACATACACACTTCATTTGTTTCAATTCTCTATAAATAGAATGCCTTGAGGAGCTTGCACCACTTTTAGATCATTTGCTAAGTTTAGGAAACACTCAAAGCTTTTCTTTTTCTCTCAAAGTCTTTGTGTTCTTCAAGTTCTTGGAGTTCTTCAAGTTCTTCATCATCTTCATCTTCTTCTTCCATCTTCAAGTTCATCACACCAAGTAGGGATTTTCTTTCATGTGTTCTTTCTTTAAAGTCCTTGTTCTAAGCTTAAAGTTCATAGTTTCTCTTGATTCTTTTTAGAACTTCTTTTTCTTCCCTTTACCTTTTCATTTTCGGCCATGGGCCTTGGAGAACAAAGGAATGAGAGCTTGATGATGAGAGTTTCATGATGATGTTCATCACTTGAAACAAACTCTAGAGCTTGATTTTTTGTTCTTGAGCAAAAGTGTTTCTAGATTTTCCTTTCTTGAACTTTCTGAGAACCTTAACTTTGATGTTGTTTCAAAATGGTTCTAATGACTCAATGATGAGGTCTCATGATGTTGGAGTTTGTATATCACCAAGATCATGGATTCTAGAGTTTCAAACATTTCTTTTCTTTCCTTGAAGTTTCGGCCATTACCTTTTCCTTTTCATGCTAGATGTTTGATTTTCCAAATATGTTATGTTGAGTTCTAAGAACTCTAGACTTTTACTTTGTCTTGGTTTGATAAGTTTGGGTTGAGGTTTAAGTTCCTTTAAAGTCTTGTTTAGAGCTCTAGAAAGATAAAATGAACTTGCATAATTTATTTTATGCTTGCATTCATATTTACATTCTTGCTATGCATCTTTATTTACAAGCTATCACCTAAGAACATAAAGATTAAAATGGAACTTGTATCATCACTTAACTTAATTCTCAAAGCCTTTCTATTTCTAAATTTTTAAAGTCGATTGTTGTTGCCTAGAGACTAAAAATAAAGAATTGAACTTGCATTATCATCTAATTAATATGTCGAATACCTATCTATTACGGCCTTAAAGTCGATTGTTGTTGGGCCAAGAGCACTAAAACAAAAGAATTGAATCTTGCATCTTTACTTTCAAGCTTGCACGTTTAAGATTATGCCCATATTTACTTTCGAGTTTACACGCTTAAATTATGCCTTGCATATTTAATTTCAAGACATCACTTTACCTTGAAAGCAAGATTAAAAATGAAGAGCATGAGCACGTTTAGTTTATGTCGTAACTTAAGAACCTAGTGCTCAAAGACTTGCCCATTTCATTCCAAGTTAAAGTTTAATGCAAACCACACTTTGAATGTCGCTTTTTGCCAAGTAGTGAAGATGGACTTGCAATGAGTTTTCATCTAGCTACTAGGACCAATAGCCTATGTTTTGAGTTTTCCTTAAAGGTTGACAATCCTTTATAAGGTTATGTCGTTATAAGTTGTGATTCCAATCTCTTTTAGGGGATGGAATGTGTTTTGGTCAGTGACCTAAGGCTTCACTTAGCCTCTTGATGATTTAAAATGTCTTGCAAAGAGTTTTAGAAATTCTAAATTGATTCCAAGAGAAACTAGTTAACTTATGTACCTAGAAATGTCAATTTAATTCTCTTATTGAGGCAAGATGTTTTTTTCGGTTCTGATGTGATGAATGTGATGCTGTATGATGATGTTTTAATGTGTTGGAATGTGTGAAAATATCATGTGATGATGTAGAAGCGAACCTATGCATGATAGGTAAGAAACTAGCTAACTAGAAATACCGTAAAGCTAGAATTTAACATAGTTTTGACCCATTTGTTTATGGAACCAATCCAAACTGTTTTAATGGGAACATAATCAGATTTAGATTGTTTAGGCATGAAAACTTGGTATCATTTGAGTTAGAATCGAATTCTAAAGCACCTATGGGGAAACTAGTAGCTAGAAAACCGTAGAAATGCAAATGTAGAACTCTTAGAACATTTAATTTTCTGGAATCTGTCCAGCACCCTTACAACATGATAAACATGATTAATAATTAGTCCTTAAGCATAGGAATGTCTCATAATTGATTTAGATTTAATGTATACGCTCAAGTAAGACGGAACCGAGAAAGGGTCTAAAGCGTAAGTTCTAGAACCCCAGTAAAAACAAGTTAGAGACTCATCCTATGCTATTCAGATTTAAGTATGAACATGAGAATGAAGAATGATGTTTAATATGAGCCTTAGGGGCATAAAAATATGAGCGGACGGATATTAGAGAGCTATATCTCAAGATTAAGACCCGTAGGGTCAAAGCATAAAGCCACCGTGAGGGTAAGCGTGTGAATGATGTATGATGATGCATGAAGTATGCTAATGATGATGATGTTATTCATATGAGGAATTTATGAGGTTATATGTTTATGTGGCATAAAGCAAATTTGGAAGGAAATTCGTGTAATGACCTGCCGTTTTGGCGACTTCCGACAAATTTGGAAGGAAACTCGTAAATGACGTTTTGGCGAATTTACGGCAAATTTGGGGACTTAAAGAGATTTTTGAAAATTAAGGTACTAAGATGGGTTCTAGGATGACACCGGTTAGCCGAGCACCTCCATAGAACTCATGTGACATCGGTACCATTTATACTCTTAGGTGACACCGGTTGACGAGCACCCCTAAGAGATTTGCCCTAACCCGTGACTCGGATAGTCGGGATTTATGATAAACGCTTATCGTTAAGTAGTAAGCAAGAACTAGTGACGACTAGTTAAGGTATGAGCTCATAACCTAGATGTATGACACGTTACGGTGACACCTGTTCGGCCGAGCACCCCAGCTCGATTGTCTTTTAGGGTGGCCCATGAGGAAGAAAAGTTCATGTTTATGATTATGTCACTAAGTTTTGTCCCATATGAATGTTACTATTGCCACTTTATGCCACCAACGATGATGATACTTGATGTTATGCTTTGTGTATGTGCATTAGGTAGTGCCATGCATACATTTTCCATTATGTTGCATTCATGACATTAAGATCATCCTAAAATGAACGGACCTTGGCTAAAGTATATTTTTGAAGTTTAAAAATGAACTAAATGCATGTTGAGTCATTTCATATAATTAAACCCAAGGTTCTCGAGGCGTAGATGATGACACCTAGGTAGTAGGAGGCCCTCTTGAGATTCTTTAGTAAGATTCTCACTCTCTCTATCTCTTTCTTTCCGTCACGTCTTGAGATGCGGCGGCGTTAAGTAGCATTCATGGACACCCCTGACATAGGAGGTGCACTATGACCGACTCACGGGTCATACCATTTTGAGGGCAAGACACGGTGCGGATTTTCATGTTTGTAGAGGCGCCCCTTCGCTCATCCCGTGCACACCATCACTTCTCCCCGATCGCACCCTATGGCGGCGCATTTGGCGGGTTTTTGAGCGTCTTGGCGTCGCATGTGAGAGAGAGTACTCGTAGGCACACCGCCTTAGCCATGCGAGATTATCCCGACTATGTGCCCGGACCTATTTCACGAGACCGACCCATCCGAGGACCCGCTACCCATCCGTATAGCGAGGACTACGCCTCTCTCCACCACGCAGGATAAGGGAGGGCGGTGAGATACCGTGGCTTCGCCACGGCTTACGCGGCACCGGAGATGCGACCATACGCCGTGGGGGTCACCCTCGATCCCCATTCCGCCTCTTCACGTCGAGGAGCTCGCCGCTTCCCTGATATCTGCCTGCTCGTTGAGATGGGCGCCGATGGGAGGTGACGATCGTCCCGAGTGATGCGGTTAAGAGCACACACACCACTTAGATGGGGATAAACCTTCTTTTGTTTAGAGGTTATCCTATTAGATGCACTCGGGTAGGGGAGTAGATTATGTTTATGTTTTAGGTTGTATTTCCCTTATCTTTGAATTAAGTCCCACACTTATAAGTGGGCAAGTTATATATATGAGATTATATTCAGTGATGTTCATGATGTCTTATGTTATGATGATTGTAAGGCGATTGTTTTACTTTTGCATGGTTTACCGCTTATCGCATCACGTGCTCTCACTTTTATTTCAAAAAAAAATTACCCGTGATTTTCCAGCTAAGTAATTCAAAGTTAAATGAGAACTATGAAGTAACAGACTAATGATTAACCTAAATATGTTCTAGAGTATTGGGTTAAAAATTAGGATGTTACACCTATTCTCTCCATCTTAAACTCTTTTCTTCTGAAACTCTATTTTTGCTCTCAATTCAAACTCTAAACCTCAAACAAATACACTGCCACCATGAATTGTACCCCAAATACATAAGCTCTCATCCCTACTTACAACAATTATTAATAATCTTTATGAACGTGAACAGTAACCTACAGTAATGAATAATACCAGAAAACTAATTTTATAAAGCTTCATAAAAATCACAATTTTGACTCTTTCCAATTACTAGTTTTTCCCAAAAGTCATTCTAAGACATCTAAGGCATATGAAACAATTTTTAACATATTTTTAACCATGTGAACAGTAGTAAATAGTGCCAAAAATTAAGATTTCTAAAAAATCTTAGAAATTGCATTTCTATCCTTTTCTACTTACTAGTTTTTCTTAAAAACTATTCTAAGACACTTAAAACACATGGAATCATTTTATCCTTCTAAAAGATTGATTATTATCATTCAAATCAGTAGCAAAAATTGAAGTTTCAAAAATAAGGTTTTTTACTCATATAAAATCATACGTTTGCTCCTTTTAAAACTATGTTTCTTTCAAAATTCCTTGTACTCTCAAAACACAAGATTCAAGTCTCAAAATAAAATAAAACCAACTTTAATCCTACTATTTGGACTTGGCTGAAATAAATATGTACATATGTGTCCATGATCAAAATTTTCATTTAAGATAAAGGGGCATATGTCTTTGAGCTTTAGAGACTTAAGTAATGACTAGAATCATAAATATGTCATGCATCTCATTTTAAGTCTTTAACATTATAAGGTGACAACTTGAAAATATAAATATGATGTGCAAGGCTTGAAACATGAACATGATATGCAAGTTCCTTTTTTAAGTCTTTAAGATTTGAAGGTGACAATATGAAATGCAAGACTTGAAATATAAACATAAAAATGCAAGTTTATTTTTAAGTCTTTAACATTGCAAGGTGACAACTTGAAAAATAAATATGATATGCAAAAAACATTGAAACATAAACATGGAGATGAAAAACTTGAAACATAAACATGAATGCAAGTCCTTTCTTACATTTTATTAGAGCTCAAAAACTCAAGATTTTAAAGAAATGAAACATACAACCCCAAGAATCTCAATAAAAAATGAAAATTAGTTTTAAAGTCCTTCATTCCCATGGTTCCAAGAACCTCATTTCTTGGACTCATCATCAAACTCAAAGACAACAAAGAAACCAAATGAGCATTCTTTAACCTTTTTCTTTCAAAAACAAAAGATCAAACTTTGGACTCTAGAGGTCATTAACATGATGATCTCACAACCATCATCAAGAGCCATCATCATCAATCCATAGTCTTGACCTCCAACAAAGAAATCAAAACCAAAAAAGAAAAGAGAAAATAAGAAAAAGAACATTAAATAAAATCCCTACCAAGAAGGTTTTCTTATTTTGCAAAAGAGAAAGCTTGATCTTTGGGATGAAATGAGAAGAAAAAATCTCCTCTTTGGAATGATGAAGGTTTCAACCAAGGCAAAATAAAATGGGGGAAGGATTTTTGTTGTGTTTTTGTGTATAGGGATGGAAAGGTTAAGTGTTTAAGAGTTGATCTATGGTGATGGTATGGTGGTTTGACCTTGGAAGCTTGTTTATATAGCAACAATGGTGGCTCTTGGAGGTGAAGAAGAAAAGGAAAAAGAGAGTTTGAGTTAAGAGAGAATGAGAGTGTTTTTTTTTTTTTTTGTGACAAGTCTTGATGAGCAAGACTTCACCAAAAAAGTGGATAGTAAAATAAAAGAATGTGAGTGTGTGAAAGTTGAAAAAAATCACATATGGAGGGAATTAGGGGCTGTTGGCTGCTACATAGGAGGGTTGTCTAGGGGAAAATTTTGGGTTTCATGTGTGTTAGGACTTGGATTATGGGTAGGTTTAATTAGGGAAAAAGTTAGGAATTGATAATTTGGTGTTAGAAGTTATAATATGGTGGTTAAGGCTTTCAAGACATGTTTAATGTAACACCCTAATATTTAACTCAACACGCCTAGGACGTATTGAAGTTAATTATTAGTTATTACTCTTTTGTTCCAGTTTTTAACTCAAAAACTTCTTGAAAATACTTTAGTAAAAATATGGGTAAAATTTTTCTCGGAACTTAAATACCAAAACGTGAGCTGCACATACTAAGTATCTAACGTCATTATCTTGCCTACGAAAGAGGGATGTTAGAAACAAATAACAGGTAAATATATAATACAACCATGGCATAACATAACTCAAATAATAATAACATATCAATAACTGTATCATAATAGTGATGTCCTATAAACATAAGGACATCAATATATATCCATCAATAGAATACAAACTGATAAATGAGATACAATCACTGTAAAGGCAAATATCCAAGGGAAAACTATCTCTGTAGTTCCTCGTCCAGTCTCAAGATAAATCACGAACTACAACATCATTCATGTCTGGAGACGACATGGAAAAGAAAAGGGATAAGAAACTTATACAAGAATCTCAGTAGGGCTTCCTGACTCTAACGCAAGTGTCATCGTCATCGTCCCCCGAAACCTCGAGTTTAATTATGAAAATGGTGGACATATATATAAGGTTCATTTATTAAGTTCTAAATACCATTAGCCGAGGCCTGTATCTTTTAGCTTGAATCTTAATGTCATGAATGTAACATACTAGTCATGAATGCATGTCAATATCATATACAAAATATCATAGAATTCATAAAACATTGCATATGATATAAAGAACATAGAATCATGATCATCATTCTTACAGGCGACTTAAACTTTTTATTCTCTTTTCCTTGGGGGCCGCCCTATATTCTCTCTTTTCTCGAGAGTTTTAAGTTATGAGCTCATACCTCACTATTCGTCACTAGCGTAATCTTATCCCTTTTGATAAGTTAAATTCCCAACTCTTAAGGTACGGGATAGGGGGCATTAGGATCACCTTTCATAACCTTTAATTCGGGGAGTCTAAAGGATCATTTCCTATTTGGATCACCTCTTATAACATTTAATTTGGGGAGTCTAGAGGATCATTTCCATGTGTCTTATGTCACCTTTAATCTTGGCATGATATATGAGATGCAAACATGAATAACTCATCATTTCAATATTTCATGCTCATAAACTTCATGAACTTATGCATCTCAATGAATCAAATATAACCATAACATGCCACAATTTAAATCACATAAACATGCACCATATTTCATTGCATATATTCATAAGCCATATAAATTTCTACACATGAACATAGCCTTCACAAGATATCAATCACATTCATCTCATCAAATTTATCAATATTTACGCTTAAGCCCTAAAGGGGTCAAATCGCAATTTCTCAAAGGTTACGGGTCAAAACGTAAATACCCCTTTTTAATGCATTCTTACAAACTAGAGATCTTTAACATTAACCAATACTTTCAAGAGACATATAACTATTAGAAACCATTTAAAACTCATCATAAAAAAAACTTTTTAGGGCTATAGACTAAATTTTAACATACTTCAGGGGTCAAAGTATAGAATCGCTTGTTTTTAATATTTAACAACAACCAAAATTTCTAAAACTTTATCTAAACTTTATAAATGGTATTTTGGACTCATGGACACATTCAACATCATTAGTTGCTCTAATTAAAAACATTTGGCTAAAATAACATAGTTGATAGCTTTTCGCATTTTACAAAACGGCCCAATCTAATACTTATAATTACCTTTTTATGCATCTATGATACCAAAAACAACTTTTACATCAAATATAAGTAATTCTTAAGTGTGTGAATAGCCTTGAATAACCCTTGAGTAGAATCAGAAAATTAGTTTCCTTAAAGCTTCATAAAATCACAATTTTAATCCTTTCTAGTTACTAGACTTTCCTAAAATGCTAAGAACAATTTTTATGACAATTATTAGTGATCCTCAAGTGTGTGAACAGAAATAAATAGTAGTGAACAGTGATGAACAGTGATCAGAACATTAGCATTCTAAAAGCTTCATAAAAACACAATTTTGACCCTTTCTAGTTACTAGTTCATCCCAAAAATGCTAAAAATAATTTTTACATCAATTATAAGTAATTTATACACATTCAAACCTTTTAAATCAGTAACCTAAACATTTTATTTAAATCAGGTCAGTAACCTAATTCTTTTAATCAAAAGCTTGAGAAAAACAAAATCTTTAACATCTTTGAATTTCTAAATCTAACAAAAGTTAATTGAGTAATTTAAAGACAAGATCAAAGCCTTAAAAATAAAATAAACCAACCTTAATATCAAGAGCAGCAAGAGGCTAGAAATAACATAATTTAAATATATCCATAAAAATTCCTATTAAGATTAAAGAGGTAAGTTTTGAGCTCTAGAGATTTAGATGATAGCAAGAATCATAGACATGCTATGCAATCCATTTTTAATCTTTATCATTATAAGGTGAAAACTTGGAAATATAAATATGATATGCAATACTTGAAATATAAATATGAAGATGCAAGTTTATTTTTAGATCTTTAAAGTTTTGGTGATAACTTGAAATATAGTCATGAAATGCATTACTTGGAATTTAAACGTGAGAATGCAAATTCATATTATTATCTTCAAGATTTAAGGTAATGACTTGAAATTAAATATGATTATGTAAGGCTTGAAATTTAAATATGATATGTGTAGCATCCCCTGCTGCTTTATGGATAATGACTATTCCCACAAACCAATACGAGTCTTTTCAGCATGCTTTTTCCTTACTCACACGCTTCCTAGGAAAAATTCCCAGAAAGTCACCCATCCCAAAATTGCTCCAGGTCAAGCATGCTTAACTATGGAGTTCTTTTAGTTTGGGCTACCGAAAAGAAGATGCATCTTGTTGGTATAGGTAGTACAAATCAATTCATATAAGCCCTCCTTAACTGTATAGTCCCATACCTACACAGTCTTAGGATCCCTATCATTTGGGGGTGTAATCGGTTCATTCATGTACCCCTTTGCTTTTGAAGTCTGCTAGGAGCCACTCATTGTCCGTGCCTCCTTGCACTGGCGATCACTCCCCGACTTCGCAATCCCCGGGCATTACATGCCCACCAGCTTCTGCATGGTTCGTCCCCGAACAACACCATACTGGGAAAAGTGCAGGCACTGATACCATTTGTAACATCCCCTGCTGCTTTATGGATTGACGATTGTCCCCACAAACTAACACGGGTCTTTTCAGCGTGCTTTGTCCTTACTCGCATGCTTCCTAAGAAAACTTCCCAAGAGGTCACCCATCCCAAAATTGCTCCAGGTCAAGCACGCTTAACTGTGGAGTTTTTTCAGTTTGGGCTACTAAAAAGAAGATCCATCTTGTTAGTATAGGTAGTACAAATCAATTCATATAAGCCCTCCTTAACTGTATAGTCTCATACCTACACAGTCTTAGGATCCCTCTCATTCAAGTGTGTAATCGGTTCATTCATATACCCATCCACTTTCGAAGTCTGCCAGGAGCTGCTCCTTGTCCGTGCCTCCTTGCACCAGTGGTCACTCCCCGACTTCACAATCCCCAGGCGTTACATGCCCACCAGCTTCCGCTTGGTTCGTCCCCGAACCACACCGTATTAGGAGAAGTGCAAGCTCTGATACCATTTGTAACATCCTCTACTGCTTTATGGATTGACGACTGTCCCCACAAACCAACACGAGCCTTTTCAGCGTGCTTTGTCCTCACTCACAAGCTTCCTAAGAAAACTTCCTAGGAGGTCACCCATCCCAAAATTGTTCCAGGTGAAGCACGCTTAACTGTGGAGTTCTTTCAATTTGGGCTAATGAAAAGAATATGCATCTTGTTGGTATAGGTAGTACAAATCAATTCATATAAGCCCTCTTTAACTGTATAGTCCTATACCTACACAGTCTTAGGATCCCTATTATTTGGGTATGTAATCGGTTCATTCATGTACCCATCCGCCTTCGAAGTCTGCCAGGAGCCACTCCTTGTCCGTGCCTCCTTGCACCGGCGATCACTCCCCGACTTTGCAATCCCTGGGTGTTAAAATATGCAAGAGCTTGAAACATAAACAATGGATGCAAGTTCATTTATTATCTTTGTTAAACTCAAAACTTTTAGAGAATTTAGACTCTTTAACCTCAATTAATCTTAACAAAGGAAGTGAACTTTAGAGTCCTTGATTATCATGGTTCCAAGAACCTTATTTCATGGTCTCATCATCAAGCTCATTAAAAGTTAAAATATAAGCAAAGAACAAGGATATAACATGAAATAAAATCCCTAACAAGTTATTTCTTGTTACCAAAAGATAATGCTTAATCTTTAGAGAAGTTAGAAGAAGAAAATATGTCCTTGATGAGTGTTGTGAATTCGGCCAAGATGAGAACAAATAGAGGAAGGATTTTTCTTGTGTTTTTGTGTTTGATAATGGAAAGGTTATGTGTTTAGAAGTTGATTTATGGTTGGAATATATATGCTTGATGTTTAGAGCTTAGCTAGAGGTTGGGAATGGAGTCTCTTGGATATAAATAAGGAAGGAGAAGAAAGCTTGAAGTATTGAGAGAATTTGAGAACTTTGAGTAAACTTTGAGCAAGAAAACTATCAAGTAAGCAAGTACCAAGGCTATAAATGTTTGTGTGAACATTTTAGCAATGGAAGAGTTCATATTTATAGGCCAAGGAGGCTGTATGGCTGCTAGCTTCATAGCTGGAAAATGGGGTTTTTAATTTCATTTTTCAATTAAAGAAACATAGAAAAAGAAAGCATAATGTGTAGTCATAATTGTGTTCATGTCTCATGGTTTGAAGTTATATAAAATATGATGTTAATAGAAGGCAAGAAATCGTGGTTGATAAGGCTGAATATGGATGGATTTCTTTTGATTAAACTTAGCCAAAAATAATGAAAAAGAAAGCTAAAGAAATGGTGATAAGGTTGGATATGATTTCATGTTCGAAAAGCAATAAAATATGGTGCAAATGGGCTTATCATAAGCGCTGGTTTCTGATTCCTTTAGGATCAGATTGGTGATATTTTACAAGTGGTAAATCATGTATTAGATGTGTACTTACTTAGGTAAAAGATTAGGAATTGATAGATTAGTGAAAATCGTAAAAGGTTAAGTGTTTAGGACAAATCAAGAGAATGTAAAAAAAGAAATTATACACTAGTAAATGAAGTTAGTCTCAAATAAGTTAAAATCAATTTGTAACATAAGTCTTAAACTTAGGATAAGAAAATGTAAATGTACTAGATTTTACCTAAGTCGTAATCTTAACTTTGATCTTAACATCACTAATTTTATGAGCTTTTGTAATTAAGGAAAGATAATTTAATTTTACCTTTGGTAATCTTAGGCTCTAATTACCTCAAGTAATTATTTTTAACCTTGGGTAATTAATTTTTAACTCATGGTTAATGAATGAAATCAATTTGAGTTCAATTAGAGCTTAATATTGCCTTAATTCAATAAATAAACTCATTTAGCATAATTAAGGGTAAGACAGTAATTTTACGTAAAAACTCCCTGTAATTACTGGACATTCTCAAATCATTCTTGAAATAGCCATTTTGAACTTTTGGGTGAAAACTGAATTCAAAGATTATATAATTTAATGTAAAATTATTGTAGGGGTAAAATAGTAATTTTATGTAAGTAAAAATTGAAAATTAAGATTTTTACCTCTAAGGCACATATAATCCCCATCAAGCATTAAACTAACCCCTTCAAGATAATCTAGATTGGTTATCTTTGACTTTCTAGGTAAAAATGACCTCAGGGGCATTCTGGTCATTGTACACGTACAGAAAAATTAGGGTTTGCGACTTTTGTAACGCCCCGATTTTCTGTCTGAGAAAAAAATGACCAAAATAACCCTGAGGTCATTTTCTACCCGGAATTTGAGGATAGCCGGCCCGGCAGTCCTTGAAGGGTCAACTTAATGTTTAAAGGGGATTAGATGGTCCTTGAGTGATTTCAAAAACAAAAATCTTGTTTTCCGCAGTTTCGGGTCAAAATGACCAAAATATCCCGATAGCGTTTTTATGCCAGTAAAGGTGCCGTTCAAGCCCGAAACTTTCCCCGAAGGTTTAAAATGATGTTTTCAGGTGTTCAAAAGTATCTGTTTAAGTCTAGTTGGTCCCGGACAGTTTTGGTGCAATATTATGATTTTACCCTTAGAATAGTGTTGTTTGAGCTTATTTTTAACCCAATACTCTAGAACATAATTAGGTTAATTATTAGTTTATTACGTCATAGCTTTCTTATTACTTTAAAATACTTAGCGGAAATACTGGTAAATTTTTTTTTGAATTATAAAAGCAAAGTGAGAGCCGCGCGACACGTTAACTAGTAATGCACAAACGGTAATATAGCAAACATCGCATAGCAACATCACATAAGCAAGTAAGAGCACATCATAATAACATTGAATTGCATAATTATATATATATATATATATATATGATATGCTCACTCACAAAGAGCGAGACTTAGTTTGGTATAACTGGAATGAAAATACATGGAAATGAAAGTACAACAAAGGTGGTAAAAGAAATTCTCCTAACTCTAGTGCGCCTACAAATGGATAGCCCCAAAGACAAAAGAAGGCTATCCTAGTCTAGTCAAGCTTGAGCACCAGAATCGCGACGGTCGTCTCCTATTACGGGCCTCTCTGGAAAGGAGGGACGTACCCGATCCACTGGGCGATCTCGGCCGGGGTGGCAATACGCTGCATCGGTCGGACGTGAGCTCCACGGCGGGGAGTCATCCTCACCCGTCCTCCACGTACTGGCTGAGCGATGGAAGCCTCGCTACCCTCCCCAACGTCCATCGGCACAGTGGGGGAGGATCCCTCGGAGGGTTCCTGAGTGGCAAAATCCTCCGAAGGGTCCGTCTTGGAGAATGATGAGGGCGAGCAGGGTACATACTGTGGGTAGTCCCGGATGGCAGAGGCCGTCGGTGGGGTGTGGCGGATCCGCTCTTCTCGAGGACGTGTGCGGTCGAACACAAAGTCATCGCCATAGGGTGAGATAGGAGAGAATCGGTGGCTATGTATGGGGTGATTAAAAGGCCGTCCAACAAACATGAATACTCGGATGACGCAGCGGCCCACAAAATGGTATGACCCGTGATCTGAATCATGATGTACCTCCCAAGTTGGGGTGTCCACAAAAACCACGAACGTCGCCATCTGAAGACGTGACGGAAATAAAGAGATAGATGGAGTGAGAATCTTGCTAAAGAATCTCAGTAGGGCCTCCTACTACCTAGGTGTCATCGTCTACGTCCTCAGAAACCTTGGGTTTAGTTATACAAAATGAGTGAGCATGCATTAAGTCCATTTTTAGGTTCTAAAATATAGTTTAGCCAAGGTCCGTTCATTTTAGTATGATTCTTAATGTCATGGATGCAAGCATATTAAAAAATGTATGCATGGCTCTACTTAATGCAAAAATAATCATCATATATTTAAGAACATCATAATAGTAGTGGCATAAAGTGGCAAATAAATTCTCTTTGTGACATAATCATCATAACTTCCTCATAGGCCACCCTAAAAGACAAGCGCTCTGGGGGTGCTCGGCCGAACCGGTGTCACCCAGAACGTGTCACATCTCTAGGTTATGAGCTCATACCTCAACTAGTCGTCACTAGTTCTTACTTATCAATCTCGATAAGCTTAGCATAATCATAAACATGATCCCGACTTATCCAGTACGGGCTAGGGGGCATTTCTTGGGGGTGCTCGGCCGAACCGGTGTCACCCAAGAATTAAATCTTGGTACCGATGTCACATGAGTTCTCTGGAGGTGCTCGGCCGAACCGGTGTCATCCGAGAACCCATCTTAGTACCTCATAAAAAAAATTTCATAGTTTTTCAAAAACTTTCTGAGTCCTGAATTTGTCAGAAATTCGGCGGCATAACTGTGGCATGCCGAATTTCTTCCAAATTCTTCTTTATGCCACATAAGTCAATCAAACATGCATCCTTCATCATAATTTCATGCATTCACATAATCATCCTCATACTTTCACAAGCAACATTAAAAGTTCATTATGCACTTGGTCCTATGGTATTTTATGCTCTGACCCTTACGGGCCTTAAACTTGTGATGTAGTTAACCTATCATCTCCTATCAAACCTTTAAGCACCTAAGGGTTCTCTCTTATCAAAACTTATCATTTATTTATGCTCTCTATTAAATCTGAACAACATCATTCCTTAGGGGCAGCGTTATAAATTTATGATTACGGGGTTCTAGAACTTGCGTTTTAGACCCTTTCTTGGTTCTGTCTTCGCTTAAGGCGCTATAAGTTAAACCTAAACCAATTATGAGTCATTCCTATATCAAAGAACTAATTTTAAACCATGTTATCTACATTATAAGGTTGCTGGACAGAATCTAAGAATTTAATGTTCTAAGAGTTCTAAAATTGTGGTTTTACAGTTTTCTAGTTATTAGTTTCTCTATAGGTGCCAAAATTCATTCCTACTTCAAATGAAACCAAATTTTTCATAATTAATCAATCCTAATCTGATTATATCCCCATTAAAATAGTCTGGGCAGTTTCCATAATTAAATGGGATAAAACTATACTAAATCTTGACTTTACGGTTTCCTAGAAAGCTAGTTCCTTCTCTATCTTGCATAGAAATGTCCTAACTTCATCATACATAATTTTTACTTGTTCAAACACATCAAACATCATCACATGGCAGAAAACACATCATGGAAGAACCGAAACATTAAATCCCAAAAAGATACATAACTTGATATTTTTAAAATACATAAGTTACAAGTTTCTCTTGGAATTATTTTCAAGACTTCTAAAACTCTTTTGCAAACCATTTTACCATGTCAAAAAGACTAAACACACATCCTTAGGTCAGTGACCACTTAATCCCTCCTTAAAAGAGTGTTAAATTCATAGAACCTTGTTGGTCTTAAACTTAAACACATTCATGAGATTTAAAAGGATTTCTTAAAGCTTGACTTATTGGTCCTTGAAGCTAGATGAAACTCATTCCAAGTTCATCCTCACTTCATGGCCAAAATCATGCATTCAAAGAATGCTCCCTCATTGAACTTTAACTTGAGATAAAATGGGCAAGTCTTTGAGCTCTAAGATCTTTTAAGTGATGACATAATTTAAACATACTATGCACTCCATTTTTATTCTTCATTACAAATTAAAGTGAGAGCTTAAAGTAAACATGCTAGACTTGAATATAAAAATGCAAGGCTTGAAATAAATATGCAAGACTTGGAATATAAATATGCAAGTTCATTTTTTTATTTTAGTGCTCTAGGCCTAGCAACAATCGACTTTAAGGCTGAAATAGAAAGGCTTTGAGATTTAGTTAGGTGATAGTGCAATCCTCATTTTAGATCTTTACGTTCTTTAGTGATGAAAGGTAAATATGCTAGACAAGGATATAAATATGAGATGCACTCCATTCTTCAGCCTTTAACTTTAAGTGATGGCTTGGAAATTAAATATGAATGCAAAGCTCAAAATAAATATGTAATGCATAAGCTCAAATTTAAATATGAATGCTAGTTCATTTTATTTCTTATTAGAGCTCATACAAGACTTTAAAGGAACTTAAACCTCAACCCAAACTCATCATGACAAGATAAAGAAAAACAAGAGTGAACCTCAAGGGTTCTTTAAACACAAAGTTTCTTTTCTTGAAATGTAAACTTAAATAACATTTTTATTAAAACTCAAGCTCTAGAGGCCTCATTGTGATGAACACATAGTCATCATCTAGAAGCTTTCATCATCAAGCCATTGTGAGTTCCCTTGGCCAACATGGCCGAAAATCATAAAGAAAGAAAAGGAAGAAGAACCGAAATTGTTGGAGAAGAAAAGAAACATTTGGAACTCTAGAGACCATGATCTTGATAATGCATTAACACCAACATCATTAGTCCTTATCATTGAGTTCATGTGACCATTTTAAAATATCATCAAGGTGAGAGGTTTCAAAGTTCAAGAAGAAAGAACAAAGAAAACATCTTTAACTTAAGAACAAAGATCAAGCTTTAGAGATTATCCAAGTGATGAACATTATCATCATGGAACCTCATCATCAAGCTCTCATTCCTTTGCTCTCAATGGGCTCATGGCCGAAACACAAAGAGGAGGAGAAGAAGAAAAGAAGTTCTAAAAAGGATTCAAGAGAAACTATGAACACATAAAGAAATTATGAACTTTAAATGAAAGAACTCTTGAAAGAAAATCCCTACCTAGAGATTAGGAGGTTGGAATGAGAGAAGAGGATGAAGAACTTGAAGAACTTGAAGACTTGAACTTGAGAGAAAAGGAAGCTTTGAAGTGTTTCTTTGAAAACTTACTCTTTGCAAATGAACCCAAAATGATACAAGTTCACCCAAGCAAGCTATTTATAGAGAAATGAAACAAATGCAGGATGCAAATGGAGGGGGAGGCTTCAGCCATGCAGAATGGAGGGAACCCATGAGTTCCATGAGGTGAGATAATGTGGTCTTGAGGCATGGTTCAAAGTATGGTGAGGTATAGTTCAAGGTATGGCCTCAAGCATGGTTCTTTGAGTGGGAAACAATTCAACATGTGAGGTAAAAGAGAGAGAGGTGGCCGAATGTGCATCAGCCATGGGGGAGGGTTTCTTGCATTTTAATTGTAGTTTAGAGTTATGTTTAGGTGTATCTTTGATTAGGATTAAGATTAGGAATTTGTAAGAAAGTGTTTAGGTGAGTAAATAGGTAATCAAGGTTGTCAAGACATAATTAGAGAGTGTTCTTGCATCATTAGTGAGTTATAAATTCATTTTAGTGTATAAACAACTCTAGACACAATTCATTGATTTAAGGAATTGGAGAGAGAAAACACTATTCAAGATTCCAAGAGTGAAATCTTGAGTTTTAGAAAAGAGATT
The DNA here is from genome assembly GCA_031216125.1 of Dalbergia cochinchinensis. Lineage (NCBI taxonomy): Eukaryota > Viridiplantae > Streptophyta > Magnoliopsida > Fabales > Fabaceae > Dalbergia > Dalbergia cochinchinensis. The sequence continues at coordinate 49,457,071 of CM062377.1, forward strand.
TAAATCTAGTCTAAGCAATCTTAGGTTCTAATTAATTTTAATAATTTATTTTGACTCTAGATTAATTATGGAAATTAATTAATCTTCGTTTAGAGCCTAATATTGCTTAGGTTCACTTAATCACATCATTAAGCTCAAAAACACTATTCTAGGGGCAAAATCGTAATTTTACACTAAAACTGCCTGGGACCTCCGGGACTCAAACAGATGTTTTGAAACATGTAAAAACATGGTTTTAAACCTCTGGGGAAAGTTTCGGCCTCAAACGGCACCTTTACCCGCGTAAAACACTATAGGGGTATTTTGGTCATTTTGACTCGAAACTGCAGAAAATGAGACTTTCGCCTCCGGAACCACTCAAGGGTCATTCAATCCCCTTCAAACATTGAGTTGGCCCTTCGAGGACTGCCGGGTTGGCCATCCTCGAATTCCGGGCAGAAAATGACCTCAGGGGCATTTCGGTCATTTTCCACTTAGACAAAAAATCGGGGCGTTACAGATTAGATGGTCCTTGAGTGATTTCAAAAACAAAAATCTTGTTTTCTGCAGTTTCGGGTCAAAATGACCAAAATATCCCTATAGCGTTTTTACGCCAGTAAAGGTACTGTTCAAGTCCGAAACTTTCCCCGAAGGTTTAAAATGATGTTTTCAGGTGTTCAAAAGTATCTGTTTAAGTCTAGTTGGTCCCGAACAGTTTTGGTGCAATATTATGATTTTGCCCTTAGAATAATGTTGTTTGAGCTTAATGATGTAATTAAGCAAACCTAAGCAATATTAGGCTCTAATTGAAGATTAATTAATTTCCATAATTAATCTAGAGTCAAAATAAGTTATTAAAATTAATTAGGACCCAAAATTGCTTAGATTAAACCTAAATCTCTTTTTAAAACTCAAGATTCCTAGTCTTGGAATCTTGAATAGTATTTTCTCTCTCTAATTCCTTAAATTAAGGAATTGTGTCTAGAATTATTTATACACTAAAATGAGTTTTTATCTCACTAATGAAGCAAGAGCACTCCCTAACCTTGTCTTGAAATCCCTAATTACATCCTTAGTCACCTAAACACTTTCTCACAAATTCCTAATCTTAAGCCTAATCCAAGATACACCTAAACACATCACTAAACCACAATTAATGAGACATTTTTCTCCCCCTTGGATGCTCCAAGAATGGCGCCACCTCACCTCCAATATCCATCACATGTTTGAATTCGTACACTCAAAGAGCCATACTTCACCATGCTTTAGGCCGTACCTCACCATCCTTTCCTTCTTCAAAATTCAGCCACCCTTTCATTCCTTCACCCTTGGTTTTGTTTTTCTATAAATACACATGCAAATGAACTTGTGAGAACCTTTAGTTCATTTGCTAGCTTTGAGTTTTCAAGAGTTGTCTCAAGGTCTCTCATTTTCTTCAAAAGTTCTCTTCTTCTTCATCTTCTTCATCTCCACCAAAAAGCCACCCCTCACAACCTCAAACCACCACACAACCACCCTAGATCACCATTCAAACACATAAGCTTTCATCCTCACACATCAAGCTCACACAAAAACTTTTCTTTCCTTTTTTCTCCTCTTTGGCTAAAAAACCAAGGACCATTTGGAAGCAAGATTTCTTCTCTTTTCACTTCAAGAAACAAGCTTTCCTCTTCACTACTTGGTAGGGATTTTTGCTCTTTAAAGTTTTGTCTTTTAAAACTTTGTTAAAAATGACTTCTTGTTAGTTTCTCTTGGCTTTTGGAACTTCTTTTTGTTCTTTTTGATTTCGGCCTTGGAGCCTTTCTTTCTAAAGAAAATGTTAGCTTGATGGTAAGGTTTCAAGATAATGGTCCTATGGTTATCATTTGAGAAACCTCTAGAGCTTGAACCTTAGTTTTGATCTTAACACATTCTTGGTTTTTCCTTCCCTTTTCTTTAAACTTGATTACGGTTTCCTCCTTTTTTTTCTTTCCTTCCTCTTGGCTTCGACCTTATTTCCTTTTTCTTTTATGTTCAAAGGTTTTGTTTAAAGGTATTTGTTGGATGATTTGTTTCCTTTAAGTCCATTTCCTTAGAGCTTGATGATGAAGTTCACACCATATGGTTTCTTTGAAAACCTTGGTACAAGAACTCTAAAACTTGCTTTATCTTGCTATGATAAGTTTGGGTTGAGGTTTAAGTTCCTTTAAAGTCTTGCAAGAGCTCTAATGAAGAATATAAAATGAACTTGCATTCATATTTACTTTCCTTGCCTAGCATATTTATTATTTTGGCCTAAAACGTAAAGATTAAAATAAGAGTTGCATTTTCATATCACCTAATAATTAATCTTGAAGCTCACCTATTTCGGCCTTAAAGTCAATTGTTGTGGAGCTTAGAGCACTAAAATAAAGAATTGGACTTGCATTCATATTTACTTTCTTTGTCTAGCATATTTATATTTCAAGTCATCACTTAAATCCTAAAAGATAAAATGAGCTTACATATTTACTTTCAAGTCTTGCATATTTATATTTCTAGCACCTCATATTTATATTTCAAGTTCTTGCATCTCATATTTACTTTGAAGTTCTCACTTTACTTTATAATGAAGAATAAAATGGGATGCACATCATGTTTACATTTTGTCATCACTTAAATACTCTAGAGCTCAAAGATTTGCCGTTATTATCTCAAGTTAAAGTTTGGTTATGGAAGCATCCCTATGGATGCATGTTTCGGCCATCTAATGATAATGAACTTGATGTGAGTTTCATCTAGTCACAAGAGCTAACACTCTATGTTCTAAGATTTTCTTTAGGCCTTAAGAGTTTTATAAGATCATTACCAACAAGATTTATGAGTTAAACCTCTTCTAAACATGCTTTGAATTAGCTACTGCCCTATGGTTATTTTTAGTTTCCTTTTATAAAATAAAATAGATTTCAATGAGTTTTAGAAGTCCTAAAATGATTTCAAGAGAAACTAATAACTTGTGTGTATTAAGGACATGATTTTTGAATGATGCTTGAGCTTTAATGTTTCATGTAACACCCTAATATTCAACCCAATACTACTAGTATGTACTGAGGCCAAATATTAGTCATTACTTTTTGCTTTAGTTCTATTGCCTTTGAAATTACTTACTGAAAATACGAGCCATTTTTTTTTTTGTAACAAAACCTTGATAAAGTATGAGCCACGTATAGTGTAATTCGAACGATAACGTAAAGTGCGAAAATATAAACACAGAGAAAGGCTCCATACACAGCATCATGAACACATAACTGGAATACCTCATACATTAGAATATAAAATGCCCACCAATGATGGTGGGGCTTGTTCAATACATAGGATACAACCCAACTAAAACGTAGGAAATACAACGAAACATAAATGATACATGCAGAAGAGTACCCATGCCCAAGTGCATCTAAGGTGGATAACCTTAACACAAAAGAAGGTTTATCCTAACTACGTGTTGTGTGTGCACTAGGGACTACCTTCTAAACCATACGGCTACAGTCACGGGTAAGGTAGGACATAGCCGATCCACGGGCAAAGCGTGTTAGGAGTGGGCACTCGGACACATCCTCCGTGTTGGGGTTGCCTCTCAGGCATCCGAGCCCTCCGTGGCTGGTTAACCGTCTTCTCGCTACCTTCTGACATCCGCGGGGGAGTAGAGGCAGAGTCTTCTCCATACATGTGGGTGGGTGGATCTTCTAAGGGGTCCTCCTCCGAATGCTGTGAGTGGGGTACGTACTCCGGTACAGCTCTCAAACCTGCAGTGTACGTCCGGAGAATCCTCTCGTTACGTGTATGTGCACGCTCAAAAACCATATCATCCCCATAAGGCGACATTGGGGAGAAGAGGTAGCTATCTACAGGATGGGCGAAAGGCCGTCCAAGAAACATAAAGACACGAATAGTGCAGCGGCCTTCAAAATGGTACGATCCGTGCTCCGGATCGTAGTGGTACTCCCACATGGGTGTCTCAACGTAGAGTACGAACGTCGCCATCCGAATCTAGAGACGTAATGGAAAGAAAGAGATAGAGGGAGTGAGATTTCTTAAACTCAGTAGGGTTTTTCCTCATATCTAAGTGTCATCATATACGTCTCCAGGGACCTCAGTTTCTTAGTAAAAACGTGGGCATATAATAGTTAATTTATAAAGTTCGCAAACGTTAACCTCTGAGGCCCGTTCCTTTTAATTATGAAAATCTCTTGGTTACATAGTCTATAAGTCATGAAACATGGATCATAAGTCATGGTACATTAATCATAAATCATGGTTTCCTATATCATGGGTCATAGCACATAAACTCATAAATTCATGGTTTCTTATATCATGGGGCATAGTACATAGACTCATATAATCATGGTGCATAGAATCATAGTTCATGGAACATGGTACATAGTACATATCTTGGTTACTTGAGGTGACATTAAAACATCATCATTATTTTCCTGGGGCCACCCTAATTGATCTCCCTGTGGAGAAAATTCTAGGTTATGAACTCATACCTTGCTAGTCGTCACTAGCACATGGACTTATCCCTTTTGATAAGTTAAAAGGTCCCAACTTAAAGTACGGGTCTAGGGGGCTAGAATCACCTTATCCCCACCCTTAACTTGGTGGTTCAAGGATCATTTTCTCATAGTTTAAGTCACCTTAAGTCTTAGCATGTTTATTGAGAAGCCACTTAGTTCATACATGTGAAGTATCAACGATTACAACATAGGCATCTCTAAGTTCTTGAAGAACAATCACATGCAACAAAACTATCATTTAGGAATAATAGTTCACATGGCATCATATAAGTCATGAGGTAAACACCTATTCATCATTCATAGAGTAATGCTTAAACCTTTCCTTTAAGAGTGAAAACCCCTAATCGAGTAACCTCAAACTTCCAAATTATTTTCTTATACCTATAAGGGATTGATTAATCTCATTACCATAATTTATTAAGTCCTAAAACCTAATTAATTATGGCTGGACAGCATTGGCAGCAAGCTAAACTAGGATGAATTACGGTGTTCTAAAAGATGCGTTTTAAACTCTTTCTCACATCTGACTTTTTCTATGATGCAACAATTAACACCTAAGCCAATTATGAGTCACTCTCATTGATCTAGACATCATATAATGTGATTCCATGGATGTTAATAATGCTGGACAGAATTCATATTTTCTGTGCCTATGGGGTCCTAGAATTCACATTTCAAGCAATTTAAGTAACTAAACATGCTCTAAAATGTCTAGAACAATTAGCATATACTTGGCAAGGTATTTAAACATATTTAGACCACCCAAAACATGATTTAAGGTGCTGGAAATGAGCAAGGCAGAACCGAAACCTCAAAGTCATCAAATCATGTGTAAACTTCCTTTTTCATGTACTTAGGTAACTAGTTTCTCTTGGAACAATTTTAGGACTTAAAAAATACCTTGGAAATCAATTTAACTTGTCAAGGACTTTCATAAAATACATGGGGCAGCAACTCTTTAATTTTACTCATGGTTGAAATCCTAAATATAAGAACATACTGAAAAATACTTTTAAATGTCACTTATGTTTAGGAAAAACTTAAAACATAAACTATAGGTTCTTGTAACTAATGAAAAACTCATCCTAGAGCTTTCATCATCACATGGCCGAATGCATTTCAAGAAGATACCTTCTTGATTTAACTTTTCTCAAGATGAAATGGGCAAGTCTTTGAGCTCTAGTCTCTTAGGTGATGGCATAAAAGTAAATGTGCTATGCATTCCATTTTATTCTTCATTAGAGAGTAAAGTAAGAGCTTCAAAGTAAATATGAAATGCAAGAACTTGAAATTAAATATGCAAAACTTGAAAGTAAATATGCAAGTTCCATTCTTTATTTTAGTGCTCTAGACCCAGCAACAATCGACTTTAAGGCCGAAATAGAAAGGCTTTGAGATTATCTTAGGTGATATGCAAGCTCTCATTTTACATCTTTAAGTTCTTAAGTGATGACTCGAAATATAAACATAGAATGCGAAGCTTGGAATTTAACGTGCGTTATGCAAGTTCATTCCTTATCTTGGGGTTTAGTGATAGCTTAGAAATAAATGTGCTATGCAAAGCATAAAGTAAACGTGAATGCAAGTTACTTTTATCTTGTCTAGTGCTCTTGCAAGACTTTTGAAGAGAACATAGTTCCAACCTAAACCTCATCCTCACAAGAAAAGGAAATTACTAGTGCTAGAATACTCAAAATAAATCATAACCTTAAAGAACTTGGAAGTGGCCGAATCCTCATCATGGAGAATGAACCATTTTTAAATTCTAGGGACCAAGATCTTGATGATCTAAGACATCAACATCCTAAGTCCTCATCATTGAGTACATAGCTTCCTTAAAACCAACATTTAAAACAAGTTTATGCTAGAGAAGAAAGCAAAACCAAAACCATGCTTGGTTTAAGATCAAAGTTTCAAGCTTTAGAGTTTGTTCATGTGACTAGCATCAACATGAAACACTCATCATCAAGCTTTCGATTTTCCAAGTCTTAGAAGCCTACATGGCTGAAAACATGGAAGGAAAAAGTGAAGTCCAAAAGAGTTTAAGAGACATAAACTCCTTCCTTTCTCAAACTTGGAAAAATGATGTAGCTTTCCTAAAAAAAAATTCAAGCTTTAGAGGTTGTTGAATGACAAGCACCATCATGACAACCTCATCATCGAGCTTTCATTTTTCTCATGGGTTAAGGCCCTCATGGCCAAAACATTAAAGAAGAAAAGGGAAAGTTCCAAATGTTCAAGAGAAACATAACTTCATGTTCAACTAAACTTGTAAAAAAATGAAACTTTTCTTAAGAAAAACTCAAGCTTTAGAGGTCTCATGTGAGATGAACTTGTAACACCCTAATATTCAACCCAATACTACTAGTACGTACTTAGGCCAAATATTAGTCGTTACTTACTGGCATGGTTCATCTTCTTGAGAAAATAGACTTAACGAAAATACGAGCCAACTTTTTTTTTTTTGAAATCGTTACTTAAAATAGAAGCCGCGCGTAACTTTACGAGTCAGTATCATAGTATACGGAACGATAACATACGAATGGCTCCAAACCATAACATCGAACATAACATCAATCATAACTGAAATACCTCATAGATAAAATATGCCTACCCTACAGGGCAGGACTCTTCAAGTACATAGTAACATGAATACGGCAGAAAAACAGAATACATGGAAAAGAACTGGAAAGAAGCATCCCTACCCATGTGCAACCTAAGGTGGATAACCTCAACACAAAAGAGGTATCATCCATACTATGTGACGTGCGTGCACTAAGGACTACCCTCCAATCTCCATAGCAGACTCACGGGTACGGAGGAACGTAGCCAATCCACGGGCGGGGCTCGGCGGTCTGAGCATGCCCTGTGGATCGAACGTGTCGCCCACGTCGGGGTCGTGGTCCGCACCAAGCCCTCCGACGCCATTTGATCGCTCCTCATTGCCTATCCGCAGAGGCGGAGTGGGGGCAGAGCCCTCATGGTCCATGGGGGAATCCTCTGAAGGGTCCTCCTCTGGGTGCTGCGATGATGGCACGTACTGCGGCGCGTCCGCTGAACCGGCAGAGTGGGTCCGCAGGTTCCTCTCATGTCGTGGCCGTGCATGCTCAAAGATCGCGGGGTCACCATAGGGGGATGCGGGGGAGAAGCGATAACTGTACAAGGGGTGTGCGAATGGCCGTCCTAAAAACATGAAGATGCGCACAGTACACCAGCCCTCAAAATGAAATGACCCATGCTCCGGGTCATGGTGGATCTCCCACCGTGGCGTGTCAATGAATAGGACGAAGGTCGCCATCTCGCTCTGAAGACGCAATGGAAAGGAAAAGATAGAGGGAGTGAGATTCTTACTAAAGAAACTCAGTAGGGTTTTCCTTCAATCATAGGTGTCATCATATACGTCTCCAGGAATCTCGGGTTATTTATAAAATAATGGACATACATAGGTTCAATTATGAGTTTTCCAAAATCTCATTTTTCGAGAATCCGTTCTTTTTAACATGGCACTTGTGTTACATAGGCTATATACTAAAATCATAGACATAAATCATGTAGCTTGGTACGTAGAACATGCATCATATAACTGGTACATGGAACATAAATCATATAACTGGTTTACTTAGGTGACGTAAGAACCTTTACTTAATCAGGCGCCTAATATTTCTCCCTTTTGAGAAAACTCTAGGTTATGAGCTCATACCACGCTAGTCGTCACTAGCATCTAGACTTTATCCATTTGGATAAGTCAACTTCCCGACTTTAAGTACGGGTTTAGGGGGCTAGAATCACATTGTCCCCACCCTTAATTCGGTGGTTTCAAAGGATTGCATTCTGATGTTCTAAGTCATCCTAAGTTTAACATGTTTCTTTAAGATGCCACATAATTAATGCATAACACATAATTACTATCTCGGCATCTTTAAGTCCTTTTTAAAGAATAATAATAACATGTTAGTACACACTATCACATAGGGATAATAGTTAACATGGCACCATACACGTCATGAGCTAACACATCAATTCATCATCAAACTTAGAGGCGCATAATCATCCCTTAAGGTAAAAATCCCTAAATCGGGTAACCTCAAACTTTCCCATTACTTTCTAGTATATTTATGGGATTGATTAACCTCATTACCATAATCCTTTAGGTTCTAAATCCTAATTAATTATGGTTGGACAGCTTTATGTAGTTGTTCATATTTGATGAATTACGTGTTCTAGAAAATGCGTTTTAAGCCCTTTCTCGCATCCGACTTTTTCTATGGTGCAATAATTAATACCTAAGCCAATTATGAGTCACTCCCACACATCTAGACATAATCTAATGTGATTCTAAATATTTTATCAAGGCTGGGCAGAAACTCATTTTGTCATTCTTTATAGTTCTAGAATTCACACATTAAGCAAACAAAGTCACTAACAATGCTTTAACGAGTCTAGAACAATTATCACATACTTGGCAAGGTATTACAACATATTTAGACCACCCAAAACAGAATTTAAGGTGCTGGAGTTATTAAGGCAGAACCGAAATCCTTAAGGCATAAAATCATGAGAAAAACCTTTCTTTCAACCATATAACTTGCTAGTTTCTCTTGGAACCTTTTTGGGACTTCAAGACTATGTAAGATCAAAGTTTATTTTTCCAAAACTCATCATGGAACACCAAGGACAGCAGCCATTTCGGCTTGCTCTTGGCAAGGATTTAAAACTTAAAAACATGTTTAAAACCTTGGTTAAGTGCATCAAAGCTTAGAAAAATTCTAAGACATGCATTATGGGCCCTTGTAGTTAAATGAAACTCATCCTAGAGCCATTTACACCACATGGCCGAATGATGTTCAAGGAGATACCTCCTTGATTTAATTCTTTTCTTAAGATGAAATGGGCAAGTCTTTGAGCTCTAAAGTTTCAAGTGATGACATAAAATAAACGTGCTATGCATTTCATTTTATAGTCCTTTAGAAAATAAATTGATAGCACAAAGTAAAGATGAAATGCATCTCCATTCTTATTCTTAGAGTTTAGTGATGACTTGAAATATAAAATGAGATGCAAAGCTTGAAACATAAACGTGCATTGTGCAAGTTCATTCATTATCTTGGGTCTTAGTGATGGCATAAGAAATAAACGTGCTAATGCAAAGCATAAACGTAAACGTGGATGCAACTTCTTCTATATCTTGTTTAGAGCTCTTGCAAGACTTTAAAGGAAACAAGGTTTCAACCCATAACTCATCCTCACAAGAAAAGAAAACTAAACTCATGACCAACATGGAAGAAAGTAACCGAAATATGCTTGGCCTAGGGACCAAGTCTATGCTCTAGAGCTTTGTTCATGTGACATACATCAACATGAAGCCCTCATTATCAAGCTACCATTTTTCTAAGTCCCAAAGCCTTTCATGGCCGAATACTCAAGGGAAAGAAATGGGGTTTTCAAAGATCCAAGAGAAACATAACTATGTCTTGAGCAAAACTTGAAAATAATAAACTTATTTTTAGAAAACTCAAGCTTTAGAGGTTGTTCATGTGACAAACATCCTCACACAACTCTAATCATCAAGCTCCTCATATTTCAAATCCAAGAGGCCTTCATGGCCGAAAACTAACAAAAAGAAAAGGAAAGTTTCAAGGCATCAAAGAAATATAACTCATTCTTTGACCAAGACTTGAAAAGAGAAACCTTTCTTGGAAAAACTCAAACTTTAGAGTTTGATCATGTGACAAAGGCCAACATGAAGTGCTCATTACAAAGCTACCATTTTTCCAAGCTCTTTAAGCCTTCATGGCCGAAAACATCAAGGAACAAAAGCTCAAAAAGAGTTTTCATGAAAAACATAGCCTTGTCTTAACCAAGACATGAAAAAGATGAAACTTTTCTCAAACAAAACTCAAGCTTTAGAGGTCTCATGTTAGGATGAACACATGGTCATCCCAAAAGAGCACTCATCATCAAGCTCTCCTCATTTTGGTGTAGAGGCCGAAAATGAAAGAAAAAGGAGAAAGGATGGAACTTTTTCTTAAGAAAGGTTCAAGCTTTAGAGGCCTCACTTTAAGATGAACTCATGGTTTCATCTTTGAGAGCACTCATCATCAAGCTCTCACTACCATGGCCTTAAGGCCGAAAATGAAAAGGAAGAGAAAAGAAGAAACCGAAAATGTTTGAGAGAAAAACTTGCTAACAACACAACTTTCAAACAAGATAAACATTGATCATGAAAGTAAAAGAAAGCATTCTTGAAGAGCTCCCTACCTTAGAGTTTGAGATTTGAGAGGAAGTGAAGAAGATGAAGAGGTTGGAGAGGATGAGCTCTTGAACTTGAGAGAAAGGAACTCAAAGTGCTCTAACTCAAAGCTTTAGTGAAATGAACAAAGGTGCTTCAAGTTCCCTAAGCTACCTATTTATAGAGAAGTGAAATGAATTGAATATTGGAGGCCTTTTGGGGGGAGAATTTCGGCCACCTTTTCAGCCACATGAGGGAGGAAAAATCTTGTTCAAAGCATGGTGTAAAGTCATTCAAAGCATGGTGAAAAGTCTAGCTATGCATGTCCTAAAGTATGGTTAGCATGTACCTTATTTTCAAACCTTTAAAAATGCATAAAAACTTAAAATTTTGGGCTGCAAAATCTGAAGAGAAACCATGCTTCTCATGCCCAAAAAAAGGAGAAAATTTTCTAGACTTAAATTCCCAAAGCATAGGTAATGTGTTGTAAGACATGTTGTCTTGAAAAAGTTTGATAGAAAGCTTGAATGACCACAAAAACAAATCATTCTTTTTGAATTTGAAAGACATAATTTAATTCATTTTAGAAATGAATTGAAAACCTTGATTGACCATATAAAATATTCTTTGAGTCTTGAGTGACAATTTTTCTTGAAAGTTGATCATTGATTGAAAGTGTTCAAGACACATGTCACAAGATAGCTTGAACACATAGACTAATTTTTTTGATGATTTCTAGAGAAAATGGTGCCATTCTTGGCAGCCTTGGGGAGGAGAAATATCTCCTTAAACCATGTTCTAGAAGTGTGTTTTGGTGTGACATAGATTAGGCTTAGGATTAAAAATTGCTAAGTAGGTACTTAGGTGCACTAATAGGTTAATTAAAACCATAAATCCCTAGGTTTAGAGGTGGTCTAGAAGGATTAGAGAGTCAACACCTCTAGGACTAGTGATGTGAGTGTGACAACTTGTCTCAAAAAGAAAAGTTGATGTGAATAGTGGAAGCACTATTCGACACTATTCACATATTCTTTTTCCTTTTTAAAGAATAAGACTATGATGAGATTTGAATTTTCCCTAAGCAATTTTAGGTTCCAATTAATTCTAAATGATGGTTTTGGCTCTAGATTAATTATGGAAATTAATTAACCTTTAATTAGAGCCTAATATTACTTAGGTTTGGAGTTAAACGGCTCATTAAGCCGAAAATGCAATATGCAGGGGCAAAATCGTAATTTTTACCAAAAGTTGCCCGGGATCTCCGGGACTTAAACCGACATAGTTTATGCCTTAAAATCATTGTTTTGAACCTCAGAACAAAGTCCGGGTCAAAACGGAACTTAATACTGCCTTAATTCTGTTACAGGGGTGTTCTGGTCATTTACGCGCAGAAATCTCAGAAATGAGGTTTTCCCGCTTTGTTAGGCACTCATGCTCATACAATCCCCTTCATATAACATATGAACCCTATGAGGATGGCCAAAGCCGGCCGTCCCCGTGTTTCGGGTAAAAATGACCTCAGGGGCAATTTGGTCATTATGAAAGTTTAGCGAAAATCGGGGCGTTACATTACTCCCCTCCTTAAAAAGAATTTCGTCCTCGAAATTCCTTACCTGAGAACATCTCGGGGTATTGTGCTCGCATGTTGGCCTCCAACTCCCATGTGAAATCTTCGGCCTTCCCGCGTCCCCATGCGACCTTGACCAACGGCACTGACTTATTTCTCAGCTGTTTGACTCCTCGGTCCACAATTCTCGTGGGAGGCAGGTTAAATGTCAGGTCATCCCTTAATTGTACGTGTTCTGGCTCTAGCACATGACTTGGGTCAGACTGGTACTTTCGTAACTGGGAGACATGGAAAACATCGTGGAGATTGGATAGATTTGGGGGTAGGGCTATGCGGTATGCTCTGGACCCTACTCTCTTGAGGATTTCGAATGGGTCAAGGAATCTGGGCTTAACTTTTTCACCTTCATAGCTCGACCTATGCCTGTGGTGGCGGTTATCTTGAGAAAAACGTGTTCCCCTACTTGGAACTCAATCGGCTTACGCCGCTTGTCCGCATGACTTTTCGTCGGCTTTGAGCGATAAGAATCCTATCCCTAATCTTTTTAATCTGTTAAATCGTTTAGTCACTAAGTCTGGTCCAATTAGACTTTGCTCTCCAGGTTCGTACCAACATAGGGGTGATTGACATTTTCGTCCATAAAGGGCTTCATACGGTGCCATACCGATACTTGCGTGGTAGCTTGTTGTTATCACGCAAATTTGATTAGTGGCGGTATTTGTCCCAACTCCGCTACGGTCTAGAACACACGCCCTAAGCATATCCTCCAAGGTTTGGATTGTTCTCTCAGATTGGCCATCTGTTTGTGGGTGGTAAGCCGTGCTTAAGCACAGCTTCGAACCAAACGCCTTCTGAAAGGCTCCCCAAAACCGTGATGTAAACCGCGGATCCCGATCCGAGATTATCATCGACGGCACTCCATGTAGTCTCACAATCTCTTGGATATACAATTGTGCCAACCTATCCAAGGAATATGTCACTTTAATAGGTAGAAAGTGGGCTGACTTCGTCAATCTATCCACTATTACCCATATAGCGTCATGATTCGCTTGGGTCCTTGGTAGTCCAGTCACAAAATCCATTGAGATGCTATCCCACTTCCATTCGGGAATCGATAGGGGTTGCAACATACCAGAGGGTTTTTGGTGCTCTATCTTCACCTTCTGGCATACTAGGCACTTACTAACCCAATTGCAAACATCCTTCTTTAATCCAGGCCACCAAAACATCTTCTTCAAGTCTTGGTACATCTTGGTGGCACCAGGATGAATTGAAAAATTGCTCTTGTGGGCCTCCTCAAGAATCTCTTTCCGGAGGTCACCACTAGCAGGTACACATATACGTCCTTCAAACCTCCACATACCATCCTTTCCTTGGACAAAACCTTTCAGTTTATCCGCCTTTACTGCCCTTAGGGTCTCTTGAAACTCGTCGTCTACCCTTTGGGCTTGAGTGATTCTCCCACGGAATTCACTTGACACACTAAGGTGGCAAACTCTCATACCCGTAGGGGTTATGGTTATTCCTAGGTTCAGGTCTCTAAAAGCCTCGATCAATTCATCCTCCTTAATCATTAAGTGGGATAGGTGTAAGGATTTCCTACTTAGGGCATCGGCTACGACATTAGCTTTTCCGGGATGGTAGTTTAATCCGAAATCATAATCCTTCAAGAACTCCATCCACTTCCTTTGCCTCATGTTAAGCTCTTTCTGATCAAAAAGGTACTTTAAACTCTTGTGATCGAAGAACACCTCGAACCTCACCCCGTACAAATGGTGTCTCCAGATCTTGAGAGCAAACACAACGGCGGCCAATTCTAGGTCATGGGTGGGGTAGTTTGTTTTATGTGGCTTGAGTTGCCTCGATGCATAGGCTACCACTTGCCTATTTTGCATCAAGACACAACCTAGACCTTTACCGGAAGCGTCACAGTATACCTCAAAAGGCTCCTTAGGGTCGGGGAGAACTAGGACTGGGGTGGAAGTCAACTTATGCTTTAGTTTCTGAAAACTCTTCTCACAATCTGGGGTCCAGACAAAAGGAGTGTCTTTTCTAGTAAGCTTGGTTAAAGGTAGTGCGATCTGGGAAAATCCCTTGATGAACCTACGATAATAGCCAGCTAATCCCAAAAAGCTCCTTATCTCCGTCACGGTCCTAGGTTGTTCCCAATTCATCACTGCTTCCACCTTACTAGGATCGACTGCAATTCCTCCTCTAGACACTACATGCCTTAGAAATTTCACTTCTTCCAACCAAAACTCACATTTAGACAACTTGGCATAAAGTCTCTTCTCCCTCAAAATCTCTAATACTATGACTAAATGTTGCTCATGCTCTTTGTGGGTCCTTGAATAAATGAGTATATCATCTATAAAGACAACCACGAACTTATCCAAATAGGGTCTAAAGATCCTATTCATGTAATCCATGAAAACAATTTGGAGCATTGGTCAATCCAAAGACATAACCGCAAACTCGAAATGTCCATATCGAGTGCGAAAAGCCGTCTTGGGTATATCCTCATCCCTAACTCTAATCTGATGATAACCAGACCTCAAGTCAATCTTAGAAAACACTACCGCACCTCTCAACTGGTCCATCAAATCGTCAATTCTAGGCAAAGGGTACTTATTTTTCACCGTTACTTTGTTCAATTGCCTATAATCGACACACATCCTCATGCTTCCGTCCTTCTTTTTCACAAACAACACCGGGGCTCCCCAGGGTGATGCACTCGGCCTAATGAAATTCTTTTCCAAAAGGTCCTCTAACTGGGTTTTCAACTCGGCCAATTCCAAAGGGGGCATTCTATATGGGGCTATGGATATGGGTCCGGTACCTGGGAGTAACTCTATTGAGAATTCAATCTCTCTTAGGGGAAATTCTAATTTCATCTGGGAATACTTCGGGATAGTTCCTTACTACGGGTATCTCCTCGTTGCTCTGCTCAAAGTCGACATCACTAGCAGCTAAAAGAATGTAACCTTTTTCATCCTTACCACAGCTTAGGTCTACAGCATTTAGGTATACTCTCATGGTTTCCCTAGGTTCAGGGGGAATGGGGAGAAAGGTGATGGTTTTCTCATAGCAGTTTAACAACACGGTTGGCCCAAAGCCAATCCATGCCCAGAATTACCTCTAGTCCTTTCATGGGTAAGCATACGAAATCTAGAACAAATGGTCTATTTTCTAGAATGAAACTGCATTCCAAACAACATTTGCTAGTTCTAACTGGTTTCCCAGTGGGGGTAGAGACAACAAGATAAAAGGGGAGTTCAGACACAGTCAAACCTAGGGTCTCTACACAAGAATATGATATAAAGGAATGGGTTGCGCCAGAATCATACAGTACAACTAGGTTTTTACCGTTCATTTCACACTTACCTTCCACGAGATCTGGGGACGTTGTCGTCTCTTCCACATTGAGGGTGTAGACCCTCCCTTGACGTTGCGGCTTTGGGTTGGGGGTTGGCTGGTTCCTCTTGGGACAATTTTTGGAGTAGTGTCCCGATTCTCCACATCTGTAGCAAACGTCTAACCCGGCCCGACACGGCAGGCTTCCATGGGGTCTGCCGCACTTGGGACACTCCGCATGTGGGGTGGAAGATGTCCCTTGAGGTGCCTTCCCCTTATTATTCGCAGGCTTGTTCTTGTTGTTGTTGTGGCTGTTGTTGTTGTTCTTCGGTTTGAAGTCCTTCCGAGGTCCCTGAGGCTTGGACCCGGATTGGGACTTCTGTTGGGGTTGAAACTTTTGCGACCCCTTTTTCTTGAACTGCTGGCCTTGAGGTGCCAGCTTCTTATTGCTGGAGTTGCCGGACCTTGTTGCATTCAACTCCCGCTGCCCTTCCTCAATAATGCGGCATTTGTTCACCAGGGTTGGGAAGTCCCTGATTTCTAGATGAGCGACCGCTACCTTGAGCTCCGCTCTCAACCCCGCTTCGTACTTCAGACATTTCCAGTATTCGTCAGGGTTGGCCTGGTACATCCTTGAGAACTTGATGAGGTCCTCGAATTTGGCGGTATATTGTGCAACCGTCCGATTTTCCTGGAACAATTGCATGAACTCCACTTCCTTGGCGTTGCGAACAGACTCTGGGAAGTACTTCTCATAGAAGTGAACTTTAAATACTTCCCGATTGATGGCCTCTGGCGCTTCCGGCCGACCTCTGGGCTCCAGTCCACCAGCAACTGGCGTCACCTTCGAGCATGTATGTGGCGAACCTCACTTTTTGCTCCTCAGAGCACGGTATCACGCCAAAGATCTTCTCCATGTTTCGGATCCACTCTTCGGCATGGTTTGGGTTAGCAGTTCCCTTGAAGGTGGGTGGATTCGCCCTACGAAATTCGCCGAAGCGAACATGCTCCGGAATCTCAGCAGCAGGGGGAGCTGGTACAGCATTCTCATGTTGGTCCATTCGCTCGACCAGTCGTGTCATGGCTGCGACCATCCGACGAACGGCAGCGGCAATCGCATTGTCTTGGTCAACATTTGGTGTAGTCCTAGGTCATCGTCAGCGGTGCCATTGGTCCCTATACACACAAAACAGCAACACTGAGTTGATCAGGCTCAATCCTCCTAGTAAAGTGAGCAAGTTACCATGGCACGTGCAACAAACAGAAGTCATGTATCACTTAATCCTAAAACTTCCTATTCATGACATTTCTAGCGGAATATGCTTAAGAAGCATAGTCACCCAATCCTCGAGCTCTGTGAGAACCGAATCGCTCGATACCAAAATGTAACACCCTAATATTCAACCCAATACTACTAGTAATGCATTACTTAGGCCAAATATTAGTCGTTACTTACTGGCATGGTTCATCTTCTTGAGAAAATAGACTTAACGAAAATACGAGCCAACTTTTTTTTTGAAATCGTTACTTAAAATAGAAGCCGCGCGTAACTTTACGAGTCGATATCATAGTATACGGAACGATAACATACGAATGGCTCCAAACCATAACATCGAACATAACATCAATCATAACTGAAATACCTCATAGATAAAATATGCCTACCCTACAGGGCAGGACTCTTCAAGTACATAGTGACATGAATACGGCGTAAAAACAGAATACATGGAAAAGAACTGGAAAGAAGCATCCCTACCCATGTGCAACCTAAGGTGGATAACCTCAACACAAAAGAGGTATCATCCATACTATGTGACGTGCGTGCACTAAGGACTACCCTCCAATCTCCATAGCAGACTCACGGAGTGCGGAGGCGTAGCTCGGGCTGCGGTGCGAGCATGCCCTGGCGGATCGAACGTGTCCTCCACGTCGGGAGTGGTCCGCACCTGAAGCCCTCCGACGCTGAGTGACTGTCTCCTCGCTGCCTATCTGTCGCAGAGACGGAGTGAGGGCAGAGCCCTCATGGTCCATGGGGGAATCCTCTGAAGGGTCCTCCTTTGAGTGCTGCGATGATGGCATCGTCTTTGCGGGCGCGTCCGCTGAACCGGCAGAGTGGGTACGCGAGTTCCTCTCATGTCGCCGTCCATGCTCAAAGATCGCGGGGTCACCATAGGGGGATGCTGCGGAGAAGCGATAACTATACAAGGGGTGTGCGAATGGCCGTCCTAAAAACATGAAGATGCGCACAGTACACCGGCCCTCAAAATGAAATGACCCATGCTCCGGGTCATGGTGGATCTCCCACCGTGGCGTGTCAATGAATAGGACGAAGGTCGCCATCTCGCTCTGAAGACGCAATGGAAAGGAAAAGATAGAGGGAGTGAGATTCTTACTAAAGAAACTCAGTAGGGTTTTCCTTCTATCCTAGGTGTCATCATATACGTCTCCAAGAATCTCGGGTTATTTATAAAATAATGGACATACATAGGTTCAATTATGAGTTTTCCAAAATCTCATTTTCCGAGAATCCGTTCTTTTTAACATGGCACTTGTGTTACATAGGCTATATACTAAAATCATAGACATAAATCATGTAGCTTGGTACGTAGAACATGCATTATATAACTGGTACATGGAACATAAATCATATAACTGGTTTACTTAGGTGACGTAAGAACCTTTACTTAACTGGGCCGCCCTAATATTTCTCCCTTTTGAGAAAACTCTAGGTTATGAGCTCATACCACGCTAGTCGTCACTAGCATCTAGACTTTATCCATTTGGATAAGTCAACTTCCCGACTTTAAGTACAGGTTTAGGGGGCTAGAATCACATTGTCCCCACCCTTAATTCGGTGGTTTCAAAGGATTGCATTCTGATGTTCTAAGTCATCCTAAGTTTAACATGTTTCTTTAAGATGCCACATAATTAATGCATAACACATAATTACTACCTCGGCATCTTTAAGTCCTTTTTAAAGAATAATAATAACATGTTAGTACACGCTATCACATAGGGATAATAGTTAACATGGCACCATACACGTCATGAGCTAACACATCAATTCATCATCAAACTTAGAGGCGCATAATCATCCCTTATGGTAAAAATCCCTAAATCGGGTAACCTCAAACTTTCCCATTACTTTCTAGTATATTTATGGGATTGATTAACCTCATTACCATAATCCTTTAGGTTCTAAATCCTAATTAATTATGGTTGGACAGCTTTATGTAGTTGTTCATATTTGATGAATTACGTGTTCTAGAAAATGCGTTTTAAGCCCTTTCTCGCATCTGACTTTTTCTATGGTGCAATAATTAATACCTAAGCCAATTATGAGTCACTCCCACACATCTAGACATAATCCAATGTGATTCTAAATATTTTATCAAGGCTGGGCAGAAACTCATTTTGCCATTCTTTATAGTTCTAGAATTCACACATTAAGCAAACAAAGTCACTAACAATGCTTTAACGAGTCTAGAACAATTATCACATACTTGGCAAGGTATTATAACATATTTGGACCACCCAAAACAGAATTTAAGGTGCTGGAGTTATTAAGGCAGAACCGAAATCCTTAAGGCATAAAATCATGAGAAAAACCTTTCTTTCAACCATATAACTTGCTAGTTTCTCTTGGAACCTTTTTGGGACTTCAAGACTATGTAAGATCAAAGTTTATTTTTCCAAAACTCATCATGGAACACCAAGGGCAGCAGCCATTTTGGCTTGCTCTTGGCAAGGATTTAAAACTTAAAAACATGTTTAAAACCTTGGTTAAGTGCATCAAAGCTTAGAAAAATTCTAAGACATGCATTATGGGCCCTTGTAGTTAAATGAAACTCATCCTAGAGCCATTTACACCACATGGCCGAATGATGTTCAAGGAGATACCTCCTTGATTTAATTCTTTTCTTAAGATGAAATGGGCAAGTCTTTGAGCTCTAAAGTTTCAAGTGATGACATAAAATAAACGTGCTATGCATTTCATTTTATAGTCCTTTAGAAAATAAAGTGATAGCACAAAGTAAAGATGAAATGCATCTCCATTCTTATTCTTAGAGTTTAGTGATGACTTGAAATATAAAATGAGATGCAAAGCTTGAAACATAAACGTGCATTGTGCAAGTTCATTCATTATCTTGGGTCTTAGTGATGGCATAAGAAATAAACGTGCTAATGCAAAGCATAAACGTAAACGTGGATGCAACTTCTTCTATATCTTGTTTAGAGCTCTTGCAAGACTTTAAAGGAAACAAGGTTTCAACCCATAACTCATCCTCACAAGAAAAGAAAACTAAACTCATGACCAACATGGAAGAAAGTAACGGAAATATGCTTGGCCTAGGGACCAAGTCTATGCTCTAGAGCTTTGTTCATGTGACATACATCAACATGAAGCCCTCATCATCAAGCTACCATTTTTCTAAGTCCCAAAGCCTTTCATGGCCGAATACTCAAGGGAAAGAAATGGGGTTTTCAAAGATCCAAGAGAAACATAACTATGTCTTGAGCAAAACTTGAAAATAATAAACTTATTTTTAGAAAACTCAAGCTTTAGAGGTTGTTCATGTGACAAACATCATCACACAACTCTAATCATCAAGCTCCTCATATTTCAAGTCCAAGAGGCCTTCATGGCCGAAAACTAACAAAAAGAAAAGGAAAGTTTCAAGGCATCAAAGAAATATAACTCATTCTTTGACCAAGACTTGAAAAGAGAAACCTTTCTTGGAAAAACTCAAACTTTAGAGTTTGATCATGTGACAAAGGCCAACATGAAGTGCTCATTACAAAGCTACCATTTTTCCAAGCTCTTTAAGCCTTCATGGCCGAAAACATCAAGGAACAAAAGCTCAAAAAGAGTTTTCATGAAAAACATAGCCTTGTCTTAACCAAGACATGAAAAAGATGAAACTTTTCTCAAACAAAACTCAAGCTTTAGAGGTCTCATGTTAGGATGAACACGTGGTCATCCCAAAAGAGCACTCATCATCAAGCTCTCCTCATTTTGGTGTAGAGGCCGAAAATGAAAGAAAAAGGAGAAAGGATGGAACTTTTTCTTAAGAAAGGTTCAAGCTTTAGAGGCCTCACTTTAAGATGAACTCATGGTTTCATCTTTGAGAGCACTCATCATCAAGCTCTCACTACCATGGCCTTAAGGCCGAAAATGAAAAGGAAGAGAAAAGAAGAAACCGAAAATGTTTGAGAGAAAAACTTGCTAACAACACAACTTTCAAACAAGATAAACATTGATCATGAAAGTAAAAGAAAGCATTCTTGAAGAGCTCCCTACCTTAGAGTTTGAGATTTGAGAGGAAGTGAAGAAGATGAAGAGGTTGGAGAGGATGAGCTCTTGAACTTGAGAGAAAGGAACTCAAAGTGCTCTAACTCAAAGCTTTAGTGAAATGAACAAAGGTGCTTCAAGTTCCCTAAGCTACCTATTTATAGAGAAGTGAAATGAATTGAATATTGGAGGCCTTTTGGGGGGAGAATTTCGGCCACCTTTTCAGCCACATGAGGGAGGAAAAATCTTGTTCAAAGCATGGTGTAAAGTCATTCAAAGCATGGTGAAAAGTCTAGCTATGCATGTCCTAAAGTATGGCTAGCATGTACCTTATTTTCAAACCTTTAAAAATGCATAAAAACTTAAAATTTTGGGCTGCAAAATCTGAAGAGAAACCATGCTTCTCATGCCCAAAAAGAGGAGAAAATTTTCTAGACTTAAATTCCCAAAGCATAGGTAATGTGTTGTAAGACATGTTGTCTTGAAAAAGTTTGATAGAAAGCTTGAATGACCACAAAAACAAATCATTCTTTTTGAATTTGAAAGACATAATTTAATTCATTTTAGAAATGAATTGAAAACCTTGATTGACCATATAAAATATTCTTTGAGTCTTGAGTGACAATTTTTCTTGAAAGTTGATCATTGATTGAAAGTGTTCAAGACACATGTCAAAAGATAGCTTGAACACATAGACTAATTTTTTTTTGATGATTTCTAGAGAAAATGGTGCCATTCTTGGCAGCCTTGGGGAGGAGAAATATCTCCTTAAACCATGTTCTAGAAGTGTGTTTTGGTGTGACATAGATTAGGCTTAGGATTAAAAATTACTAAGTAGGTACTTAGGTGCACTAATAGGTTAATTTAAACCATAAATCCCTAGGTTTAGAGGTGGTCTAGAAGGATTAGAGAGTCAACACCTCTAGGACTAGTGATGTGAGTGTGACAACTTGTCTCAAAAAGAAAAGTTGATGTGAATAGTGGAAGCACTATTCGACACTATTCACATATTCTTTTTCCTTTTTAAAGAATAAGACTATGATGAGATTTGAATTTTCCCTAAGCAATTTTAGGTTCCAATTAATTCTAAATGATGGTTTTGGCTCTAGATTAATTATGGAAATTAATTAACCTTTAATTAGAGCCTAATATTGCTTAGGTTTGGAGTTAAACGGCTCATTGAGCCGAAAATGCAATATGCAGGGGCAAAATCGTAATTTTTACCAAAAGTTGCCCGGGATCTCCGGGACTTAAACCGATATAGTTTATGCCTTAAAATCATTGTTTTGAACCTCAGAACAAAGTCCGGGTCAACACGGAACTTAATACTGCCTTAATTCTGTTACAGGGGTGTTCTGGTCATTTACGCGCAGAAATCTCAGAAATGAGGTTTTCCCGCTTTGTTAGGCACTCATGCTCATACAATCCCCTTCATATAACATATGAACCCTATGAGGATGGCCAAAGCCGGCCGTCCCCGTGTTTCGGGTAAAAATGACCTCAGGGGCAATTTGGTCATTATGAAAGTTTAGCGAAAATCGGGGCGTTACAGAACTCATAGTCACCTCTAGAGAGCACTCATCATCAAGCTATCATGCTCAAGGGCTTGAGGCCGAAAATCAAAGAAAAGAAAAGGAAGAAACCGAAAATGAAAAGCAACATGGAGGTTCCATCTTTCACCATTTCCCAACAAGATTCAACATAGAAATCAAAGACATATTTAGAAAGGTTCCCTACCTTGTGGTTTTTGAAAAAGGAGAGGAAGAACTTGAGCTTGAAGAACTCTTGGAAGCTTGAGAGAAAAAAAATGAGAAAGCTTGAGACTTTTAGAGATTTTGCAAGAAGTGAGCAAAGGAGTGAAGTTGTGTGGTGTTGTGTATTTATAGGCAAATGAATCATGAAGGAGTGGAGGGAAGGAAGAAGTGGCCGAAACTCCTTGAGGAAGAATGAGGAAAAATATCTCTTGTGTTGTCATTCATGGTGTCATAGGTCATAGGTCTTAGGGTGGCTTTGATGGACAATGTGATTGACTACATAAAATATCATTCTTTTGAATTTTTGGGGGGAAAAGTGGCTGATCATTATAGGGCCAAGGGAGGGAAGATTTCATTCAATTTAATCATGTACTAATGGAGTGTTTAGGAGTAAACAAGGTTAGGTCACTAATTAAGGTTGTGTAACCAAGTGTTTAGGTGAACTAATTAGGTAATTAGGACCCTAATACCTTGGACTAAGAGACTATGGTAGGATTGATGGAGTCAAACTCTTATGACCATTGATTGATATATGACAACTTTTCTTGGAAAAGAAAGTATCTTGGGAAAGGAAATGTGAATAGTAAAAATACTATTCATAGTTGCTTTTTCTTTAAAGGAAGAAAAGAATTAGAATTGAGTTGCAAATTTCCTTAAGCAATTTTAGGTTCTAATCAACCTTAAATAATTATTTTAGCTCTAGATTAATTAAGGAAATTAATTAACCTTTTATTAGAGCCTAATATTGCTTAGGTTTGAGTTAAGTAACTCGTTAGGCTTAAAATGCACTAAGCGGGGGTAAAATCGTAATTTTTACCAAAAGTTGCCCGGGACCTCCAGGACTTAAACCAACATAGTTCATGCCTTAAAACATCATTTTTGATCTCCGGGACAAGTCCAGGTCAAAATCAAAACTTAAAACTGCCTTAAATCAAGTTTGGGGTATTTTGGTCATTTGTACACAGAAACCTCAGAAATGATATTTTTCTAGCTTGTTAACATTCATAAACATATAATCCCCTTTATATATCATAAAATCCTTGTGAGGATGGCTGAGGCCAGTCGTCCTCATGTTTCAGGTAAAAATAACCTCAGGGGCATTTTGGTCATTTAAAAGTTTAGAGAAAAACGGGGCGTTACATTTCAGTTTTTCCTTGGTATGCTTGTTGCTATATGATGTTGCTTTGGCATGTTAGAATGTGTAAAAATTATATATGTTGAAGTAGGAGCCTTTCTATGCTTGTTAGGAAAGAAACTAGTCTTATAGAAAAATCGTAAAGTTGAGTTTTAGCATAGTTTTAACCCATTTATTTTTAGCCATTGCCAAAACTATTTTAATGGGATAACATTCAGTTTAGGATTGATTAATCATGAAAAACTTGGTAACATTTGATGTAGGATTGATTTTTAGCACCTATAGAGAAACTAGTAACTAGAAAATCATAAAAGTGCAATTCTAAAACACTTATATTAATTAATTTTCTATTTCTGTCCAGTAACCTTATAACGCAGTAAACATGGTTTATAATTAGTTCATAGGCATAGGAATGCTCCATAATTGGTTTAGATTTGATTTATAGCGCCTTAGGCGAAGACGAAAGTAGAAAGAGTCTAAGACGTAGTTTCTAGAATCCTGTAATTGCAAGATTTAGAAATTGACAATCTGTATGGAGTTGTTCAGTTTTGCTCCTAAACATAGAAATTAATGAGGATAATTAGTTGTGAACTTATAGGTGCATAAAAGGATAAAAACGGATGTTAGCATAATTAGTTTTCAAGATTTAGACCCGTAAAGGTCAAAGCATAAGACACCATAGGTCCTAAGATATAATGAGCTTTATGACATCAAGTAGATGTATGTTTAATTATGAGAATGACTTGAGCATAGCATATGCATTAGCTAAGCTTGGTCCTTGATTCCGGCAAACTGGTTAGGAGCACGCTATCTTTTAAGAATGTTAAAGTAATGATATAATGACGTATATGCTATGATGAGTTTGACTATATGACTTGATATCCTATGTTGATGTTGAATGGCTATGCATGCTCTATATATTTTGTGGCATAAAGCAAATTTGAGGAAATTCGGTTTATAGCCGTTATGTTGCCGAATTTCCATCAAATTTGAGAACCTAGAAAACTCCATGAGATACATCCTAAGTGATACCAGTTTGGCCGAGCATTCCCAGGATAGATGTGATATGTTTTAGGTGACACTGGTTCGGCCGAGCACCCATAGAACAAATGTAACACAGTACCGAGACGCATTTCTCCTGCTATGGTGAGGAGAAAGCAAAACCATGGAGGGTATGGACAGTGAGCTTACCGAAGCAGACAATATTACTGTGCACTGGATGCCAGTAGATGCGTTTCGAAGAAGAAATGATGAATTACCCCCTCTATTACCCCATATTAAATCTAATGACGACTAGTTAGGATTGATTTCATTCCTAGGCGATAAGTGGGATGTAGTTTAGTGATCAGATCAAGGCCGATGAGTAGATTGGATTTTTGATGAATATGTCAAGAGAGTGGTCTTTAAGAAAAAGAACTTAAGAGTTTGACTTATGAGAAAGATGTCACATGAAAAGCATTGTGCCTTTTTATGCCATATACATGATTTATGTTTCTTTATGTTGGGCCCAAGTGCTATGATTTCATGTTAATGTGTATATGGTATTGTCATGCATTCATCCAATATCTGTTGCATTCATATCATTAAGACTCATACTAAAAGACACCCACTTCGGATAAATAGATTTGAAAAGTCTAAAACCAAACCTTATGCATATGCACCTTTTTCATAATTAAAACCGAGGTGGCTGAGGACGATGATGATGACACTTGTGTTAGAATTGGAAATCCCTATTGAGAATCTTGAATGAGTTTCTCATCCCTTTCTTTTCTTCCATGTCGTCTCCAGATGAGGATTACAATGAGTTTCGTGACTTCTTCTAAGGCTCGTGCTTAAGGGTCACACTAGCAAACGGAGCAGAGGGTCGCTACGGAAGCAGAGATAGTTTAGCTTTTGAGTTGATACTTATCCATCCTCGTAGGTAGATAAGGAACACTCCATATATATGTGCATGTTTTGATGTAAATGATGGTACCATGATGCTAGTAAATTATGTATCTATGAAGATATGATGATATTATGTTGTTATGTATAATACTATATTTTATGATTATGTATGGTGTGATTACTTTTTCTTATACGTTATGGTTATGACGAACGTTAAGATAGTGCGCGGCTCGCGTTTTGTTTTCAAGTTACAAAAAAGAAAGAAAAATTTATTCGTAATTTTTGCTAAGTATTTTAAATGATGGGACTAAAAGAGTAATAGACTAATATTTAACCTAAATACGTTCTAAGAGTATTGGGTTAAAAATTAGGATGTTACAACTTTCGCACGAATCGCTATTCAAATTTCTCATAACGTTTCTCTAATGTTATATTCCTTTATTGAGGATTGTTCGGCCTCGAAGTACGTATAAAAATTACCTAGGGGCATTTTGGTAATTTTTACATAGTAGTAAAAATTGGGGCGTTACATTTAAGGAGTGGTCTTGCATGTTTAGTTGAGTCAAACTTGATTAATTTGAAATTCAAACCTCAACATGTGTCCTAATCTTTAGGAAAAGCAAGAGAGAGAAAATGTTTTTTGTCTCTACTTTATGCTTTTTGGTCTTAAAGCATTCTTTGAATAAGAAAGGGGTTTAAACTTTCTTTAAGCAATCTTGGGTCTTAATTAACCTCAAATAATTATTTTGACTCAAGATTAATAAATAAAATTAATTTATCTTTAACTATAGCCTAATATTGCATATGTTTCCTTATTTACTTTAACTAATCTTAATTAGCACTAATTAGGGGCAAACTGGTATTTTTACACAAAAACTCCCCAGACTTCCCAGGATCATCCAAATATTAAGTACCCCTTCTAATTAACATATCCAATTCCCGGGTGATGAGCAGGTTTGGTTGTCAGGGTTCGATTGTCACTTAATCTCACGTTAACTTATTTTATGGGTGTTTTGGTAATTTCCGGAATGGGAAAAACCAAGAATTGATATATCCACATCTACTATCATCCAAAACACATCTAGTCCCCTTCAAACATCAAACTAATCCCTTGAGGATAGCTGGGACTGCCGTCCTCGATTTATAGACAAAAATGACCTCAGAGGCATTTTGATTATTTTATACATGGGAAAAATTGGGGATTGCGATTTTTGTACAAATTTATATTTAAACCTCATATAGCCTCATCCTAACATTAAAATACCCCATTGAGGATGGTCTGGAGCGGCCGTCCTCGATTTTCATATAAAATGACTCCCAGGACATTTTGATCATTTTGCACAGCAGGAAAAATCGGGGCGTTATATAAAGCAAAAATGTAAGTAGATCAACCTAACCCGATGAACTTGACCAACCCGAACCAACCAAATTAAATTAATTTAGACTGGTTCGGGTAATTGGGTTAAATGGAGTAAAAGGCAGTTGAACTCGATACTAATCAGTTTAGGTTATTGGATTTCATAAATTACAATCGGCTGATCCAATGACTCAATCCAATTATATATTGTATATAATTTTTTTATTTATATAATATATTTAGTCAGTAAATCATATTTTAGTTATGTCTGTTGATGTTACTAGACTATATATGTATTTGAACTTAATAAAACTTTAGAGATTTAAAATTTGTGTTCTTTTTATAAAATCTTTTTTTTTCATTTTAATTGAATTGAACATAAATTAATAATAACAATAATCACGTAACTTGATCACTCAAAGCAAACCAACCTTTTTTAATTGGATCATTTCCCTTTGGGTTTGGTAGAAAAAAAATCTATGAATCAAAACCAAATCAAATAAAAAAAAAAAAATTCATTGGTTCATATTCATTTTTCGCCCAAATTTGAACCATCTTGATCCGATACTCTCTAACTGTGGAAAAAATTTAATCCCGTGCTAATTGAGTGGACAATATGAGTAGCCCTTTACCATATTGGTTTTCTTCGCAAAAAGGTGAATTTGGTTCGGGATACTAATGAGATCGAAATACGCGGGCATTTCCAATGTACGAGTAATTACAGCAATGAAGTGGACCCCGATTCCCAAGACAAAGCTGTGATCTAGTTTTTCTCTCTCTTTCCGTTGTTCTTGCTTGGGTAACTAGCGGTTCTTTGTTCTTGTTCAAAGAATGATGTAAAAAGGACGGGAATTCAACTGGTGAATAGTAGGAAGAAATAGTCAAATGAAACGAAAATTGCCTTAAGTTGGGGAAATATAGGAAAAGGACAAAAAGCGGGGACAGGTTGCCAGTACCTGAAAGCTGCTTTAATCGTAGCATGAAACCTTGAAATGTACCTTTCGTGGCAAAAAAGCGGAAACAGGGAACCCAAAGCATTAAGCTTTTATCCTTTTTCAATGCATACACTTATACTGATTTACCTCCAAAGGTTAACAAGAAGACCAGGAAAATCAAAAAGGCAGGTAACCCCACGTACGTACTTCTTGATAGCTACGTTTCATCACTTGTGCCAATTGGTCAATAACCAGAAATCAATAATAGAAATCCCTTTTATCTGGGGCGCGTTTCTATATATAGTGCTTGTTTGTCTGTGTCGATGTCTCTGTGACTGGGTCGGTGCGCTAGCTGAGGCAGAAAGAGGAGTAACTAAAGGGAGATGGAGGCTAGCGAAATTGGCCAAAATAATGAAGGGAGAAAGGGGGCTGAGGTAAGTGATGCACAAACAGAAAATGAGGAAGTTCTGAAGCAGATTATTGCAAGCCATCCTTTGTATGAAGTATTGGTTGCATCTCACATTAGCTGCCTGAAGGTATTTTCATCTTGTTTCCTTCTCTCTCTCTCTTTCGCTGTATGTTGTCGAGTTCATATGGTGTTAAAATAAAGTACTCTATACGTATTATTTATTGTGCCCACGCTTCGGAGTTTCAGTATGTGTGCGCCTCACTACATTACTTCAATCCAGGTTGGATCAGGTGGGGAGTTTGACATAACTGATGACGCATGCAAGAAGCTCGTCAACTCAAAGTTGAAAGCAACTACAAGTTCGAACTCTTCTGAACTTGATCACTTCATGGTATTAAAGATCAAAACCATTCTATCACAAAAGATCAAAACCATTAAACCATCAATTCACGAACACATAATGATCAGAAGCACAGACCAAACGAACCCCTGATCCGTACAAAAATTATATGTTCTTTTTTAACTATGCTTGCTTACAGTCATATGGATATACATATGGCTTATTATGCCTGTAAAAATTTTAAATTACACTTTTTATTTGGATCGGACAGGAATCATATTGCATGGCGCTGAGCAAGCTCAAAGAAGCAATAGAGGAACCAACAAAAGAAACAAAAGCTTTCGTCAATGCAAAGTATAATCAACTGAAGGAACTCAATAAACAAAACAGCCCACAACAACCTTTGATGAGAAAGGGTCCTGATGATGCTTTATCTCGTTAGTGCACCTTGATCAGCTATTCCAATTAGCACAATTTGCCTAAGTCTTGTGCTGGGAAACTTCCTCAACCCATTGTTTTTTATGTCGTTGAGCAAATCAGAAGTTTGTTTTCTTCCTATTTTGTAGTTTAATTACGCAACCTTCAAGTACGAACTTGGTGGCTTCAACATCCCACCTTCTAGGGCAGCACGCACTACTATCACCGGATTCGGGTTCCACCCACCAGGAGGAACACTGAAAATTGAGAGGAATACTTTGGTGAGGCTAGTTCTTGGACTAATCCTTCTCAATCTTGCAAGAAGATCTTGAGCTAGAAATGTGTAGCAATCTCAAGAATCTTGTTTTTGTCCTTCCATCAAAGGGTAGGGGTTTCTTTATTCTCCTCCTCCTCCTTATAGAAGAGCACTGCTTCTGTACTAGACAAATTTCCCAACTTCACATTGCCGGAATTAGTTAGTAAATGAAGTGGCATATAATATATATAAAATTAATTGAAACAAGTAAGGGTTGAGTGTATGCCGAATTAAAAGATACAGTTTTATCGTGTTGCTCTAATAACCCCTTGCCGCCAGCAAGTTGCGGAAACTGTAGCATTGAAAAATAGAGGAAGCTTATTTGTAAATCAGGCATCAACTCAATAAGCCATGTTGCTTCTTATTGATTTGTATTCTATTATATCATCGAGCTGATTTTGAGGAAGGGAAGGTGACTGATGGGCAATGCTATGATAAAAGACGGAGTGCTGGTAATATATTTGGGTTGGGGCTTAATTCATCAAGAGATTGGTTAATTCTGATTGATGGATAATATATAGACACACCTACTGATAATTACATAAAGGAATTGGAAGCGGAAAAAAGAAAAGCAAGGAAGAGGAAGTGTGATGAGTTAGCAACTATTGAGTTACACGTATGTGCCATGTGTTTGGGGTTCAAGCGATTCAGGCACAATTTATGGAAGAATAACATTTTTCTTTAATTTATTACACTTAATTTCATTTATATTGATATGTTTTAATCGATTAGTTATAAATATTATAACCCACTAAGATTATTACCATTCAAAATAAATTAATTGATCGTTGTTTTGATTACACCACATAATTAAATCTCAATTTTTATTTTTTTAATAAAAACCTAAACCATTCCCTGACTTATGCCTATATTCAAGAGGCATTTGATCTACCTTTTATTAATTACGCCACCAAATTCAAGGATTTGAATAATGCGGTGCTTAATTTTTATTTGGTCATAAAATATATTTTAGTACATATTAAATATTTTAAGAAATCATTTAACTAACAAATGGAATACATATACAACGTTTAAATTTAAAAACATAATCCAAATTAAAACATTTTAAAAATAGACATTAAAAGGAAAATAAATAAAATTTTAAATACTGTTCTAATAAAATTGTATTAATAAAATTCCGAATTTTATGGATATGAAATAGAACTAATATATTAATAAAAATAAGATTTAATCATTATGAACATTAGATTTAATTTAATGGTTAGTGTTATAGTGATAATTATTAGTGATAATTATTTTTATATTTTTTCAATAATAACACTATTGTGTTTACTTAATATTTAGTGATGTGTATATATATTATTAGATAATTTTTATAAAAGTTTTATAATTTAAATTGATAGTGTAGGAGAATCTATGTAGACCATAAAAAAATACATAACATGAAAAATTAATACTAATTTAAAAGAGATATCATCAATGTTTCCACAAACTTCAGAATGTTTATTTCAATAGATTTACTAAATAATCTTGAAAACACTGGTACAATTTTATTTTTCAATCATCTAAATCTTACAAGGGCCCTTCTTCAATGGGATGCTATGGTTCATCAACGTACTATAGCCCAAAAAGTTATGATATACAAAATTTTATAAGATTTAACGTATTTCTCAAAACTTAAATATAAATGAATGTGTCATACCTTAATCATCTCTTCTTTTCTGTTTACTTTGAAGATTCATTTGACGAGTTGGTTATTTGCGAAGTGTTTTCTATTATTGAAATACTTGAATTTTCTATCTTTTCTTCTTTTTCTAGCTGCATTAACACAAAAAAAGTTTAATTCAAGAATTTTAGAATTGTATTATCAAATTTTATTTATTTAAATTTTACCTTCACTTTTGGCTATGTTTCCACAAACTTCAAAATGTTCATTAAAATAGATTTACTAAATAATCTTAAAAACACTGCTACAATTTTATTCTTCAATCATCTAAATCTTACAAGGGTTCTTCATTGGGATGCTACGGTTTATCATCACATTGGCCTGAAAAGTTATAATATATAAAATTTCATAAGATTTAACATATTTCTCAAAACTCATTTATAAACTAATATGTATTATACCTTGATTGTCTCTTCTATTTTGTTAACTTTGAAGATTCATTTGAGGAGTTGCTTATCTGTAAGGTGTTTTCTATTGTTGGAATACTTGAAATAAATTTCTACCTCCTATTCTTTCTCTAGCTAAATTAACAACAAAAAATTTCAATCTAAGACTTTTAAAATTATATTATCAATTTTTGTCTTGTTAAATTTTGCCTTCACTTTTGGCTTTGTTGTTAGAATACTTGAATTTTCTACCTTCTCTTCCTTCTCTAGCTACATTAACACGAAAAAGTTCAATTTAAAACTTTTGAAATCATGTTATCAATTTTTATTTAAAAATTAAATTTTACCTTTAGTTTGGTGTAACACACTGAAATTTATTTTGAAAAATTTACTAGACTTTGTTAATTAGAACTTTACAATTATAATATGGTTAGCCAAGATAAGAATGACTTGATAAAATTAAAAAAAAATATGAATAGTGATTGTATGGGACTCGCAGGCTCGTCGAGACCATTGAAACCCTAGAATTGGAATGCGGAGATGCTTGAGACTGAGAAAATATAGGATTAAGGTTAGACAAGATTAGAATTGAGAATTGTAGACCCGAAATTTAATTTCACATAATACTTGTTGCCTAAGTATGGTATTTTACCTGTTCAGTAAAATATTAATGTGAAGTTTCTTATATTGTATGAAACTTGCAATATAAGTTGCCACCTAAGAAGGACAAGTGTGTGGCTTAGAAATGTGCCACACCATTGTCTTTTTCACTAACTAATAGGGGTCTTACGAAATATTCAAGATTTATCTTCAAAGAAAACAATTTTTATAATAGATATTTAGGTGTATGTTATCTTAAATGAAAGAAAATAAAAACCTCATCATTTTCTCTCCCATGTTTGGTTCTTCATTCCTCCATGCAGCCATCTTCACTTCTTCTCTTCCTAAACCTCATGAACTTGCTCAAAACTCCATTCTACAACACCAAGAACCAATGATTTAAGCACAAACACAAATTTACCTCTTGAAAACTTGAATCAACTCTTCATAACAAATGCTTACCTCATCAAAACAACAATTTTACTTACTGTTCTTATTTTATTAGAAGAGGATTTGAGAGGGTTAGATCAATAATTAGGTGGAGAACTATTGAAGGGAAGCCAAGAACAAGAGTTAGAGTTCCAAGAGCCAAGTGGGGTTTTCTTTGACCTCTTTTTCCTTCAAAATGATTCTGAAATTTATTTGAATGATTTGGCTTGAGATTTTCAGTTTTTTGAATGTTTAGACAAGGATATTGATGTGTTTAATTTGGTGGAGTGTTTGGATATTGTTAAAAACTCTTTTTCTCAAAAGAAATTGTGTGTTGTGTTGTTAAAACTCGGATTTCAAGCAAGTAGGTCAAATTTCATGATTTTTCTAACTTAGTTAGAGATGTTATTTTGAGCCAAAATTTTTACATGATAAAGCCAACATATGAAAGTATAACGCCCGGTGACGAGGGAGGGAAGTGTAACATCCTAATTTTTAACCTAATACTCTAGAACATAATTAGGTTAATCATTAGTCTGTTACGTCATAGCTTCCTTATTACTTTAAAATGCTTAGCGGAAATACTGGTAAATTTTTTTTTTGAATTATAAAAGCAAAGTGAGAGCCGCACGACACGTTAATTGATAATGCACGAAAGGTAATAAAGCAAACATCGCATAGCAACATAACATAAGTAAGTAAAAGCACGTCATAATAACATTGAACTGCATATTTATATAATATATGATATGCTCACTCATAAAGAGAGAGACTTAGTTTAGTACAACTGGAATGAAAATACATGGAAACGAAAGTACAACAAAGTTGATAAAAGAAACTCTCCTAACTCTAGTGCGTCTACAAATGGTTAGCCCCAAAGACAAAAGGAGGCTATCCTAGTCTAGTCAAGCTCGAGCACCAGAACCGTGGCAGTCATCTCCTACTGTGGGTCTCTCTAGAAAGGAGGGGCGTACCCGATCCACTGGGCGATCTCGGCCGGGGTGGCAATACGCTGCATCGGTCGGACGTGAGCTCCATGGCGGGGAGTCATCCTCACCCGTCCTCCACGTACTGGTTGAGCGACGAAAGCCTCGCTACCCTCCCCAACGTCCATCGGCACAGTGGGGGAGGATCCCTCGGAGGGTACTTGAGTGGCAGAATCCTTCGAAGGGTCCGTCTCGGAGAATGATGAGGGCGAGCGGGGTACATACTGTGGGTAGTCCCGAATGGCAGAGGCCGTCGGTGGGGTGCGGCGGATCCGCTCCTCTCGAGGACGTGCGCGCTCGAACACGAAGTCATCACCGTAGGGTGAGACAAGAAAGAGTCGGTGGCTATGTACGGGGTGATTAAAGGGCCATCCAACGAACATAAACACTCGGACGACGCAGCGGCCCACAAAATGGTATGACCCGTGGTTCGGATCATGCTGTACCTCCCAAGTTGGGGTGTCCACAAAAATCACGAACGTCGCCATCTGAAGACGTGACGGAAAGAAAGAGATAGAGGGAGTGAGAATCTTGCTAAAGAATCTCAGTAGGGCTTCCTACTACCTAGGTGTCATCATCTACGTCCTCAGGAACCTTGGGTTTAGTTATGCAAAATAAGTGAACATGCATTAAGTCCGTTTTTAGGTTCTAAAACATAATTTAGCCAAGGTCTGTCCATTTTAGCATGATTTCTTAATGTCATGGATGCAAGCATATTAAAGAATGTATGCTTGGTTTTACTTAATGCAAGAATAATCATCATATACTTAAGAACATCATAATAGTAGTGGCATAAAGTGGCAAATAAATTCTCTTTATGACATAATCATCATAACTTCCTCATAGGCCACCCTAAAAGACAAGCGCTCTGGGGGTGCTCGGCCGAACCGGTGTCACCCAGAACGTGTCACATCTCTAGGTTATGAGCTCATACCTCAACTAGTCGTCACTAGTTCTTACTTATCAATCTCGATAAGCATAACATAATCATAAACATAATCCCGACTTATCCAGTATGGGCTAGGGGGCATTTCTTGGGGGTGCTCGGCCGAACCGGTGTCACCCAAGAATTAAATCTTGGTACCGATGTTACATGAGTTCTCTGGAGGTGCTCAGCCGAACCGGTGTCATCCGAGAACCCATCTTAGTACCTCATAAAATTTCATAGTTTTTCAAAAACTTTCTGAGTCCCGAATTTGTCAGAAATTCGGCGGCATAACTGTGGCATGCCGAATTTCTTCCAAATTCTTCTTTATGCCACATAAGTCAATCAAACATGCATCCTTCATCATACTTTCATGCAATCACATAATCATCCTCATACTTTCACAAGCAACAATAAAAGTTCGTTATGCGTTTGATCCTACGGTATCTTATACTCTGACCCTTACGGGCCTTAAACTTGTGATGTAGTTAACCTATCATCTTCTATCAAACTTTTATGCACCTAAGGGTTCTCTCTTATCAAACCTTATCATTCATTTATGCTATCTATTAAATCTGAGCATCACCATTCTTTAGGGGCAGCGTTATAAACTTATGATTACAGGATTCTAGAACTTGCGTTTTAAACCCTTTCTTGGTTCTGTCTTCGCCTAAGGCGCTATAAGTTAATCCTAAACCAATTATGAGTCATTCCTATATCAAGGAACTATTTATAAACCATGTTCTCTATATTTTAAGGTTGCTGGACAGATTCTAAGAATTAAATGTTCTAAGAGTTCTCGAATTGCAGTTTTATGATTTTTCTAGTTACTAGTTTCTCTATAGGTGCTAAAATTCATTCCTACTTCAAATGAAACCAAATTTTTCATGACTAATCAATCCTAATCTGATTATACTCCCATTAAAACAATTTGGGTAGTGTCCATAATTAAATGGGATAATACTACGCTAAATCTTGACTTTACGGTTTTTCCTAGAAAGCTAGTTTCTTCCCTAACTTGCATAGGATTGTTCCTACTTCGTCATACATAATTTTTCACTTATTCAAACACATCAAACATCATCACATGGCAGCAAACACATCATGGAAGAACCGAAACATTAAGTTTCCAAAAGGATACATAACTTGACATTTTTAAAGCACATAAGTTACTAGTTTCTCTTGGAATCATTTTCAAGACTTCTAAAACTCTTTTGCAAACCATTTTATCATGTCAAAGAGACTAAACACATCCTTAGGTTAGTGACCGCTCAATTCCTCCTTAAAAGAATGTTAAATTCATAGAACCTTGTTGGTCTTAAACTTAAACAAATTCATGAGCTTTAAAAAGGATTTCTTAAAACTTGACTTCTTGGTCCTTGAAGCTAGATGGAACTCATTCCAAGTTCATCATCACTTCATGGCCGAAATCATGCATTCAAAGAATGCTCCCTCATTAAACTTTAACTTGAGATAAAATGGGCAAGTCTTTGAGCTCTAAGATCTTTTAAGTGATGACATAATTTAAACATGCTACGCACTTCATTTTTATTCTTCATTACAAATTAAAGTGAGAGCTTAAAGTAAACATGCTAGACTTGAATATAAAAATGCAAGGCTTAAAATAAATATGCAAGACTTGGAATATAAATATGCAAGGCTTGAAATATAAATATGCAAGTTCATTTCTTTATTTTAGTGCTCTAGGCCCAGCAACAATCGACTTTAAGGCCGAAATAGAAAGGCTTTGAGATTTAGTTAGGTGATAGTGCAAACCTCATTTTAAATTTTCACGTTCTTTAGTGATGAAAGGTAAATATGCTAGACAAGAATATAAATATGAGATGCACTCCATTCTTTAGCCTTTAACTTTTAGGTGATGGCTTGAAAATTAAATATGAATGCAAAGCTCAAAATAAATATGTAATGCATAAGCTCAAATTTAAATATGAATGCTAGTTCATTTTATTTCTTATTAGAGCTCATACAAGACTTTAAAGGAACTTAGACCTCAACCCAAACTCATCATGACAAGATAAAGAAAAACAAGAGTGAACCTCAAGGGTTCTTTAAACACGAAGTTTCTTTTCTTGAAATGTAAACTTAAATAACATTTTTATTAAAACTCAAGCTCTAGAGGCCTCATTGTGATGAACACATAGTCATCATCTAGAAGCTCTCATTATCAAGCCATTGTGAACTCCCATGGCCAATATGGCCGAAAACATGAAAGAAGAAAAAGGAAAAGGAACCGAAAACTTTTTAGAAGAAAAAGAAACATTTGAAACTCTAGAGACCATGATCTTGATGATGCATTAACACCAACATCATGAGTCCTCATCATGGAGTTCATGTGACCATTTTAAAATCATCAAGGTGAGAGGTTTCAAAGTTCAAGAAGAAAGAACAAAGAAAGCATCTTTATCTTAAGAACAAAGATCAAGCTTTAGAGATTATCCAAGTGATGAACATTATCATCATGGAACCTCATCATCAAGCTCTCATTCCTTTGATTCTCAAGGGCTCATGGCCGAAACAAGGAGGAGAAGAAAAAGAAAAGAAGTTCTTGAAAGGATTCAAGAGAAACTAAGAACACATAAAGGAATTAAGAACTTTAAATGAAAGAACTCTTGAAAGAAAATCCCTACCTAGAGATTAGGAGGTTGGAATGAGAGAAGAGGATGAAGAACTTGAAGAACTTGAAGACTTGAACTTGAGAGAAAAAGGAAGCTTTGAAGTGTTTCTTTGAAAACTTACTCTTTGCGAATGAATCCAAAATGATACAAGTTCACCCAAGCAAGCTATTTATAGAGAAATGAAACAAATGAAGGGTGCAAATGGAGGGGGAGGCTTCGGCCATGCAGAATGGAGGGAACCCATGAGTTCCATGAGGTGAGATAATGTGGTCTTGAGGCATGGTGAGGTATGGTTCAAGGTATGGCCTCAAGCATGGTTCTTTGAGTGAGAAACAATTCAACATGTGAGGTAAAAGAGAGAGAGATGGCCGAATGTGCATCAGCCATGGGGGGAGGGTTTCTTGCATTTTAATTGTGGTTTAAAGTTGTGTTTAGGTGTATCTTTGATTAGGATTAAGATTAGGACTTTGTAAGAAAGTGTTTAGGTAAGAAAATGGGTAATTAAGGTTGTCAAGACATAATTAAAGAGTGTTCTTGCATCATTAGTGAGTTATGAATTCATTTTAGTGTATAAACAATTCTAGACACAATTCCTTGATTTAAGGAATTGGAGAGAGAAAACACTATTCAACATTCCAAGAGTGAAATCTTGAGTTTTAGAAAAGAGATTTAAATCTAATCTAAGCAATCTTAGCTTCTAATTAATTTTAATAATTTATTTTGACTCTAGATTAATTATGGAAATTAATTAATCTTTGTTTAGAGCCTAATATTGTTTAGGTTTGCTTAATTACATCATTAAGCTCAAAAATACTATTCTAGGGGCAAAATCGTAATTTTGCACTAAAACTGCTTGGGACCACCGGGACTCAAACAGATGTTTTGAAATATGTAAAAACATGGTTTTAAACCTCTGGGGAAAGTTTCGCGCTCAAACGGCACCTTTACCCGCGTAAAACGCTATAGGGGTATTTTGGTCATTTTGACCAAAGCTGGAAAATGAGACTTTCGCCTCCGGAACCACTCAAGGGTCATTCAATCCCCTTCAAACATTGAGTTGGCCCTTCGAGGACTGCCGGGTCGGCCATCCTCAAATTCCGGGCCGAAAATGACCTCAGGGGCATTTCGGTCATTTTCCACTCAGATAGAAA
This sequence comes from Dalbergia cochinchinensis, assembly GCA_031216125.1. Lineage (NCBI taxonomy): Eukaryota > Viridiplantae > Streptophyta > Magnoliopsida > Fabales > Fabaceae > Dalbergia > Dalbergia cochinchinensis. Next base: position 49,495,375 of record CM062377.1, read on the forward strand.
ATGAGGGCATTACAGGAAGTGATCACCGGTACAAGAAATCATGGACAATGAGCGGCTCTTGGCAGGTTTCTAAGCATAGGGGTACATGAATAAACCGATTACACACCAGAATGAGAGGGATCCTAAGACTGTATAGGTATAGGATTATACAGTTGATGATGGCTTATATGAATTGATATGTAATATCTATACTAACAAGATGTATCTTCTTTTTGATAGCTTATCACTAAAAAACTCCCTGGTTAAGCATGCTTAACTTGGAGCAATTTTGGATTGTAGGGACAAAGTGTGCTGAAAAGACCCCGTGTTGGTTTGTGGGGATATTCATCAATCCATAGGGCAGGCAGCCTAGGCTGTTACAGAAAGTGTCTCCAGTAATTTTTTTGAGCTTTATAAAACACTTTTGCTATGCTTAAAAATTTAGAAATCGAGAAGGTTAGCTAGGGTTTCTGCCTAAATAGTAAATTTTGGAGCACTAAATTTGTTTACTTTTATTACCATATCTAAAGATCAAATTTTGAGTTGAAATTTTTATGAGATGTTGAGGACATCTCAAAGTCAAATCATAAATTTTTTTTTGATAATTTTATTTGTTCATTTGGTAGGATAATAAAATCGAGACTTCTAGCCATTGGCTGAAACTGAGTAGTTTTTGACCTCTGAATTTGTGGAATTTTGTTAACAGAGCTAGAGACTTTATTTTGGTTTGAAATTTTTACAGGGTCTCATAGACATGTTAAACTAACTCTGAAAATTTATTTGGCTCTGTTTTGATTAGATTTAGTAGTAATTCCATAATTTTCTTTAGAATCAAAATTTTGGCAGCATACTATATTGGCTGAAAAGTGGATGCAATGATTATAATTTAATCTCATTTATGCTATGTGAACCTAATGATGATATTATGCATATGTGAATGTGAGTGCTCATGATAAATGCTCCTATATGAAAAGAAGATTGGGATCACGAGTGATATGTGTGCTTGATGCATTAAGAAACTCATAATTGATGCTAATGTACATAAGATTATGATATTTATGTGAGCTTTAAGATGATGTATATGAGATCCCCTTCAGCATATCAATAGCATGGAAAGATCCTTTTCGATATGTCAAGGGAATGGAAAAATAAGAAAGATATGAGATCCTCTTCAATGTACTAAAGTCATGGAAAGATAATGATGATCTATATGAGATCCTCTTTTGATGTACCAAGGGTACATAAAGTTGAGAATGAATTACTATGATGTTGAGTAGTATGACATATATATTGAGTGGTTAGATATTAAAAGAAACCTACTTTGGAAGGATGGTTTTGAACTTTTAAATGAATTTTTAAAATATGTTGTATGATCATATTTTCTTAATAAGGCGAAATGGCTAGGATAATGATGATAACATAGATTTTATTATGCATTTTGGGGATGCCCTAATTCTCACCCCTATGTTTTGTGTTCCCATGTCGTCTCTAGATTGATCTAAAGCACAATGAGGCTATTACACTAGAAGAATCAGATTCGTAGTAGTTCAATATCTAGAGCATTTTATTAGTTTTACTTAGTTATATGTATATGTTTGTAAATATACTAGAGCGCAAATGTGCAATAAAGCTCATGGAAGAGCTTTTCCTTGTAATGGAATTTGTATTAAATAAATACTTTGCTTCCTGTTTTTATGTGTTTATAGAAAAACTACTTAGTTATTACACGAATCAAATGAATTTGCTATAAATATTTAAGAATGGTCTGCTAATTTATTAGTAACAACTCCTGAGTCTAATGTCGTGACTTAAGGATAATGTTATACTTGGGATGGTGTTACATTCTGGCTTCAAAATTTTATTTACAATAAAACTCTGCTATTAGCTCCAAGACCCTTGTACTCATGTGTTTTGAATGATAACAAAATCCATTCAAAGAAAAAATGCTTTGAAGAACGATTGATGTTTCTTTCTGAGTTTTTGTAAGAATTTAACAGGTTCTATCGTTTAAAGTTTATACATATAAGAATATACTTTCACTATGTATGTGTAAACATGTTTGTCTCATAATTAGAGATCTAAACTGTTAAAGAAGTGAAGTTATATCATTATCTAAGCATTGAAGGCTAAACGATTGAAGAAGACTTAAGAACTTCAATAAAACAAGCTATTGAAACTTCAAAAAGTATCTCTGGACATCAGAAAGTACGCCTACATGAAAGAAAACCATGACACATCACCATCAATCATTATATTTAAAATGTTTGTATCTCAAAATGAACAAATGATTGAAGCTGTGAAGGCTCTTTATTCACCAAGGAAATGATATCATACTTCAGAAAAGTACTTGTTTCAAAGATAGTGAAAACCACATCACACAGAAGGAGGGAAAATTTGAAATTCAAATTCAAGATTGCTTATGGAAAAGTCAAATCCCGGTGTCAAAACTGGTTAATCATCTCTTATGCCTTCAAAGAGAAATGTCAACGAGCTCTAGAAGAAAAGGTTCAGAAACCATGGTTCAGAAAGTAAGAAGTAGTCTCTGAAGAACATCAGAAATCTCTTTTATCTCACAGTGGCTTCTGGAGGCTGACCTAACAAAGCAGAAAAGGCTACCCTTCTAGACCTCCGTTCCAAGACACAAATAGATGATCAACACGTGTCTCTGGAAGAACTTTTTGAAGGAAATGTTCTCAATGAAGACCTTTATATATAGAGATGCAATGCTTTACATTTAAAAAAACACAAGACTAATGCTGAACAAAAGAGTAAAAACACTATCAAATTTTTTCTTCTCTCTTTGGTCTTTTCACTGTCTGTAAATCATTTCCTTGTACAAAATCTTCTTTTTACACTTCATTGAACACATCTTCTCTTGAGGAAGAATTTTCATTGAAAGAAGTTGTTCAAGATTTTAGGAGCTTCTCATTGTATATTCAAAGAAATCTTGAGCATAGAACAGTTTGAGTGGCAACCCAAACTTGTAACCTTTGTAACCTTGATCCAGTAGAGATCAATATGGGATAGCTTGAAGAGGCTTATTAAAAAATACTTGCAACGTGACAATAATAGAGTTTTACTGATCATGGTTTTAGCTGGGAGAGGCTAGTTCAAGACTACTCAGTTCAGCTTGAAGAAGCTGGTAAAGAACTACTTGCTATGAGACAGTAGAAGTGTATACTGGTGGATTGGACAAAGCTTGAGAAAGCTGCTGGAAAGACTATCTTGACACTTTCTCTTATTAGAAGAAGAAGTAGTGAAACTCAAAATTGGTTGAGAACTGAATGTAGGCAGGATTGGTCGAACTAGTATAAATTCTTCTGTGTTCATTCTTCTTTCTCCTTTATCAGTTGTTTTTACTTCTTCTTTAGGTTTGAAGCTTTCAAAAATCTCTTAGCCATCTTACCTTTTTATTAAAATCTAGCTTTTTGATTGTACTTAACGTTATTTTTTGCTGTGCTACAAGTTCATGCTCTTTCAAATTAGTTATTCAGGTTTTTCAGTAAAAGAACAAAGAGGAAAAACATGATTCAACCCCTCTCTCGTGTATCTTTCTGCTTACAAGTGACATTAGAGCTTAGCCTTTAAGGGGTTGAGCATTCTAATGACTACAAAGGTAAAGATCTGAAGTATACATGGCTCAAAACAACATTCACATGATTGAAGGGCATTTTATTAATAGATCACCATTCTTTGATGGTAGAGACTATGCTTATTGGTGGGATAGAATGGAGTTATTCATAAAATACACAAGTGTTGACTTGTGGGAAATCATACAAGAAGGAGACTATGTTCCAAGGGAGGAAACTCCAGGAACTGATGATGTGCCTTTAGTATCTAGAGATATCCCGAGAAGTAGATGGACAGATCTGCAGAAAATAGAGTTCAACTAAACTCAAAAGCTAAATATCTTCTTACATGTACACTAAGTAAGGATGAATATGACAAAATCATCACTTATGACACGGGTAAAGAAATATGGGATAGACTTCACATGTTACATGAAGGGACTGATCAAGTGAAGGAAGGAAAGATCAGCATGCTGGTTTATCAATATGAACTGTTCAAAATGACTGATTAGGAAAATATTGATGAAATGACTGGCAGGTTTATGCATATTGTAAACCATTTTAAAGGTCTTGGTAAAAAAATATTCTAACTAGATATGTTTAGAAAGATCTTGAGAAGTCTTCCTGCAAAATGGCTGCCCAAAGTCACAGCTATTACTGAAGCAAAATACCTTCAAACTCTTTGCTTGGATGCACTTATTGGGTCTCTAAAATCCCATGAGGTGGTGTTCTCTGAGATGCATGAAGAATCCAGAAAAAAGAGCAAATCCATGGCTTTAAAATCGTCTCATCAAAAACTCAACAAAACTAAAGTAATGACAGTTGCTGAAACCTCTGTCAAAAATATGGAAAGGAAAAGAAAAAAAAAAGAGAGACATCAATTTCAAAAAGGATAGAAAAGGAAGGCCAAAACCTGAAATCATCATATGCTATGATTGTGGATAAAAAGGACACTACAGAACAAAATGTCCAAAGTCTAAAAGGCCACAGAAAAGATTCACCCCTCAAAAAGAAAAGCATGTTGGCGACATGGAGAGAATCAGACGAAGAAAAGGAAGAATCAGAAGATCAAGAAGAAATGGATATTGCAAAGCTGTGCTTTATGGTAGGATATTCTTCTAAAAGTGACTCTAAGGTAAATAATGCGGACTCTGATCTTTCTTATAATGAGCTTTTATTGCTTTATGAAGAGTTGCTTGAAGACTCCAAAACTCTTTTATCTCATTATCTTAGTCTGAAAAAGGAACACAAAAAACTGTTTTAGGACTTAAAATGGTCAAATCAGAAGCTAAGAATCTAAGGCTGGAGAAGGAACTTGTGAAAGAGGGAAACAAGGTCTTAAATATAAAACTTATAGCCTTAGAATCTGAAGTTGCAAATACGAATGAAAACACTTAGAAAGTCATCTCTGAACTTGAGAGAACTTCAAAGCTTCTCAAAACTAATCTTGAAAAAATGGTGAATGGATCAAGAAATCTTGATCTAATGCTTGGTGGTCAGAGACCATATTTCAAAAGATTAGATTGGGATATGAAGAAGAGCGTGATAAAAAGGGAAAATCAGATTTTCTTCATAAAGCTAAAAGAAAAACTCCGTGCATTAATTAGTTTAAGAGGAAGCATCCTCCTGACAAATGCTTTCTGAAAAGAAAGTATGTCAAAAAGGTTGGACAGTCCTCATTTCATACTAACTCTAGAGGACCCATCCAGATATGGGTACCTAAAATGAAAAATGCATTTATTATAGGTGTGCCTAAAGACGCACATGGAACCTGAAAACAAATAGTACATGGACAGTGGCTGCTCTAGACACATGTATGGATCAAGAAGGTGGTTTAGAAATTTGTGACAGAAAAAATCAAGATCTGTAAGATTTGCGGATAGAGGTAAAGCTAAGGTCACAAGCATAGGAGATGTTGGTAAGGATGATTCTCACCAAATTTCAGATGTCTTATTAGTTGATGGTTTGGCTCACAATCTTTTAAGTATTAGCCAGTTTTGTAACCAAGGTTTTAATGTCATCTTAAATGCTCATACCTGCAAAGTAGTATGTCCCACTTCAAATAAAGTAATCCTTTCTAGAAAGAGGCATGATAATACATATGTATTATCTTTGGATGATCTGATAGATCAAAATGTAAAATGTTTCGAATCTTTCACAAATGATAAGTGGTTATGGCATAAAAAGCTTGGGCATGCTCATATGAAGCTTATTTCTGAGCTATCTCAAAAAGAGCTAGTTAAAGGCCTTCCAAAAATCACGTATGATAAGGATTCAACTTGTGATTTTTGTGAAAAAGGCAAGTAAACCAAAGCATCTTTCCATAGCAAATATGTGGTTTCAACCACTAAACCACTTGAGCTGTTATATATGGATTTTTTTGGTCCTACAAAGACTGCTAGTCCAGCTAGAAAGAAATATTGCCTTGTTATAGTGGATGATTACTCCAAATTTACATGGGTTATCTTTCTAGTTTCTAAGGATGAGGTCTTTGAGAGGTTCAAAATTTTTGCAAAATGAGTTTGTATTGAAAAGGATTCTCAAATAAGCATTAGTAGATCCGATCATGGTGAAGAATTTGAGAATCATGTTTTTAATGAGTTTTGTAAAAAAAAGATGGTATAACATCCTAATTTTTAACCTAATACTCCTAGAACATATTTAGGTTAACCATTAGTCTATTACTCTTTTAGTTTCACTTTTTAAAACCTTTCTTTAAAATACTTAGTGAAAAATACAGGTAGAATTTTTTTTTGAAAACATAAACAAACTTGAGCCTCGCATAACGTAAAAGGTCGTTAACATAAAGCGTAAACATAAAAAGAATAACATAATTAGAAATATCAGCACATCATCACATAACGTTAACTTCAGATATTAAGTCAAACAACACTAATAGTATTAATGATATAGGAATATTCCACAATAATACCACATTAGATATATTGAGCGCACCCGTGAAGGTTGAGCATACAACAATTCAAAACTACGCACGACTACGATGTGAAAAGGCTAAGATTATGTCCCCACTTTTGCTGCACCACTCTATTCTCGACCATCAAGCTACTTCCATATCGGCACCTCAGGGCAATCCACGGACGTCGTTGCCAACCTTGTCTGAAGACGAAGATGGAAAAGAAAGATAGGGGGAGTAAGAAACTCATACAAGAATCTCAGTAGGGCTTCCCGTTTCGCACACATGTCATCATCATCGTCCTCAGGAACCTCGGGGTTTAAATATGAAATAGTGAGCATGCAAAGATTCATTTATTAAGTTCTAAAACATCCATTACCGAGGCCTATTCATTTTATCACGAGTCTTGTAATGAATGCATCATACTTCTTTATGATATGCATGTCAATACTTTATGCAACATTACTCTAAAGTATACATCTAACTTCATAGCAAACATGATGTGCATAGAACATGGTTCATGAATGACATTCCTTGTTTCTTTAGGTGACTTAAGACTCTTTTCATTATTAGGGCCACCCTATTACTCTTCCCTTTTGAGAGTACTTCTAGGTTATGAGCTCATACCTCACTAGTCGTTACTAGCATAAACTTATTCCCTTTTGATAAGTTGAAGTCCCGACTTGATAAGTACGGGTTAGGGGGTAAGAATCATCTTTTCATCACCTATCGTTTGGTGAGTCTAAAGGATCATTTTCTCATATTTTAAGTCACCTTAAGCAAGAATCACCTTTTCATCACCTATCGTTTGGTGAGTCCAAGGGATCATTTTCTCATATTTGTCATAACTCTTGATATATGTATCTTTAATGTTTCGAATAAACTATAAAATGCATATGATGAACTCTATAACAATACCTCACATAACATCAAATATCACATGAATGCATCATTTCAAATCGTCATCGCATAAACATTCCCTTAAATGGCCAAACACTTAAATTGGGTAACTCAAACAGTCAAATTATTTTCTTATGCATCTAAGGGACTAATCATGATCATTACCACTAATTATTAACCTCAAGAACATCATCAATCAAAGTTGGACAGCATAGGCAATAAATGAATTTCTATGATTTAAGGTGTTCTAGAAGTTGCGTTTTACTCCCTCTCTCGTTACCGGCTTTTCTTATGATGCTACAAAAATTTCTAAACCATTTATGAGTCAATTTAACTTAAGTAAACATGGTATAACATGGTTTTACAATCATTCAAAGGTGCTGGAACAGAATGTATAATTCATTTCCTAAGGAGTTCTAGAATTCACATTTTCAATTCTTTTTAGTTACTAGGCTTGCCCAAAAGGTCAAGAACAAATATCACATCAAGTAGCAAGGTATCTAACACATTTAAATAATCTAAAACAGAATTTAAAGGTACTGGAAATCTAAAGGCAAAGCCGAAAAGTAACATGTCTCATGAGCACAAAATAAGGCATTTCAAGTAACTAAGCTTTATACTTACGATAACTTCTAAAACTCTTTGAAAACTAATTCACTTTGTCAAAGGTGCTAAAAATAATCATAGGTCAATAACTAAATTAAAACATTCTTGAAATAAAAAGAAGGTAAGTCTTTGAGCTTCTAGGGTCTTTAAGTGATGACAAAATGTAAACATGCTATGCATCTCATTTTATTCTGCATTATAAAATAAAGTGAGAACCTCCAAGTAAATATGAGATGCAAGCACTTGAAATATAAATATGAGGTGCTAGAAATATAAATATGCAAGGCTTGAAAATAAATATTCAAGACTTGAAAGTAAATATGCAAGTTCATTTTATCTTTTAGGATTTAAGTGATGACTTGAAATATAAACGTGAAATGCAAAGCTTGAAACTTAAACATGATAATGGAAGTTCTTTTCTTTAATCTTTAGAGTTTGGTGATAACATAGAAAAGTAAATATGAGATGCAAATTCAATTCTTTATTTTAGTGCTCTAGGCCCCTTAGAGTATTTACTCTAAATCAACAATCAACTTTAAGGTTGAAATAGGTAGGCTTCGAGATTAATTATTAAGTGATGACAAGGAAATATAGACATGAATGCAAAGCCTGAATATAAATATGCCATGCAAGAACTTGAAATATAAATATGAATACAAGTCCAATTCTTTATTTTAGTGCTCTAGGTTCCACAACAATCGACTTTAAGGTCGAAATAGGCGAGTTTCGAGGTTAATTATTAGGTGATAACAAAGAAATATAAACATGAATGCAAAGCTTGAACATAAACATGCCATGTACGAACTTGAAATATAAATATGAATGCAAGTTCATTTTATTTCTTACCAGAGCTCATTAAACTTGCAAAAAGGTAAATTCAAGCTCTAGAGGTCTCATTGTGATGAACTCATAGTCATCATCTAGAAACACTCATCATCAAGCTATCATGAGAAATCAACAAGCCCATGAGGGCCGAAATGTTGAAAGAAAAGAAAAAGAAGAAACTGATTTTGTAAAGTATTAAAGCACCAAGAATAAAGCTTAACAAAGCAAAGAAATAATTATTAAAAAACTCCCTACCAAGGTATGTTTTCTTGGAGATGAAAAGGACTTGATCTTGAGAGGAGGATGAAAGGAAAATCTTCCTTGGAGCTTGATAATATTTTCGGCCAAGGAGGAAAAGAAAGGAAGAAAGTTGTGTTCCTTGAACTTGACCCTTGGAAAGGTAAGGCTAAGTGTTTAGAAGGTTGTGTATGGTTGAGAAGTGGTGGTTCTTGGTGAGTAAGAAGAAGAAGAAGAAGAAGAAGATGGAAGAACTCTTAAACTCTTGAGAAAAAAAGAAAGAACTTAGAACTTCTCTTGAAGCTAAACTTAGCAAATGAACCAAAGTGGAACCAAGTCCATCTAGACATGGTATTTATAGAAAAACATCATCAAGGGTGTAAGAATGGAAGGAGTGGCCAAAATCTTCATGGAGGGAAAAGGAAGAAAATATCTCTTACATGTGGTCATTCAAAGGTATGGCTACGTATGGGTTCAAGTATGGGTTCAAGCATGGGCTTAAGCATGGTGAGGTATGGCTCTTTGAGTTTAAGAATTCAAACATGTGATGGATATTGGAGGTGAGGTGTGCCATTCTTGGAGCATCCAAGGGGGAGAAAAATCTTTCATTAATTATGGCTTAGTGATGTGTTTAGGTGTATCTTGGATTAGGCTTAAGATTAGGAGTTTGTAAGTAAGTAGGTAATTAGGGCCATACAAGACTAGATTAGGAGGTGGTCTTTCTAAATTAGTGAAGTCAAACTCTATTAACTTGGAATCCAATGCCAACATGTTTCCTTGATTTAGGGAATTGGAGAAAGAAAATATTATTTCTAGATTTCTTTCTTTAAAGAATTGAAACTAGAAGAGGATTTTGAGTTTCCTTAAGCAATCTTAGGTTCTAATTAACCTCAAATAATTATTTTGACTCTAAATTAGTAATTAGAATTTACTAATCTTTAATTAGAGCCTAATATTGCTTAGGTTTTACTAATCATACCATTAGGCCCAAAATGCACTATGCAGGGGCAAAATGCACTAATTAACCTCTCTGGGCAGTCTCGAGAGATGTGTCTAGGCTTTCCGCACTGGTAACAAACATTTGTTCCCAGCCGGCATGGTAAGCTTCCATGGCTTTTGCCACACTTGGGACATTTGGTGGATGGTGAGGATCCTGGAGGTATAGCTGGGGCTCCTTGGGGTGTTTTCCCTTGGTTATTGTTATTGTTTGTTTCGCCTTGATTGAAATCCTTCCAAGGTCCTTGTGGGGGTCAGTTCTGTTTCTTGAACTTCTGGCCTTGGGGTGCCAGCTTCTTCGTGACGTTGTCGGACCTCGTGGCGTTCAACTTCCTTTGCCCATCCTCAATGATGCAGTATTTGTTGACTGGGGTAGGGAAATCCCTAATCTCCAAATGTGTGACCGCAACATTGAGCTCGGCCTTTAGCCCGGACTCATACTTGATACACTTCCGGTACTCGTCTAGGTTGCCTTGGTACATCCTTGAAAATTTGATGAGCTCTTCAAACTTGGTGGTGTATTGAGCGACAGTCATGCCTCCTTGAATGAGTTGCATGAACTCAATGTCCTTGGCGTTCTAGACAGACTCGGGAAAATATTTTTCGTAGAAATGAGCCTTGAATAGCTCCTGGTTGATGACCGCATCCGTTGCTTCAAAGAGTCTTTGGGCTCTGGTCCACCAAAAACCAACATCTCCCTTAAGAATATAAGTTGCGAAGGTTACTTTCTGCTCCTTCGTGCATGGGACCACAGTAAAGATCTTTTCCATGCTCCTAATCCATTCATTAGCAAGGTTTAGGTTTATGGTCCTTTTAAAGGTTTGCGGGTTTGCCTTGCGGAACTCCCCAAAACAAGCGTTTCGGGGACTTCGTGGCCATTAGGACCATGACCTGTGCTAGCCCGGCGATCTTGATCCATCCTTTCCATCATCATCCTTATTGTTCTTGCCACGTCGCGAAGTGCTTCGGCGGTCTCATCGCTCTGGACACCAAGGCTCGAGTTCCTATTCTGTTGTCGACGTGCCATTGGTTCCTACACACACGGAACAACAATACTGAGGTGATCAGGCTCAATACTCCATGTAAAGTGAGCAAGTTACTATGGCACGTGCAACATATAGCAGTCATGCATTTCTAATCCTAAAGCTCATTCTAATAAAGCACTATACATAACATAACTACCGCATCATGCTTAAGAAGCATAGTCAGTCCAATCCTCAGGCTCCATGAGAATCGAATTGCTCTGATACCAAAATATAACATCCTAATTTTTAACCCAATACTCCTAGAACGTATTTAGGTTAACCATTAGTCTATTACTCTTTAGTTTCATTCTTTAGAACTTTTCATTAAAATACTTAGCGGAAGATATGGGTAGAATTTTTTTTTGAAAACATAAACAAACGTGAGCCTTGCGTAACGTAAAAGGTCATTAACGTAAAGCGTAAACATAACAAGAATAACATAATAAAAAATATCATCATATAACATTAACTTCAAATATCAAGTCAAACAATATTAATAGTATTAAAAATATAGGAATATTCCACAATAATACCACATTAAATATATTGAGCCCACCCATAAAGGTTGAGCATACAACACTTCAAAACCACACATAACTATGATGAAATTAAGCTAGGACTATGTCCCCGCATCCGCTGTGCCACTCTGTTCTTGACCATCAAGCTACTTCCAGGTTGGCACCTCAGGGCAATCCACGGACGTCGTTGTCAACCTTGTTTGAAGACAAAGATGGAAAAGAAAGATAGGGGGTGAGAAACTGATACAAAAATCTTAGTAGGGCTCCCCTTTTCATACATGTGTCATCATCATCATCCTTAGAAACCTCGGGTTTAATTTTGAAATTGTGAGCATGCAAGGATTCATTTATTACGTTCTAAATATCCATTACCGAGGCCCGTTCATTTTATTATGCGTCTCGTAATGAATGCATCATACTTCTTTATGGTATGCATGTCAATACTTTATATGACATTACTCTAAAGCATACATCTAACTTCATAGCAAACATGGTGTGCACGGAACATGGTTCATGAATGACATTCTTTTTTTTTTTTTAGGTGACTTAAGTCTTTTTTCATTCTTAGGGCCACCCTATTACTCTTCCTTTTTGAGAGTACTTCTAGGTTATGAGCTCATAGCTCACTAGTCATCACTAGCAAAAACTTATTCCCTTTTGATAAGTTGAAGTCCCGACTTGATAAGTACGGGCTAGGGGGCAAGAATCACCTTTTCATCACCTATAGTTTGATGAGTCCAAAGGATCATTTTCTCATATTTTAAATCACATTAAGCAAGAATCACCTTTTCATCACCTATCGTTTGATGAGTCCAAAGGATCATTTTCTCATGTTTTAAGTCATCTAAAGCAAGAATCACCTTTTCATCACCTATCGATGATAATCATTCATACAATTTATCATGCAAGCATGCTTTCATATTTATTTCATATGTATATACATTCACCAAACTATAAATCATCATGTTCATAATTCTAGAATAGGCATGTAAGATCATCAATTCATATTCACATAAGGAAGGAACACTTATCTACATATTTTAGATACTGGTTGTAACGCCCTAATTTTTACTGTAATTTTTACTGTCATTAGAAATTACTCAATTACCGAATTACCGTAGGTAATTATTACATAAGATTTGAGGCCGAACAATCCTCAATAAAGGAATATAACATTAGAAGAGAGGTTAGGAACAATTCATGCGAGAGTCGCAAATCCCGAATTTCTGTACGTATAAAATGACCAAAATGCCCCTGAAGTTATTTTACTCAGAAAATGAGGATCGTGGGCCCCACCTATTCTCAAGGGAATATTTTGAGGATAATAAGGGATTGTTTGTGTTATGTGTGTTAATAGAGCAGAAGGATCTCAATTTTGAGTTAGGACAAGACGAATGACCAAAACGCCCATGCGACTGTTTTAACTCCGATGTGCGTGCCGACTGAGCCCGAACCTCACTAAAATGTTTTAAAATGTGTTTTTAAGCCATGATTAACCATTGGTTAAGCTCGGGTTGCCTCGGGCAGTTTTTAAGTGAAAGTACGATTTTGCCCCTGTTTTTGGCGCTTTTGCGAATTTCGGGATTTTTGATTCGTATACGAAACCTAAGCAATATTAGGCTCAAATTAAAGCTTATTAAATTCTAAATATTAATCTAGAGTCAAAATTATGTATTTAGATTGATTAGAACCCAAAATTGCTCAAAAACACCCAAATTGCTTACTAATTCACTTAAACCCTTAACCGTAAATTCTCTAAATTACATGAATACCTTGCCTACACCTAAATAATGCATGGAACACACAAATTTCACTTCTTTGGGCTGTAATGGATGAAATTATTGATGCCATTATGCAGCTGAATTATTGCCAAAAGTTGCACTAAAACAAAATGCCAAAATGTCACCATAAGAGACATAATTCCTTAATTTCATACAACTTTGTCTAAAATGATTTTTCCTCCCTTATTTCTCCTGCAAAATTCCGTCCACTACCTCATCACTTTGGCCAATTAGAAGCCTCAAAATCTTCTATAAATAGGCTTGCTTGAGTGGTCTTGGAATGCTTGGTTCATAACTAGTTTTTAAGAGCACCAAAAACTTTCTTTCTTCCTCCTCTTTGGCTGAATTCTTTCTTCAATTTTTTCAAAGAGATTTTGTTTCATTTCACTTCAAGAAACCAAGTTCTCTTCCTCTTCTTCAACTCAGATTAGGTAGGGAGTAGTTTCTAAATTTATTTCTATGCTTTGAGGAGTTGTGTTTTTAGCTCAAAATGATGAAATTATGAACTTACCTTAGCTTTTCATTTTGGTTTTCCTCTTCAATTTTTCTTTAACCAATTCAACCATATGGCCTAGGTGGAACTAAGATGATGGCTTGATGATGAGGACCTTGATGGTGGGTTGTAATTCACAAGTTAGGCCTCTAAAGCTTGAAAATTCCACTTGATGCAAAACTTTAAAGAATAATGCTTTATGATGCTAAAACAAAGATTTTTAGTTTAGAACTTGAAAGATGTATTTTCCTTTTATGTTTTATTTCTTGTTAAGATATGTATTGGGTTGAATTTATAATTCTTTTAAAGTCTTGAAGGAGCTCTAGTAAAGAAACAAAATGAATTTGCATCCATGATTAAGTTTATGCTTTGCATAACCATGTTTACCTTCTATGTCATCACTAAATTTTCAAGAATGAATAAATGAACTTGCATTTCTCATGTTTAAATTCCAAGCTTGTATTTCATGTTTATGTTTCAAGTCATCACTTAATCTTTCAAGATAATAAAGAGGTTACATCTCATATTTAATTTATGCTCTCACTATATTTTATAATGGCTAAAAGAATCAACGCATGGCATGTTTATTTTATGCCATCACCTAAAGATCCTAGAGCTCAAAGACTTGCCCATGTATCACAAGCAAAGAAATACGATTATTGGAGTTAAAGAATTTATTCTTTAAAAAGTCTTGACATTGGAGCTTAAAAAGATGTAATAATAATTCTCTTCTCCCTCTACTGGTCCTGTGCGGACTACCGCCTCGGTTTCTTAATATTCTCTTCTCCCTCTCTTGGTCACTGTGCGGACTATCGCCGCTCCGATTTCTTAATATTCTCTTCTCCTTCTCGGGTCTTGTGCGGATTACATAGCTCTACTTTCTTGTATCATGTTTATATTTCAAGTTCTTGCATCATGTTTAATTTTCAAGTCATCACCTTAAATCTTAAAGATAAAGAAATGGAATTGCATATCATGTTTATAATTCCAAGCTATCACCTTATAAAGATAAGATTAAAATAAGGTTGCATAGCATGTTTATAATTCTAAGATGTCACCTAAATCTCTAAAGCTCAAGACTTACTCCTTTTATCTTAAGTGAGAATTTTAATTGTGAAGATCCTCCCAAATTTGACAAAAGAACTAGTTTCTAAATGAGTTTTAAGGCTTTGCAAGGATTTGACCGGGGACTAGTATTTTATATGCACTTAAAATATGGTTCTATGTAATTGCATGAGGTTCATGATTCGGCCACTGATCTGAGTTTAGTATCAATGTGTGATAATGATTTGATATGATTGAAGTTGTGATAATTATGGTTTATTGTTAAGAGAATGATTCATAATTGGTTTAGTAACTAATTAGTTCTATAATTGATAATTCTATGTAAGGATTGGATGCTTATTGAATGATTTCCTGGCTTGCATGTTATAGTTGTTGTTGCAAATAATGAGAATGCTTATACATGAAATGTTTTTTATTATGTCAAATTTACCTTTGTTGCTAGAAGAAAGTGTATCATTGTAAAAGTGTAATTTGGAAAGGTTCTGGCTAAGAAAAGACTTGGTATTTAAGCATGTCCATTGTGACCCACCTCTCTTTCCTGGGAATCTCCCATATGCATGATTACAGTTGATATATATTATTCTAGCTTAAGACTATAAATGAGAAAATGTTATGATGTTTATGAATTGTATTATGATATAACATGCAAAGATTTAATGGTAACTTAAACTTATAAGAAAATGATCCTTTGGAACCATCAGACTATAGGTGGTGAAAAGGTGATTTTAGCCCCCTAACCCGTTCTCTCAAAAGGGTAGAGTCGGGACTTTAGCTTATCAAAAGGGATAAGTATATGCTAGTGACGACTAGTAAAGTATGAGCTCATAACCTAAATTACTCCCAAAAGGGTGGAGTATAGGGTGGCCTAAGGAAAATAATGATGATGATAAGATTTTAAGTCACCTAAGGCTGACTTAAGGCACTAAAGAAATGAAATATGTGCACTATGTCCACATGTAGCTAATATTATATGACGTTCTTTTATGCATGTTATTTGATAATGATGATGAGGAAAATGATGTAATGATAAAGGAAAAGTTCATTGTAAATATGACATGTTAAGATTATGATGCATTATAAGACGCATGATTAAAAATTGACGAACCTCGGTTAAGTATTTGTCCGAACTTAAAATGAATCTTTGCATGCTCACTATTTTAGAATAATCCCGAGGTTCCTCGGGACTTTGATGATGAAACTGTAGGAGGAGGTACCTTACTAAGAATTCTTTAGCAAGATTCTCACTCCCTTTTCTTTATTTCCGTCATTGTCTCCAGATTCAGATGGCAACATTCGTCCTGTTCGTTGATACCCCTACTTGGGAATTTCACTATGATCCGGTGCATCGCTTGTATCATTTTGAAGGGAGGTGCGCAGTTTGTGTTTTTATGTACATAGGTCGTCCATTTGCACATCCTGTCCCTAGTTATCGATTTTCTCCTACTTCTCCCTATGGCGATGAAATGGTTTTCGAACATGCACGTCCACTTGATGAAAGGATGTTACGTTCTTATCCCGCTTCATCTGCTGTCCATGGATTTCCAGAGTATGTTCCCGAGGCGAGATATTCTGAAACTGATCCTTCAGAGGACACTCCTACTCATGTATATTCTGGGAGCTCTGCTCCTACTCCCACACGTGTAAGAGAGGGTAGTGAGGAAACAGTTGTTCAGCCGAGGTTAGCAAGAAGGCCATCCATGCGACCCCAGCCTGGTGCATCTTGTGTGTCCCCTCCCGAGGGAGCTCATCAGTGGATCGGAGTTATTCCCCCATTTCCAGGACAGTGGCCATAGAGGGTTCTTAGTAGATTTATGTGTGATCATGCACCCTAGTTTTAGGATAACCTTCCCGGCTTATGGAGTTATCTAGTTTAGGGGCATGTATTTCCTTAAGTATATTTTCTTTTATGGGTTTGCATAAGATAATGATGTATGAACATAACCCACCCTTTGAGTGAGGTTATTGTATGTAAATATATGCTATAATGTGCTTATGGATGTTATATGATGGAGCCTAAGTGATATGATGTGATATATTCCTAAACGTCTTATTATGCTCCGCTTACTCGTTCACGTTGTACTCGGCTCACGTTTTCAATTATGTGTTTAAAAAAAAAATGGCTCGTAATTTCACTAAGTATTTTCAAATTATGAAGAAAGAACCAAAGCAAGGAGTAAAGTCTAGTCTTTAATCAGATTCAACCTAGGTGTATCTGGTTAATTACTAGGGTGTAACACTGGTAATCGATTACATGGATCTTGTAATCGATTACTTGGCTCAATTTTCTAAAATAGGGAAGTTTGAGGTCCTGGTAATCAATTACATGAGTCTGGTAATCGATTACCTTGGTTGAAAATGCATTCTGGGTCTCAAGAATGTAACATCCTAATTTTTAACCCAATACTCTAGAACATATTTAGGTTAATCATTAGTCTGTTACTTCATAGTTCTCATTTAACTTTGAATTACTTAGCGGAAAATACGGGTAATTTTTTTTTTGGAAATAAAAGTGAGAGCCGCGTGATGCGATAAGCGGTAAACCATGTATGGTAAACAAATGTCTCACAACATCATAACATAAGGCACAACATGAACATCACTGAATATCATCTTATATATATATAACTTGCCCACTTATAAGTGTGGGACTTAATTTAGTACAAGGAAAATACAAGAAAGGAAATACAACATAAACATAAACATGATCTACTCCCCTACCCGAGTGCACCTAATGGGATAACCTCTAAACAAAAGAAGGTTTATCCCCATCTAAGTGGTGTGTGCTCTAACCGGGTACTCCATCGGTCGATCGTCACCTCCTACTGACGTCCGTCTCATGAACGAGGCAAGTATCCAGGAAACTGTGCGAGCTCCTCAGGCTTAAAGAGGCGGAACAGGGATCGAGAGTGACCCCCGCAGTGTAGCCGCGTCTCCGGTCGTCGTGCAAGTCGGGGCTGAGTCACGGTATCCTCACTGCCCTCCCTCATCAATGGTGGAGAGGAGGCAGAGCTCTCGCTATACGGATGTGTAGGCGGGTCCTCGGACGGGTTGGTCTCTGAGAAGTAGGTCCGGGGCACGTAATCGGGATAGTCTCGCATGGCTAAGGCGGCGGTGTGCATGCGGAGCACTTTCTCGTCATGCGTACGCGCACGCTCAAAAACCCGCTCATCGTCGCCATAGGGTGCAGTCGGGGAGAAGCGATGGGTGTGCACGGGATGAGCGAAGGGGTGTCCTACGAACATGAAAACCCGCACCGTGCACTGCCCCTCAAAATGGTATGACCCGTGAGCCGGGTCATAGTGCACCTCCCATGTCGGGGTGTCCACGAACACTACGAACGTCGCCATCTGAAGACGTGACGGAAAGAAAAGGATAGAGGGAGTGAGAATCTTGCTAAAGAATCTCAGTAGGGCCTCCTACTACTTAGGTGTCATCATCTACGTTTTCAGGAACCTTGGGTTTATTTAAACAAAATGACTGAGCATGTATTAAGTTCATTTTAAACTTTAGAATATATTTTAGCCAAGGTCCATTCATTTTAGGATGATCTTAATGTCATGAATGCACCATAATAGAAAATGTATGCATGGCACTACCTAATGCACATACATAAAACATAACATCAAGCATCATCATTCTTGGTGGCATATAGTGGCAATAGTAACATTCATATGGGACAAAACTTAGTGACATAATCATAATCATGAAACTTCTCTTTCTCATGGGCCACCCTAAAAGACAATCGAACTGGGGGTGCTCGGCCGAACCAGTGTCACCCAGAACGTGTCATACATCTAGGTTATGAGCTCATACCTTAACTAGTCGTCACTAGTTCTTACTTACCACTTAACGATAAGCGTATCATAAATCATAAATCCCGACTATCCGAGTGCGGGTTAGGGGCAAAACTCTTAGGGGTGCTCGGCCGAACCGGTGTCACCTAAGAGTGTAAAATGGTACCGATGTCACATGAGTTCTATGGAGGTGCTCGGCCGAACCGGTGTCATCCTAGAACCCATCTTAGTACCTTAATTTTCAAAATCTCTTTAAGTCCCCAAATTTGTTGGAAATTAGCACAACGGTCATTACAGCGAATTTCCTTCCAAATTTGCTTTATGCCACATAAACATATAGTCTCATAAATTCCTCATATGAATAACATCATCATCATTAGCATACTTCATGCATCATCATAAAACATCCAAGCGCTTACCCTTATGGTAGCTTATGCTTTGACCCTTACGGGTCTTAATCTTGAGATATAGTTCTCTACATCCGTCGCTCATATCTTTATGCACCTAAGGGCTCATATTTAATCATCATTCCCAATCCTCATGTTCATACTTAAATCTGAAAAGCATAGGGCAGAATCTCTAACTTGTATTTACGGGGTTCTAGAACTTACGTTTTAGACCCTTTCTCGGTTCTGTTTTACTTGAAAGCTATATATTAAATCTAAATCAATTATGAGGCATTCCTATGCTTAAGGACTAATTATTAATCACATTTATCATGTTGTAAGGGTGCTGGACAGAATCCAGAAAAGTAAACGTTCTAAGAGTTCTACATTTGCATTTTTACGGTTTTCCTCGTTACTAGTTTCCCCATAGGTGCTAGAATTCGATTCTAATCCAAATGATACCAAGTTTGTCATGTCTAAACAATCTAAATCTGATTATGTTCCTATTAAAACAGTTTGGATTAGTTCCATAAACAAATGGGTCAAAACTATGTTAAATTCTAGCTTTACGGTATTTCTAGTTAGCTAGTTTCTTACCTATCATGCATAGGTTCGCTTCTACATCATCACATGATATTTTCACACATTCCAACACATCAAAACATCATCATACAGCATCACACTCATCACATCAGAACCGAAAACATTTAACTTAAAAGAGAGAGTTAAATTGACATTTCTAGGTACATAAGTTAACTAGTTTCTCTCGGAATCGATCTAGAACTTCTGAAACTCTTTGCAAAACATTTTAATTCATCAAGAGGCTAAGTGAAGCCTTAGGTCACTGACCAAAACATATTCCATCCCCTAAAAGATAATAAAATCACAACTTGTGATGACATAACCTTATAAAGATTTGTAAAGCTTTAGGGAAAACTTAAAACATAGACTATTGGTCCTAGTAGCTAGATGAAAACTCATTGCAAGTCCATCATCACTACTTGGCCAAAATTATGCATTCAAGGAATACATTCCCATTTAACTTTATCTTGGGATGAAATGGGCAAGTCTTTGAGCTCTAGGTTCTTAAGTTTCGACATAAACTAAACGTGCTCATGCTTTTCATTTTTAATCTTGCTTACAAAGTAATGTGATGACTTAAATTTAAATATGCATGGCACAAACTTAAACGTGCAAGCTTGAAAGTAAATATGCGAGGCGTAAACTTTAGACGTGCAAGCTTGAAAGTAAAGATGCAAGGTTCAATTCTTTATTTTAGTGCTCTAGGCCTAACAACAATCGACTTTAAGGCCGAAATAGATAGGCATTCGAGGATTTAATTAAGTGAGGATGGAAGTTCAATTCTTTATTTTAGTGCTCTTGGCCCAACAACAATCGACTTTAAGGCCGAAATAGAAAGGCTTTGAGAATTAAATTAAGTGAAGATGCAAGTTCCATTTTAATCTTTATGTTCTTAGGTGATAGCTTGAAAGTAAAGATGCATAGCAAGAATGTAAATATGAATGCAAGCATAAAATAAATTATGCAAGTTCATTTTATCTTTCTAGAGCTCTTAACAAGACTTTAAAGGAATTTAAACCATAACCCAAACTCATCCAAACAAGGTAAAGTCAAGCTTAGAGTTCTTTAAAACTCAACATAATATTCTTAGGAAATCAAACCATGAAGCTTAGAAAAATTAAGGAAATGGCCGAAATCTTCAAGAAGAAAAAGGAATATTTTAGAACTCTAGAGTTCATGATCTTGATGATACATTAACACCAACATCATGAATCCTCATCATTGAGTTCATAGAGCCATTTTAAAACATCATCAAAGCTAAAGTTCTCAAGAGTTCAAGAAAGGAAAAACTAGAAACATTTTTGCTCAAGAACAAAGATCAAGCTCTAGAGTTTGTTTCAAGTGATGAACATCATCATGAAACTCTCATCATCAAGCTCTCATTCCTTCATTCCCAAAGGCCCATGGCCGAAACATAAAGAGGAAGAAGGAGAAGAAAAGAAGTTCTAAAAGGAACCAAGAGAAACTATGAACATCAAGCTTGAAACAAGAACTTTAAAGAAAAGAATACATGAAAGAAAATCCCTACTTGGTGTGATGAACTTGAAGATGGAAGAAGAAGATGAAGAACTCCAAGAACTTGAAGAACACAAAAACTTTGAGAGAAAAAGAAAAGCTTTGAGTGTTCCTAAACTTAGCAAATGATCTAAAAGTGGTGCAAGCTCCTCAAGGCATTCTATTCATAGAGAAATGAAACAAATGGAGGGAGCTCATGGGGGAGAGTGGCTTCGGCCATATGTGCAGATTGGAGGGCTTCCCATGAGTTCCATGAGGTGAGATAATGTGTTCTTGAGGCATGGTGAGGTATGGCTTAAGGTATGGTGAGGTATGGTTCAAGGTATGACCTCAAGCATGGTTCTTTGAGTGAGAAAATAATTAAACATGTGGTCAATGGGGAAGAGAATTTCGGCCATGTGCATCAGATTTGGGAGAGGTTTAGTTGCATTTTAATTGTGGTTTAGAGTTGTGTTTAGGTGTATCTTTGATTATGCTTAAGATTAGGAATTTGTAAGAAAGTGTTTAGGTAAGGGAAATGGATAATTAAGGTGGTCTAGACATAATTAAGGAGTGGTCTTGCACCATTAGTGAGTTAAATCCTCAATTTAGAGTCTAAACAACTCTAGACACATTTCCTTGATTTAAGGAATTGGAGAGAAAACACTATTCAAGATTCCAAGACTAGGAGTCTTGAGTTCTAAAAAGGGATTTAAGTTTAATCTAAGCAATTTTAGGTTCTAATTAACTTTAATAAATTATTTTGACTCTAGATTAATTAGGGAAATAAATTAATCTTCGTTTAGAGCCTAATATTGCTTAGGTTTGCTTAATTACGTCATTAAGCTCAAAAGCACTATTCTAGGGGTAAAATCGTAATTTTGCACTAAAACTGCCCGGGACCACCGGGACTTGAACAAAGACCACTAGACACATGAAAACATGTTTTTGAACCTCTGGGGAAAGTTCCGGGCTCAAACGGCACCTTTACCCGCGTAAAAACGCTATAGGGGTATTTTGGTCATTTTGACCAAAGCTATGAAACGAAATTTTCGCTTCCGAAAGCATTCAAGGGCCATTTAATCCCCTTCAAACATTGAGTTGACCCTTCGAGGATGACCGAGTTGGTTACCCTCGAGTTCGGGTCAGGAAATGACCTCAGGGGCATTTTGGTCATTTCCCTCGGACAGAGAAATCGGGGTGTTACAAAGAACACCTGAGTAATCGATTACATGGAGTGGTAATCGATTACCAGGGTCCAGAAACATGTTCTGGGTTTCCCAGGACATTGTGTAATCAATTATATCATCTTGTAATCGATTACACAGGCCAAAAACTTATATCCGGGTGTGCAAGGCATTCTGGTAATCGATTACATAGCCTCTGTAATCGATTACCAGTAACCCAAAATGGTGAAAAACTCAAGTTTTGGCATACTTAAGACTACCCATTCATTTTAAAAACCTTTTAACATCACTCCATCATCTTTCTTAAAACCAAACATGTAACATCCTAATTTTTAACCCAATACTCTAGAACCTATTTAGGTTAACCATTAGTTTATTACATCATAGTTTCCTCTTTACTTTAAAATACTTAGTGAGAAATATAGGTAAATTTTTTTTTGAAATGTAAAAGCAAAGTGAGAGCCGTACAACGCGACGAACGATGAAGCATGAAAGGAATAAAACACAAATCCAAATAAACACCTTATGAACATTCGATCATAAAACATGTAATAACACAGCATGATAAAACAAACCACATACTTAGATATATAATATGCCCACTTAAGAAAAATGGGACTCAGTTTGGTACATCACAGAACAGATACAACTGAAAGGAAAGTACAATAGAAAGGAAAAAACAACGAAAAGCGAAATAGAAAACTCCCCAGCCCATGTGCATCTAGAATGGATAACCTCTTAAACAAAAGAAAGTTTATCCACATCTACATAGTGTGTGCACTATCTCTACCCACGAGCCGCTACTGCTGGGATCCCGGAAAAGGTGGACCATATCCAATCTAAGGATGAAGCACATCCGGAGCGGGCACTCGCTATGGCTGGACGTGAGCTCCTTGACGGGGGCGCATGGACTGCCTCCGAGCCAGCCTCTGTTGAGTGACAGTCTCCTCGCTACCCTCTCCTATCAGCGGTGGAGTGGGGGCAGAGCTCTCGCTATACAAGTGGGTAGGCGAGTCTTTTGACGAATCGGTTCCGAGAAGTACGTACGCGGCACATAGTCGGGGTAATCACGCACGGCCGAGGCGGCAAGGAGCATACGGAGCATCCTCTTGCTACTTGTGTGGACACGCTCAAAAACTCGATCGTCATCGCCATATGCTGCTGTCAGGGAGAAGCGATGAGTATGTACAGGATGAGCGAATGGCCGTCCAATAAACATGAAGACACGAACAGTGCATCGACCCTCAATATGGTACGATCCATGCTCTGGATCATGGTGCACTTCTCATGTCGGGGAATCCACAAAAACCAGGAACGTTGCCATCTGAAGACGTGACGGGAAGAAAAGATAGAGGGGGTGAGAATCTTACTAAAGAATCTCAATAAGGTCACCTCCTATCTAGGTGTCATCATCTACATCTTCAGGAACCTTGGGTTTCTTTGAAAATGGTGAGTATGCATAAAATTCACTTATTGGGTTTTAAACTTAATTATCCAAGGCCTGTTCCTTTTAGGATGAGTCTTAATGTCATGGATGTAACATAATAAAGTATAAATGCATGAAGATGCAATAGGCAGAATCGATTAAACACTTATAGAGCTATCAACATCATACAGGTGGCATAAAATGGCATATACTTCTTATGTAAAAGTATTTCTTTTTCTGTAACAGTGTGACATTCAAAGCATCATACTGTAACATAGGGATCACCCTAAAATCATCTCTAGGTTATGAGCTTATACCTTAACTAGTCGTCACTAGTTTTTACTTATCATTTGATAAGCGAAATCTCAATAATAATAATAATCATAACATAACGCGTCGCACCGGTATCAAATACACGGCGAATATTGTCCTCTTCGGGGTGTTACATATCGCCGTCTCCCTCAAGGATTTTTTTCTAGGGCATTACGTATTTCCATCCCCTAGAACGCGTTCTCACAGTACTATGTCACATTCAAAACTCATATCTTTTTGAAAACTTTCCAATTTCCTCAAATTTGTCAGAAATTCGACAGCGTAACCACAGCACACCGAATTTGCTTTATGCCACATTCGTATATATATATATATACACACACACACACAATCATGAGCATCACAGTCATCATGAATTTCCATAATAAAACAGCCCCATACAGATTTGCCATGGGTTCACAACTAATATTCTAACGTCCGCTATTAATCTTTTATGCACCTATGGGTTCACAACTAATATCCTCACTAATTTTTATTCCTAGGAGCAAAACCAAACAGCCCCATACAGATTTGCCATTTTCTAAAACTTGCGATTACGAGGTTCTAGAAACTAAGTTTTAGACCCTTTCTACGTTCCGTCTTCGCCTAAGGTGCTATAAATTAAATCCAAACCAATTATGAGGCATTCCTATGCCTTTGAACTAATTATAAACCATGATTTCTGTATTGTAAGGTTGCTGGACAGAATTAGGGAATTAATTAATCTAAGTGTTCTAGAATCGCACCTTTACGGTTTTCTAGTTACTAGTTTCTCTATTGGTGCTAGAAATCAATCCTACATCAAATGTTACCAAGTTTTTCATAATAAAACAATCCTACACTGAAGGTTAACATACTAAAACAGTTTTGGCAGTTGCTAAGAATTAATGGGTCAAAACTATGCTAAAACTCAACTTTATGATTTTTCTGTAAGACTAGTTTCTTTCCTAACATACATAGAAAGGTTTCTCTCTCAACATATATAATTTTTACACATTCTAGCATGTCAAAACATCATCATATAGCAGCAAACACATCATAGCAGAATCGAATAACATGGGTTCCAATGAACACATAATCTCACACTTTCAAAGCATATAAATTACTAGTTTCTCTTGGAATCATTTTAGGACTTTTAAAACCCTTAAAAAACCATTTTATTTCACAAAAAGGGACTGAGAATGACCATAGGGCAGTAGCTAGTTTGAAACATTCCTAGAAGAGGTTTAATTCATAAATCTCATTGGTAATAATTTTATAAAACTTTTGAGGTCTAAATAAAATTTTAAAACATAGATTGTTGGCTCTTGTGACTAGATAAGACTCACACCAAGTTCATCATCATCACATGGCCGAAATATGCATCCATGAGGATGTCTCCATAACCAAATTTAACGCGAGGTAGTAAGGGCAAGTCTTTGAGCTCTAGGTTCTTTAAGTGATGACAAAATATAAACGTGCTATGCATTCCATTTTATTCTTCATTAGAAAGTAAAGTGAGAGCTTCAAAGTAAATATGAAATGCAAGAACTTGAAATTAAATATGCAAAGCTTGAAAGTAAATATGCAAGGCTCAAAGTAAATATGCAAAACTTGGGAAGTAAATATACAAGTTCAATTCTTTATTTTAGTGCCCTAGGCCCAGCAACAATCAACTTTAAGGCCGAAATAGAAAGGATTTGAGATTATTTAGGTGATATGCAAATTCTTGTTTTAATCTTTGAGTTCTTAGGTGATGACTTGAAATATAAACGTGAAATGCAAAGCTTGAAACTTAAATGTGATAATGCAAGTTCTTTTCTTAGATCTTTAGAGTTTAGTGATGATATAGAAAAGTAAATATGAGATGCAAGAACTTGAAATATAAATATGCAAGTTCATTTTTATATCTTTACTAGAGCTCTTACAAGACTTTAAAGGAACATGAGCCTTAACCCAAACTCATCATGATAAGATAAAGTGAATATTAGAGTTCCTAGAACACAAAACAACATTCCTTAAAAATAAAACCATAAGAGAGCCATATAACATTTTTATGAAAACTCAAGCTTTAGAGATTTCATTATGATGAACAAGAAGTCATCATCTAGAACTCTCATTATCAAACTATCATGTTGAGCCATTCAACATAATGGCCAAAAACTCAAAGGGAAGAAAAGGAAAAGAACCAAAACCATGAACAAGCAAAGAAACCATTTTGAAACTCTAGAGACCATGATCTTGATGATGTATTAACACCAACATCATGAGTCCTCATCATTGAGTTCATACATCTATTTTAGAGCATTATCAAAACTAAGTTCCCAAGATCAAGAAAGAAAGAAACCAAAAACATCTTCTACTCAAGAACCAAGATCAAGCTTTAGAGGTTGCTCAAGTGATAAATATTATCATGAGATCCTCATCATCAAGCTCTCATTTCCAAGTCCCCAAAGGCTCTTGGCCAAAAAATGAAAAAGAAACAAAGAGGAAGAAAGAAGTTCTAAAAGATTCAAGAGAAACCATAAAACACATAACTAGTAAGAACTTTTAATGAAAGAAACACTTGAAATAAAATCCCTACCAAGTGATTGGAGGTTGAGAAGAGTGAAGAAGGAGAACTCTTGAACTTGAGAGAAAAGAAAAGCTTTGAGGTGCTTCTTGAAAACTAAAACTTAGCAAATGAACTAAAGGTTCTCACAAGTTCATTTGCATGTGTATTTGTAGAAAAACAAATCAAGGGTGAAGGAATGGAGGGAGTGGCCGAATTTACATGGAGGGAAAAAGAAGAAAAATATCTTTTTCAAGGTATGGTGGTGGTTATTCAAAGGTATGGCTAAGTATGTGTTCAAATATGGTGTAGGCATGGTTCTTTGAATGAAAGAATTCAAATATATTATGGATATTGGAGGGTGATGTGGTGTAACACCCCGATTTTTCTGTCCGAGGGAAATGACCAAAATGCACGAGTCATTTCGACCGAACTCGAGGGTAACCAACTCGGTCATCCTCGAAGGGTCAACTCCAATGTTTGAAGGGGATTGAATGGCCTTTGAATGCTTTGGAGCGAAAATTTCGTTTTCCATGAGTTTAGAGGTCAAAATGACCAAAAAATACCCCTATAAGCGTTTTTCTGCGGGTAAAAGGTGCCGTTGTTTTAGGGAACTTTCCCCAGAGGTTTAAAGACATGATTTCATGTGTCTAGAGGTATCTGTTCAAGTCGGTGGTCCCGGAGCAGTTTAGTGCAAAATTACGATTTTGCCCCTGGAATAGTGTTTTTAAGCTTAATAGCGTAATTAAGCAAACCTAAGCAATATTGAGCTCTAAGCGAAGATTAATTTATTTCCTAATTAATCTAGAGTCAAAATAATTTATTAAAGTTAATTAGGACCTAAAATTGCCTAGAATAAACTTAAATCCCTTTTTAGAACTCATGATTCCTAGTCTTGGAATCATGAATAGTGTTTTCTCTCTCCAATTCCTTAAATCAAGGAAATGAGTCTAGAGGTTGTTTAAACTCTAAATTGAGGATTTAACCCTCTAATGGTGCAAGACCACTCCTTAATTATGTCTAGACTACCTTAATTACCCATTTACCTTACCTAAACACTTTCTTACAAATTCCTAATCTTAAGCATAACCAAAGATACACCTAAACACAACTCTAAACCACAATTAAAATGCAAGAAACTCTCCATCCTTGGGTGATGGATTTCGGTCAGGCCACTCCCCATTGACCACATGTTTAATTATTTTCTCACTCAAGAACCATGCTTGAGGCCATACCTTGAACCATACCTCACCATACCTTAAGCCATACCTCACCATCCCTCAAGAACACATTATCTCACCCCATGGAACTCATGGATGTCCCTAATTCTGCACCTCATGGCCGAAACACATCAGCCCACATACACACTTCATTTGTTTCAATTCTCTATAAATAGAATGCCTTGAGGAGCTTGCACCACTTTTAGATCATTTGCTAAGTTTAGGAAACACTCAAAGCTTTCCTTTTTCTCTCAAAGTCTTTGTGTTCTTCAAGTTCTTGGAGTTCTTCAAGTTCTTCATCATCTTCATCTTCTTCTTCCATCTTCAAGTTCATCACACCAAGTAGGGATTTTCTTTCATGTGTTCTTTCTTTAAAGTTCTTGTTCTAAGCTTAAAGTTCATAGTTTCTCTTGATTCTTTTTAGAACTTCTTTTTCTTGCCTTTACCTTTTCATTTTTAACCTTGGGCCTTGAGAACAAAGGAATGAGAGCTTGATGATGAGAGTTTCATGATGATGTTCATCACTTGAAACAAACTCTAGAGCTTGATTTTTGTTCTTGAGCAAAAGTGTTTCTAGATTTTTCCTTTCTTGAACTTTTTGAGAACCTGAACTTTGATGTTGTTTCAAAATGGTTCTAATGACTCAATGATGAGGTCTCATGATGTTGGAGTTTGTATATCACCAAGATCATGGATTCTAGAGTTTCAAACATTTCTTTTCTTTCCTTGAAGTTTGGCGATTACTTTTTCCTTTTCATGCTAGATGTTTGATTTTTAAATATGTTATGTTGAGTTCTAAGAACTCTAGACTTTTACCTTGTCTTGGTTTGATGAGTTTGGGTTGAGGTTTAAGTTCCTTTAAAGTCTTGTTAAGAGCTCTAGAAAGATAAAATGAACTTGCATAATTTATTTTATGCTTGCATTCATAATTACACTCTTGCTATGCATCTTTACTTTCAAGCCATCACCTAAGAACATAAAGATTAAAATGGAACTTGTATCATCACTTAACTTAATTCTCAAAGGGTTTCTATTTGGCCTTAATGTCGATTGTTGGTGACCCTAGAGCACTAAAATAAAGAATTGAACTTGCATTATCACCTAATTAATTTCTCGAATGCCTATCTATTTCGGCCTTAAAGTCGATTGTTGTTGGGCCAAGAGCACTAAAATAAGATATTCAATCTTGCACCTTTACTTTCAAGCTTGCACGTTTAAGATTATGCATATTTACTTTCAAGTTTACACGTTTAAATTATGCCTTTGCATATTTAATTTCAAGACATCACTTTACCTTGAAAGCAAGATTAAAAATGAAGAGCATGAGCACGTTTAGTTTATGTCGTAACTTAAGAACCTAGAGCTCAAAGACTTGCCCATTTCATTCCAAGTTAAAGTTTAATGCAAACCACACTTTGAATGTTCGTTTTTCGGCCAAGTAGTGAAGATGGACTTGCAATGAGTTTTCATCTAGCTACTAGGGCCAATAGCCTATGTTTTGAGTTTTCCTTAAAGTTTGACAATTCTTTATAAGGTTATGTCGTTATAAGTTGTGATTCCAATCTCTTTTAGGGGATGGAATATGTTTTGGTCAAGTGACCTAAGGCTTCCCTTAGCCTCTTGATGAATTAAAATGTTTTGCAAAGAGTTTTAGAAATTCTAGATTGATTCCAGAGAAACTAGTTAACTTATGTACCTAGAAATGTCAATTTAATTCTCTTATTGAGGCAAGATGTTTTTCGCATCTGATGTGATGAATGTGATGCTGTATGATGATGTTTTAATGTGTTGGAATGTGTGAAAATATCATGTGATGATGTAGAAGCAAACCTATGCATGATAGGTAAGAAACTAGCTAACTAGAAATACCGTAAAGCTAGAATTTAACATAGTTTTGACCCATTTGTTTATGGAACCAATCCAAACTGTTTTAATGGGAACATAATCAGATTTAGATTGTTTAGACATGAAAAACTTGGTATCATTTGAGTTAGAATCGAGATTCTAGCATCTATGGGGAAACTAGTAGCTAGAAAACCGTAAAAATGCAAATGTAGAACTCTTAGAACATTTAATTTTCTGGAATCTGTCCAGCACCCTTACAACATGATAAACATGATTAATAATTAGTCCTTAAGCATAGGAATGTCTCATAATTGATTTAGATTTAATGTATAGCGCCTCGAGGCGAAAGGCGGAACGAGAAAGGGTCTAAAGCGTAAGTTCTAGAACCCAAGTAAAAACAAGTTAGAGATTCTCTGTCCTATGCTATTCAGATTTAAGTATGAACATGAGAATGAAGAATGATGTTTAATATGAGCCTTAGGGCATAAAATGAAAGCAGCGGATATTAAGAGAGCTATATCTCCAAGATTAAGACCCGTAAGGAGTCAAAGCATAAAGCTACCGTGAGGGTAAGCGTTTGAATGATGTATGATGATGCATGAAGTATGCTAATGATGATGATGTTATTCATATGAGGAATTTATGAGGTTATATGTTTATGTGGCATAAAGCAAATTTGGGAAGGAAATTGATTGTAATGACCGTTTTGGCGCCAATTTCCGACAAATTTGGAAGAAGCTTCAGTGTAATGGCCGTTTGTGCAGCCGAATTTCACGGCAAATTTGGGGACTTAAAGAGATTTTGAAAATTAAGGTACTAAGATGGGTTCTAGGATGACACCGGTTCGGCGAGCACCTCCATAGAACTCATGTGACATCGATTACCATTTTATACTCTTAGGTGACACCGGTTCGGCGAAAGCACCCTAAGAGATTTGCCCCAACCGATTACTCGAGATAGTCGGGATTTGTGATACGCTTATCGTTAAGTGGTAAGTAAGAACTAGTGGCGACTAGTTAAGGTATGAGCTCATAACCTAGATGTATGACACGTTACTGGTGACACGTTAGTGACCGAGCACCCGATTCGATTGTCTTTTAGGGTGGCCCATGAGGAAGAAAAGTTCATGATTATGATTATGTCACTAGTTTTGTCCCATATGAATGTTACTATTGCCACTTTATGCCACCATGATGATGATACTTGATGTTATGCTTTATGTATGTGCATTAGGTAGTGCCATGCATACATTTTCCATTATGTTGCATTCATGACATTAAGATCATCACTAAAATGAAGCGGACCTTGGCTAAAGTATATTTTTGAAGTTTAAAATGAACTAAATGCATGTTCGGTCATTTCATATAATTAAACCCAAGGTTCTGAGGCGTAGATGATGACACCTAGGTAGTAGGAGGCCCTCTGAGATTCTTTAGCAAGATTCTCACTCCCTACTACCTCTTTCTTTCGAAATCACGTCTTGAGATGGCGGCGTTAAGTGGTGTTCGTGGAGCCGACATGGGAGAGTGCGCCATGACCGGACCACGGGTCATTCCATTTAATGGTCGATGCGCGATTAGAGTATTCATGTTCATGGGTGCGACCCTTCACTCCCCATGTACATTCCCATCGTTTCTCCCCGTCTCACCTTTTGGTGATGACCTAGTGTTGACGCGCCCGTCCTGAGAAGGAGAGGCTATGGCAGTACTCCACCTTCATCATCCGCTGAGACTACCCAGTATGTGCCCGTTGCCCATCGTCCTTCTCGGAGATGGATCCTTCCGAAGACTCGGCCACGGATACCCTCCAGGGTCTTCCCCCTCCATACCTATGGACTTTGGAGAGGATAAGCGAGCCCACCGTGACTCGGCCGAGGCGTGCCACGGCCGGAGGAATGCGGCCTACAGGAGTCATATTCGATCCCGCTCGCCTTTTCACGCCCGAGAGCTCGCTCGATTTCGGATATCTGCCTCGATTCACGAGATGGTGCCCGATGGGAGGTGGAGATGGCCCGAGTTAGAGCACACACCACATAGATAGGGATAAACTTTCTTTTGTTTAGAGGTTATCCTATTAGATGCACTCGGGTAGGGGAGTAGATTATGTTTACGTTTTATGTTGTATTTCTTTTCATGTATTTCCCTTGTACTGAATTAAGTCCCACACTTATAAGTGGGCAAGTTATATATATATGAGCTTACATTCAGTGATGTTCATGATGTGCCTTATGTTGTGATGATTGTGAGACGATTGTTTTACTTTGCATGGTTTACCGCTTATCGCATCACGCGGCTCTCACTTTTATTTCAAAAAAAAAATTTCCCGTATTTTCCGCTAAGTAATTCAAAGCTAAATGAGAACTATGAAGTAACAGACTAATGATTAACCTAAATATGTTCTAGAGTATTGGGTTAAAAATTAGGATGTTACATGTGGCGCCATCTTCTCCATGGAATGGGGGAGGAAAATCTTCCATTTAATTGTGGTTTAGAGGTGTGTTTAGGTGTGGCTTTGGTTAGGCTTAGGATTAGGAATTGCTAAGTAAGTGTTTAGGTGAGGTAATGGTTAATTAGAGACTTGGAAGACTAGGTTTAGGAGGTGGTCTTACTAAATTAATGGAGTCAAACTCCATTAACTAGGAATCCAATGCCAATACCATTCCTTGATTTAGGGAAATTGGAAAGAGAAAACACTATTCAAGATTCCAAGACTAGGAATCTTGAGTTTTAAAAAGAGATTTAGGTTTAATCTAAGCAATCTTAGGTCCTAATTAATTTTAATAACTTATTTTGACTCTAGATTAATTATGAAAATTAATTAATCTTCGATTAGAGCCTAATATTGCTTATGTTTGCTTAATTACGTCATTAAGCTCAAACGGCACTATCCCGGGAGCAAAATCGTAATTTTGCACAAAAACTCCCTGAGACCACCGGGAATTGAACAAACACTTTTAAATACTTGAAAACATCATTTAAAACCTTCGGGGAAAGTTTCGGGCTCGAACGGCACTTTTACCCGTATAAAAATGCTGCAGAGGTACTTTGGTCATTTAGACCTGAAACTGCAGAAAACAAGTTTTTCATTTCCAAGAACACTCAAGGATCATCCAATCTCCTTCAAACATTGAGTTGACCCTTTGAGGACTGTCGGGCCAGCTATCCTCCAATTCCGGGAAGAAAATGACCTCAAGGGCATTTTGGTTATTTTTCTCTCAGACAGAAAATCGGGGCGTTACAAAACACACATTTAATCCCTTTAGGGCCTACAATCTTTCAAAACCTCTTTACACATTATGAAATCAAGATCCGTTATCCACAAAACCTTTTTCAAAATCTCCAACTCCTTTAACGGAAACATCCATTTATAAAGGTAAAAACACATGCGACCGAAATTCATTTGTGAGTTAAGAGGAGTAAGTCTTGAGCTCTAAGATTATTTAGGTGATGGCGTAAACTTAAACATGCAAGTGCAAACCTTATTTTAATCTTGTTATTATGAAGTGATGGCAAAGGAAAAGTAAATATGAGGTGCAAAGTTGGAATATAAACATGTAATACAAGTTCAATTCTTTATTTTAGTCCTCTAGGCTCTACAACAATCGACTTTAAGGCCAAAATAGGCGAGCTTCGAGATTAATCATTAGGTGATGTACAACCCTTATTTTAATCTTTGAGTCCTTAGATGATGGCATGAAAAATAAACGTGCTAGATGAGAAACATAAATATGAGACGCACTTTCATTTCTTATCTTCAAACTTTAAGTGATAACTTGAAAATAAACATGATATGAAAAACTCAAAAGTAAATATGTAATGCAAGAATTTGAAAAGTAAATATGAATACAATCCAGTTATTAATCCTTTAAGACCTAGGCTCAAGATCCCATCTTAATTCTTAAAAATCACATAACAACTTTATTTATTAAAAACTCTTAGAAGTGAAACCCTAAGCTCTAGAGGTCAAGCAAATGATGGTTTTACAACCAACATCAAAGATCCTCATCATCAAGCCATGGTTTTCAAACATTTAACAAAACAAGAGCAAGTAGAAGAAGCCCAAAACCAAAAAGAGGAAGAACAAGGAGAGGAAGAAAACTCAACATAAAATCCCTACCTTGGATGTGTTTTCTTGATTGAGAAAAGAAGCTTGACCTTGGAAGAGTGGGGAGGAAGGAGAAGAGCTCTTTGAAGTTGAACGAAAGAAAGCTTTTAGAGGTGTGAGAGAAATGAACAAACGGGTTCTTTGAGGAGGCTTCTCCTATTTATAGAGAGTTTTCATCATAAAAAGAGTAAGGGGAGGGGGAGGTGGTGCCATTTGGAGGAAGAGAGGGGGGGAATATCTCCTTCAAGGTATGGTTGTGGTCATTCAAAGGTATGGCCAAGTATGGGTTCAAGTGTGGGCTCAAGGCATGGTCCTAGACATGGTGCAAGGCATGGTACGGTATAGGTGGCCATGCCTTTCTAGAAGAACTTGGGGGACAAGTTGCTCCTTAATTGTGGGTTAGGATGTGTTTAGGTGTGTCTTTGATTAGGTTTAAGTTTAGGAATTTATGAGAAAGTGTTTAGGTGACTAAGAATGTAATTAAGGATTCCAAGACAAGGTTAGGGAGTGCTCTTGCTTTATTAGTGAGATAAAAACTTATTTTAGCGTATAAACAATTCTAAACACAATTCCTTAATTTAAGGAATTGGAGAGAGAAAACACTATTTCTAGATTCCTTTCTCAAAGAATTAAAACTAGAAAAGAGTTTTGAGTTTCTCTAAGCAATCTTAGGTTCTAATTAACCTCAATTAATTATTTTGACTCTAAATTAGTAATTAGAATTTATTAATCTTTAATTAGAGCCTAATATTGCTTAGGTTTTGCTTATCATATTGTTAGGCCCAAAATGCACTATGTAGGTGCAAAATTGTAATTTTGTACAAAAACTGCCTGGGACCACCGGGACTTAAACAGATGCTTTTAAACACATGAAAACATCATTTTAAACTTTCGGGGACAGTTCCAGGCTCAAACGACACCTTTACCCGCGTAGAAATGCTATAGGGGTATTTTGGTCATTTTGACCCAAAACTGCAGAAAACAAGATTCTTCTGCTCTATTAACATTCATTCACATAAAATCCCCTTCGAACATTGAGTTGACCCTTCGAGGACCGCCGGGTCGGCTATCCTCGAATTTCGGGTGGAAAATGACCTCAAAGGCATTTTGGTCATTTTCTCTCAGACAGAAAAATCGGGGTGTTACACCAATTCTCAAGAAAACTCCCTATGAGCTATGGAAGGGTAGAAAACCCAACATATCATATTTTCATATCTTTGGCTCATCTTGTTTTTATTCTTAACACCAAGGATAAACTCGCAATGTTTGATCCTAAATCTGATGACGGTATCTTTTTAGGTTACTCTTCTGTGTCTAGAGCTTACAGAGTATACAATAAGAGAACTTCTTCTGTAGAAGAAACCATTCACATAAAATTCAAGGAGCTCAGAAAGAACTTTGCTGATGATCTTGAAGATCTAGAGGAAAGCCTTGAAAAGATGAATCTAAAAAGTACTCCTGACAACAAGATGATGAAGGACAGACCTTCAGAAAGCAAGCTTTAGAACATAAACACTTTAGATAACTTGCTCAAGTCACCTAAAATATCAGAAAGTGATGTTTTTGATCATCAATTAGAGCAATCTAAAGATGATGAAGAAGCTGAGATATTTCAAAGTCATAGAAACTACAGGTAGTTTCTGATTTAAGAATAGTTTCTCCAAACAAAGTTCTCGGAGACATTTTAAGGGTGTAAGAACCAGATCATCTCTTAGAAATACATTCAACTGAGCATTCATCTCCACCATTGAGCCTAAATGTATTGAAGAAGCTTTGTGTAACATCCCCTGCTGCTTTATGGATTGACGACTGTCCCCACAAACCAACATGGGTCTTTTCAGCGTGTTTTGTCCTCACTCACACGCTTCCTGGGAAAACTTCCTAGGAGGTCACCCATCCCAAAATTGCTCCAAGTCAAGCACACTTAACTGTGGAGTTCTTTCAGTTTAGGCTACCAAAAAGAAGATGCATCTTGTTGGTATAGGTAGTACAAATCAATTCATATAAGCCCTCTTCAATTGTATAGTCCCATACCTATACAGTCTTAGGATCTGTAACGCCCCAATTTTTACTGTAATTTTTACTGTCATTAGAAATTACTCAATTACCGAATTACCGTAGGTAATTATTACATAAGATTTGAGGCCGAACAATCCTCAATAAAGGAATATAACATTAGAAGAGAGGTTAGGAACGATTCATGCGAGAGTCGCAAATCCCGAATTTCTGTACGTATAAAATGACCAAAATACCCCTGAAGTTATTTTACTCAGAAAATGAGGATCGTGGGCCCCATCTATTCTCAAGGGGATATTTTGAGGATAATAAGGGATTGTTTGTGTTATGTGTGTTAATAGAGCAGGAAGATCTCAATTTTGAGTTCCGACGCGCGAAATGACCAAAACGCCTCGGTGTTTAACTCCGATGTGCGTGCCGACTGAGCCCGAACCTCACTAAAATGTTTTAAAATGTGTTTTTAAGCTATGATTAACCATTGGTTAAGCTCGGGTGGCCTCGGGTAGTTTTTAAGTGAAAGTACGATTTTTCCCCTGTTTTTGGGCAGTTTTGCGAATTTCGGGATTTTTGATTCGTATACCGAAACCTAAGCAATATTAGGCTCAAATTAAAGCTTATTAAATTCTAAATATTAATCTAGAGTCAAAATTATGTATTTAGATTGATTAGAACCCAAAATTGCTCAAAAACACCCAAATTGCTTACTAATTCACTTAAACCCTTAACCGTAAATTCTCTAAATTACATGAATACCTTGCCTACACCTAAATAATGCATGGAACACACAAATTTCACTTCTTTGGGCTGTAATGGATGAAATTATTGATGCCATTATGCAGCTGAATTATTGCCAAAAGTTGCACTAAAACAAAATGCCAAAATGTCACCATAAGAGACATAATTCCTTAATTTCATACAACTTTGTCTAAAATGATTTTTCCTCCCTTATTTCTCCTGCAAAATTCCGTCCACTACCTCATCATTTTGGACAATTAGAAGCCTCAAAATCTTCTATAAATAGGCTTACTTGAGTGGTCTTGGAATGCTTGGTTCATAACTAGTTTTTAGGAGCACCAAAAACTTTCTTTCTTCCTCCTCTTTGGCTGAATTCTTTCTTCAATTTTTCAAAGAGATTTTGTTTCATTTCACTTCAAGAAACCAAGTTCTCTTCCTCTTCTTCAACTCAGATTAGGTAGGGAGTAGTTTCTAAATTTATTTCTATGCTTTGAGGAGTTGTGTTTTTAGCTCAAAATGATGAAATTATGAACTTACCTTAGCTTTTCATTTTGGTTTTCCTCTTCAATTTTTCTTTAACCAATTCAACCATATGGCCTAGGTGGAACTAAGATGATGGCTTGATGATGAGGACCTTGAGGGTGGGTTGTAAATCCATCACAAGTTAGGCCTCTAAAGCTTGAAAATTCCACTGGATGCAAAACTTTAAAGAATAATGCTTTATGATGCTAAAACAAAGATTTTTAGTTTAGAACTTGAAAGATGTATTTTCCTTTTATGTTTTATTTCTTGTTAAGATGTGTATTGGGTTGAATTTATAATTCTTTTAAAGTCTTGAAGGAGCTCTAATAAAGAAACAAAATGAATTTGTATCCATGATTAAGTTTATGCTTTGCATAACCATGTTTACCTTCTATGTCATCACTAAATTTTCAAGAATGAATAATGAACTTGCATTTCTCATGTTTAAATTCCAAGCTTGTATTTCATGTTTATGTTTCAAGTCATCACTTAATCTTTCAAGATAATAAAGAGGTTGCATCTCATATTTAATTTATGCTCTCACTATATTTTATAATGGCTAAAAGAATCAACGCATGGCATGTTTATTTTATGCCATCACCTAAAGATCCTAGAGCTCAAAGACTTGCCCATGTATCACAAGCAAAGAAATATGATTATTGGAGTTAAAGAATTTATTCTTTAAAAAGTCTTGAGATTGGAGCTTAAAAAGATGTAATAATAATTCTCTTCTCCCTCTACTGGTCCTGTGCGGACTACCGCCGCTCCAGTTTCTTGTATCATGTTTATATTTCAAGTTCTTGCATCATGTTTAATTTTCAAGTCATCACCTTAAATCTTAAAGATAAAGAAATGGAATTGCATATCATGTTTATAATTCCAAGCTATCACCTTATAAAGATAAGATTAAAATAAGGTTGCATAGCATGTTTATAATTCTAAGATGTCATCTAAATCTCTAAAGCTCAAGACTTACTCCTTTTATCTTAAGTGAGAATTTTAATTGTGAAGATCCTCCCAAATTTGACAAAAGAACTAGTTTCTAAATGAGTTTTAAGGCTTTGCAAGGATTTTACGGGGAACTAGTATTTTATATGTACTTAGAATATGATTCTATGTAATTGCATGAGGTTCATGATTCGGCCACTGATCTGAGTTTAGTATCAATGTGTGATAATGATTTGATATGATTGAAGTTGTGATAATTATGGTTTATTGTTAAGAGAATGATTCATAATTGGTTTAGTAACTAATTAGTTCTATAATTGATAATTCTATGTAAGGATTCGATGCTTATTAAGTACTTAATATCATTGAATGATTTCCTGGCTTGAATGTCATAGTTGCTGTTGCAAATAATGAGAATGCTTATACATGAAATGTTCTTTATTATGTAAAAATTTACCTTTGTTGCTAGAGGAAAGTGTATCATTGTAAAAGTGTAATTTGGAAAGGTTCTGGCTAAGGAAAGACTTGGTATTTAAGCTTGTCCATTGTGACCCACCTCTCTTTCTTGGGAATCTCCCATGTGCATGATTACAGTTGATATATATTATTCTAGCTTAAGACTATAAATGAGAAAATGTTATGATGTTTATGAATTGTATTATGATATAACATGCAAAGATTTATTGGTGACTTAAACTTATAAGAAAATGATCCTTTGGAACCATCAGACTATAGGTGGTGAAAAGGTGATTTTAGCCCCCTAACCCGTTCTCTCAAAAGGGTAGAATTGGGACTTTAGCTTATCAAAAGGGATAAGTATATACTAGTGACGACTAGTAAAGTATGAGCTCATAACCTAAATTACTCCCAAAAGGGTGGAGTATAGGGTGGCCTAAGGAAAATAATGATGATGATAAGATTTTAAGTCACCTAAGGCACTAAAGAAATGAAATATGTGCACTATGTCCACGTGTAGCTAATATTATATGACGTTCTTTTATGCATGTTATTTGATAATGATGATGAGGAAAATGATGTAATGATAAAGGAAAAGTTCATTATAAATATGACATGTTAAGATTATGATGCATTATAAGACGCATGATTAAAAATTGACGAACCTCGGTTAAGTATTTGTCCGAACTTAAAATGAATCTTTGCATGCTCACTATTTTAGAATAATCCCGAGGTTCCTGGGGACTTTGATGATGACACTGTAGAAGGAGGTACCTTACTGAGAATTCTTTAGCAAGATTCTCACTCCCTTTTCTTTATTTCCGTCATTGTCTCCAGATTCAGATGGCGACATTTGTCCTGTTCGTTGATACCCCTACTTGGGAATTTCACTATGATCCGGTGCATCGCTCGTATCATTTTGAAGGGAGGTGCGCAGTTCGTGTTTTTATTTACATAGGTCGTCCATTTGCACATCTTGTCCCTAGTTATCGATTTTCTCCTACTTCTCCCTATGGCGATGAAATGGTTTTCGAACATGCACGTCCACTTGATGAAAGGATGTTACATTCTTATCCCGCTTCATCAGCTGTCCATGGATTTCCAGAGTATGTTCCCGAGACGAGATATTCTGAAACTGATCCTTTAGAGGACACTCCTACTCATGTATATTCTGGGAGCTCTGCTCCTACTCCCACACGTGTAAGAGAGGGTAGTGAGGAAACAGTTGTTCAGCCGAGGTTAGCAAGAAGGCCGTCCATGCGACCCCAGCTTAGTGCATCTCGTGTGTCCCCTCCCGAGGGAGCTCATCAGTGGATCGGATTTATTCCCCCATTTCTAGGATAGTGGCCATAGAGGGTTCTTAGTAGATTTATGTGTGATCATGCACCCTAGTTTTAGGATAACCTTCCCGGCTTATGGAGTTATCTAGTTTAGGGGCATGTATTTCCTTATGTATATTTTCTTTTATGGGTTTGCATAAGATAATGATGTATGAACATAACCCACCCTTTGAGTGAGGTTATTGTATGTAAATATATGCTATAATGTGCTTATGGATGTTATATGATGGAGCCTAAGTGATATGATGTGATATATTCTTAAACGTCTTATTATACTCTGCTTACTCGTTTACGTTGTAGTCGGCTCACGTTTTCAATTATGTGTTTAAAAAAAAATGGCTTGTAATTTCACTAAGTATTTTCAAATTATGAAGAAAGAATCAAAGCAAGGAGTAAAGTCTAGTCATTAATCAGATTTAACCTAGGTGTATCTGGTTAATTACTAGGGTGTTACAGGATCCCTCTCATTGGGGTGTGTAATCGGTTCATTCATGTACCCCTCCGCTTTCGAAGCCTGCCAGGAACTGCTCCTTGTCCGTGCCTCCTTGCACCGGCGATCACTCCCTGACTTCGCAATCCCCGGGCGTTACACTTTGAGTAATCAAAGTTAGGTGAATGCTGTAACACCCTGATTTTTCTGTTTGAGCAAAAATGATCAAAATGCCTCTGAGATCATTCTTCACCCGGAATTTGAGGACAACCGACCCAGCAGTCCTTGAAGGATCAACTTAATGTTCAAAGGGGATTATGTGTGGTATGTATGCTAATAGAGCAGAAGATTCTCATTCTGAGTTCCGATGCACTAAATGATCAAAATGCCCTTGTGGTTGTTTAATATCGATTGATGAGCCGATTGAGCCCGAACTTCACCCAAATGTTTTAAATGACGTTTTTATGAGTTTGGGCATGACTGTTTAAGTCTCGGTGGTCCCAAGCAGTTTTTGTACAAAATTACAATTTTGCCCCTACATAGTGCATTCTAGGCCTAATGGTGAAATTAAGCAAACCTAAGCAATATTAGGCTCTAATCGAAGATTAATCAATTTTCATAATTAATCTAGAGTCAAAATAATTTATTAAAGTTAATTAGAATCTAAAATTGCTTAGATTAAACTTAAATCCCTTTTCAAAACTCAAGATTCCAAGTCATGGAATCTTGAATAGTATTTTCTCTCTCCAATTTCTTAAATTAAGGAATTGTATCTACAATTGTTTACACTATAAAATGAGTTTTAATCTACCTAATGAAGCAAGAACACTCCCTAATCATGTCTTGACATCCTTAACTACTCATTACCTTACCTAAACACTTACTTACAAACTCCTAATCAATTACCTAATCAAATCCATTCCCTAAACCAAGTCATAACACAAATCAAATGACAAAATATTCTCTCTAAACCCCCTAGGGAATTGGCCACTCTTCTCCCTATTTTCCATCACATGGTGATTTATTTTCACGCACAAATAGCCATATTTTGAGTCATACCTCACCATGCCTTGAACCATGCCTTTGAATGACACATTGGAAGAGATGTTTTTTTCTCTCTCCCTTCCCCATGGCCACGGCACATCCCCTTCTATTCATCCTCCAATTGTTTTCATTCCCCTATAAATATACATGCAAATGAGGTTGTAAGAACCTTTAGATCATTTGTTAAGCTTTGAGTTTTCAAGAGCAACTTCAAGTTCTTCCTTTTCCTCTCAAAAGTTCTTCCTCTTTTTCTACCCCTTCTCAAGATCAAACCCTCTTCCAACAAAGAAGCACATCCAAGGTAGGGAGTGATTTAATGATTTCTATTCTTTTCTTTTGTTGATTCTCCTTTCCCTCTTTACTTTCCTTTTGGTTTTTGTTCATCCTTTTCCTTCTCTTTGGTTTTTGGCCTCAATGGCCTACACAATGAGAAACCATGGCTTGATGATGAGGATCTTGAGTGTTGGTTGCAAAACCATAATTTATTTGACCTTTAAAGCTTGAAGGTTTCACTTTTGAAAAAGGTTTTTAGTAAACAAAGAAACTATGTTGTTGTAAAGAGTGATCTTGAGCCTAGAACTCAAAGAGATAAGAAATGGATTGCATTCATATTTATTTTCCTTGCTATCACCTTAATAATTAATCTCAAAGCCTACCTATTTCAACCTTAAAGTTGATCATTGATTTAGAGTGAAAACTCTAAGGGGCCTAGAGCACTAAAATAAAGAATTGAACTTGCATATCATATTTATTTTTTTAAGTCATCACCTAAAGCTCAAAGATAAGAAATGAACATGCATTTCATGTTTACATTTCTTGTCTAGCATGTTTATGTTTCAAGCCATCACTTAAACTTAAAGATTAAGAATGAACTTGCACTCTCATGTTTATTTTCAAGCCTTGCACATTTACTTTTCCTTGCCATCACTTGATAATGCTAAGATTAAAATGAAACTTGCATTAGCATGTTTATGTTTGTGTCATCACCTAAAGATCTAAGGCTCAAAACCTAACTCTTTCAACTAAGTCTTGAAACTATGGGCATTTCTCTTTGCAAAAATGTTTTGATTTCAAAGTGAGTGTTGGAACAAGGTTCAAAATGGTTTGAGAAGGACGGAATAACTTAGAAGGTGTTTTAAACTTAAATTTTCGTATTTTGAAGGTGCTGGTAATCGATTACAAGGCCCAGGTAATCGATTACCAAAGAGTTTTGCCATACTTGCATATGAACTTTTAGCCTAAGTAATTGATTACAACATCATGTAATCGATTACACATTTTGGACTCAAGTCATTGATTACTGTTCCATGTAATTGATTACTCGGATGTTCTTGGAGCCCCAGAGAGTACTTTCAATAGGTGTAATTGATTACAATGCTCATGTAATTGATTACCAGAGCCTTCAATTTAAAACTTGAAGCTATGTAATCGATTACAAGGCTCATGTAATCGATTACCAGAACCCCAAGTATGCAATAAACATTTTCCCCACTTGAATGACATGAAGCCGTGATCTTATGTTGCTTAAATCTATGATTTTATATGATATGAATTCATGGTCTTGTTTATACATGAATCTATGATTTGCCTAACATAAACTAATGAGATATGTATGACTATTCATGAATCATACGCATGATTATTTTATGAGGCTTTGATCTCTAGAGATAGAACTCATCCTTTGCCTATTATAGCTTCATATGGAATATTAGAGATGCATATGCTAGAGATATAAAGAACTAGGTGTGATTAATCTTGAGTCATGGCATGTTATGATATGTTGATGCATGAAACATGAACGGATATGTGGTATGACATTGAAATGTGAAAGTACATAGTTCTTGTGGCATAAAGCAAATTTGAGGGAAATTCGGTGTACCGCTGTTACGTTACCAAATTTCCATCAAATTTGGAGACTTCAGAAAGTTTTGGAAAACTCCATGAGATTTTAAATGTGACATAACACCGAGACACATTTCTCCCGCTATGGTGGGGAGAAAGCAAATCTGTGAGGGTATTGACATTAAGCTTGCCAAAACGGACAATTCGCTGCG
The DNA here is from genome assembly GCA_031216125.1 of Dalbergia cochinchinensis. Lineage (NCBI taxonomy): Eukaryota > Viridiplantae > Streptophyta > Magnoliopsida > Fabales > Fabaceae > Dalbergia > Dalbergia cochinchinensis. The sequence continues at coordinate 49,538,708 of CM062377.1, forward strand.
TACTAGATACCAGTAGAGCCTTTCAAAGAAAGAAATATTCCTATGGACTCCCCGAATTAAAGGTTATGATAGGTGATCCTTATGCCACCTATCTCATACTCTAGAAGTTGGAATTATTATTATGTTACGCTTATCAAAGGATAAGTAAGAACTAGTGATGACTAGTTAGGTATGAGCTCATAACCTAGAGATGTTTTAGGGTGGCCCCCATGATGCAAAGTATAATATTTAATATCACAAAGTTAAGAAAAGAGAAGGTTCCACATGAGAAGTTACATGCCATTTTATGCCACTTATATGATGTTGCTTGGTATTATATTCTATTGCTTTCTTGCATAATGTATTGTCATGCATTCATGCTTTGCTATGTTGCATACATGACATTAAGACTCATTCTAAAATGAACGAGCCTTGGATAATTATGTTTAAAAACCTAATAATAAACTTCATGCATGTGCACCTTTTTACAATAAACCCAAAGTTCCTGGAGACATTGATGATGTCACTTAGATAAGAGGTTCCCTACTGAGATTCTTGAGTAAGATTCTCACTCCTTCTCTTTTCCTTTCTTTTCGCATCATGTCTTCAGATTACGATGACGACGTTTGTGGTCTTCATCGACACCCAGATGTGGGAGGTCCTCTTTGATCCGGAGCACCAGTCCTACCATTTTGAGGGGCGTTTCGCTATCAGAGTCTTCATGTTAGTAGGACGCCCCTTTGCACACCCAGTATCCAGCTATCGCTTTTCCCCGACATCCCCCTATGGAGATGACATGGTTTTTGAGCGCGCCTGAATGCGCAACGAGAGGATCCTCCGTGCCCACACCACCGCGTCAGCTGTACGTGACTTCCCCGTCTATGTGCCCCACTCACAGTCTTCAGAACCCTCAGATGACCCACCGACCCACCCATACAGTGAGAGCTCTGCCTGCTGTAACATCCTAATTTTTAACCCAATACTCTAGAATATACTTAGGTTAAACATTAGACTGTTACTTCATAGTTCTCATTTTTACTTTGAAATACTTAGTGGAAAATACAGGTAAATTTTTTTTCTTGAAATACAAAGTGAGAGCCGCGTGATGCGATAAGCGGTGAACCATGTAAAGTAAAACAAATGTCTTACAACATCATAACATAAGGCACACCATGAATAACACTGAATATCATCTCATATATATATAACTTGCCCACTTATAAGTGTGGGGCTTAATTTAGTACAAAGGAAATACATGAAAGGAAATACAACATAAACATAAACGTAAACATAAACTACTCCCCTACCCGAGTGCATCTAATAGGATAACCTCAAATCAAAAGAAGGTTTATCCCCATCTAAGTGGTGTGTGCTCTAACCCGGGCCATCCACAGCCTCCTACTGGCGACTATCCCTCGAGCGTGGCACGTAACCAGGAAACTGAGCAAGCTCCTCCGGCGTGAATAGGCAGGAGGGGGCTCGGAAGTGACCTCCACTGCGTGGCCTCATCTCCGGTCATCGTGCAAGCCTCGGCTGAGTCACGGAGGGCTCACTACCCTCCCCAAGGTCCATGGGTATGGTGGGGGAAGATCCCTCGGAGGGTACCTGGGTTGCCGAATCCTCGGAAGGATCCGTCCCCGAAAAAGACGACGGGCAACGGGGCACATACTGGGGGTAGTCTCGAGCGGCGGACGTGCATGGTGGTGTACGGCGAAGCCTCTCCTCTAGGAGACGTGCGCGCTCGAACATCAGGTCATCGCCGAAAGGTGAGACGGGGGAGAAACGATGGGAATGTACAGGGGGAGTGAAGGGTCGACCCATGAACATGAATACTCTAACCGTGCATCGACCCACAAAATGGAACGACCCGTGGTCCGGGTCATGGTGCACCTCCCATGTTAGCGTGTCCACGAACACTACGAACGTCGCCATCTGAAGACGTGACGGAAAGAAAGAGATAGAGGGAGTGAGAATCTTGCTAAAGAATCTCAGTAGGGCCTCCTACTACCTAGGTGTCATCATCTACGTCCTCAGGGACCTTGGGTTTAATTATACAAATGAGTGAGCATGCATTAAGTCCATTTTTGAATTCTAAAACATAGTTTAGCCAAGGTCCATTCCTTTTAGGATGGTCTTAATGTCATGAATGCAACATAATAGCGAATGTATGCATGGCACTACCTAATGCACATACATAAAACATAACATCAAGCATTATCATACTTAGTGGCATAAAGTGGCAATAGAAACATTCATATGGGACGAACTTAGTGACATAATCATAATCATGAAACATCTCTTCCTCATGGGCCACCCTAAAAGACAATCGAACTGGGGGTGCTTGGCCGAACCGGTGTCACACAGAACGTGTCACATATCTAGGTTATGAGCTCATACCTTAACTAGTCGTCACTAGTTCTTACTTACCACTTAACGATAAGCGTATCATAAATCATAAATCCCGACTATCTGAGTACGGGTTAGGGGGCAAAACTCTTAGGGGTGCTCAGCCGAACCAGTGTCACCTAAGAGTATAAATTGGTACCGATGTCACATGAGTTCTATGGAGGTGCTCGGCCGAACCAGTGTCATCCTAGAACCCATCTTAGTACCTTAATTTTCAAAAATCTCTTTAAGTCCCCAAATTCATCTGAATTCAAGACGATGGCATTACGCCGAATTCCTTCCGAATTTGCTTTATATCACATAAACATATATCCTCATGAATTCCTCATATGAATAACATCATCATCATTTACACACCACATGCATCATCATGGAACATTCAACCGTTTATCCTTACGGTAGCTTATACTTTGACCTTTACGGGTCTTAATCATGAGATATGGTTCTCTAACGTCCGTCGCTCATATTTTATGCACCTAAGGGCTCATAATTAAACATCATTCATAATCCTCATGTTCACACTTAAATCTGAATAGCGTAGGGCAGAATTCCTAACTTGTGATTACGGGATTCTAGAACTTACGTTTTAGACCCTTTCTTGGTTCCGTCTTCGCCTAAGGCGCTATGGATTAAATCTAAATCAATTATGAGGCATTCCTATGCTCAAGGACTAATTATTAATCATGTTTATCATGTTGTAAGGGTGCTGGACAGAATCAAGAAAAATAAATATTCTAAGAGTTCTAAACTTGCACTTTTACGGTTTTCTAGTTACTAGTTTCCCTATAGGTGCTAGAATTCGACTCTAATCCAAATGTTACCAAGTTTTTCATGTCTAAACAATCCTAATCCGATTATGTTCCCATTAAAACAGTTTGGATAAATTTCATAAACAAATGTGTCAAAACTATGTTAAATTCTAGCTTTACGGTATTTCTAGTTAGCTAGTTTCTTACCTATTATGCATAGAACCATTTCTACATCATCGTATGATATTTCCACACATTCTAACACATCATAACATCATCATACAGCATCACACTCATCATCTCAGAACCGAAAACATTTAGCTTTAGTAAAGGATTTAAATTGACATTTCTAGGTACATAAGTTAACTAGTTTCTCTTGGAATCAATTTAGAATTTCTAAAACTCTTTGCAAATCATTTTAATTCATCAAGAGGCTAAGAGAAGCCTTAGGTCAATGACCAAAATATATTTCATCTCCTAAGCGGGAATAAAGTCATATCTCATGATAACATAACCTTGAAAAGATTTGTAAAGCTTTAAGAAAAACTTAGAACATAGACTATTGGTCCTTGTAGTTAGATGAAATCTCATTGCAAGTCCATCATCACTACTTGGCCGAAAACATGCATTCAAAGAATGCATTCACATTAAACTTTAACTTGAAATGAAATGGGCAAGTCTTTGAGCTCTAGGTTGTTAAGTTATGACATAAACTAAACGTGCTCATGCTTTTCGTTTATAATCTTGCTTACAAAACAAAGTGATGACTTAAATTAAATATGCAAGGCATAAACTTAAACGTGCAAGCTTGAAAGTAAATATGCGAGGCATAAACTTAAACGTGCAAGCTTGAAAGTAAATATGCAAGGTTCAATTCTTTATTTTAGTGCTCTTGGCCCAACAACAATCGACTTTAAGGCCGAAATAGATAGGCATTCGAGAAATTAATTAGGTGATGATGCAAGTTCAATTCTTTATTTTAGTGCTCTAGGCCCAACAACAATCGACTTTAAGGCCGAAATAGAAAGGCTTTGAGAATTAAATTAAGTGATGATACAACTTCCATTTTAATCTCTATGTTCTTAGGTGATAGCTTGAAAGTAAAGATGCATAGCAAGAATGTAAATATAAATGCAAGCATAAAATAAATTATGCAAGTTCATTTTATCTTTCTAGAGCTCTTAACAAGACTTTAATGGAACATAAACCTCAACCCAAACTCATCAAACCAAGATAAAGTAAAGTGTAGAGTTCTTAGAACTTAACATAACATTTTTAGAAATCAAAACATTTTGCATGTTAAAAGAAAAGGAAATGGCCGAAATCTCAAGGAACAAAAGAACATTTTGAAACTCTAGAGTCCATGATCTTGATGATATATTAACACCAACATCATGAGACCTCATCATTGAGTCCTTAGAACCATTTTAAAACACCATCAAAACTAAGGTTCTTAAGAGTTCAAGAAATGAAAAACTAGAAACATTTTTGCTCAAGAACAAAGATCAAGCTCTAGAGTTTGTTTCAAGTGATGAACATCATCATGAAACTCTCATCATCAAGCTCTCATTTCTTTGAACTCTAAGGCCCATGGCCGAAAATGAGAAAGAAAAAGGAGAAGAAAAGAAGTTCTAAAAAGAATCAAGAGAAACTATAAACATAAAGCTTAGAACAAGAACTTTAAAGAAAGGAATACTTGGAAAAAAATCCCTACTTGGTGTGATGAACTTGAAGATGGAAGAGGAAGATGAAGAAGATGAAGAACTTTGAAGAACTTGAAGAACACTAGAACTTTGAAAGAAAAAGAAAAGCTTTGAGTGCTCCTAAACTTAGCAAATGATCTAAAAGTGGTGCAAGCTCCTCAAGGCATTCTATTTATAGAGAAATGAAACAAATGAAGGGTGTGAATGGGCTGATGAGTTTCGGCCATGAGGGTGCAGAATGGAGGCATCCATGAGTTCCATGAGGTGAGATAATGTGGTCTTGAGGCATGGTTCATGGTATGGCTTCAAGCATGGTTCTTTGAGTGAGAAAACAAATCAACATGTGGTCAAATGGGGGAGAGGTGGCCGAAATGCATCAGCCAAGGGAGGAGAGTTTCTTGCATTTTAATTGTGGTTTAGAGTTGTGTTTAGGTGTATCTTTGATTATGCTTAAGATTAGGAAGTTGTAAGAAAGTGTTTAGGCAAGGAAAATGGATAATTAGGAAGGTCTAGACATAATTAAGGAGTGGTCTTGCACCATTAGTGAGTTAGATCCTCAATTTAGAGTCTAAACAACTCTAGACACATTTCCTTGATTTAAGAAATTGGAGAGAGAAAACATTATTCAAGATTCCAAGACTAGGAATCTTGAGTTCTAAAAAGGAATTTAAGTTTAATCTAAGCAATTTTAGGTTCTAATTAACTTTAATAAATTATTTTGACTCTAGATTAATTAGGAAAATTAATTAATCTTCGTTTAGAGCCTAATATTGCTTAGGTTTGCTTAATTACGTCATTAAGCTCAAAAAACACTATTCTAGGGGCAAAATCGTAATTTTGCACTAAAACTGCCCGGGACCACTGGGACTTGAACAGAGACCTCTAGATACATGAAAACATGTTTTAAAACCTCTGGGGAAAGTTTCGGGCTCAAACGGCACTTCTACCCGCGTAAAAACGCTATAGGGGTATTTTGATCATTTTGACCCGAAACTGCGGAAAACGAGATTTTCGCTTCCGGAAACATTCACAGGCCATTCAATCCCTTTCAAACATTGAGTTGGCCCTTCGAGTACTGCCGAGTTGGCCATCCTCGAATTCCGGGCCGAAAATGACCTCAGGGGCATTTCGGTCATTTTCCACTCAGACAGAAAATCGGGGCGTTACACTTGCTTTCCCCCGCTCATGAGAGAGGGTAGCAAGGAAACCGTGACTCAGCCGAGATTGGCCCGGAGGCCAGCCATGCGCCTACGCCACGGAGTCACGTCCAGCTACTCCTGCCAAGATATACAAGTAGGTTGGTTATGTCGTGCCCTTCCAAGGACCGTAGTAGTAGAGGCTCTTGGGGAGTATTAGTGCATACACCATGCATAGACTAGGATAGCCTTCTTTTGTTCTAGAGGATATCCATTTTAGGTGCATTGGGGTAGGGGTGATTTCTTTTATGCTTTTTATGTATTCTCCTTTCGGTTGTATTTTGTAACATCCTAATTTTTAACCCAATACTCTAGAACATAATTAGGTTAATCATTAGTCTATTACTTCATAGTTCTCATTTTTATCTTGAAATACTTAGCGGAAAATATGGTAAATTTTTTTTTGAAAAACAAAGTGAGAGCCGCGTGATGCGACATAACATGTAACGAACAAAACATACATCTCATAACGTCATAGCATAAGGCACACCATGAATAACACTGAATATCATCTCATATATATATATAACTTGCCCACTTATAAGTGTGGGACTTAATTTAGTACAAAGGAAATACATGAAAGGAAATGCAACATAAACATAAACATAAGCTATTCCCCTACCCGAGTGCATCCAATGGGACAACCTCAAATCAAAAGAAGGTTTATCCCCATCTAAGTGGTGTGTGCTCTAACCCGGGCTATCCACAGCCTCCTACTGGCGACTATCCCTCGAGCATGGCACGTAACCAGGAAACTGAGCAAGCTCCTCCGGTGTGAATAGGCGGGACGGGGCTCGGAAGTGACCTCCACAGCGTGGCCTCATCTTCGGTCGTCGTGCAAGCCTCGGCTGAGTCACGGAGGGCTCGCTACCCTCCCAAGGTCCATGGGTATGGTGGGGGAAGATCCCTCGGAAGGTACCTGGGTTGCCGAATCCTCGGAAGGATCCGTCTCCGAGAAAGGCGGCGAACAGCAGGGCACATCTTTGAGGGGTAGTCTCGAGCGGCGGACGTGCACGGTGGTGTACGGCGAAGCCTCTCCTCTAGGGGACGTGCGCGCTCGAACACCAGGCCATCGCCAAAAGGTGAGATGGGGGAGAAACGATGGGAATGTACAGGGGGAGTGAAGGGTCGACCCATGAACATGAATACTCTAACCGTGCATCGACCCACAAAATGGAACGACCCGTGGTCCGGGTCATGGTGCACCTCCCATGTCAGCGTGTCCACGAACACTATGAACGTCGCCATCTGAAGACGTGACGGAAAGAAAGAGATAAAGGGAGTGAGAATCTTGCTAAAGAATCTCAGTAGGGCCTCCTACTACCTAGGTGTCATCATCTACGTCCTCAGGGACCTTGGGTTTAATTATACAAATGAGTGAGCATGCATTAAGTCCATTTTTGAATTCTAAAACATAGTTTAGCCAAGGTCCATTCCTTTTAGGATGGTCTTAATGTCATAAATGCAACATAATAGCGAATGTATGCATGGCACTACCTAATGCACATACATAAAACATAACATCAAGCATCATCATACTTAGTGGCATAAAGTGGCAATAGAAACATTCATATGGGACGAACTTAGTGACATAATCATAATCATGAAACATCTCTTCCTCATGGGCCACCCTAAAAGACAATCGAACTGGGGGTGCTCGGCTGAATCGGTGTCACCCAGAACGTGTCACAGATCTAGGTTATGAGCTCATACCTTAACTAGTCGTAACTAGTTCTTACTTACCACTTAACGATAAGCGTATCATAAATCATAAATCCTGACTATCTGAGTACGGGTTAGGGGGCAAAACTCTTAGGGGTGCTCGGCCGAACCGGTGTCACCTAAGAGTATAAATTGGTACCGATGTCACATGAGTTCTATGGAGGTGCTCGGCCGAACCGGTGTCATCCTAGAACCCATCTTAGTACCTTAATTTTCAAAATCTCTTTAAGTCCCTAAATTTGTCGGGAATTTGGCGGCACAAAGGCATTATGCCGAATTCCTTCCAAATTTGTTTTATGCCACATAAACATATATCCTCATGAATTCCTCATATGAATAACATCATCATCATTTACATAACACATACATCATCATGGAACATTCAACCGTTTATCCTTACGGTAGCTTATGCTTTGACCCTTACGGGTCTTAATCATGAGATACGATTCTCTAACATCCGTCGCTCATATTTTATGCACCTAAGGGCTCATAATTAAACATCATTCATAATCCTCATGTTCACACTTAAATCTGAAAAGCATAGGGCAGAATTCCTAACTTGTGATTACGAGGTTCTAGAACTTACGTTTTAGACCCTTTCTCGGTTCCGTCTTCACCTAAGGCGCTATGAATTAAATCTAAATCAATTATGAGGCATTCCTATGCTTAAGGACTAATTATTAATCATGTTTATCATGTTGTAAGGGTTCTGGACAGAATCCAGAAAAATAAATGTTCTAAGAGTTCTGGACAGAATCCAGAAAAATAAATGTTCTAAGAGTTCTAAACTTGCATTTTTACGGTTTTCTAGTTACTAGTTTCCCTATAGGTGCTAGAATTCGATTATAATCCAAATGTTACCAAGTTTTTCATGTCTAAACAATCCTAATCTGATTATGCTCCCATTAAAACAGTTTGGATAAGTTCCAAAAACAAATGGGTCAAAACTATGTTAAATTCTAGCTTTACGGTATTTCTAGTTAGCTAGTTTCTTACCTATTATGCATAGAATCATTTCTACATCATCATATGATATTTTCACACATTCTAACACATCAAAACATCATCATACAGCATCACACTCATCATATCAGAATCGAAAACATTTAGCTTCAGTAAAGGATTTAAATTGACATTTCTAGGTACATAAGTTAACTAGTTTCTCTTGGAATCAATTTAGAATTTCTAAAACTCTTTGCAAATCATTTTAATTCATCAAGAGGCTAAGAGAAGCCTTAGGTCAATGACCAAAATATATTTCATCTTCTAAAAGGGAATAAAGTCATATCTCATGATAACATAACCTTGAAAAGATTTGTAAAGCTTTAAGGAAAACTTAGGACATAGACTATTGGTCCTTGTAGCTAGATGAAAACTCATTATAAGTCCATCATCACTACTTGGCCGAAAACATGCATTCAAAGAATGCATTCCCATCAAACTTTAACTTGAAATGAAATGGGCAAGTCTTTGAGCTCTAGGTTCTTAAGTTATGACATGAAATAAACATGCTCATGCTTTTCATTTTTAACCTTGCTTACAAAATAAAGTGATGACTTAAATTAAATATGCAAGGCATAAACTTAAACGTGCAAGCTTGAAAGTAAATATGCGAGGCATAAACTTAAACGTGCAAGCTTGAAAGTAAAGATGCAAGGTTCAATTCTTTATTTTAGTGCTCTTGGCCCAACAACAATCGACTTTTAGGCCGAAATAGATAGGCTTTGAGAATTAAATTGAGTGAAGATGCAAGTTCCATTTTAATCTTTATGTTCTTAGGTGATAGCTTGAAAGTAAAGGTGCATAGCAAGAATGTAAATATGAGTGCAAGCATAAGATAAATTATACAAGTTCATTTTATCTCTCTAGAGCTCTTAACAAGACTTTAAAGGAACTTAAACCTCAACCCAAACTCATCAAACCAAGATAAAGTAAAGTCTAGAGTTCTTAGAACTCAACATAACATCTTTAGAAAATCAAAACATTTTGCATGTAAAAGAAAAGGAAATGGCCGAAATCTCAAGGAACAAAAAGAACATTTTGAAACTCTAGAGTCCATGATCTTGATGATATATTAACACCAACATCATGAGACCTCATCATTGAGTCCTTAGAACCATTTTAAAACATCATCAAAGTTAAAGATTCCAAAAGTTAGAGAAAGGAAGAACTAGAAGTATTTTACTCAAGAACAAAGATCAAGCTCTAGAGTTTGTTTCAAGTGATGAACATCATCATGAAACTCTCATCATCAAGTTCTCATTTCTTTGAACTTCAAGGCCCATGGCCGAAAATGAGAAAGAAAAAGGAGAAGAAAAGTAAGTTCTAAAAAGAATCAAGAGAAACTATGAACATAAAGCTAGAACAAGAACTTTAAAGAAAGAAGTACTTGAAAGAAAATCCCTACTTGGTGTGATGAACTTGAAGATGGAAGAAGAAGATGAAGAAGATGAAGAACTTGAAGAACACTAGATCTTTGAGAGAAAAAGAAAAGCTTTGAGTGCTCCTAAACTTAGCAAATGATCTAAAAGTGGTGCAAGCTCCTCAAGGCATTCTATTTATAGAGAAATAAAACAAATGAAGGGTGCACATGGAGGAGGAGGCTTCGGCCATTGCAGATTGGAGGGCATCCCATGAGTTCCATGAGGTGAGATAATGTGGTCTTGAGGCATGGTGAGGTATGGTTCAAAGTATGGTGAGGTATGGTTCAAGGTATGGATTCAAGCTTGGTTCTTTGAGTGAGAAACAATTCAACATGTGGTCAAATGGGGCAGGAGGTGGCCGAAATGCATCAGCCCATGTGTGGTTGTGTTTGCATTTTAATTGTGGTTTAGAGTTGTGTTTAGGTGTATCTTTGATTATGCTTAAGATTAGGAAGTTGTAAGAAAGTGTTTAGGTAAGGAAAATGGATAATTAGGGTGGTCTAGACATAATTAAGGAGTGGTCTTGCACCATTAGTGAGTTAGATCCTCAATTTAGAGTCTAAACAACTCTAGACACACTTCCTTGATTTAAGGAATTGGAGAGAGAAAACACTATTCAAGATTTCAAGACAAGGAATCTTGAGTTCTAAAAAGGGATTGAAGTTTAATCTAAGCAATTTTAGGTTCTAATTAATTTTAATAAATTATTTTGACTCTAGATTAATTAGGAAAATTAATTAATCTTCGTTTAGAGCCTAATATTGCTTAGGTTTGCTTAATTACGTCATTAGGCGTAAAAACACTATTCTAGGGGCAAAATCGTAATTTTGCACAAAACTGCCTGGGACCACCGGGACTTGAACAGATACCTCTAGACACATGAAAACGTGTTTTTAAACCTCTGGGAAAAGTTTCGGGCCCAACTGGCACTTATACCCTCGTAAAAATGCTATAGGGGTATTTTGGTCATTTCGACCCGAAACTGCGGAAAATGAGATTTTCGCTTCCGGAAGCATTCAAAGGCCATACAATCCCCTTCAAACATTGAGTTGATCCTTCGAGGATGACCGAGTTGGTTACCCTCAAATTCGGATCAAAAAATGACCTCAGGGGCATTTTGGTCATTTCCCTCAGACAGAAAAATCGGGGTGTTACATATTTGCTTTTATGATGTATCAAACTTATCCCACCCTTCATAGGTGAGCAGTTTACGAAATTAATATAATATTATTGTTGGTGTGCACATGATTGTCTAAGGTTATGCAGTTATTTACTGTTCTTATTTATCGCTCTCTTTTGTATAAGGTACGCTTTATGATAACGCTCGTTTGAGATATGTGTGGCTCTTACTTTACATTTATGTGTCAAAAAAATTTACCCGTATTTTCCGCTAAGTATTTTAAAGAAACATTTTAAAGAATGAGACTAAAAGAGTAATAGACTAATGGTCAGCCTAAATACATTCTAGGAGTATTGGGTTGAAAATTAGGATGTTGCAAATGCTATGCAAGAAGAACTGGATCAATTCAAGAAGAGCAAAGTCTAGAATCTCATTGAAAAATCAAAAGGAAAAACCATCATCAGCACTAAATGGTTGTTCAGAAATAAGCTAGATGAAACAGGGAAAGTTATAAGGAACAAAGCAAGATTGGTTGCACAAGGCTATAATCAACAAGAGGGAATTGATTATGATGAAACCTTTGCACTGTAGCTCAACTTAAAGCCATCAGAATGCTGCTTCTTTTTATTACCTACAAGGGATTCACTCTCTACCAAATGGATGTCATGTCTACGTTTCTAAATAGTTTCCTTTTTGAGGAAGTATTTGTGAAACAACCTCCTAGCTTTGAGAGTGAAAATCTTTCCAACCATGTCATAAGCTAACAAAGGCTTTCTATGGTCTTAAACAAGCACCGTGTGCTTGGTATGATAGACTGAGTACCTTCTTGCTTAAGAATAGGTTTAAAAGAAGCAATTTTGAAACTACTCTCTTTACTCTTAGTTAGGAAAATGACTTTCTGATAGCTCAAATATATGTTGATGACACTATATTTGGAGCTTCTGATCATAAGGACATCAATAAGAAACTTATTCATAGAATATATATCCATCAATAGAATACAAACTGATAAATGAGATACGATCACTCTAAAGGCAAATATCCAAAGGGAAATTATCTCTGTAGCTCCTCGTCCAGTCTCAAGGTAAATCACGAACTGCACCATCATTCATGTTTGGAGATGACATGGAAAAGAAAAGGGATGAGAAACATATACAAGAATCTCAGTAGGGCTTCCCGACTCTAACACAAGTGTCATCATCATCGTCCCTAGGAACCTTGGGTTTAATTATGAAAATGGTAGACATATATATAAGGTTCATTTATTAAGTTCTAAATACCATTAGCTGAGGCCCATATCTTTTAGCATGAATCTTAATGTCATGAATGCAACATACTAGTCATGAATGCATGTCAATATCATATACAAAATATCATAGAATTTACAAAACAATGCATATGATATAGAGAACATCATGATCATTATTCTTATAGGTGACTTAAACTTCTTATTTTCTTTTCCTTGGGGGCCGCCCTATATTCTCTCTTTTCTCGAGAGTTTTGGGTTATGAGCTCATACCTCACAAGTCGTCACTAGCATAATCTTATCCCTTTTGACAAGTTAAATTCCCGACTCTTAAGGTACGGGATATGAGGCATTAGGATCACTTTTCTTAACCTTTAATTCAGGGAGTTTAAAGGATTATTTCCTATTTGGATCACCTCTTTAACCTTTAATTCGGGGAGTCTAGAGGATCATTTCCATGTGTTTTATGTCACCTTTAATCTTGGCATGATATATAGAGATGCAAACATGATAACTCATCATTTCAATATTTCATGCTCATAAACTTAATGAACTTATGCATCTCAATGAATCTAACATAACCATATCATGCCATAATTCAAACTACATAAACATGCATCTAAGCCATATAAATTTCAATATATGAACATAGCCTTCACAAGATATCAATCACATTCATCTCATCAATTTATCAATATATCCGCTTAAGCCCCAAAGGGGTCAAATCGCAATTTCTCAAAGGTTACGGGTCAAAACGCAAATACCTCTTTTTAACACATTCTCACAAACTATAGATCTCTAATATTAACCAATACTTTCAAGAGACATATAATCACTAGAACCATTTAAAACTCATCATAAAAACCTTTTAAGGCCATAGACCAAATTTTAACACACTTTAGGGGTCGAAATGCAAAATCACACATTTTGAACACTTAATAGCAACCAAAACTTCTAAAACATTTACTAAACATTATAAATGGTATTTTGAACACATGGACACATTCAACATCATTAGTAGCTCTAAATAAAATCATTTGGTTGAAATAACATAGTTGATAGTTTAAAACACAACTTTTTACATTTTACAAAATGGCCCAATCTAGTACTTGTAATTACCCTTTTATGCATCTATGATACCAAAAACAACTTTTACATCAAATATAAGTAATTCTTAAGTGTGTGAACAATGTGAATAGCCTTGCACAACCCTTGAATAGAATCAGAAAATTAGTCTCCTTAAAACTTCATAAAATCACAATTTTAATCCTTTCTAGTTACTAGACTTTCCTAAAATGCTAAGAATAATTTTTATGACAATTATTAGTGATCCTCAAGTGTGTGAATAGCAACAAACAGTAGTGAATAGTAGTGAACAGTGATGAATAGGTCCGAACAATGATTAGAAAATTAGCATTCTAAAAGCTTCATAAAAACACAATTTTGATCCATTTTATTTACTAGTTCATCCCAAAAATGCTAAAAACAATTTTTACATCAATTATAAATAATTTATACATATCCAAACCTTTTAAATCGGCATCCTAACCATTTTATTTAAATCAGGTTAGTAACCTAATTCTTTTTATCAAAAGCTTGAGAAAAACACAATCTTTAACATCTTTAAATTTCTAATTCTAACAAAAGTTATTTGAGAAATTTAGAGACAAGATCAAAGCCTTAAAAAAATAAAACAAACCAACTATAATACCAAGAACATCAAGAGGGTAGAAATAACATAATTTAAATATATCCATAACAAAAATTCCTATTAAGATTAAAGAGGTAAGTTTTGAGCTTTAGAGATTTAGGTGATAGCAAGAATCATAGACATGCTATGCAATCCATTTTTAATCTTTATCATCATAAGGTGATAAATTGGAAATATAAACATGATATGAAATACTTGAAATGTAAATATGAAGATGCAAGTTTATTTTTAGATCTTCAAAGTTTAGGTGATAACTTGAAATATAAACATGAAATGCATTACTTGGAATATAAACGTGAGAATGCAAATTCATATTATTATCTTCAAGATTTAAGGTGATGACTTTAAATTAAATATGATTATGCAAGGCTTGAAATTTAAATATAATATGCAAGAGCTTGAAACATAAATATGGATGCAAGTTCATTTATTATCTTATTAAGCTCAAAACTTTTAGAGAATTAAACTCTTTAACCTCAATTAATCTTAACAAAGGAAGTGAGCTTTAGAGTCCTTGATTATCATGGTTCCAAGAATATTATTTCATGGTCTCATCATCAAGCTCATTAAAAGTTAAATTATAAGCAAAGAACAAGGAAATAACATGAAATAAAATCCCTACCAAGTTGTCTCTTGCTTGTTAAATAAAAAGCTTGATCTTCTATGAGATATCAAAAACAAAATCTAATCTTAGTGATGGTATATATTCGTCCAAGTGAAGATGAAATGGTGGAAGGATTTTTGTTGTGTTATTGTGTTTGGTAATAGGAAGTTTAGGTACTTAGGGGTTGGTTTATGGTGTGTATGTGTTTGTTTGAGCTTGGGGACTTGGATGAATATTAAGAATAGAGTCTCTTGGAGGTGGAGAAGGAAGAAGAAGAAAGCCTAGAGTTTAGAGAGATATGAGAGAATTTTTGGCCAAGATAGTGAACAAGACTACACCAAAAATTTCAAGTAACAAGTATATGTGTTCGTGTGTGCATTAGGCCTTGGAAAATCACATATTTATAGGGCATTTGGGGGGTGTATGTACGCTGCATATGGGATGAAATATGATCAGAATTCTTGCTCAAAAAAAAATGCAAAACAACTCAAAGATCACATGGTATGGTCATGGTGTTGTTTGAGTGCTTAATTCTTTGATAATAAAATAAAATGGAGGCATTATGGGGGTATGGAGGCTGATGCATATAGGCTGTAATACAATCAGAATTTTTGCTTAAAAAGGTTGCACGACAAGTCAAAGAGCACATGCTATAGATATGATATGTTTTAGAGTGTTTTAGGCTTTATAAAAAATTAAAATATGATGGTGAAAAGGAGTTGAAAACCGTGGCCCTCTCATGTGCAATGTGATCAGAATTTTTTTGATCAAATAAAGTGCAAGACAACTTTAACAAAGTTAGTGGTAATGTAATGAGTGTTGTATGTGCTTCATTGTTAAAGAAAAAATTAAAATATCAAGGTGATGGAGGAGGAAGAATCTGTGAGTTTGCAAGGCTATCATAGGGGACAAGTTTTATTTTTTTCATTCATGGTAGGACATGCCTTTGAGGTGTATGATGTAGTGCATTATTCCTTGAATGAAATTTTAAAATATAAGCATCATATAAAGCATGGAATGTCACGGCTGATTCATGGAATTTGGGGGACAAAATTTCATTTATTATTCATGGTAGGACACAAGGATAGATTATTGAATTAGGTGATAGATTTAGAAATTGGTAATTTTGTGTAAAAGGTAAAACTAGGTGTGTAAGATAACTCAAGACTAGGTAAAAAGATAATCTTTATTTTAATAATAGAGTTAATCTCAATTGAGTTGAAAATCAATTAGTAATTTAAGTTTTAATCTCAAGGTAAAGAAAGTAAATGCATTACAATTACCCTAATCTTTAACATTATAGGTTTCATGAGTTCTTTGTAATTAAGAAAGGAAATTAAATTTTCCTAAACAATCCTTAGGCTCTAATTTCGTCTAGTAATTATTTTTAACCTTAGGTAATTATTTTTTAACCTTAAGTAATTATTTCTAACCCAAGGTTAATGAATATAATCAATTCGAGTTCAATTAGAGCTTTAACATTACCTTGATTACGCAAGTAAACTCATTTAGCATAAGTAGGGGTAAAAAGGTAATTTTACATAAAAGCTCCTTGTAATTACTGGACATTCTCAAATTATACCTTAAATAGACATTTTGAACCTTTTGGTGAAAACCGAATTCAAAGATTACATAATTTCATGTAAAATTACTGCAGGGGTAAAACGGTAATTTTTACTTACGGTAAAAATTGAGAATTGAGATTTTTATCTCTAAGACACATACAATCCCGATCAATCATAAAACTAACCCTTCAAAGATAATTTAGATTGGTTATCTTTGATTTTCTAGGTAAAAAAGACCTCAGGGGCATTTTGGTCATTTTACACGTACAAAAAAATCAGGGTTTGCGACTTTAACACGAATCGCTATTCAAATTTCTCATAACATTTCTCTAACATTACATTTCTTTATTGAGGATTATTCGACTTCGAATTACGTGCAAACATTACCTAGAGGCATTTTGGTAATTTTTTACACATCAGTAAAAATTGGGGCGTTACACATATTTAGCTTGTTGATTGAATACATACTCGTTGATTGATTAGCAGGCATTTGGTTACCGACAAGAGTAGAGATAATTCTTGATTGGGAATTAGATTATGGCAATTGGCATTTTATGTGGTTCATACATTTATATATTATGATTGCAATTATTTAAGTGTATGAGCTTAGTTTAATCCTCTAGTTGATAGAATTTAAGGAGAATTGCTAGTTAATTATGTGATTGCATGATTAACATATAATCCCTCACCAAGTGTTTGATCTTTTGTTTTTGTTGATGATTCGCACTCCCTAGCTTGAGAATCCCCTAGGCTAGCTCTCATTTATAATCATTAATTTTAATTACATGCTATCTTTTAATTCTCATGCAACAAAACCCCCCTTTTATTTCTAACTAATTAGCTCAACTTCATTGTGAGATGATCCGGGTTGTACACCACTATCTAGGTGTTTGTATAACTTGGCTTGGGGAACTCAAATTTCCTTTTTAAACTTGGTGTTAATGACGGAAAGCCACCAGAAAGGCTAGTGAAGAACTATTCAGTTCAGCTTCGAGAGGCTAGTAAATAACTACTTGGTTCAACTTGGAGAGGCTGGTGAATCAATACTCAATTTATGGCAACAAGGGTTGTCTGTTGATCACAAATGAGAGTTTAGGAAGACTAATGTAAAGACTATCCAAATTGTTCTTTCTCTGGTTTGAGAAAGATTATTAATGGAACCTTAACATTTGTTGAGTATTGAATGTAGGCAATTTTAGCCAAACTAGTATAAGTTTTTGTGTCACATCTTCTTCTCCCTGATCTCCTTTTACGTTTCTCTGTTATGCATCACTCTTTAAGATATGTCAATATTATGCATTTTCCATTCTGCTGTTTATCTCATACTTCAGAAATCTATTTTTTGAAACTACTAATTGAGTTTCCGCTACTATAAGTTTCATACGTGATAGTATTTTTTTAAATGTTTCAGATAAGTAAAATAAATCAAAACACAATTCAACCCCCCTTTCTCGTGTACTCTTTTACCTACAGAGCCTTTATCACTTAGTTGGGAAAATTGGAGGTTTTGAAAATGAAATCAAAACAATTAAAATTAATTGAGAAAATGCAATATTTATAAGGCGCTAGTACAAGGCATTCTTAGGATTGGAATTAATTATCATTGACCAAATATTGAATTCATTAGTGGCTATTGGTAATAAATTACTAGCAATTCTATTAGTGATCGATTGATTTCTAGAATTTGACCAATGGAAATAACTAATAAATGAGATCTTAGTTTATTTCTAAATCACATTGATTTGAAGTAGCAATTGCTAATGCCTAACCACCAATCAAAAGGTTAATTCTAATGTTCTCCCTCAAACATAAACCAATGAATTCATGAATTTATGTCCAAAGGGTTTCCCTAAATGACGATTGCCAATTTAGTTATCCCAATAATAATTGTAACAATCGCAACAATAATTATAATAATAAAAAGTATAGAACGTTGAGAAAACTAATGCATTCAATAAAAAAGGGTCTCAAACATCATCTCAATCAATTTGAAAACCCTTACACTAGTAAGAAGATCTAGTCCCCCATCTCTAGAAGATTACAGCAATGAATTAAAAAGAGTACCTAGAAATAATAGCAAGGAACCTTGTTAAAATCCCTAAGACCAAAGCAAATTCCCTATTGAAATCCTTAGAGAGAGAAGAGTAGAGAAGAAGATTTAGAGAGAAAAAAAGAGAAATTCCTAAAACTACAGATCTAGAATTAAAGCAAAAACTAGGGTAAAAGTCTATGCCAATCCCTTAAATACTGCTTTCTAAGATAGCCTAAAGTAGGGCCCAAAACCATATTAATTATCTGCAATCTGGCTGTCGATAAATTGATTGCTGCAGTGCACAGCAGTAAGTTACACTCTAAAGCTTTTATTAGGGGCCGTTATCAAAATTATTATCTTCACGTATTTTGCCAGTTTTGGTCCCTTAAACATCCGAATATGTCCTTGGCACTAGAAATAGCGATTGTTTTGAATAAGCTTTCTAATGCTAGAAATTACCTTAATCGGATATCTGTAGCTCTAAATATTTGTGAAATACGAACTAGAGGTCATGCTAGACAACATCAGAACATCAACAATCTTTAATCTTGCAACTCGATTTTCACCAAAATGCTCTTAGAACTGGGTTTTGAGCTAAGCATGAAAGTTTTAGAGAACTCCAAAACATCTTTATTTGTCTTAACTTGATCTTTATAGAGAAAGATAAAGATTTTTCATTAGAATACTTTTGCAAATGTGCTCAAATGAGCTCAAGAATTCTTCTATTTAGCTTCCAAATTGATCGCTGCTTCAAGCTCTGCATAGAAAGTTCCTAGCCTTGTCATTGACATTGTGTACTCAATTCAAAGCTCCTGTATATAAAAATCATACTCAAAGAGACAGGCTAAACACAACAGGCTCTAATCCAATAATTATTCCAAAATTGGTGCAATGGTCAATGATTCTATAAAAAATGGACAATGAAGAACAAGTCAAAATCCTAATAACTTAGTTAAACTCATACAAAAAGCTGCGAATTATAATCAAGATAAGTGGGCATATATGCCCTTTGTAATAACCCAAAATTTATTTAAAAAATTTTAGTAGACTTTATTAATTAGAATTTTATTATTCTGGTAGAGTTAATCGAGGTAAGAATAACTTGAGGAAGATGCAAAAAAAAATGTAAATAGTGACCATGAGGGCTCCACAAGCCTATTAGGACCACTGAAACTCTAGAATTGGGACCCAAAGATGCCCTAGACTGTGAAAATATAAGATTATGGTTAGAAATGGTTAGGAATAAAAATTTTAAAGCCGAAATTAAATTTTAGGCAATATATGTGTCTCAGGTATGGTATTTTACTCGTTCGGTAAAATATCAATATGTAATTTCTTACATCGTATGAAACTTGCAGTGCAAGTTGGGCACCTCATGAGACAAGTGTGTGGCTTAGAAAAAGCCACACCATTGCTACATTTTAAGGACCAATATAATGCTTACAAAATTTACATATTTATCTTTAAGGAAATGTCTTTGTCATAGAATTTAATGTATATATTATCTCAAAATGAATAAAATCCAAATCTTATCATTTCCTCCCCAATAATTTTGGCCAAGGCCTCCTCCTTTCAGCCATCTTCATGTTCTTCTTCATCAAACACCATAACCTAGCTTGATATTTGAAGTTAAAGCACTAAAACTCCATAACCAAAGCATAAACTCCAACCTAGCTCTTGAAATCCCTAAATCAAATAGTAATAGAGAATCCTCACCTTACCTCATCAACAATTGTGGTTGTTGTTGTTGCTACCTTGGAGGAGGGTTTGAGTGGGTTGAATCAAAGATTGGGTGTAGGAACTCTAGAAGAAAGCCAAGAACAACAATCAAAGCTTGCAAGAGCCAAGTAGGGCTTTGTTTCTCCTTTTTTCTCTTAAAATTCACTCTGAAATTTCCTAATTGAGTTAGCTTGAAATTTTTAGTTTTATTGGCTGATTATATATGTATATTAATGACTAAATTGGTTAAGTGTTTGGATGGTGTTAGAGAATTTTTCTCAAAACATATTATGACCTTTATTGCTGGAAATCCTATTTTTGAGTAAGCAGGTTAGAAAACTTGATTTTTCTTATTGATTTAAAGACATGATTAGGAACTAAAATTTTTATATGATAAAGCTAACATATACAATATTTCCATAAATTTTCTTCAGTCTTTAAAATCACTTTTGCTATTTTTAAAAAATGAAAAACCAAACAAGCCAGGGTTTCTGTCTGCACAGTCCATTTTGAATCACTAAAATTGTATAATTTTGTTCCTATATCAAATGATCAAATTTTGAGCTGAAATTTTTACAGGATGTTCAAGACATCTCAAGGTTGAAGTTTTGCATGAATTTAGGTAATCATTTGATAAGGTAGAAAAATTGAGACTTCTGGCTGTTGGCTGAAACTATGTAGTTTCTAACCTCAAAAAATGTGAGATTTTTTAGATATAACTAGAGATCTTTTTATGCTTTGAAATTTTTATAGGACCTTATTAACACACTAAATTACCTCTAAAAAATAGTCTTGCTCTATTTTAGTGATGTTTAATAATTTATCTGTAATTTCCTTAATGACTAAAATTCTAGCAGCATGTTGAATTAGCCAAAAGAATGATTAAATGTTTATGATTGGATCTCATTCATGTCATATGAACTTATTGATGATATTAGGAACATATAAATATGAATACTTATTACAATTGCTTACATGTGAAACAAAGCATGAGAGTATGTTTCTTGCACCAAAGAAAGTAGATCCAGTTAGTTGAGGAAAGTAAACCTGACTACCCTTGAATTGAGTCGGGGAAAGTACACCTGACTAAGAATAGGTCTGCGCGAGAATTGGAGAAAGTAAATCCAATGATCACGTATAGGAATGAGCTCAGAAGATCCATATATGCAGGAATGGGCTCAAAAGATCTATGTGTGAATTGGAGAGAAACTCCAAGGATCACATATAGGAATGGGCTTAAAAGATCCTTGTGTATAGGAATGGGTTAGTCTTGAAAAGTAGTCTATTACCCATAGAGTGGTCAAAGCCACAATGATCAAGGACCAAGACAAGTCAAAGTAACAATTGTCCTAAGTAATCCTTTATCTTATGCGTTAAGTGAATGATTTTTAGCATCTATGTTTAAACCAATATGTTTAAGTTGAACACTAAACAATATATACTTTATATGATGATGTATATATATTAAAGGATTGAATACTAAAAGAAAACCACTTCAGCAAGATGATTTTGAATTTTAAAATGAACCTTTGATATGTATTGTATGACCATATTTTTCTTAATAAACCAACGTGGCTGGAATAATGATGATGAGAAAAAATTTTACTATATATCTTAGGGATGCAATAATGAGAATTTTAGGATTCTCACTCCTATGTTTTGTGTTCCCGTGTCATCTTCAGATAGCTCGAGAGATATAAAGTTGCTACCATAGAAGAACCTGGCGTGTAGTAGCTTGACAGTTGAAGTCTCTTATCAATTTTATTTTGTTATGTATATATATATATATATATATATATATATCTATTTGTAATTATATAAATAGACCAATTTATATGAAAGCTCATAAAAGAGTTTTTCTTGTATTTGAATTTGTACTTAGTAAATACTATGTTATCTTTCTACATATTTTAGTAGATTTACAACTCGATTATTACACGAATCAAACAAATTTGTTATAGATATTTAAGGAAAGTCTGCTAATATATAAGTAACAACTCTTGAGTCTAATGAGATGACCTAAGGATGATGTTATACTTGGGAGGGTATTACACCTTTTATCAAACTCTCCCAAACTTAAGCTTTTACATGTCCTCATATGAAAATCAAATTAGACCAAGCCATAGATGAGAAGTAGTATACAAGGATTAGACTAGACTCCTAACTCTAAAAATGCATGATGCATGAAAAAAAATGACAATACACCATTCCAATGAACCTAGAGGTACAATGGTAAGCTTTTGCACCAACAATCAAGAGAATCTCAACAAGGAAGACATGAACATGAACATAGCAGACATAGTAGAATCCACATACCACTCATTCACTCAAGAGTTTTAGGTTATGATGCATACTCAATCACCTCAAATGAAAATGCACTACTGTAAGTTTTCTATAGGTTTCATTCTCTATTTTGTCACACACACATGCATACTGAATCAGGAGGACTTGTCTTTGGTTATAATGGGGCTTACGTGAAAGTGGCTAATTAATTAGGCCAATAGAGCTAAACCTCTAGTTAAAGTAGAGAAAATTCATACACCAAGAGTATAAGTGCCCAAGGGTACACTTTGTCCAATTGAATTACAATTATAGCCCTTTAGTTTCAATATGGCACACCTTCAACCAAACTTCTTCAGAATTTTTTTTTTCAGATTTTCAACTTTGCTCTTTTTATTTTCTTGGTGTGTCACTTGGTGAATTTTTTATACACATTGTCCCTCCTCCACACTTAAATTTGGGCATGTCCTCATACTCTCGCCCACACTTATGCTCATGCACATATAAAAATTTCACAAATACTCTGCTAAGCCTAAAGGTTGAGAATTTTCATGGTTTTTCACTTGTGGCTAAGGATGTACTAAAATAAAAGGATGGGCAATAAAGTTCAAAGGGCTAAACAATGATAACATGCAAATAGTGGCTATATGGGCAAGTGGCTAAAAACAAGAAAAATGCCTCAATTATATTCAAGCATGCAAAAGCTTATAGGTAAATCACATGTACTCAATCCAAACAACACAATGAATCACCAAGTACGCAACACAAAATAAAGTCAATGCCAAGCATGTGAATATAGTGCATGTGGTGTTAGCCTATTCGTGTAACCTCTAAGTTATCAAAAGAATTATGTAAGACACAAATAAAATAAAATATGATGCAAGACTAAAAACTAAAAATAATAATAAATAAAATGCATAACTATAAAAGAGCAAAAGTAAAGAAGAACTCCTTTATGGTAGGTTGTCTCCCACCCAGAACTTTGCTTTAACGTCCCTAAATTGGACAGTTGAGCCCTTTAGGGAGGATAAGCATCACCATGTTCAATGGTTCCTATTAAGGGACAATAAGTCTTAGGTCTTACGCACCCACGCACACTACCATTACATGCTCCTGGGGGGCACATCCCAACCTCCATCAGATCATCTGAATCAAAAGCATATTAGGTATCGAGGGTGTTTCCATTCCCAGACCTATTGCCCAATTTGGTGCACTTAAAATGAGTTCAACTGCACAAAACTTGGCAGAAGGAGGATTAGTAATATCAGGAAACACAAAATCAATATGTTCAATATGGTCCACAATGTGATGAATAATGGGAGTAAGGTTTTTGGAAGAAATGTCATTAGAATTGTTAAATGAACTCCTATTCAAATATGCCTCGATCTCAGCACAGGCGCACATAATTATCTTGGCAATCACTACATATAAATTCATCAGATGCAGCTAAATGCATGAACTCAAGAAATTCAGGGTAGAGGTCATTTAAGGGGTCCTTATTATGATCTCCTATGTAACACCCTGATTTTTTTATCTGAGAGAAAATGACCAAAATACCCCTAAGGTCATTTTCCACCCAGAATTCGAGGATAGCCGACCCGGCAGCCCTCAAAGAGTCAACTCAATGTTTGAAGGGGGTTAGATGGTTTTTGAGTGGTTTCCGAAATGAAAATTCATTTTTCTGAGGATTGGGGTCAAAATGACCAAAATACCCCTATAACGTTTTTACGCAGGTATGAGTGCCGTTTGAGCCCGGAACTTTTCCAGAAAGTTTAAATGATGTTTTTATGTGTTTAGTGACCTTTGTTCGAGTCCTAGTGGTCCCGGGCAGTTTTTGTGCAAAATTGCAATTTTGCCCTTACGTAGTGCATTTTGGGCCTAATGATATGATTAGTACAACCTAAGCAATATTAGGCTCTAATTAAAGATTAGTAAATTCTAATTTCTAATTTAGAGTCAAAATAATTAATTGAGGTTAATTAGAACCTAAGATTTCTTAGATAAACTCAAAACTCTTTTCTAGTTTTAATTCTTTGAGAAAGGAATCTAGAAATAGTATTTTCTCTCTCCAATTCCTTAAATCAAGGAAACATGTTGGCATTGGATTCCTAGTTAATGGAGTTTGACTCCATTAATTTAGTAAGACCACCTCCTAAATCTAGTCTTACAAGTCTCTAATTAACCATTACCTCACCTAAACACTTACTTACAAATTCCTAATCCTAAGCCTAAACAAAGCTACAGCTAAACACACATCCGAACCCACAATTAAGGAACAACTTGTTCCCCAAGTTCTTCTAGAAAGGCATAGCCACCCATACCTCCCTCATGGCTATCCATACCACATCATGCCTACACCATGATTTGGACCATAGTTGAACCCATACTTGGTCATACCTTTGAATGACTACAACCATACCTTGAAGAAGATATTTTTCTTCCTTTTCCCTCCATATAGTTTTGGCCACCCTTCCCCCTCCATGCATCCTCATTTGTTTCATTTCCTTATAAATACATATGCAAATTGTAACATCCTAATGATTAACCTAAATATGTTCTAGAGTATTGGGTTAAAAATTAGGATGTTACATTATGGTATCAGAGCAGTTCGATTCTCATGGAGCCTGAGGATTGGACTGACTATGCTTTCTAAAGCATAGTACGATAGCTATGTCATGCGTAGAGCTTAGCTAGAGATAAGCTATAGGGTAGAAGTTCATGACCCTTTGTCTACTTGCGTGTGCCATGGTAACTAGCTCATCTTACATGGAATATTGAGCCTGATCACCTCAGTGTTTATTGTCTCATGTGTTTAGGGACCAATGGCACCAAGGAGACAACCTAGGACCCCGACCGAGGGGGACCAAAGCGATGCCACTGCTGCTGCTGTTCGTGACATGGCAAGTGTAACACCCTAGTAATTAACCAGATACACCTAGGTTGAATCTGATTAATGACTAGACTTTACTCCTTGCTTTGGTTCTTTCTTCATAATTTGAAAATACCTAGTGAAATTACGAGCTATTTTTTTTTAAAACACATAATTGAAAACGTGAGCCGAGTACAACGTGAATGAGTAAGCGGAGTATAATAAGACGTTTAATAATATATCACATCATATCACTTAGGCTCCATCATATAACATCCATAAGCACATTATAGCATATATTTACATACAATAACCTCACTCAAAGGGTGGGTTATGTTCATATACTTAAGGAAATACATGCCCCTAAACTAGATAACTCCATAAGCCGGGAAGGTTATCCTAAAACTAGGGTGCATGATCACACATAAATCTACTAAGAACCCTCTATGGCCACTGTCACGAAATAGGGAATAAATCCGATCCACTGATGAGCTCCTCAGAGGGCACACGAGATGCACCAAGTCAGTCGCATGGACGACCTTCTTGCTAACCTCGGCTGAACAAGCTTCCTCACTACCCTCTCTTACACATGTGGGAATAGGAGCGAGCTCTCGGAATATACATGAGTAGGAGTGTCCTCTGAAGGATCAGTTTGAATATCTCGCCTCGGGAACATACTGAAATCCATGGACAGCAGATGAAGCGGGATAAGAACGTAACATCCTTTCATCAAGTGGAGCGTGCATGTTCGAAAACCATTTCATCGCTATAGGGAGAAGTAGAGAAAATCGATAACTAGGGACAGGATATGCAAATGGGACGACCTATGTAAATAAAAACACGAATCAAGCACCTCCCTTCAAAATGATACGAGCGATGCACCGGATCATAGTGAAATTCCCAAGTAGGGGTATCAACGAGCAGACGAATGTCGCCATCTGAATCTGGAGACAATGACGGAAATAAAGAAAAGGAGTGAGAATCTTGCTAAAGAATTCTCGAAGGTACCTCCTTCTACAAATGTCATCATCAAAGTCCCAGAACCTCGGGATTATTCTAAAATAGTGAGCATGCAAAGATTCATTTTAAGTTCTGACAAATACTTGACCGAGGTTCGTCAATTTTTAATGATGCGCCTTATAATGCATCATAATCTTAACATGTCATATTTACAATGAACTTTTCCTTTATCATTACATCATTTTCCTCATCATCATTATCAAATAACATGCATAAAAGAACGTCATATAATATTAGCTACATGTGGACATAGTGCACATATTTCGCTTCCTTAGGTGACTTAAAATCTTATCATCATCATTATTTTCCTTAGGCCACCCTATACTCCACCCTTTTGGGAGTAATTTAGGTTATGAGCTCATACTTTACTAGTCGTCACTAGCATATACTTATCCCTTTTGATAAG
Source organism: Dalbergia cochinchinensis (assembly GCA_031216125.1). Taxonomy (NCBI): domain Eukaryota; kingdom Viridiplantae; phylum Streptophyta; class Magnoliopsida; order Fabales; family Fabaceae; genus Dalbergia; species Dalbergia cochinchinensis. Next base: position 49,565,458 of record CM062377.1, read on the forward strand.
CTAAAGTCCCGACTCTACCCTTTTGAGAGAACGGGTTAGGGGCTAAAATCACCTTTTCACCACCTATAGTCGATGGTTCCAAAGGATCATTTTCTTATAAGTTTAAGTCACCATTAAATCTTTGCATGTTATATCATAATACAATTCATAAACATCATAACATTTTCTCATTTATAGTCTTAAGCTAGAATAATATATATCAACTATAATCATGCATATGGGAGATTCCCGGGAAAGAGAGGTGGGTCACAATGGACACACTTAAATACCAAGTCTTTCCTTAGCCAGAACCTTTCCAAATTACACTTTTACAATGATACACTTTCTTCTAGCAACAAAGGTAAATTTTACATAATAAAGAACATTTCATGTATAAGCATTCTCATTATTTGCCACAAAGAACTATAACATGCAAGCCAGGAAATCATTCAATAAGCATCCAATCCTTACATAGAATTATCAATTATAGAACTAATTAGTTACTAAACCAATTATGAATCATTCTCTTAACAATAAACCATAATTATCACAACTTCAATCATATCAAATCATTATCACACATTGATACTAAACTCAGATCGCTGGCGAATCATGAACCTCATGCAATTACATAGAATCATATTTTAAGTGCTTATAAATTAGTAGTTCCCGGTAAAATCCTTGCAAAGCCTTAAAACTCATTTAGAAACTAGTTCTTTTGTCAAATTTGGGAGGATCTTCACAATTAAAATTCTCACTTAAGATAAAAAGGAGTAAGTCTTGAGCTTTAGAGATTTAGGTGACATCTTAGAATTATAAACATGCTATGCAACCTTATTTTAATCTTATCTTTATAAGGTGATAGCTTGGAATTATAAACATGGTATGCAATTCCATTTCTTTATCTTTAAGATTTAAGGTGATGACTTGAAAATTAAACATGATGCAAGAACTTGAAATATAAACATGATACAAGAAAGCTGGAGGCGTGTAATCCCAGTAACCAGAACGATGGGGAGAAGAGAATATTAAGAAACCGGAGCGGCGGTAGTCGCGCAGGGACTAGTAGAGGAGAAGAGATTATTAAGAAACCGGAGCGGTAGTCCCATGGGCCAGATAGAGGGAGAAGAGAATTATTATTACATCTTTTTAAGCTCCAATCTCAAGACTTTTTAAAGAATAAATTCTTTAACTCCAATAATCATATTTCTTTGCTTGTGATACATGGGCAAGTCTTTGAGCTCTAGGATCTTTAGGTGATGGCATAAAATAAACATGCCATGCGTTGATTCTTTTAGCCATTATAAAATATAGTGAGAGCATAAATTAAATATGAGATGCAACCTCTTTATTATCTTGAAAGATTAAGTGATGACTTGAAACATAAACATGAAATACAAGCTTGGAATTTAAACATGAGAAATGCAAGTTCATTTATTCATTCTTGAAAACTTAGTGATGACATAGAAGGTAATCATGGTTATGCAAAGCATAAACTTAATCATGGATGCAAATTCATTTTGTTTCTTTACTAGAGCTCCTTCAAGACTTTAAAAGAATTATAAATTCAACCCAATACATATCTTAACAAGAAATAAAACATAAAAGGAAAATACATCTTTCAAGTTCTAAACTAAAAATCTTTGTTTTAGCATCATAAAGCATTATTCTTTAAACTTTTGCATCAAGTGGAATTTTCAAGCTTTAGAGGCCTAACTTGTGATGGATTTACAACCCACCCTCAAGGTCCTCATCATCAAGCCATCATCTTAGTTCCACCTAGGCCATATGGTTGAATTGGTTAAAGAAAAATTGAAGAGGAAAACCAAAATGAAAAGCTAAGGTAAGTTCATAATTTCATCATTTTGAGCTAAAAACACAACTCCTCAAAGCATAGAAATAAATTTAGAAACTACTCCCTACCTAATCTGAGTTGAAGAAGAGGAAGAGAACTTGGTTTCTTGAAGTGAAATGAAACAAAATCTCTTTGAAAAATTGAAGAAAGAATTCAGCCAAAGAGGAGGAAGAAAGAAAGTTTTTGGTGCTCCTAAAAACTAGTTATGAACCAAGCATTCCAAGACCACTCAAGCAAGCCTATTTATAGAAGATTTTGAGGCTTCTAATTGGCCAACATGATGAGGTAGTGGACGGAATTTTGCAGGAGAAATAAGGGAGGAAAAATCATTTTAGACAAAGTTGTATGAAATTAAGGAATTATGTCTCTTATGGTGACATTTTGGCATTTTGTTTTAGTGCAACTTTTGGCAATAATTCAGCTGCATAATGGCATCAATAATTACGCCCATTACAGCCCAAAGAAGTGAAATTTGTGTGTTCCATGCATTATTTAGGTGTAGCCAAGGTATTCATGTAATTTAGAGAATTTACGGTTAAGGGTTTAAGTGAATTAGTAAGCAATTTGGGTGTTTTTGAGCAATTTTGGGTTCTAATCAATCTAAATACATAATTTTGACTCTAGATTAATATTTAGAATTTAATAAGCTTTAATTTGAGCCTAATATTGCTTAGGTTTGCTATACTAATCAAAAATCCCGAAATTCACAAAGCGCCCAAAAATAGGGAGCAAAATCGTCTTTCACTTAAAAAGCGCGAGGCCACCGGAGCTTAACCAATGGTTAATCATGACTTAAAAACACATTTTAAAACATTTTAGTGAGGTTCGGGCTCAGTCGGCACGCACATCGGAGTTACAACAGCCGCAGGGGCGTTTTGGTCATTTCGCGCGTCGGAACTCAAAATTGAGATCCTTCTGCTCTATTAACACAAAACACAAACAATCCCTTATTATCCTCCAAAATATCCCTTGAGAATAGGTGGGGCCCACGATCCTCATTTTACGAGTAAAATAACTTTAGGGGCATTTTGGTCATTTTATACGACAGAAATTGAGGATTTGCGACTTTCGCTGAATGGATTCTAACCTCTCTTCTAATGTTATATTCCTTTATTGAGGATTGTTCGGCCTCAAATCTTATGTAATAATTACCTACGGTAATTCGGTAATTGATTAATTTCTAATGACAGTAAAAATTACAGTAAAAATTGGGGCGTTACATTACTCCCCTCCTTAAAAAGAATTTCGCCCCGGAAATTCGTTACACAACAATTTCTTCGGGTATTGTGCTTTCATGTTTGATTCCAGCTCCCATGTAAGTTCTTCGGTTTCACCTCTGTCCCCATGACTACTTTGACCAGTGCAGTACAATTTCATACTTCCTTAACTCTTAATCCTCGGTCGGCGATTCTCGTGGGTAGTAAGTTAAATGTCGTTATCTCTTAATTGTACATGTTCGCTCTAGTACATGACTGGGTCAGATTGATACTTTCTTAAGCGAGAAACATGGAAAACATCATGAAGGTTGGATAGACTCGGGGTAGGGCTATACGGTAGCTCACAGTCCTACTTTGGTAAGGATTTCAAACGGACCAAGAAATCTGGGGCTCAATTTCTTTACTTTTATTGCTCGCCTATGCCAGTGATGGGGGTGATCCTTAGGAACACGTGGTCCTCTTCTTGAAAATCTAGCGCCGCTTGTCGCATAGTTTTTCTAGACTTTGGCAAGAAGAATCTTATCCCTAATCTTCTTGATTTGTTCCGTTGTTTCCCACAATATCAGTCCGAAAGTAAACTTTGCTCTCCGGGTTCATACCAACATAAGGGAGATTGACATTTCCGGTCCATAGAGGCCTCATCACGATTGCCATACCGATACTTGCATGATAATCTTGTTGTTATATGCAAATTCAATCGATGTGCGTACTTATCCCAACTTCCCCTTTGATCTAAAACACATGCCCTTAACATATCCTCCAAGGTTTGGATAGTTCTTTCAGATTGACCGAGTCTGTTTGGGGTGATAGGCCGTGTAGACCACTTTGAACCAAACGCCTTTTGAAAGGCACCCCAAAATCGTGGCGTAAACCAGCGGATCGGTCCGAGATTATAAATCGCGGCACCCCATGTAACCTTACTATCTCCTCGAATATATAATTGTGCTAACCTATCCAAGGAATAAGTCACCTTAATAGGTAAAAGTGGGCTGACTTGCGTCAATCGATCCACGATTACCCATATGGTATCATGATTCATTTGGGTCCTCGTAATCGATCCACAAAATCCATGGAGATACTATCCCACTTCCACTCGGGGATCGACAGAGGTTGCAGCATTCCGAGAGGTTTTGGTGTTCAATCTTCACCTTTGACACACTAAGCACTTACTCACCCATGTGCACACATCTTTCTTCATTCCAGGCCACCGTAACATCTTCTTCAAATCTTGATACATCTTGGTGGCACCCAGGATGAAGGTAAAATAGCTCTTATGGGCTTCCTCCAAAATATCTTTTCGGAGGCCACCACTAGCAGTACACATATTCGACCTTTAAACCTCCCACAAATCGTCCATTCCTTGGGTAAAACCTATCAACTTTCACGCCTTCATCGCCTTTAAAGTCTCTTGAAACTCAAGATCGTCCTTGAGCTTGAACAATCCTTTCTTTAAACTCACTTGTCACTCTAAGATGACAAGCTCGATGCCCTTAGTGGTCAAAGTCATTCCTAGGTTTAAGTCCTAAATTGCTCAATTAATTCAACCTCCTTCACCATCAAGCGGGACACTTGCAAGGACTTCCTACTCAAAGCATCAACACTACATTAGCTTTACCAGGATGGTAGTTCAATCCAAAATCATAATCTTTCAAGAACTCCATCCATCGCCTTTGCCTCATGTTTAGCTCTTTTTGATCAAAGAGATATTTCAAACTCTTGTGATCGGAAAACACCTCAAACTTAACTCCATATAAATGGTGTCTCCAAATCTTTAGAGCAAACACGACCGCAACTAACTCAAGGTCATGGGTAGGGTAGTTTGCCTCATGTGGCTTGAGTTGTCTTGATGCATAGGCCACCACTTGCCTATCTTGCATCAATACACAACCTAAACCCCTTTTTGAAGCATCACAATACACCTCGAAAGGCATATTGGGGTCGGGTAACACTAAAACAGGGGTCGAGGTTAGCTTGTGTTTTAACTCTTGAAAGCTCTTTTCACACTCCGGGGTCCATGAAAAAGGGTTGTTCTTCCTAGTCAGCTTGGTCAAAGGTAGGGAAATCTGGGAAAATCCCTTGATAAATCGACGGTAATAACCGGCTAAACCCAAAAAGCTCCTTACTTCAGTTACCGTGGTTGGTCTTTCCCAGTTTACTACCGCTTCTACCTTACTAGGATCTACAACAATTCCTTTCTTAGATACTACATGCCCTAAAAATTGCACCTTATCCAACCAAAACTCACACTTGGAAATCTTGGCATATAGTTTCTTTTCCTTCAAGATCTCCAGTACTATGGTCAAGTGGCATTCATGCTCTTCATGGGTCTTAGAATATATGAGAATGTCATCTATAAAGACAACTACAAACTGATCTAAATAGGGAATTCGAAAGATCCTATTCATGTAATCCATAAAAATAGCTGGAGCATTGGTTAACCCAAAGGACATTCGCAAACTCAAAATGGCCGACGAGTGCGAAAGGCCGTTTTAGGTATGTCTTCATCTCTCACTCTAATTTGATGGTAGCCTGACCTCAAATCTATCTTAGAAAACACTACCGCACCTTTCAGTTGGTCCATCAAATCATCGATCCTAGGCAGAGGATACTTGTTTTTCACCGTTACTTTATCCAAGTGCGTATAATCTACACACATCCTCATACTCCCATCCTTTTTCTTTACAAACAACACAGGGGCTCCCCAAGGTGATGCACTAGGCCTAACAAACTTTTTCTCCAATAAATCTTCCAATTGAGTTTTTAACTCGGTCAATTCTAATGGGGACATCCTGTATGGGGCTATGGATATAGGTCCCGCACCCGGAAGCAATTCTATGGAAAACTCTATCTCTCTCTTGGGGGGAAACTCTGGTATCTCATCTGGAAATACTTCAGGATAATTTCTTACTATTGGTATCTCATCGATACTTTGCTCAAAGTCTACATCACTAGCGGCTAAGAAAATGTAACCTTTACTCTCACCCTTACCACAGTCCATTTCCACACCGTTATGTAAAGACTTATGGGTTTCTTAGGTTCAATAGGAACAGGAAGAAAAGTGATGGTTTTCTCATAACAGTTTAACAGTACACGGTTGGCCTCAAGCCAATCCATGCCAAGAATCACATCTAAACCTCGCATGGGTAAGCAAATAAGATCTAAAATAAAGGATCTATTATCTATAATAAAACTACAATCTAAACAACATTTACAAGTCCTAACGGGTTTTCCAGTGAAGGTAGAAAGAATAAGGTGAAAAGGAAGGTGAGTGATAGCAAAATTAAGGCTTTTAACACATGAATGGGGGATAAAAGAATGAGAAGCGCCAGAATCATATAGTACAATTAAGTCTTTACCATGCATATTACCCTTACCTTCCACGAGATTTCGTGACTTCGTTGTTTCTTCAAAGATAAATACCCTTCCCTGGTATTGCCGCTTGCGATTTGGGGTTGGCGGGTTCCGTTTCGGGCATTCTGAGTAATGACCTGGTTTTTCCACACCGATAGCACCACGTTTGTTCGGCTCGACATGGCATGCTCCCATGATTCTTGCCGCAGGACATTCCATGGATGGCGCAGGCCGTGGAGGTACTACTGGACCTCTTTGTGGTGCTTTCCCTTTATTGTTGTTATTGTTGTTGTTACGATTATTACTGAGGTTATTGTTGTAACGGTTGTTATTATAGCGGTTGTTGTTGTTTGGCCTTCCTTGTTGAAAATTTCTTTGTGTCCCTTGTGGTCTTGATTGAGGGGGAAATGGAGGTCGATTCTGCCTCTTGAATTGAACTTGAGGTGTCAACTTTTTGGTAATATTATCTGACTTTGGGGTGTTTAGTTTTCTCTGACCTTCTTCAATAATCCGACATTTATTAACTAGGGTAAAGAAATCCCTAATCTCCAAATGTGCAACTGCCACATTAAGTTCTGCCTTCAACCCTGACTGGTTTTTGATGCATTTCCGGTACTCATGATTTCCTTGGTACATTCTTGAGAACTTAATGAGTTCTTCAAATCTGGCAGTGTACTGGGCCACATTCATATTCCCCTGGACAAGTTGCATGAATTCAATGTCCTTGGCATTTCTAACTGACTCTGGAAAGTACTTTTCGTAAAAATGGACCTTGAATAGTTCCCAATCAATGTCCACGTCGGTCGTCTCCAGGAGTCTTGAACACTGTCCACGAGCGGCATCACCTCAAGCATATGAGTAGCGAAGGTGACCTTCGCTCCTCCGAGCATGGGACTACAACAAAGACCTTCTCAATATTCGAATCCATTCATCCGCAATATTTGGATTCAGTGTCCCCTTGAAAACCAGGTGGGTTTGCCTTACGAAACTCCCCAAAGCAGGCATGTTGACGAATCTCATGTCCCTGATTCATATTGGCTTGACGATCCTGATCCATTCGTTCCATCATCATTCTCATGGTCCTTGCTACGTCGCGGAGTGCTTCAAATTGTCTCGTTGTCTTGATTATTACGTCTTTGCGCTCCTAGTCCGTTGTCGACATGCCATGAGTTCCTATACTCACGGAACAGCAACACCGAGGTGATCGGGCCCAGTACTCTATGTAAAGTGAGCAACTTACCATGGCACTTTCAACATACAGTAGTCATGTATTTCTAATCCTCAAGCTCATCCTAATGATAAACATCTACACATGACGTCACTAACGTATTATGCTTTAGAAGCATAGCTAGTCCAATCCTCAGGCTCCATGAGAATCGAATCGCCTCGATACCAAAATGTAACACCTAGTAATTAACCGGATACACCTAGGTTGAATCGATTAATGACTAGACTTTACTCCTTGCTTTGGTTCTTTCTTCATAATTTGAAAATACCTAGTGAAATTACGAGCCACATTTTTTTTAAAACACATAATTGAAAACGTGAGCCGAGTACAACGTGAACGAGTAAGCGGAATATAATAAGACGTTTAATAATATATCACATCATATCACTTAGGCTCCATCATATAACATCCATAAGCACATTATAGCATATATTTACATACAATAACCTCACTCAAAGGGTGGGTTATGTTCATATACTTAAGGAAATACATGCCCCTAAACTAGATAACTCCATAAGCCGGGAAGGTTATCCTAAAACTAGGGTGCATGATCACACATAAATCTACTAAGAACCCTCTATGGCCACTGTCCTGGAAATAGGGAATAAATCCGATCCATCGATGAGCTCCCTCGGGAGGAGCACACGAGATGCACCAAGTGGGGTCGCATGGGACGACCTTCTTGCTAACCTCGGTGAACAAGCTGTTTCCTCACTACCCTCTCTTACACATGTGGGAATAGGAGCGAGCTCTCGAGAATATACATGAGTAGGAGTGTCCTCTGAAGGATCAGTTTGAATATCTCGTCTCGGGAACATACTGAAATCCATGGACCAGATGAAGCGGGATAAGAACGTAACATCCTTTCATCAAGTGGACGTGCATGTTCGAAAACCATTTCATCGCTATAGGGAGAAGTAGGAGAAAATCGATAACTAGGGACAGGATATGCAAATGGACGACCTATGTAAATAAAAACACGAACTGCGCACCTCCCTTCAAAATGATACGAGCGATGCACCGGATCATAGTGAAATTCCCAAGTAGGGGTATCAACGAACAGGGCGAATGTCGCCATCTGAATCTGGAGACAATGACGGAAATAAGGAAACGGGAGTGAGAATCAAGCTAAAGAATACCCTGTAAGGTACCTCCATCTACAGTGTCAGCATCAAAGTCCCCAGGAACCTCGGGATTATTCTAAAATAGTGACCATGCAAAGATTCATTTTAAGTTCGGACAAATACTTAACCGAGGTTCGTCAATTTTTAATCATACGTCTTATAATGCATCATAATCTTAACATGTCATATTTACAATGAACTTTTCCTTTATCATTACATCATTTTCCTCATCATCATTATCAAATAACATGCATAAAAGAACGTCATATAATATTAGCTACATGTGGACATAGTGCACATATTTCGTTTCCTTAGGTGACTTAAAATCTTATCATCATCATTATTTTCCTTAGGCCACCCTATACTCCACCCTTTTGGGAGTAATTTAGGTTATGAGCTCATACTTTACTAGTCGTCACTAGCATATACTTATCCCTTTTGATAAGCTAAAGTCCCGACTCTACCCTTTTGAGAGAACGGGTTAGGGGGCTAAAATCACCTTTTCACCACCTATAGTCTGATGGTTCCAAAGGATCATTTTCTTATAAGTTTAAGTCACCATTAAATCTTTGCATGTTATATCATAATACAATTCATAAACATCATAACATTTTCTCATTTATAGTCTTAAGCTAGAATAATATATATCAACTATAATCATGCATATGGGAGATTCCCGGGGAAAGAGAGGTGGGTCACAATGGACACGCTTAAATACCAAGTCTTTCCTTAGCGGAACCTTTCCAAATTACACTTTTACAATGATACACTTTCTTCTAGCAACAAAGGTAAATTTTACATAATAAAGAATATTTCATGTATAAGCATTCTCATTATTTGCAACAGCTACTATAACATGCAAGCCAGGAAATCATTCAATAAGCATCCAATCCTTACATAGAATTATCAATTATAGAACTAATTAGTTACTAAACCAATTATGAATCATTCTCTTAACAATAAACCATAATTATCACAACTTCAATCATATCAAATCATTATCACACATTGATACTAAACTCAGATCAGTGGCCGAATCATGAACCTCATGCAATTACATAGAATCATATTTTAAGTGCATATAAATTACTAGTTCACCGTAAAATCCTTGCAAAGCCTTAAAACTCATTTAGAAACTAGTTCTTTTGTCAAATTTGGGAGGATCTTCACAATTAAAATTCTCACTTAAGATAAAAGGAGTAAGTCTTGAGCTTTAGAGATTTAGGTGACATCTTAGAATTATAAACATGCTATGCAACCTTATTTTAATCTTATCTTTATAAGGTGATAGCTTGGAATTATAAACATGGTATGCAATTCCATTTCTTTATCTTTAAGATTTAAGGTGATGACTTGAAAATTAAACATGATGCAAGAACTTGAAATATAAACATGATACAAGAAACTGGAGCGGCGGTAATCCGCAGAACCGATGAGGGAGAAGAGAATATTAAGCTGGAGCGGTGGTAGTCCGCATAGGACCGATAGAGGAGAAGAGATTATTAAGAAACTCGAGCGGCGGTAGTCCGCACAGGACCAGTAGAGGGAGAAGAGAATTATTATTACATCTTTTTAAGCTCTAATCTCAAGACTTTTTAAAGAATAAATTCTTTAACTCCAATAATCATATTTCTTTGCTTGTGATACATGGGCAAGTCTTTGAGCTCTAGGATCTTTAGGTGATGGCATAAAATAAACATGCCATGCGTTGATTCTTTTAGCCATTATAAAATATAGTGAGAGCATAAATTAAATATGAGATGCAACCTCTTTATTATCTTGAAAGATTAAGTGATGACTTGAAACATAAACATGAAATACAAGCTTGGAATTTAAACATGAGAAATGCAAGTTCATTTATTCATTCTTGAAAACTTAGTGATGACATAGAAGGTAATCATGGTTATGCAAAGCATAAACTTAATCATGGATGCAAATTCATTTTGTTTCTTTACTAGAGCTCCTTCAAGACTTTAAAAGAATTATAAATTCAACCCAATACATATCTTAACAAGAAATAAAACATAAAAGGAAAATACATCTTTCAAGTTCTAAACTAAAAATCTTTGTTTTAGCATCATAAAGCATTATTCTTTAAACTTTTGCATCAAGTGGAATTTTCAAGCTTTAGAGGCCTAACTTGTGATGGATTTACAACCCACCCTCAAGGTCCTCATCATCAAGCCATCATCTTAGTTCCACCTAGGCCATATGGTTGAATTGGTTAAAGAAAAATTGAAGAGGAAAACCAAAATGAAAAGCTAAGGTAAGTTCATAATTTCATCATTTTGAGCTAAAAACACAACTCCTCAAAGCATAGAAATAAATTTAGAAACTACTCCCTACCTAATCTGAGTTGAAGAAGAGGAAGAGAACTTGGTTTCTTGAAGTGAAATGAAACAAAATCTCTTTGAAAAATTGAAGAAAGAATTCAGCCAAAGAGGAGGAAGAAAGAAAGTTTTTGGTGCTCCTAAAAACTAGTTATGAACCAAGCATTCCAAGACCACTCAAGCAAGCCTATTTATAGAAGATTTTGAGGCTTCTAATTGGCCAACATGATGAGGTAGTGGACGGAATTTTGCAGGAGAAATAAGGGAGGAAAAATCATTTTAGACAAAGTTGTATGAAATTAAGGAATTATGTCTCTTATGGTGACATTTTGGCATTTTGTTTTAGTGCAACTTTTGGCAATAATTCAGCTGCATAATGGCATCAATAATTTCGTCCATTACAGCCCAAAGAAGTGAAATTTGTGTGTTCCATGCATTATTTAGGTGTAGCCAAGGTATTCATGTAATTTAGAGAATTTACGGTTAAGGGTTTAAGTGAATTAGTAAGCAATTTGGGTGTTTTTGAGCAATTTTGGGTTCTAATCAATCTAAATACATAATTTTGACTCTAGATTAATATTTAGAATTTAATAAGCTTTAATTTGAGCCTAATATTGCTTAGGTTTCGGTATACGAATCAAAAATCGAAATTGCAAACTCCGCCAAAACAAAGGCAAAATCGTGCTTTCACTTAAAACTGGCCGAGGCCACCCGAGCTTAACCAATGGTTAATCATGACTTAAAAACACATTTTAAAACATTTTAGTGAGGTTCGGGCTCAGTCGGCACGCACATCGGAGTTACAACAACCGCAAGGGCGTTTTGGTCATTTCTGCCTCGAACTCAAAATTGAGATCCTTCTGCTCTATTAACACACATAACACAAACAATCCCTTATTATCCTCAAAATATCCCCTTGAGAATAGGTGGGGCCCACGATCCTCATTTTCTGAGTAAAATAACTTTAGGGGCATTTTGGTCATTTTATACGTACAGAAATTCGGGATTTGCGACTTTCACATGAATCGTTCCTAACCTCTCTTCTAATGTTATATTCCTTTATTGAGGATTGTTCGGCCTCAAATCTTATGTAATAATTACCTACGGTAATTCGGTAATTGATTAATTTCTAATGACAGTAAAAATTACAGTAAAAATTGGGGCGTTACAGCAAGAGCCATGGAACGAATGTTCGAGAGGATGAACCAACAAGGGGGTACCGGACGTGCTCCCCCTACTGCTGAGATGGTCGAGCAAGCGAGGTTTGGTGAGTTTCGCAAGGCGAACCCGCCAACCTTCCGAGGAGCCATGGACCCCGACCAAGCTGATGAGTGGGTCAAAAACATGGAAAAGATCTACTCTGTGGTGGCTTGCTCGGAGGAGCAGAAGGTCACCTTTGCGGCCTATATGATGGAATCGGATGCCGAGTTTTGGTGGACCGGCACCCGAAGACTGCTAGAAGCTTCTTGCTGTCAATCGAGTCTGTTCAAGACCTACTTCTATGAGAAGTACTTTCCGGAATCGGTGAGGAATGCGAAGGACATTGAGTTCATGCAACTGACCAAGGAGGGTAAATTCGAGGAGCTGATCAAGTTCTCTAGGGTGTTTCAAGGGAACCCCGACGAGGTGTGGAAGTGCGTCAAGTATGAGGCCGGACTAACGGCAGAGCTCAACTATGCTGTGGCGCATATGGAGATTAGGGACTTTCCAACCCTAGTCAACAAGTGCCGGATCATGGAAGAGGGACAGAAGAAAATCAATCGCAAGGCGCGACGGAACAAGGGGCTAGCACCTCAAGCCCCAAAATTCAAGCCCCAATATCCAAACCAATCCCGAAATCACTATAATCCCTACCAAACCAACCAGTTCCACAACACCAACAAAGAACCCCCTTCCACCAACAACCCAAGCAACCATACCGACCACAATTCCAGAACAACAACAACAACCGCAACAACAACAACAACAACCGACAAGGAGGGTCGGGCGGCCCCCGAAACAACCAAGGAGGGTCAAGTGGGACTAAGAACAAAACGCCCCAAGGAGCCCCCGCCACCTTTGCTAGGCCTACACCGGCAATACTATGCCCCCAGTGCGGGAAAGATCATGGCAACCGTCCCTGCCTAGCTGGACAAAACATGTGCTTCAAGTGTGGGAAGCCCAGCCACTACGCCAATAGATGCAACAATGGAGGGCCAGCAAATCAGAACCCTAGGCCGCAACACCAAGGGAGGGTCTTCACCCTCAATGTGGACGAAGCAGACACATCCAACGGTCTCATAGAAGGTAAGTGCGAAATAGATGGTAGAACCTTAACTGTGCTATATGACTCTGGTGCAACACATTCTTTTATTTCATATGCTAGTGTCGAGACTCTAAATTTGAAAACTTCCAAACTTCCTTTTGATCTTATTGTCTCTACCCCCACAAATCATCCTGTGAATACTTGTTATTGTTGCCTAAATTGTCACCTCACCACGTAAAAATAGATCATATGTTGTGGATTTAATTTGTTTACCCATGAAAGGTATAGGAGTAGTTCTTGGCATGGATTGGCTTCACGCCAACCGTGTATTGTTAGACTATGACACCAAAACAGTTATCTTTCCTTCTCCCCCTAGTGAAATAAGTCAACCTTTGAAACTCTATCTCAATGCCGTAGAGGTCCACTGTAGTGGGAAAAAGACTAAGGGATATGTTCTCCTAGCTGCTAGCGAGGTACACTTTGAGCAGAATTTAGAGAATATACCTATAGTGAGAGACTATCCCGAGGTATTTCCGGAAGATATACCCGAGTTCCCTCCCGAGCGAGAAGTGGAGTTCTCCATTGAGTTGGTTCCTGGAGCGGGACCAATCTCCATTGCCCCCTATAGAATGTCACCCCTAGAACTAACCGAGCTTAAAACCCAACTTGAGGAACTTTTAGAGAAAAGCTTTATAAGACCTAGTGCTTCGCCATGGGGAGCCCCGGTCTTGTTTGTGAAAAAGAAGGACGGGAGTATGAGGTTGTGCATAGATTATAGGCAATTAAATCATGTGACAGTGAAAAACAAATACCCTTTGCCTAGGATTGATGATCTCATGGACCAATTGAGAGAGGAGCAGTAGTGTTTTCCAAGATCGACCTAAGGTCAGGATACCACCAAATTAGAGTGAGAGATCAAGATATACCAAAGACCGCCTTTAGAACTCGGTATGAGCACTTTGAGTTCGCGGTGATGTCTTTTGGGTTGACAAATGCTCCTGCAGTATTTATGGATTACATGAATAGGATCTTTAGACCCTATTTAGATCAGTTAAGTGGTCGTTTTCATAGATGATATACTCATCTATTCGAAGACCCACGAGGAGCATGAGCGTCATTTGAGGATAGTTTTGGAGATTTTGAAAGAGAAAAAGCTGTATGCAAAACTCTCTAAGTGTGAATTTTGGTTGGAGGAGGTCAAGTTTTTAGGGCACGTTGTGTCAAAAGGAGGCATAGCCGTTGATCCTAGTAAGGTAGAAGCCGTAATGAATTGGGATAGACCGACCACCGTAATGTGTAAATACGGAGCTTTTTGGGCTTAGCAGGCTACTACCGTAGGTTTATCAAAGGATTTTCCCAGTTAGCCCTACCCTTGACCAAGCTCACTAGGAAGAATGCCCCGTTTGAGTGAAGCCCCGAATGTGAGAAGAGTTTTCAAGAGCTTAAGGAAAGGTTAACCACGACCCCAGTCTTAGTCTTACCTAGCCCCAATGTACCCTTCGAGGTATATTGTGATGCTTCGGGCAAAGGACTAGGGTGTGTGTTGATGCAAAATAGGCAAGTGGTAGCCTATGCATCACGACAACTCAAGCCTCACGAGGCTAACTACCCCACCCATGACCTAGAATTAGCCGCCGTAGTGTTTGCCTTAAAAATGTGGAGACACCATTTGTATAGTGTAAGGTTTGAAGTTTTCTCTGATCATAAGAGTCTCAAGTACCTCTTTGATCAAAAGGAGTTAAACATGAGGCAAAGAAGATGGATGGAATTCCTCAAAGACTACGATTTCGGTTTAAGTTACCACCCCGGCAAGGCTAATGTAGTCGCCGATGCCTTGAGCCGAAAGTCGTTACACCTGTCCCACATGATGATCAAAGAAGTTGAGTTGATAGAGAAGTTTAGAGATATGAATCTAGGGATGTCAGCAACCGATAGAGGGATAAAAATGTGCTATCTTAGTGTAACAAGTGGATTTAAGCAAAGAATCATGTTAGCACAACGAGAGAATGAGGAGTTCGAAGAGATCATAGATACCGTTAAGGCGGGAAAGTTGAAAGGTTTCGAAAGAGGCGAGGATTGGATATGGAGATTTGAGGGAAGGATCTGCGTACCCCAAGATAGTGACCTCCGAGAAAAGATCTTGGAGGAGGCTCACAAAAGCTATTTCACCATTCATCCCGGTGTTACCAAGATGTACCAAGACTTGAAGAAGATGTTTTGGTAGCCCGGAATAAAGAAGGATGTAGTCGCCTGGGTTAGTAAGTGCTTGGTATGTCAGAAAGTGAAAATCGAGCACCTCCATAGAACTCATGTGACATCGGTACCATTTTACACTCTTAGGTGACACCGGTTCGGCCGAGCACCCCTAAGAGTTTTGCCCCCTAACCCGTACTCAGATAGTCGGGATTTATGATTTATGATACGCTTATCGTTAAGTGGTAAGTAAGAACTAGTGACGACTAGTTAAGGTATGAGCTCATAACCTAGATGTATGACACGTTCTGGGTGACACGGTTCCGAGCACCCCCAGTTCGATTGTCTTTTAGGGTGGCCCATGAGGAAGAGAAGTTTCATGATTATGATTATGTCACTAAGTTTTGTCCCATATGAATGTTACTATTGCCACTTTATGCCACCAAGAATGATGATGCTTGATGTTATGTTTTATGTATGTGTATTAGGTAGTGCCATGCATACATTGTCTATTATGTTGCATTCATGACATTAAGATCATCCTAAAATGAATGGACCTTGGCTAAAATATATTTTAAAGTTTAAAATGAACTTAATACATGCTCAGTCATTTTGTATAAATAAACCCAAGGTTCCTGAGGACGTAGATGATGACACCTAGGTAGTAGGAGGCCCTTCTGAGATTCTTTAGCAAGATTCTCACTCCCTCTACCTCTTTCTTTCCGTCACGTCTTCAGATGGCGACGTTCGTGGTGTTCGTGGACACGCCGACATGGGAGGTGCACCATGACCCGGACCACGGGTCATTCCATTTTGTGGGTCGATGCACGGTTAGAGTATTCATGTTTATGGGTCGACCCTTCACTCCCCCTGTACATTCCCATCGTTTCTCCCCCGTTTCACCTTTTGGCGATGATCTGGTGTTCGAGCGCGCACGTCCCCTAGAGGAGAGGCTTCGTCGTACCCCATCATCCACGTCCGCCGCTCGAGACTACCCCCAGTATGTGCCCCGTTGCCCGTCGTCTTTTTCGGAGGCGGATCCTTCCGAGGACTCGGCAACCCAGGCACCCTCCGAGGGATCTTCCCCCTCCATACCTATGGACTTTGGAGAGGATAGCGAGCCCACCGTGACTCAGCCAAGGCGTGCACGACGACCGGAGATGCGGCCATACCCCGGGACTCACACTCGATCCCCGCTCCGCCTCTTCACGCCCGAGGAGCTCGCCCAGTTTCCAGGATATCTGCCTCGATCACGAGATAGTCGCCAGTAGGAGGCCGTGGATGGCCCGAGTTAGAGCACACACCACTTAGATGGGGATAAACCTTCTTTTGTTTAGAGGTTTCCCATTAGATGCACTCGGGTAGGGGAGTAGATTATGTTCATGTTTATGTTGTATTTCCTTTCCTGTACTTTCCTTGTACTAAACTAAGTCCCACACTTATAAGTGGGCAAATTATATATATATGAGATGATTTTCAGTGTTACTCATGGTGTGCCTTATGTTATGATGTTGTGAGACATTTGTTTACCATACATGGTTTACCGCCTATCGCATCACGCGGCTCTCACTTTGTTTTTCAAAAAAAAAAATTACCCGTATTTTCCGCTAAGTAATTCAAAGATAAATGAGAACTATGAAGTAACAGACTAATGATTAACCTAAATATGTTCTAGAGTATTGGGTTAAAAATTAGGATGTTACACAAATAAACTTGTGAGAACCTTTAGTCATTTGCTAAGTTTTAGTTTTCTAGAGCACTCAAAGATTTTCTTTTTCTCTCAAGATCAAGAGTTCTTCTTCTTCAACCTCATTTCACTTGGCAGGGATTTTATTTTAAATGTTTCTTTCATTAAAAGTTCTTATTTAGTCATTGACTTGATGGTTTCTCTTGAATCTTTTAGAACTTCTTCTCCTCCTCCTATTTTATTTTCGGCCAAGGGCCTTTGGTGAGCTTGGAAATGAGAGCTTGATGATGGGGATTGCATGATGATGTTCATCACTTGAGCAACCCCTAAAGCTTGATCTTAGTTCTTGAGGAAAAGGTGTTTTTAGTTTCTTTCCTTTTTATCTTGAAGAACTTAACTTTGATGTTGTTCTAAAATGAGTGTATGAACTCAACGATGAGGACACATGATGTTGGTGTTAAAACATCATCAAGATCATGGTTTCTAGAGTTTCAAAATGGTTCTTTTCTTGCTCATGGTTTCGGCCCTTTTTCTTTCCTTTTCTTCAAATTTTCGGCCATGTTTGTTAATAGTACACATGATAGCTTGATGATGAGAGTTTCTAGATGATGACTATGTGTTCTTCACAATGAGACCTCTAGAGCTTGAGTTTTAATAAAAATGTTATTTATGACTTTGCTTCAAGAAAAGATACTTTATGTTCTAATAACCTTGAGGTTCACTTTAGCTTGTTGTGATAAGTTTGGGTTTAGGTTTAAGTTTCTCTAAAGTCTTGAATCAGCTCTAATAAGAAATAAAATGAACTTGCACTCATGTTTATCTTCAAGCTTGTGCATTTGCATATTTACTTTTGAGCTTGCATTCATGTTTACCTTCCAAGTTATCACTTAAAATTAAAGATAAGGAATGAAGAGCATCTCATATTTATGTTCTTGTCTAGCCCGTTTACTTTTCAAGTCATCACTTAAGAACGTAAAGATTTAAAACGAGAGCCTGCATATCACCTAATTAATCTCGAAGCCTTTCTATTTCGACCTTAAAGTCGATTGTTGCTGGGCCTAGAGCACTAAAATAAAGAATTGAACTTACATATTTATTTTTAAGTTTTGAATATTTATTTTCAAGTCTTGCATATTTACTTTGGAGTTCTCACTTTACTTTACAATAAAGAATAAAATGGAATACATAGCACGTTTACTTTTTGTCATCACCTAAAAACTCTAAGAGCTCAAAGACTTGCCCTTATTGTCTCAAGTTAAAGTTTCATTATGGAGACATCCCCATGGATGCATATTTCGGCCATGTGATGATGATGAACTTAATGTGAGTTTCATCTAGTTGCAAGGGCTAACACTCTATGTTCAAAAGTTTTCCTATGTTTTAAGAACTCTACAAAGTCATTACCAATAAGATTTGTAAATTAAACCTCTTCCAAAAGTGTTTTAATTTAGTTACTGCCCTATGAGTGTTCTTAGTCTCTTTTACAAGATAAAACGTTTTGCGAAAGAGTTTTAGAAGTCCTAAAACGATTTAAAGAGAAACTAGTAACTTATGCTTGTTGAAAATGAAATTTTATGTATGATACGTGTATATATATATATATATATATATATATGAATTCGGTTCTGCCATGGTGTGTTTGGTGCTGTGTGATGTTATTTTGATATGCTAAGAATGTGTAAAAATTATGTGTGTGGAGGTAGGAACCTTTCTATGCTTGTTAGGAAAGAAATTAGTCTTACAAAAAAACCGTAAAATCAAGTTTTAGCGTGGTTTTGACCCATTTATTTTTAGACACTGACCAAACTATTTTAGTGGGATGATAATCAGATTAGGATTGTTTAAATATGAAAAACTTGGTAACATTTGATGTAGGATTGATTTTTAACACCTATGAAGAAACTAGTAACTAGAAAACCGTAAAAGTTCGATCATAGAACACTTAGATTAATTAATTTTCTATTTCTGTTCCAGCACCTTTGAAGGATTGTAAAACCATGTTATGCCATATTTACTTGAGTGAGAATGACCTATAAATGGTTTAAGAATTAATTCTAACATCATAAGAAAATTCGGTAACGAGAAAGGGCATAAAACGCAACTTCTAGAACACCTTAAATCATAGAAATTCATTTACTACCTCTGCTATCCAACTTTGATTGATGATGTTCTTGAGGTTAATAATTAGTGGTAATGATGATGATTAGTCCCTTAGATGCATAAGAAAATAATTTGACAATTTGAGTTACCCAATTTAAGTGTTTGGCCATTTAAGGGAATGTTTATGAGATGATGATTTCAGATGATGCATTCATGTGATATTTGATGTTATGTGAGGCATTGGTATAGAATTCATCATTTGCATGTTATGGTTTCATTTGAAACATTAGAGATGCATATGTTAGAAATATATGAAGAATTATGACATTTATGAGATATATGTTGCATGTTGTTATAACATGCCAAGACTTAAGGTGACTTAAAGTATGCGAAAATGATCATTTGGACTCATCAAACGATAGGTGATGAAAAGTGATTCTTGTTTAAGGTGATCTAAAACATAAGAAAATGATCTTTTAGACTCATCAAACTATAGGTGATGAAAAGGTGATTCTTGCCCCTTAACCCGTACTTATCAAGTCAGGACTTCAACTTATCGAAAGGGAATAAGTTTATACTAGTAACGACTAGTGAGGTATGAGTTTATAACCTAGAAGTACTCTCAAAAGGGAAGAGTAATAGGGTGGCCCCAAGAATGAAAAGAGACTTAAGTCACCTAATGAAACAAGGAATGTCATTCATGAACCATGTTCTATGCGCATCATGTTTGCTACGAAGCTAGATGTATGTTTTAGAGTAATGTTGCATAAAGTATTGACATGCATATCATAAAAAAGTATGATGCATTCATTACAAGACTCATGATAAAATGAACGGGCCTCGATAATGGCTGTTTTAGAACTTAATAAATGAATCTTTGCATGCTCACTATTTCATAATTAAACCCGAGGTTCCTGAGGACGATGATGGTGGCACGTGCGTGAAAAGGGAAGCCTTACTGAGATTCTTGTATAAGTTTCTCACTCCCCCTATCTTTCTTTTCCATTTTCATCTTCAGACAAGGTCGACAACGATGTCCATGGATTGCCCTAAGGTGCCGACATGGAAGTAGCTTGATGGTCGAGGACAGAGTGGCGTAGCGGAAGCAGGGACATAGTCTTAGCCTTTTCACAGCATAGTCGGGTATAGTTTTGAATTGTTGTAGGCTCAATCTTTACGGGTGGGCTCAATATATCTAATGTGGTATTATTATGGAATATTCTTATATCATTAATACTATTAGTGCTGTTTGACTTAATATTTGAAGTTAATGTTATATGATGATGTGCTGATGTTTCTGATATGTTCTTCTTTTATTTTTGCGCTTTATGTTAATGACCTTTTACATTACCTAAGGCTCACGTCTGTTTATGTCTTCAAAAAAAAATTCTACCTGCATTTTCTGCTAAGTATTTTAAAGAAAGGTTTTAAAGAATGAGACCAAAAGAGTAATAGACTACTAGTTAACCTAAATACGTTCTAGGAGTATTGGGTTAAAAATTAGGATGTTACATCCTATACCATCTGTATTTCCTGAAACAACAAATAAAGGATCAAAACATACATTCTAAAGGGAGTAAAACTAAATTAAGGAAAGTAAAAAAATAAAAACATAATTACACAACTAAATATCAATGCCTCCCTGACAACGGTGCAAAAATTTGAAGCGAGGTTGTCACCTACCTGCTTAAATTAGAAATTATTTTAATGCTAAGTTACACAAAAAATGTAGCAAATGGCACAACCTAGGTCATCTCTTAAGGAGGCTTTATCAGTTAGTTAGGAAAATTGGGGGTTTTGAGAATGAAATCAAAGCAATTACAATTAATTGAGAAAATACAATATTTAAAAGGCACTAGTGCAAGGTATTCCTAGGATTGGAATTAATTATCATTGACCAAATATTGAATTCATTGGTAGCTATTAGTAATAAATTACTGGCAATTCTACTAGTGATCGATCGACCTCTAGAATTTGCCTAATGCAAATAACTAATAAACGAGATCTCAATTTATTTAAAAATCACATTGATTTAAGGTACCAATTACTATAGCTAACCATCAGTCAAAACATTAATTCTAATGTTCTCCCTCAAATATAAACCAATAGATCTATCAATTTATGCCCAAAGGGTTTTCCTAAATGACAATCACCAATTAGTTATCCCAATGATAATTATAGCAATCGTAACAATTATAAGAATAGAAAGTGCAGAACATTGAAAAAACTAATATCATTCAATATAAAAGAATCTCAAACATCATCCTAATCCATCTGAAAACCCTTACACTAGTATGAAGATCTACTCTTCCATTCCTAATGGATTAGAACATTCAATTAAAAAGAGTACCTAGAAATAATAGAAAGGATCCTTCTTAAAATCCCTAAGAACAAAGCAAATTCACTATTAAAATCCCTAGAGAGAGAAGAGTAGAGAAGAATATGTAGAGAGAGATGCTGAGAGAGAAAGAAAAAGAGTCTTAAAACTGCAAATCTAAAACTGAAGCAAAAGCTAGGGTAAAAGTTTGTGTCAATCCCTTAAATACTGTTCTTTAAGATAGCTTAAAGTGGGGCCCAAAAGCAAATTAATTATCTGCAATCCAGTGTCGCGCGAGTGCTACAACAGTCAGTAATGAGTTACACTCTTTAATGTCTTTTCTCAGGTGTTGTTAAGCACTGTGGCTCTCAAATGTGCTGCAGCTTTGGTGAGAATTGTTATCATTACATATTTGGTCAGTTTTGGTCTCCTTGGTAGTAGAAATAGCAATTGTAGCACTTTGAATTAGCTTTCTAATGCCATAAAAATCACGTCAATCGGATACCTATTGCTTCAGATATTTGTAAAATACGAACTGGAGGTCAGACTAGACAGTATCAAAACATCAACAATCTTTAATTTTGGAACTCGATTTTCACCTAGATGATTTGAGAACTAGGTTTTGAAGTGAACATGAATGTTTTAGAGAACTTTTTGAGCTTTCAAAAACATCTTTATTTGTCTCAATCCAATCCTTGTATAGAGAAATACAAATTTTCCATTACAATACTTTATGCAAATGTGCTCAAATGAGCTCAAGAACTCTTCTGTTTAGTTCCCAAATTGATCATTGCTACAAGCTCCATGTAGAGAGTTCCCAACCTTATTCTTGACATTTTGCTCTTAATTCAAAGTTCTTGTATACAAAAACTATCTCAAAGAGACAGGTTAAATGCAACAGGCTCTAATCCAATATGTGACACCCTAATATTTAACCCAACACGCCTACGATACATTTAAGTTAATTATTAGTCATTACTCTTTTGTTCCAGTTTTTAACTTAAACTCTTGAAAATACCTAAGTGAAAATATGGGTAAATCTTTTTTTTTTGAACTTAAATTCTAAAATGAGAGCCACGTGTATGCATGCATAGCGATCAGTACACATCTAATAATAGCAATCATATAACCCACATCACAACATATATATAAACCATGACATAACATGACACAAACAATATTAACACATCAGAATTATATCATATTAGCAACATCCTCTAAACATAAAGAGCAACAGTACACATCCCTCAAGAGGCTAAAATACAAGCAGATAGAAGGGGTATGATCACCCTAAAACCAATATCCAAAGGAAAACTATTTCCATACTCCCCATTATGACTTTCTTAATGCCTTTTGTAGCGCAACTCCCTCATCCATGTCTCAAAGAAATTCACGAGCTACACTATCATCCTTGTCCGGAGATGACACTGAAGAAAGAAAAAGGGATGAGAAATTTATACAAGATTCCCAGTAGGGCTTCCCGACTCTAAAACAAGTGTCATTGTAATCATCCCCAGGAACCTCGGATTTTATTATGAAAATTTGAACATATATAAGGTTCATTTATTAAGTTCCAAATACCATTAGCCGATGCTGGTATCTTTTAGCATGAGTCTTAATGTCATAAATGCATCATACCACATTATGAATGCATGTCAATACCTTATGCGACATTCCAAGTACACAATAACATGATATGTGGAGCATAAAGAACGTATCCAACTATGGCATGCAACTCTCATCTTTTTCTTTCTTAGTGGACTTAGCATTCAAATTATATGTTTGAATAACAAGTAAAAGAATGCATGGTAGGACGAACATGATGAATCATATGACCTTTAACATGCATGGGGAGGCAAGAGAATTGATGATACTTGCCTTTCTTATAACCAAACTCTCAAGTTCCTTTCTTCTTAACCACCCTCGTAGGTGCACATTCAAAACCAGCCATTTCACATTCCTCGAAGATTTTAAATGCAACACCAAAACTCTACCATATCGATCACCTAGGATGATCTCAACCTAACTAGCCTTTGCTAGATTTAATATGGGATAATAGAGAGGGAAACACATCACTTCTTTTTCTTAATGTGACTGTCTATTCATGAGTATGGAACTTTCTTATTAACCTTTAATTCAGGGAGTCTAGAGGGTCATTTTCATATATCTTATGTCACCTTTAACTTTAACATGTTAGCAAGAGATGCAAACATGAAAAACATAGTCATAACTTGTCATTTAACATTTTATGCTCACAGCATAGGATCACCTTTCATAACCTTTAATTCAAAGAGTCTAACAGATTACCTTATTGGATCATCTCTCATAACCTTTAATTTGGGGAGTTTAGAGGATCACTTCCATGTATTTTATGTCACCTTAACCTTGGCATGTTATCTAGAGATGCAAACATGACACATATCATCATAACTTATCATCTAACATTTCATACTCATAAACTTCATGAATCATGCATCTCAATCAATCAATCATAAATATAACATGCCACAATTCATCATATAATTTGATTACATAAGTATGCAATACATTCTTTGCGTATAAATATACATAAGCATGTTATCATCAATATCTCCTGAAAGTAAACATGCTCATATCCAGTATGCCGAAATCAAGGATTGGACTCAGCTAATGCATATATCATTCTCAATAGGATAGTGCAACATACTAATGATCATCACATGTATATAGCTTCCATAAGATATCATTAACACTAATCTCATCAAATTATCAATATTTATGCTTAGGCCCAAAAGAGGATCAAAATTGCAATTTCTCAAAGATTACAGGTCAAAATGTAATTTTTGTTTTTAACTCGTATTTTCAAACTATTGATCTTTAAAACTAAGCTATACATTTCAAAGACCCATAACACTTAGAAATCAATTAAATTCATCATAAAAATCATTTTGGACCATAGACCAAATTTTGCTATCCTTTAGGGATCAAAGTACAAAATCGCTCATTTCTAACACTTAACAACAATTGAAACTTCTAAAACTTTTTCTAAACATCATAAATGGTATTTTGAACACATGGACACATTCAACATCATTCCTAACTCTAACTAAAATCATTTGGCTGAAATCACATAGTTGATAGTTCAAAACACAACTTTCCACATTTTGCAAAATGGCCCGAACTAACACTTGTAATTACTCTTTTATGCATTTAAGGTATCAAAAACAATTCTTACAACCAATATTAGTAATTCTAATGTATGTGAATAGAATGAACATAATTGAATAGTAGTTTAATAGAATCAGAAAATTAGTCTTCTTAAAACCTCATAAAATTACAATTTTAATCCTTTCTAGTTACTAGTTTTTCCTAAAATGCTAAAAACAATTTTTACAACAATTATTAGTGACTTATACTCATCTAAACATCATAAATCAGTAACCATTCCAGTTCTAATAAATCAGGCTAGTAACCAAAATATTAACTTCTAAAATCATGAGAAAATCGCGTTCTTAATCCTTTTGAGTGTCTAAATCTTTCAAAAATACTTTGTGCATCTTAAAGACAAGATCCAAGCCTGAAAATAAAATAAAACAAGCTTCAAATCAAGATCCACATGAGGGCTGAAAATAGATAAATGAGATGTGTCCATGACCAAAATTTCCATCTAAGACAAAATGAGCAAGTCTTGAGCTTTACAGATTTAGGTGATGACTAGAATCATAAACTTAGTATGAAATCTCATTTTAATCTTTGTCATTATAAAGTGATAACTTGGAAATATAAATATGAAATGCAAGACTTGAAATATAAATATGAAGATGCAAGTTCATTCTTAAGTCTTCAAGATTTAGGTGGAAACTTGGAATACAAATATGAATATGCAAATCCATATTATTATCTTTAAGAATTAAGGTGATAACTTGAAATATAAATATGATTATGCAAGGCTTGAAATATAAACATGATATACAAGAGCTTGAAACATAAACATGGATGCAAGTTCATTTTATATCTTGTTAAACTCAAAAGTCTATCTTAACAAAAGAAAGTGAGCTTTAGAGTTCTTTGTTACCACGATTCCAAACCTTATTTCATTGAACTCATCATCAATCTCAAAAAGAACCAAATCAAAGAAAAAAACAATTATTTCATTAATCTTTTGACAACAAGAATTAAACCTTGAGCTCTAGAGGTCAAATTAAATGATGGATTTACAACCACCACCATGACTCCTCATCATCAAGCCATGAAAACCGAAAAGATAAGGAAAAAGCATAAGAAAGAATATGAAATAAAATCCCTACCAAGTTGTTTCTTATTTATTAAAGAGAAAACTTGATCTTCTATGAGCAACAAGAACCAAATATCTAATCCTAATACTAGTGATGGTTTTGGCCAAGGGAGGTTGGAATGGAGGAAGGATTTTTCTTGTGTTCTTGTGTTTAGAAATGGAAAGTTTAGGTGTTTAGGAGTTGGTTTATGGTGGATATGTGTTTGTCTGAGCTTGAAAACTTGAATGAATGTCAAGAATGGAGTCTCTTGGAGATGAAGGAGGAAGAAGATGAAGGCTTAGTGTTCTTTGAGAGAATGCAGAATTTTTTGATCAAAATGAGCAAGACAACTCCAAAAAAGCAAATAGTAAGGTTATGATGTATTTGTGTGTATTATTGCTTGAAAGAAAAAATAAAATATGGAGATAATGGGAGTATGGAGGCCATGACCTTACAAGGCATAATTGGAGACAATATTCTTTTTATCATGTAAAGTAGGACATGTAGGATAGCTTATTTTGTTAGGTGGTAGGTTAGGAATTGGTAATTTTGTGTAAATGGAAAAAATCAAATATGTAAGATTTACCAAGACATAATAAAAGAGTAATCTTATACTAGTAATGGAGTTAATCTCAAATGAGTTGAAAATTGTAACGTCCTAATTTTTAACCCAATACTCTAGAACATACTTAGGTTAAACATTAGTCTGTTACTTCATAGTTCTCAATTTTACTTAGAAATACTTAGCGGAAAATGCGGGTAAAATTTTTTTTTGAAATAAAATACAAAGTGAGAGCCGCGTAATACGTTAAACGATAAACCATGTAAAGTAAAACAATTATCTCACAACATCATAACATGAGGCACAACATGAACATCACTGAATATCATTTCATATATATATAACTTGCCCACTTATAAGTGTGGGTCTTAATTTAGTACAAGGGAAATGCATAAAAGAAAATACAACATAAGCATGAACGTAATCTACTCCCCTACCCGAGTGCATCTAATGGGAAACCTCTAAACAAAAGAAGGTTTATCCCTCATCTAAGTGGTGTGTGCTCTAACTCGGGCCATCCACGGCCTTCTACTGGCGACTATCTCGTGATCGAGGTAGATATCCGGGAAACTGGGCAAGCTCCTCGGGCGTGAAGAGGCGGAGCGGGGATCGAGTGTGAGTCCCGGGGTATGGCCACATCTCCGGTCGTCGTGCACGCCTCGACTGAGTCACGGTGGGCTCGCTATCCTCTCCAAAGTCCATAGGTATGGAGGGGGAAGATCCCTCGGAGGGTGCCTGGGTTGCCGAGTCCTCGGAAGGATCCGCCTCCGAAAAAGAGCGGCGAACAGCAGGGCACATACTGAGGGTAGTCTCGAGCGGCGGACGTGGATGATGGGGTACGACGAAGCCTCTCCTCTAGGGGACGTGCACGCTCGAACACCAGATCATCGCCAAAAGGTGAAACGGGGGAGAAACGATGGGAATGTACAGGGGGAGTGAAGGGTCGACCCATAAACATGAATACTTTAACCGTGCATCGACCTACAAAATGGAATGACCCGTGGTCCGGGTCATGGTGCACCTCCCATGTCGGCGTGTCCACGAACACCACGAACGTCGCCATCTGAAGACGTGACGGAAAGAAAGAGGTAGAGGGAGTGAGAATCTTGCTACGGAATCTCAGTAGGGCCTCCTACTACCTAGATGTCATCATCTACGTCCTCAGGAACCTTGGGTTTATTTATACAAAGTGACTGAGCATGTATTAGGTTCATTTTAAACTTTAAAATATATTTTAGCCAAGGTCCATTCATTTTAGGATGATCTTAATGTCATGGATGCAACATATTAGAAAATGTATGCATGGCACTACCTAATGCACATACATAAAACATAACATCAAGCATCATCATTCTTGGTGGCATAAAGTGGCAATAGTAACATTCATATGGGACAAAACTTAGTGACATAATCATAATCATGAAACTTCTCTTCCTCATGGGCCACCCTAAAAGACAATCGAACTGGGGGTGCTCGGCTGAACCGATGTCACCCAGAACGTGTCATACATCTAGGTTATGAGCTCATACCTTAACTAGTCGTCACTAGTTCTTACTTACCACTTAACGATAAGCGTATCATAAATCATAAATCCCGACTATCTGAGTACGGGTTAGGGGGCAAAACTCTTAGGGGTGCTCGGCCGAACCGGTGTCACCTAAGAATATAAAATGGTACCGATGTCACATGAGTTCTATGGAGGTGCTCGGCCAAACCGGTGTCATCCTAGAACCCATCTTAGTACCTTAATTTTCAAAATCTCTTTAAGTCCCCAAATTTGTTGGAGATTCGGCGGCACAACGGTCATTACACCGAATTTCCTTCCAAATTTGCTTTATGCCACATTAACATATAATCTCATAAATTCCTCATATGAATAACATCATCATCATTAGCATACTTCATGCATCATCATAAAACATCCAAACGCTTACCCTCACGGTAACTTATGCTTTGACCCTTACGGTAGCTTATGCTTTGACCCTTACGGGTCTTAATCTTGAGATATAGTTCTCTACATCCGTCGTTCATATTTTAAGCACCTAAGGCTCATAATTAAACATCATTCATAATCCTCTCATTTTACTTTTAAATCTGAATGACATAGGGTGGAAATCCTAACATGTGAATACGGGGTTCTAGAACTTACGTTTTAGACCCTTTCTTGGTTCCGTTTTCGCCGAAGGCGCTATGGATTAAATCTAGATCAATTATGAGGCATTCCTATGCTTAAGGACTAATTATTAATCATGTTTACCATGTTGTAAGGGTGCTGGACAGAATCCAGAAAATTAAATGTTCTAAGAGTTCTACATTTGCATTTTTACTGTTTTCTAGTGACTAGTTTCCCCATAGGTGCTAGAATTCAATTCTAACTCAAATGATACCAAGTTTTTCATGTCTAAACAATCTAAATCTGATTATGTCCCCATTAAAACAGTTTGGAAAAGTTCCATAAACAAATGGGTCAAAACTATGTTAAATTCTAGCTTTACGGTATTTCTAGTTAGTTAGTTTCTTACCTATCATGCATAGGTTCGCTTCTACATCATCACATGATATTTTCACACATTCCAACACATCAAAACATCATCATACAGCATCACACTCATCACATCAGAACCGAAAACATTTAACTTAAATGAAAGAGTTAAATTGACATTTCTAGGTACATAAGTTAACTAGTTTCTCTTGGAATCAATCTAGAACTTCTGAAACTTTTTGCAAAACATTTTAATTCATCAAGAGGCTAAGTGAAGCCTTAGGTCACTGACCAAAACATATTCCATCCCCTAAAAGATAATAAAATCACAACTTGTGATGACATAACCTTATAAAGATTTGTAAAGCTTTAAGAAAAACTTAAAACATAGACTATTGGTCCTAGTAGTTAGATGAAAACTCATTGCAAGTCCATTATTACTACTTGGCCGAATTTATGCATTCAAGGAATACATTCACATTTAACTTTATCTTGGAATGAAATGGGCAAGTCTTTGAGCTCTAGGTTCTTAAGTTATGACATAAACTAAACGTGCTCATGCTTTTCGTTTTTAATCTTGCTTACAAAGAAAGGTGATGACTTAAAATTAAATATGCAAGGCATAACTTAAACGTGCAAGCTTGAAAGTAAATATGCGAGGCATAAACTTAAACGTGCAAGCTTGAAAGTAAATATACGAGGCATAAACTTAAACGTGCAAGCTTGAAGGTAAATATGCATGGTTCAATTCTTTATTTTAGTGCTCTTGGCCCAACAACAATCAGCTTTAAGGCCGAAATAGATAGGCATTCAAGAAATTAATTAGGTGGTAATGCAAGTTCAATTCTTTATTTTAGTGCTCTAGGCCCAACAACAATCGACTTTAAGGCCGAAATAGAAAGGCTTCGAGAATTAAGTTAAGTGATGATACAAGTTTCATTTTAATCTTTATGTTCTTAGGTGATAGCTAGAAGGTAAAGATGCATAGCAAGAATGTAGATATGAATGCAAGCATAAAATAAATTATGCAAGTTTATTTCATCTTTCTAGAGCTCTTAACAAGACTTTAAAGGAATTTAAACCATAATCCAAACTCATCCAAACAAGGTAAAGTCAAGCTTAGAGTTCTTTAAAACTTAACATAATATTTTTAGGAAATCAAACCATGAAGCTTAGAAAATTTAAGGAAATGGCCGAAATCATCAAGAAGAAAAAGGAACATTTTAAAACTCTAGAGTTCATGATCTTGGTGATATATTAACACCAACATCACGAGTCCTCATCATTGAGTTCATAGAGCCATTTAAAAACATCATCAAAGCTAAAGTTCTTAAGAGTTCAAGAAAAGAAAAACTAAAAACATTTTTGCTCAAGAACAAAGATCAAGCTCTAGAGTTTGTTTCAAGTGATGAACATCATCATGAAACTCTCATCATCAAGCTCTCATTCCTTTGTTCTCCAAGGCCTATGGCCGAAAATGAAAAGGAAAAAGGAGTGGAAATGAAGTTCTAAAGAGAAACAAGAGAAACTATGAACATCAAGCTTGACACAAGAACTTTAAAGAAAAGAATACATGAAAGAAAATCCCTACTTGATGTGATGAACTTGAAGATGGAAGAAGAAGATGAAGATGATGAAGAACTTTGAAGAGCTTGAAGAACTTTGAAGAACACTAGAACTTTGAGAGAAAAGAAAAGCTTTGAGTGTTTCCTAAACTTAGCAAATGATCTAAAAGTGGTGCAAGCTCCTCAAGGCATTCTATTTATAGAGAAATGAAACAAATGGAGGGAGCTCATGGTGATGAAGAGCTTCGGCCATGAGGTGCAGATTGGAGGCATTCCATGAGTTCCATGAGGTGAGATAATGTGTTCTTGAGGTATGGTGAGGTATGGTTCAAAGCATGGTGAGGTATGGCTCAAGGTATGGCTCAAGCATAGCTCTTTGAGTGAGAAAACAATTTAATATGTGTGGTAATTGGAGAGTGATGGCCGAATATGCATCAGCCCATGGGGGAGGGTTCTTTGCATTTTAATTGTGGTTTAGAGTTGTGTTTAGGTGTATCTTTGATTATGCTTAAGATTAGGAATTTGTAAGAAAGTGTTTAGGTAAGGACAATGGGTAATTAAGGTGGTCTAGACATAATTAAGGAGTGGTCTTGCACCATTAGTGAGTTAAATCCTCAATTTAGAGTCTAAACAACTCTAGACACATTTCCTTGATTTAAGGAATTGGAGAGAGAAAACACTATTCAAGATTCCAAGACTAGGAGTCTTGAGTTCTAAAAAGAGATTTAAGTTTAATCTAAGCAATTTTAGGTTCTAATTAACTTCAATAAATTATTTTGGCTCCAGATTAATTAGGGAAATAAATTAATCTTCGTTTAGAGCCTAATATTGCTTAGGTTTGCTTAATTACGTCATTAAGCTCAAAAACACTATTCTAGGGGCAAAATCGTAATTTTGTACTAAAACTGCCCGGGACCACCGAGACTTGAACAGAGACCTCTAGACACATGAAAACATGTTTTTAAACCTCTGGGGAAAGTTCCGGGCTCAAACGGCACCTTTACCCGCGTAAAAACGCTATAGGGGTATTTTGGTCATTTTGACTCGAAACTGCAGAAAACGAAATTTTCGCTTCCGAAAGCATTCAAGGGCCATTTAATCCCCTTCAAACATTGAGTTGACCCTTCAAGGACGACCGAGTTGGTTACCCTCGAGTTCGGGTCAGGAAATGACTTCAGGGGCATTTTGGTCATTTCCCTCGGACAGAGAAATCGAGGTGTTACAAAAATCAATTAGTAACGTAAGTCCTAATCTTAAGACAAAGAAAGAAAATGCACTAAATTTACCTTAATCTCAACATTGTTGATTTTATGAGTTTTTGTAATTAAGAAAGGAAATTAAATTTTCCTAAACAATCCTTAGGCTCTAATTACCTCAAGTAATTATTTTTAACCTTAGGTAATTGTTTTTACCCAAAATTAATGAATGGAAACAATTTGAATTGAAATAGAGCCTAATAATGCCTTAATTACTTAAGTAAACTTGTAACACCCCAATTTTTCTGTCTAAGAGAAAATGATCAAAATGCCCCTAAGGTCATTTTTCACCCGAAATTCTAGGATAGCCGACCCGGCAGTCCTCGAAGGGTCAACTCAATGTTTGAAGGGGATTAGATAGTTTTTGAGTTGTCCCGGAAATGAAAATCTCGCTTTCTGAGGTTTGGGGTCAAAATGACCAAAATACCCCTATAACGTTTTTACTCGGGTATGAGTGCCGTTTGAGCCTGGAACTTTTCCAAAAGGTTTAAATGATGTTTTTATGTGTTTAGTGACCTCTGTTTGAGTCTCGGTGGCCTCGAGCAGTTTTTGTGCAAAAATACCGATTTTACCCTTACATAGTGTATTTTGGGCCTAATGATATGATTAGCAAAACCTAAGTAATATTAGACTCTAATTCAAGATTAGTAAATTCTAATTACTAATTTAGAGTCAAAATAATTAATTGAGGTTAATCAGAACCTAAGATTGCTTAAAGAAACTCAAAACTCTTTTCTAGTTTTAATTCTTTGAGAAAGGAATCTAGAAATAGTATTTTCTTTCTCCAATTCCCTAAATCAAGGAAACATGTTGGCATTGGATTCCAAGCTAATGGAGTTTGACTTCATTAATTTAGTGAGACCACCTTCTAATCTAGTCTTTTATGGCCCTAATCACCTACTTACTTACCTAAACACTTAGTCACAAAACTCTAATCTTTAGCCTAATCAAAACTACCCTAAGCTTACTCCTAATACACATTAAATTGTGATTTTCCTCCCCTAATTAAGAAGAGAAACTGCCACTCCTCCTCTTCCATTTGAAAGAATTAATTTATTTTAATTCCAAATCAAAGGCCATACTTGAAGCCATGCTTGAGACCATACCTAGCCATGCCTACACTATACCTTACAAAGAGATATTTTCTTCCTTTTCCCTCCATGAAGAATTTGACCACTCCCTCCATTCTTACACCCTTGATATTTTTCTATAAATACCATGTCTAAATGGACTT
The DNA here is from genome assembly GCA_031216125.1 of Dalbergia cochinchinensis. Classification (NCBI taxonomy): domain Eukaryota; kingdom Viridiplantae; phylum Streptophyta; class Magnoliopsida; order Fabales; family Fabaceae; genus Dalbergia; species Dalbergia cochinchinensis. Next base: position 49,598,436 of record CM062377.1, read on the forward strand.
GGTTTCACTTTGGTTCATTTGCTAAGTTTAGCTTCAAGAGTAGTTCTAAGTTCTTTCTTTTTCTCTCAAGAGTTCTTTCATCATCATCTTCTTTTTCTTCTTCTTCTTACTCACCAAGGACCACCACTTCTCAACCATACACAACCTTCTAAACACTTAGCCTTGCCTTTCTAAAGGATCAAGTTCAAGAACCACAACTGTCTTCCTTTCTTTTTCCTCTTTGGCTGAAAACATCATCAAGCTCCAAGGAAGATTTCCCTTTCATCCTCCTCTCAAGACCAAGTCCTTTTCATCTCCAAGAAAACGTACTTTGGTAGGGAGTTATTTTAATACGCAACTTCTAGAACACCTTAAATCATAGAAATTCATTTACTGCCTATGTTGTCCAACTTTGATTGATGATGTTCGTAAGGTTAATAATTAGTGGTAATGATAATGATTAGTCCCTTAGATGCATAAGAAAGTAAGTTGACAGTTTGAGTTACCCAATTTAAGTGTTTGGCTATTTAAGGGAATGTTTATGTGATGATGATTTGAGATGATGCATTCATGTGATGTTTGATGTTATGTGAGGTGTTGTTATAGAGTTCATCATTTGCATGTTATAATTCATTTGGAATGTTAAAGATGCATGTATGAAGAGCTATGACATTTATGAGTTATGTATTGCATCTTGTTATAACATGCTAAGGCTTAAGGTGACATAAAATATGAGAAAATGATCCTTTGGACTCATCAAACGATAAGTGATGAAAAGGTGATTCTTGCTTAAGGTGATTTATAATATGAGAATATGATCCTTTGGACTCATCAAACTATAGGTGATGAAAAGGTGATTCTTACTCCCTAACCCGTACTTATCAAGTCGGGACTTCAACTTATCAAAAGGGAATAAGTTTATATTAGTGACGACTAGTGAGGTATGAGTTCATAACCTAGAAGTACTCTCAAAAGGGAAGAGTAATAGGGTGGCCCCAAGAATGAAAAGAGACTTAAGTCACCTAATGAAACAAGGAATGTCATTCATGAACCATGTTCTATGCACATCATGTTTGCTACGAAGCTAGATGTATGTTTTAGAGTAATGTTGCATAAAGTATTGACATGCATATCATAAAGAAGTATGATGCATTCATTACAAGACTTATGATAAAATGAACAGGCCTCGGTAATGGATGTTTTAGAACTTAATAAATGAATCTTTGTATGATCACTATTTCATAATTAAACCCGAGATTCCTGAGGACGATGATGGTGACACGTGCATGAAAAGGGAAGCCCTACTGAGATTCTTGTATAAGTTTCTCACTCCCCCTATCTTTCTTTTCCATCTTCGTCTTCAGACAAGGACGATAACAATGTCCATGGATTGCCCTAAGGTGCCGACATGGAAGTAGCTTGATGGTTGAGGACAGAGTGGCGTAGCGGAAGCAGGGACATAGTCTTAGCCTTTTCACAGCATAGTCAGGTGTAGTTTTGAATTGTTGTAGGCTCAATCTTTACGGGTGGGCTCAATATATCTAATGTGGTATTATTATGGAATATTCCTATATCATTAATACTATTAATGTTGTTTGACTTAATATTTGAAGTTAATGTTATATGATGATGTGCTAATGTTTCTGATTATGTTATTCTTTTTATGTTTGCGTTTTACGTTAACGACCTTCTACGGTACGCGAGATTTATGTTTGTTTACATCTTCGAAAAAAATTTCTACCTGTATTTTCCGCTAAGTATTTTAAAGAAAGGTTTTAAAGAATGAGACTAAAAGAGTAATAGACTAGTGGTTAACCTAAATACGTTCTAGGAGTATTGAGTTAAAAATTAGGATGTTACAAAACTCATTAAGCATTAACTAGGGGTAAAAAGATCATTTCACATTAAAACTTCTCGGAATTACCTGAACTTTTCTAGATATCAAATCATACTTGTAATAAACATTTTGAACTTCCCGGGTGATAACCAGGTTCAAGGATTACTCAGTCTCGCGTTAAGTTACCATAGGGGGAATTTGGTAATTTTACATATGATAAAAATCGGGAGTTGAGATTTTTACTACAACATCAACATAACTCAAATAATCCCCTTTAAACATAAAACTAACCCCTTGAGGATAACCTGGATTGGCTATCTTTGATTTCTGAGTAAAAATAACCTTAGGGGCATTTGGTCATTGATACACAGAAAAATTGGGATTTGCGATTTTCGCACGAATTGCTATTCAAGCCTCATATAATGTTAACCTAATGTTAAAATACCCTATTGAGGATTATTTGTTCTCAAATCTCATGCAAAAATTACCTAGGGGCATTTTGGTAATTTTACCCAATAGGAAAAATCAGGGCATTACACAATAATTATTCCAAAATCCATGCAATCGTCAATAATTCTATAAAGAAAAAGCTCAAATATGGAACAAGTCAAAATCCTAATTAGTTACATCAATAACTTAGTTAAACTCAAGCAAAAAGCTAAGAATTAAAAGTAATATGACTAGCATAAATGCCTTTTATCAGAAACCAACAAGTGCTCGATGTTTAACATTGTTAGGGACTAACTAGATAATTTTTTTTTTTGTCAAGTACCAAGTTGTCTGTCCAATATATCTTGTGAATACCCGATTTTGTCCGGCCTTAAAACAAAAAAATCAAAATTGACATATTTTTAGAATTTAGCCTATTTGTAGACTCATGATAGTCAATGCAGTTTAGATCATGTTTTTAGATTTTTTTTTTATTATTGTTGTTGTTTTACGTTTTGACCTATGTGAAAAAAAATCCAAGTGTTTCAGCCCATTTTCAATTGTAAAAAAAAAAAGAGAATTTGTTCAGCCCATTTAAAAAACAAAAAAATCATTCAACCCCTTTACCAAAAAATGTATCAGGCCATGATTTTTGTTGATTTGTTTTAAAAAAAATAATAATAAAAAAGAAAAAAATGAAGGTCGGGACAGAACGAAAGCGCACTAATCTGAAGATAATAAAAAGAAATCAAAAGGTGAAAGAATATGCTGTATTATCCTCAATGATTTGGAACGAAGGACCCTCAACCATTCTGGGAGAAATCATTATAGGAGCATATGATGGGTTTGCAATGTGTATAAATAAGACCAAAATTCATGATCAAGGGGGGGCTTGATTTTTTACAATTTTCATTTCAAAAAAAAAGAGCTCAGCAATTAATCAGAGAACAATTTCAAAAAAAAGAGAAAGGTCACAAAGATAGCTACACCATTAGTCCGGGAACACAACAAGCAGCAAAACTTCAAGCACATCAAAGTCATATCAGGAAGAGAACCATCAATTCAGTCCAGCATACAACAGAGGTGAAATATCAGCAGCATTATAGCTATCATTCCTATTTTTTTTTCAACATCAGTATAAAATGAAATAAAAAAAAAACCAAAAAAGAAGGGAAGAAATAATGGAGGGAGGCTGCGGTCACCTTACCACCGCCGCGGCCTCCTCACTATCTCACCCTCAACCACCATTTTCCTCCTCCATCTTCTTTTTCACCATCATCATCATTCCAAAACCACCATGAACCACCGCTAGCTTCGACTCTTCTTCCTCTTCCTCTACTTACTCCCCATCATCCATTAAACACCAAGCTCCATCACCATCACTGACCTTCTCCACCGCCCCTCACAGAGCCTCAACACCACCATCATCATCCATCAATTCCTCACCGCCGCTGCAACCAAAACTGCCACCGCCTCCTTTCCCATACCACCCCGCGGCCTCACCTCCTCATAAACCTTCCCTTCCTTTTGCTACCACAGCCAACCACCACATCCGCCAAGTCAAACACCACAACCACCCCTATCCGCGGCCACCCTCCTTTCGCAGATCTCCCCTTGCACCTTGGTCGCAGGAACCATCACCACCTAAACCAAATACAATCAAACAACCAAAAAGAAAATCAAGAGGAAGAAGAGGAAAAGAAGGTGAGAACACGGCAGCCATCACTCCGCCAAGGACCTCCACCACTTGCCCCTACCCGTGGCCCCACCTCTTAGATCCACTACCATCAACACTTCAAATTCATCCTCCACCTCGGATCCACTCGCCCCCGACGCCACCCTTATCCATGCAACCACTGCAGCGCCACTCCCTCGCTACGTCGTCCTTTCTCCACCGCCCGCGAACAGTTAATTAATGGTAACGTCCAAGGACGGGTGTATTAGGGATGCATGGGATTAAATTCCTACCCTTCCCTATACATAACCAACTCCTGAACTCAAAACTGGTTTCAAAGATCATTTTTTTAAAATAAATGGATTTTTCCAATGTTTTCCCAGTTTTAATAAACTTGGTGGCGACTCCATAAATTTCAAAATTAAAATTCTTTTTTCACCGTCCCTGTCGCAATCCCGGTTGCGATAGATGGTGACTCCACTAGGGATTTCCAAGAGAGTCAAGCCTGTTTTAGTTAGTTGTGCAAATTAAGTATAACCTTTTGATTTTTGTTTTCCTTTTCTTATTTTGTACAATTTTTTTCTATTCTTTATGTTTTATTTCTTTATAGAATTTAATATTTCATAGGTTTATAATGTTGGCTTTATTTGTTAAAACCTTAGGATAGATGACCATTATTGTTCTGTATATATTTATTGTTTATATTTTGTTTTGCAGGAGTGTATGTAGTTTTAGGATTGAAAGGTTTGTATGCTCCCTGCATACACTTCACAATCAGTTATCTCACACACTTTTTTGGGCTCTATACCCGAGCCTATGCCAACCAAAGGATAGGGGGTTTCTTGACATTGTCATGAGGGGCTTCATGCTCACTTGATAGTTGTTGGGACACCACTCAGATCGTTACTGGCTTTATGGGTCAATCATATTGAGAGGGTTCATCCCTACTTGTGGTTGATTCGAAATTCGGATCCTTGTCCATGGACAGGGGCAATCTGGGGACCATGACTATTAGAAGTCTAGATCCACCATGAATGTGTGCACGAATAGTTGAACTTAGCAAACACCCAAATTAGGGTTTTGGCCTTAGAACTCCCTATTTATTAAGTTCAACCCTGTTAGGACAATGGGAGCATGCTTCTTTCATCCTTTCACTTTGCACTTCTTTATGCTTTACTTTAAACTAGTTAATCTTACATCAAAACATTGTCACATTACATTTAGGATTAGCCATTACATCCTCTCCAACTTGGTCATGATTTGTATTTTTTTTAGGTGTTTAGGCATCCATGATGTAGATACGCATTCCATTAATTACCACATGCATTCATTTTATCATATCTTATTCTTTTCATAATTTACTCTTTCATCAAAATTAGTAGGCTTGTGCATTATCATTTTCTTAGGAAAGCATCTCATATTCTCAAATAGGAGCATGTCCCTTTTCTTTCTTGTATTTTCTTTTTATCTTTTTAGTTTTACTCATTTATCTTTTTCTTTCCCACAGTGGTCTTTTGATTGTCAATAAGGCAAAAGTCATCATCAGTTCAAAGCAAATGGAAGCATTACAAATGAACACTAGCAATGCACATGATTGGAAAAGGAATATTAGAGTTACAGTGACTGATAATGAGCTAAAGCAAGTAAAGAAAATAGTTCAGTTGATGCCTCGTGAAGTCCGGTCATCTTTCAAGGATACATATGGGCATATATTGGACCTGTTACTTATCCCAATAGAAGCACCAGCATTGAGCGCTCTCTCACAGTTTTGGAATCCTTCTCTTTGCTATTTTGAACTACCTGATTTTGATACGACACCAACTATAGAGGAGTACATGGTTATGATAAGGCTGCCAGTTCGAGAAAGATTTGGTGTGTATCTCTATCAGGGGCATTACATCAGTAAAGAAAAGATTGCCAAAATAATTGGAGTTGAAGCAAATCGAATGGAAATGGAAGTAAGGGGATCCACTCAAGGAATCAAGAGGAGTTTTCTTGAAGCCCATCTGCAAATGTTGGCCCGACAAGGAGATTGGGACTTCTTCAACCAAACATTGGCATTGACTATTTATGGACTGGTCCTATTCCCATTCACACCAGATGTTGACCAGGCTGCCATGGATGTGTTTTTCAAATTCGAGACACAAGGCATGAATCCTGTTCCGGCAATATTGGCAGATACTTTTCTTTCCTTGGGGATTTGTCTCAAGAAAAATGGTGGTAGATTACGGTGTTGTTTGCCAATGTTATATGTTTGGTTCATGACTCATGCATATGCCAATAATCGCATGGGCCTTTTTCCTGATCCATTTGGAAGCTTCCTGTCACACCCTAGTAATTAACCAAATACACCTAGGTTGAATCTGATTAATGACTAGACTTTACTCCTTGCTTTGGTTCTTTCTTCATAATTTGAAAATACTTAGTGAAATTACGAGCCATTTTTTTTTAAAAAAAACATAATTAAAAACGTGAGCTGAGTACAACGTGAACGAGTAAGCGGAGTATAATAAGACGTTTAAGAATATATCACATCATATCACTTTGGCTCCGTCATATAACATCCATAAGCACATTATAACATATATTTACATACAATAACCTCACTCAAAGGGTGGGTTATGATCATACATCATTGTCTTATGCAAACCCATAAAAGAAAATATACATAAGGAAATACATGCCCCTAAACTAGATAACCCCATAAGCCGGGAAGGTTATCCTAAAACTAGGGTGCATGAACACACATAAATCTACTAAGAACCTTCTATGGCCACTATCCTGGAAATAGGGGAATAAATCCTATCCACTGATGAGCTCCCTCGGGAGGGGACACACGAGATGCACCAGGCTGGGGTCGCATGGACGGCCTTCTTGCTAACCTCGGCTGAACAACTATTTCCTCACTACCCTCTCTTACACGTGTGGGAGTAGGAGCAGAGCTCTCAGAATATACATGAGTAGGAGTGTCCTCTGAAGGATCAGTTTCAAAATATCTCGTCTCGGGAACATACTCTGGAAATCCATGGACAGCAGATGAAGCGGGATAAGAACGTAACATCCTTTCATCAAGTGGACATGCATGTTCGAAAACCATTTCATCGCCATAGGGAGAAGTAGGAGAAAATCGATAACTAGGGACAGGATGTGCAAATGGACGACCTATGTAAATAAAAACATGAACTGCGCACCTCCCTTCAAAATGATACGAGCGATACACCGGATCATAGTGGAATTCCCAAGTAGGGGTATCAACAAACAGGACGAATGTCGCCATTTGAATCTGGAGACAATGACGGAAATAAAGAAAAGGGAGTGAGAATCTTGCTAAAGAATTCTTAGTAGGGTACCTCCTTCTATAGTGTCATCATCAAAGTCCCCAGGAACCTCGGGATTATTCTAAAATAGTGAGCATGCAAAGATTCATTTTATGTTCGGACAAATACTTAACCGAGGTTCGTCAATTTTTAATCATGCGTCTTATAATGCATCATAATCTTAACATGTCATATTTACAATGAACTTTTCCTTTATCATTACATCATATTCCTCATCATCATTATCAAAATAACATGCATAAAAGAACGTCATATAATATTAGCTACACATGGACACAGTGCACATATTTCATTTCTTTAGTGCCTTAGGTGACTTAAAATCTTATCATCATCATTATTTTCCTTGGGCCACCCTATACTCCACCCTTTTGGGAGTAATTTAGGTTATGAGCTCATACTTTACTAGTCGTCACTAGCATATACTTATCCCTTTTGATAAGCTAAAGTCCCGACTCTACCCTTTTGAGAGAACGGGTTAGGGGGCTAAAATCACCTTTTCACCACCTATAGTCTGATGGTTCCAAAGGATCATTTTCTTATAAGTTTAAGTCACCATTAAATCTTTGCATGTTATATCACAATACAATTCATAAACATCATAGCATTTTCTCATTTATAGTCTTAAGTTAGAATAATATATATCATCTATAATCATGCATCTGGGAGATTCCCAGGAAAGAGAGGTGGGTCACAATGGACACGCTTAAATAACAAGTCTTTCCATAGCCAGAACCTTTCCAAATTACACTTTTACAATGATACACTTTCTTCTAGCAACAAAGGTAAATTTTACATAATAAAGAATATTTCATGCATAAGCATTCTTATTATTTGCAACAGCAACTGTAACATGCAAGCCAGGAAATCATTCAATGATATCAAGTACTTAATAAGCATCCAATACTTACATAGAATTATCAATTATAGAACTAATTAGTTATGCACCTAAGGGATTTATTACCATTCTTACGATTATTTATAGGCCTTAAGAACACTATTAAATCAAATGGGGTAGCATAGGTAGTAAGTTGTTCCTAAGGTTTTACGGTATGCTAGAAGTTATGTTTTAAATCCTTTCTTGTTACCAGCTTTACCTATGATGCTGAAATTAGTTACTAAACCAATTACGAATCATTCTCCCTTATTTAAACATAATAAAACCTGGTTCTTATCGTTGCTAAAGATTTTGGATAGAATGTATAAATTTCATTCCCTAGAGTTCTAGAAATCTTGTTTTTATGGTTTTCTAGTTGCTAAGTTCATTTTTAGTGTTCGGGATCAATCTTAGTCTAATTGATACCAAATTTTTCGTGGGTAACTAATCCTAGACAGAATTATAACATACTAAAATAGATTTGGCATTGGCTAAACTTAAAGAGGTCAAAAACTAGGTAAATTCTAGTTCTTCGATTGTTCTAGGGAGCTAGTTTTATCTCTAACATGCAGTGAATCATTCTCTTAACAATAAACCATAATTATCACAACTTCAAACATATCAAATCATTATCACACATTGATACTAAACTCAGATCAGTGGCCGAATCATGAACCTTATGTAATTACATAGAATCATATTTTAAGTGCATATAAAATACTAGTTCCCCGTAAAATCCTTGCAAAGTCTTAAAACTCATTTAGAAACTAGTTCTTTTGTCAAATTTGGGAGGATCTTCACAATTAAAATTCTCACATAAGATAAAAGGAGTAAGTCTTGAGCTTTAGAGATTTAGGTGACATCTTAGAATTATAAACATGCTATGCAACCTTATTTTAATCTTATCTTTATAAGGTGATAGCTTGGAATTATAAACATGATATGCAATTCCACTTCTTTATCTTTAAGATTTAAGGTGATGACTTGAAAATTAAACATGATGCAAGAACTTGAAATATAAACTTGATACAAGAAACTGGAGTGGCGGTAATCCGCACAGGACCAGTAGAGGGAGAAGAGAATATTAAGAAATCGGAGCGACGGTAGTCCGCACAGGACCGGTGAAGGGAGAAGAGAATTATTATTACATCTTTTTAAGCTCCAATCTCAAGACTTTTTAAAGAATAAATTCTTTAACTCCAATAATCATATTTCTTTGCTTGTGATACATGGCCAAGTCTTTGACCTCTAGGATCTTTAGGTGATGGCATAAAATAAACATGCCATGCGTTGATTCTTTTAGCCATTATAAAATAAAGTGAGAGCATAAATTAAATATGAGATGCAACCTCCACTACCAGAAAAATAGCTGTTACCGATGGAATTTACCGACGGATTTTTTGAGTTACCGATGGATAAATTTATTACCGACGGATTTTGTCAACCGGTAATAACGTCGTCGGAAATTATTACCGACGGAAAAAATCCGTCGGAAATTTTTACCGACGGATTTTTTGACGGATTCTTACAAAAAAAATCCGTCGGTAAATTGATTCGCATAGTCGTAAGAAAAAACGTCGGTTGAAATTTTTACCGACGGATTTTTTATTCATTACCGACGGATTTTCTGTCGCTAATTTTTAAGATTTTTTTATATTTTTTAATTTACAGACGGATTTTCCGTCGGTAATATTACCGACGGATTTTTCGTCGGTAATGGTTCAAAATAAAATTTTATATTCTTTTGTTTATTATTTTATCGACGGAAAATCCGTCGGTAATCATAAAATTTGAAATTTTTATTTTTTATTCGTAATATTTACCGACGGAAAATCCGTCGGTAATCAACAAAGTCTGAAATTTTTATTTTTTGGTCTTTATATTTACCGACAGAAAATCCGTCGGTAATCATCCAAAATTTCTATTTTTTAAATTTTTATTTGTCGACGGATCGTCGGTAATATTTTTATTTTATCGACGAAAAATCCGTCGGTAATTTATTTATTTAAAAAAATAAAAATTTAACAATATTTGGATTACCTGATTATTTAAGAATTGATGTTTTGCTTAACAATAATTATAAATACATTTAATAATAACAAATTATAAAAAAAAATACTCAATTAATAAGCATCATAAAGTTCCACCATCGTCGACAAACATAAATACAAATACAACAAAGTGTACAAGCATAAATATAAAGAAGTCAACATATGATAAATAATAAGAAAAACAGAAACTCAAATCAGGAAAAGTCAGCAGCATCGTCAGCATCACCATCGCCGCCACTACCATCATCATCATCATCATCAATGTCTGGTGGTGCAGAAGAGCCTGCTTGCATCTTCTGCCACAAAGACATCATCTCCTTCTTCATTTGCTTTCGTAATCTGATCTCCAAGGCCTTTTCATTGTCTTTAATATTCTTTTTCACCTCCTCCAATTCTCGCTGAGTCGCCGCCTCCTTCTCTTGCATACGATGAAGTTCCGCATTGAGCAAGTGAACTTGCTCGCGGACCTCATCATCATCAGCGGTGGATCCAGCACCTGTAGATGCCCCAGTGACAGAGCCAGTCGATAAACTACTCGCATAAAATGATCCCATGCCGTAGATGCGGTTCTTGTAAGGACCGCCGACTACCTCCTGCCATAACTTGTCGTCATCAAGCGATGGGCATTCTTCACCAGCTGCGATCCTTTGTTCTCGCTGGGTTTTGGCCTCCAGATAGCGCTCATAGGCATGCTATAAAAAAAATGAAAGTAATGACAGTCAAATATATGAAATAATAAATTATGTATATATACAATGAATAAGAGCACAGAACATATATACCCAAATATTCTCTGAGCGAGGATCGACCCACGTCTTCTCTAGCTTGCGCGTGTGAGTCTTTCTGAACAACTCACTCTGTGTAGGTGGCCTCTTCAACTCATTAGTCTGCATTTCGAGTGAAACATGTAAAACATTAGTATGATAAAATATAAGTTTAACAAGAGAAATTAAAAGATGTTTAAAATAATGACTAAACCATCCGGCGACGTGTAGACTCAATACTAGCAGAACCACCACAATGAAAGGAGCCACCCTTATGCGACGCTCGGCTCTCCTTAGCCTTCAAAGACTTCGCTTTGAACTTGTCACCTCTCCAGTATTGCCACAAATAGTCCAGGCTAGCCTGAGTCATCCACCTGGGGTTCTCATCCCGCCGCTCCCGAATGTCGATGTACATGTCTTGCAACCTATGAGCTGCCTTGGATTTGAAGCACTTAAACATAAACTCTTCATCTTTGGGATGGATGATGAAGTGGCTCTACGCATGAAAATAAACAAAAAAAAAGGTAATTGAAAATATTTTTAAAGTAAATCACACATTTCATAATAATTATTTCATGAACCTTCCACTCAAGAAACCAGCGCTCCTTCTCAGACTTCGATAACTTGCCGAATGACTCAATCGGCCGTTCATATAATTTTTGGATGGTGTGTGTCACCTCATGCATGGCCGCTGTGTTTGGCTCCCAACTGCTTGGCAAAAAGTACAAAACATCGAAGTGAGCATGTCAAGAAATTGTTCAAATTGTTACATGATTTATAAGAAATTGAAAAATTAATTAACTTACTTGTCACGGACACGTATAAGCTTTATCCGATTATCTGCTGTGGATCCATGTCCTGATTGCCCCGCCGAGGCACCACCTACTGCCCCGCTTTCGGCACCCCCTTCTGAGTCATGTGTGGGGGTGACCATAGGATCTGCCAATGGTGATAAAGGTGGAGGTGAAGGCACTACTTCGGTCACACGCCCAGGAGTAGGTATCATAGTAAACTCCCCATGGGCATGGGCTGGTGGCATGGAAGGGATAGAAGTGGAGGTGTGAGCGGCTGTGGTGGATGCTTGAGTGGGAGGATTGATTGTTTGATTGTTTGGGACACCCTTCCCTTTGCCCTTATTTTTGAGTTTAGGTGCCATATCTGAAAAAGATTCAACAACGTATGAAAAATCAATTCATAGTATAATAATTTAAAATGAAAAAAAGTAATAAATTGAGGTTGGACACATCACATTTAATCTGAAAGTTGAGGACTATCTTCATCATTCTCAGTCTCAACATCATCCTCAAACTCATCTTCCTGGTCCTCCCCATCCTCCTCATCACTACCATCACTTTCGTTGCTTTCACTCACTAATTGATCACTAGAAGAGTGAATTATCTGAACATCGCCTGAATCAGAACGTAAGGTTGGCAATGTTCCCGTATCAACAACTACCTGAGAGGGAATTGGGTCATTCACTTGATAAGCATCGTTAGGTAGTTCTTCAACCTCAACTCGACCCCTAGGTTTAGTTTTCATGACCATCTTCCAATCCTTTCTACACTTTCCGGGGTATGGTGCATAATATACCTGTCTTGCATTCTGGGCAATAATGAAAGGATCATATACAGCATATCTCTTAGTATGATTCACCTCAGTAAGTTTATATTGATTGTGTGTGCGTGTTCCGTCAGGACGTCTGAGGTCGTACCAATCACAGCCGAACAACACTACCAATTTTTGAGGTCCATCACCTACATATTCAATCTCCAGTATTTGTTTGATTACTCCATACCAATCACTCTCCCCACTGCCTGCATCCCCTCTGACACATACCCCACTATTGTTTGTAGCTTTCCCTTGGCCCCATTCAAATGTATGAAACTTATATCCATTCACATAATACATTGGCCAACTATTTGCTTTGTTAGCAGGACCCCAAGCCAAACTTTGTAAATAAGGACATGTTACATTATTGTTTTTATCAAACACCTACATGAATAATTGAACTTCAAACATCAGCACAAAAGATGACAACTAGAACATGTGTATGAATTTTGGATCAAATGGTTACTAAATAATTAGATTACATACAAAGGATCTGAACCATGCTGGAAATTGTTCAAGGGTGTGTCGCTCATCAACTTGTTCAAAATACCTGTAAATTAAACATTGCAGGTAAAATAAGATTTGATGCATGACAGTGTATCAACAATTGAAAGTGATACATTGATCAAACTTACGTCTTAAATGGTTGTACTTCATCACAGTTGATTAAGATATGCAAATGCGCAAAGATGTTTCTCTCTCTCGATAGCCAATGTGCCTTGGACTTTCCAGCAGCACGTCCTGGCTGATTGAATATAGATAAAGTATATTGAATTGAACTTTCACCCCCATCATCATTCCAACCAACCCTTGTTCGTCTAGACTGAACATGAGACTCAAAGTAATAGGAACAAAAGAAAGACATCTCCTTTGAGATATATGCCTCACATATGGAACCTTCTACTTGAGCTCTATTTTTCACAGTTCTCTTGAAACTTCCAATATTTCGTTCAAACGGATACATCCATCTATATTGAACCGGCCCACACATTCGTGCTTCGTATGCCAAGTGTATGGGCAAGTGTTCCATAGAATCAAAGAAACCGGGAGGAAATATTCTCTCTAATTTGCACAGAATTATAGGGATGTTTCTCTCCATAATTAGGAGATCTTCAACCCTCAAAGTGGACGAGCATATGTCTCTAAAATATTGACTCAACTCAGTCAATGGCTTCCAAACAGGGAGAGGTAATTCTCTAAATGCAATAGGAAGTAAACACTCCATAAATACATGACAATCATGACTCTTCATACTAAAAAATTGTCCTTGTGCAACATTAGCACATCTACCTAAATTTGAGGCATAACCGTCAGGCATCCTTAACTCTTGCATCCACTTACACACAGCTTGTTTCTACACAGAAGTTAGTGTGTAATTGGCCTTCGGCTTACATACACGACCGTCTGGCAACTTCTGTAAACTCAACTCAGGTCTCTTGCAATACTCAACCAAATCTTTTCTTGCTTTCACATTGTCCTTAGTCTTATCAGTGTCCATCACAGTATTTATGATGTTATCACACACATTTTTTTCCACATGCATTACATCAATACAATGACGAACTAGATTATCACCCCAATAAGGCAGCTCCCAAAATATACTTTGTTTGGTCCAATTATGTTCTACCCCATATCCTGGCAATCGTATGGATTTTCCCAGTTCCGTTATCTTTGGAAAGTCTCTAACTCGGTGCCAGACTTGGTTACCACTAAGCCTCACAGGAGGCTCATCACGTTCAACAGTCTTTTTTTTAAATGCATCCTTCTTACCCCTAAATTCATGATCAAGATCCAAAAACCTCCTGTGACAATCAAACCATGAGTTTTTTCGACCATGTTTCAATGTAAACGCCTTTGTGTCCTCCATACATACTGGACATGCCAATTTTCCCTGCGTCATCCAACCAGATAACATTCCATAGGCCGGAAAATCATTGATAGTCCACATCAATGCTGCCCTCAACAAGAAATTTTGCTTCATAGAAATATCATAAGTTTGTACACCCGAATACCATAGCTCTTTAAGTTCATCAATCAATGGTTGGAGATAAACATCAATCTTGGCTTTGGGATTATCGGGACCAGGGATTATACAAGTTAGAAACATGTAAGGATCTTTCATGCACATTTCAGGAGGCAGATTGTAAAGTGTAACAACAACAGGCCAGCAGGAATAAGGTTTGCTAAACTGATTATTCGGAGTAAATCCATCTGCACAAAGCCCCAACCTAATATTCCTAGGATCCGCAGCAAAATCAGGATAAGTTTGATCAAAGTGTTTCCAGGCTTCACCGTGGGAAGGGTGGGTCATGACACCATCATTTCTCTTATTCTCAAAGTGCCATCTCATGTGAGGTGCTGAACTCATTGAAGCATACAACCTCTTTAACCTTGGAATTAGGGGCAAATAGTGCATTCTTTTGTAAGGGGCATCCTTATATCTTCCATTCCCAGATCTTTTTGGTTTAAACCTAGGGTTTTCACAAAATTTGCATTCGGTTAGGTCTATATCATCTTTGTAGTACAACATACATCCCTTCAAACAACAATCTATTTTTTCTGATTTTAGCCCAAGTTTTGAAACTAATTTCTTAGCCTGATAGAAATCCTTTGGAATAGAACTAGATTGTGGACTAATTTCACGCATCAATGTTGCCCACTGGTCAAATGAATTTTGACTTTGGTTTGCTTCTGATTTTATAGCTAACATCCTAACCGCTAGAGACAACTCCGAGTGAACACACCCTTCCCATAGAGGAACCTTCACAGCCTCCAATATAGAGAAAAACTTCTCAGCCTCGGCATTAGGAGCCTCGACAGAAGGTTCATAATCTGCATGAATTTGAGGACCAACAGCATCATAAATCATTTCCTCATATCGCCTAGAATTATCCTCCCAATTAACATTTCCCGTGACATGCTCACCAATATTAACTCTACTTGAACTACCTATAACATAGGCATTTTCAACACTAGCATGTTCAAAATTTTGTGTGGCAACTTCCCCATGCATAATCCAAACCCAATAATCCGTCATAAAACCATCCTTATATAGGTGATACCTAATGGTATCCATATCAAAATATTTCCTACATTTACACCTAGCACAGGGACACCTAACTTTCTGCTCATTCATAAATTGAACTGTCTGACAAGCCACCCTTATAAATTGTTCAACTCCCGCGTAAAATTCAGGTTTGATTCCCCCTCGACTGGGGTGCACCCTATCATACATCCATAGTCTGTTTGTGGGAATCATGGTTCTTGCCTGTGTAATTTTACCTAACAAATTCATTTAAAGATTCAAAAGTTAAAATCTTAATTAAAATTTTGAAAATAAAAATCTTTTAAGTAAATGGATTGTGGTCTTTAACTTCACAAAATATCTTCCAGTCTTTAATTTTAAAAAAAAAATTGATAGAACCTCCCCTTAAATTAACACATCCCAGGAAATTGATTTCAATATACATGTATATCAATCCAGTCAAATAAAGTTCACAAACAATCAAACAAACATTTAAAGATCCTAAAACCGTTCTAGAGCACCCCCTTATAACATCACAACATGCATTCCCTGCAATCTCCGCATACACAATCAATCTCCACAGCAAACAACGCAAACAAGTCGGGGAAGGACCTCTACGCCCTTCCCCCCAGTCATGCAATCCCAATTTCCTACAACTCTAACTTATAAATCATAAGTCTCTATCCTAACAAAAATATAATTAAATGAGGAGAAGAAACAATTACTTACCTCAGAATTCTCGGATGGTCCTTATATATGGCTTAGTAGCTCTTTGAATGAATTCTTCTCTTTGTGCCTAACAGAAGTAATGACCTTCAGGGAGCTCCTGAAATTAGTCATGCATAATTAAAATTGTTATATCAACAGTGAAACAATAAAGGAATTAACATTTCTTGACTATATTGCATGGAATTAACACTTCATAGTGAGGAAACGCTATAAACTAGTAAATAATTCTATCTAATAACTAAATTATTTTCAATTCTAAAGTGAAAGTGTTCTAAACAAAAAATCCAAGGTAAGCTTTTCATTATTATTATGAACAAAATATCAATCATTAGCCCACTCATAGTGTCTTTCTCATTTGTCATGTTTTTTCACAAAGGTTTAACTGTGACTAAAATTTAGTGATGAAATATTTAGCGAGAATGAATAAATCTATCTCTATCTATGTTTGAAGAGGCAATGTTTGAAATTACTTAAGATAAGTTGTTCATGCAAATACAGGAAAAGAATAATGGATAAAAAGCTAGAAATAGAGTTAAGGAAGTGAGAAACAGAGGCTTACAGGAGGCGGTCTCCCCGGCTGCGAACAGGAGGCGCGGTGTCGCCGGCGGCAAGCAGGAGGCGCGGCGTGGGTGGCGGCGAGCGAGCCGCGGCGAAGGCGAGTCACCGGACGAGGTCGGCCGGAGGAAGCGGCGATGCCGAGCGAGTGGCCGGCCGGCAAGCGAGGCGCGGCGTGGGTGGCGACAGCCGCAGATCTTTGGGCGAGTCGCTGGACGGGGCTGGGCGGCCGGGAGGAAGAGGCGACGCGCTTCGGAGCAGCTGGCCGGGCGGAAGGGCGACGCGACGCGAGGCGCGATCGGCGATCCGGGCGGAAAGGCGACGCGAGGGGCGGTCGGCTGGCCTGGCGGAAGGGCGACGCGACGCGAGGGGCGGTCGACGGGGCGCGGTCGGCGGTCGGCGGTCGACTGTAGACGGTCGGCGGTCGGGCGGCGGACGCGGTTGGTCAGGCGGCGGTCCCAGGTGCTGCAGAGAGAGATGAGAGTGGAGAGGAAGTATGTTTGAGAGTTGAGTGTTGAGAGTATATGATATAACATTACCGACGGATTTTCAAATTACCGACGGAAAATCCGTCGGTAACTATAAAAGATAAAAAAGAAATTCAAATATTTATTAAATAATCAATTATAGAACTAATTAGTTACTAAACCAATTATGAATCATTCTCTTAACAATAAACCATAATTATCACAACTTCAATCATATCAAATCATTATCACACATTGATACTAAACTCAGATCAGTGGCCGAATCATGAACCTCATGCAATTACATAGAATCATATTTTAAGTGCATATAAAATACTAGTTCCCCGTAAAATCCTTGCAAAGCCTTAAAACTCATTTAGAAACTAGTTCTTTTGTCAAATTTGGGAGGATCTTCACAATTAAAATTCTCACTTAAGATAAAAGGAGTAAGTCTTGAGCTTTAGAGATTTAGGTGACATCTTAGAATTATAAACATGCTATGCAACCTTATTTTAATCTTATCTTTATAAGGTGATAGCTTGGAATTATAAACATGATATGCAATTCCATTTCTTTATCTTTAAGATTTAAGGTGATGACTTGAAAATTAAACATGATGCAAGAACTTGAAATATAAACATGATACAAGAAAGCTGGAGCGCGGTAATCCGCACAGACCGATAGAGGGAGAAGAGAATATTAAGAAACCGGAGCCGCGTTAGCCCGCACAGGACCAAGAGAGGAGAAGAGAATTATTATTACATCTTTTAAGCTCCAATCTCAAGACTTTTTAAAGAATAAATTCTTTAACTCCAATAATCATATTTCTTTGCTTGTGATACATGGGCAAGTCTTTAAGCTCTAGGATCTTTAGGTGATGGCATAAAATAAACATGTCATGCGTTGATTCTTTTTAGCCATTATAAAATATAGTGAGAGCATAAATTAAATATGAGATGCAACCTCTTAATTATCTTGAAAGATTAAGTGATGACTTGAAACATAAACATGAAATACAAGCTTGGAATTTAAACATGAGAAATGCAAGTTCATTTATTCATTCTTGAAAATTTAGTGATGACATAGAAGGTAAACATGGTTATGCAAAGCATAAACTTAATCATGGATGCAAATTCATTTTGTTTCTTTACTAGAGCTCCTTCAAGACTTTAAAAGAATTATAAATTCAACCCAATACATATCTTAACAAGAAATAAAACATAAAAGAAAAAAAAATACATCTTTCAAGTTCTAAACTAAAAATCTTTGTTTTAGCATCATAAAGCATTATTCTTTAAGGTTTTGCATCAAGTGGAATTTTCACGCTTTAGAGGCCTAACTTGTGATGGATTTACAACCCACCCTCAAGGTCCTCATCATCAAGCCATCATCTTAGTTCCACCTAGGCCATATGGTTGAATTGGTTAAAGAAAAATTGAAGAGGAAAACCAAAATGAAAAGCTAAGGCAAGTTCATAATTTCATCATTTTGAGCTAAAAACACAACTCCTCAAAGCATAGAAATAAATTTAGAAACTACTCCCTACCTAATCTGAGTTGAAGAAGAGGAAGAGAACTTGATTTCTTGAAGTGAAATAACACAAAATCTCTTTGAAAAATTGAAGAAAGAATTCAGCCAAAGAGGAGGAAGAAAGAAAGTTTTTGGTGCTCCTAAAAACTAGTTATGAACCAAGCATTCCAAGACCACTCAAGCAAGCCTATTTATAGAAGATTTTGAGGCTTCTAATTGGCCAAAATGAGGAGGTAGTTGTCAGAATTTTTCAGGAGTAATAATGGAGGAAAAATCATTTTAGACAAAGTTGTATGAAATTAAGGAATTATGTCTCTTATGGTGACATTTTGGCATTTTGTTTTAGTGCAACTTTTGGAAATAATTCAGCTGCATAATGGCATCAATAATTTCGTGCATTACAGCCCAAAGAAGTGAAATTTGTGTGTTCCATGCATTATTTAGGTGTAGGCAAGGTATTCATGTAATTTAGAGAATTTACGGTTAAGGGCTTAAGTGAATTAGTAAGCAATTTGGGTGTTTTGAGCAATTTTGGGTTCTAATCAATCTAAATACATAATTTTGAATCTAGATTAATATTTAGAATTTAATAAGCTTTAATTTGAGCCTAATATTGCTTAGGTTTCGTATATGAATCGAAAATCCCGAAATTCGCAAAGCGCCCAAAAGCAGGGCAAAATCGTACTTTCACTTAAAAGCGCCCAAGGCCACCCGAGCTTAACCAATGGTTAATCATGGCTTAAAAACACATTTTAAAACATTTTAGTGAGGTTCGGCTCGATCGGCACGCACATCGGAGTTAAAACAAGTTGAGGCGTTTTGGTGTTTTCGTGCGTCGGAACTCAAAATTGAGATTCTTCTGCTCTATTAACACACATAACACAAACAATCCCTTATTATTCTCAAAACATCCCCTTGAGAATATGTGGGGCCCACAATCCTCATTTTCGAGCAAAATAACTTGAGGACATTTTGGTCATTTTATACGTCTGAAATTCGGGATTTGCGACTCGCATGAATCGTTCCTAACCTCTCTTCTAATGTTATATTCCTTTATTGAGGATTGTTCGGCCTCAAATCTTATGTAATAATTACCTACGGTAATTCAGTAATTGAGTAATTTCTAATGACAGTAAAAATTACAGTAAAAATTGGGGCGTTACATTACTCCCCTCCTTAAAAGAATTTCGCCCCGGAAATTCGTTACCTGAGAACAACTCGGGGTATTGTGGTTTCATGTTTGATTCGACCTCCCATGTAAGATCTTCGGTTTCACCTGTCCCATGCTACTTTGACCAGGGTACATTTTGTTCCTTAACTGCTTAACTCCTCGGTCGACGATTCTCGTGGGTAGTAAGTTAAATGTCAGGTTATCTCTTAATTGTACATGTTCTGGCTCTAGTACATGACTCGGGTCAGATTGATACTTTCTTAACTGAGAGACATGGAAAACATCATGAAGGTTGGATAGACTCGGGGGTAGGGCTATACGGTAGGCTACAGGTCCTACTTTGGTAAGGATTTCAAACGGACCAAGAAATCTGGGGCTCAATTTTTTTACTTTTATTGCTCGGCCTATGCCTGTGGTGGGGTTGATCCTTAGGAACACGTGGTCCCCTTCTTGAAAATCTAGCGGTTTTCGCCGCTTGTCCGCATAGTTTTTCTGTCGACTTTGAGCAGTAAGAATCTTATCCCTAATCTTTTTGATTTGTTCCGTTGTTTCCCTCACAATATCAGGTCCAAGTAAACTTTGCTCTCCGGTTCATACCAACATAAGGAGATTGACATTTCCGTCCATAGAGGGCCTCATACGGTGCCATACCGATACTTGCATGATAAGCGTTGTTATATGCAAATTCAATAAGTGGCGTGTACTTATCCCAACTTCCTTTGATGTAAAACACATGTCCTTACCATATCGTCGAAGCCTTGGATAGTTCTTTCAGATTGAGCGTCTGATTGGGGGACATAGGGCGTGCTTAGACACGACTTTGAACCAAATGCCTTTTGAAAGGCTCCCCAAAATCGCTGACGTAAATCGCAGATCTCGGTCGGAGATTATCGACGACGGCACCCCATGTAACCTCACTATCTCCTGAATATATAATTGTGCTAACCTATCCAAGGAATAAGTCACCTTAATAGGTAAAAAGTGGGCTGACTTTGTCAATCGATCCACGATTACCCATATGGTATCATGATTCATTTGGGTCCTTGGTAATCCAGTCACAAAATCCATGGAGATACTATCCCACTTCCACTCAGGGAACGTCAGAGGATGCACCATTCCGCAGGCTTTTTGGTGTTCAATCTTCACCTTTTGACACACCAAGCACTTACTCACCCATGTGCACACATCTTTCTTCATTCCAGGCCACGAACATCTTCTTCAAATCTTGATACATCTTGGTGGCACCAGGATGAAGGGTAAAATGGCTCTTATGGGCTTCCTCCAAAATATCCTTTCGGAGGCCACCACTAGCAGGTACACATATTCGACCTTTAAACCTCCACAAATCGTCCATTCCTTGGGTAAAACCTATCAACTTTCCTGCCTTCACTGGCCCTAAAGTCTCTTGAAACTCAGCATCGTCCCCTTGAGCTTGAACAATCCTTTCTTTGAACTCACTTGTCACTCTAAGATGACAAGCTCGATGCCCTTAGTGGTCAAAGTCATTCCTAGGTTTAAGTCCCTAAATTGCTCAATCAATTCAACCTCCTTCACCATCAAACGGGACACTTGTAAGGACTTCCTACTCAAAGCATCAGCTACTACATTAGCTTTACCAGGATGATAGTTCAATCCAAAATCATAATCTTTCAAGAACTCCATCCATCGCCTTTGCCTCATGTTTAGCTCTTTTTGATCAAAGAGATATTTCAAACTCTTGTGATCGGAAAACACCTCAAACTTAACTCCATATAAATGGTGTCTCCAAATCTTTAGAGCAAACACGACGGCTGCTAACTCAAGGTCATGGGTAGGGTAGTTTGCCTCATGTGCCTTGAGTTGTCTTGATGCATAGGCCACCACTTGCCTATCTCGCATCAATACACAACCTAAACCCTTTTTTGAAGCATCACAATACACCTCGAAAGGCACATTGGGGTCGGGTAACACTAAAGCGAGGGTCGAGGTTAGCTTGTGTTTTAACTCTTGAAAGCTCTTTTCACACTCAGGGTCCATGAAAAAGGGTGTTCTTCCTAGTCGACTTGGTCAAAGGTAGGAAATCTGGGAAAATCCTTGATAAATCGACGGTAATAACCGGCTAAACCCAAAAAGCTCCTTACTTCAGTTACAGTGGTTGGTCTTTCCCAGTTTACTACCGCTTCTACCTTACTAGGATCTACAGCAATTCCTTTCTTAGATACTACATGCCCTAAAAATTGCACCTTATCCAACCAAAACTCACACTTGGAAATCTTGGCATATAGTTTCTTTTCCTTCAAGATCTCTAGTACTATGGTTAGGTGGCATTCATGCTCTTCATGGGTCTTAGAATATATGAGAATGTCATCTATAAAGACAACTACAAACTGATCTAAATAGGGTCGAAAGATCCTATTCATGTAATCCATAAAAATAGCTGGAGCATTAGTTAACCCAAAGGACATTACTGCAAACTCAAAATGGCCGTGTCAGTGCGAAAGGCCGGTTTAGGTATGTCTTCATCTCTCACTCTAATTTGATGGTAGCCTGACCTCAAATCTATCTTAGAAAACACTACCGCACCTTTCAGTTGGTCCATCAAATCATCGATCCTAGGCAGAGGATACTTGTTTTTCACCGTTACTTTATTCAAGTGCCTATAATCTACACACATCCTCATACTCCCATCCCTTTTCTTTACAAACAACACAGGGCTCCCAAGGTGATGCACTAGACCTAACAAACTTTTTCTCCAATAAATCTTCCAATTGAGTTTTTAACTCGGTCAATTCTAATGGGGACATCCTGTATGGGGCTATGGATATAGGTCCCACTTTTAAGCAACTCTATGGAAAATTCTATCTCTCTCTTGAGGAAACTCGTATCTCATCTGGAAATACTTGGGATAATTTCTTACTATTGGTATCTCATCGATACTTTGCTCAAAGTCTACATCACTAGTGGCTAAGAAAATGTAACCTTTACTCTCACCCTTACCACAGTCCATTTCCACAAAGAGCTTATGTAAAGACTTATGGGTTTCTTAGGTTCAATAGGAATAGGAAGAAAAGTGATGGTTTTCTCATAACAGTTTAACAATACACGGTTGGCCTCAAGCCAATCCATGCCAAGAATCACATCTAAACCTCGCATGGGTAAGCAAATAAGATCTAAAACAAAGGATCTATTATCTATAATAAAACTATAATCTAAACAACATTTACAAGTCCTAACGGGTTTTCCAGTCGCGGTAGAAACAATAAGGTCAAAAGGAAGCTCAGTCATAGGTAAATTAAGGTTTTTAACACATGAATGGGAGATAAAAGAATGAGAAGCGCCAGAATCATATAGTACAATTAAGTCTTTACCATGCATATTACCCTTACCTTCCACGAGATTTCGTGACTTCGTTGTTTCTTCAAAGATTAACGATAAATACCCTTCCCTGGTATTGTGGCTTGGGATTGGGGCTTGGCGGGTTCCTTTCCGTGCATTCTCGGGAGTAATGACCTGGTTTTCCACACCGATAGCACACGTTTGTTCCGGCTCGACATGGCATGCTCCCATGATTCTTGCCGCACTTGGGACATTCCATGGATGGCGCAGGCCGTGGAGGTACTGCTGGACCTCTTTGTGGTGCTTTCCCTTTATTGTTGTTATTGTTGTTGTTGTGATTGTTCTTTGGGGTTATTGTTGTAGCGGTTGTTATTATAGCGATTGTTGTTGTTTGGCCTTCCTTGTTGAAAATTTCTTTGTGTCCCTTGTGGTCTTGATTGAGGCGGAAATGGAGGTCGATTCTGCCTCTTGAACTGGTGACCTTGAGGTGTCAACTTTTTGGTAATATTATCTCGACTTTGGGGTGTTTAGTTTTCTCGACCTTCTTCAATAATCCGACATTTGTTAACTAGGGTAGAGAAATCCCTAATCTCCAAATGTGCAATCGCCACATTAAGTTCCGCCTTCAACCACGACTCGTATTTAATGCATTTCCAAGACTCATCAGATTTCCTTGGTACATTCTTGAGAACTTAATGAGTTCTTCAAATCTGGCGGTGTCTTGGGCCATATTCATATTCCTGGACAAGTTGCATGAATTCAATGTCCTTGGCATTTCTAACTGACTGAAAGTACTTTTCATAAAAATGGACCTTGAATAGTTCCCAATCAATGTCCACATCGGTCGTCTCAGGAGTCTTCGAACACCGCCCACCGTAAACGGCATCACCCTCAAGCATATGAGTAGCGAAGGTGACCTTTGCTCCTCCGAGCATGGGACTACAGCAAAGACCTTCTCAATATTCCGAATCCATTCATCCTGCAATATTTGGATTCGGTGTCCCCTTGAAAACCGGTGGGTTTGCCTTACGAAACTCCCCAAAGCAGGCATGTTCAGAATCTCATGTCGCCGATTCATATTGGCTTGACGATCCTGATCCATTCGTTCCATCATCATTCTCATGGTCCTTGCTACGTCAGCGGAGTGCTTGGCTGTCTCGTTGTCGTGATTATTTTGTGTCTTTGCGCTCTAGTCCATTGTCGACGTGCCATTGGTCCCTATACACACAAAACAAAGAACACCGAGGTGATCGGGCCCAATATTCCATGCAAAGTGAGCAAGTTACCATGGCACTTTCAACATACAAGAGTCATGTATTTCTACTCCCCAAGCTCATCCTAATGATAAACATCTACACATGACGTCACTAACGTATTATGCTTTAGAAGCATTGCTACTCCAATCCTCGGGCTCCATGAGAATCGAATCGCTCTGATACCAAAATGTAACACCTAGTAATTAACCGGATACACCTAGGTTGAATCGATTAATGACTAGACTTTACTCTGCTTTGGTTCTTTCTTCATAATTTGAAAATACTTAGTGAAATTACGAGCCTTTTTTTTTTAAACACATAATTGAAAACGTGAGCGAGTACAACGTGAGCAGTAGCGGAGTATAATAAGGCGTTTAAGAATATATCACATCATATCACTTAGGCTCCATCATATAACATCCATAAGCACATTATAGCATATATTTACATACAATAACCTCACTCAAAGGGTGGGTTATGTTCATACATCATTATCTTATGCAAACCCATAAAAGAAAATATACTTAAGGAAATTCATGCCCTAAACTAGATAACTCCATAAGCGGGAAGGTTATCCTAAAACTAGGGTGCATGATCACACATAAGTCTACTAAGAACCTTCTATGGCCACCGTCCTGAAAATGGGGAATAAATCCGATCCATCGATGAGCTCCCTCGGGAGGACACCACGAGATGCACCAGTCGGGTCGCATGGACGGCCTTCTCGCTAACCTCGGCTGAACAACTGTTTCCTCACTACCCTCTCTTACACGTGGGAGTAGGGAGCAGAGCTCGAGAATATACATGAGTAGGTGTGTCCTCTGAAGGATCGATCAGAATATCTCGTCTCGAACATACTGAAATCCATGGACAGCAGATGAAGCGGGATAAGAACGTAACATCCTTTCATCAAGTGGGCGTGCATGTTCGAAAACCATTTCATCGCCATATAGGAGAAGTAGGAGAAAATCGATAACTAGGGACAGGATGTGCAAATGGGCGACCTATGTAAATAAAAACACGAATCACAAGACTCCCTTCAAAATGATACGAGCGATGCACCGGATCATAGTGGAATTCCCAAGTAGGGGTATCAACGAACAGAACGAATGTCGCCATTTGAATCTGGAGACAATGACGGAAATAAAGAAAAGGAGTGAGAATCTTGCTAAAGAATTCTCAGTAAGGTACCTCCTTCTACAATGTCATCATCAAAGTCCCAGGAACCTCGGGATTATTCTAAAATAGTGAGCATGCAAAGATTCATTTTAAGTTCGGACAAATACTTAACCGAGGTTCGTCAATTTTTAATCATGCGTCTTATAATGCATCTTATTCTTAACATGTCATATTTACAATGAACTTTTCCTTTATCATTACATCATATTCCTCATCATCATTATCAAAATAACATGCATAAAAGAACGTCATATAATATTAGCTACACATGGACACAAAGTGCACATATTTCATTTCTTTAGTGCCTTAGGTGACTTAAAATCTTATCATCATCATTATTTTCCTTGGGCCACCCTATACTCCACCCTTTTGGGAGTAATTTAGGTTATGAGCTCATACTTTACTAGTCGTCACTAGCATATACTTATCCTTTTGATAAGCTAAAGTCCCGACTCTACCCTTTTGAGAGAACGGGTTAGGGGCTAAAATCACCTTTTCACCACCTATAGTCGATCGTTCCAAAGGATCATTTTCTTATAAGTTTAAGTCACCATTAAATCTTTGCATGTTATATCATAATACAATTCATAAACATCATAACATTTTCTCATTTATAGTCTTAAGCTAGAATAATATATATCAATCTGTAATCATGCATATGGGAGATTCCTGAAAGAGAGGTGGGTCACAATGGACACGCTTAAATACCAAGTCTTTCCTCCTTAGCGAACCTTTCCAAATTACACTTTTACAATGATACACTTTCTTCTAACAACAAAGGTGAATTTTACATAAGAACATTTCATGTATAAGCATTCTTATTATTTGCAACAGCAACTATAACATGCAAGTCAGGAAATCATTCAATGATATCAAGTACTTAATAAGCATCCAATCCTTACATAGAATTATCAATTATAGAACTAATTAGTTACTAAACCAATTATGAATCATTCTCTTAACAATAAACCATAATTATCACAACTTCAATCATATCAAATCATTATCACACATTGATACTAAACTCAGATCAGTGGCGAATCATGAACCTCATGCACTTACATATAATCATATTTTAAGTCCATATAAAATACTAGTTCCCGTAAAATCCTTGCAAAGCCTTAAAACTCATTTAGAAACTAGTTCTTTTGTCAAATTTGGGAGGATCTTCACAATTAAAATTCTCACTTAAGATAAAAGGAGTAAGTCTTGAGCTTTAGAGATTTAGGTGACATCTTAGAATTATAAACATGCTATGCAACCTTATTTTAATCTTATCTTTATAAGGTGATAGCTTGGAATTATAAACATGATATGCAATTCCATTTCTTTATCTTTAAGATTTAAGGTGATGACTTGAAAATTAAACATGATGCAAGAACTTGAAATATAAACATGATACAAGAAAGCTGAGCAAGTGTAATCCGCACAGGACCAGAGAGGGAGAAGAGAATATTAAGAAACCGGAGCGGTAGTCCATACAGACCAAAGAGGAGAAGAGAATTATTATTACATCTTTTTAAGCTCCAATCTCAAGACTTTTTAAAGAATAAATTCTTTAACTCCAATAATCATATTTCTTTGCTTGTGATACATGGGCAAGTCTTTAAGCTCTAGGATCT
This sequence comes from Dalbergia cochinchinensis, assembly GCA_031216125.1. Taxonomy (NCBI): domain Eukaryota; kingdom Viridiplantae; phylum Streptophyta; class Magnoliopsida; order Fabales; family Fabaceae; genus Dalbergia; species Dalbergia cochinchinensis. The sequence goes on from CM062377.1 coordinate 49,625,840, forward strand.
TTAGGTGATGGCATAAAATAAACATGTCATGCGTTGATTCTTTTAGCCATTATAAAATATAGTGAGAGCATAAATTAAATATGAGATGCAACCTCTTAATTATCTTGAAAGATTAAGTGATGACTTGAAACATAAACATGAAATACAAGCTTGGAATTTAAACATGAGAAATGCAAGTTCATTTATTCATTCTTGAAAATTTAGTGATGACATAGAAGGTAAACATGGTTATGCAAAGCATAAACTTAATCATGGATGCAAATTCATTTTGTTTCTTTACTAGAGCTCCTTCAAGACTTTAAAAGAATTATAAATTCAACCCAATACATATCTTAACAAGAAATAAAACATAAAAGGAAAAAAAATACATCTTTCAAGTTCTAAACTAAAAATCTTTGTTTTAGCATCATAAAGCATTATTCTTTAAGGTTTTGCATCAAGTGGAATTTTCAAGCTTTAGAGGCCTAACTTGTGATGGATTTACAACCCACCCTCAAGGTCCTCATCATCAAGCCATCATCTTAGTTCCACCTAGGCCATATGGTTGAATTGGTTAAAGAAAAATTGAAGAGGAAAACCAAAATGAAAAGCTAAGGCAAGTTCATAATTTCATCATTTTGAGCTAAAAACACAACTCCTCAAAGCATAGAAATAAATTTAGAAACTACTCCCTACCTAATCTGAGTTGAAGAAGAGGAAGAGAACTTGATTTCTTGAAGTGAAATGACACAAAATCTCTTTGAAAAATTGAAGAAAGAATTCAGCCAAAGAGGAGGAAGAAAGAAAGTTTTTGGTGCTCCTAAAAACTAGTTATGAACCAAGCATTCCAAGACCACTCAAGCAAGCCTATTTATAGAAGATTTTGAGGCTTCTAATTGGCCAAAATGAGGAGGTAGTTGTCAGAATTTTTCAGGAGTAATAATGGAGGAAAATCATTTTAGACAAAGTTGTATGAAATTAAGGAATTATGTCTCTTATGGTGACATTTTGGCATTTTGTTTTAGTGCAATTTTTGGAAATAATTCAGCTGCATAATGGCATCAATAATTTCGTGCATTACAGCCCAAAGAAGTGAAATTTGTGTGTTCCATGCATTATTTAGGTGTAGGCAAGGTATTCATGTAATTTAGAGAATTTACGGTTAAGGGCTTAAGTGAATTAGTAAGCAATTTGGGTGTTTTTGAGCAATTTTGGGTTCTAATCAATCTAAATACATAATTTTGAATCTAGATTAATATTTAGAATTTAATAAGCTTTAATTTGAGCCTAATATTGCTTAGGTTTCGGTATATGAATCGAAAATCCCGAAATTCGCAAAACTGCCAAAAAACGGGGGCAAAATCGTACTTTCAGTCATAAAGTGCCCAAGGCCACCCGAGCTTAACCAATGGTTAATCATGGCTTAAAAACACATTTTAAAACATTTTAGTGAGGTTCGGGCTCAGTCGGCACGCACATCGGAGTTAAAACAGCCGCAGGGGCGTTTTGGTCATTTCGCGCGTCGGAACTCAAAATTGAGATTCTTCTGCTCTATTAACACACATAACACAAACAATCCCTTATTATTCTCAAAACATCCCCTTGAGAATATGTGGGGCCCACAATCCTCATTTTCTGAGCAAAATAACTTCAGGGACATTTTGGTCATTTTATACGTACAGAAATTCGGGATTTGCGACTCTCGCATGAATCGTTCCTAACCTCTCTTCTAATGTTATATTCCTTTATTGAGGATTGTTCGGCCTCAAATCTTATGTAATAATTACCTACGGTAATTCAGTAATTGAGTAATTTCTAATGACAGTAAAAATTACAGTAAAAATTGGGGCGTTACACTCTTTATTATCTTGAAAGATTAAGTGATGACTTGAAACATAAACATGAAATACAAGCTTAGAAAATACATCTTTCAAGTTCTAAACTAAAAATCTTTGTTTTAGCATCATAAAGCATTATTCTTTAAAGTTTTGCATCAAGTGAAATTTTCAAGCTTTAGAGGCCTAACTTGTGATGGATTTACAACCCACCCTCAAGGTCCTCATCATCAAGCCATCATCTTAGTTCCACCTAGGCCATATGGCCGAATTGGTTAAAGAAAAATGAAGAGGAAAACCGAAATGAAAAGCTAAGGTAAGTTCATAATTTCATCATTTTGAGCTAAAAACACAACTCCTCAAAGCATAGAAATAAATTTAGAAACTACTCCCTACCTAATATGAGTTGAAGAAGAGGAAGAGAACTTGATTTCTTGAAGTGAAATGAAACAAAATCTCTTTGAAAAATTGAAGAAAGAATTCAGCCAAAGAGGAGAAAGAAAGAAAGTTTTTGGTGCTCCTAAAAACTATTTATGAACAAAGCATTCCAAGACCACTCAAGCAAGCCTATTTACAGAAGATTTTGAGGCTTCTAATTGGCCAAAATGAGGAGGTAGTTGGCGGAATTTTGCAGGAGAAATAAGGGAGGAAAAATCATTTTAGAAAAAGTTGTATGAAATTAAAGAATTATGTCTCTTATGGTGACATTTTGGCATTTTGTTTTAGTGCAACTTTTGGAAATAATTCAGCTACATAATGGCATCAATAATTTCATCTGTTACAGCCCAAAGAAGTGAAATTTGTGTGTTCCATGCATTATTTAGGTGTAGGCAAGGTATTCATGTAATTTAGAGAATTTACGGTTAAGGGCTTAAGTGAATTAGTAAGCAATTTGGGTGTTTTTGAGCAATTTTGGGTTCTAATCAATCTAAATACATAATTTTGACTCTAGATTAATATTTAGAATTTAATAAGCTTTAATTTGAGCCTAATATTGCTTAGGTTTCGGTATATGAATCAAAAATCCCGAAATTCACAAAACTGCCCAAAAACAGGGGCAAAATCGCACTTTCACTTAAAAACTGCCCGAGGCCACCCGAGCTTAACTAATGGTTAATCATGGCTTAAAAACAAATTTTAAAACATTTTAGTGAGGTTCGGGCTCAGTCGGCACGCACATCGAAGTTAAAACAGCCGCAGGGGTGTTTTGGTCATTTCGCGCGTCGGAACTCAAAATTGAGATCCTTCTGCTCTATTAACACACATAACACAAACAATCTCTTATTATCATCAAAATATCCCTTGAGAATAGGTGGGGCCCACGATCCTCATTTTCTGAGTAAAATAACTTCAGGGGCATTTTGGTCATTTTATACATACAGAAATTCGGGATTTGCGACTCTCGCATGAATCGCTCCTAACCTCTCTTCTAATGTTATATTCCTTTATTGAGGATTGTTCGGCCTCAAATCTTATGTAATAATTACCTACAGTAATTCGGTAATTTCTAATGACAGTAAAAATTGGGGCGTTACACTTCCATCATATGCAGATAAGCCATCAAGAAGCACCAGCATGGAAAAAAGAGTTCTCAGAAATCCAGTCAAATTTTTTCAGGTGGGTTTGCCCTTGGTACCATGGAGAAAATGTTATATATAGTTGTGGTGACTTTCACAACGTTCCTTTGATGGGTCCAAGGGGATATCTCCTACACACCTGCATTGGTGCTCAGACAACTTCATTGGACTCAAACAAAACCACAAGAAAAGCAACTTGAGGGGTTTAGCTTCTTGTATCAGAAGGATAAAGCACCATGGAGTAAGAAAAGAGGATTAAGATGGCATGCAATGATGTTAAAATCCTAGGAAGAAAAGAACTCGGGCAACGACTGACCTCTTCTCAAGAATACAGAGAGTGGAGGAAATCAAGGAAAGATAATATCTCAAAAGATATTCCAAGCAACTCGGCTCCCATAAAAACCATAGAAACACCTCCATTAACATCCCAAGTAGAGATAATAAAGGCACAAATGCAATTCTTGGAAAAGAAAAAAGAGGCAGCTAATTTGAAAAATGTCACCCTTCAAAGCCGATGCAAGAAAATGGCTAAGGAAAACGAAGTCTTAAAAGAAGAATGTACTGTCATGACAGAAATTACAAAGTCCAAGAAAGACAAAGAAAAGATCCCAACTACTCATTTCGAAGTCCAAGAAAGACAAAGAAAAGATCCCAACTATTTCGAAGTCCAAGAAAGACAAAGAAAAGATCCCAACTACTCATTTCGCTGAAATACAAGAGCTAAAAGGAAGACTCCATGTGTTTGAGAAAGAAAAGAACAAGTTAAAAGAAGAAATCAATAAAAGGAGTCGTATGGTGAAAAGGGTAGAACAAGAGGTCAGCAAGAGAGACAAAAGCATTTTGAGGCTGAAAATGGAGGTCAACAAAGAAAAGGACAAGAGAAAAGAACTGGAAGGGGAGGTAGAAAACTTGTCAACAATGTTAGCACAAACAAAACACAATGCTGTTCGTGGATGGACATCGGCAAACCAGTATCATGACTTGTTTGTTGATGCGACTAAATTTGGGAAATCATGGAGAGAAAAGGCCCTCGAGTGGAAAGAAGAATATGGAAAGCTAACTGACGAGTTGAGTCATTACATTCCAAATTTTGTTTATCGATTTGAGAAGGCGAGCAAGCAAATCAATAAAATGCCCCCATTCAAATTACCTCAAGAAGTGGTGGAGTTCATAGATGCATGTGAGAGTATCACTAAAAATCTTAAGAAGAAAAAGATGAAGTTGTTGATGTAGTTACCAAAGATCCTCTTGATGTAATTATTTCTTTGTCAGCACATGTGTGATGTATTCTAAAATGATTTGTACTCAGAACTTTGCCTGGAAATGAATGAAATTTTCAATGTTTGTGTGTCAATTGCAAATTACCAATCAAGACATTCCTAGTATGCTCAATACCTTCTATAGAGGATCAAATGTTCCCTTAGAAAGTGATCAATCACTTTTCTTGCCTTGATATTGTTCATCCTTGTGCAAGAAAATGAGAAGCTCAGTCACAAAGAATTGCATTGCTAGTGCTCATTATATAGCATCTATAGAGGAGTGGATTCTCCCTAGAGATTTTGCTATTAACCGTACCTTGACTTATAGGATGATATATCCATAAGAACGGATACGGGGCATCCTCATTTGCACAAAGAACTCTTGATGACTATTGTTCTCTTATCTGTTAGTTTTCCATATACATTAAAAAAAACTAATTTTTTTGGTTTTGCTTTGAGTTTAGGGTAAAATTTTGCAACCATTGGGCACCCAAGGAAGACAAATATCGATCAAACTCATATTCACAATACCAGAGCTTGGACTAAAATGACTGGAGGAAATGGTAACACAGGAAGTACTATTTAAACCGAAGCCGGAAGAGATTTGACCAATGAGGTTGATGCAGTAAGAGGAAAATTGAATGAACTGTCAAACAACCAAGGAAGACTAGAGGATATGATACGGGCCATACAAGAGTCACTTAACCTATAGGGAGCTCATCCAGCAAGTGTGCAACCAAATGCCACGACATTAGGTATGCCTGTAGTATCAAGTACAGCTCTAAATGTCATTTTAGGGATGAATAACACGGGAGAAATCCCAAATAACCTCCATGGACAACCGCCACCTACGATAACATTGATGCTACCAGTTGGAGAGGGCTATCATTCCTTAGAAAATGTGCATACTAATGGACATGGACATGCTACCCCTGTTTGGGAGCAACCTCGTGTTGTCGTCGAGAAACAGTCATTTTCCTCAAAGAATAGTCGTGCAGAGGTAGAAAAGGGGAAATTCAAGGAAGAATGGATGAAGAAAATACAAGAACAAATTAAAGCCATCCAAGGTCCTAGCTCCTATGGCGGTGTAGAGATTGAGCAACTATGCCCACCTATGGACCTGATAGTCCCCAAAGACTTTAAAGTCCTTGATTTCTCAAAATATGAAGGGACGGGTAATCCTCTTTTTCACTTGAAGAGTTATTGCACTAAGATGGCGATATGGTCAAAGGATGAAAAATTTCTCATCAGCTTCTTCCATGAAAGCCTGACTGGATCTGCTCTGGAATGGTACATTCAATTAGACCATTCAAAGATTTCTAGTTGGAGAGAATTGGCGGACCTGTTCATGGGCCAATACAAGTTTAATCTTGATGTGGCACCTACCCGGAAGCAATTAAGCTCCATGCAAAAGAAGAAAGATGAATTGTTCAAGCAATATGCTCAAAGATGGAGAGCCCTGGCTGCCCAAGTTCAACCACCACTTATCCCTACTGAAATGTGCACTTACTTCTTGGGAACCTTGGGATCCCCTTACATTGGGGCAATGGCAGGAGCAGCATACAAGGATTTCTTTGAATCAATAACTGCTGGAGAAAGAATTGAGAGCTTAGCAAAGGCCGGCAAGCTTCCCATGAGCAGTGAAGACACAAGAAAAAGCTTCTGGCCCAGAAAAAAGGAGACAGATGTGTATTATGTGTATGGTCAGCAATCCTTCGTCTCAAGGTATACACCAACACGTCCACGACCCCAAATATCATCATTCCCTCCTTACTCATTTTACCAAGCCACACCAACCGCAAACACTATCTCATATTCCCAGCCTCAAGTTAACAACATCCACATAAGGCCATATCAACCAACTCGCCCAACATATACCCAAGCACCCCGACCAAATTTTCAAAACCAGAACCACAATCGATTTCCTAACCTTCCACCCTTTCCAAAGCTATCCATTTCAAATGCTGACCTCTTTCAAAAACTTGTTGATGCCCATCTGATCTCTGCATATCCAGTGCACCCATTAGAACCACCATATCCAGCATGGTATAACCCAAACCTTACTTGCAAATATCATATGGATATTGCGGGACATTCCATTGAAGATTGTGAAGGATTCAAAATGGCAGTGAGAAGATTAATTGCTTGTGGGAGGCTGGACCTTCAAGAAGATTCGAAGCCAGACATTGTTAATAACCCGATCCCAAAACATGAAGAAGGAAGTGGGGTAAATGCTCTGGAGATAGAAGAACCTTCGATTAAGAAGGTTTCGAGCCTTCGAACACCGATAGAAAAAGTGTTCAATAGCTTGAAGGAGGCTGGATACAATATCACAACATCTGCATCCATATTGAAGGAAGATGAGAAATATGACATGGAATCAAGCTGTTTATACCATTGTGGAGGTCTCGGCCATGATATAGAAAACTGCTGGGATTTCAAGGCTTGTGTACAGGGATTGCTCAACCTGGGCGTAATTCAGACGAAAAAGAGGCCAATTTTTCCTGAGGAAATAAATGTGATCGAACGCTTTGTACTTCAAGTACTGCCACTTGATCCAGCTTCAAGACCGGAAAAAGTAGTGCTTACTGTGAAAAAGACAATGCCCTTTGGCTATGAGAATACACATACGGTGCCTTGGAACTACGAAACCAAAGTGGAAACAAATAAGAACGTAGGGGAAACCTCAAAGGCCCAAACAAGTAAAGTGGTAGCCGAAGTAAAAGGAATATCAAGAAGTGGAAGAGTCTATGGGCCCAAAGAACTAGAAAAAGGAAAGTTTATGGACGAAGGAAATGTTGAAGAGAAGAAAAAAGAAAAGGAGGAAGAAGAGCTCCTTAAAATCATGAAACAGAGTGAATATGATATTTTGGAACAATTGAAAAAGACTCCTGCCAGAATATCCCTTTTGTCATTAATCCTATCGTCTGAACCCCACCAAAAGGCAGTGCTAAAAGTCCTGAAGGAAGCCTTTGTCAAGCCTGATACTTCATTGGAGAACATGGTGAATATGGTGGATCCAGTGAAGCGTGTCAATATGATCACCTTTTCAGATGAAGAAGTTGTGTCACAGACTAACCCACAAGCACTGCATATAACCCTCAAATGTAAAGGCCACATAGTGCCTAGAGTCCTTATTGATGAAGGGTTAGGATTAAATGTCTTACTAGTGTCGACCTTAAGATACTTGTTAATAAGCAAGAATGATATTTCACCGCAAATGATGATTGTGAAAGCATTTGATGGAGCAAAGAAAAGCATTCTTGGGGAAATGGTGCTGCCATTAGAAATTGGCCCAAGCCAATTTGAGGTGTTATTCCAAGTAATGGAGATTGAGTCTGATTACAATATGCTGTTGGGAAGACCATGGATTCACAATGTTGGTGTTGTTCCTTCAACCTTACATCAAAAGGTTAAGTACATTGAGAATGGCTCAATCATTACAATCCATGGGGAGAATGAAATCCTTGTATCTAAACCAGTTACACTGCCTTATGTTGAAAATGTTAAGTTAGTGGAAAGCAGTTTATGGCACAATCTAGAGGTGGTAGGGCTGAAACAAGTTCAAAATGAGTTCCCAAGGCAAGAAGTCAATCAGGTAGTGGCTCATACCATGACCAAAAATGGTTATCAGCACGGCAAAGGGCTGGGACTATGGTTGCAGGGTATCAAAACACCTCTACCTATCTCAGGGAAGCCTAACCGATTTGGTTTAGGATATGAGATGTCATTGGAGGAGCAGATCAAGACCATGGCTTTTGAGCAAAAGAAACCAAAAGAGAAGATGAAGCAGATCCCCCATCTGAAAGAGACATTTCTTTACCCAGCTGTGATTATGGCTGAAGAAGGCCATGCCTCTAGCTATTGTCCAATTATCAATATGGTGGATGTTGAGAAGTCTGAAGAATACAATAATGCTTGTGCTGCCAACCGTGAGGAGATGCTGATGAATTGGACAGCTGAACCATTGATTGATGTTATTGCTTCAAAGTAATTATTTGGGATTGTATTAATTGTTTTTGCTTTCATGTATGCTACTTTGAGACATCATTTGAATGAATTTGCATGATTATCCAGTGATTTTTACATTTCTTCTTGTCTTCCATTCTCTTTGTTTCAATCTCTATTCTTTTGTTTCCTTTTTATTTTTATCACCATTTTCTCAAACCATTAATTGGCATTTTCCCGTATTATTTGCATTTTATCCACTATTTGTTTTGGCATTCCAACCCCCACAAATGCTTTCCAGGGACCTAAATACTATAAACATTTTGCCACGTGAAAGGGACTTTGGATGCTTATCAATTGATTTTCTTGCTGCACTTGATTGCGATAATTATGAATCCGAGGATGATGAAGAAGCTATTGGGCAATTTTCAAATCTGTTGGAACATACAGAAAAGGGGTTTGACTTAGACATGGGCACTGAGGAAGAAAAAAAGGAGCTGAAAATAGTGAAAAACCCTGAACGAACAGAAATGATTGTGTTGTTTGAAGAATACTTGGACGTCTTTGCATGGTTGTACTATGATATGCTAGGATTAGACCTAGAGATCGCTTCACACAAAATCCCTTTGTATCCAGATGCTGAGGCAAAAAAGCAGAAGTTGAGAAGAATGCGACCCGACATGTCTTTAAAAATAAAAGAGGAGGTGACTAAACAGTTAGAGGTTGGATTTTTGGAGGTATCAAGACACACTGATTGAGTGGCCAACATTGTACCTGTGCCTAAAAAGGATGGGAAGGTCAGGATATGTGTAGACTATCGAGATTTAAATAAGGCTAGCTTGAAAGATGATTTTCCACTCCCTCACATTGATATCCTTATTGATAATACAGCCGGAAATCACCGATTCTCATTTATGGATGGATACTTCGGGTATAATCAGATTCCCATGGATATCACGACAAAGGAAAAACCACGTTCATAACTCCATGGGGAACATTTTGCTATACAGTCATGCCGTTCAGGTTGAAGAATACTGGTGCCACTTATCAACGTGCTATGGTTGCACTGTTCCATGACATGATGCACAAGGAGATTGAGGTGTATGTTGATGACATGGTCGCTAAGTCTAAAGAGGGAGAAAGTCACGTGGCAGTTTTGAGAAAGCTATTTGAAAGACTCAGAAAATACAAGTTGCGACTGAACCCGAATAAATGCATTTTTGGAGCATCTACAGGGAAATTACTTGGATTCATTGTTAGCAGAGAAGGGATAGAGGTGGATCCGGACAAGGTGAAGGCGATACAAGAAATGCCAGCTCCCCGAACCGAAAAGGACGTGAGAAGTTTTCTTGGAAGACTCAACTACATTGCCAGATTCATTGCCAATTTGACTAGTACTTGTGAGCCTATATTCAAGTTGTTGCCAAAACATCAACCTGGAGAATGGAATGAAGAATGCCAAGAAGCCTTTGACAATATCAAGACTTATCTAATGAAACCTCCAGTTTTGATTCCTCCTACGCCAGGCCGTCCTTTAATCATCAGATCTTCTGATGTTGCCCACTTCACTCAAGGCAATGTTGGGGCAATATGATGAATCTGGAAAGAAAGAACAGGTCATTTATTATTTGACCAAGAAGTTTAACGATTGTGAGTCCCGCTATCTGGCGATTGAAAAGACCTGTTGTGCCTTAGTATGGGCTTCTAAGAGGTTGAGGCAGTACATGTTATACTACACCACTTGGTTGATTTCTCGAATTGATCCATTGAAATACATATTTGATAGGCCTCATGTGTCATTAAGAATGTCAAAATGGCAAGTAATGCTGTCTGAATTTGATATCAAATATGTTACTCAAAAGTCTATAAAGGGAAGTGCAATTGCTGATCATCTAGCTGAAAACCCTATGAAAGGTGTACAGCTCACTATGCTTGAATTCCCTGATGGCGAGGTGTTAGTACTAGAAAGAGAAGATAAGGAAGTAGAGAATTTGTGGAAGATGTACTTTGATGGGGCAGCCAATATGAATGGATGTGGAATAGGAGCTGTTGTAGTGTCACCAATTGGGAAACAATACCCAGTCTTTATCAAACTAGACTTTGAATGTACCAACAATATCACAGAATATGAAGCCTGTGCAAATGGTTTGCAAGTTGCGATTGACTTGGGAATCAAAGAATTGAAAGTCTTTGGAGATTCTGCACTCATAATCTACGAAGTTAATGGAGAATGGCGTACAAAGGATCCAAAATTGGTACCTTATCAGAAGTATTTGTCTCGACTAATCGAACATTTCGATGACATATTGTTCTCCCATTTAACTCGAGACAAGAACCAATTTGCAGATGCATTGACAACTCTGGCTATAATGACTAAATTGGAAGTCCACACCAATGTCCAACCCATCCATGTAGAAGTACAAAGTGAACCCGTATACTGTGGCAACGTAGAGACTAAACTAGACGGACAACCATGGTATCATGATATCAAGCAGTATATTCAAAAAGGAGAATACCCAATAGGTGCAAATGAGGTGGATAAAAAGACAATTCCATGGCCTTCTTCCTGAATGGTGAAATCCTTTACAAGAGGAATTATGACACCACTCTCCTTAGATGTGTAGATGCTCATGAAGCTCGAATAATCATGATCGAAGTCCATGAAGGGATCTGTGGAACTTATGCCAATGGACATATGTTGGCATGCAAAATCATAAGGAGCGGTTATTACTGGTCCACTATGGAGAATGACTGTATCAGTTATGTTCGGAAGTGTCACAAATGTCAGATATTTACAGACCGAGTCAATGTTCCTCCAGTTCAGTTGCATAGCATGGTATCTCCTTGGCCTTTCTCGATGTAAGGCATGGATGTTATTGGCCCAATTATTCCCAAAGCATCCAATGGTAATCGTTTCATCTTGGTGGCAATAGATTGTTTCACTAAATGGGTGAAAGCTGCTTCATACGCCAATATCACACAGAAGATGTTTCTTAGATTCATCAAAAAAAACATTATCTGTAGATATGGAATCCCAGAAAGGATTGTCACAGACAATGCTCCTAATCTCAATGGTGTCGAGGTTCAAAAATTCTTTGAGACTTTCAAGATCAAGCATCAAAATTCAGTTCCTTATAGACCTCAAATGAATGGTGCAGTTGAGGCTGCAAATAAGAATGTCAAGAAAATCATTGCCAAAATGGCGGTGAACTACAAAGATTAGCATGAAATGCTGCCATATGCTCTGCATGCATATCGTACCAATATACGATCAAGCACAAGGGCAACTCCTTTCTCATTGGTTTATGGAATGGAAGCTGTATTCCTTATAGAGGTTGAAATCCCTTCGCTTAGGGTTTTAATAGAGGCTGAGTTGGAAGAATCTGAATGGGTGAAAACTCGATATGAGCAATTAAACATGATCGAAGAAAAAAGGCTTATAGCTATTTGTCATGGCCAGTTGTATCAAAGCAGAATGGCTAAGGCTTTTAATAAGAAAGTCCGCCCTAGAGATTTTCATCCAGGAGATTTGGTTCTAAAGAAAATTCTCCCCAATCAAGAGGACGCACGGGGAAAGTGGGCTCCAAGTTATAAGGGTCCTTATATTGTCAAGCAAGCATTCTCAGGTGGGGCGTTGATTTTGCAAAACATGAATGGACAAGAATTGCCTAAACCAATCAACAGTGATGCAGTCAAAAAAATTTATGCTTGAAAAGATGCTCAAAAAGCCCGTTAGGTTGAAAACTCGAAAGAGCGACCTAAGCAAAAGTTAGGGCAAAACAAAAAATAAAATAAAACAAGAAAAAGATGAAAAAAAGAGAAGAGGAAGAGGGCTCGCAAGGTTGAAAACTTGAAAGAGCGGCCTAGGCAAAAGTTAGAGCAGGTAATAATGCAACCTACACTGGGGCAATTTTTGAATTTGTCCAGTGAATCAAGCAAATCAAAATCTGAAACTGGGGCAATTTTGAAGAAGGGATTTGAAGACATGTCATCGGATATCATGGCTATGGTGTTCAATTTGCTGCAAGAAGTCAATTGATTGAGCCATAAAGAACCTAAACTAGGGCAAAATTTTGTTTCTCTCGCAATTTTGTATTTCACTTTTATTTTATTGTTTACTTCAAAAGCTTTTGTCATCAAATACACCAAGCAATAAAGATGTTTGTTCGGTTGATCCTTTCACCTTCTCTTTGAATGCATGATCATTTATGATGTCTCAAGTAGGATAAATTTAAGTTTCAATTATACGGTCTAACAATGTCTGCAGCAATACATCAATGACTAACATCACAATCTAGAAATTTCAATCAAGATTGGCAGAAAAGTAATCATCAATTTAAAAATGGAAAAGTGGGGGAGAAAAGAAGAAATGAGCAAGGTTATTGAAGAAAAGTAAGTCTTAGTTATGCCAGAAAGTCCAGTACAAGAATTATGAGTTTGATCGGTTAAAGTTTCCTGGAATATTGCCCGATTTGGTTGTGGTTAGTTTTTCAAGAATTTGTCCGAAATAAGCTGAAATTCATGACTTTTGCATATAACTTAAAAAAAAAAAAGAAGAAAAAAGAAAAAGAAACTGTGAAAATTGTTGTTCTCTAAGTCAGCTTTTAATTTCTTGTTGGCCTCAGATTGCCACCAATTTACATTCCCATTCGGTATCCTTATCGGTTTAATTTTCAGCCAGTCGGTATCTTTACCGGTTTAATTTTCAGTCAGTCAGTATCCTTGCTAGTTTAATTTTCAGTCGGCCTCCTTGCCAGTTTACATTTCTAGTCGGTATCCTTGCCGATTTAATTTTCAGTTAGTCTGTATCCTTGCCGGTTTAATTTTTAGTCAGTCGGTATCTTTTCCGGTTTAATTTTCAGTCAGTCTCCTTGCCAGTTTACATTTCCAGTTGGTATCCTTGCTGGTTTAATTTTCAGTCAGTTGGTATCCTTGCCGGTTTAATTTTCAGTCCGCCTCAAATTGCCAATTTAATTTCCAGTCGGCCTCAGATTGCCACCATTTATTTTCCTGTCACTTATCGACCTATCCAGTTGGTCACAAGGTATGTAAATTCCCATCAGCCCTCGTCGACTTGTAAATTCTTGTCAATCCCGTCAGCTTATAAATTTCCGTTGGCCCCCATCAGTTTTTAATTTCCTGTCACTTGTTGACCTGTATCTAGTCGGTCACAAGATTTTCGATTTCTTGTCAGTCTCACCAGCTTGTAAATTTCCAATCAGTCCCTTTGGTTTTTACATTTCGAGTCATTTGTGGATTTGTGTCAACTTAGTTTCTTTTCTTTGCATGATTCATACAGTTAGTTTCTGAATTGCAGCATTTCATGTTACTTCCTTGAATGTTTATCTTCTTTTGTTGTTTGAACTTAAATTGTTACATTTCATGCATTGCCGAACAAAATCAATGTTCATATCTTTACTCATTCCTTATGAAGATAATATGTAAAACTTAGATTTTTCATATTCTCTTATAAGAAATAAGTAAAGAGGGGCAACTGTGAACACCCGATTTTGTCCGGCCTTAAAACAAAAAAATCAAAATTGACATATTTTTAGAATTTAACCTATTTGTAGACTCATGATAGTCAATGCAATTTAGATCATGTTTATAGATTTTTTTTTATTATTGTTGTTGTTTTACGTTTTGACCTATGTGAAAAAAAATTCAAGTGTTTCAGCCCATTTCCAATTGTAAAAAGAAAAAGAGAATTTGTTCAGCCCATTTAAAAAACAAAAAAATCATTCAACCCCTTTGCCAAAAAATGTATCAGCCCATGGTTTTTGTTGATTTGTTTTAAAAAAATAATAATAAAAAAGAAAAAAAATAAAGGTCGGGACAGAACAAAAGCGCACTAATCTGAAGATAATAAAAAGAAATCAAAAGGTGAAAGAATATGCTGTATTATCCTCAATGATTTGGAACGAAGGACCCTCAACCATTCCGAGAGAAATCATTACAAAAGCGTATGATGGGTTTGCAATGTGTATAAATAAGACCAAAATTCATGATCGGGGGGGGGGGCTTGATTTTTTACAATTTTCATTTCCAAAAAAAAAAGAGCTCAGCAATTAATCAGAGAACAATTTCAAAAAAAAGAGAAAGGCCACAAAGATAGCTACACCATTAGTCCGGGAACACAACAAGCAGCAAAACTTCAAGCACATCAAAGTCATATCAGGAAGAGAACCATCAATTCAGTCCAGCATACAACAGAGGTGAAATATCAGTAGCATTGTAGCTATTATTCCTATTTTTTTTCAACATCAGTATAAAATGAAATAAAAAAAAAAAACCCAAAAAGAAGGGAAGAAATAGGGGAGGGAGGCCGCGGTCATCCCACCACCGCCGCGGCCTCCTCATTGTCTCACCCTCAACCACCATTTTCCTCCTCCATCTTCTTCTTTTTCACCATCATCATCATTCCAAAACCACCATGAACCGCCACTAGCTTCGACTCTTCTTCCTCTTCCTCTACTTACTCCCCATTATCCATTAAACACCAAGCTCCATCACCATCACTGACCCTCTCCACCACCCCTCACAGAGCCTCAACACCACCATCATCATCCATCAATTCCTCACTGCCGCTGCAACCAAAACTGCCACAGCCTCCTTTCCCATACCACCCCGCGGCCTTACCTCCTCATAAACCTTCCCTTCCTTTTGCTACCACAGCCAACCACCACATCATCACAAACCATCGTGAAATCAGCCAAGTCAAACACCACAACCGCCCCTATCCGTGGCCACCCTCCTTTCGCAGATCTCCCCTTGCACCTTGGCCGCAGGAACCACCACCACCTGCACCAAATACAATCAAACAACCAAAAAGAAAATCAAGAGGAAGAAAAGGAAAAGAAGAGGAGACCACGGCGACCATCACTCCGCCAAGGACCTCCACCGCTTGCCTCTACCCGCGGCCCCACCTCTTAGATCCACTACCATCAACACCTCAAATTCATCCTCCACCTCGGATCCACTCGCCCCCGATGCCACCCTCGTCCATGCAACTACTGCGGTGCCACTCCCTCGCTACGTCGTCCTTCCTCCACCGCCCGCGAACAGGTCGGCCTCTATCGCGCCTCCCGCCTGGCCGATTTGCACCGCCGCAAGACCCCACCGCTTGCGGCCTCTCTCCTGGCTGTGCCGGTTCTCTTCCTCCTCCATAGCTTCCTCCTGCTCTTTCTCTCCTTTCCTCTCTCTCTCTCTCTTGGTTCTCTTGTTCTCTCAGATTCTCTCTTTAGCTTTTGTTTCTTTTTAGTTTTTCTTACCTTTGCTGAGTGTGAGAGTTTTCCCTTTTGTTTTAGTGTTAGTGTGTGTACGTGAGAGAAAGAGAGTTTGTTTGTGTCTTGGTGGGTGTGTGTGTGTGTGTGTGTATGGGTCTCAATCTTCCACATCATCTCTATGTATAAAAAAAAGAAAAGAAAAATGAAGTCAAGCTAATATGCCCCACTTAAATGTTTGTTTTTATTTTATTTCACCAAAAGAGGAATATGTCTTGGTTCTTCCTCTTTCTTTACTTGTGTGTGTGTGTATGACACAAAGTGGGAGAGATTTGTGTATGTGTGTGTGTGTGTGAGTGTATAGTGACAGCCGCATGTGTGAGTGCCAGTGAGAGAAACTTTTGTGCGCATGTGTGTGTTATTTTAGTTGAGTTAGATATTTTATTTTGTTAGAATAAATTTTTAAATTATTTACTTAAATTCGAGTTTACTTATTTGATTTAATTTTTGCCTTTTAGATTTGCTTGTTTAGAATTAGTTTAGTTTGAGTTTAAAATAAAAAGGGGTTTGTTTTTCTTTTAAATAGAATTAAATAATTCGATTGAGGGTGATTTAATTATTTAGTTGATGTTTTAGTGAGTTGTGTTAAAAAATCTTAAAATAAAAAAAATGAATAATAGTTAGGACCCTTTATTTACTTTTAGTCTTTAATTATTATATTTTGTTCATTTTTTAAAAAAAAAATAATTTTGTCTCTAAATTAATTTTGTCAGTTCATAATTGAAGTTAGCATTTTATAAAATGTGTTTTTCTTCCAATAAACAAATAAAAAATCTTTTCAATTTTGTTTTAGTCCGTGCAATGATCAATGATGACAATTGAGTAACAAATGTTATCTTTATTGTTATTGAATTATAAGGGTTTATTGAGTAGCTAAATGCTAACTTAAATCCTGTGCGAAAGCGGATTTTATTTTCTAAAGGAATTGTTTCTTCACAAGAATCTTTTTAATCCATACAATGATCAATAATGGTGATTGAGTAGCAGATGTTACCTTCATTGTTATTTGAATCATAGGAGTTTATTGAGTAGCCTAGTGCTAACTTGGATTCCATGTGATGACGGATTTTATGTGTCTTATTACAAATTCTTTTCTTCATAATTAAAATCCTTCAACACAGAATCATTTTCTACAGAACTACGTGACTTTGAGTTCCTCATTGCACCAGGGGATACATAGGAGCAGGCGATTCTAACCCTGTCAAGCCAAAATTAGTTTTTTTTTATCTTAATTGTAAATAATTTCTCTAATAAATTTTTCTTTTTTTTGAGATTTTTTTTAATTTTCATTTAATAGAATAATATTCTGATTAAAAGCGTTAATTTAGCCGCGACGGCTTGTTAACCCGATAATTTGGACATTTGAGCTGTGACAGCTTAATAATTCAGAATTTCCTCTAAAAAATAAACATTCTTTTTCTTATAAAAAATATCAAAATAAATTTCCTTTTGCCCCATTTGTAAATATTCGTAATTTATATTTTCATTTTAGATTTAAATTTATTCATTTATTTATCAAATTTTTTTTTTCAAATAAAGATGTTAATTTAGCCGAGACGGCTTATTAACTCAGTATTTTGGATATCTGAGTTGTGACAACTTGATGTTCCAAAATCTCATTAAAAATAGTTATTCTTGCTTTGTAATACATTTTAATCTCCTTTGTAAATATTTATCATTTTATTAGAGACATTTTATTTTATTTATTTATTTTAATTTTTTTTATTATTTATTTGGGAGTATTCCATTTTCAATGAAGATGTTAATTTGGTTGTGACGGCTTGTTAACTCGATATCTCAGAACACCTGAGTTGTGACAACTTGGTGTTCTCTTTTCCTTTTTTATACTAAAATAAAAATAAATATTTTTTTTTAAAAAAGGGTTATTATTTAATTTTCACAGTTAATTAAAGGTACCGTCCAATAACGGGTGTATTAGGGGTGCGTGAGATTAAATTCCTATCTTTCCTTATACATAACCGACTCTCGAACTCAAAACTGGTTTCAAAGATCATTTTTTTTTAAATAAATGGGTTTTTCCAATGTTTTCCCAGTTTTAATAAACTTGGTGGCGACTCCATAAATTTCAAAATTAAAATTCTTTTTTCGCTGTCCCCGTCGCAATCCCGGTTGCGACATATCTACATATGGCCACCATATAGAAGTGGGGGAATTCAAATTCAAGCATATAATAGTTAGAAAAGAAGTGCATGGAGAAAATACCTGTAAATACTTGAAGACTCATCAAGTGCATGATCCTCTTTTGAATCAACAACACATTACTTATCTTTTGTCTTTAGTCATTTTTTTTGGTAAAATGTCTTTTGTCATTTTACCTTTTAGTACTTTTGGCCTTTACCTTTTAAGCCTTCAAGTTTGTTTCTAATATTTTAGGCTTTACTTTGTACTTACTATTGTGATGTTTTCTCTCATGCTCTTTTCTCTTTTTCTGATTAGGGTTCCTATTATAACACTTCCAAAGTATGAATATAAATTCAGTCGATTACCTTTAGTTGCTCTTTCTTGTTAGTTACTTCCCCGGGAATTGATCTTAGCCAAACACCTATGATTGAATACTTTGGAAACTCATATTCTAGAACCAACAATGCCCTCATTACACAGAAATAGCCCAAACAAAGTCTAATTATACGTATTGATTGTGTAAAACAATTAAAGCAATTTTAAATAGCCGTGAGATTATACGTTTAAATTTAAATTTATGCAATTACCTATATGTGATGGTAATTTTTTACATTTTTACGGTACGACAATGTAAAAAATTATTTTACATCATTGCATAGAAATTAAACTTTTTTGGTTAAAAGTTTATGCTCTATATAATGATAGATTAAAAAATTTTATACTGTCAAGTGATATGAATACAAGAAATAGTCATATCATGTTTTAATTTAGTGTAAACCCCAAAGTTAGTCCTTGACATTTTCAAAATCAGACATTAAGTTGGTCTCTAACAAATGGAAAGTCAGACGCTTATTGGTCCCTGAATAGAAAACATTAACGATGTTAGTAACAATTTCATTATCGAAAAAATTGGTCCGTAACATTATTTATACAAAAAAAAAATTACATCCCCATCACCTTCCTTCATTCATCATCCTCTTCATTATTTCTACCACCACCATAAACGCATGGGAACCATCCTCTACCCATAGCCCCAAAAAAACGAAAAAAAAAAAAGAAAACAGAAAAAGGAACCTGAAATTAATGAAAAATGATTATATTTGTGGCAGCTATTGCCTGTGCCAGTGTCGCGGCATTTGATCACATATGCTTCAATTTAAAAATAACAGAAAAATGAGCATTTACTTTGACTAAATATGGGTTATTTGGAAGGATTTGACTTTGATGAGGTTGGGGTGGCTGATGGCCGGAGAATTGTGAAATTAAAGCTGCAGAAATATGGTTCTCAAAATGCACAAAGTAATTAAGCTGTACTGATGCTCAATGTGAGCAACCTACACTAGTTTATAGTTCTCTGAATGCATAGTATGTTATATGAAAAAGTAAGGAAAATATGAAAATCAACTATTTTAGAAAGGGCATTATTACACATGGTTTGTGCTGGATAGAAATTTTAGAATTTGACTATATGGAAGTTAGTTGTTAAAGCTAGGCAGTAGTGACCAAACCGATGTTTGCATGTTTTTGTGATAGGAAAAGATGATTTGAATAGTGTAATTCAAGTATAATTATATAACGGTTCAAGTTACTAGTGAGCTTATATAAATTATGTTCTTTTTTGCCTTGATGGTAGTGAGATGATTACTACTTTACTAGTTCATCCTCTATAACTAACATGTTATGAGTAACCTTTATAGGAAACAATGTATCAAGCTTATTCTATTTCATTTTAATTTGTATTCTTAACAACAATTATATTCTAGTTTCTTTCATTAGGAGGCTATAATATTTATAATTTTTCCAAAAGGATATCCTCTGCTAGTGTTAACAAATAGGTTAGCCAAGCATTTGGATGTATACAATGAGGGGGGGCTTAGTTAGGTGGGCTTAGTTGTCAAGTTTAAGCGGCGGGGCAGAATTTAGCTGGAAACCATCGGCTCAAGCGGTGCTTATTAATGTACGAGGAAAAGGCAAGGACTAAAATCAGTTTGGAAATTAACTGACCGTGTCTAATTGGTAGATAATGTGGTTTCAGACTGTAAGTGACTCTATCTATTTGACAATTGGGGAGACAATGGGAGCACTAGAGATATGTGGCTTTACAACTTGTATAGTTTAGAAGCTTATATTCTTATTTCTAATTTTTGTTTTCTGCAAAAGGATGTTGACCCTGAGTCGGCTGTGTTGGAGGTGGTGGTGGTGAGCACAAGGTGGCTGGAAGAAGGAAGGGGATGTGGAATGAGATTTTTTTTTTTTTTTTGGTAGATGGCATTAGGGATCAATTTGTCCATTAATAAAATTGTCACTAACATCGTTAATATTTTCCATCTAGGAATTACTAAGTGTCCAACTTTTAACATTGTCAAGGACCAAATTGATACTTTTCAATTGTCAATGATCAACTTGTCCAACACTAAATTGTCAAGAACTAACGTGAGAGTTTACTCTTCAATTTAAATTTATGCAATTGATGTGATGATGATGTGGCAGTTACTTATGACAAGAGTTTACTTTTGCACCGGTAACAATCACCAAGTTCAAACCCTTGGAATCAAATCATCGAATGATTTGCATTCAATTCTAATAAAGGTGAAAACTACCAACCATAAACTCAGTCCTCTACTACTAAGTCGGCGACCTTTTAACTTTCGGCCTGGTTGCTTTAGTTTCTTTATACATGCTAACATATTCTGGTACACTCATTTCCATACAACATATATCATTAAGTTACCTGAAGACTGAAAAGAGTGTGGTCCTATTGGTGGCTAGTTCTTGAGATAAAAAGCAATAGGAATTAATTGTTTCAACATGTAAACTTTCCTGGCAAAATTGAGCGGATTCAAAATTCCATTTGACAGGGAACAAAACGAGAAATTCATTTCTATAGTTGTCATTCAACTAGTTCATCACTCTTTTTGGAATTACTTTACATACGAGTTTTGGTTCGTTTGTGATGATTGTTATTCTACCACATAGATGAAAGAAATCACTAGCCAAAACTGTACTGCGCCCACAATCATCCAATGTCCTTTTTCTTAATTGCTAAGACAGATGAACCGATGCAATGCCAAAAGAACGAGAATTTTTTTCACCTGTTATTCCTGGGGACATCCTGTGCCAAATTATGTCCCAGCTTTTTTGTTTTCGTAACATCAGCCTATAGAATATATATAATGGACCCCTTTCCTTCCCATCCCAAATGCACAAAGAACCAAGCCAATTAAGTAACACCCATTATTTGTTGGGTCGGATTATTCTCCAAGTATACAATCTTATTTTCATTTGTAAGAAATTGTGCAGTTTATAGCTTCACCTTGGAGAGAAATGAAGAGCCTGAAAATAAAATTCTAAACCAATAAGCATATGAATCTTAATTAGATATTGTGAAGTGAGAAATGAAGAGCATATATAGTGAAGTCCTACACTTATTGTTGTTAAAATACCAGCGCCTTTAGACGCCTTGCAAGGGTCAACAATGATTAAGTCAATGATATAGCGATTTTGCCAAAGACAAATAGAGAAGATGCTACGGCTATAGAGAAAAGTATGATCGTTCGAATCCTATTTTTCAAAAAGCTACTTTCACGTAATGGCATACCACCCATGTTGAAACCCTGAGCTTATTCTGATGATCGTGGAATATGGAAAGTTCTTGATCACTGCCCATACTTTATTTAGGCCCACTTTCTCTAGTGTTTGGAACATGATGAGCTAAACCCATCCAGTATAGAAAATCTCATACACAAGGACTTACACGATACTCAATAACGACAAATGCTTAATAATAATTGGCCCAACAATAATAATAGTGATCACTAATTTTTGGGCTTTAATTATTTTGGTATTGTTAATCTTGATGATTTTGTGATGTTGTGTATACATGTTTTGCTTGGATGTTCTAGTGTTACAATAATGCCCAAGACTTAATCACATGTTTAATTGGATAAGTTAGATATCTTTATTTTGTTGAGACAAGAATAAATGAGATAGAAAAAGATTTTTCAGTCAAATGAAAATTAGTTTTCAAAATTCTTTTAAATGAAAATAATATATCTTTTATGAGATAAAAGATAAAACTAAATCTAATCTTGTGGGTTGTTGAAATTAAATGTAAGAAAAGAAGAATTCTATGAGATTGAGAGTGAAAGTTAAAGAGTTGAATGAGGTGAGAGTAGTTAGAGTGGAGCGAGGGTGATTATTTGCGAATGAGAAATGACATACATACATCATTATAGTTACACCAGCTACATCCACCGCACTAAATGACAAATTTTATGTATAGAGATGTATTATATACAGAGGAGCATTTTGGCCAACAAAAGAAAAGGGGAAAAAAATGAAACGTGCATGTAGAAGTCTCAAAAGCCAAAAGGAGGGAAAAAGGATCCACTCTCACCTACCCTTTTGGAAAATCTTCCATTCTATCTCTGTGCTTTTCTTGTTTATCTCTCTCACCCCTCATATCTCTCATCTCTCTCACCCCCTTATAGCATTCATCTCTCTAACTGTTGATCACAGCTCATTTCATTCGTGTTTTTTTATCAATTTTTTCGAGGAAGTACAGGAGAAAGAACTTGAAAATGATATCTTCGACACTTGTTCAAGATTTGTGAAGGAGTTTCTCTTTGTATTGTAAGGTATGTGAGTTCATCATTTCCAGTTGATGTCAGAAAAAATATAGTTTATTTTTAGAAAATGTTCAGCAAGAAAACAAATTGTGAATAACTATGTTAGAATATAGAGGTTAACATTAGTGAAAGGTGAGTTGTAAATGCGTGGAAGAACTAGTAGTAAAATATTGTAAGCTCATGAGCAGAAAGTTGTAAACTTTTTTTAAAATGTTGTAAACCTTTTCAAAAATGTTCTAAACTCTGGTTATGCATGGGAATTTTTTCTTAATCAAAGTCTTTTTAGCAAAAAAAAAAAACTAAGAATGACTTTGTTAAAAGTTAGCGGCTAAGGTCAAGAGTGGAAACATGAGGTGCGTGGAAGGAAGTTAAAAACCAGTGATAAAATGTTATAAATCCATGAGCAAAAAGTTGTAAACCTTTTTACTAATCTTGTAAGTGTATTTACTACTCCATAGCACTTATAATCTGACAACTTGTTATTTCCATTTTGTTTTAGTGTAGGAAAAGATTATTTATTTTGTAGGGTTGCTACAAAGGTGGATTAGTGAATAATTATTTTGGGTCTTGTACAGAATAATAGGATTCTTTATTCCAAGTTATTTTCCTTGTAATTATAATTTTGGGTCGATTATTTTATGACACATCAATGAGGCTGTTGAGAAATGCATAGGTGGATTATGCATTCATGGAATGATTTAATCCATATGTGCCTTTAAATATTCCATGCTCAGGAATAATCTATTTATTAAGTGTACATTATTTCTATAAATAATGGGCGATGTTTTGTAGACATAATGGCTAAATATAATGTAAACCTCCAAATTACTCCAAAATTATGCTAAGTATTCATTTTAAATGAGTGGTTAGAGGCATTTGCGCTAAATTATATTTACCTAAGAAAAAGGAAAAATGTTATTCAGGTCACTGACGGGTAAAATGGATGGATAAAAAAGCATACATCAAAATAGAAAGACGCTGTGAAAAATTGTAAACCATTGAGGATAAAGTTGTAAACCTGTGATTAAAAAGTTATAAGCCCCTTATTAAAAAGTTGTAAACCTCTGAATAAAAAGTTGTATACCTATCGTGATTAAAAAGTTATAAATCTTTAGTTAAAAAGTTGTAAACCTCTTATTAAAAATTTGTAAACCCCTTATTAAGAAGTTGTAAACCTCTTATTAATAAGAAACTTTTTAATAAAAGATTTACAACTTTTTAACTAGAGGTTTACAATTTTTTAATAAAGGGTTTATAAATTTTTATTCATAGGTTTACAACTTTTTATTCAAGATTTACAACATTTTATTTAGAGGTTTACAACTTTTTAATAAGGGATTTTCAACTTTTTAATAAGAGGTTCACAACTTTTTTAAAAGAGCTTTACAACTTTTTAATATAAGGTTTACAACTTTTTAATAAGGGGTTTTCAACTTTTTAATACGAGGTTTACAACTTTTTATTCAGAGGTTTACAACTTTTTAATTATAGTTTTACAACTTTTTCGCCGAAGTTTACAACTTTTTAATACGAGGTTTACAACTTTTTATTCAGAGGTTTACAACTTTATTCTTAGTGATTTACAACTTTTTACATCGTTTTTCTATCTTGATGTATCCTTTTTTATCCATCCATTTTACCCTTTAGTGAGCCGAATAACATTTTTCCTTTTTCCCCAGGTAAATATAATTTAGCACAAATGCCTCTAACCACTCATTTAAAATGAATACTTAGCATAATTTTGGAGTAATTTGGAGGTTTACATTATATTTAACCATTATGTCCACAAAACATTGCCCACTATTTATAGAAATAGTATACACTTAATAAATAGATTGTTCCTGCACCTGAAATATTTAAAGGTACACATGGATTGAATCATTCCATGAATGCATACAGGAGCACATCTTAGGATCTACTGTGAATCTACCTTGATTCACAAGGACATTTCGTAATTTGAGAGATGATGCTGATGAGGCTACAGTTATCCGGTACACTTGGGCATATATTATGGTTCTATTTAATAGGTTTCTATTCTCGAATAAGTCAAGGGTCAATTAAAGTAGCTCCCACTCTTGGGGAACTTTACAGAGACAAGGCAATATATTTGGGGGTCAGCAGTTCTTGCAGCACTTTACCGCTCTCTATGTTGTGGTGTTAAATACAATGTCACTGAGATTGGAGGGTGTTTGGCACTACTACAGTCATGGGCATGGTACCAGAATGCCCAAGTTATATACCGTACATGAGCGTCCGATCTGCTTTCAACTAGCTCTGAGGTACATTTATTTGATTATATATTTTTCTATCTTTTTCTTCCATGCACACCGTTGATAATTTTTTTTTCTTTGCAGGTGGAGGGGTTTTACTTGCACAACAAACACAGATACACAGTGACTATTGAGATATAAGGATCAAATTGATGCGATTGGTATTAATGGGGTAAGTCACATTCCACCATGCTATTGAAGTGTTCATTCAGTGGTTTTTATATTTCAAATTGTAATATATTATTCTCCATTATTGCAGTTTCAGTAGACCCCATACAGCCGTGATGATATTAGGGCTATGACCCCTACATTTATTTATAAGGAGGCTGCTGTTTGGGTATTAGTTACGACTTTCATATAATTTCTGGTGATTGAGTAGCACCAGACTGACCAGGTTGTTCATCATTTTGGCGGAGGACAGCACATACCCAATGCCTTTCTAAACATTGATCGGTTGCACGTGAAAGATGGGCGAGGGAATCTAGATGCATTGTGGCCTCAATATCACGTACCATGGCATGCTGCATGGGATGGACGTTAGGACCGACAGGTTCATTACCCATTAGCCCATGATGATCAACCATCAGTTGAGTACTTCAAGTGGTACTTGTCTATGGTGACTAGGTTTTTATCAACTTGCGGACCCCCTGATGACCCTAGACTTACGGAGCTGCTAGAAAGCATACCAGCCCAGGCCCCACTAGCATCGGATATCCCACAGCCACCAGATGTCCTAGAACGACATGGTAGAGGGCATCAAATGCCATCTGGTACGCGTACTACAGAACAACAGTATGCTTCAGACCCAAATGATCTTGATAATGGAGATATGGATGATTATGATCATCAACAGCCAGACGATGCACAGTGTCCGCCAGAGCTTAGACACTAGGGATAGGCAGGCTCAAGTCGCCAGACACAGCCAAGCCATAGCCGCTAAGTCCCACCAGGCCATAGCACGCAAACTCAGCCAGGCCCCAGCCACCAGACTTAGCCATGATGCAGCTGTAGTCTCAGACAGGCCATAGCCACCATAGTCAGCTAGATCCCAGCCACCATCCTCAAGGTTTTCTTACCAGCTATCGCTTATGTACCTAGCCACTAACCAGCCATTTATAGGAGGTTTGGCCCAGCAGTTTATGGGGGGTTTGTGTCAACAGTTCATGGGAATAGCCAGCTACTAGTTCATTGGAGGCCCTACACAGCAGTTCATTGGAGGCCTTAGTCCCAACCCCACTCAGTAGTTTGTTAGAGGCCCCAGTCAGCAGTTCATGGGAGGCCCTCATTTTGACCCATCGTAGCAGTTCATGGCCTGCCCCAACTATCAGTACATGATAGGCTACTTTTTGAACCCTATGCAACAGTTCATGGCGATCCACTGCTTTTGATTCATCTTGACCCATTGACTCAGTGCGCAGCCTCAAGACATGTAACACCCTAATTCTTATTTAGAAAATAATTGAGGCATTGTTAATGAGAATATCGAAATTCTAATAGACATAGAAATGATGAGAACAATGTAACAAAAAAAATATGAATAGTGTTTTGTATGCCTCGTAAACCCATCAGGACAGCCGAAACCCTTGATTCGAGACCCGAGGTGCCCAAAATTGGGAAAATATGGAAATAATGCTAGAAATAGTTAGAAATGAAAATTTTATACTTAGAATTAAATGTTGAGTAATATTTGATTTCTTGAGTGCAGTGTTTCATCCATTCAGTAAAATTTCAGTGTGTGAGTTATAACACCGAAAACTAATTTGATCTCTACAAAATAAATGAGCTTATCTCTTTAAATCAAGTGAATAGCTAAGATTCAATCTTGGATTACAAGATTGAATCATAGCCATCCATTTCACCTTTTTAGATTAGGAATTATCTAAGTATATTATATAATATTAAGTCATTATTACAAGATATATATGAATTCAAAATCTTCTCCAAGAGGCAACAAAGCTTTGGCCATTAAGGGAAGATAGCAGCAAGCTTATCCAAGAGCTTCATCTTGGTTTCAAATCCTATATACACTAACCTAGAGTTATTGAAATCAAAACTTTCCTTTATCAAAGTTGTTCTACACTTCAAACTCTACAATTCTAATCGATCAAAATTTTAATTCTCCATTAATTTTCACCTTGGTTCCTCACTCTCTCACTGCCTAGGGGAGGTTTGGTGTGTGGTTAGGAGTTCTCAAGGTAAAGAGAAGTCCAGTAAAGCATCCTTTGGAGCAAAGTGTAACACCTTAATATTTAACTCAACACGCCTAAGACGTATTTAAGTTAAGTATTAGTTATTACTTTTTTGTTTTCAGTTTTTGACTCAAAAACTGATTGAAAAATACTTTAGTGAAAATATGGATAAATTTTTTTTTGAATTTTAAATACCAAAGCGTGAGCCGCGCATATTAAATATCTAACATCATTTATCTTGCCTGTGTAAGAGAGATGTTAGAAACAAATAATAGATAAATACATAATACAACCATGGCATAACATAACTCAAATAATAATAATATATCAATTACTGTATCATAATAGTGATGTCTTGTAAACTTAAGGACATTAATATATGTCCATCAATAGAATACAAACTGATATATGAGATACATTCACTCTAAAGGCAAATATCCAAAGGAAAGTTATCTCCTTAGCTCTTCGTTCAGTCTCAAGGTAAATCACGAACTACACATCATTCTTATCTGGAGACAACACGAAAAAGAAAAGGAATGAGAAACTTATACAAGAATCTCAGTAGGGCTTCCCGACTCTAACACAAGTGTCATCGTCATCGTCCCCAGGAACCTCGGGTTTAATTATGAAAATGGTGAACATAGATATAAGATTCATTTATTAAGTTTTAAATACCATTAGCCGAGGCGCGTATCTTTTAGCATGAATCTTAATGTCATGAATGGAACATATTAGTCATGGATGCATGTCAATATCATAATATCATAAAATTCATAAAACAATGCATATGATATAAAGAACATTATGATCATTATTCTTACAGGTGACTTAAACTTCTTATTCTCTTTTCCTTGGGGGCCACCCTATATTCTCTCTTTTCTCGAGAGTTCTAGGTTATGAGCTTATACCTCACTAGTCGTCATTAGCGTAATCTTATCCCTTTTGATAAGTTAAATTCCCGACTCTTAAGGTACGGGATAGGTGGCATTAGGATCACCTTTCATAACCTTTAATTCAGAGAGTCCAAATGATCACTTCCTATTCGGATCACCTCTCATAACCTTTAATTCGGGGAGTCTAGAGGATCATTTCCATGTGTTTTATGTCACTTTAAATCTTGGCAAGATATATAGAGATGCAAACATGAATAACTTATCATTAATATTTCATGCTCATAAATTTCATGAACTTATGCATCTCAATGAATCAGACATAACCGTAACATGCCATAAATCAAATCACATAAACATGCATCATATTTCATTGCATATATTCCATATAAATTTCAATATATGAACATCACCATCAGAAGATATCAATCATATTCATCTCATCAAATTATAAATATTTATGTTTAATTCCCAAAGGGTTAAATCATAATTTCTCAAAGGTTACGGGTCAAAACATAATTATCCCTTTTTAACATCTACTCATAAATTAAAGATCTTTAACTTTAGCCAATACATTTCAAGAGACATATAACTATTAGAAACCATTCAAACTCATCATAAAAGCCTTTTAGGGCCATAGACTAAATTTAACACATTTTAGGGGTCAAAGTACAAAGTTACTTATTTTTGACACTTATCAAAAGCCAAAACTTCTAAAACTTTCTCTAAACATCATAAATGGTATTCTAAACATATATACACATCAGATATCATTATTTACTCTAATTAAGATCCTTTGAATAAAAAAAATTACATAATTGATAGTTTAGCACACAACTTTCTGCATTTTATGAAATGGTCAAAACTAATACTTGTAATTATTCTTTTCAACCTCTAAGATACCAAAAACAATTTATACATCAAATACTAATAATTCTAATGTATATAAACCATAAGATCAGTATCAAATCAGTAAGGAATTAATCCAGAAAATTCATTATCTAAAGCTTTATAAAATTATGATTTTGATCCTTTCTAATTATTAGTTTATCTCAAAAATGATAAAGACAATTCTTACATCAATTATAAGTAATTTATACACATTCAAACCTTATAAAATAGCATTCTAACCATTTTATTTAAGTCAGGTCAATAACATAATTTTTAAATCAAAAAGCTTGAGAAAAGCACAATCTTTAACATCTTTGGATTGCTAACTCTAACAAGAATTATTTAAGTAATTTAAAGACAAGATCAAAGTCTTAAAAATAAAATAAACAAATCTTAATACCAAGAACATCAAGAGGCTGAAATTAACTTAATTTAAGTATAAGAATTCCTATTTAAGATTAAAGAGGTAAGTTTTGAGCTTTTCAAGATTTAGGTGATAGCAAGAATCATAGATATGCTATGCAATCCATTTTTAATCTTTATCATTATAAGGTGATAACTTGGAAATATAAACATGATATGTAATACTTCAAATATAAATATGAAGATGCAAGTTTATTTTTAGATCTTCAAAGTTTAGTGATAAATTGAAACATAAAATGCATTACTTGAAATTTAAACATGAGAATGTAAATTCATATTATCATCTTCAAGATTTAAGGTGATGACTTGAAATTAAATATGATTATGCAAGGCTTGAAATTTAAATATGATATGCAAGAGCTTGAAACATAAACAATAGATACAAGTTCATTTATTATCTTGTTAAGCTCAAAACTTTTAGAGAATTAAACTCTTTAACCTTAATTAATCTTAACAAAGGAAGTGAACATTAGAGTCCTTGATTATCATGGTTTCAAGAACCTTATTTCATGGTCTCATCATTAAGCTCATTAAAAGTTAAATTATAAGCAAAGAACAAGGAAATAACATGAAATAAAATCCCTACCAAGTTGTTTCTTGTTCTCAAATGTTAAAGCTTGATGTCTTAAGAAGTAAAGAGAAGAAAATCTCCTCTAGATGATGATGGTAACTTTGGCCAAGTGATGATGGAATGGTGAAAGAATTTTTGTTGTGTTCTTGTGTTTGATAATGGAAAGGTTATGTGTTTAGGAGTTGATTTGTGGTTGGAATGTGTATGCTTGAGGTTTAGAGCTTGGTTAGAGGTTGGGAATGGAGTCTCTTGAGTGTGAATGAGGAAGAAGAAGAAAGCTTGAAGTATTGAGAGAATTAGAGAACTTTGAGCAAACTTTGAGTAAGAAAACTATCAAGTAAGAAAATGCTAAGGCTAGGAATGTTTGTGTGTGCATTTAGGCAATGGAAGAGCTCATATTTATAGGCCAAGGAGGGCTGTATGGCAGCTGCCTTGTGGCTGGAAAAATGGAGTTTTTAGTTCATTATTCAATTAAAGAAAACGTGGAAAAAAGAATGCTTTTATTCTTGTAATAATTTGGTTCATGCATAATGGATGAAAACACTAAAATATGATGCTAATGGGAGATATTGTTACTGATCATATCATGGTTGAAATAGGTGGGTTTTCTTTTCAATAAACATAGCCAAAAATAATGCAAAAGAAAGCTAAAGGTATGGTGTTATGGTTGGATATGTTTCTTTGTTGGAAAAACAATTAAAATATGGTGAAAAGGAGACAAGTTGGCCACTGGTTTCTAATTCCTTTAGGATCAGATTGGTGATGTTTTACAAGTGGTAAATCATGTATTAGATGTGTATTTACTTAGGTAAAAGATTAGGAATTGATAGATTAGTGAAAATGGTAAAAGGTTAAGTGTTTTAAGACAATACAAGATAAGGTAAAAAGAGAAATCATATACTAGTAAATGAAGTTAATTTCAAATGAGTAAAAATCAATTTGTAACATAGGTTCTAAACTTAAGATAAGAAAATGTAAATGTACAAGATTTTACCTAAATCAAAATCTTAACTTTGATCTCAAATATCACTAATTTCATGAGCTTTCATAATTAAGGAAAGGTAATTTAATTTTACCTTAGGTAATTTTATACTCTAATTACCTCAGTAATTATTTTTTTTAACCTTAGGTAATTAATTTAAACTCAAGGTTGATAGATGAAATCAATAAGGTCAAATAGAGCTTTAATAATACCTTAATTACGCAAGTAAATCTATTTAGTACAACTAGGGGTAAAAAAGTAAATAGTCCACATAATATGCAATGGATTCAGCTATATTGGGTAAAAGATGCAGCGTGTGGGCATGATCATTTGGTGTGGCCTGGTGCCTGACATAGGCCACAACGATTTGGGTGGCCTGGCTTAACCTTGTCCTTTTCATTGTGAATCCTCATGGAAACAGGATGACCCTTGACGCAGGATTTGACCTTAAGATACGGCCTGTGTGCAGAGGCCACATGTCTTCATTAGCAATAGCATAGAGCTCAGTTTTGTAAACATTGAACACCGATTCCATGGTATAGACTTCATGAACAAAAGTCGTCCATTCTCTGCGGGCATCGGCACATGCAAAAAGGGCATGACAGCAGGGATAGTGCAGCTTTTGAAAGTCTCCACAGTTACACCATTGCCCGATTAAATCTACCCTAAATTCTCATCGACCATGATTACCAATGTCATCTCACTCAAATATCAAGTATATCGACCTCTCTCGATTCATTGGAGTGGCATTCTTATTGCCGAACTGTCACCTACTTTGCTCAATTGCATTCAATTTTGGCCACTTTCAAGTTGGGTATTTGCCTCTGTCCCCTTTTTAACAGAAACCTGAATAAGGCCAAAGTAAGTGGACTTTGCTATTACTGTAATAGGAAGATTGTGAATGTCTTTCATGACAACATTCATACACTCCGACAAATTGGTAGCTATGTGCCCGAATCGACGGTCCTCATCAGTGTATTGCACCCACTTCTCAAGCAGAATGTTGCTAGCCCACATGCACATTGCAGGATCCACCTGCCCTAATGCACCAAACCAATAAAAAAAATTTTGCTCTGTCTTTGCATATGCAGCATTCATTAGCAACTTCTTGGCGTCTTTGTTCTTGAATTTCACAGTGAAGTTTGACACAATGTGGTGAGCACAGCAAATGTGATATGTTGACGGAGGATGCCAACCACTCCCCTCTGCATCTAAAGCTACTTTTATAGCTTGATGCCTACCCGCTTGTGGCATCACATGCTACCTGAGATTTCTCAAGAAAAAAGACCAGGCTTCCTTTGTCTCCCCCTCCACCACGACAAATGCAATTGGCAAAATGTTTGAGTTACTATCTTGGGCAATTGCCATTAACAGTGTTCCGCTGTACTTGCCATGCAGGTGAGTGCCATCAATTGAAATAACCCGTTTGCAATATTTGAATGCCTCTATACACGGCAGATATGTCTAGAAAAGACGATGGAACAAAATGGAATTCTGATGTACAGCATCACCCACATAGTATGGTCTAGTTTGTAGCTGCACAATAGTTCCTGGCATATAAGACTGTAACCCATCGAACCATCTAGGAAGCTCGCTATATGATTGCTCCCAATCACCATAAATCATGGCAATCGCTTTATGTTTGGCCAGCTACACCTTCCTGTATGTTGTCTTGAACCTCAACTCTAACTCTATTGATGCTTGTAGTGACTTGATAGCAATCATTGGATCTACTTGCACCAATGGATAAATGTGGGCACAGATAATATGATAATCCATCTAGGCATGCTGATTCGAAGACTCAGGAAAAGCACACGTGTTTGGCCCATTGAGTTTCCTAACTTCCCACAGTAGTAATTTTGTGCAAAGTGTCACACGTATACGTCAATTATAGCCATCTCCAAACTTTATGCATTTGCAATGAAACTTTATGTAGTTAGATTCATGAACTTTGTATTGGATGCCTCTTCGGATGCTGTAACGTTTAACAGCAAATAACATTTCTTCTTTATTATGAAACACTTGTCCGACTACCAGATCATTTTCTCGTCCAAAACCTAATCTTGATGTAGACCCAACTATGTCAGACCGCATTGTATCAAAATCAACTGTAGAATAGTGATTGGCATGCTCTCGAGACTAAGACTGAGATCGAGGTGGAGACATAAACTGTTCATCCAAGTTTTGAACATGAAATAACTCCTCATCCTCCTTCTCATCATCATCATTTCCTGCATGATCAAGCTCCTCTTCTTCCTCATCGTGGATACCCCCATTATAATACCCTGAATTTTTGTGGTTGTGTAAAATAACCAAAACGCCCCTGAAGGAATCTAATGCAGGAACTGAGTGATAACCAGGTAAAGTGGGGCTTTTTCTTCTCACGTCCAAGCTAAAAAAAAAAGAAAGAATTCTCATGGTTTCCTTTGATTTTAGTGCTTGTCTTTGCTTATTTCTTGCTTGTAGGTTGTGTTCAATAGCTATATGTTACTCTATGCATGTAGTGTTATTTTATTTGATGCATGTTGCATACTTATTTATTTATTTGTTTATTTATTTTCTATGTGTGGAGATAATGAACCAAAATACTGAGAAAATGAAATTTCTGGATGGCAACAAATAATTGATTTTATTAAACCTTGCAATTTTGGGTGGGATTATAATAACACCTTAAAATATGTTCTTATATGTTTCTATGATTTTTTTCAAGAATATTCACTATTATTAATCGAATTAAGAAAAGGAAACACACTTGTGAAAATATTGTCCCAAAAACATCTAATTTGTTTTTAATATATTATCTTCTTGAATCTGAAAATATTTAATATTTTTAATAATTGCCTTGGTGTCATTTAAAGGAAAAGTATGGAGACAGCATGTCTTGGGCATATGCATAGGTAATTGGTGTATGTAGCCCATAAAGCATTGTCATGCATGGTCATATGCTTGTTACAAGGATACAACATTAAAATTTTTAACGATAAAGAACATATGGCTATAATGTACATTTCTTTCTTCCACACTTGTCCTCCACAGTTCTTTCTTTCACACTTGTTGCAGTCATATATGAACATATGACTTGTCCTCTACACTTGTCATTCTATCATACTACTCAAATTTTGTAACATTTCTCTCTATCCCCTGCACTCCCTTCTCCCTGTAAAGATGGGCAAGATTTTATCCTGCTAAGACCATGAAATAAGGATGATGGGAAAGATTGAAGGATAGGGCAAATTGTTCATGTCCTATTACTAACTTCACCTTAAAAAGGAATAAAAGAGTCATCTGTTTTGTAGAGACTCGAAGAGAAGTTGAAGCTAAATCACAGAGCCTAAGAGATTTGAGAAATCAAAACAAGAAAAAAGGAAGAGAATAGCACCATGTGGTATCTTTTCTTAGCTCTTGTTATCTAAATTTTATATTCTTTATCCATTCACATATCACAAATCATGCACTCTATACAAACATCAATAGCAAGCTAGTAAACATCCATACACTATTTCCATTTCACAATCAAAAACTCAAGCCACAGCCAAAAGATTATCACAGGTGAACCATCAACAAACAACCCCAACAAAGCAAAAACTATGCAAACATCATTTCAGTTCAAACATAAACAAAACACATCCAGAAAGGAGAATCCAAAAATAATCTCAGTCAGTTTCATTCCAAACAGTCCATATACAAATAAAACCAAGAAAATAGAGACATAAGAAGAAGGGGTTAGCGGTCTTCCTCACGGCAGCCATGCCACCGTAAGTACCCCCGTATTCTATCTTCATGCAACACCTCCTCCTCCCTTCCGTCACCATATAATCACCTCAACCAAACACAATCAATAGCAAAAAAAAAAAAACGGAACCTGAAACAAAAAGGAGAAAGGAAGAAGTAGGGCGGTCACCGCCACCTATCACCACTATGCTCCACCTGCAATTCATGAAGCTAACCACCACAACCTCCGGCTTCGCTCTTCCCTTTTTGGCCACTGTGAATGACTGCTCCTGGTCCTTCTGCTGCTGCACCACTAGCTTCGTCGCGAGTTGGGATCGCCATTACCGCAAAGCCTCTCATCGAACCCCCCACCAAAGGACCCAGCTACAAACACCTCCGCCACTCCACCACGCCTGTGCCTTCCCTGTCATCGCCGTTTTCCCTTGCATGCACCGTATCAGCCACTGCTCACTCATTCAAGCTAGTAGCGCCATCGCGGAGCCCAGTCGCATGGCTCTTTCTTTCCCACCGATCATCTTCTTAGTCATGCGGCTTCACTCCCAGTAGTTGCAGCCTCCCTTTTCTTTCCCCCGCGATAGCCTTCCCCCATTAGCCTCTAGATGCCGCAAGCTCCACCTTTCCTCCTCCCTCCCACCGGCATCATCATCGCACTAAGCAGCGACTTCTTTTCTAGAAAGTCTAGCCATGCGGTGCCCTTTTTCCCCTCACCGCTGTGCTAGCCTCCTTTATCTCATGACCGATCTCAACCTCACTCTCCCTCTCCGTCCTTCTCTTTCTCAGCTTCTCTATTTCTCTCTCCTAATTTCTTGAGAGAGGGAAGATTCTTTGCATGTGTGTATGTGTGCTCTCCCACTCCCACTTCCACTCCTACTCCCACTTCTTTCTCTCTATGTCTTTGTTAGGAAAGAGAATCTGGACAAATGGCAACCCCTATCCCCTTTGCAACATTTCCCTTTTTCTTTCTTATTGATATATTGTTTCATTTTATTTAAACTTTGCTCATTTTGCTTTATTATTATTATTTTTTGTTGGGTTGCAGAAATTTGGGTTTTGTTTTAATCTTTTTTGGTTACATTGTTTTTGGGCCGTTGGATGATGATGTTTGGCCAACTTATTGTCCTTTTGTTTTTGTGACCATTGGGCTTATCTTGGGCTTATGTCCTTTATTTCTTTTTTTTCTTTCTAAACATGTTTTGGTCTTAAAAAGTGTATTTAATTGTGTTTTGTTTTTTTTTAAAAAATTGATTGACTAAAAAGAGAATGATTGTTTTGTTTTAGCAATCATTATAATTTATTTGAGTGGTATTAAATAATTTGATTTAGGGCATGATCTATTTATATATCTCATATTTTAGTGAATTTAGTGCTAAAGGCCCTCAATATATATATATATATATATAAAGAAAATGGTAGTTAGGGCCTTGATTTGCTTTTAGTTTTTATTATTTTATTTGTTCATATTTTCAATTAAATTAATAGTTTTGTCTTTAAATTAATCTTGTCAATTCATGATTGAAACTAGTGCTTGTTAAAAATAAATAAATAAATAAATAAAAAGTGGTTTTCTTTTCAATAAACAATAAAAGGAATCTTTTTGAAAACTTTTTAATCCTTGCAATGATCAATAATGATAATTGAGTAGCAGATATTGTCTTCGTTGTTATTTAAATCATAAGAGTTCATTGAGTGGCCTAGGTACAAATTCTATTCTTCATAAATAAAACCTGTCAGCACGCAGAATCATTTTACTGAGAACGACATGGCTTTGAGTTCCTCATTGTACCAGGGGATACGTCGGCATAGTTAACTGCTATCAAACCAAAATTAATTTTTCCTAAAATTTTACTCTCCTTTTATTATTATTATTATTATTATTATTTGATTCTTCTTTCCTTAATTTTATTTTATTTCTTTGGAGAATGAATTATTATGATGTTGAGTAGTAAGACATGTATATGTCAAGTGATGATCTCTAATATACTGTGCATATC
The DNA here is from genome assembly GCA_031216125.1 of Dalbergia cochinchinensis. NCBI lineage: Eukaryota > Viridiplantae > Streptophyta > Magnoliopsida > Fabales > Fabaceae > Dalbergia > Dalbergia cochinchinensis. Next base: position 49,662,430 of record CM062377.1, read on the forward strand.
CTATTGAGCACAACATATCCATTAGCTGAGTCTGGTCCTTGAATTCTGGCATACTGGGTAGGAGCATGTTATTGTTATAAGCTGTTGACTGAGGACATGCTTGTGAATATATATTTCATGATTATAAGCTCATGTTTGGATCTCTACATGATATGCCAAGATTAAAGATGACATAAGACACATGGAAATGATCCTCTAGACTCCCCAAATTAAAGGTTATGAGAGGTGATCCAAATAGAAACTGAACATTTGAACTCCCTGAATTAAAGGTTATGAAAAGTGATCCTAATGCCCCCTATCCCGTACCTTAAGAGTCGGGAATCTAACTTATCAAAAGGGATAAGATTACGCTAGTGACGACTAGTAAGGTATGAGCTCATGACCTAGAACTCTTGAGAAAAGAGAGAATATAGAGTGGCCCCCAAGAAAAAAAGAATAAGAAGTTTAAGTCACTTATAAGAATAATGATTATGATTTTATATCATATGCATTTTTTCATAAATTCTATGATATTAACATGCATTTATGATTAGTATGTTGCATTCATGACATTAAGATTCATGCTAAAAGATACAGGTTTCGGCTAATGGTATTTAGAACTCAATGAATGAACCTTATATATATATGTCCACCATCTTCATAATGAAATCTGAGGTTCCTAGGGACGATGACGATGACACTTGTGTTAGAGTCGGGAAGCCCTACTGAGATTCTTGTATAAGTTTCTCATCTCTTTTCTTTTCTGTGTCGTCTCCAGACAAGGATGATGGTGTAGTTCGTGATTTTCTTTGAGACATGGACGAGAGAGCTACGTTATAAACAAGAGATTTAACAGAGATAGTTTTCCTTTGGATAATTGCCTTTAGAGTGATCACATTCCATTTATCCGTTTATATTCTATTGATGGATACGTATTGATGTCCTTTATGTTTAGAGGACGTCAGTAATACGATATAACTCTGATGTAATAATATTGTTTGTGCCATGTTATGGTTTATATATATATTGTGATGTTCTAAGTTTCTGTGACTTGTCTTTATCCTTTCTAATTTATAAGAAAGGCGAATGGCGTTAGTTACTTAGCATGCGTGGCTCACATTTTGGTATTTAAGTTTTTTAAAAAAAAATTTACCCTTATTTTTACTAAAGTAATTTTCAAAAGCTTAAGGTACTGACTAGAACAAAAGAGCAATAACTAATAATTAACTTAAATGCGTCCTAGGTGTATTAGGTTAAATATTAGGGTGTTACACCCATGATCAATATCAAAATCAAAATCCCGAACTTGGCCAAAAAGTGCTAATGGTGAGGGATTTAATGGTAATGGCTCTTCAACTTGCCTTGCAAGATGTGCAAAGCTTATAGAATTCAAATCTTCATCTGCTGCATGTGAACTTTGATCATGATCACGGGACACTTCAAAAGACGGGAATGTATAATGTGCTGCCACAAATGATAATGTACCTCCATCTAACTCACCACAGCTGAAAGGACCATCTTGAAGTTCGAAAAATAGATTTAATCTACGAACATCGGAAAATGAGTAAAAATAAGAAAACATGTGACTTACGTGCTCATCTTTCCTGATTTGAAACCTCCTATATCAAATCCCATCTGGCCCAATATCTTTCAGTATCCTATAAAATATTTTTGCAATTTGCTTGTTGTTTCCATCAAACTCCTCTAGTATTCTGCTCTATAACTCTAACAAACTAATAGGTAGACTGACAACCAACCAAGCTTGATCATCACTTATGAATGTTTCATCCTCTATCGTGTTTACAATCTCTCCATTATAATAAATAAGAATATTTACACACTCGGCCATACTATCACTCAACTTATTCAGTAACCTCTTTTTTTTTCTGTTTTCTTCTACTAAATGCCTAGAGTGATGGTGTACACATTTTCAAATCGATTTCAGCCAATTATGAGATTCTGACACTGTCAAATCGGTTTAAACCGATTACACCCTACACATGTCAGTGCGTGTCAGAGTGAGTCAAAAATCGGTTCAAGCCGATTCAAAAATCGATTCAAACCGATTTTTCGCTCAATCTAACACAAACTGACAAGTTACAGTAATCGGTTTAAACCGATTTGCAAATCGATTTAAGCCAATTGTTGACCACATTCCTGTGACTATATGATCTGTTACACTGTAATCAGTTTAAACTGATTTCCATTAAAATAAAAAAGGGACAAATGTGTAATACTATTGAAATCCAGGTATATATATATAATATGATTTTATTTATTTTATATTAGTAAAAAACTCGAATATACCAGATATAGTTAATAATTAAGGCTGACGTTGAACACAAAAAATAGACAACTTTGTCTGTACAAGATGATATCGATGTAAAATATACGTTTGTGGAACGACCACATATAGTGCATAATTAAGATGTTATCAAAACTGAAATAAGACAAATCTGTTTGTACAGGATGATCGTGATAAAAATAAGGGTGACTAAACAGAACATTCCCCTTATATTTCCTAGACCAACAACAAAACTTGGTTCCTTCCTAGTCGTTTGAACACATCTTGCAAGAATTATGAAATATCCTCCAAATCTAGTTATTACAATAGAAGCTGCAGAACCCAGAATTGATCCGGATGCTGAACATTACTGAAATCCTTACATGATAGAGCATGCATTTGGGTTTTCATCACTGAAGAGGGAGGTGAGCTTCTCATCCAGTGCATTTGGACTAGGGAGTGCTTGCAGAGAGTTTTTTACGTAACCTGCTGGTGCCTTCTTGTCATATGCCTGTGCTACGTAAGGATAAGCCACCAAGTTGTATTGAATGTAAGGCCAAAACTCTGCTCTCTTTCCTGTGCTCTTGACTTTCTTTAAGACCCTGTTTCGGTCAACGTAACCAGTGACAGTAACCTTGCTTTGCTTTCTATTCACCTCTACTTGCTTCACGCCTGCATTAAATGTGTTCTAAACTGATTCAGCTCAAGTTCAGTAAACTCTCCTAACTTATTGTTGTATTCAAGAACATAAAAAAAAATAAAAAAGAATTCTTTTTAGTTTAAACAATGCATAAAACATATTACTAAAATCAACCGAAAAGAAACGCAATTTTTTAATTGTTTTTTGTCTTTAAATGCAATTTATATTAAAAAAGTGAAACCCGTCAGTTTAGAAATAGCTTGTAGAGGTTAACAGAAAATTATTGTACATCAATCTAGTGGAAAAATTGTTTGGTGTTCTCGTAATATGGAGAAAAAAAAAAGTGTTGCTTTGTACCACCAGTAATTCAATGCCTCAATTATTTAATTAAAAATATAGTGCAAGGAAGAAATTACGAAGATCCAAAAAACTTAAAAAGTATTGAACAATAAATTATTCATAATAATAATTTTTTTTGGTGATCTCCAAAGAAATACAAGAATAATATTCAATTTTTATGCACAGTTAATATAAAATTTTGTTATCTAGTCATCCACCATGTATTGTTATAAAAGTTATTATATTTGACTTTCACAATATCACAAATAGAAAAGTTATCCAAATGAAAGATTTTAATTGAATTATAATGTATTACTCTCTTTATTATTTAATAATAATTGTGATAAAAAATCATGTTAATTTAGTACATTAAAAAATTGATTCATCTTATCACAATAGCATCAAAATTAAATTCATAGGAATATCTATTCTTTGTGTCAAGACTTTATGTGTCTCCAGCAGGGCAAGCACAGTTTGGTTTACCTAAAAATTGCATTTATTATGGCACCATGGCCTTGATAGGTGGGAAAGAACGAAAACTTGAAAAAAGGTTTAGTTTTATTGTCCTTTTCTTACGGTACATCTTAAAATGTATAAGGTAATGGCTCTTGCTATGTAATTTTGTTTAGGGGTTGATTAGGCCAACAAAAATGTAGTATGTCATTTCCTGCATGTAATAAGGAGTATCTGAGTGTATTAGAAACTGAACAATTCATATCTATATCAGATTTTCCAATAATGTGTTAAGACATTGATTAAAGAATTAAGAGTAAAAAATTGTTGAAGTTAGTACATTTCATGCGTTAGAACGGAAAATTCTTAATAAAAAACTTTCCCCGGTCTTGATTCGTTCGAAAGAAAACTAGTCTACTTCTTTGACATGTCATGATTTCTGTCGTACTACTTTTCTGGACCTACGTTAAATGACCCCCTGCCACATACAACATTATGGTATTGGTAACAAAAAAGGAAAAGAAATGCAGATGGAAGCAAAACCAAACTTTACATGAGATGAAAAGGAAATATCATGCGAGAGTTATTGCTATGAATAGCTCAAATCTATTCTTCTCCATAAGCAAGGTAATTTACTCGTTAAGTTTCTCCGGGTAATAATATTGATTGAAAGTTGAAAATAGCTTTGTTTGTTCCATTTCTAGCTTGGAAAATCATCAAACATTGGCGTATGGAATAGTTGTTGTTTAACATAGCTTTGAAGATTTTGGCAGTCGTGGATAACTTAACCAGGTGTTCCTGGAGACAGACATATGAGAGTAATTAAGAAAGAGACAGACAAACCTTTCATGTGAGCAACGGAATTCCTAACCCTTCTTTCACAGCCATCACAGTCCATTTTGACCTTGATTTCAACCGTCTGTAAAAGACAGGAACAGCATAAAAATAAGAATTTTCCTTGGTCTAGCGCACCATAACACAGAGGGAAGTAGGGTAGCGAAGACTAGGAACTAATGAAACCTGCATTGGCTTTCTTTTCTTTCCAGAGGTGATGGAAACAGAGAAGAAGTTTGAAAGATAATCAAGAACACCCATGTCTTGGGTTCTTTTTGGAGAAGAACAGAATATTTAGGGGGGGGGGGGGAGGGGGGAGAGAGAGAGAGAAGCAGAGAAAGCAAAGAGGTAGTGGGAGGCGCGGAGAGCAAGGGGCTCTATATGTCTTGGGTCCAGGACAATTTTGTAATGCCATAGTGTGCGTTTGTTCCTTTTATATACAGAGCAACGTTTCATACAGAAGTTGTTCTAAAATTTAATGTATAAAATAATGTAATGTTTTATGTTTAGTGTAACATCCTCCCAAGTACAACGTTATTTTTAAGTCATGATGTCAGATTTAAGAGTTGTTACTTATAAATTATCGGACCTTTCTTAAATAACTATAGCAAATGCGATACGATTGTGTAATAACTAGTGTAATTTGGTTAAAATATATAACAGAGAAACATAATATTTATTGAATAAATAGCTAAGTACAAAAGGAAGCTCTTCTAAGAGCTTTAATATATATACGTTCTTTATTACATTTACATACACATATGCCTACGACTATATACAACATAATAATAATATCAACTACTAAACAACTGTAATTCCAAGTTCTTTCATGTAGCAACCACATCGTTCTTTGGATCAACTTGGAGGCGACACGGTAATACAAAACACATAGAGGTGAGAATTATACAATTCTCAGTAGGGCAACTCCCAAAAAACTCACTCATACTGTCATCGTCATCGCCCCAGCCATTTCGGTTTATTAGAAAAAGAGTGATCATGTCTTTTGTAACACTCTAAAAATTATTTAAAAATTAATTTAGGCTTTACTAGTCATAATTTTAAAAATCTAATGGTTTTAGTAATGATAAGGACAGTCCGAGAGATTTGTAAAAAAAAAAAGTGAATAGTAACTTGCGGGTCCCACCAGACTGTCGGGACAACCGAAACACTAGAATCAGAACCCTGAGATACCCGAAACTGATAAGTTAGAGGATTGAGATTAGAAATAGTAAGGAATGAGGATTGTATACCTTGAAATAATTTTGAGTAATGTTTGATTACCCGGGTACGATATTTTATCCACTCGGTGAAATTTTGGTGTGAGATTTCTAACACCGAAAGATAGTTTTATCTTTGTAAAAGGATAATGTTTATCCTTTGGAGCCAAGTGTAAGGCTAGGATTTAATCTTGAATTACAAGATCAAATCCTAGCCATTAATCTTATTTTCTTGGTCAAAGAATATAGACTTTATATTAAACAATTGTTATAACCTAATTTAATATCATTAAAAGCTATGAAAACTTACCTTTGAAGACACACTTTCTGGTCCAGCAAAGGGAAAGCAGCAGCAACCTCCATTTTCCATTTCTCAAGAGCTCCAACTTGCCTTCCAATCCAGAAAACCTTAGCCTATAGTTGATAAAACCTCAAACTCTCTTCACAAAACTTGTTCTACCCCTCAATATCTACCAAACTAATCGATTAGAATTTGAATCTACCAACCTTTTCTACTTTGAGAGCTCACCATCTACTATTTAGGGAAGGGTTTCATGTTGATTTGGTAGCCTTGAAGTGAGCAAGATCACTCTTGGAGCATCCTTGAAGCCAAGATCCTTAAAGCCACTAAAGTAGGGCATTTTAAACCTCTTTTACATTCAACTCTGTTTTTAAGATTTGCCTACTGATTTGGCTGAATATTGTTAGTTGAATTTCTTGATTACATATTGATATTGATTTGTTAATTTTGATGGAGTGGTTTGATGTTTTGAAAAATGGTTTTTATCAAAAGAGAATTTGACACATGTTGCTGGATTTTCGGATTTCAACAGGGTAGGATTTGTTCATGAATTTTCTGGTGCAATTGTAGAATTTTCATGAGCTATAAAAATTATATGTTGAAGTTAACATCCTAAGACAACTATGTTAATTTTCGTGGAGCATGATGAAGACTCTAACTGCCTGAGAAAAATCATGAACTGAAAGTGTATCAATGCTGCCTGAATTATTGGAACTAAAGCTGTAAATTTGTTTGATTTTGTTACTATAGTAAATGATTGACTTGTCATTTGAAATTTTTACAGGATATTAGAGACACTTTTAGGTTTTACCAGGATTTTTATTTTAAATTTTCTAGGTTCAATTTCTATGGTTAAAAATTATTGATTTCTAATTCTGAGCTAAGTATAAGTGGTCTCTGACCACTAAAATTGTTGAATTTTGTTATCATACTGAAAGGACTCTTTTAACTCCGAAATTTTTAGAAGACCTTGGAGACACATTTAAGTGTCTTGGATAATTTTTATAGCCTTGGATTTGATGGTTTGAAATGTGCAATAATTTGTGTTATGGATATATGAAATATGTCATTGTGTTGAAAATGAATTGATGTTTTGGATTGATGAAATAATGACATTGGGTTCAAGTATGATATATATGAATGCATGTGAGTGACTTTAAGGAATGGCTTGAGGCATTATTAGAACCATATTGTGAATGAATGTGTATATATGGCTCATGCATGCATTTGGAAATGTAAAGTGAATGGTAAAAGAGAATATATGAACTTTAATCGTGCATATTCTGACATATGAAGAAAACAGAAACAAGATTTAGATTGAATAAGGCGAAGGTAAAAGTAGGAACTTTCCCAAAATACTATGAGTGTGTATATTCTGACATATGGAGAAAACAAAAATAAGACTTAGATTGAATTAAGGGGAAGGCAAAAAGAGGAACTTCCCCCGAGATATTATGAGTCGATAGACGTATCTGCTAGGAATAGCACTGTGTGTGATTCGGAAATGGAAAAAAATGAAGTCCGATGATCACGTATAGGAATGAGCTCAGTCCTGATAAGTAGTCTATTTCCCTTGTGTGATGTGATTCACTATAAATACCATTTGGTATAAATTATCTATTGTGGAGTTGTCCACGGTAGATACCCATTGGGTATAAAATAAGTCTTTTCTATGTCAATGAAGAGCAAAAGTTGCACTGAATTGAGTTTTATAGCATGATATAAGCTAAGTCTTTCCTATGTTAATGAAAAAAGAAAAATGCACTAGATTAAATTCCTTGGCCACAAAAAGAAATGCATAATTTATTATTATTTCTGCACATAAGTTTACTTGATAACACTTGTAAGAATGAAATTTCTACTTATGTTTTGGTTGTTATTTTTGAATGTCTGCTTAGGATGATTTACTAGATGCTTGACATTATAATACAAATGCATTCAGTGATTGATTATTAAAAGCTACCCACTTCGAAAGTACGATTTGGAACTTTAAAAATGAACCATTGGTATGAAAGGCATGATCACTCTTTTTCTAATAAACCGAAGTGGTTGGGGTGATGACGATGACAGTATGAGTAAGTTTTTGGGGAGTTGCCCTACTGAGAATTATATAATTCTCACCCCTATGTGTTTTGTGTTCCTGTGTCGCCTCCAGGTTGATCCAAAGAATGATGTGGCTGCTACGTGAAAGAACTTAGAATTACAGTTGTTTAGTAGTTGATATTGTTATTATGTTGTATATAGTCTTAGACATATGTGTATGTAAGTATAATAGAGAACGTATATGTATTAAAGCTCTTAGAAGAGCTTCCTTTTATACTTAGCTATATATTCAATAAATGTTGTGTTTTTCTGTTATATATTTTAACCAAATTACGCTAGTTATTACACGATCTTATCACATTTGCTATAGTTATTTAAGAAAGGTCCAATAATTTATAAGTAACAACTCTCAAGTCTGACATCATGGCTTAAGGATGATATTGTACTTGGGAGGATGTTACATTTGTCACTCAAATTTTGGAGGATTCAATATTTTATAAAATTTGTTTTTGTGAATATCATAAGAATGGGGATAACGTTTAAATACCGGGAATTTTTGGTCATATAGTAGGCATCAAAACATTACTTTTTTTCTCAAACTTTTTATCTTTCTAAAGTTCAGAGGGAGAAAAATTGAAAGAAATAGGATGAGAATCTTTGCATAATTTGTTTAGGAATTTAAAATTATAGTGAATATCCTATTTGATTCCTCAATATTTTTGAGTCAGAGTATTTCGTCCTTTAAAAAAAAAATTAATTCTGTGGTCCTTCAAGATTAAAAATGATGAACACATTAATCCCTCTGTTAGTTTTTCATTAACGGACTTACACATGTGGCTCAATACAATGATGGTGTGCCATTAAAACATTAGAAGCAAGTAAAATGAAGCTATTTTGGAACAAATTATACTCATTTTGGTATCTGAAATTGCACAAAATGAATCACTTTATGACTTATAATAGATATTTAAATGACTTATTTTGTGATTTTCAACCATCAAAATGAGTCCTTTTAAACTATATTCCACTTCAAATTATGTATACTTCACTTAATATCATGTTAGCAAGTCAAAATGCAATTCTATTAGTGTTTAAAAAATCAAATATATATAGAGGGACTAGTGTGTCCTCTTATTAAAATCTTGAGGGATCGCGAGTTTAATTTCAATTTTTGTGGAAATAAATAGTTTTACAAATTTTTTTTGAGAAACTACCTAAGTTATTTACTTTTAAAATTATCCAACAGAGATTATAAACTTGTATTTGAATATATTATCTTTGAAAAAATTATATTTGACACCTTTTATTTAGCAAAATTACATTGACATTCCTTGTAGATACCATTTCATTAATACAAGTGATAAAAAAAAATATAACATGAAATATATACGTTATTATTAATAATAAAATTATAATATTTTGACAAATATTTAACACATTAATTGAATAAAATACTATATTTATCACATAAAAATGAAACTTATAAATATAGGTTATGATTAAAAAGCAATATTTTAGTTAATATATGTCAAATATTATCAAAATATTATAATTTTATTATTAATAATCATGTATATGTTATCTATTATCTTTTTTGTCACTTAAATTAACGAATTAATTAATATTTATATAGGAGCTCATTGTAATTTTATAAAATAAAAGGGTGCCAACTATAATTACAATAAATATCAAGGAGGTGAGTGTAAAATATAATTTTTTGAAAATGATTGACTATTCCTTTGATTTTCATCCAACAGGATAATCCTTGATTGCTTAATTACCCTTGTTTGTATAATTAAATAATTAAACTACGAAATTCAAAAATATATTCAATATCGAATTCAAATTATTTTTTTCAATTTTATCTATAATTTATTGCATTTAAATATATTTGATCTTTTATTTAAAATTAATAGTCAACATTTATTTTTAAGAGTAATTGGTTAGTACGATTGCAAGTTATTTTTTCTCTTACGTTAATATTTAACCATAACAAAAAATTTTGGTGAAATATAATTACTAATTGAAAAAATATTTAAATTTTCAATAAAAATTATAATAAATCTAAAAATATGAACATGGAAAATTTTAGTAAATGATTATATAAAAAATTAAATAAGATAAATTTAAAAATAAAAGAGGAGTTTTCCATTTGAAAACCTTCAACAAAACTTGTTTCCGTTTTTCAATTATTTATTAAAGTCATAAAATGTTTTCAATGAATTTTATTTTTTAGTTAAGAAAATTTGTTAATTTTATTGATATATATTTTTATTCTCTTATATTTCAATAATATTTATGAAAATTATTTATGCAAAAATCTTTATCTAATTTTTTTTGATCTCGATGCAACCACTGGCTTTGTATCTAAAACCTATTACCAGACCCCAACTAATCTAACTCAACTCCATGGATGTCCTTGAAGAGGGTATAGTGGCCTCCAAACAAGGACTTTTCCACTCTCAGGGCTCAAACTTAAGAACTATGATTAAGAGATCAAGGCACCGAACTTTTCCACACATTGGTAAAACCCATAGGCCTTAATTCGAGTTTTTCCCTTCATTCTCCTACCATTAATGTCAAAATATTGATGTAAGTATTCATTAAATCGTCAAGAATCAATATTTTCAAACTCAGCTCAAATCAAGACCAAAACCTAGAGCTCGGCCACGTGACGCCTAGGTCTCCCACATATTTAGTTGAGAATATCTCCTAAATCCCATACAGGATCTCCTTATCTCTTATTATATCTTGTCATTATTACATCATATCTCATATTATATCATATCTCTTGCATATACAGAATATATCTAATATCTGCTAAATCCAAGGAATATCTCCCTTATACAGGGAAGATTATCTCCTAATTTATCACGGGGTCATCTCAAACTATATAAGGGGCTCAACACCCCCAGGTATCACAAGTTAATTATATGTTATTCTTTACCACTCTACGCCTCTTCCATTCACTGACTTGAGCGTCGGAGTGTCTTCGCATGTACTCCACCCCCTGCTTGCACAGATGTTGGAGCTACTTGCACTTTTGCCGCATTTCTAGATAAGAACATTGGTGCCCATTGTGGGGCTGTGATGCGAGCTATCACAACTCACAACAAATTAGAATTTATAAAGTACTAAGTTGCACCAAAAATGTAATAAAGGACACAACCTAGGTCGTCTTACAAGGAGGCTTCAACACTTAATTGGAAAATTGGGGATTTGGAAGAATGAAAATTAAAACAATTAAAATTAGAAGTTAATAACAATGAGATAATAGTAACAGTGAAGAAAGCACCAGTGCAAGGTATTCTTAGGATTGGAAATCAATTATCATTAACCAAATATTAAACACATTGATAGCTATTAGTAATAAATTACTGGCAATTCTACTAGTGATAAATTGACCTCTAGAATTTGACCAATGCAAATAACTAATAAATGACAATCACCAATTTATTTAGAAATCACATTGATTTAATGAACTAATTGCTATAACCTAACCGCCAATAGGAAAGTTAATTCTAATGTTCTCCTTCAAACATAAACCAATAGATCTATCAATTTATGCCCAAAGGGTTTCCCTAAACGACGATTGCCAATTTACTTATTCCAATAAAGATTATAGCAATCACCACAATAATTAAAGGAATAGAAATTGCAGAACATTAAGAAAACCAATGCATTTAATATAAATAAAGGGTCTCAAATATCATCCTAATCCATCTGAAAATCCCTTCACTAGTAAAGAAATCTACTCCTCCATCTCTGAAGGATTACATCAATTAAGATAAAAAAAAACCTGAAAATAATAACAATGATCCTTGCCACAATCTCCAAGACGAAGCACCTTTACCAATGGAACCCTTAGAGAAGAAGAATAGAGAAGAAGAAGAGAGAGATGTAGAGAGAGAATAATAGCAACTGAAAGTGGCGACTTAAAAATGAGTAAAATGCTAGGTAAAAGTCTATAATAATCCCTTAAATATTGCTCTCTAATAATGGACCATAGTGGGCCCAAAAACAGATAAGTGGGTTGCAATCCTATCATCTCACGAGCTGCAGCACTGGACAGAATTGATGTATTCACGTATTTGGTCATTTTGGCCCCTTAAACATCCGAATCTGTCCTTGGCGCTACAAATAGCGATTGTAGCCCTTTGAATAAAATTTTGAACGTCACCAAAATCACCCTAATCGGACATTTGTAGCTCCAGATATTACAAAAAGACTAACTGGAGGTCAAGTTGGATAACATCAGAACATCAGCAACCTTTAATCTTGCAACTTGATTTTTACCAAGATACTCTTAGAACTGGGTTTCGAGCTGAACATGAAAGTTGTAGAGGACTTCTTAAACTTTGCAAAACATCTTTATTTGTCTTAATCCAATCCCTTGTTCTCGACAATTGCATTTGATCCAAAGCTCCTATACTTAAAACCATACTCAAAGAGAGAAGTCAAATGCACATTATCCCATAATCAATGCAAAAGTCATCGATTCTATCAAAATCACACAATGAAGAATAAATCAAAATCCTTATTAATTGTGTCAACAACACATTAGAACTCATGTAAAAAGCTAATGTTTAGAAGTAAGACAAGTGGCGCAAATGCCCTTTATCAAACTCTCCCACACTTAAGCCTTCACATGTCCTCATGTGGAACTAAGATCAAACCAAGGCATGGATGAGAGAAGTAGTAAACAAAGACGACAGTAGACTCCTAACCTAAAATGCATAATGCATGAAATTAAATGACAATACACCAATCCAATAAATCTAGAGGCACAACAGTAAGCTTTCACACCAACAATCAAGAGAATTGCAACGCAAGGCATGATCAACAACATAGCACACAAGGTAGAATCCATATATGATGTATGAATCAAGTACAAAAATCCTCCCAATGTCAGTGTTTACCCCTCATTCACTCAAGTGTTTTGGGTTATGATGCACATTCAATCACCTCAAATGAAAATGCATTACCATAAGCTTGCTACAAGTCTTATTTTCCATTTTGTCACACACATATGCACACTGAATCAAGAGGACTTACCTTTGGTTGTAATGAGGCTTAGGTGAAGGTGGATAAAAATATAGGCCAATGGGGTTAAACCTCAAGTCAAAGGAGAGCAAATACATACACCAAGAGCATAAGTGCCTAAGGGTACACTTTATCTAACTCAACACAGTTACAAGCCTTTCTTTTGCAATGTAGCACACCTTCAACCAAACTCTTTTTTTTTCTTTTTTTCAATCAAATTTTTTTTCTTCTTACTGTGCCACTTGTTGAATTTATTTTTGTACACATTGTTCTTGCCTATAATCTACGTCTTAGGATTTTCTTAAGAATAGGTGAATTCAAAGAATATTTCAAGCATGATTTTACGTTTTAAATTCCAACCATGGACCATCTAAAATAGTTGCTGTCCTTATTTATTTTATGATGATTTTAATGAAATAAGTTGGTTTCCAAAGAGTTTTAGAAGCCCTAAAATGATTCCATGAGATATTAGTGTCTTACGTGTATTGAAAATGAAATTCTATGCTCAATATGATGTTGTATGTTTTCGATTTTGCCTTGGAATGTTTGCTACTGATTGGTGATGTTTAATATGTTAGAATGTGTATAAATTGATGAGAATTGGAGTGGAGACTATTCTATGCATGTTAGATAAAAAGCTAGTTTACTAAGAGGCTGTAAAGTTGTAATTTTAGAGATCTTTGGCCTAATTAACCTTAGCCATTATCAAACTATTTTAGTATGACGAAATTCTGTTTGGGATGGTTTAACTATGAAAAACTTGGTAACTTTTGGTGTAAAAATGATTTTTAGCACTTAGAAAGAAACTAGTAACTAGAAAACCGTAAAAACATAAATTCTAGAACCTTAAGGATGCAGATTAAAAATTCTATTTTGGGGACATAATAATTTGGTGATAGGTAGCCGAACAATTGGTAAAATATGTGGGATACACTCATAATTGGTTTAGGAATTAATTATAGTACTTTAGGCGAAGATGGAACTTAGAAAAGGTCTAAGATGTAGTTTCTAGAACCCTGTAATTAAATGATATCAAATCTGCCCACATTTTTATGGTGCTGTCCAGATTTGTCTAGGATCATAAAAATAAGTGAGAATTATTAGTCGTGAACCTATAGGTGCATAAAAGGTTAAAAATGGGCAATAGATTGGCTAGATTGCAAGTTTAATACCCGTAAGGGTCAAAGGCATGAAGCTTTGTGAGTTATGTAACATGATGAGGTTCGTTAGTGTTGATGCATGTGCTACGAAGAACATGTTTATATGACTTTGATGGCTCATTTTGAATATGGAATTATGATTGAATGTACATACTTTATATATTTTGTGGCATAAAGCAAGTTTGGGAAAATTCGGTGCACAACCGTTGTGTTGCCGAATTTTCACCAAACTTGAGGACTTAGAAAGTTTTTTTAAAAGATATGAGATAGTTCTGGATGACATCGGTTTAGCCGAGCATGCCCATGAACAAATGTGACATAGTATTGAGACGCGTTCTGGGTGACATCAGTTTAGTCGAGCATCCTTAGGAACAAAACTGTGAGGGTACTGACATCGAGCTTGCCAAAGCGGACAAATAGCTGTGTACTAGATACTAGTAATTGCATTTCAAAGAAGGAAATATTCCTATGATTCTCCCCCTTTATTACCCTAGATTAAATCTAGCGACGGCTAGTTAGGTTGAGCTTATCCTAGGCGATTAGTTGTAAAAATCGCCGGGGCTGGCATGTTGGTTGGTTTTGGTGATGACGTAAAAGGGTGGAACTAATAAGAAAGAAATGTGAGAATTCATTCATGAAGAGTGAAGTTACCATGGGTTTTCTTGCCTACCCATGCATGTTATATAATGTTTTACTCATTATATTGCCCTACCATGCATTCATCTATTTGCCACTGTTCTAGTTTTATAGATTATCCCCTGCTCTTGTGCTTAGCCTTGCCTTGTGTTTTGAATTTACACATTGTTGATTTATGTCGCATGCACTAAGGTATTGCCATGCATACATGAGATACTTGTTGCATTCATGCCTTAAGATTCATGCTAAAAGATACGGGCCTCGGCTAATGGTATTTGAAAACTTATCAAATGAATCTTATTTATGCCCACTACTTTCATAATTAAACCTGAGGTTCCTAAGGACGACGATGATGACACGTGTGTAAAAAGGGAAGCCCTACTGAAATTCTTGTATAGGTTTCTCAATCCCCCTATCTTTCTTTTCCATCTTCGTCTTCAGAAAAGGTTGGCAATGACGTCCGTGGATTGCCCTGAGGTGTCGACATGGAAGTAGCTTAATGGTCGAGAACAGAGTGGCACAATGGAAGCGGGGGCATAGTCTTAGCTTATTTACATCATAGTTATATGTAGTTTTTGAATTGTTGTATGGTTAACCTTTACAGGTGGGCTCAATATATTTGATGTGGTATTATTGTGGAATATTCTTATATCATTAATACTATTAATATTGTTTGACTTGATGTTTGAAGTTAATACTATATGACGATGTGCTCAGTTTATGCTAGAATCTGTTGTGATCTATATGTGTTATATGATGAATAATTACACACTATAATGTATATGTGAGCGGCTCATAGTTTGGTTTCTCAAAAAAAAAATAGATCGTATTTTCTGTAAACTTATTTTAAAAGTTTAAAAATCAAGTAAAAGTTTTGAGACGAAAGAGTAACAACTAATGGTTAACCTAAAAACGTTCTAGGAGTAGTGGGTTAAAAATTAGGATGTTATACCTTGTGTGACAATACAGCATCCTCATGCTCCTGAGCACATTCAAGTATAAGAAGACAGGATGTTTTCACATCCCAGAGCAACTCAGTTCAATAATAAGCCGTTCTCGATCTGACTCCAAACACATAAGGACGAAGAAAATTAAAATGCAAGAAACAAAGAGCTAAAAATCTACCCCCAGGGCACAATCAAGACTAAGCTACCCTCGGCACTACAAAAGCAAAATAGATAGATCGACCTCTCTTAAGGACCTCGATTCGCCTTCATTGCAGCCAAGCTAAAATTCATACCGATTAGACGATTCATGGAAGATCGGATAAACAACCAACTTTACATAAACACTAAAACTGCTTCATTGTTGAGTCCAACAAGAGGATTGTAACGCCCCGATTTTTCCTTGTGTATGAATGACCAAAAAGCCCTTGAGGTCATTTTCTGTCCGGGAATTGAGGACAGTCGATCCCGGCTAACCTCAAGAGGTTAGTTCTACAATTGAAGGGGATTAATTGTGTTGTGCATGATGTTAAATGTGAAAATCTCAATTTTTGGTTTTTTCCGAGCGAAATTACTAAAATACCTATGCGGCTAATTAATATAGAATTAATTACTGATTGGGCCTGGACTTCACTCAGAAGTTTGGAATGTCATTTTTCAAAGAATATATAACGTCAGTATAAACCCGGGTGGTCCTGGGGAGTTTTTCTGTAAAATTACCGTTTGCCCCTAATTAAGGGCATAATGAGCTTAATTGCATGATTAACAAAACATAGGCAATATTAGGCTCTAATTAAAGATTAATTAATTTTAATTGTTAATTTTGAGTCAAAATAATTATTTGAGGTTAATTAAAGTTTAAGATTGCTTAGAGAAAGCTAAATCCCTTTTTAAAATCAAAGTGGTTATGACATTAAAAAGTCAAAAAGATGAATAGTGTTCATTCCCTAATTTAAGGAAATTTGTTGGATTTTGAAATTCAAAATAATTGAGTTTAATTCAAACTAAATGAACTTAACTCCCCTAAATATTTATGACCACTCTTTAATCATGATCTTAAAATTCCTAAATATATGATTATCCACCTAAACACCTAACTACCCATTCCAAACTTTTTTCCTAATCAAATCTACCTCTAATACACACCCTAACCTACATTACAAATGAAACCTGCCCCCCGAGTTCTTCTAGAAGGCCGTGGCAACTCCCTCCATTTTTCACTTTCACATGTTGAAATTTCTCTATAAATACAACCTCAAGGCAAGCCACAAACACCATTTGTTCATTTCTTGCAATCTTAGTTCAAGAATCCTCAAGGTTTCTCTCTAGTTTCTCAAAGAGTTCTTCTTCCTCTTCTTTTTCTTTTCTTCCAAGAACTACTACTCACCACCACCTCTTAATCTCAAACCACCACACAACTACCATGGATCTTCCTTTAAACACTTAACTCTCCATTTCCAAGATCAAAAACCTAAGGTAAACCTTTCTTCTTTTTTTCTCCCTTGGCTAAAACCATTCCTTGCTCCAAAGGAAGGATTATTCTTCTCATCTCACTTTCAAGACCAAACTCTTTTCTTACAAAAAGGAAAACACACTTGGTAGGGATTTTGTTGGTTTTTCTTTCTTAATCTCTTTATTTTCGAAAATCTTTGGCATATTGGAATATTGTGTTCCTTTTTTTTTATTTGATGATGAAAAATGGTTGAGTTTGTTTTCTTTTCTTTCCTTCACCATTTTCGGTTTGGGTCTTCTTTTTTCCTTTCTAGTTTTGGCTTTGGTTGTTAATAAAATGTTGGAACCATGGCTTGATGATAATGGATCTTGGTGATGGTTGTAAAACTTTCATGTGATAGACCATTGAGAGCCCAAAGTCTTGAGTTCCATTTTTATTTTCAAAAGGTTGAGTTAAAATGGAATAATATGTTTATATCGTCACTTAATTATCTTAAGTTCAAGGTTTACCCCTTTCAACCTTACAGTTAAACAGTGATTTAGAGTGGTTACTCTAAATAGAAGCCTTGAGCACTAAAAGAAAGAAATGGAAATGCATTCATATTTATTTTTTAAGTTATCACCTAAAATCCTAAAGATTAAAATAAAGCCTGCATTAGCATGTTTACATTTATGTCATCTCCTAACTAATTAAAGTTCAAGACTTACCCCTTTCAACCCTAAAGTTGATCGGTGTTTTAGAGTAAATACTCTAAATAGGAGTCTTGGGCATTAAAACTAGAGAAATGGAAATGCATTCATATTTATTTTCCAAGTTTTCAACTAAAGTCATAAAGGTTATATTTCCATCTTCCAAAGGGAATAAAAATTTGGTTCTAAGAATGTTCTTTAACTAGAAATTAATTTTAGATAGACTAGTTACTAGAAATGCCTTACATTACAACTTTGCATGCTTTTGGAATATTAAATTTTTGGTTTCTTGCATAGCATTTCCAAATTTGTTTAATGTTGTTTGGAGTGGCTTAAATGTGGGAGAATTACTATCAATTATGGTGGAAATCATCTTTAGCATCTTAGGAAAAAAAACTAGTAACTAGAGACTCGTAAAATTGTATTTGTGGAAACTTTTGACAACCTTATTTTCGGTCACTATCCAAACTGTTTTGGGATGATATGATGCTGATTGGGATCGTTCAAATATGAAAAAATTGTTAACAATTAGTGTACTAATTATTTTTAGCGCTTAGAGAAAAATTCGTATCTAGAAAGGATCAAAATGCGATTCCTAGAACTTTTAAAAAGAAAGTTACAAATTCTGTTTTAGTAAGCTATAATTCTGTAAAGGAAACTCTTAGTAAATATATAGGGATCACACATAATTGGCTTAGGAATTAATTTTAGCATTATAGGAAAAGTTGGTAATAAGAAAAGGTAAAAAACGTAACTTTTAGAACACCAAAATGGTTAAATTTCCATTTCTGTTCAAATCTGCCCAGCGTGGTTTCATGATATTCTTAAGGTTGATAATTAATGAGAATCATTGGAATTGATCCTTTAGATGCATAAATAAATAAATATGAAAGTTGAGTTTACCCGATTTAGAGGTTTAATCGATTAAAAGATAACGAAAGTACTTGCCTTAAGAGATGTTATGAGAATTTATGTGATAATTATGTTTGCATACTTGACTACTAATTGCAAGATTTGTTGTGGCATGTTATGATTACACTTGGAACATTTAAGGTTCATGTATTGAAGTTATATGAAAGCATGTGACATTACATGATAAGTTTGTGCTCTTGTATCTCAACATAACACTGTAAGCTAAGGTGACATAAAACACTTGGAAATGATCCTTTCATAACGAGCCGGGCTCGGCATAAGGTGATCCCGGGGAATTGCTTATCGAGAGGATAAGTATTCTTATGCCCCTTATCCCGTACTCTGAGATGGAGTCAGGAATTTGCTTATCGAGAAGATAAGTGTTAGCTAGTGATGACTAGTGAAGTATGAGCTCATAACCTAGAACTCTCGAGAGGAGAGAATAATAGAGTAGCCCCCAAGAGAAAGAGATAAGAACCTTAAGTCACCTAAAAGAAATATTGAGGAAAAGATCATGAATTTGCATTCTTTATTACATGTTGATTAATTGTGGTATTAGTTATGTTATCATGATATGTCATGTTGCATTCTTGCATTAAGACGCATTCTAAAATGAAGGCCTTGGATAATAATTTTCGAAACTTAATAATTGAACCATATGCATGCTCACCATTTCATAAAGAAACCCGAGGTTCCTGAGAACGTAGATGATGACACTTGTTAGGGGGTGAACTCCTTACTGAGTTTCTTTTATAAGATTTTCATTCCCTCTTTCTTTTTTCTATCACATCTTCAGAAGACAATGATTTTGTTCGTGAGCAGCAGTAGGAGGTGACCGTGGATCTCATTAAGGGCTTGCGCTCTGTCACGTGGATGATGGTCCCCCTTGCTTCTAGGGGCTATCTGTTTAAGTGTAGAGGGTGTCGAGATCCTGACTAGTCGTATCTGTTATTTCCTTTTATGCCTTTAGATGACTGTACTGCCCCAACCATTATTGGTGGGCGTAATTCTAGTATGTTAAGTACTTATGTAATATGAACCTCTGATGTTATTTACGAATGCCTTCATGATGATGTGCTATGTTTTGAGATTTACTTTAATTCATGTATGCTTGTGATGAGTTTGGTTCCTTATCGGCTTTCGGGCATATCATACGGCGTAATTCTTTTAAGTTATGTGGCTCACGTTTTCGTTTTGAAATTTCAAAAAAAATTGACTAGTATTTTCACTAAGTATTTTACTAATTTTAAAAGTAAGAACTGGAACAAAAGAGTAATAACTAATAATTAACTTAAATGCGTCCTAGGCGTATTGGGTTAAATATTAGGGTGTTACAAGGATCTCTTTTCTAAAAGGATTAACCACTCCTTTCTCGACGTCATCAAAAGATTGACAGACATGAAAGTAACCCCTCTCTTCTTATGGCGTAATCCTATATACCTTAAGATGATATAGCAAATTAAGCATGCAAGCTGAAGAAAACTAACAAGCTCTAGCAGGAAAGGGCTCAGATGCTAAACTCGGAATAGAAAGACCTTAGTTGGCATCCTGTCTAGGCGCTCAACTTTTTCGATAGGCCCTGTATTGGTAACCCGGTTAGGCACTCTGTTGTCCTCGGCCGAGCTTTGATGAAATAAAGCCAATAAGACAAAACATCATCCTTGACCGAACTCAGCAATGGGAACTTGATTTTAAGCCCTATAGAGGTAAAACTAGTCAATCAAGAAATCGTTGAGCTTACAAGCAAAACTAAGGAGCAAATGACTATGTTTCCAACCTATACATCACCAAAGTAAGACCTTGGAATAACCAATAAGCTAGGGACTTTAATCGCCCATTGACATAGGCAAAAAAGTGCAATACGCACCATGTAAACATCTATGACTAGTACCAACCCGTAGCCGAAGTCATAACAGCTCAACCAAATTAGTAAAAGTTCAGACCTTGACTCATTCAGGTTGCCTTCAAGTAACTACAAGACAATTCAAAATGGACCAATAAATCACTTTTGTGAAAAAGAGAGCATGAACACTATTGCAGAACAGACACTCCACCTAATCAAGGACTAGGGGCTCGCAGCTTTGACCTAATGCCTTATAGTAGCCAAAGAAAAACGCCATAACCATGCTTGCATAATCTAGGAACACTCAGCTGCGTACAACAAGTCAACTCATTCGAACTCGACACACAATCCTTAATAGACACACCTCAGTTATGACACCTCGGCGCCAGCTACTCGGCCTATGACCAAGCTCGGGGCTATGTACTGAACTAGAAATATAGGCTAGAAAACCTCAGTCTAAACCACTAGAGCGAGGCCACGGGTCCCAAAACTCGGCCATATGGTGCTCAAGTCTTCTACAGATTTATCTCCTAAATCCCACACAGGATCTCCCTATCTCTTATTATATTATATCATATCTCATATATTATATCATATCTCCTGTATATACAGAATATATCTAGTATCTACTAAATCCCAAGAATATTTCCCTTATACAAGGAGGATTATGTCCTAATTTCTCACGAAGTCACCTTGTAACACCCTAATATTTAACTCAACACGCCTAGGACGCATTTAAGTTAATTATTAGTTATTACTCTTTTGTTCCAGTTTTTAACTCAAAATTTCTTGAAAATACTTTAGTGAAAATATGGGTAAATTTTTTTTTTGAACCTAAATACCAAAACATGAGCCGTGCATACTAAGTATCTAATGTCATTTATCTTGCCTGCGTAAGAGAGATGTTAAAAACAAATAATAGGTAAATACATAATGTAACCATGGCATAACATAACTCAAATAATAATAACATATCAATAACTATATCATAATAGTGATGTCTTGTAAACTTAAGGACATCAATATATATCCATCAATAGAATACAAATTAATAAATAAGATATGATTACTCTAAAGGCAAATATCCAAAGGAAAACTATCTCCGTTAAATCTCTTATCTATAACATACCTCCCTCGTCCGCGTCTTAAAGAAAATCACAAACTACTCCATCATCCTTGTCTGGAGACAACACGGAAAAGAAGAGGGATAAGAAACTTATACAAGAATCTCAGTAGGGCTTTTCGACTCTAACACAAGTGTCATCGTTATCGTCCCCGGGAATCTCGGGTTTAATTATGAAAATGGTGGACATATATATAAGGTTCATTTATTAAGTTCTAAATACCATTAGCCGAGGCCCGTATCTTTTAGCATGAATCTTAATGTCATGAATACAACATACTAATCATGAATGCATGTCAATATCACATACAAAATATCATAGAATTCATAAAACATTGCATATGATATAAAGAATGTAGAATCATGGTCATCATTCTTACAGGTGACTTAAACTTTTTATTCTCTTTTCCTCGGGGGTCGCCCTATATTCTCTATTTTTTCGAAAGTTCTAGGTTATGAGCTCATACCTCACTAGTCGTCACTAGCATAATCTTATCCCTTTTGATGAGTTAAATTGCCGACTCTTAAGGTACGGGATAAGGGGGCATTAGGATCACCTTTTGTTACCTTTAATTCAGGGAGTCCAAAGGATCATTTTCTATTTGGATCACCTCTCATAATTTTTAATTCGGGGAGTCTAGAGGATTATTTCCATTTATCTTATGTCACTTTTAATCTTGGCATGAAATATAGAGATGGAAATATGAATAACTCATCATTTCAATATTTCATGCTCATAAACTTCATGAACTTATGCATTTCAATGAATCAGACATAATCGTAACATGCCATAAATCAAATCACATAAACATGCATCATATTTCATTGCATATATCCTTAAGCCATATAAATCTCGATATATGAACATAGCCATCATAAGATATCAATCACATTCATTTCATCAAATTATCAATATTTACACTTAAGCCCCAAAGGGGTCAAATCGCAATTTCTCAAAGGTTACGGGACAAAATGTAAATACCCCTTTTTAGCACATTCTTACAAACTAAAGATCTTTAACATTAACTAGTACTTTCAAGCGACATATAACTATTAGAAACTATTTAAACTCATCATAAAAACCTTTTTGGGCTATAGACCAAATTTTAACATACTTTAGGAGTCAAAGTGCAGAATCGCTTGTTTTTAATATTTAATAACAACCGAAATTTCTAAAACTTCATCTAAACTTCATAAATGGTATTTTGGACTCATGGACACATTCAACATCATTAGTAGCCCTAAATAAAATCATTTGGCTGAAATAACATAGTTGCTAGTTCAAAACACAACTTTTCGCATTTTGTAAAATGGCCCAATCTAACACTTGTAATCACCCTTTTATCCATCTATGGTACCAAAAACAATTTTTACAACAAATATAAGTAATTCTTAAGTGTGTGAACAACCTTGAACAACCCTTGAGTAGAATCAAAAAATTAGTCTCCTTAAAGCTTCATAAAATCATAATTTTAGTCCTTTCTAGTTACTAGACTTTTCTAAAATGTTAAGAACAATTTTTATGACAATTATTAGTGATCCTCAAGTGTGTGAACAACAATAAATAGTAGTGAACAGTGGTTAACAGGGCCAAACAGTAATCAGAAAAATTGCCATTCTAAAAGCTTCATAAAAACATAATTTTGATCCTTTTTAGTTACTAGCTTTTACTAAAACACTAAAAATAATTTTTACAACAACTATCAGTGATTTAAACTCATCTAAACATCCTAAATCAGTAACCATTCCAGTTCTAAAAGATTAGATCAGAATTCTAAAACTTTATCATTTAAAATCATGAAAAAAACCATATTCTTAATCTTTTGCAATTTCTAGGTCTTTCAAAATTTCTTTGTACAACTTTAAAGACAAGATCATACCTAAAAATAAAATATATCAAACTTTAAATTAGAATTATATAAGGGCCAAAAATAAATAGATGAGAAGTGTCCAGAATCAAAATTGCTATTTAAGATAAAAGAAGTAAATCTTGAACTTTAGGATTTAAGTGATGACTAAAGTCATAAACTTGTTTTGTAACCTTATTATTATCATTATAGGGTGATAACTTAGAAATATAAATATGAAATGCAAGGCTTGAAATATAAATATAAAGATGCAAATTCATTCTTAGATCTTTATGATTTAGGTGATAACTTGAAATGTAAATATGAACATGCAAGTTCATATTATTATCTTCAAGAATTAGAGTGATAACTTGAAATATAAATATGATTATGCAAAGCTTGAAATATAAATATAAAGATGCAAATTCATTCTTAGATCATTATGATTTAGATGATAACTTGAAATGTAAATATGACTATGCAAGTTCATATTATTATCTTCAAGAATTAAAGTGATAACTTGAAATATAAATATGATAATACAAAGCTTGAAATATAAATATGATGTACAAGAACTTGAAACATAAATATGGATGCTAGTTCATTTTTATATCTTGTTAAGCTTAAAACTCAAAACTTAGTAATTCCTTTATTAATCTTTTAACATCAAGAATTAAACCTTGGGTTTTAGAGGTCATTTAAATAATGGATTCACAACCACCACCATGATTCCTCATCATCAACCCATGGTCAATATCAAGTCATAAAAAATGAAAATATAAAGAAAGAACAAGAGAAAGAACATGAAATAAAATCCCTACCAAGTTGTTTCTTGTTGTCAAAAGGTAATGTGTAACACCCCGATTTTTCTATCTGGGAGAAATGACCAAAATGCCCCTGAGGTCATTTCCTGACCCGAACTCGAGGGTAACCAACTCGGTCGTCCTCGAAGGGTCAACTCAATGTTTGAAGGGGATTGAATGGCCTTTGAATGCTTTCGGAGGCAAAAATCTCGTTTTCCGCAGTTTCGGGTCAAAATGACCAAAATACCCCTATAGTGTTTTACGCGGGTAAAGGTGCCGTTTGAGCTCGGAACTTTCCCCAGAGGTTTAAAAACACGTTTTCATGTGTCTAGAGGTCTCTGTTCAAGTCCCGGTGGTCCCGGGGAGTTTTAGTGCAAAATTACGATTTTGCCCCTAGAATAGTGTTTTTGAGCTTAATGACGTAATTAAGCAAACCTAAGCAATATTAGGCTCTAAACGAAGATTAATTAATTTCCCTAATTAATCTAGAGTCAAAATAATTTATTAAAGTTAATTAGAATCTAAAATTGCTTAGATTAAACTTAAATCCCTTTTTAGAACTCAAGATTCCTAGTCTTGGAATCTTGAATAGTGTTTTCTTTCTCCAATTCCTTAAATCAAGGAAGTGTGTCTAGAGTTGTTTAGACTCTAAATTGAGGATCTAACTCACTAATGGTGCAAGACCACTCCTTAATTATGTTTAGACCACCCTAATTATCCATTTTCCTTACCTAAACACTTTCTTACAACTTCCTAACCTTAAACATAATCAAAGATACACCTAAACACAACTCTAAATCATAATTAAATTGCAAAACAAACCTCCCCTTGGCTGTAACATGGCCGAACAGCCATGCTCTCTTTGGCCACATGATTGAATTGTTTTCTCACTCCTTGAAGCCATGCTTGAGGTAATACCTTGAACCATACCTCACCATGCCTCAAGACCACATTATCTCACCTCATGGAACTCATGGATGCCCTCCATTTCTGTACCATCATGGCCGAAACCCCTTCAGCCACACACACACTCCATTTGCTTCATTCTTCTATAAATAGATGGCCTTGGGAAGCTTGCACCACTTTTAGATCATTTGCTAAGTTTAGGAGCACTCAAGCTTTTCTTTTTCTCTCAAAGTTCTAGTGTTCTTCAAGTTCTTCATCTTCTTCATCTTCTTCTTCCATCTTCAAGATCATCACACCAAGTAGGGATTTTCTTTCATGTATTCTCTTCTTTAAAGTTCTTGTTCTAGCTTTATGTTCATAGTTTCTCTTGATTCTTTTTAGAACTTCTTTTCTTTTCCTTGTTCTTTCTCATTTTCGGCCATGGGCCTTGAAGTTCAAAGAAATGAGAGCTTGATGATGAGAGTTTCATGATGATGTTCATCACTTGAAACAAACTCTAGAGCTTGATCTTTGCTCTTGAGCAAAAATGTTTCTAGTTCTTCCTTTCTTGAACTCTTGAAAACTTTAGCCTTGATGATGTTTTAAAATGATTCTATGAACTCAATGATGAGGGCTCATGGTGTTGGTGTTAATATATCACCAAGATCATGGACTCTAGAGTTTCAAATATTTCTTTTCTTGCCTAGATGTTTCGGCCATTTCCTTTTCTTTTATATGCCTTATAGTTTGATTTTCTAAAGATGTTGTTTTGAGTTCTAAGAACTCTAGACTTTACTTTATCTTGGTTGGATGAGTTTGGGTTAAGGTTTAAGTTCCTTTAAAGTCTTGTTAAGAGCTCTAGAAAGATAAAATGAACTTGCATAATTTATTTTATGCTTGCACTCATATTTACGTTCTTGCGATGCATCTTTACTTTCAAGCTATCACCTAAGAACATAAAGATTAAAATGGAACTTGCATCATCACTTAATTTAAATCTCAAAACCTTTGTATTTCGGCCTTAAAGTCGATTGTTGTTGGGCCAAGAGCACTAAAATAAAGAATTGAACCTTGCATATTTACTTTCAAGCTTGCACGTTTAAGTTTATGCCTTGCATATTTATTTTAAGTCATCACTTTATTTCATAAGCAAGATTAAAAATGAAAAGCATGAGCACGTTTATTTTATGTCATAACTTAAGAACCTAGAGCTTAAAGACTTGCCCATTTCATTCCAAGTTAAAGTTTAATGTGAAACCATTCTTTGAATGCATGTTTTCGGCCAAGTAGTGATGATGGACTTGTAATGAGTTTTCATCTAGCTACGAGGACCAATAGTCTATGTTCTAAGTTTTCCTTAAAGCTTTACAAATCTTTTCAAGGCTATGTTACCATGAGATATGACTTTATTCCCTTTTAGAAGATGAAATATATTTTGATCATTGACCTAAGGCTTCTCTTAGCCTCTTGATGAATTAAAATGATTTGCAAAGAGTTTTGGAAATTCTAAATTGATTCCAAGAGAAACTAGTTAACTTATGTACCTAAAAATATCAATTTAAATCCTTTACTGAAACTAAATGTTTTCGGCTCTGATATGATGAGTGTGATGCTGTATGATGATGTTTTGATGTGTTAGAATGTGTAAAAATATCATATGATGATGTAGAAATGATTCTATGCATAATAGGTAAGAAACTAGCTAACTAGAAATACCGTAAAGCTAGAATTTAACATAGTTTTGACCCATTTGTTTTTGGAACTTATCCAAACTGTTTTAATGGGAGCATAATCAGATTAGGTTTGTTTAGACATGAAAAACTTGGTAACATTTGGATTAGAATCGAATTCTAGCACCTATAGGGAAACTAGTAACTAGAAAACCGTAAAAGTGCAAGTTTAGAACTCTTAGAACATTTATTTTTCTAGATTCTATCCAGCACCCTTAAAACATAATAAACATGATTAATAATTAGTCCTTAAGCATAGGAATGCCTAGGCGAAGACGGAACCGAGAAAGGGTCTAGAACGTAAGTTCTAGAGCCCCGTAATCACAAGTTAGGAATTCTGCCCTATGCTTTTCAGATTTAAGTGTGAACATGAGGATTATGAATGATGTTTAATTATGAGCCCTTAGGTGCATAAAATATGAGCGACGGATGTTAGAGAACCATATCTCATGATTAAGACCCGTAAGGGTCAAAACATAAGCTACCGTAAGGATAAACGGTTGAATGTTCCATGATGATGTATGTGTTATGTGAAGAATGTTAATGTTATTCATATGAGGAATTCATGAGGATATATGTTTGGGTGGCATAAAGCAAATTTGGAAGAAATCCGGCGTGATGCCATCGTGCCGCCAAATTTCCAACAAATTTGGGGACTTAAAGAGATTTTGAAAATTAAGGTACTAAGATGGGTTCTAGGATGACACCGGTTCGGCCGAGCACCTCCTTAGAACTCATGTGACATCGGTACCCATTTATACTCTTAGGTGACACCGGTTCGGCCGAGCACCCCTAAGAGGATTGCCCCCTAACCCGTACTCAGATAGTCGGGATTTATGATTTATGATACGCTTATCGTTAAGTGGTAAGTAAGAACCAGTGACGACTAGTTAAGGTATGAGCTCATAACCTAGATGTATGACACGTTCTGGGTGACACCAGTTCGGCCGAGCACCCCCAGAGTGCTTGTCTTTTAGGGTGGCCCATGAGGAAGAGAAGTTTCATGATTATGATTATGTCACTAAGTTTGTCCCATATGAATGTTTCTATTGCCACTTTATGCCACTAAGAATGATGATGCTTGATGATAAGATTTATGTATGTGCATTAGGTAGCGCCATGTATACATTCCCTATTATGTTGCATTCATGACATTAAGATCATTCTAAAATGAATGGACCTTGGCTAAACTATGTTTTAGAACTTAAAAATGGACATAATGCATGCTCACTCATTTTGTATAACTAAACCTAAGGTTCCTGAGGACGTAGATGATGACACCTAGGTAGTAGGAGGCCCTACTGAGATTCTTTAGCAAGATTCTCACTCCCTCTATCTCTTCTTTCCGTCACGTCTTCAGATGGCGACGTTCGTGGTATTCGTGGACACACCGACATGGGAGGTGCACCATGACCCGGACCACGGGTCATTCCATTTTGTGGGTCGATGCACAGTTAGAGTATTCATGTTCATGGGTCGACCTTTTACTCCCTCTGTACATTCCCATCGTTTCTCCCCCGTCTCACCTTTTGGCGATGACCTGGTGTTCGAGCGCGCACGTCCCTGAGAGGAGAGGCTACGCCGAGACTACCCCCAGTACGTGCCCCGTTGCCCGTCATCTGTTTCGGAGACGGATCCTTCCGAGGATTCGGCCACCCAGGTACCCTCCGAGGGATCTTCCCCCACCATACCCATGGACTTTGGGGAGGATAGCGAGCCCACCGTGACTCAGCCGAGGCTTGCACGATGACCGGAGATGAGGCCGCGCCGTGGAGGTCACTCCCGAGCCCCGTTCCGCCTATTCTCATCGGAGGAGCTTGCTCAGTTTCCTGGTTATGTGCCATGCTCGAGGGATAGTCGCTAGTAGGAGGCCGTGGATGGCCCGGGTTAAAGCACACACCACTTAGATGGAGATAAACCTTCTGTTGTTTACAGGTTATCCCATTAGATGCACTCGGGTAGGGGAGTAGTTTATGTTTATGTCTATGTTTATGTTTATGTTGTATTTTCTTTCATGCATTCCTTTGTACTAAATTAAGTCCCACACTTATAAGTGGGCAAGTTATATATATATATATATATAAGATGATATTCAGTGTTTCTCGTGATGTGCCCTTATGTGCCCTATGCTATGACGTTATGAGATGTATGTTTCGTTCTTTACGTGTTACATCGCATCACGCGGCTCTCACTTTATATTTCAAAAAAAAAATTTTACCGTATTTTCCGCTAAGTATTTCAAGGTAAAAATAAGAACTATGAGGTAGCAGACTAATGATTAACTTAATTATGTTCTAGAGTATTGGGTTAAAAATTAGGATGTTACATTATGGTATTAGAGCAGTTCGATTCTCATAAAGCCTGAGGATTGGACTGACTATGCTTTCTAAAGCGTAGTACGATAGCTATGTCATGCGTAGTGCTTAGTTAGAGACAAGCTATAGGATAGAAGTGCATGACCCTTGTCTACTTGCGTGTGCCATGGTAACTGTAACATCCTAGTAATTAACTAGATACACCTAGGTTGAATCTGATTAATGACTAGACTTTACTCCTTGCTTTGGTTCTTTCTTCATAATTTGAAAATACTTAGTGAAATTACGAGCCATTTTTTTTTTAAACACATAATTGAAAACGTGAGCCGAGTACAAGCTGAGCAGTAAGGAGTATAATAAGACGTTTAAGAATATATCACATCATATCACTTAGGCTCCATCATATAACATCCATAAGCACATTATAGCATATATTTACATACAATAACCTCACTCAAATGGTGGGTTATGTTCATACATCATTATCTTATGCAAACCCATAAAAGAAAATATACATAAGGAAATACATGCCCCTAAACTAGATAACTCCATAAGCCACCAAGGTTATCCTAAAACTAGGGTGCATGAACACAGATAAATCTAGTAAGAACCTTCTATGGCCACTCCCTGGAAATGGGGAATAAATCCGATCCATCGATGAGCTCCCTCGGGAGGGACACACGAGATGCACCAGTGGGAGTCATGAATGGACGGCCTTCTCGCTAACCTCGGCTGAACAACTGTTTCCTCACTACCCTCTCTTACACGTGTGGGAGTAGGAGCAGAGCTCTCAGAATATACATGAGTAGGAGTGTCCTCTAAAGGATCAGTTTGTAATATCTCATCTCAGGAACATACTCTGGAAATCCATGGACAACAGATGAAGCGGGATAAGAACGTAACATCCTTTCATCAAGTGGACGTGCATGTTCGAAAACCATTTCATCGCCATAGGGAGAAGTAGGAGAAAATCGATAACTAGGGACAGGATGTGCAAATGGACGACCTATGTAAATAAAAACACAAACTGCAAGACTCCTTCAAAATGATACGAGCGATGCACTCGATCATAGTGGAATTCCCAAGTAGGGGTATCAACGAACAGGACGAATGTCGCCATTTGAATCTGGAGACAATGACGGAAATAAAGAAAAGGGAGTGAGAATCTTGCTAAAGGATTCTCAGTAGGTACCTCTTTCTACAGTCATCATCAAAGTCCCCAGAACCTCGGGATTATTCTAAAATAGTGAGCATGCAAAGATTCATTTTAAGTTCGGACAAATACTTAACCGAGGTTCGCCAGTTTTTAATCATGCGCCTTTATAATGCATCATATTCTTAACATGTCATATTTACAATGAACTTTTCCTTTATCATTACATCATATTCCTCATCATCATTATCAAAATAACATGCATAAAAGAACGTCATATAATATTAGCTACACATGGACACAAGTGCACATATTTCATTTCTTTAGTGCCTTAGGTGACTTAAAATCTTATCATCATCATTATTTTCCTTGGGCCACCCTATACTCCACCCTTTTGGGAGTAATTTAGGTTATGAGCTCATACTTTACTAGTCGTCACTAGCATATACTTATCCCTTTTGATAAGCTAAAGTCCCGACTCTACCCTTTTGAGAGAAGAGCGGGTTGGGGCTAAAATCACCTTTTCACCACCTATAGTCGATGGTTCCAAAGGATCATTTTCTTATAAGTTTAAGTCACCATTAAATCTTTGCATGTTATATCATAATACAATTCATAAACATCATAACATTTTCTCATTTATAGTCTTAAGCTAGAATAATATATATCAATCAGTAATCATGCATATGTAGAGATTCCCGTGAGTTAGAAAGAGGTGGGTCACAATGGACACGCTTTAAATACCAAGTCTTTCCTTAGCAAACCTTTCCAAATTACACTTTTACAATGATACACTTTCTTCTAGCAACAAAGGTAAATTTTACATAATAAAGAAACATTTCATGTATAAGCATTCTCATTATTTGCAACAACAACTATAAGATGCAGGGCACCACATCATTGAATGATATCAAGTACTTAATAAGCATTCAATCCTTACATAGAATTATCAATTATAGAACTAATTAGTTACTAAACCAATTATGAATCATTCTCTTAACAATAAACCATAATTATCACAACTTCAATCATATCAAATCATTATCACACATTGATACTAAACTTAGATCACGGGCCGAATCATGGACCTCATGCAATTACATAAAATCAAATTTTAAGTGCATATAAAATACTAGTTCCCGTAAAATCCTTGCAAAGCCTTAAAACTCATTTAGAAAACTAGTTCTTTTTGTCAAATTGGGAGGATCTTCACAATTAAAATTCTCACTTAAGATAAAAGGAGTAAGTCTTGAGCTTTAGAGATTTAGGTGACATCTTAGAATTATAAACATGCTATGCAACCTTATTTTAATCTTATCTTTATAAGGTGATAGCTTGGAATTATAAACATGATATGCAATTCCATTTCTTTGTCTTTAAGATTTAAGGTGATGACTTGAAAATTAAACATGATGCAAGAACTTGAAATATAAACATGATACAAGAAATCGAGCGTGGTAATCCATCAGACGATAGAAGGAGAAGAGAATATTAAGAAACCGATGTGAGTAGTCCTGAGGACCAGTAGAAGGAGAAGAGAATTATTATTACATCTTTTTAAGCTCCAATCTCAAGACTTTTTTAAAGAATAAATTCTTTAACTCCAATAATCATATTTCTTTGCTTGTGATACATGGGCAGTCTTTGAGCTCTAGGATCTTTAGGTGATGGCATAAAATAAACATGTCATGCGTTGATTCTTTTAGCCATTATAAAATATAGTGAGAGCATAAATTAAATATGAGATGTAACCTCTTTATTATCTTGAAAGATTAAGTGATGACTTGAAACATAAACATGAAATACAAGCTTGGAATTTAAACATGAGAAATGCAAGTTCATTTATTCATTCTTGAAAATTTAGTGATGACATAGAAGGTAAACATGGTTATGCAAAGCATAAACTTAATCATGGATGCAAATTCATTTTGTTTCTTTACTAGAGCTCCTTCAAGACTTTAAAGAATTATAAATTCAACCCAATACATATCTTAACAAGAAATAAAACATAAAAGGAAAATACATCTTTCAAGTTCTAAACTAAAAATCTTTGTTTTAGCATCATAAAGCATTATTCTTTAAAGTTTTGCATCAAGTGGAATTTTCAAGCTTTAGAGGCCTAACTTGTGATGGATTTACAACCCACCCTCAAGGTCCTCATCATCAAGCCATCATCTTAGTTCCACCTAGACCATATGGTTGAATTGGTTAAAGAAAAAATTGAAGAGGAAAACCAAAATGAAAAGCTAAGGTAAGTTCATAATTTCATCATTTTGAGCTAAAAACACAACTCCTCAAAGCATAGAAATAAATTTAGAAACTACTCCCTACCTAATCTGAGTTGAAGAAGAGGAAGAGAACTTGGTTTCTTGAAGTGAAATGAAACAAAATCTCTTTGAAAAAATTGAAGAAAGAATTCAGCCAAAGAGGAGGAAGAAAGAAAGTTTTTGGTGCTCCTAAAAACTAGTTATGAACCAAGCATTCCAAGACCACTCAAGCAAGCCTATTTATAGAAGATTTTGAGGCTTCTAATTGGCCAAAATGATGAGGTAGTGGACGGAATTTTGCAGGAGAAATAAGGGAGGAAAAATCATTTTAGACAAAGTTGTATGAAATTAAAGAATTATGTCTCTTATGGTGACATTTTGGCATTTTGTTTTAGTGCAACTTTTGGCAATAATTCAGCTGCATAATGGCATCAATAATTTCATCTATTACAGTCCAAAGAAGTGAAATTTGTGTGTTCCATGCATTATTTAGGTGTAGGCAAGGTATTCATGTAATTTAGAGAATTTACGGTTAAGGGCTTAAGTGAATTAGTAAGCAATTTGGGTGTTTTTGAGCAATTTTGGGTTCTAATCAATCTAAATACATAATTTTGACTCTAGATTAATATTTAGAATTTAATAAGCTTTAATTTGAGCCTAATATTGCTTAGGTTTCGGTATACGAATCAAAAATCTCGAAATTCACAAAACTGCCCAAAAACAGGGGCAAAATCGTACTTTCACTTAAAAACTGCCCGAGGCCACCCGAGCTTAACCAATGGTTAATCATGGCTTAAAAACACATTTTAAAACATTTTAGTGAGGTTGGGGCCCAGTCGGCACGCACATCGGAGTTAAAACAGCCGCATGGGCGTTTTGGTCATTTCGCGTGTCGGAACTCAAAATTGAGATTCTTCTGCTCTATTAACACACATAACACAAACAATCCCTTATTATCCTCAAAATATCCCCTTGAGAATAGGTGGGGCCCACGATCCTCATTTTCTGAGTAAAATAACTTCAGGGGAATTTTGGTCATTTTATACGTACAGAAATTCGGGATTTGCGACTCTCGCATGAATCGTTCCTAACCTCTCTTCTAATGTTATATTCCTTTATTGAGGATTGTTCGGCCTCAAATCTTATGTAATAATTACCTACGGTAATTCGGTAATTGAGTAATTTCTAATGACAGTAAAAATTACAGTAAAAATTGGGGCGTTACAGTAACTAGCTTATCTTACATAGAATATTGAGCCTGATCACCTCAGTGTTTATTGTCTCGTGTTTAGGAACCAATGGCACCAAGGAGACAACCTAGGACCCTGACCGAGGGGGACCAAACCGATGCTACTGCTACTGCTGTTCGTGACATGGCTAAGGCCATGGAACGAATGTTCAAGAGGATGAACCAACAAGGGGACATCGGACGTGCTCCCCCTACTGTTGAAATGGTCGAGCAAGCAAGGTTTGGTGAGTTTCGCAAGGCGAACCCACCAACCTTCCGAGGAGCCATGGACCCCGACAAAGCTTATGAGTGGATCAAGAACATGGAGAAAATCTACTCCGTGGTAGCTTGCTCGGAGGAGCAAAAGGTCACATTCGCTGCATACATGATGGAGTCCGACACCGAATTCTAGTGGGTCGGCACCCGAAGACTGCTTGAGGCTTGAGACATCGCTATCAATCGAGCTGTTCAAGACTTACTTCTACGAGTAGTACTTCCCGGAGTCTATGAGGAACGCAAAGGACATTGAGTTTATGCAACTGACCCAAGGAGGGTCTACTGTCGCCCAGTACACGGCGAAATTCGAGGAGCTGATCAAGTTCTCTAGGGTGTTTCAAGGAAACCCCGATGAGGTGTGGAAGTGCGTCAAATATGAGGTCGGACTAACGGCAGAGCTTAACTATGCTGTGGCGCACATGGAGATTAGGGACTTCCCAACCCTAGTCAACAAGTGCCGGATCATGGAAGAGGGACAGAAGAAAATCAATGCTGCAAGGGCAAGACGATTTTAACAAGGGGCTAGCACCTCAAGCCCCAAAATTCAAGCCCCAATATCCAAACCAATCTCGAAATCACTATAATCCCTACCAAACCAACCAGTTCAAACCACAACAACAACAAAGAACCCCCTTTCACCAACAACCCAAGCAACCACACCGACCACAATTCCAGAACAACAACAACCGCAACAACAACAACAACAACAACAGCAACCGACAAGGAGGGTCGGGCGGCCTCCGAAACAACCAAGGAGGATCAAGTGGGGCTAAGAACAAGGCACCTCAAGGAACCCCCGTTACCTTCGCCCGAGCTACCCCAGCCGTACTGTGCCCCCAGTGCGGGAAGGATCATGGCAACCGTCCCTGCCTGGCGGGGCAGAATGTCTACTTTCGATGCGGAAAGCCTGGCCACTACGCCAACAACTGCACCAATGGGAGGCCAGCAAGCCAGAATTCCTGGCCACAACACCACGGGAGGGTCTTCACCCTCAACGTAGACGAAGCGGACACATCCAACGGTCTCACAAAAGGTAAGTGCGAAATAGATGGTAGGACCTTAACTGTACTTTATGACTCTGGTGCAACGTATTCTTTTATTTCATATGCTAGTGTCGAGGCTCTAAACTTGAAAACTTCCAAACTTCCTTTTGATCTTATTGTCTCTACCCCCACAAATCATCCTGTGAATACTTGTTATTGTTGTCTAAACTGTCACCTCACCACCGAAAATAGGTCATATGTTATGGATTTAATTTGCTTACCCATGAAAGGTATAGGAGGAGTTTTTGGCATGGATTGGCTTCACGCCAACCGTGTATTGTTAGACTGTGACACCAAAACAGTTGTCTTTCCTTCTCCCCCTAGTGAAATGAGTCAACCTTTGAGACTCTATCTCAATGCCGTAGAGGTCCACTGTAGTAGGAAAAAGACTAAGGGATATGTTCTCCTAGCCGCTAGCGAGGTAGACTTTGAGCAGAACCTAGAGGATATACCTGTAGTAAGAGACTATCCCGAGGTGTTTCCGGAATATATACCCGAGTTCCCTCCCGAGAGAGAAGTGGAGTTCTCCATTGAGTTGGTTCCTGGAGCAGGACCAATCTCCATTGCCCCCTATAGAATGTCACCCCTAGAACTAGCCGAGCTTAAAACCCAACTTGAGGAACTTCTAGAGAAGAGCTTTATAAGACCTAGTGCTTCACCGTGGGGAGCCCCGGTCTTGTTTGTGAAGAAGAAGGACGGGAGCATGAGGTTGTGCATAGATTATAGGCAATTGAACCGTGTGACGGTGAAAAACAAGTACCCCTTGCCTAGGATAGATGATCTTATGGACCAATTGAGAGGAGCGGTAGTATTTTCCAAGATCGACCTAAGGTCAGGATACCACCAAATTAGGGTAAGAGATCAAGATATACCAAAGACCGCCTTTAGAACTCGATATGGACACTTTGAGTTCACAGTAATGTCTTTTGGATTGACAAA
The DNA here is from genome assembly GCA_031216125.1 of Dalbergia cochinchinensis. Lineage (NCBI taxonomy): Eukaryota > Viridiplantae > Streptophyta > Magnoliopsida > Fabales > Fabaceae > Dalbergia > Dalbergia cochinchinensis. The sequence continues at coordinate 49,698,809 of CM062377.1, forward strand.
TGCTCCTGCAGTATTTATGGATTACATGAATAGGATCTTTAGACCCTATTTAGATCAGTTCGTGGTCATTTTCATAGATGATATACTCATCTATTCGAAGACCCACGAGGAGCATGAACGTCATTTGAGGATAGTTTTGGAGATTTTGAAGGAGAAAAAGGTGTATGCAAAACTCTCTAAGTGTGAATTTTGGTTGGAGGAGGTCAAGTTTTTAGGGCACGTTGTGTCAAAAGGAGGTATAGCCGTTGATCCTAGTAAGGTAGAAGCCGTAATGAATTCGGATAGACCGACCACCGTAACGGAAATACGAAGCTTTTTGGGTTTAGTAGGCTACTACCGTAGGTTTATCAAGGGATTCTCCCAAATTGCCCTACCCCTAACCAAGCTAACTAGAAAGAATACCCCTTCGTTTGGAACCCTGAGTGTGAGAAAAGTTTCCAAGAGCTTAAGGAAAGGTTAACTACGACCCCAATCTTAGTCTTACCTAGCCCCAATGTACCCTTCGAGGTATATTGTGATGCTTCAGGGAAAGGACTAGGGTGTGTGTTGATGCAAAATATGCAAGTGGTAGCCTATGCATCTCGACAACTCAAGCCTCACGAGGCTAACTACCCCACCCATGACCTAGAGTTAGCCGCCGTAGTATTTGCCTTAAAGATGTGGAGACACCATTTGTATGGTGTAAGGTTTGAAGTTTTCTCCGATCATAAGAGTCTCAAGTACCTCTTTGATCAAAAGGAGTTGAACATGAGGCAGAGAAAGTGGATGGAATTCCTCAAGGACTACAATTTCGGTTTAAGTTACCACCCCGGCAAGGCTAATGTAGTCGCCGATGCCTTGAGCCGAAAGTTGTTACACCTGTCCCATATGATGGTCAAAGAAGTTGAGTTGATAGAGAAGTTTAGGGATATGAATCTAGGGTTGTCAGCAACCGATAAAGGGATGAGGATGTGCTATCTTAGTGTGACAAGTGGATTTAAGCAAAGAATCATGTTAGCACAACGAGAGAATGAGGAGTTCGAAGAGATCACAGATGCTGTTAAGGCGGGAAAGTTGAAAGGTTTCGAAAGAGGTGAGGATTGGATATGGAGGTTTGAAGGAAGGATCTGCGTACCCCAAGATGGTGACCTCCGAGAGAAGATCTTGGAGGAGGCTCACAAAAGCTATTTCACCATTCATCCCGGTGTTACCAAGATGTATCAAGACTTGAGGAGGATGTTTTGGTGGCCCGGAATGAAGAAGGATGTAGTCGCCTGGGTTAGTAAGTGCTTGGTGTGTCAAAAGGTGAAGATCGAGCACCAAAAGCCATCAGGCTTGTTGCAACCCCTGTCAATCCCCGAATGGAAGTGGGAATGTATATCAATGGACTTCGTGACAGGATTGCCTAAGACCCAAGCTGGCCATGACGCCATATGGGTGATAGTGGATCGACTAACCAAGTCGGCTCACTTTCTGCCTATTAGAGTGACATACTCTTTGGACAAATTGCCTCAGGTTTACATCCAAGAAATAGTGAGGTTGCATGGAGTGCCATCGACGATAATCTCGGATCGAGATCCACGGTTTACGTCACGTTTTTGGGGAGCCTTCCAAAAGGCGTTTGGTTCGAAGCTGTGCTTAAGCACGACCTACCACCCACAGATGGATGGCTAATCTGAGAGAACCATTCAAACCCTAGAAGATATGTTGAGAGCCTGTGTTTTGGATCAGAAGGGGAGTTGGGATAAGTACTTGCCTTTGATCGAGTTTGCGTATAACACAGTTATCACGCGAGCATCGGTATGGCACCGTACGAGGCGTTGTATGGAAGGAAGTGCCAATCACCTTTGTGTTGGTACGAGCCTGGGGAGCAAAGTGTCTTAGGACCCGATGTAGTGAGGGAAACGACGGAACAAATCAAGAGAATCCGGGATAGGATGCTCACTGCTCAAAGCAGACAAAAGAGCTATGCGGACAAGCGGCGCAAGCCCTTGGAGTTCGAAGAGGGAGAACATGTGTTCTTAGGATTACCCCACTACAGGCATAGGGAGAGCCATGAAAGTCAAAAAGTTGAGCCCCCAATTCCTTGGTCCCTTCCAAATTCTTCAAAAGATAGGAACAGTTGCCTACAAAATAGCCTTACCCCCTAATCTTTCTAATCTTCATGACGTCTTTCACGTCTCTCAGCTAAGGAAGTATGAGTCCGACCCTAGCCATGTTTTAGAGCCAGAGCATGTGCAGTTAAGGGACGACCTAACTTTCAATCTTCCCCCTTCGAGAATCGTGGGCCGCGGAGTCAAGCAGCTGAGGAACAAGTCTGTTCCTTTGGTAAAAGTAGCATGGGGACGCGACAAATCCGAAGAATTTACATGGGAGCTAGAGTCAGAAATGCGAGACAAGTATCCCGAGCTTTTCTAAGGTAACGAATTTCGAGGGCAAAATTCTTTTAAGGAGGTGAGTAATGTAACACCCCGATTTTTCTGTTTGGGAGAAATGACCAAAATGCCCCTGAGGTCATTTGCTGACCCGAACTCGAGGGTAACCAACTCGGTCATCCTCGAAGGGTCAACTCAATGTTTGAAGGGGATTGAATGGCCTTTGAATGCTTTCGGAGGCGAAAATCTCATTTTCCGCAGTTTCGGGTCAAAATGACCAAAATACCCCTATAGCGTTTTACGTGGGTAAAGGTGCCGTTTGAGCCCGGAACTTTCCCCAGAGGTTTAAAAACACGTTTTCATGTGTCTAGAGGTCTCTGTTCAAGTCCCGGTGGTCCCGGGGAGTTTTAGTGCAAAATTACGATTTTGCCCCTAGAATAGTGTTTTTGAGCTTAATGACGTAATTAAGCAAACCTAAGCAATATTAGGCTCTAAACGAAGATTAATTAATTTTCCTAATTAATATAGAGTCAAAATAATTTATTAAAGTTAATTAGAACCTAAAATTGCTTAGATTAAACTTAAATCCCTTTTTAGAACTCAAGATTCCTAGTTTTGGAATCTTGAATAGTGTTTTCTCTCTCCAATTCCTTAAATCAAGGAAGTGTGTCTAGAGTTGTTTAGACTCTAAATTGAGGATCTAACTCACTAATGGTGCAAGACCACTCCTTAATTATGTCTAAACCACCCTAATTATCCATTTTCCTTACCTAAACACTTTCTTACAACTTCCTAACCTTAAGCATAATCAAAGATACACCTAAACACAACTCTAAATCATAATTAAATTGCAAAACAAACCTCCCCTTGGCTGTAACATGGCCGAACAGCCATGCTCTCTTTGGCCACATGATTGAATTATTTTCTCACTTCTTGAAGCCATGCTTGAGGCCATACCTTAAACCATACCTCACCATGCCTCAAGACCACATTATCTCACCTCATGGAACTCATGGATGCCCTCCATTTCTGCACCATCATGGCTGAAACCCCTTCAGCCACACACACACTCCATTTGCTTCATTCTTCTATAAATAGATGGCCTTGGGAAGCTTGCACCACTTTTAGATCATTTGCTAAGTTTAGGAGCACTTAAGCTTTTCTTTTTCTTTCAAAGTTCTAGTGTTCTTCAAGTTCTTCATCTTCTTCATCTTCTTCTTCCATCTTCAAGATCATCACACCAAGTAGGGATTTTCTTTCATGTATTCTCTTCTTTAAAGTTCTTGTTCTAGCTTTATGTTCATAGTTTCTCTTGATTCTTTTTAGAACTTCTTTTCTTTTCCTTGTTCTTTCTCATTTTCGGCCATGGGCGTTGAAGTTCAAAGAAATGAGAGCTTGATGATGAGAGTTTCATGATGATGTTCATCACTTGAAACAAACTCTAGAGCTTGATCTTTGCTCTTGAGCAAAAATGTTTCTAGTTCTTCCTTTCTTGAACTCTTGAGAACTTTAGCCTTGATGATGTTTTAAAATGATTCTATGAACTCAATGATGAGGGCTCATGGTGTTGGTGTTAATATATCACCAAGATCATGGACTCTAGAGTTTCAAATATTTCTTTTCTTGCCTAGATGTTTCGGCCATTTCCTTTTCTTTTATATGCCTTATAGTTTGATTTTCTAAAGATGTTGTTTTGAGTTCTAAGAACTCTAGACTTTACTTTATCTTGGTTGGATGAGTTTGGGTTAAGGTTTAAGTTCCTTTAAAGTCTTGTTAAGAGCTCTAGAAAGATAAAATGAACTTGCATAATTTATTTTATGCTTGCACTAATATTTACGTTCTTGCGATGCATCTTTACTTTCAAGCTATCACCTAAGAACATAAAGATTAAAATGGAACTTGCATCATCACTTAATTTAAATCTCAAAGCCTTTCTATTTCGGCCTTAAAGTCGATTGTTGTTGGGCCGAGAACACTAAAATAAAGAATTGAACTTGCATTATCACCTAATTAATCTCTCGAATGCCCATCTATTTCGGCCTTAAAGTCGATTGTTGTTGGGCCAAGAGCACTAAAATAAAGAATTGAACCTTGCATATTTACTTTCAAGCTTGCACGTTTAAGTTTATGCCTTGCATATTTATTTTAAGTCATCACTTTATTTCATAAGCAAGATTAAAAATGAAAAGCATGAGCACGTTTATTTTATGTCATAACTTAAGAACCTAGAGCTCAAAGACTTGCCCATTTCATTCCAAGTTAAAGTTTAATGTGAAACCATTCTTTGAATGCATGTTTTCGGCCAAGTAGTGATGATGGACTTGCAATGAGTTTTTATCTAGCTACGAGGACCAATAGTCTATGTTCTAAGTTTTCCTTAAAGCTTTACAAATCTTTTCAAGGCTATGTTACCATGAGATATGACTTTATTCCCTTTTAGAAGATGAAATATATTTTGGTCATTGACCTAAGGCTTCTCTTAGCCTCTTGATGAATTAAAATGATTTGCAAAGAGTTTTGGAAATTCTAAATTGATTCCAAGAGAAACTAGTTAACTTATGTACCTAGAAATATCAATTTAAATCCTTTACTGAAGCTAAATGTTTTCGGCTCTGATATGATGAGTGTGATGCTGTATGATGATGTTTTGATGTGTTAGAATGTGTGAAAATATCATATGATGATGTAGAAATGATTCTATGCATAATAGGTAAGAAACTAGCTAACTAGAAATACCGTAAAGCTAGAATTTAACATAGTTTTGACCCATTTGTTTTTGGAACTTATCCAAACTGTTTTAATGGGAGCATAATCAGATTAGGATTGTTTAGACATGAAAAACTTGGTAACATTTGGATTAGAATCGAATTCTAGCACCTATAGGGAAACTAGTAACTAGAAAACCGTAAAAGTGCAAGTTTAGAACTCTTAGAACATTTATTTTTCTGGATTCTGTCCAGAACCCTTAAAACATGATAAACATGATTAATAATTAGTCCTTAAGCATGGAAATGCCTCATAATTGATTTAGATTTAATTCATAGCGTCTTAGGCGAAGACGGAACCAAGAAAGGGTCTAAAACGTAAGTTCTAGAGCCCCGTAATCACATGTTAGGAATTCTGCCCTATGCTTTTCAGATTTAAGTGTGAACATGAGGATTATGAATGATGTTTAATTATGAGCACTTAGGTGCATACAATATGAGCGACGGATGTTAGAGAACCATATCTCATGATTAAGACCCGTAAGGGTCAAAGCATAAGCTACCGTAAGGATAAACGGTTGAATGTTCCATGATGATGTATGTGTTATGTGAAGAATGTTAATGTTATTCATATGAGGAATTCATGAGGATATATGTTTGTGTGGCATAAAGCAAATTTGGAAGAAATCCGGCGTGATGCCATCGTGCCGCCAAATTTCCGACAAATTTGGGGACTTAAAGAGATTTTGAAAATTAAGGTAATAAGATGGGTTCTAGGATGACACCGGTTCGGCCGAGCACCTCCTTAGAACTCATGTGACATCGGTACCCATTTATACTCTTAGGTGACACCGGTTCGGCCGAGCACCCCTAAGAGGATTGCCCCCAAACCCGTACTCAGATAGTCGGGATTTATGATTTATGATACGCTTATCGTTAAGTGGTAAGTAAGAACCAAAGGATTTACTAGTTAAGGTATGAGCTCATAACCTAGATGTATGACACGTTCTGGGTGACACCAGTTCGGCCGAGCACCCCCAGAGTGCTTGTCTTTTAGGGTGGCCCATGAGGAAGAGAAGTTTCATGATTATGATTATGTCACTAAGTTTGTCCCAGATGAATGTTTCTATTGCCACTTTATGCCACTAAATATGATGATGCTTGATGATAAGATTTATGTATGTGCATTAGGTAGCGCCATGTATACATTCCCTATTATGTTGCATTCATGACATTAAGATCATTCTAAAATGAATGGACCTTGGCTAAACTATGTTTTAGAACATAAAAATGGACATAATGCATGCTCACTCATTTTGTATAACTAAACCCAAGGTTCCTGAGGACGTAGATGATGACACCTAGGTAGTAGGAGGCCCTACTGAGATTCTTTTGCAAGATTCTCACTCCCTCTATCTCTTCTTTCCGTCACGTCTTCAGATGGCGACGTTCGTGGTATTCGTGGACACGCCGACATGGGAGGTGCACCATGACCCGGACCACGGGTCATTCCATTTTGTGGGTCGATGCACAGTTAGAGTATTCATGTTCATGGGTCGACCCTTTACTCTCTCTGTACATTCCCATCGTTTTTCCCCCGTCTCACCTTTTGGCGATGACCTGGTGTTCGAGCGCGCACGTCCTGCAGAGGAGAGGCTACGCTGTACTCCACCCTCCGCGTCCGCCGTTCGAGACTACCCCCAGTACGTGCCCCGTGGCCCGTCGTCTTTTTCGGAGACGGATCCTTCCGAGGATTCGGCCACCCAGGTACCCTCCGAGGGATCTTCCCCCACCATACCCATGGACTTTGGGGAAGATAGCGAGCCCACCGTGGCTCAACCGAGGCTTGCACAACGACCGGAGATGAGGCCGTGCCATGGAGGTCACTCCCGAGCCCCGTTCCGCCTATTCTCGTCGGAGGAGCTTGCTCAGTTTCCTGGTTATGTGCCACGCTCGAGGGATACTCGCCAGTAGGAAGCCGTGGATGGCCCGGGTTAGAGCACACACCACTTAGATGGAGATAAACCTTATGTTGTTTAGAGGTTATCCCATTAGATGCACTCGGGTAGGGGAGTGGTTTATGTTTACGTCTATGTTTATGTTTATGTTGTATTTTCTTTCATGCATTCCTTTGTACTAAATTAAGTCTCACACTTATAAGTGGGCAAGTTATATATATATATATATATGAGATGATATTCAGTGTTTCTCGTGATGTGCCCTTATGTGCCCTATGCTATGACGTTATGAGATGTATGTTTCGTTCTTTACGTGTTACATCGCATCACGCGGCTCTCACTTTATATTTCAAAAAAAAAAATTTTACCGTATTTTCCGCTAAGTATTTCAAGGTAAAAATGAGAAATATGAGGTAGCAGACTAATGATTAACCTAATTATGTTCTAGAGTATTGGGTTAAAAATTAGGATGTTACATAATGCTTGATCTTTAGAGAAGTTAGAAGAAGAAAATATGTCCTTGATGAGTTCTATCAATTCGACCAAGATTAGAACAAATGGAGGGAGGATTTTTCTTGTGTTTTTGTGTTTGATAATGGAAAGGTTATGTGTTTAGGAGTTGATTTGCGGTAGGAATGTGTATGCTTGAGGTTTAGGACTTGATTAGAGGTTGGGAATGGAGTCTCTTGGATATGAATAAGGAAAAAGAAGAAAGCTTGAAGTATTGAGAGAATTTGAGAACTTTGAGTAAACTTTGAGCAAGAAAACTATCAAGTAAGCAAGTATCAAGGCTATAAATGTTTATGTGAACATTTTAGCAATGGAAGAGCTCATATTTATAAGCCAAGGAGGTTGTATGGCTGCTGGCTTCATGGCTGGAAAATGGGGTTTTTAATATCATTTTTCAATTAAACAAACATAGAAAAAGAATGCTTTTATTCTTGTAATAATTTAGTTCATGCATAATAGATGAAAACACTAAATGAGGCTAATGGGAGACATTGTTGCTGATCACATCATGACTGAAATGGGTGGGTTTTCTTTCGAATAAACATAGCCAAAAATAATGCAAAAGAAAGCTAAAGGTATGGTGTTATGGTTGGATATGTTTCTTTGTTGGAAAAATAATAAAATATGGTGATCATGAAGCAACTTGGCTGCTGCTTTTCTGGTTGTAAATGATCAGATTTGTGTTCTTTTTACAAGTCGTAAATCATGTATTAGATGTGTAATTACTTAGGTAAAAGGTTAGGAATTGATAGATTAGTGAAAATGATAAAAGGTTAAGTGTTTAGGGCAATTCAAGACAAGGTAAAAAGAATAATCGTACACTAGTAAATGAAGTTAATCTCATATGAATTAAAATCAATTTGTAACATGAGTCTTAAACTTAGGATAAGAAAATGTAATTATACAAGATTTTACCTAAACCGTGATCTTAACTTTGATATCAAATATTACTAATTTTATGAACTTTTGTAATTAAGGAAAGGTAATTTAATTTTTATCTTTAGTAATCATAGGCTCTAATTACCTCAATTAATTATTTTTAACCTTGGGTAATCAATTTTTAACTCAAGGTTAATGAATGAAATCAATTTGAGTTCAATTAGAGCTTAATATTGCCTTAATTACATATTATACTCATTTAGTATACTTAGGAGTAAAAAGGTAATTTCACGTAAAAACTCCCTGTAAATACTGGACATTCTCAGATCATTCTTGAAATAGTCATTTTGAACTTTTGGGTGAAAACCAAATTCAAGGGTTATATAATTTTATGTAAAATTACTGTAGGAGTAAAATAGTAATTTTACGTACGGTAAAAATTGATAATTGCATTTTTTTACCTTTAAGGCACATATAATCCTCATCAATCATAAAATTAACCTCTCAAAGATTATTTAGATTAGTTATCTTTGATTTCTTGGTAAAAATGACCTCAGGAGTATTTTGATCATTTTACACATACAGAAAAATCGGGGTTTGCGACTTTCGCACGAATCGCTATTCAAATTTTTCATAATGTTTGTCTAATGTTACATTCCTTTATTGATGATTATTTAGCCTTGAATTACGTGCAAAAATTACCTAGGGGCATTTTGATAATTTTTACACAGCAACAAAAATTTGGGTGTTACATTTCTCCCCTTCTTAAAAAGAATTTCACCCTCGAAATTCGTTACTTGTAAAAAGCTCGGGGTATTGCATTTTCATATCTGATTCCAACTCCTATGTGAATTCTTCTGTCTTTCCCCGCCCCTGTGCTACCTTGACCAATGGTACGGTCTTGTTCCTCAGTTGCTTGACTCTGTTGTCTACGATTCTCATAGGTGGCAAGTTAAATGTTAGGTCCTCCCTTAATTGTACTTGCTCTGGCTCTAATACATGGCTAAGGTCAGACTGGTACTTCCTTAATTGAGAGATAAGAAAGACATCATGGAGGTTGGATAAGTTGGGTGGTAAGGCTATTCAGTATACTACAGGCCCGACTCGACTAAGGATTTCAAATGGACCAAGGAATCTGGGGCTCAGTTTCTCGACTCTCATTGCTCGACCTATGCCTATGCCTATGGTTAGAATTCTAACAGCTTTCACCGTTTGTCCGCATAGTTTTTCTGTCGAATTTGAGCGGTGAGAATTCTATCCTTAATCCTTTTGATTTGTTCTGTGGTTTCTCTTACAACATCGGGTCCTAACAAACATTGTTCTCTGGGTTCATACCAACATAGAGGGGATTGGCACTTTCTACCATATAGGGCCTCATACGGTGCCATACCGATGCTTGCATGATAACTATTGTTATATGCAAACTCAATCAATGGCAAGTACCTATCCCAGCTCCTCTTTTGGTCCAACATACAAGCCCTTAACATATCTTCCAAGGTTTGTATGGTTCTCTCCGATTGGCCATCCATTTGAGGGTGATAAGCCGTGCTTATGCATAGCTTCGAACCAAATGCTTTTTGAAAGGCTCCCCAAAAACGTGACGTAAATCGTGGATCTCGATCCAAGATTATTGTCGATGGCACTCCATGCAACCTCACTATCTCTTGGATGTACAGCTGAGCTAACCTATCCAAGGAGTAAGTCACCTTGATGGGTAAGAAATGGGCCGACTTAGTTAGTTGATCCATGATTACCTATATGGCGTCATAACCTACTTGGGTCCTAGGTAGCCCTGTCACAAAATCCATTGAAATGCTATCCTACTTCTATTCAGGAATTGACAGGGGTTGCAACATACCAGAGGGTTTTCGATGCTCAGTCTTCACCTTTTAGCAAATTAAGCATTTACTTACCTACGTCCCTGCATCCTTCTTTAATCCGAGCCACCAGAACATTTTCTTTAAATCTTGGTACATCTTGGTGGTACCAGGATGAATAGTGAAATGACTCTTATGAGCCTCCTCCAAAATTTCCTTTCGAAGGTCACCATTTGCTGGCACACAAATCCGTCCTTCAAACCTCCACAACTTATTAGCTCCTTAGGTAAAACCTTTCAATTTTCCCGCCTTTACTACCTCTAGAGTCTCCTTGAATTCTTCACCCCTTTGCTAGGCTTGAGCAATTATTTCCTTGAAGTCACTCATCACATTGAGATGACATGACTTTATGCTCTCAGTGGTCAATGTCATTCCTAGGTTTAGGTCTCTAAACTTCTCAATTAATTCTGCTTCCTTAACCATCAAGTGAAACAAGTGTAATGATTTCCTACTCAAGGCATCAGCCACCACATTAGCTTTACCAGGATGATAGTTCAGCCCAAAATCATAATCCTTTAAGAATTCTATCCACCTCCTCTATCTTATATTTAACTCCTTTTGATCAAAGAGGTACTTGAGACTCTTGTGATCAGAGAACACTTCAAATTTCACCCTATACAGATGGTGTCTCCATACCTTTAAAGCAAACACCACAGCTACTAATTCAAGGTCATGGGTGGGGCAGTTTGCTTCGTGAGGCTTGAGTTGTCTAGATGCATAAGCTACCACTTGCCTATTTTGCATCAATACACAGCCTAAACCTTTCCTTGAAGCATCACAATATACCTCAAAGGGCATCTTAGGGTCAGGCAAAACTAGCACTGGGGTTGGGGTCAATTTAACCTTAAGCTCTTGGAAACTCTTCTCACATTCAGGAGTCCAAAAAAAAAGGGCATTCTTCCCAGTAAGCTTGGTAAGGGGTAAGGAAATCTGAGAAAATCCTTTAGTAAACCTATGGTAGTATCCAGCAAGTCCTAAAAAGCTTTGTATTTCCATTACCATAGTAGGTCTCTCCCAACTCATCACAACTTCTATTTTACTAGGATCCATCGCGATTCCCCCTTTTGACACTACACGCCTTAAGAACTTCACTTCTTCCAACCAGAATTCACACTTAGATAATTTGGCATATAGTTTCTTTTCCTTCGAAATCTCCAAAATTGTTCTTAAATGATGTTCATGCTCCTCATGGGTCTTCGAATAGATGAGTATATCATCTATGAAAACAACCACAAACTAATCCAAATAGGGTCTAAAGATCCTATTCATATAATCCATAAACACAACAGGAGCATTGGTCAGTCCAAACGACATCACTGTGAACTCAAAGTGGCCGTATCGAGTTTGAAAGGCCGTCTTTGGTATGTCCTCTTCTCTCACTCTAGTTCGATGATATCCTAACCTCAAGTCTATCTTTGAGAACATCACCGCCCCTCTCAACTGATCCATTAACTCATCAATCCTAAGCAAAGGGTACTTGTTTTTTACTTCACTCGGTTCAATTGCTTATAATCGATGTATAACCTCATACTTCCATCCTTTTTCTTAACAAATAGGACTGGAGCTCCCCATGGTGAAACACCTGGTCTCACAAACTTCTTTTCTAAAAGCTCCTCTAATTGAGTTTTTAACTCACTTAATTCTAGAGGTGACATCCTATAAGGTGCTATGGATATTGGTCCTGTCCCCAGAACCAACTCTATGGAGAGCTCGATTTCTCTTTTTGGAAGGAATTCGGGTATATCATCAGAGAACACCTCAGGATATTCTTTCACAATGGGTATCTCATCAAGATTTTGCTCAAAGTCTACATCACTAGCAGCTAGGAGAACATATCCCTTACTCTCTCCCTTACCACAGTTTATTTCTACAGCATTTATGTACAGACTTAGGGGTTTTCTAGGTTCACTAGGAATAGGAAGAAAAATGATAGACTTGTCATAACAATTTATTATTACACGGTTGGCATAAAGCCAATCCATGCCGAGGATTATATCTAGACCTTGCATAGGTAGTCAAACTAAATCTAGAACAAAAGATTTACCTTCAAGAATGAAACAACAGTTTAGGCAATATCTACAATTTCTAACAGGTTTTCCAGTACGGGTAGAAACACTAAGATCAAAGGAGAGTTCTGACACATGCAATTTTAGGGATTCAGCATAAGTATGGGATATGAATGAATGACTAGCACTAGAGTCAAATAGTACAATTAAGGTCCTACCATTCATCTCATACTTACCTTCCATGAGGTTCTGAGACTTTGTCGAGTCCTTTGCACTGAGGGTGAAGACCCTTCCTTGGCATTGGGCTTAGGGTTGGGGGCTCTTTGTGCATTCTCGCGAGTAGTGACCGGGCTTTCCACACCGGTAGCAAATATTCTGGCCTAACAAGTAAGGCCGATCACCGTGTTACTTACCACACTTTGGACATTCAATACCAAGGGCAGGTCTTGGAGGTGCAGCTGGGGTCCATTGGGGTGCTTTGCCTTTGGTTCCACTTGATCCCCCTTGATGAAAGTCCTTCCTAGGGCCTTGTGGCCTAAACCGCGGCCTGGACTGTGGTCTTGGTTGTGGTCTGAAGGGTGGTTAATTTTGCAGCTTGAACCTTGGGGCTTGTAGCGCTAGCTTCTTTGCAAAGTTGTCTGCCCTTGATGTACTCAACTTCTTTTGACTGTCTTCAATGATACGGCATTTGTTAACTAAGGTAGGAAAATCCCTAATCTCTAAGTAAGCAACAACGACATTTATCTCTACTTTTAGTCCGGATTCGTACTTCATGCACTTCCAATTCTCATCAATTTATACACATTCTAACATATTAAACATCACCAATCAGTAGCAAACATGCTAAGGCAAAACTGAAAACATACAACATCATATTGAGGATAGAATTTCATTTTCAATACACATAAGACACTAGTTTCTCATGGAATCATTTTAGGACTTCTAAAACTCTTTGGAAACTAACTTATTTTATTAAAATCATCATAAAATAAATAAGGGCAACAACTATTTTAGATGGTCCATGGTTGGAATTTAAAACGTAAAATCATGCTTGAAATATTCTTTGAGTTCACCTATGCTTAAGAAAATCTTAAGACATAGATTATAGGCACTTGTGACTAGATAAAACTTCACACTAAGCTCATCATCATCACATGGCCAAATTTTGCATTCAAGAGAATGCTCCCATGTCCAACCTTTGCTTGAGATAAATAGACAAGTCTTTGAGATCTAGAATCTTTAAGTGATAACAAGAACCTAAACATGATATGCACTTCATTTTATTCTTCATTAGAAAAGTAAAGCGAAGGCTCAAAATAAATATGAGATGCAACTTCATTCTTATCTTTACGTTTAGGTGGTGACTTGAAAAGAATAAATATGCTAGACAAGGAAACATGAATATGAATGCAAGTCCAATTCTCTTATTTTATTGCTCTAGGCTTTACAACAATCGACTATAAGAACGAAATAGGTGAGCTTCGAGATTAATTATTAGATGATATGAAAATGCAAGCTCTTGTTTTAATCTTTAAGTTTTAGGTGTTAACATTGTAAAATAAATATGATATGCAAGGCGTAAATTTAAACATGGGTGCAAGTGCACTTTATTCTTTACTAGAGCTCATACAAAACTTTAAAGGAATATAAAGCTTAATCCAACACATATCTTAACAAGACAAAGTGAGCTTTAGAGTTCTTTGTAACAAGGTTTTCAAAGAAACCTTATGGTTTGAACATCATCATCAATGTAATATCCTAATTTTAAACCTAATACTCCTAGAACATATTTAGGTTAATCATTAGTCTATTACTCTTTTAGTCTCATTCTTTAAACTTTTCTTTAAAATACTTAGCAGAAAATACTGGTAAATTTTTTTTTTGAAATGTAAATGCAAAGTGGGACCCACGCAACACGACGAACGATAAGGCACATAGAGTAACGAGACACAAGAGTAAACAAACAACTCACGAACATCAGAACATAAAGCATGTAATTGCACATCATGATAAAACTAATTGCGTACATATATAATATGCCTACTCATGAAAAGCGGGACTTAGTTGGTACAACATAGAAATAGATACATCCAAAATGAAAGTACAGCAGAAAGGAAAAGACAACAAAAAGCATAAAAGGAAACTCCCCTACCCAAGTGCATCTAAAATGGATAACCTCTAAATAAAAGAAGGTTTATCCTCATCTATGTCATGTGTGCACTATCTCTACCTATGGGCCTCTACTACCGAGGTCCCGAAACGGGTGGGACATATCCAATCCACTGAGCTATTTTCGCCGGGTTGGCTATACACTACATCGACCGGGCATGGGCTCCTCGGCCGGGAATCATCCTTACTTGTCCCCCGCGCACCAGCTGTGTAATAGTGGCCTTACTGCCCTCTCCAATGTCCATCGGCACGGTTGGGGAGGACCCCTTAGAAAGCACCTGGGTGGCGGAGTCCTTGAAAGGGTCTGTCTCTGAGAACGATGATGGGGAGCAAGGCACGTATTACAGGAAATCCCGGATAGCAGATGCGGTTGGTGGGGTATGGCAAGTCCCTTCCTCACGAGGGCGGGCATGCTCGAACACAAGGTCGTCACCAAACGGTAATGTTGGGGAGAAATGGTGGGTATTTACGGGATGAGCGAAGGGTTGTCTGACAAACATGAAAACACGAACAGCACATTAACCCTCAAAATGATATGATCCATACTCTAGATCATAATGCACCTCCCAAGTCAGGGTATCCACGAAGACCACAAATGTTGCCATCTAAAGACGTGACGGAAAGAGGAGATAGAGGGAGTGAGAATCTTGCTAAAGAATCTCAATAGGGCAACCTCCGATCTAGGTGACATCATCTATGTCCTCAGGAATCTTGGGTTTCTTTGAAAAAGGTGAGCATGCATATACTTCATTTATTAGGTTTTAAACTTAATTATCCAAGGTCCGTTTCTTTTAGGATGAATCTTAATGTTATGGATGCAGCATAATAAAGCATGAATACATGAAGATGCAACAGGCAGAAATCAATTAAACATTCATAGAGATATCAACATCATGCAAGTGGCATAAAGTGGCATATTCTTCTCATGTAAAAACATTTCTCTTTCCGTAACTGTGTGACATTCAAAGCATCATACTGCAACATAGGGATCACCCTAAAATCCTTTCTAGGTTATGAGCTCATACCTTAACTAGTCGTCACTAGTTCTTACTTATCCTCTGATAAGCATAATCACAATAATAATAATCATAACAAAACGCGTCACACTGGTATCACATACACAACGAATATTATCCACTTTGGGGTGTTACGTATCGCTGTCCCCCTCAAGGATTTGTTTCTGGGGCGTTACATATCGCTGTCTCCCAAAACGCGTTCTTACAGTACTATATCACATTCAAAAACTCATATTTTTTGAAAACTTTCTAAGTCCTTAAATTTGTTAGAAATTCGGTAGCATAAAGGCAGCGCACCGAATTTCTTCCAAATTTGCTTTATGCCACATTCATTTATATACATAGTCATTCATAATCATGTGTAACACTCTAAAATTTATTTAAAAATTAATTTGGGCTTTACTAGTCGTAATTTCAAAAATTTGACAGTTTTAGTAATGATGAGGATGGTCCAAGGGATATGTAAAAAAAAAAAATGAATAGTAACCTTATGGGCCTCATAGTCCCGTCGGGACAGCCGAAACTCTAAAATTGAGACCTAGAGGTGCCCAAAGCTGAGAAATTATAGGATTGAGATTAGAAATAGTTAGAAATGGGGATTTTATACTTAGAATTAATTTTCAGGCAATGTCTTATTACCCAGGTACAGTGTTTCGCCTGTTCGACGGAGTTTCGATGTGCAGTTTTTAACGCTGTACAAGTTACTTAATGGCTAAGTAACCTTTACCAACCACTTTATGCCAAGTGGATGGCAAGGATTAAAACTTGAAAAGTGAGTTTTGATCATGAACTTTGATTTATTATAATTTACTCGGGAGCCAATAACTCATTTGTTCGGTGGAATTTCGGTGTGCGATTTTAACACCAAAAAGGCTACTTGCTCCCCAAGTTAAAGTGATCCAATTATTTTGAACCAAGTGGATGACCAAGATCCATTCTTTGACCAAGAAAACAATCCTAGCCATCCATTTTACAATATTTAAGAATTCTCCTTTTACATTATTATAATTAAGCTTCCTTTACAAGCTTTCTCACAAGATAAATACAAAGCCACCACCCTTATCACCCCACCATTATCATTTTCGGCCAAGAGGCCTAGAAACACAGCCCTCCATTGTTCTTCCTCTCAAACCTCCATTAACAAGCTTCAAGCTTCAAAAACTCTAACTTAGAGTCACTAAAACACCAAGATCCTTTCACAAAACTTGTTCTACTCCTCATAATCTATCAAACTAACCGATTGGAATTTTAATTCCTCATCAATCCTAACCTTGGTATCTCATACATGACTGATTAAGGAAGGGCTTGGTGCTGATTTAGTGGCCTTGAAGTGAGCAAAATCAATCTTGGAGCATCCTTTGGAGCCAAGATCCCTAAAGCCATCAAAGTAGGGTTTTCTTTGGCCTCTTCTTTCAAAATTTATTCTCAATGCTTCTGATTGGTCTTGGTCTGAAATTTTTAGTTTTATTGGTTGATGATATATGGATATTGATATATTAATTCTGGTGGAGTGTTTGGATGATGTTAGAAAACTCATTTTGGCAAATCAAGTTTTGAATCATGTGCTGGAATTCTAGGATTTGCACTGGCAGGTTATAAGTCACGAATTTTCTGATGTATTTATAGATTTTTTATGAGTTATAAAAATTATATGTTGAAGCTAACGTCCTAAGGCAACTCCATGATTTTTCCTGGGTCCTAAAAATGAGTTTTACTATTTTATAAAAATAAAAAACTAAGACTATTCTTGAGTTGTCTGGACAGCCAATTCTGAAGCTTTGAGTTTGTCTAATTTTGTTACCATAACCAATGATTGATTTTTCCAATGAAATTTCTACATCATATTGAGGACATGTTAAAGTCCAACCATGAATTTTTGTATGATTTGATATGATCATTTGATAGGGTAATAAGATTGGAACTTTGGCTGTTGGCTGCAAATAAGGGGTTTCTGGCCTCCTATTTTGTTGAATTTTATTATCATACTTAGAGAATCTTTTAACTCCGAAATTTTTAGAGGACCTTGGGGACACATTGAAGTGTCTTGAATAATTTTTATAGCCTTGTATTTCATGGTTTGAAGTGCAAAATAATTTGTGCTATAGATATGTAAAATCTGTCATTGTGCTGAAAATGAATTGATGTTTTGAATTGATGAAATAATGATATTGGTTCAAGTATGATATATAGAATGCATGTGAATGACCCTAAGGAATAGTTTGAGGCATAATTGGAATAATATTGTGAGTGAATGTGTATATGTGCCTCATGCATGCATTTGGAAAAGTAAAGTGAATGATGTACAAATGTGGCAAAAAAGAATATATGAACTTTAATCGTGCATGTTCTGACATATGGAGAAAACAGAAACAAAACTTGGATTGAATGAGGGGAAGGAAAAAGTAGGAACTTTCCCAAAATACTGAGTGTGCCTATTTTGACATATGGAGAAAATAGAAACAAGACTTAGATTGAATTAAGGGGGAGGCAAAAAGAGGAACTTCCCCCAAGATATTATAAGTCGGTAGACGTATCGGCTAGGAATAGAACTGTGTGTGATTTAGAAATGGAAAAAAATGAAGTCTGATGATCATGTATAGGAATGAGCTTAGTCCTGATAAGCAGTCTATTTCCCTTGTGTGGTGTGATCTACTATAAATGCCATTTGGTATAAACTATCTATTGTGGAGTTGTCCACGGCAGATACCTATTGGGTATAAACTAAGTCTTTCCTACATCAATGAAGAGCGAAAGTTGCACTGAAATGAGTTTTATAGCATGATATAAGCTAAGTCTTTCCTATGTCAATGAAAAGAGAAAAATGCACTAGATTAAGTTCCTTGACCACGAAAGGGAATGCATAATTTATTATTATTTCTGCATATAAATTTACTTGATAATGCTTGTATGAATGAAATTTCTACTTATGTTTTGGTTGTTATTTTTGAATGTCTGCTTAGGATGATTTACTAGATGCTTGACATTATAATACATATGCATTAAGCGATTGATTGTTAAAAGCTACCCATTTCAGAAGTATGATTTGGAACTCTAAAAATGAACCATTGGTATGAAAGACATGATCACTCTTTTTCTAATAAACCAAAGTGGCTGGGGTGATGATGATGACAGTATGAGTGAGCTTTCGGGGAGTTGCCCTACTGAAAATTGTATAATTCTCACCTCTATGTGTTTTGTGTTCCCATGTTACCTCCAAGTTGATCCAGAGAACAATGTGTCACGCCCCGATATTTCTGTCTGAGTGGAAAATGACTGAAATGCCCCTGAGGTCATTTTCGGCCCGGAATTCGAGGATGGCCGACTCGGCAGTACTCGAAGGGCCAACTCAATGTTTGAAGGGGATTGAATGACCCTTGAGTGATTTCGGAGGCGAATGTCTCATTTTCCGCAGTTTCGGGTCAAAATGACCAAAATACCCCTGTAGCGTTTTACGCGGGTAAAAGTGCCGTTTGAGCCCGGAACTTTCCCCAGAGGTTTAAAACCATGTTTTTACATGTTTCAAAACATCTGTTTAAGTCCCGGTGGTCCCGGACAGTTTTAGTGCAAAATTACGATTTTGCCCCTAGAATAGTATTTTTGAGCTTAATGATGTAATTAAGCAAACCTAAGCAATATTAGGCTCTAAACGAAGATTAATTAATTTCCCTAATTAATCTAGAGTCAAAATAATTTATTAAAGTTAATTAGAACCTAAAATTTCTCAGATTAAACTTAAACCCCTTTTTAGAACTCAAGATTCTTAGTATTGGAATCTTGAATAGTGTTTTCTCTCTCCAATTCCTTAAATTAAGGAATTGTGTCTAGAATTGTTTAAACACTTAAATGAATTTATAACTCACTAATGATGCAAGAACACTCTCTAATTATGTCTTGACAACCTTAATTACCCATTTTCTCACTTAAACACTTTCTTACAAATTCCTAATCTTAATCCTAATCAAAGATACACCTAAACACAACTCTAAACCACAATTAAAATGCAAGAAACTCTCCTCCCTTGGCTGATGCATTTTGGCCATCTCTCCCCCATTTGACCTCATGTTGATTTGTTTTCTCACTCAAAGAACCATGCTTGAGGCCATACCTTGAACCATACCTCACCATACTTTGAACCATACCTCACTATGCCTCAAGATCACATTATCTCACCTCATGGAACTCATGGGTTCCCTCCCCATTTGATGGCCGAAGCCTTCCCCCTCCATTTGCACCCTTCATTTGTTTTATTTCTTTATAAATAGCTTGCTTGGGTGAACTTGTATCATTTTGGGTTCATTTGCAAAGTGTAATTTTTCAAAGAAACACTTCAAAGCTTTCTTTTCTCTCAAGTTCAAGCCTTCAAAGTTTTTCATCTTCTTCTTCCATCTTCAAGATCATCACACCAAGTAGGGATTTTCTTTCAAGTACTTCTTTCTTTAAAGTTCTTGTTCTAGCTTTATGTTCATAGTTTCTCTTGATTCTTTTTAGAACTTCTTTTTTTCTCCTTTTTCTTTCTCATTTTCGGCCATGGGCCTTGAAGTTCAATGAAATGAGAGCTTGATGATGAGAGTTTCATGATGATGTTCATCACTTGAAACAAACTCTAGAGCTTGATCTTTATTATTGAGCAAAAATGTTTCTAGTTCTTCCTTTCTTGAACTCTTGAGAACTTTAGTTTTGATGGTGTTTTAAAATGGTTCTATGAACTCAATGATGAGGACTCATGGTGTTGGTGTTAATATATCACCAAGATCATGGACTCTAGAGTTTCAAATATTCCTTTTCTTGCCTAGAATGTTTCGGCCATTTCCTTTTCTTCTACATGTTCAATGTTTTGATTTTCTAAAAATGTTGTCTTGAGTTCTAGGAACTCTAAGCTTTACTTAACCTTGGTTGGATGAGTTTGGGTTGAGGATTGAGTTCCTTTAAAGTCTTGTTAAGGGCTCTAGAAAGATAAAATGAACTTGCATAATTTATTTTATGCTTGCACTCATATTTACATTCTTGTTATGCATCTTTACTTTCAAGCCATCACCTAAGAACATAAAGATTAAAATGGAACTTGCGTCATCACTTAATTTAATTCTCAAAGCCTTTCTATTTCGGCCTTAAAGTCGATTGTTGTTGGGCCGAGAGCACTAAAATAAAGAATTGAACTTGCATTATCACCTAATTAATCTCTCGAATGCCCATCTATTTTGGCCTTAAAGTCGATTGTTGTTGGGCCAAAAGCACTAAAATAAAGAATTGAACCTTGCATATTTACTTTCAAGCTTGCACGTTTAAGTTTATGCCTTGCATATTTATTTTAAGTCATCACTTTACTTTGTAAGCAAGATTAAAAATGAAAAGCATGAGCACGTTTATTTTATGTCATAACTTAAGAACCTAGAGCTCAAAGACTTGCCCATTTCATTTCAAGTTAAAGTTTAATGTGAATGCATTCTTTGAATGCATGTTTTGGGCCAAGTAGTAATGATGGACTTGCAATGAGTTTTCATCTAGCTACAAGGACTAATAGTCTATGTTCTAAGTTTTTCTTAAAGCTTTACAAATCTTTACAAGGTTATGTTATCATGAGATATGACTTTATTCTCTTTTAGAAGATGAAATATATTTTGGTCACTGACCTAAGGCTTCTCTTAGCCTCTTGGTGAATTAAAATGATTTGCAAAGAGTTTTGGAAATTCTAAATTGATTCCAAGAGAAACTAGTTAACTTATGTACCTAGAAATGTCAATTTAGTTCTCTTATTAAAGATAGATGTTTTCGGTACTGTTATGATGAGCTTATGGCTGTATGATGATGCTTTGATGTGTTAGAATGTGTGAAATTATCACATGATGATGTAGAAACGATTCTATGCATGATAGGTAAGAAACTAGCTAACTAGAAATACCGTAAAGCTAGAATTTAACATAGTTTAGACCCATTTGTTTTCAGAACTTATCCAAACTGTTTTAATGGGAACATAATCAAATTAGGATTGTTTAGACATGAAAAACTTGGTAACATTTGGATTAGAATTGAATTTTAGCACCTATAGGGAAACTAGTAACTAGAAAACCGTAAAAATGTAAATGTAGAACTCTTAGAACATTTAGTTTTCTGGATTCTGTCCAGCAACATTACAACATGATAAATGTGATTATTAATTAGTTCTTAAGCATAGGAATGCCTCATAATTGATTTAGATTTAATTTATAGCGCCTTAGGCGAAGATGGAACTGAGAAAGGGTCTAAAACGTAAGTTCTAGAACCCCATAATCACAAGTTAGAAATTCTGCCCTATGCTTTTCAGATTTGAGTATGAACATGAGGATTAGGAATGATGATTAATTAGGAGCCCTTAGGTGCATAACATATGAGCGACGGATGTTAGAAAACTATATCTCAAGATTAAGATCCGTAAGGGTCAAAGCATAAGCTACCGTAAGGGTAAGCATTTGAATGTTCTATGATGATGCATGTGTTATGTGAAAAATGATTATGTTATTCATATGAGGAATTCAAGAGGCTATATGTTTATGTGGCATAAAGCAAATTTGGAAGGAATTCGGCTTAATGCCTTTGTGCTGCCAAATTCCCGACAAATTTGGGAACTTAAAGAGATTTTGAAAATTAAGGTGCTAAGATGGGTTCTAGGATAACACCGGTTCGGTCGAGCACCTCCATAAAACTCATGTGACATCGGTACCAATTTACACTCTTAGGTGACACCGGTTCGGCTGAGCACCCCTAAGAGAATTGCCCCCTAACCCGTACTCAGATAGTCGGGATTTATGATTTATGATACGCTTATCGTTAAGTGGTAAGTAAGAACTAGTGATGACTAGTTAAGGTATGAGCTCATAACCTAGAGATGTGACACGTTCTAGGTGACACCGATTCGGCCGAGCACCCCCAGAGTGCTTGTCTTTTAGGGTGGCCCATGAGGAAGAGAAGTTTCATGATTATGATTATGTCACTAAGTTTGTCCCATGTGAATGTTTCTATTGCCACTTTATGCCACTAAGTATGATGATGCTTGATGATATGATTTATGTATGTGCATTAGGTAGCGCCATGTATACATTCTCTATTATGTTGCATTCATGACATTAAGATCATCCTAAAATGAATGGACCTTGGCTAAACTATGTTTTAGAACTTAAAAATGGACTTAATGCATGCTCACTCATTTGTATAATTAAACCCAAGGTTCCTGAGGACGTAGATGATGACACCTAGGTAGTAGGAGGCCCTACTGAGATTCTTTAGCAAGATTCTCACTCCCTCTATCTCTCTCTTTCCGTCACGTCTTCAGATGGCGACGTTCGTGGTGTTCATGGACACACCGACATGGGAGGTGCACCATGACCCGAACCACGGGTCATTCTATTTTGTGGGTCGATGCACGGTTAGAGTATTCATGTTCATGGGTCGACCCTTCACTTCCCCTGTACATTCCCATCATTTCTCCCCCGTCTCACCTTTTGGCGATGACCTGATGTTCGAGCGCGCACGTCCCCGAGAGGAGAGGCTTCGCCGTACTCCACCGTTCGCGTCCGCCGTTCGAGACTACCCCTAGTATGTGCCCCGTTGCCCGTCGTCTTTTTCGGAGACGGATCCTTCCGAGGATTCGGCAACCTAGGTACCTTCCGAGGGATCTTCCCCCACCATACCCATGGACCTTGGGGAGGGTAGCGAGCCCTCCGTGATCCAGCCGAGGCTTGCACGACGACTAGAGATAAGGCCACGCCGTGGAGGTCACTTCCAAGCCCCGTCCCGTCTATTCACGCCGGAGGAGCTTGCTCAGTTTCCTGGTTACGTGCCACGCTCGAAGGATAGTCGCCAGTAGGAGGCTGTGGATGGCCCCGGGGGTAGAGCACACACCACTTAGATGGAGATAAACCTTCTTTTGTTTAGAGGTTATCCCATTAGATGTACTCGGGTAGGGGAGTAGTTTATGTTTATGTTTATGTTGTGTTATCTTTGATGTATTCCTTTGTACCAAATTAAGTCCCACACTTATAAGTGGGCAAGTTATATATATATGAGGTGATATTCAGTGTTTCTCATGATGTGCCTTTATGTGCCTTATGCTATGACATTATGAGATGTATGTTTTGTCCGTTACATGTTACATCGCATCACGCGGCTCTCACTTTGTATTTCAAAAAAAAATTTACCGTATTTTCCGCTAAGTATTTCAAGGTAAATATGAGAACTATGAAGTAACAGACTAATGATTAACTTAATTATGTTCTAGAGTATTGGGTTAAAAATTAGGATGTTACACAATGTGGCTGCTACGTGAAAGGACTTGGAATTACAGTTGTTTAGTAGTTGATATTGTTATTATGTTGTATATAGTCGTAGGCACATGTGTATGTAAATGTAATAGAGAATGTATATGTATTAAAGCTCTTAGAAGAGCTTCCTTTTGTAATTAGCTATGTATTCAATAAATGTTGTGTTTCTTTGTTATATATTTTAACCAAATTACACTAGTTATTACATGATCTTATCGCATTTGCTATAGTTATTTAAGAAAGGTCCGATAATTTATAAGTAACAACTTTCAACTCTGATGTCATGACTTAAAAGCTATAGGACTTGGGAGGATGTTACAATATGTGCCTGGGAGGATGTTATAATATGTGCCATAAGCATCATAATCATCATATGTATCATAAGCATCATAAACATCATACGCATCATAGCATGAGTATTAACATATCAACATTATTTACTCTAATAGGAGCTCACATGCTCAAGTTATTCTCATAATAAAACATGCATTCACTTGAAACACTAAAGCTCGTTATGCTCTTAAACCTATGGTGTCTTATGGTTTGACCCTTACGGGACTTAAACTCGAGATATAATTATTCTAACATTCGCTATTAACCTTTTATGCACCTATGGGTTCACAAGTAATTATCCTCATTAATTTTTATGTTTAGGAGCAAAACAAACAACTCCATACAGATTGTCAAGTTCTAAATCTTGCAATTATGGGGTTCTAGAAACTACATTTTAGACCCTTTCTACGTCCCACCTTCGCCTAAGGCGCTATAAATCAAATCTAAACCAATTATGGGGTATTCCTGTGTCTATGAACTAATTATAAACCATGTTTACTGCATTACAAGGTTGCTGGACAGAAATAGAAAATTAATTAATCTAAGTGTTCTAGAATTGCACTTTTATGGTTTTCTAGTTACTAGTTTCTCTATAGGTGCTAAAAATCAATCCTACATCAAATGTTACCAAGTTCTTCATAATTAAACAATCCTAAACTAGATGTTATCCCATTAAAACAGTTTTGGCAGTGGCTAAAAATAAACGGGTCAAAAATATGCTAAAACTCAACTTTACGATTTTTCTGTAAGACTAGTTTCTTTCCTAACATGCATAGAGGGATTCCTACCTCAACATATATAATTTTTACACATACCAAAACAACATCATACAGCAGCAAGCACACTAGGGCAGAACCGAAACATTAAAGCTCAAGCATCATTCAAAAATCATGTCCTTAATACATACAAGTTACTAGTATCTCTTAAAATCATTTTAGGACTTCTAAAACTCATTGAAACCCATTTTATTTTCTAAAAGGAGACTAAAAATAACCATAGGGCAGTAGCTAATTCAAGGCATGTTTAGAAGAGGTTTAACTCATAAATCTTGTTGGTAATAAACTTATAAAACTCTTAAGGCCTAAAGAAAACCTTAGAACATAGATGGTTGGCTCTTGTGACTAGATGAAACTCACATCAAGTTCATCATCATCTCATGGCTGAAATATGCATCCATGGGGATGTTTCCATAGCCAAACTTTAACTTGGGATAATAAGGGCAAGCCTTTGAGCTCTAGAGTCTTTAAGTGATGACAAAATGTAAACATGCTATGCATCCTATTTTATTCTTCATTATAAAGTAAAGTGAGAACTTCAAAGTAAATATGAGATGCAAGGACTTGAAAGTAAATATGTAAGTTCATTTTATCTTTTAGGATTTAAGTGATGACTTGAAATATAAATATGCTGGACGAGGAAACATAAATGTGAATGCAAGTCCAATTCTTTATTTTAGTGCTCTAGTCTCCACAACAATCAACTTTAAGGCCGAAATAGACGAGGTTCGAGATTAATTCTTAGGTGATATGCAAATTCAACCCTTGTTTTAATCTTTACGTTTTAGGTGATGGCCAAAAAATAAATATGCTAGGTAAGGAAAGTAAATATGAATGCAAGTTCATTTTATATTCTTCACTAGAGCTCTTGCAAGACTTTAAAGGAACTTAAACCTCAACCCAAACTTATCATAGCAAGATAAAGTAAGCTTTAGAGTTCTTGTACCAAGGTTTACAAAGAAACCATATGGTGTGAACTTCATCATCAAGCTCTAAGAAAATGGATTAAAAGAACAAATCAAGTTAACATTCCTTTGTACCCTTAAAAATAAAAGCTCAAGAACTTAAAGATAAAGGAAAAATGGCTGAAAACTTAGAGGAAAGGAAAGGAAAGAAACCGAAACCATGAGCAAGGAAAGGAACCATTTTGAAACTAGTGACCATGATCTTGATGATGTTTTAACACCAACATCATGTGTCCTCATAATTGAGTTCATATATTCATTTTAGGACATCATCAAAGTTAAGTTTCTGAAGAATAAGAAAGGAAGAAACTAAAAACATCTTTTACTCAAGAACCAAGATCAAGTTTTAGAGGTTACACAAGTGATGAATATCATCATGGATTCCTCATCATCAAGCTCTCATTTCCAAGTTCCCAAAGGCTCTTGGTCAAAAATCAAAGAGGAAGTTCAAGAGAAACCATAAAGCACATTACTAAATAAGAACTTTAATGAATGAAACACTTAGAACAAAATCCCTACCAAGTGAGTTGAGGTTGAGATGAGTGAAGAAGTTGAAGAAGATGAACTCTTGAACTTGAGAGAAAAAGGAAAGTTCAAAGTGCTCTTGAAAACTCAAACTAGCAAATGAACTAAAAGTGATTCAAGTTCATCCAAGCATGCTATTTATAGAGAAATGAAACAATATGAGAGGTGTAATGGGGGAAGGAGATTTCGGCCAATGCATGCAGCCCCATGAGTTCCATGAGGTGAGATTGTGTTCTTGAAGCATGGTGAGGTATGACTCAAGGTAAGGTGAAGTATGGCTCAAAGCATGGTTCAAGACATGATTCTTTGATTGTTTAAAATTTCAAACATGTGATGGAAATGGTAGGAGAGGTGGCCGAATGTGCATCAGCCAAGGGGGAGGAAAATCTCTCTTTTTGATTGTGGTTTAGAGTTGTGTTTAGGTGTGTCTTTGATTAAGTTTAAGTTTAGGAATTTGTGAGAAAGTGTTTAGGTGACTAAGGATGTAATTAAGGATTTCAAGACTAGATTAGGGAGTGCTCTTGCTTCATTAGTGAAATAAGAACTCATTTTAGTGTATAAACAATTCTAGACACAATTCCTTAATTTAAGAAATTGGAGAGAGAAAACACTATTCAAGATTCCAAGACTAGGAATCTTGAGTTTTAAAAAAAGATTTAGGTTTAATCTAGGCAATTTTAGGTTCTAATTAATTTTAATGACTTATTTTGACTCTAGATTAATTATGGAAATTAATTAATCTTTGATTAGAGCATAATATTGCTTAGGTTTGCTTAATTACATCATTAAGCTCAAACGGCACTATTCCAGGGGCAAAATCATAATTTTGTACAAAAATGCCTGGGACCACCGGAACTTAAACAGATACTTTTAAACACATGAAAACATCATTTTAAACCTTTAGGGAAAGTTTCAGGTTCGAACGGCACCTTTACCCGCATAAAAATGCTATAAGGGTATTTTGGTCATCTTGATCTAAAACTGTAGAAAATAAGATTTTCATTTTTGAAATCACTCAAGGACCATCTAATCCCCTTCAAACATTAAGTTGACCCTTTGAGGATAGCCGAGCCGGCTATCCTCGAATTCCGGGCAGAAAATGACCTCAGGGGCATTTTGGTCATTTTTCTCTCAGACAGAAAAATCGGGGCGTTACAATCAAGCTCAAGGAAATGGATCAAAATAACTAACAACCTTTCTTTAAACAAAACCTTGAATATCAAAGAAAAGAAAATAAGGTCGAAGCCATGAAGGAAGGAAGAACAAAACTTTAAAGCTCTAAAGGTTGCACAAGTGAAGAATCTCATGATCAACATCTTGAAACCCTCATCATCAAGCCAACATTTTCTTTTAAAAGAAAGGCTCCAAGGCCAAAAATCAAAAGGGAAAAAAGAAATTCTAAAAGCCAAGAGAAACTAACAAAAACTCATTTTTAACAAAGCTTTAAAAGACAAACTTTAAAGAACAAAATCCTTACCAAGGTATGTTTTCTTGGAGATGAAAAGGCCTTGATCTTGAGAAGAGGATGAAAGGAAAATCTTTCGTGAAGCTTGAAGGAGTTTTTGGCTAAAGGAGAAAAAGAAAGGAAGAAGGTTGTGTTTCTTTGAGTTTGATCTTTGTTAAGGCTACGTGTATGGTTGAGAAAAGGTGGCTAGAAGGTGAC
This sequence comes from Dalbergia cochinchinensis, assembly GCA_031216125.1. Taxonomy (NCBI): domain Eukaryota; kingdom Viridiplantae; phylum Streptophyta; class Magnoliopsida; order Fabales; family Fabaceae; genus Dalbergia; species Dalbergia cochinchinensis. The sequence continues at coordinate 49,726,839 of CM062377.1, forward strand.
GAAAATGAAAAGAACTCTTTGAACTTTGAGAGAAAAAGAAAGAACTTGAAGTTGCTCTTGAAAGCTCAAAGCTTAGTAAATGATCTAAAGGTTCTTACAAGTTGATTTGCATGTGTATTTATAGAAAACAAAACCAAGGGTGTAAGAATGGAGGGAGTGGCTGAAACCTCATGTTCCATGAGGTGAGAGAATTGGTTTCATGGATGCGTGGTGAGGTATGGTGGAAAGTATGGCTAGGTATGGCCTAAAATATGGTTCTAAGCATGGTTCTTTGAGTGTTTGAATTCAATCATGTGATGGACAATGAAGGGGGAAGGAATGGTGCCTTTTTCTTCTTGTAATGGGGGAGGAGAATCTTTCATTTAATTATGGTTTAGAGATGTGTTTAGGTATAGTTTTGGTTAGGCTTATGATTAGGAGTTTGTGAGTAGGTGTTTAGGTGAGGTAATGGTCAATTAAGGATGTCAAGACATGATTAGGGAGTGTTCTTGCTTCATTAGTGAGATTGAAACTCATTTTAAAGTATAAACAATTGTAGACACAATTCCTTGATTTAAGGAATTAGAAAGAGAAAATACTATTCAAGATTCCATGACTTGGAATCTTGAGTTCTTAAAAGAGGTTTAAGTTTAATCTAAGTAATTTTAGGTTCTAATTAACTTTAACAAATTATTTTGATTCTAGATTAATTATGGAAATTAATTAATCTTCGACTCTAGGTTATTTTGACTCTAGATTATTTTGTACCAAAACTGCCTGGGACCTTCAGGACTTAAACAAACATCATCAGACACACAAAATTATCATATTAAAATTTTTGAGAAAGTTCCGGGCTCAAATGGCACTTATACCTGCGTAAAATGCCATAGGGGTATTTTGGTCATTTTGAGCTGGAAACTTGAAAAATGAGATTTTCATCTCAGAGATCATTTCCAACTTATCCTGTAACACCCCGATTTTTCTGTCCGAGGGAAATGACCAAAATGCCCCTGAGGTCATTTCCTGACCCGAACTCGAGGGTAACCAACCTCCGGCCATCCTCAAGGGTCAACTCAATGTTTGAAGGATTGAATGGCCTTTGAATGCTTTCTGAAGCTTAAAATTTTCCGTTTCAGCTGGTCAAAATGACCAAAATACCCCTATAGTGCTTTTTACGCGGTAAAGGTGCCGCTTGAGCCCTAACTTTCCCCAGAGGTTTAAAAACATGATTTCATGTGTCTAGAGGTATCTGTTCAAGTCCCGGTGGTCCCGGGCAGTTTTAGTGCAAAATTACGATTTTGCCCCTGGAATAGTGTTTTTAAGCTTAATGACGTAATTAAGCAAACCTAAGCAATATTAGGCTCTAAACGAAGATTAATTTATTTCGCTAATTAATCTAGAGTCAAAATAATTTATTAAAGTTAATTAGAACCTAAAATTGCTTAGATTAAACTTAAACCCTTTTTAGAACTCAAGATTCCTAGTCTTGGAATCATGAATAGTGTTTTCTCTCTCCAATTCCTTAAATCAAAAATGTGTCTAGAGTTGTTTAAACTCTAAATTGAGGATTTAACTCTCTAATGGTGCAAGACCACTCCTTAATTATGTCTAGACCACCTTAATTACCCATTTACCTTACCTAAACACTTTCTTACAAATTCCTAATCTTAAGCATAATCAAAGATACACCTAAACACAACTCTAAACCACAATTAAAATGCAAGAAACTCTCCTCCCTTGGCTGATGCATTTCGGCCAGCCCACTCCCCATTGACCACATGTTTAATTATTTTCTCACTCAAAGAACCATGCTTGAGGCCATACCTTGAACCATAGCTCACCATACCTTAAGCCATACCTCACCATGCCTCAAGAACACATTATCTCACCTCATGGAACTCATGGATGTCCCTAATTCTGCACCTCATGGCCGAAACACATCAGCCCACATACACACTTCATTTGTTTCATTTCTCTATAAATAGAATCCCTTGAGGAGCTTCCACCACTTTTAGATCATTTGCTAAGTTTAGGAAACACTCAAAGCTTTCTTTTTCTCTCAAAGTTTTGTGTTCTTCAAGTTCTTGGAGTTCTTCAAGTTCTTCATCATCTTCATCTTCTTCTTCCATCTTCAAGTTCATCACACCAAGTAGGGATTTTCTTTCATGTGTTCTTTCTTTAAAGTTCTTGTTCTAAGCTTAAAGTTCATAGTTTCTCTTGATTCTTTTTAGAACTTCTTTTTCTTCCCTTTACCTTTTCATTTTCGGCCATGGGCCTTGGAGAACAAAGGAATGAGAGCTTGATGATGAGAGTTTCATGATGATGTTCATCACTTGAGACAAACTCTAGAGCTTGATTTTTGTTCTTGAGCAAAAGTGTTTCTAGATTTTTTCCTTTCTTGAACTTTTGAGAACCTTAACTTTGATGTTGTTTCAAAATGGTTCTAATGACTCGATGATGAGGTCTCATGATGTTGGAGTTTGTATATCACCAGGATCATGGATTCTAGAGTTTCAAACATTTCTTTTCTTTCCTTGAAGTTTCGGCCATTACCTTTTCCTTTTCATGCTAGATGTTTGATTTTCTAAATATGGTATGTTGAGTTCTAAGAACTCTAGACTTTTACTTTGTCTTGGTTTGATGAGTTTGGGTTGGGGTTTAAGTTCCTTTAAAGTCTTGTTAAGAGCTCTAGAAAGATAAAATGAACTTGCATAATTTATCTTATGCTTGCATTCATATTTACATTCTTGCTATGCATCTTTACTTTCAAGCCATCACCTAAGAACATAAAGATTAAAATGGAACTTGTATCATCACTTAACTTAATTCTCAAAGCCTTTCTATTTCGGCCTTAAAGTCGATTGTTGTTGGGCCTAGAGCACTAAAATAAAGAATTGAACTTGCATTATCACCTAATTAATTTCTCGAATGCCTATCTATTTACTTTAAAGTCGATTGTTGTTGGGCCAAGAGCACTAAAATAAAGAATTCAATCTTGCATCTTTACTTTCAAGCTTGCACGTTTAAGATTATGCTTGATATTTACTTTCGAGTTTACACGCTTAAATTATGCCTTGTATATTTAATTTCAAGTCATCACTTTACCTTGAAAGCAAGATTAAAATGAAGAGCATGAGCACGTTAGTTTATGTCGTGAATCTTAAGAACCTAGAGCTCAAAGACTTGCCCATTTCATTCCAAGTTAAAGTTCAATGCAAACCACACTTTGAATGTATGTTTTTCGCCAAGTAGTGATGATGGACTTGCAATGAGTTTTCATCTAGCTACTAGGACCAATAGCCTATGTTTTGAGTTTTCCTTAAAGTTTTACAATTCTTTATAAGGTTATGTCATTATAAGTTGTGATTCCAATCTCTTTTAGGGGATGGAATATGTTTTGGTCGGTGACCTAAGGCTTACTTAGCCTCTTGATGAATTAAAATGTTTTGCAAGAGTTTTAGAAATTCTAAATTGATTCCAAGAGAAACTAGTTAACTTATGTACCTAGAAATGTCAATTTAATTCTCTTATTGAGGCAAGATGTTTTCGGCTCTGATGTGATGAATGTGATGCTGTATGATGATGTTTTAATGTGTTGGAATGTGAAAATATCATGTGATGATGTAGAAGCAAACCTATGCATGATAGGTAAGAAACTGAAGCTAACTAGAAAATACCGTAAAGCTAGAATTTAACATAGTTTTGACCCATTTGTTTATGGAACCAATCCAAACTGTTTTAATGGGAACATAATCAGATTTAGATTGTTTAGACATGAAAAACTTGGTATCATTTGAGTTAGAATCTAATTCTAGCACCTATGGGGAAACTAGTAGCTAGAAAACCGTGAAAAATGCAAATGTAGAACTCTTAGAACATTTAATTTTCTGAATCTGTCCAGCACCCTTACAACATGATAAACATGATTAATAATTAGTCCTTACATAGGAATGTCTCATAATTGATTTAGATTTAATGTATATACTGTGAAGACTTAACCAGAAAGGGTCTAAAAACGTAAGTTCTAGAACCCAGAAACAAGTTAGAGATTCTGTCCTATGCTATTCAGATTTAAGTATGAACATGAGAATGAAGAATGATGTTTAATATGAGCCTTAGGGGCATAAAATATGAGCTTACTTGATATTAGAGAGCTATATCTCAAGATTAAGACCCGTATGGTCAAAGCATAAGCTACCGTGAGGTGTAAGCGTTTGAATGATGTATGATGATGCATGAAGTATAATGATGATGATGTTATTTATATGAGAATTTATGAGGTTATATGTTTATGTGGCATAAAGCAATTTGGAAGGAAATTCGTGTAATGACCGTTTTGGCCGACTTAATTTCCGACAAATTTGGAAGGAAACTTTGTAATGGACCGCTGGTACCGAATTTCTGCAAATTTGGGGACTTAAAGAGATTTTGAAAATTAAGGTACTAAGATTGGTTCTAGGATGACACCGGTTAGGCCGAGCACTTCCATAGAACTCATGTGACATCGGTACCATTTTATACTCTTAGGTGACACCCTGCTCGCCGAGCACCCCTAAGAGATTTGCCCCCTCAACCCGTACTCGGATAGCCTTGGGATTTATGATACGCTTATCGTTAAGTGGTAAGTAAGAACTAGTGACGACTAATTAAGGTATGAGCTCATAACCTAGATGTATGACACGTTCTGGGTGACAGTTAAGCACCCCGCTCGATTGTCTTTTAGGGTGGCCCATGAGGAAGAAAAAGTCCATGATTATGATTATGTCACTAAGTTTTGTCCCATATGAATGTTACTATTGCCACTTTATGCCACCCACGATGATGATACTTGATGTTATGCTTTATGTATGTGCATTAGGTAGTGCCATGCATACATTTTTCCATTATGTTGCATTCATGACATTAAGATCATCCTAAAATGAACGGACCTTGGCTAAAGTATATTTTTGAAGTTTAAAATGAACTAAATGCATGTTCACATTTCATATAATTAAACCCAAGGTTCCTGAGGACGTGAGATGATGACACCTAGGTAGTAGGAGGCCCTACCGAGATTCTTTAGTAAGATTCTCACTCTCTATCTCTTTCCGTCACGCCTTCAGATGGCGACGTTCAGAGTATCTATGGACACCCCGACATGGGAGGTGCACTATGACCCGACTCACGGGTCATACCATTTTGAGGGCAAAGTGCGGTGCGGATTTTCATGTTTGTAGGACGCCTTCGCTCCCGCGTACACACCCATCACTTCTCCCGACCGCACCCTATGGCGACAACGAGCGGTTTTTGAGCGCAGACAGATTGACGAGAGTACTCGGCACACCGCCGCCTTAGCCATGCGAGATTATCCCGACTATGCCGGACCTATTTCACGAGACCGACCCATCCGGAGAGGACCCGCCTACCCATCCAGTATAGCGAGACTCGCCTCTCCACCACAGATGAGGGCAACGAGATACCGTGACTCACCACGGCTTCGCTGACGACACCAGATGCGACCATACCGTAGTCACCTCGATCCCCATTCCGCTTCACGTCCGGGAGGAGCTCGCCCGCTTCCGGATATCCGCCTCGTTCGCAGATGGACGCCAAAGAGAAGGTGACGATCGTCTGATGGAGTACCTGGTTACCACACCACTTAGATGGGGATAAACCTTCTTTGTTTAGAGGTTATCCTATTAGATGCACTGCAGTAGGGAGTAGATTATGTTTATGTTTTAGGTTGTATTTCTCACTTGTATCAATTAAGTCCCACACTTATAAGTGGGCAAGTTATATATATATGAGATTATATTCAGTGATGTTCATGATGTGCCTTATGTTATGATGATTGTGAGATGATTGTTTTACTTTGCATGGTTTACCGCTTATCGCATCACGCGGCTCTCACTTTTATTTCAAAAAAAAAATTTCCCGTATTTTCCGCTAAGTAATTCAAAGCTAAATGAGAACTATGAAGTAACAGACTAATGATTAACCTAAATATGTTCTAGAGTATTGGGTTAAAAATTAGGATGTTACATATCCAATCCCCTTCAACATTGGAGTTGACCCTTCGAGAACTGTCGGGCCAGCTATCCTCGAATTCCGAGTGAAAAATGACCTTAGGGGCATTTTGGTCATTTTTACTCAGGCAGAAAAATCGAGGTGTTACAATGCATGTACACCTTTTTACAATAAACCCACGGTTCTTGAGGATATGGACGATGTCACTTATATAGGAGGTTCCCTACTGAGATTCTTTAACAAGATTCTCACTCATTTTTCTTTTCCGTCACATCTTCAGACTTCGATGGCGATGTTTGTGGTCTTCATCGACACCCCAGTGTGGGAGGTTCACTTTGAGGGGAGCTGCACCGTTTGAGTTTTTATGTTTTTGGGGTGACCCTTCACACACGTTGTTCATAGTTTTCGCTTTTCTCCGACTTCCCTTTTTGGCGACGGCATGGTCTTCGAGCATGCACGGACGCACAATGAGAGGATACTCCGCACGTATACCACTGCATCTGCCGTCCGTGACTTTCTAGACTATGTTCCCCACTCCAGGCATTCAGAGACTGACTTATCGGAGGATTCGCCTACCCACCTATATTTCGAGAGTTCTGCCCTCATTCCCCCACAGAGGGTGGAGGGTAGCAAGGAGATGGTTATACAGCCGAGGTTGGCACGGAGGCCAGCTATGCAAACCCGACATGGTGCCCATGCTCAGGCATCTTGTATGCCCACTCTCGACGAGCTTTCTCCGTGGATTGGCTATGTTCCACCCTATCCAAACTACAGCAGTAGAGGTTCTTGGGGAGTGTTAGTGCACACACCACGCATAGTTTAGGATAGCCTTCTTTTGTTCTAGGGGTTATCCATTTTAGGTGCACTTAGGTAGGGTTGATTTCCTTTATGCTTTCCTTTGTATTCTCATTTCAGTAGTATTTACACTTGTGATGTACCAAACTTATCCCACCTTCCATAGGTGGGTAGTTATTATATTAATATAATATTATTGTGGTGTGCACATGATTGACCAATGTTATGAAGTTGTTTGATGCTCTTATCTTGCGCCTTTTTTTGTATGAGCTACGTTTTATGATAATTCTCACTTACGATATGTGCGACTCTTACTTGGCATTCATGTTTCAAAAAATTTTACTCGTATTTTCTGCTAAGTATTTTAAAAGAAAGATTAAAGAATGAGACTAAAAGAGTAACAGACTAATGGTTAACCTAAATAAGTTCTAGGAGTATTGGGTTAAAAATTAGGATGTTACACCCTAAGAATTTCAATTCCTCCAACCAAAATTCACACTTAGACAGCATAGCATATAGTTCTTTTTTCCTTCAGAATCTCCAAAACTAACTTCAAATGACGTTCATGCTCCTTGTGGGTCTTCGAATAGACGAGTATATTATCTATGAAAACAACCACAAACTGATCTAAATAGGATTGAAAGATCCTATTCATATAGTCCATAAACACAGCAGGAGCATTAGTTAGCCCAAATGACATTACCATGAACTCAAAGTGTTCGTACCGTGTTCTAAAAGCAGTCTTGGGTATGTCCTCATCCTTCACCCTAATCTGGTGCTATCATGACCTCAAGTCAATTTTTGAAAATACAACCGCTATCCTCAGCTGATCCATCAGATCATCAATCCTAGGTAAAGGGTACTTATTTTTCATTGTCACTTGGTTTAACTGCCTATAATCAATACACAACCTAATACTTCCGTCCTTCTTTTTGACAAACAAAATTGGGGCTCCCCATGGTGATGTACTTAGTGTTACAAACTTTTTCTCTAAAAGCTCTTCTAACTGGGTTTTCAACTTGGTCAGCTCCAAAGGGAACATCCTATAGGGTGCTATGGATATAGGTCTTATTCCCTGAACCAACTCTATAGAGAACTCTATTTCTCTCACCAGAAGGAACTCGGGTATCTCATCCGAAAATACTTTGGGATAGTCTTTTACTATGGCCATCTCATCAAAATTCTGCTTAAAGTCTACATCACTAGTGGCTAGGAGAACATATCCTTTACTCATCTCCATGTAATAGTTAACTTCTACTGCATTTAAATAAAGGTTTAGGGACCTATTAGACTCTCTTGGGATAGGAAGAAAAATGACAGACTTGGTATAAATGTTCAACATTGAATGGTTGGCATAAAGTCAATCCATACCGAGAATCATGTCTAATCCTTGCATAGGTAAACAAACTAAACTAGAACAAAAGGTCTATTTTCAACAATAAAATAACAACTTAAACAACATCTACAAGTCCTAACAGGTTTTCCAGTAGGTGTAGAAACAATAAGATCAAAAGGAAGTTTTGACACAGGCAATTTTAAAGACTCAATACTAGCATGTGATATGAATGAATGAGTTGTACCAGAATCAAATAGTACAATTAAGGTTTTACCATTCATTTTGTACTTACCTTCTATGAGGCTCCCAAACTTCGTTGAGTCTTTAGCATTGAAGGTAAAGACCCTCCCTTGGCATTGTAGCTTAGGGTTTGGCACCGTCGGGTTCTTTTCCGAGCATTCCCTCGAGTAGTGGCCTAGTTTCCGGCACTTATAGAAAACTCCTTAGCCTATTCAATAAGGTCGATCTCCATGCAGCTTCCCACACTTAGGACACATAGCAGCAGGTGCAAGCTTTGGAGGTGCAGCCAGGGTTCTCTGGGGTACCTTGCCTTTGGGACCGCTTGATCCCTCTTATTGATAGTCCCTCCTGGGGCCTTACGGCCTGAACTGTGGTATGGACTGTGCTCGAAATGGCGGCTTAAACCTCAGGGCTTGTGGCGCTAGCTTCTTGGCAAAGCCCTCAGCTCTAGGTGCGTTCAGCTTCTTGTGGCCATCCTCAATGATGAGGCACTTGTTGATAGGGTAGGGAAGTCCTTAATCTCCAAGTGCACGACAGCAACGTTGATCTCCGCCTTCAATTCGACCTCATACTTTATGCACTTCCATATCTCATTCAGGTTACCTTGGAAGAATCTCAAAAACTTGATCAATTCCTTGAACTTTGCAGTATACTGCGCAATGTTCATATCCTCTTGGGTTAGCTGCAAGAACTCAATGTCCTTGGCATTCCTCATAGTGTCGGGAAATACTTCTCATAGAAGTGTTCCTTGAATAGCTCCCAAATAATCGGCATGCCAGCTGCCTCTAGCAGCCTCCGGATGCCAGTCCACTAGAACTCGGCATTCACCTCTAGCAAATAGGTAGCAAAGGTCACCTTCTGCTATTCAGTGCATAGGATTACCTAGAAGATCTTCTTCATGCTCTTGATACATTTCTCGCTAGGTTCGGGTTCAAAGCTCCTCTAAAAGACGATGGGTTTTCTTGGCTGAATTTTCCAAATCGGGCATGGTCGAGGCCCTTAATAGCATTAGGACCATGACTAGCATTGCCCTGTTACTCTATCCGTTCAACTATTATCTGCATCGCCTTGGTCATGTCTCGAAGAGCTTTAGCAGTCTCATTACCCTGATCACTCGCACTAAAGCCCTAGTCTGTCGTGGTCGTGCCATTGGTTCCTAAGCACACAAAACAACAAATACTGAGGTGATCAGGCTCAACAATTCATGTAGAGCGAGCTAGTTACCATGGCATGTACACACATACAGTAGTCATGTATCTCTATCCTTAAAAGCTTATCCTATTGATAAAGTGACTACACATGATATACCTCTCGCATTATGCACAAGAAGCATAGTCAGTCCAATCTTTAGGCTCCGTGAGAACCGAACTGCTTTGATACCAAAATGTAATACCCTAATATTTAAGTCAACATGCCTAGGATTCATTTAAGTTGATTATTAATTATTACTCTTCTGTTTTAGTTCTTGAGTTTAGTTTGTTAAAATACTGAGTGAAAATGTGGGTAAATTTTTTTTTTCAAACTTAAATGGAAAAATGCCAGCCATGCGAACTTAGAAGAACTACATTATTCATTATGAATACAAGTCGAAAAGGAACCAAGCACATCATGGGCATACATGGATTTAAATAAATACAAACCATAGCATAATACAACATCAAGGAGGCAAATATTAATAACATCAAAAGTAGTATACTATAACATATAAGTACTTAAAATAGTAGTGTTATGTGCACCATTAAAGGTTGGGATAGTACAGTCATCCAATAGCATAAATAGAAAAGAACAGATACGACTGGCCATGGTCTCTCATCCCTACTACTCCTAAATAGATAACCCCTAAAAACAAAATAAGGCTATCATCTACGTGTCATGTGCACAGGTGCTCTATGAGATCCACCGTCATCCCCTACTGCTGCCTACCCCCGGAGGGAGGAAGGTATCTAATCTATTGGGCTAATTCGTCAGGTATGGAAAAACAGTGAGCCAGATGGACGTGGGCACCTTGGTGTGATTGCATAGCCACCCTAGCTCCTCTTACAGGCTGGGTCACAGTAGGCTCGCTATGGCCTCCGACATCCATGGGGATGGTAGGTGCGGAACCCTTCGAAGGGCACTGAGTAGCCGAATCCTCAGACGGGCCATACTGAGAGTCCATGGTGGGAGATCAAGGAACGTACTCGGGGAAGTCGTGGACAGTAGAAGTGGCAGGATGGGTACAACGAGTCCGCTCCTCACGAGGACAAGCACGGTCAAAGATGAGGTCATCACCGAACGGAGAGACAGGAGAAAACCATAAGATAGAAACTGGATGTGCAAAATGACGCTCTATGAACACAAAAAGGCATACAGTACAATGAGCCGTGAAATATTATGACTGATGGGCAGATTCGAAGTTCATCTCCCAGGTGGGTGCATCAACGAAGATCATGAACAAAGCCATCCTCTCCTGAAGACGACATGGAAAGAAAGAAAGAGGGAATGAGAATCTTGTACAAGAATCTCAGTAGGGCTATCACCTCCTAACTAGTGTCATCATCTACGTTCTCAAGAACCTCAGGTTTCATTATGAAAGAGTAGGCAAGTATATAAGATTCAATTAATTAGTTCCAAATATTATTAATTTGAGGCCTGCCTATTTTAGCTTGTGTCTTGATGCAAGGATGCAACATGATAAGCTATGAACACATAACCAATGTTGCAATCAAATGTCATATAGTAAAGAATGCAAACTCTTTCAGCATGATCTGTTTCTTAGTAATCTTTTAGGTGACTTAAGCTTTTCATTCTCTTTTCCTTAGGGGCCACCCTATAATTCTCTCTTTAGAGATTTCTAGGTCATGAGCTCATAGCTTACTAGTCGTCACTAGTTTACACTTATCCTCTCGATAAGCAAATTTTCCGACTCCCAGAGTACAGGACAGGGGGCATAGGATCACCTTTCATAACCTTTAATTTGGATAATCCAAAGGATCATTTCCGTGTATTTCATGTCACCTTATTAAATCACCTCTCATAACCTTTAATTTGGGGAGTCTAAAAGATCATTTCCATGTGTTTTATGTCACCTTAAACTTAACATGTTACTTAGAAATGCAAACATGAAACATATCACTTTTATGGCTCACCTCCCATAACCTTTAATTCGAGAAGTCTAAAGGATCATTTCCCTATGTATCATGTTGCTTAGCCTTAGCATGTTCTTCTAAAGATGCAATGCAATCATAACTTATTATTCACATGTCATGCTTATGATCATACATCTCAATCAATTGCGTATTATCATATCATGCCACAACTTGTAACATCCTAATTTTTAACCCAATACTCTAGAACATATTTAGGTTAATCATTAGTCTGTTACTTCATAGTTCTCATTTTTACCTTGAAATACTTAGCGGAAAATACGGGTAATTTTTTTTTTGAAATATAAAGTGAAAGCCGCGTGATGCGATGTATCATGTAACGATCAAATCATACATCTCATAACATCATAGCATAAGGCACAACATGAATAACACTGAATATCATCTCATATATATATATATATATATATAACTTGCCCACTTATAAGTGTGGGACTTAATTTAGTACAAGGGAAGTACAGGAAAGGAAATACAACATAAACATAAACATGATCTACTCCCCTACCCGTGTGCATCTAATGGGATAACCTCTAAACAAAAGAAGGTTTATCCCCATCCAAGTGGTGTGTGCTCTAACCCGGGCCATCCACACCTCCCATCGCGACTATCCCTCGAGCGTGGTACGTAACCGGGAAACTGAGCAAGCTCCTCCGGCGTGAATAGACGGGACGGGGCTCAGAAGTGACCTCCACGGCGTGGCCTCATCTCTGGTCGTTGTGCAAGCCTCGGCTGAGTCACGGAAGGCTCACTACCCTGCCCAAGGTCCATGGGTATGGTGGGGGAAGATCCCTCGGAGGGTGCCTGGGTTGCCGAATCCTCGGAAGGATCCGTCTCCGAAAAAGACGACGGGCAACGGGGCACATATTGGGGGTAGTCTCGAGCAGCGGACGTGGATGATGGGGTACGACGAAGCCTCTCCTCTAGGGGACGTGCGAGCTCAAACACCAGGTCATCGCCAAAAGGTGAGACGGGGGAGAAACGATGGGAATGTACAGGGGGAGTGAAGGGTCGACCTATGAACATGAATACTTTAACCGTGCATCGACCCACAAAATGGAATGACCCGTGGTCCGGGTCATGGTGCACCTCCCATGTCGGCGTGTCCACGAACACTACGAACGTCGCCATCTGAAGACGTGACGGAAAGAAAGAGATAGAGAGAGTGAGAATCTTGCTAAAGAATCTCAGTAGGGCCTCCTACTACCTAGGTGTCATCATCTACGTCCTCAGGAACCTTGGGTTTAATTATACAAAATGACTGAACATGCATTAAGTTCATTTTAAACTTTAAAATATACTTTAGCCAAGGTCTATTCATTTTAGGATGATCTTAATGTCATGAATGCAACATAATAGAAGATGTATGCATGGCACTACCTAATGCACATACATAAAACATAACATCAAGCATCATCATACTTAGTGGCATAAAGTGGCAATAGTAACATTCATATGGGACAAACATAGTGACATAATCATAATCATGAAACATCTCTTCCTCATAGGCAACCCTAAGAGACAATCGAACTGGGGGTGCTCGGTCGAACCGGTGTCACCCAGAACGTGTCACATATCTAGGTTATGAGCTCATACCTTAACTAGTCATCACTAGTTCTTACTTACCACTTAACGATAAGCGTATCATAAATCATAAATCCCGACTATCTGAGTACGGGTTAGGGGGCAAACCTCTTAGGGGTGCTCGGCCGAACCGGTGTCACCTAAGAATATAAAATGGTATCGATGTCACATGAGTTCTATGGAGGTACTCGGCCGAACCGGTGTCATCCTAGAACCCATCTTAGTACCTTAATTTTCAAAATCTCTTTAAGTCCCCAAATTTGTCGAAAATTCGGCGGCACAACGGTCATTACACCGAATTTCCTTCCAAATTTGCTTTATGCCACATAAACATATAACCTCATGAATTCCTCATATGAATAACATCATCATCATTTGCATACTACATGCATCATCATAAAACATTCAAACGCTTACCCTTACGGTAGCTTATGCTTTGACCCTTACGGGTCTTAATCTTGAGATATAGTTCTCTAACATCCGTCGCTCATATCTTTATGCACCTAAGGGCTCATAATTAATCATCATTCCTAATCCTCATGTTCATACTTAAATCTGAAAAGCATAGGGCAGAATCTCTAACTTGTATTTACAGGGTTCTAGAACTTACGTTTTAGACCCTTTCTCGGTTCCGTCTTCGCCGAAGGCGCTATATAGTAAATCTAAATCAATTATGAGACATTCCTATGCTTAAGGACTAATTATTAATCATGTTTATCATGTTGTAAGGGTGCTGGACAGAATCCAGAAAATTAAATGTTCTAAGAGTTCTACATTTGCATTTTTACGGTTTTCTAATTACTAGTTTCCCCATAGGTGCTAGAATTCAATTCTAATGCAAATGTTACCAATTTTTTCACGTCTAAACAATATAAATCTGATTATGTTCCCATTAAAACAGTTTGGATAAGTTCCAAAAACAAATGGGTTAAAACTATGTCAAATTCCAACTTTACGGTATTTCTAGTTAGCTAGTTTCTTACCTATCGTGCATAAGATCGCTTCTACATCATCATATGATATTTTCACACCTTCCAACACATCAAAACATCGTCATACAGAATCACACTCATCATATCAAAATCGAAAACATTTAGCTTTAGTAAAGGATTTAAATTGACATTTCTAGGTACATAGGTTAACTAGTTTCTCTTGGAATCAATCTAGAACTTCTAAAACTCTTTGCAAATCATTTTAATTCATCAAGAGGCTAAGAGAAGCCTTTAGGTCAGTGACCAAACATATCCCATCCCCTAAAAGAGAATAAAATCACAACTTGTGACGACATAATCTTATAAAGTTTCGTAAAGCTTTAAGGAAAACTTAAAACATAGACTATTGGTCCTAGTAGCTAGATGAAAACTCATTGCACGTCCATCATCACTACTTGGCCAAAAATATGCATTCAAAGAATGGTTTCACATTAAACTTTAACTTGGAATGAAATGGGCAAGTCTTTGAGCTCTAGGTTCTTAAGTTACGACATAACATAAACATGCTCATGCTTTTCATTTTTAATCTTGCTTACAAAATAAAGTGATGACATAAATTAAATATACAAGGCATAAACTTAAACGTGCAAGCTTGAAAGTAAATATGCGAGGCATAAACTTAAACGTGCAAGCTTAAAAGTAAAGATGCAAGGTTCAATTCTTCATTTTAGTGCTCTTGGCCCAACAACAATCGACTTTAAGGCCGAAATAGAAAGGCATTCGAGAAATTAATTAGGTGATAATGCAAGTTCAATTCTTTATTTTAGTGCTCTAGGCCCAACAACAATCAACTTTAAGGCCGAAATAGAAAGGCTTCGAGAATTAAATTAAGTGATGATACAAGTTCCATTTTAATATTTATGTTCTTAGGTGATAGCTAGAAAGTAAAGATACATAGCAAGAATGTAAATATGAATGCAAGCATAAAATAAATTATGCAAGTTCATTTTATCTTTCTAGAGCTCTTAACAAGACTTTAAAGGAATTTAAACCATAACCCAAACTCATCCAAACAAGGTAAAGTCAAGCTTAGAGTTCTTAAAACTCAACATAATATTCTTAGGAAATCAAACCATGAAGCTTAGAAAAATTAAGGAAATGGCCAAAATCTTCAAGAAGAAAAAGGAACATTTTAAAAGCTCTAGAGTTCATGATCTTGATGATATATTAACACCAACATCATGAGTCCTCATCATTGAGTTCATAGAGCCATTTTAAGACATCATCAAAGCTAAAGTTCTCAAGAGTTCAAGAAAGGAAAAACTAGAAACATTTTTGCTCAAGAACAAAGATCAAGCTCTAGAGTTTGTTTCAAGTGATGAACATCATCATGAAACTCTCATCATCAAGCTCTCATTCCTTTGTTCTCTAAGGCCTATGGCCGAAAATGGGAAGGAACAAGGAGAAGAAAAGAAGTTCTAAAAAGAATCAAGAGAAACTATAAACATAAAGCTTAGAACAAGAACTTTAAAGAAAGGAATACTTGAAAGAAAATCCCTACTTGGTGTGATGAACTTGAAGATGGAAGAAGAAGATGAAGAAGATGAAGAACTTGAAGAACTCCAAGAACTTGAAGAACACTAGAACTTTGAGAGAAAAGAAAAGCTTTGAGTGCTCCTAAACTTAGCAAATGATCTAAAAGTGGTGCAAGCTCCTCAAGGCATTCTATTTATAGAGAAATGAAACAAATGAAGTGTGTGTGTGGGCTGATGTGTTTCGGCCATGAGGGTGCAGAATGGAGGCATCCATGAGTTCCATGAGGTGAGATAATGTGGTCTTGAGGCATGGTGAGGTATGGCTCAAAGTATGGTGAGGTATGGTTCAAGGTATGGCTCAAGCATGGTTCTTTGAGTGAGAAAACAATTCAACATGTGGTCAATGGGGAGTGTGCTGGCCGAAATGCATCAGCCAAGGGAGGAGAGTTTCTTGTATTTTAATTGTGGTTTAGAGTAGTGTTTAGGTGTATCTTTGATTATGCTTAAGATTAGGAATTTGTAAGAAGGTGTTTAGGTAAGGAAAAATGGATAATTAAGGTGGTCTAGACATAATTAAGGAGTGGTCTTGTACCATTAGTGAGTTGAATCCTCAATTTAGAGTCTAAACAACTCTAGACACATTTCCTTGATTTAAGGAATTGGAGAGAGAAAACACTATTCAAGATTCCAAGACTAGGAGTCTTGAGTTCTAAAAAGGGATTTAAGTTTAATCTAAGCAATTTTAGGTTCTAATTAACTTTAATAAATTATTTTGACTCTAGATTAATTAGGGGAATAAATTAATCTTCGTTTAGAGCCTAATATTGCTTAGGTTTGCTTAATTACGTCATTAAGCTCAAAAATACTATTCTAGGGGCAAAATCGTAATTTTGCACTAAAACTACCCGAGACCACCGGGACTTGAACAGAGACCTCTAGACATATGAAAACGTGTTTTTAAACCTCTAGGGAAAGTTTCGGGTTCAAACGGCACCTTTACCCGCGTAAAAACGCTATAGGGGTATTTTGGTCATTTTGACCCGAAACTGCGGAAAATGAAATTTTTGCTTCCGAAAGCATTCAAAGGCCATTCAATCCCCTTCAAACATTGAGTTGACCTTTCGAGGATGACCGAGTTGGTTACCCTCGAATTCGGGTCAGGAAATGACCTCAGGGGCATTTTGGTCGTTTCCCTCAGACAGAAAAATCGAGGTGTTACACAACTCATCATGTAATCAATCACATAAGCATGCTCAACATTCATTGTATATATCCTAACAAAAAGTTATAATTCAATATAACAATAAACATGCTCCTATCCAGTATGCCGGAAATTAAGGACCAGGCTCAGCTAGTTCACATGCTATGCTTACAAGATATATGTATACAGTTATTGTTCAAATAATTCAAGGTCAAGCATGCAAATCCATCATTCCATGTTATTTCTAATAGAAACATACTTAATTACACTTTTCAGGTTCTGGTAATTGATTACATGAGTTGGTAATTGATTACACAGTTCAAATTTTCGAAATAGGTAAGTTTGAGCTCCTGGTAATTGATTACAGGGGCTATGTAATTGATTACAAGTGCTGAAAATACATTCTGGGGTTTTTAGGAACATGTTGGTAATCGATTATAGAAGATAGTAATCAATTACCAACGCCAAAAATGCATATTTCGGATATTCAAGACACTCTGGTAATTGATTACATCATGCTGGTAATTGATTACCAAAAACCCCCAAAAGTTGAAAAACTCTAGTTTTGACATCCCTTAGGTTATCTATTCATTCTAAAACCTTTTTGAACATCATTCCAACATTTTTCTTAAAATCAAACACACACTTTACTCCACTTGAGTTCTTTGATTTTTCAAAACTCTTTTGCACATCATAAAAGCCAAGAGTCATCATCAACAAGGCCATTCCAAGATCTCTAACTTTTAAGATCAAAACATCCATTTTAGATGACAAAGGCAAGTCTTGAGCTTTAGCATTTAGGTGATAACTTGAAATATAAACATGATATACAAGACCTAGAATTTAAACATGAAATACAAGTCCATTTTTTTATCTTTAAGATTTAAGGTGATAGCTTGAGAATAAACATGATATGCAAGACTTGAAATTTAAATATGAAATGTAAGAGCTTGAAATATAAACATGAATACATCTTATTTTATCTCTTTTAGCTCCCTACTCAAGACTTTTAGAGAATAATTCTTTAACCTCAATTAACCTCACAAAATGGAAATGAGCTTTAGAAGCCATCAACACCATGGTTCTAAGAACCTCATTTCCTTGGACTTATCATCAAGCTCCAACAAAAACAACTCAAGCACATGAACAAAACAACCTTTTTTAATGAAACCAAAAATCAAACCTTGAGCTCTACAGGTCGAATAAATAAAGGTATCATTACCAACATCAAAGATCCTCATCATCAAGCCATGGTTTTTAACCCTTCAATAACAACAAAACCAAGATAATGAAGAGAAGAGAAAAGAAAACTCAAACCAAAAATAGAAGGGAAAAAGAGAGAAAACTCAAAACAAAAATCCCTACCAAAGGTGTTTTCTTGTTTGAGCAAACGAAAGCCTTGATCTTTGAGAAGAAATGAGAAGAATAAACTTTCTCTAAAGGCAAGAACAATTTCGGCCAAGAACAATTTTTGGTGCTCAATCTTCACCTTCTGATAGAGTAAGCACTTACTTACCCATGTCCCTATATCTCTTTTTAATCCGGGCCACCAAAATATCTTCTTCAAATCCTAGTATATCTTGGTGGTGCTGGGGTGAATGGTGAAATGGCTCTTATGGGATTCCTCCAAAATCTCACTTCAGAGGTCACCATTTGCCGGTATACAGATCGGGCCTTCAAACCACCATAGTCTATCGGTTCCTTGAGTAAAACCCTTCAATCTTCCTAACTTCATTGCCTCTATTATCTCCATGAACTCCTTATCCTCTTGTTGAGCTCGAGTAATTCTTTCCTTAAATTCACTCGTTATACTGAGGTGGCACACTCTTATTCTTTCAGTGGTCAACGTCATCCCTAAGTTCATGTCTCTAAACTTCTCTATCAGCTTCATCTCCTTTACCATCATAAGTGACAAGTGTAATGACTTCCGATTCAAGGCATTAGCTACCACATTGGCCTTGCCGGGATGGTAATTTAACCCAAAGTTATAGTCCTTCAAGAATTCCATCTATCTTCTCTACCTCATATTCAACTCCTTCTAATCAAAAAGGTACTTGAGACTTTTATGATCATAGAGTACCTCAAACTTTACTCCATATAAATGGTGTCTCCATACCATCAAGAAAAACATCATGGTGGCTAACTCAAGGTCATGGATGGGGGTAGTTTGCTTCATGAGGCTTGAGTTGGCTGGATGCATAGGCTACTATTTGCCTATTTTGCATCAACACACAACCTAAACATCTCCCAGAAGCATCACAATATACCTCGAAAAGGATATTGGGGTCAGGTAACACTAGTACTAGGGTTGTAGTTAGCTTCACTTTTAGCTCTTGAAAACTCTTTTCACACTCAGAAGTCTATACAAAAAGGGCATTCTTCCTAGTAAGCTTTGTCAAGGGTAAGGAAATTTGAGAAAATCCCTTAATAAACCTACAGTAATAGCCAGCTAGCCCTAGAAAACTTTATATCTCTGTTACCTTAGTAGGTCTTTCCTAGTTCAGCACAGCCTCTATCTTACTAGGATCAACTGCTATACCTCCTTTTGACACTACATGCCCTAGAATTTCACTTTCTCCAGCCAAAATTCACACGTAGATAGCTTAGAATATAGTTTCTTTTCTTTCAGAATCTCCAAAACTAACTTCAAATGACATTCATGCTCTTCATGGGTCTTCGAATAGATGAGTATATCATCTATGAAAACAACCACAAACTATTCTAAATAGGGTTGAAAGATCCTATTCATATAGTCCATAAATATAGCAAGAGCATTAGTCAGCCCAAACAACACTACCGTGAACTCAAAGTGTCCGTACCGAGTTCTAAAAGCAGTCTTAGGTATGTCTTCATCCCTCACCCTAATCTAGTGCTATCCTGACCTTAAGTCAATCTTTGAAAATAAAACTACTCCCTTCAACTGATCCATCAGATCATTAATCCTCGGTAAAAGGTACTTATTTTTCACCATCACTTGGTTCACCTGCCTATAATCAACACACAACCTCATACTCCCGTCCTTCTTTTTGACAAACAAAATCGGGGATCCCGAGGGTAATGCACTTAGTCTTATAAACTTTTTCTCTAAAAGCTCCTCTAACTAGGTTTTCAACTTAGTTATCTCTAAAGGGGACATCCTATAGGGTGCTATGGATGTAAGTCCTATTCCCCGAACCAACTTTATAGAGAACTCTATTTCTCTCATCGAAGGGAACTCGTGTATCTCATCCTAAAATACCTTGGGATAGTCTCTTACTATAGGTATCTCATCAAAATTCTACTCAAAGTCTACATCACTAGCGGTTAGGAGAACATATCCTTTACTCATCTCTCATAACAGTTGACTTTTACAGTATTTATATAAAGGTTTAGGGACCTACTAGACTCTCTTGGGATAGGAAAAAAAATGACAGACTTGATATAACAATTCAACACTGCACGGTTAGCGTAAAGCCAATACATGCCGAGAATCATGTCTAATCCTTGCATAGGTAAACAAACTAAATCTAGAACAAAACGTCTATTTTCAACAATAAAATTACAACTTAAACAACATCTACAAGTCCTAATAGGTTTTTCCATTGGGTGTAGAAATAGTAAAATCAAAAGAAAGTTTTGACACAAGCAATTTTAAAGACTCAATACTAGCATGTGATATGAATGAATGAGTTGCACCTGAATCAAATGGTACAATTAAGGTCCTACCATTCATTTCGCACTTACCTTCTATGAGGCTCCCAGACTTTGTCGAGTCTTCAACACTGAGGGTAAAGACCCTCCCTTAGCATTATGGCTTGTGATTTAGGGCCATCAGGTTCCTCTCTGGGCATCCCCTTGAGTAATGGCCAGGTTTCTCGCACTTGTAGCAAACTTCTTGGCCTATCCAGTAGGGTCAATCTTCGTGCAGCTTCCTAATACTTTGGACACACAGCAGTAGGTGCAGGCCTTAATCTATACGTGGTGTGTGCACTAACACTCCCTAAGAACCTCTACTACTGGTAGTTTGGATAGGGTGGAACGTAGCCGATCCATGGGCGAAGTTCGTTGGGGGTAGGCATTCGACGTGGCTAGACGTGAGCTCCACGACAGGGGGGGCATGGCCTGCCTCCGGGCCAGCCTCGACTGAGTCACAGTCTCCTCACTACCCTCCATCATGTACTAGGGAGAGGGAGAAGAGCTCTCATTATACAGGTGGGTTGGTGGTTCCTCCAAGGCATCATCCTCCAAACGCTGCGAGCGGGGCACGTAATCGGGGAAGTCTCGTACCACTGACGCAATGGTGTGGGTATGGAAAATCCTTTCATTACGCATCTAAGCGCACTCAAAAACCAAGTCGTCTCCATAGGGGGATGTCAGGGAAAAATGATAACTGGGCACCGTGTTCGCAAAGAGTCGACCCAAAAACATAAAAACTCGAACAGTGCAGCTCCCCTCAAAATGGTAGGATCGGTGCTCTGGATCAAAATGAACCTCCCATACCAGGGTGTCGATGAAAACCATGAATGTCGCCATCCGAATATGAAGATGCGATGGAAAGAAAAGGGAATAAGAATCTTACTAAAGAATCTCAATAGGGAGTCTCTTATCTAAGTGACATCGTCCACATTCTCAGGAACCTTGGGTTTATTATAAAAAGGTGTGCATGTATATAGTTCATTATTAGGTTTTAATCATAATTATCCAAGGTCCATTTATTTTAGAATGAATCTTAATGTCATGTATGAGCATATCAAAGCATGAATGCATGGTAATACATTATGCAAGAGTACAATAGAACACAACAGAGTTCATTATTAGGTTTTAATCATAATTATCCAAGGTCCGTTTATTTTTAGAATGAATCTTAATGTCATGTATGCAGCATATCAAAGCATGAATACATGGTAATACATTATGCAAGAGTACAATAGAACACAATATCAAGAAACATCATATAAGTCGCAAAAAGTGGCATGTAACTTTTCTTGTGAAGCTTTCTCTTTTCTCAACTATGTGACATTAAACTTTATACTTTGCATCATGGGGGCCACCCTAAAAACATCTCTAGGTTATGAGCTCATACCTAACTAGTCGTCACTAGTTTTTACTTATCTCTCTTGATAAGCATAACATAATAATCCTGACTTTTAGAGTATGAGCTAGGGGGCATAAGGATCACCTATCATAACCTTTAATTCGGGGAGTTCATAGGGATATTTCCTTCTTTGAAACGCAATTACTAGTATCTAGTACACAGTTATTTGTCTGTTTTGGTAAGCTCGATGTCAATATCCTCACGGTTTTGTTCTTAGGGGTACTCGGCTAAACTGGTGTCACCCAGAACATATCTCATATCTTTTAAAACAAAAACTTTCTAAGTCCTCAAATTTGGCAAAAGTTCAACAACATAATGGTTGTACATCAAATTTTTCCAAATTTGCTTTATGCCACAAAACATATAGTGTATGTACATTCAATCATACTTTCATATTCAAAATAAACCATCAAAGTCATATAAACATATTCTTCATAGCACATGCATCAACACTAACAAACTTCATCATGTTGCTTAACTCACAAAGCTTAATGCATTTGGCCTTTATGGGTATTAAACTTGCAATCTAGCCAACCTATTGTCTGTTTTTAACCTTTTATGCACCTATAGGTTCACGACTAATAATTCTCACTTGTTTTTATGATCCTAAACAATTTTCGACAGCATTATGAAATATGGGCAGAATTTTATATCATTCCATTATGGGGTTCTAGAAACTATGTCTTAGACCCTTTCTAAGTTTTATCTTCGCCTAAGGCCCTATAATTAATTTCTAAACCAATTATGAGGGATTCCTATGCATACACACTAATTATAAGTCATTCTAACTATGATCAATTATGCTGGAACAGAATCTGAAATTTTAATTTCTAAGTGTTCTAAAATTCTTATTTCTAATCCTTTCAAGTTACTTATTCTTCCTAACCTTCATAATTCAACTCTAGCATCAATTAATCATAATTCACACATTCTAACATGTTAAAATCATCATCAATCAATAAGCAAGGTATCAAGGAAGAACCGTAAACATAAATCATCATATCAAGCACAGAATTTCATTTTTAATACACATAAGTTACTAGTTTCTCATGGAATCATTTAAGAACTCCTAAAACTCTTTGGAAACCAACTTATTTCAATAAAATCATCCTAAAATAAATAAGGGCAGTAGCTAATTTAAATCTTTCATGGTTGGTCCTTAAAACATAAAATCATGCTTGAAACTTTCTTTGAGTTCACTTATGCTTAAGAAAATCCTAAGACATAGGTTATTGGTACTTGTGACTAGATGAAACTCACACCAAGCTTATCATCATCATATGGCCGAATTTTGCATTCAAGAGAATGCTTCCATATCCAACTTTTCCTTGAGATAAATGGACAAGTCTACGAGCTCTAAAACCTTTAAGTGATAACAAGAATACAAACATGATATGCACTTTATTTTATCCTTCATTAGAAAGTAAAGTGGGAGCTTGAAATAAATATGCGATGTAACTTCATTTTTATCTTTAAAGTTTAAGTGATTACTTGAAATATAAACATGATATGCAAGTCCAATTCTTTATTTTAGTGCTCTAGGGCCCCTAGAGTATTCACTCTAAATCAACAATCAACTTTATGGTTGAAATAGGTAGGCTTTGAGTTAATCATTTAGTTGACATGAAAATGCAAACTCTTGTTTTAATCTTTAAGTTTTGGGTGTTGGCATTTTAAAGTAAATATGATATACAAGGCATAAATTTAAACATGGGTGCAAGTTCATTTTATCCTTTACTAGAGCTCATATAAGACTTTAAAGGATTATAAACCTCAATCCAACACATATCTTAACAAGACAAATTGAGCTTTAGAGTTCTTTGTACCAAGATTTCAAAGAAACCTTATGGTTTGAACATCATCATCAAGCTCAAGGAAATGGATCAAAAGATCAAAATAACTAACAATCTTTCCTTAGGATCAAAAACAAAATAAGGAGAAAGGAACTGAAATCTATTTCAAAGAAAAGGAAAGGAAAACCGAAATCAAAAGGAAAGGAAAAGCAAGGAAACTGAAAATCATGGTCAAGGAAAAGGAAAGGAAAAGCCAAAGTGTGTTAAGATCAAAACTAAGTTTCAAGCTTTAGGGGTTTCTCAAATGATAACCATAGGACCATTATCTTGAAACCTCATCATCAAGCTAAAAAGATTTCCTCTCAAACCAAGCTTCATAGCCAAGAATAAAAAGGAGAGAAAAGAGTTTGAACCAAGAGAAACTAGAACTTTTCATATCAAAACATCAACATAAAGGTTAAATCTTTTGAAGAACAAAACCACCTTTGGGAATAAATTAGGCCTTGAAGGCCGAAATGAAGAAAGAAGAAGAGGAAGAAAATCGAAAAAGGAAAAAACCCAAGAAAGTTTATCAAAACAACATTTTAATCCAAGAACAAAGCATATCCAAGTAAAGGGATGAGTTTAGAATGAGCTCCCTACCAAGTGGTGAGGTTAAAGTGTGGTGGTTCTTTGAAGGAGATGAAGAAAATGAGAGGAAGAAAACCTTTGACCTTTGAGAGAAAAGAAAGAACTTGGGGTTGCTCTTGAAAACTCCAAGCTTGATCTAAAGGTTCTTACAAGCTCATTTGCATGTGTATTTATAGGGAAATGAAACAAATGGATGGTGAATGGAGGTGAATGTGTCATGGCAATGAGGGAGGAAAAGAAGGAAAATATCTCATTCAAGTGGTCATTCAAAGGCATGGTGAGGTATGGCTCAAAGTATGGTCTCTTGAGTGTAAGAATTCAAACATGTGATGGACAATAGAGGGGGAGGTGGCACCAGTTTTATCATGCCAAGGGGGGCGGGGGGAATGTCTCATTGATTTGTGGTTTAGTGATGTGCTTAGGTGTGTCTTAGATTAGCCTTAAGATTAGGAGTTGCTAAGTAAGCGTTTTAGGTGAGGTAATGGTCAATTAAGGATGCCAAGACATGATTAGGGAGTGTTCTTACTTCATTAGTGAGATTGAAACTCATTTTAAAGTGTAAACAATTGTAGACACAATTCCTTGATTTAAGGAATTGGAAAGAAAAAACACTATTTAAGATTCCATGACTTAAAATCTTGAGTTTTAAAAGAGGTTGAAGTTTAATCTAAGCAATTTTAGGTTATAATTAACTTTAATAAATTATTTTGACTCTAGATTAATTATGAAAATTAATTAATCTTCGATTAGAGCCTAATATTGCTTAGGTTGGCTTAATTACGTTATTAAGCTCGAAATCACTATTCTAGGGGCAAAATCGTAATTTTTTTACAAAAACTACCCCGGAACCGGGACTTAAACAAACATGCCCAGACTCATAAAAACATCATTTTAAACCTTTCGGGAAAGTTCTGGGCTCAACAGCACTTATATCCACGTAAAAGACGCTATAGGGGTATTCTAGTCATTTTGACCTAAAAACTCAGAAAAGAGATTTTTTTGCCCTATTAGCATCTATTCACATACAATTCCCTTCGAACATTGAGTTGACCCTTCGAGGGCTATTGGGTTGGCTATCCTCGAATTCCTGGTGGAAAATGACCTTAGGGGTATTTTGGTCATTTTTGCTCAAACAGAAAAATCAGGGTGTTACAATATCAGTGTGAACTAGTTGTGCAAGACCTGAGCATTTGCAGGCAAGAAGCGGTCTCACACCACTATAGCGGTCATAAGTGACTTGTGCCAGGTCCTTTGTCAACGAGTTTATCAGTTTGTGTATCTAGTTAACCCACTTTGGGATGTAATTTTTGGTTACAATATAATCAGTTTAAGCCTAATGTTTGAAGAGTATTCTGGATTTCGAATTCTGATATCACCAAAAAAAAAGCATTCTCCCTCTCTTCTCTTTACTCTCTCTCTAGGGTTTAGGAACTTCCAATCTTTATTTTGGCTCCTGTTTGGGAACGTAGTTCGCACTCCTCCTTAACAATGATTGTGATCCTCCATCTTTTTATTGTGTTCAAGGACAACTGAAGATTGAGATTGTTCTTGAGGTTCTCAATTTTAATTGCAATTCATGGTTGGTTTTTCTTTGCCTTTTGTCTTCTCTCTTTAATATTGATTGTGAAAATTATTACAATTCTATTTTTGAGCGTTTTCTGATTATGTGTTCATTCGTATGCATGATTGGGATTCTATTAGGGTATTTGGTCAATTGATTAAATTGCATCCAATTGGTAAGGGATTGGAATTAACTCCGTTTAGGAATTAGGTTACAACAATTGATAATTAAACTGACATAGGTTCATATAATCACGATTGTGAATAACTATTTCATGTGTTAGTCAAACCCTTAGTGGGAGTATGATTGTGTGAGCATTAAGTAGAATTGCATCATTATTATGTAAGAGCATAATTGATAAAAGTAATCACTGCCATGAATTTTATCTTTTGAATCGATGATTGAACAATTCTTAATTTGAGGGAATCCTTGTGCGGGTAATTCTTCTCGTCATATTTTCTCAAATTTAATTTTGCTCATGATAACTTTAAAAAAACCCCCTAATCTTTCGAATCAATTAGAACAAATCCTTTTGAGATGACCTGGATTGCCTACCTGCATTTTTGGTGTAATTTAGTTACTAAAATGTTTTAATTTGCTATGGGTAGCGACAACTAGCATTAATAATCCTGTCTACTCTTGAGAAAAATAATCACTTTTTGATAGATCAAATATATGTTGATGACATTATATTTGGCGCCACTGATAATTCTCTTTGTGAAAAAGATTTCAAAATTGAGGCAAAGTGAATTTGAGATAAGCATGATCGGTGTGCTCAAGTTTTTCCTTGGACTTAAAATAAAACAACAAAAACAAGGACCCTTGATCCATCAAGAAAAGTATACAAAAGTGTTTTTGAAAAGATTCAATATGGATCAAGCCTAACCCTTGAACACCCCCATGTATCCATCTAAAATCATTAATGCAGATGAGAATAGAGAAAAGGGTTTCAGAAAGTAATTATAGAGGAATGATTAGTTCACTTGTGTATTTTGCAGCAGATAGACTAGATATTCAATTAAGTGTGGGAATTTGTGCTAGATTTTAATCTAACCCAAAGCTATCACACTTAATTGCTGTTAAAAGAATTTTGAGATATTTATTCGATACTACTAATCTTGGTTTATGGTATTTCGCTGGAGATAGAATGGAAAGAAAAAGCACCAGTGGATATTGCTATTTCTTTGGAAAAACACACCTTTGCTCTTTCTACAGCCGAAGCTAAATATGTAGCTATTGCCAACTATTGCACCCAGATCCTGTGGATAAGGAGCTAACTAGAAGATTATCACCTAAGGTATTCCAAATTCCTATCTTTTGTGACAATACTAGTGCTATAAATCTTGCAAAGAATTCTATCCAGCACTCTAGATCCAGGCACATTGATGTCATGCATCATTTTATTAGAGATCATGTCCAAAATAGGGATGTTGAGTTAATGTTTGTGAATACTGAAGACCAAATGTTTAATATATTCACAAAACCATTAGCTGAATATCATTTTTGCTGCTTGAAAATGCTTTTGAACCTTAAAAGTTTTTAAATCTGCATAGCATTCATGCAAAAACATCTTTGGAGACTCCCCATCGTGACTCTAAACTGAGGTGTAAATGAAGACATCAATGCAAGATCAGAAAATTAGTTTGCAAGATCAGAAAAGTCAGTGTACAAGGTCAGAAAAAAGGTCAGAAAGTCATACATGCTCAGAACATGGAAGATTATTCATATATGAGGAAGCTGTAGTTGTGAAGACTCATAACAGACCACATGCTAAGCGCAATAACCAAAGACAAAAGAAAAGAACCACTGGGGTCCTATACAGGATGTTGCTGATAAGGGTTTCTAGTACATTGGATACCCTCTTATTGAAGAATGGTTTGAGTGTCTGACAGGAATAGAATATACAATGATCACCTTCAAAACCATGAAAAGAATAAAATTTGTGGGTGTCAGGAACAATTCTAGGAGACAAAGCTCTCAAATCAGGGATGCTAAAACTGAAAAGGCTGCTGCTGAAGCAGAAAAAAAGAAAAATCAGGAAAAAAGTAGGATGAAGAGGATGATAATCTTCCTTGAAAGTAGTTCTGAAAGCTTTGAGGAAGCAGAGCTAGAATCTGAGAGGACTTTGTCTAAGGAAGTCCCCCCTAGAGCATAACAAAGAAGCAAAAATAGGAAGGACAAGAAGCAAAAGAGAGCTAAGACCCCCAAGCCTTCTGAAACATCAGACACTGAGGCTGAGACCTGAAAAAGTAAGCCCTCCAAGGGAAGGCCTGACAAACTCCCAATTCATAGGCAAGACATTGAGCATAAAAATAGGAATCTACCAAAGAGAATGCCTGAAAGACATGTTAGAAACTGAGTAGGCTGGGGTTGCTATAGAAGATGAAGACCTTTTTGAGGAGAAAGATAAGGAGGAAGAAGAAAGGATTCTCAAGGAGCAAAGAATTCTCCAAGAGAAAAGAAGATCAGAGGAACCCAGAAAATTAGAAAGGGCCAAAAACATTCAAAGTTCTAGCAGAAAAAGAAAAAGATCTATAGTTTCTGAACCCTTCATAGTTATTAAAGAATAACCTATAAGGCCAATGACCCAGCAATTTAAGTTCACTTCCTTTCTAATCCTTGTTGCACCTCCTAGAAGCCAAATGCCTTTAGAAACTAGTTCCACAATGGAATTAACCATTGTTTTAAAGATAATAACTATAGTTGAAGTTGAC
This sequence comes from Dalbergia cochinchinensis, assembly GCA_031216125.1. Taxonomy (NCBI): domain Eukaryota; kingdom Viridiplantae; phylum Streptophyta; class Magnoliopsida; order Fabales; family Fabaceae; genus Dalbergia; species Dalbergia cochinchinensis. Next base: position 49,755,362 of record CM062377.1, read on the forward strand.
ATGGCTTCTCAAGGCACAAATGATCACTCTATGACCATAGAATAAATGCTAAAGTCCATGATCAAAGCCATGGAGTCAAAGTCACAGCTTGCGCAAGAGGATCTGGAAGAACTCAACTTTTTGTAAATGAGCTCTTTTAAAACTTGGAGCCTCTTATGGAGGAACCTGCTGAGGAAATAGCTAAACATGAAACTGCTATAATTTTGATGGTGCCTTAACCTTCTCCTTTCATAAGAATAATTCCAATAGAAGAGGAAGAAAACAGATCCTCATGAATAAACTAGTTCTCCTCATGCTAAAGAAGCTCCCATAATTCCTACAACTATTACTATTTCTTATGCTGTTCCAGGTTCTGTTTCTGTTCTTGCTCTTGATTCTGTCCATGTTCTTTTTTCTGAATCTATACTTGATGCCTCTATTTTTTTGCTACACCACCAACTGCTACTGCTGTCAATATTGAAAATGTTGAAGTTGACTCACCCAAATATAGGGAAACCATTCCTCTAGACATTCCCATGCCTACACCCAAGGCTATTGCATTAACACCTACCACCATCCATCTTCCCCACCAACATCAACCTAAACCTCTAACAAGTTTCACTAAGGTCCAACTTCTTCTGCACAATCAGAGAGACATGGCCTCAAGGTTGGATAAGGTTGAAGCCTCCAACAGGGAGATCGGCACACAATTAAGAAGATATGATGAAGAGCTATTGTTCTAGCATCTTTAAGAGCTCAAAAGAAGAGGCCAATGAAGGCATGGTTTCCAGCACACCAATTTTTATAATGGCAAAAGGGGGGAAAGATAGAAAGAAAAGATAAAGTAAATAAAGAAAAATCTTCTGTGCTAAGAAAATCAATGGGTCAAGCTGAGGGGGATACTTCGTGATCATACTTGCATTATTCATCATTCATTGTTTTTGTTCATTCTTTTTTATGTTTTGCTCCAAGCATTTTATTATTTATTATTGGTATGGTATCTTAAAATATTACTATGATACATATATGATAAGTTCATCTCTTTCAGGATGTTAAGTTTTTTTTTTATATGTATCTTGCTTGAACGTCATTAGGTTAGGAATTTAACACTCATAGGAATAATAAGGTGAAATCAAATCCTCAGCACCTTAACCTTTATTGAATTCTCTCATTGTTTATTGATTCATTGCTTTCCATAGTATCAGATTAGAGTAGTTTTATTTTAATTTAAAATTTGAATTATTGAAATATCAAGTCGGTTAGCATAGATAGTATTTGGACTTGTCAAGCATTATTTGGTTACAAAATTCGTATGGGACAATACTATTTCTTACTCTTTATTACTTGTACGATTCGGTACACTTGCTAGAGCTGTATCAAGAGCGAACTAGGAGATGGGAAGAGAAGTGAGGTATGAATGTACAAGAAGATAAGGGAATGAAGAAGAAGAAAGAAGAAGGAAAATAAAGAAAGAAAAAGAAAAAATATTTTTCTGACTCTACTACCAAACATAGATCCCATTTTTTTTCTATATCCACAAATTAAGGCATAAATTATTATAAATTACTACATCACAAAAATGAAAAGCTTTTCCAATAAGCGTCTCAACTATTAGACATTTATTTTTCACATTGAAATGCTAAAATCAACAGAAATATTGAATAATAAAATAGAGATTCTTCCTCCCGTACCCATGGGATATTGGTACAATACCCTTTATATAATTAATAGTTGTGATTTAATATTTGATTTGGATAGATTTAAAATACGTGGGATAGTGAGATGCGTGGCTCTTTTTTAGCCACAAATAATTAAAATTTATAGGCACTCTTGAATTTTATAGGGATACCGGAGAAACCCCCTAAAATAAAATAAAAAATTTTGCATTGGGTGTTCTAGGTTGCTGAAAAATTTGAGGTTATTAAAAATTAAAAATTAATTGCTTATTTAATTTAATGACCAAATGAGTTGTTTAAATATATTAGACAATGAGAGAGAATTAAAAAGAGAAATTAAAGTAAATATTTGATTTACCATAATGGATGCTTGAAATTTTATAGTGAAACCAAGCTCACCAAATCATGCCACCCCATCAATTTTTACTATCTCATGAACCCTCTTTTAAAATATAGCTTATGAATATGATATTATATAATAGTGTATGATATATAATATTCTACAAGGTGGTCCAGTGCAAAAAACTCTCACCTAATTGAGATTAGGGAGAGAAAATATAGGTATACACCTCAAAAAGTAGAGAGATTGTTTTTATAACTTCAACTTGTAATCTCTATTTACAAGACAATAACTTTATAATTACGGACGTATGTTTCTCTGATTTATTATATTCCAATGTATATATATATTCTGCCGGGCGTTTCATTTTCTGATTTGTAAATATTATTTACATTATTGAGCCATTCATCAGTATGTGGTATTCTCTCAATTTTCGGTGTCTTCTTCTCTATCTTTGCATTTTAATAAACATCATAGTTTATTGATTTTGTTCATTTCATCTGATGTCCATTTCTTCCCAAATGACAACAATTTTAGAACGCCACAACACCCAAGATATCCAGCACATAAAGACAGATCTTAAGTCCTACATATACACAAAAGCAGTATTTCCACCCATCATATAGAAGAGGCAAAGACACACGAAAACACTATGCTTGACATGCCCCCTCAAAATTGATTTACATGATTGAACATGCATTTGGGTTATCATCATTAAAGAGCACCATAAGCTTCACCTCTGGAGACTTCGGGTCACCCAGTGCTTGAGGGACGTTCCGCACGAAACCAGTGGGCGCTTTGATGTCATAAGCCTCACGAACATATGGAAAAGTCACCAAGTTGTGTGGAACAAAGGGCCAAACGTCAGCTGTCTTACCTGTGCTCTGTACTTCTTCCAGGACCTCCTTTGGATCCACATAACCAGTCACAGTTACCCTCTGCTGCTTGAGGTTCACATCCACGGATTCCACCCCTGAAGCCATTCATTTTCTCATCACAAAAGTAGGTACATATGTAAAAGATCGAGGGGTTCCAATAATGGAGCATCGCTGCCGTCAGAATTTTGGAGTCCCAAATTAAGCAACCACTGCATATATTTCTCAATCTGAGTTTAGATATTTGGTCCACCTACTTCCACTTTTATCTTTATCTTTGGTCACGTATGATGACTTCAATGATGTTATATATATATATATATAATTCTTTCGCTAGCTCCCACATAAAAGATTATTCTATCACTCAAAGTCAGATAATGAAGTTGCGCAGAAGGGTCTCTTAATCCTTAAGAACTCACATTAAAATTAAAAAACTGTACATGAGTAAGATATCAATCAAGTATCTTCCTCTAAGGTTACTAGGTTTTCTTATTTCTCATCACCAATTACATGTTGTTCTAGTGTCCGTATAATATATATTTAAACAATGAATGATTTATGTTTTTCGCATTCAAGAATCAATCTTCATTGTCTTTGTTAGTTGTTTTTTAAAATGTTTTCTAGCTCTATCTCTGAACTATTTGGGCATAAAATCATTTTTTTTTTCAATTTGGAACAATAAAGGCATTTTTTAAATGATTTTGCCAAAAAAAAAAATTATATTATTACTTTAGTGTTTTGTGAAAAAGAAAGAAATTATTTTACTTTTATCTTTCGGTACATTACTGAACTAAAACATAAAAACAAATGTTTACACAAAGCATTTATATTTTAAACATGGGTTATTACTGTTTTAACTGTATATGTATGAAAACGTTGGAATCAAATATACAGTATAACAGGAGCAATTTTGATTAATACTTGATTTGTTCACTAATCATGGAATTGGCAAAACAGGTTTTTCAAATCCTCGCAAAGACGAAATTGCTAATTTACCAACAGATATATAGCAGACAGTTATAATCTAGAGAGCTTCTTCATATACAGTTACACACCGTACCTTCCAAGTCTTCAACTGCATTTGAAACTTTTCTGACGCAGCCTTCGCAGTCCATTTTCACCCTGATATTAACTGTCTAATGTCAATAGCAAACAATCGAATTTCATGATTAGAGTTGACATATATAGCTATATATATGTTAAGATGGAGACGCAAAAGAGAACGATGACATCGATGTTGGAGATAACCTGCTTGGGCATGCGTTTCTTATTTGGTGAGGAACAAGCACCGAAACATTCTGGAAGATTGTCAAGAAACCCCATTTGTATGTGTAGTCTTTAAGAAAAATGGGCCAAGCTGGAGAATGTTGTTTGTAAAGAGAACCTCGGTAATAAACTTAATTAATTGGTTATCAACCTGACCAATTATTTGGATATGATTCGTTCTAATCATGGGATATATATAGTGGTCACATAGCACCACCCTAATATCCAACGGGATTTCCCATCTTCCAATTTGCTAGTAATTTATTGTTACGTGCTCGTTCAATTCAGTGAAGTATTAGGCTCTCATCATCAAATTAATTAATAAAGGTTTACTCAGGAATATCATATCATATATTATTTTAAAAGTATTGACTTGACTTTAGTTCTGATGGTTGGTGATAATAAATTTCGTGGAAATTGAAGGTGTTTTCTTTTTAAGTGGCAAGTTGTTGCTTCAAATTACCATGATTTAAAATGTTAAAAAATCATGACAATTTGAAGTTCAGGCAACACAATAATAAAAAAAGTAAATTTAGTAAGGAAAATTTTACATCGATGAGATTTATGTAAAATTACACATGAAGTGTGACACTCTAACTTTGAACCTAATACGCTCGAGTTGCATTCCGGTTAATTATTAATTGTTACGCCTTTGTTTAGGAACTTAACTTATTCTTCTTTAAAATACAAGTAATAAAAATATGACTAAATTTTTTTTGAACTTTAAAACCAAAATGCGAGCCACGTGTGCGTATAGATATTGGTCAATGCATGTAAAATAACAGCAATCACATAAACCTCATCACAACATATGTGTAAACCATAGCATAACATGACACAACTAGATTGACATATCATAAACATAACATAATAGGAATGTCCTATAAGCAAAATGGACATCCTAAGCTACTAAGCCCACCAATAAAGTTGGAACATACAATAGTTCAAAGCTAAACATAATTATAGCAAAACTAAACCAATCTCCGGTACATATCCATTAAAAGACTAGGCTACAAACAGGTATAAGGGATATGACAACCCTAAAGCTAATGCCCAAAGGAAACGTATCTCCATACTTCCTGTAACATCCTAATTTTTAACCCAATACTCTAGAATATATTTAGGTTAATCATTAGTCTATTACGTCATAGTTTCCTTATTACTTTAAAATATTTAGCGGAAAATACTGGTAAATTTTTTTTTGAATTATAAAAGCAAAGTGAGAGCCGCGCGACATGATAAGCAATGAAGCACGTAAGGAAATAAAGCAAGCATCTCATAAACATCATAACATAAAGCAGGTAAAGGCACATCACGATAAAACTGAACTGCATATATATATATATATATATATATATATATATATATATATATAATATGATATGCCCACTTATGAAGAGTGGGACTTAGTTTGGTACAACATGAAACGAATACATCTAAAAAGAAAATATAAAGGAAAGTGCGATGGAAAGCGTAAAAGCAAACTCCCCTACCCAAGTGCAACTAAAGGGATAACCTCTAAACAAAAGAAGGTTTATCCTCATTTAAGTGGTGTGTGCACTAGCCCGGGTACTCCGTCAGTCATCCGCTACCTCCTACTAACGTCCATCTCGCGAGTAAGGCACATACTCGGCAAACTGGGCAAGCTCTTCCGACGTGTAAAGACGAAGCGGGGATCGGGAGTGACCCCCACAACGTGGCCGCATCTCCGGTTGTCGTGCTAGCCGAGGCTGAGTCACAGTGTCCTCACTGGCCTCTCTCATCAGTGGTGGAGTGGGGGCAGAGCTCTCGCTGTACAGATGGGTAGGCGGGTCCTCCGACAGGTCGGTTTCCGAGAAGTATGTCTGGGGCATATAGTCAGGGTAGTCGCGCATGGCTGAAGCGGCGGTGTGCATGCGGAGCACTTTCTCATTGTGCGTATGGTGCCGTAGGGTGCTGTCAGGGAGAAGCGATGGGTATGTACAGGGTGAACAAAGGGTCGTCCAATGAACATGAAGACACGGACTATGTACTGACCTTCAAAATAGTATGATCCGTGCTCCGGATCATAGTGCACCTCCCACGTCGGGGTGTCCATAAAAACCACGAACGTTGCCATCTAAAGACGTAATGGAAAGAAGAGATAGAGGGAGTGAGAATCTTGCTAAAGAATCTCAGTAGGGCCTCCTACTACCTAGGTGTCATCATCTACGTCCTCAAGAACCTTGGGTTTAATGTATAAAATAAGTGGGCATGCGTTAAGTTCATTTTTAAGCTTTTAAGATATAATTAACCAAGGTCCATTCTTTTTAGAATGAATTTTAACGTCATGAATGCAATATAGTAAAGGATGTATGCATGGCACTACCTAATGCAAGGACATCAATCATAACATCAAGAAGCATCATAATGGTGGCATAAAGTGGCAATTGAAATCTCATGTGGGGGAAAACTTTGTGACATAATCATCATACTTTACTTTCTCATGGGGCCACCCTTAAAAGACATTTGTTCTAGGGGTGCTCGGCCGAATCGGTGTCAGCCAGAACGTGTCACATCTCTAGGTTATGAGCTCATACCTAACTAGTCGTCACTAGTTCTTACTTATCAATCCCAATAAACGTATCATAATCATAATCCCGACTATCTAGTACGGGCTAGGGGGCATTTCTTGGGGGTGCTCGGCCGAACTGTTGTCACCCAAGAATACATCTTGGTGCCGATGTCACATGAGTTCTTTAGAGGTGCTCGGCCGAACCGGTGTCATCCAAGAACTCATCTTAGTACCTCATATCTTATAAAGAAAATCTCATAGGTTTTTCAAAAACTTTCTAAGCCCCCAAATTTGTTAGAAATTCGGCAAAGATGACAAAGAAGATTTGAATTTCTTCCAAATTTACTTTATGCCACATAAACAAGTAGAACATGTATCCTCAATCATAAATTCATACGTTGACATAATCATTCTCAAATAGAACATACATTCACATGTAACATTGAAACTCATTATGCTCTTAATCCTACGGTATCTTATGCTTTGATCCTCACGGGCCTTAAATTTGAGATATAATTATTCTATCATTCTCTATCAACCTCTTATGCACCTAAGGATTCTTTTCTAGCAAATCTTACTATCATTTATGTTCTTTAATAAATCTGGGCAGCACCATACTCCAAGGGCAGAGTTATATATCTGTGATTACGGGGTTCTAGAACTTACATTTTAGACCCTTTCTCGGTTCCGTCTTCGCCTAAGGGGCTAGAAATTAAATCGAAACTAATTATGAGGCATTCCTATACCTAAGAACTAATTATAAACCATGTTTTCCATATTATGAGGTTACTGGACAGAATCTAGAAATTAAATGTTCTAAGCGTTCTAGGATTGCACTTTCACGGTTTTCTAGTTACTAGTTTCTCTATAGGTGCTAAAATTCAATCCTACTTCAAATGTAACCAAATTTTTCATACTAAAACAGTTTTGGCATTGATTAGGATTGAAGGGGTTAAACTCACATTAAATTCCAACTTTACAGTTTTTCTATGAAGCTAGTTTCTCTCCTAACATGCATAGAAGTGTTCCTACCTCATCATATATCATTTTCATACATTCTAACACATCAAAAGATCATCATACAGCATCAAACACATCAAGGCAGAACTGAACTGTTCAAATCCAAAAAGACATATAATTTGACATTTCCAAAGCATATCAGTTGCTAGTTTCCCTTGGAATCATTTTAGGACTTCTAAAACTCTTTGCAAACCATTTTATTTTATCAAGAGGCTAAAAACAATCTTAGGTCAGTAACCAATTTAATTCTTCTTTAGAAAAGGATTAAAATCATAAATCTTGTTGGTCATAACTTTATAAAACTCATCAAGTTTAAAGAAAATCCTAGAACATAGGTTGTTGGCCCTTGTAACTAGATGGAACTCATTCCGAGCTCATCATTATTACTTGGCTGAAATTATACATTCAAAGAATGCTTCCATATTAAACTTTAACTTGAGATAAAATGGGCAAGTCTTTGAGCTCTAAGGTCTTTAAGTGGTGACAAAATATAAACATGCTATGCACTTCATTTTTATTCTTCATTACAAAGTAAAGTGAGAACTTTAAAGTAAATATGCAAGACTTGGAAATAAATATGCAAGGCTTGAAATTTAAATATGCAAGGCTTGAAAGTAAAAATGCAAGACTTGAAATAAATATGCAATGCAAGTTCATTTCTTTATTTTAGTGCTCTAGGCCTAACAACAATCGACTTTAAGGCCGAAATAGAAAGGCTTTGAGAATTAATTAGGTGATAATGCAAGTCTTGTTTTAATCTTTGAGTCCTTAGGTGATGACTTGAAAATAAAGATGCAAAGCAAAAATATAAACATGAGTGCAGCCTCAAAATAAATATGCAAGTTCATTTATATCTTATTAGAGCTCATTCAAGACTTTAGAGGAACTTAAACCTTAACCCAAACTCATCGTGGCAAGATAAAGTGAAGTCTAGAGTTCTTAGAACTCAAGATAACATTCCTTAAAAATATAACCATAAATGAACTTTATAACACCTTTATGAAAACTCAAACTTTAGAGATTTCTTTGTGGTGAACATAAAGTTACCAACTAGAACTCTCATCATCAAGCTATCATGAGGGCCGAAAATTTTAGAGAAAAAGAAAAGGAAAGAAACCGAAACTTAAGAGCAAGAAAGAACCATTTTGAAACTCTAGAGACCATGATCTTGATGATGTATTAACATTGACACCATGGGTCCTCATCATTGAGTTCATGTAACCATTTTAAAACATCATCAAAGTTAAAGATTTCAAGGTTCAAGAAAGAAAGAACTATAAACATTTTTAACTCAAGAACAAAGATCAAGCTTTAGAGGTTGTTCAAGTGATGAACATCATCATGAAACCTTCATCATCAAGCTCTCATTCCTTTGTTTTCAAGGGCTCAAGGCCAAAAATGGAAGATGAAGAGAAGAAGAAAAGAAGTTCCAAAAGATTCAAGAGAAACCATAAAACACATAACTAGATTAAGAACTTAAATGAAAGAAACACTTGAAAGAAAATCCCTACCAAGAGATTGGAGGTTGAGATAAGTGAAGAGGATGAAGAAGTTGAAGAACTTGGACACTTGAACTTTGAGAGGAAAAGAAAACTTTAGAGTGCTCTTTGAAGACTTACACTTAGCAAATGAACCCAAAATGATGCAAGTTCACCCAAGCATGCTATTTATAGAGAAATGAAGCAAATGAGGGGTGTTTGGAGAGGGAATGGCTTCGGCCATTTACAACCATAAGGAGGAGAAAAATATCTTCTCCAAGGCATGGTTTAAGACATGGCTAGGTATGGGTTCAAGTATGGGTGCAAGTATGGGTCAAGCATGGTTCGTTGAGTGAGAAACAAATCAACATGTGATGTAAATAGGGGAGGAGGTGGCCGAAATGCATCAGCCATGGGGGAGGATTTTTTGCATTTTAATTGTGGTTTAGAGTTATGTTTAGCTGTATCTTTGATTAGGATTAAGATTAGGAATTGTAAGAAAGTGTTTAGGTGAGAAAATGGGTAGTCAAGGTTGTTAAGACATGTTTAAGGAGTGGTCTTGCATCATTAGTAAGTTATAAATTCATTTTAGTTCATAAACAACTCTAGACACAATTCCATGATTTAAGGAATTGGAAAGAGAAAATACTATTCAAGATTCCAAGATTGGAATCTTGAGTTTTAAAAAGAGATTTAAGTTTAATCTAAGCAATTTTAGGTTCTAATTAATTTTAATAGCTTATTTTGACTCTAGATTAATTATGAAAATTAATTAATCTTCGATTAGAGCCTAATATTGCTTAGGTTTGCTTAATTATGTCATTAAGCTCAAAAACACTATTCCAGGGGCAAAATCATAATTTTGCACTAAAACTTCCCAGGACCACCGAGACTCAAACAGATGCCTTTAAACACTTGAAATTACCTTTTTAATCCTTTGGGAAAAGTTTCAGGCTCAAACGGCACCTTTACCCATGTAAAAACGCTATAGGGGTATTTTGGTCATTTTTACCTGAAACTGTAGAAAACGAGACTTCGTTTCTGAAATCACTCAAGGATCATCAAATCCCCTTCAAACATTGAGTCGGCCCTTCGAGGATGGCCGGGATGGCTTTCCTCGAATTCTGGGCAGAAAATGACCTCAGGGGCATTTTGGTCATTTTTCTCTCAGACAGAAAAATTGGGGCGTTACACTTCCACCACGCCCCTCTGATCTAGTTGGTAGCTCAGCTCCCATGTCCACGTCTCAAAGAAGACCATGAACAACACCATTATTCACATCTGGAGACGACACAGAAAAAAGGAGAGGGATGAGAAACTTATTCAATATTTTTCATAGGGCTCCCCGACTCTAACACAAGTGTCATTGTCATCGTCCCCAGCTACTTTGGTGTTCATTGTGAAAGAGATGTACATGCATAAGGTTCAGTTTTAAACTTCTCAAAAACTATTTATCCAAAGTAGGTGTCTTTTAGCATGGGTCTTAGTGTCATAAATACATCATACCATATTATGAATGCATGTGGATGCCTTATACAACATATCACAAGAATCATAATAGATTAACATAGCATGAAGAACATGAAGCATCATAGCATAATATTTCCTCTTTACTCTCTTAGGTGACTTAACTTTCTTGTTCTCTTCTAAGGGGCCACCCTAATACTCTCTCTTCTTGAGAGTTCTAGGTTATGAGCTCATATCTAACTAGTCATCTTACTCTACACTTATCTCTCGATAAGCTAATTCCCAACTCTTAGAGTATGGGATATGAGGCTTAGGATCACTTTTCATACCATTAATTCCTAGAATCCAAAGGATCACCTCTTTGGATCACCTCCCATAACTATTAATTCTTGGAGTCTGAAGGATTCCCTTATTGGATCACCTCCCATAACATTAATTTCTAGAGTCTAGAGGATCATTTCCATATGTCTTATGTCACCTTTAATCTTGGCATGTCATTTAGAGATACAAACATGAGCGTACAATCATAGCCATGATCATAACTTATTATTTACCATTTTCATACTCACAACTTCATAATTTCCCTAAGTCCACAAATTTGGCATAAATCTAGCAGCATAATAGCTGGGAACGGAGTTTCCCCAAATTTGCTTCAAGTTATAGAACATATCGATCATATATCTCAATTGTTCATTCATAATCACAACATACCCCAAATCATCATGTAATTGATCTCCTAAGCATGCATCACATTCTGTACATATATCCATAAGCATGTTATCATCAGTATTTCATTGAAAAGTAAACATGCTCCTACCTAGTATGTCAAAATTCAAGGATCAAACTCAGCTAATGCATATATTATGCTCAACAGGATATATGTACTATATGTTAGCTCCAGAACCCTGTCAATATGCACTTATTTGTTTTGAATGACAACAAAGCCAATTTAAAGAAAAATCCTTTGAAGAACGACTAATGTTTTTCTTGAGTTTCTTCTAAGATTATAACAAGTTTCTATCGTTTAGCAAGAGCAAGGCTTGCTCAAATGAGAATATATTTCACTATGCATGTGTAAACATATTTATCTCATGTTTCGAGATTTGTATTGAAATAGAAGTGAAATTATATCCTTATCCAAGCATATGGTAGCTAATGATCAGAAGGATTTTTCAATGCTACAAGAAATTGGGTCCTGAGACTTCAGAAAGTAGCATTGGACATTAGAAAGTAAGCTTACATGAAGATATCAAGTATTCTCTGAAGACCAGATGTTAAACTATCTTCAATCAGCATAATCGCAAATCAATCATCATCAAGATGCTTGGATTGAAGATCAAAAAATGAAGATTTCATCACGGAATTGATTGCGCATGTCAGAAAGCTCACTTTACTTTGGAGCACAGAATAGGGAAATTTGAAATTTGAATTTCAAATTTTCAAGTCAAACCCAATTTTAAACTAGTATATCCTGCCTAATTGATCAACCACCTGAGCTTCTAGAAAGAAGAGTTCAGAAACCATGATCAAATAGTGAAAAAGTGACTTTTGAAGAGCATCAGAAACCTTACTTATACAATGGCTTCTGCAATCGATATGACAGACTGTTAACCTACTATTCTAGACTGACTTTCCAAGACAAAAATAGATGATCTACACATGTTACTTGGAGAACTGATCAAGGGCAACAGTCATAAAGGAAGACTGCTATAAATGGACATGCTGTGCTTAAAAGCAAATGAGAGATTTGTTTTTCAAGAGAGGAAATTCTGTAAAAATCTTTTCCCACTTCCTGGTAGATTCAATATATCATGTAATCAGTTTTTATCCTTGAAGTATAAGAAAATCTTCCATCTACGCTCTTAATTAGATTTATGCTCTTCTTAGTGAAGAAGTGATAGAAGGAAGTCATTCAAGTTTTCCTAGGAATTTTTCATATATTAGTTAAGGAAACTTGAGTATATGTTAGTTTAAGTGCCAACCCAAACACTTAACCTTTGTATCCTCGACTCGGTAGTGATCGCTGTGAGATAGCTAGGAGAGGCTACTATAAACCTGCTTGTAACGTGACAGTAAGGTGTTCTTACTGATCACGATTTAGCTTGGAGAGGTTAGTCAAAGACTACTTGTAGATTGGAAAGGCTGGGGCAAGACTACTTGCAGCTTGGAGAGGCTGGGACAAGACTACTTCTAGCTTAGAGAGGCTGGGGCAAGACTACTTTCAATGTAACAATAGAGGTTGCTAATGGTCATGGGTTTCAGCTTGGAGAGGCTAGTGCAAGACTACTCGTTTTAGCTTGGAGAGGCTAGTCCAAGACTACTTGCAGCTTGGAGAGGTTAGGGCAAGACTACTTTCAACGTGACAGTAAAGGTTGCTACTGGTATCAAATTTCAGCTTGGAGAGGCTAGTGCAGAATTACTCAATCTGTGGCAGTAGGTGATTTCTAAAGGTCATAGATGAGAGCTTGGGAAGGTTAATGTAAAGCCAATCCATTTGCTCTTTCTCAGATTGAGAAAGATATTATTAGTGAAACCTCAACATTTTTTGAGTACTAGATATAGACAGTTTGGTCGAACTAGTATAAAAATACTCGTGTCTAATCTTTCTCTCGTAGATCTTCTTTATTCTTCTTTGTTGCGCCTCATTATTCATTTATACGTTGAACAAACGTTATTATGATTCTGTTATTTATTTCTTGATGAATGTTTATTAACAATGCTTCAGAAATCTACTTTCTAAAACCACTAACTACATTTCCACTGCACTACAAGTTTTACACTTGATAGTATTTATTTTCTAGTGTTTCAGAAATGCGAAAATAAGATATGCATGATTCTACCCCCCTTTCTCGTGCATATTTCCACCTACAAGTAGTATCAGAGCCAGACCTCTGGCACTATAAAAAAATCATTGATTAGTGACCAATTTTTCAGTCACTAATTTAACGAAATTGGTCACTAAATCTGGTAGTGACCGATTTAGCGACCAAAAATAGTAGTTAAAACCATGGTAGCTAAAACAATTAGTGGCCGATAAAATCGGTCACTAAATCTTGTGACCGATTTAGTGAATAATTTTGCTATCCATACGACCAATTTTGGTTCGTGGGTTAGTATACTATTAGCAACTGATAAATTGGTCATTAAATCATGTGACTGATTTAGTGACCGATTTTTGCAATTTTGGATGGTGATTTAGGGTGCTATTAGCGATTGATATATTGGTCACTAAATCTTGTGACCAATTTTTCTATCCATATAACCAATAGTTTGGTATGCTATTAGTGACTGATAAATTGGTCACTAATTTTGTAATCAATATATCGGTCACTAATGTGTAATCTTTTTAAAAAAAGAAAAATTTAAATTTTTGAAATCTAGCTTTTCAAATTTAAATATATATCATAAAGCAAGAAATTATATATCTATACATAAAAAAACTTAAAAATTGCCAATATATTTTTACAAGTAGTTAATATCATACAACAAAGTAAGTTTAATCCAAATGTTTCAAATTTTACAATAACATAAAGCCCTCTAATCTAAAATAAAAATAGAGATATGAATTAATTAATCTTTGGACAATAAATTTTTAACATAGTCATAACTACTTCTTGCTTCCATGAGTCTTCAACAACTTCCATTGAGTCTTTAATTACCTCCATCCCAGTTATACATAAAACAACTAACCTGAACAAAAAGCTAAAGTGAAAGCATTAGCAAATTTTAATAGGTATAAAATTATAATTTTATATGGACTTTACTATTTGGATGTAGATCATAGGTATAAAATTATCAAGGCAACTCCAACAAGAATTTCCTTCATTTTTTTTTTCTGATCCTAGTCTACTAGAGTTTAAATTTTCATTTGTTATCAGGCATCTAAGGTGTTACTTTAAGCCTTAAATTGGATGTAAGTAATCAAACTATTTGGACATGAACTCAAGCACTTGATTGGGGCAATTTGTGAAGTTCGGAAGTTGGCAATTCAACCATACAAACCAATTTCACACTAAGTCATAAATTATAGTAGCAAAAATATTCTCTAATAACAAAGTTAAACAACATGAGCTTTGGTCACATTAGGACAAAAAAACTTGTGTACTTCTTGTAGAATAAAAATACAGTCATAGATCTTAACAAATATCCCATTGCCACTTATCAATGTAATCTTGCCAACTTGATAGTAAACAACAAGTATTAAAGACGTATCATCATCTCATTAAAAATTTATCAAAAATTAAAACAAAAATATTAGAAGTACAGCATACTTTGGATAATCAGTGGAACTACTGATAGGCCTTGGACTAATCATTCCTCTAGTGAACCCACTTCAATGATTAATGCATGATCACTCTATCATGTGAAATAGTGAGTTCATATATCAATAATAAATATAATTAACATGCGTGAAATACTTAGACTATGCCACTAAAGGTTGGATCTTTAACATGATTAAAGCTAAAGATATGATTTTGAGGAAATGAGGGGTCGGCTCTACTATGAGAAATATGACATACCTTTGAATATAGGAAGGGGGCATGACAGACCTTAAGACATTTAGATGGTCAATCAATGAGGATAGCTTCTAAGTAAAACCACTGTTTAATAAATTACATCCATAAATTTTTATTAGCAACCATTTCATCATAACATGTGAAAACCAATAAACAAATTTCAAGGCTAACATCTTCAACTAATAAACAAATTTGAAGGTTAACATCTTCGACTCAAACATGCAATAGAAACCAATCACAAACACCACACTATTTATAAACACAGTGAATTGAAGCTACAAGAGAGCTACACTTGTCGTTTGCAAGCTACAGAACTTTCAATCGTATAAAGTACCACATTGTTTAGGAAATATGTCATAAAAGTTCAAAAAAGTTTATAGCCATTATAAAAAATAGTAGCATATAATACCAGTAAGAGGATTTGATGGGACTTAGAGCTTGCTTCATTTAGTGAAGTCTCCCCCATCTGCCTTTGAGCTGCAAAAATGTAACCAATTGAAGGATAAGTTTCCAATCGCTTATCTAGACAAAGATTATTAAAGAGGAAAATAAATAAAAAGGAAAAAAAATCAATCTAGTAACTCAATTGATGTAAGAATCATTCAAGCCCTCCATACCTCTACAAAAACAAATAAGTTCTTTACTTGACATAAACCATAATCAAACAAACTAATTCTTTGATCAATAACCACTAACCATTAATGAAGCACTAAAATAATATTTACTTTAACAAAAAAGTAAGAATATTCTAAGCCAATATTTATTCTGAGCTTATGGAAAAAGTTTCTCCAATACTATGAGATGAGAGAATAGCACATGAAGGATACATTTTGGCAATCTTCTTAGATGGAACTCCTAGTTATTGACCAAACAAAGTATATCAGAATGATATAAATTAAATCAAAGTATACATAATGTCCACTATATCAGAACTGAAATGTATAATGAATAAATTAAAATAAAATGAGTTTAAAATAAATAAATTCTACTAAATAGAGCTACTCAAAACACATCATGGACCAGAATTCAAACACCATACACATGTATATAAGAATCCAAAGTTATTCATTAATAAAGATGCAACAGGAAAACAATGAAAAAAATATTGGTACCAACATCTGAACCAAACTGAAAGGCTATCTACTATACCAACACAAATCAACAGAGATAAGTACTTGATGAAGAAATTAATTTAAACAGCTTATGAAATAAGTTTAGAATTGTAAAAAAATATAGAAATAAAAAGAAATTAGTTAGAAGGAGCTTAAGACCAAATAACATTTAGTTTTCAAGTTAAGCCCCATGACAATATGATAAGTAAATGAGTCAAGCAGGGGAGTGAACACTCTTACCATGGGTTCTGGGGCATCATTTTCCTTACACATCACCCAGGGGACATGGGAAGTTCTAAAACCATGCTCCATTCAACTAATTTACACTAGGTAACATGGTGTTTGGAATCTGAATGGAGGATGCAACACAATTTCAAAGAATCACACCTGAAAAATAGTATCGCACACATTGACAATTAAAAACCATTGACATGAATGGTTCTCCATCCTAATCAAACTTCAAAATAGCATAAGTTAATTTATTATGTAAAACTAAAGGTGTTCCGGCTATTCTTGAGAACTAGCCTAGTAAAGAAACAATACTTCAATGCTGAGATTATATCATTCTAGTGTAATGGCACTAAAATTACAACTACTATTTGTAACGCCCCGATTTTTTCCATGTATAAATAACCAAAATGCCCCTGAGGCCATTTTTACCAGTAGGATGAGGATAATCGGTCCCGGCCATCCTCAAAGGGTTGTTTTAGTATTGAACAGGGATTATGTGTGATTACATGTGTTATGTGTGTTAATAGAGCAGTAGAATCTCATTTTTGAGTTCCTGCACGCTAAATTACCAAAATGCCCTTGTGACAAATTGACACGGAATTAATTCCTGACTGGACTGACTTTGCCCGGGAGTTTGAAAAGTCATTTTTAAGGGATGTCTAATGTCTGTCTAAGCCCCGGTGATCCTGGAAAGTTTTGTGAAAAATTACTGTTTTACCCCTAATTAAGGGCATAACGAGCTTAATTACATAATTAATGAAACCTAAGCAATATTAGACTCTAATTAAAGATTAATTAATTTTAATAATAAATCTAGAGTCAAAATAATTAATTGAGGTTAATTAGGGCCTAAGATTTCTTAAAAAAACTCAAAACCCATTTTCCTAATTCAAGAATTAGTGTCATGTCAATTTGAAATAGTATTTTCTTTATTTCAATTCCTTAAATCATGGGAATGGTCATGTAATGAGATTCCTTGTTAATAAAGATGGATTTACACTAATTGTACAAGAACACTCTTTAATATTGTCTTGAGCAACCTTAATTACTTACTTTCTTACCTAAACACCTAATTATAAACTCCTAATCAAAGGCCTAATCAAATCCACTCCCAAACACATTTCTAATCCATATAGAAATGATAAAATTTTCTCCCTAAACCCCTTGATGAAACCGGTGCCCTCCTCCTCCATTCATTCCATCACATGTTGAAATTTAATTAAATACACACTCAAGGAACTATGCCATGAGCCATACCTAGCCATATCTAAACCCATGCTTATTGATTTCATTCATTAACCTTGAGTTTAAAAATAATTATCTAAGGTTAAAAAAAAGAAAAATAATTACTTGAGGTAATTAGAGCCTAAAAATTACCTAAGGTAAAATTAAATTACCTTTCCTTAATTAGAAAAGCTCATAAAATTAGTGATGTTGAGATCAAAGTTAAGATTACGGTTTAGATAAAATCTAGTATATTTACATTTTCTTATCCTAAATTTAGAACTTTTGTTACAAATTGATTTTTACTCACTTGAAATTAACTTCATTTACTAGTATATGATTACTCTTTTTACCTTGTCTTGATTTGTCCTAAACACTTAACCTTTTACCATTTTTACTAATCTATCAATTCCTAATCTTTTACCTAAGTAATTACACATCTAATACATGATTTACCACTTGTAAAACAACAACAAATCTGGTCATTTACAACCAAAAAAGCAGCAGCCAAGTTCCTTCATGATCACCATATTTTATTATTTTTTCCAACATAAAATCATATCCAACCTTATCACCATTTCTTTAGCTTTCTTTTTCATTATTTTTGGCTAAGTTTAATCAAAAGAAATCCATCCATATTCAGCCTTATCAGCCATGATTTCTTCCCTTCCATTAACATCATATTTTTTACAATTTCAAACAATGATACATGAACACAATTATGACTACACCTTATGATATCTTTTTCTAAGTTTTCTTTGATTGAAAAATGAAATAAAACCTCCATTTTCCAGCCATGAAGGCAGCAGCCATACAGCTCCAAACCCCTATAAATATGTGTTTCTTTCAAGCCAAAATGCATACACAAACATTCGTAGCCTTAGCATTTTCTTACTTGATAGTTTTCTTACTCAAAGTTTGCTCGAAGTTCTCTAATTCTCTCAATACTTCAAGCTTTCTTCTTCTTCTTCCTCATTCACATCCAAGAGACCCCATTCCCAACCTCTAACCAAGCTCTAAACCTCAAGTATACACATTCCAACCACAAATTAACTCCTAAACACATGGCCTTTCCATTATCAAACACAAG
Organism: Dalbergia cochinchinensis; assembly: GCA_031216125.1. Classification (NCBI taxonomy): domain Eukaryota; kingdom Viridiplantae; phylum Streptophyta; class Magnoliopsida; order Fabales; family Fabaceae; genus Dalbergia; species Dalbergia cochinchinensis. The sequence continues at coordinate 49,774,170 of CM062377.1, forward strand.
AACACAACAAAAATTCTTTCACCATTCCATCATTACTTCGCCGAAACCATCATCATCATCTAGAGGAGATTTTTCTTCTCTTTGATTCTTAAGATATCAAGCTTTAACTTTTGAGAACAAGAAACAAGTTGGTAGGGATTTTATTTCATGTTCTTTTCTTTAATTCTTCCTAATAATTTCTGATTTATGGCTTGATGATGAGACCATGAAATAAGGTTCTTGGAACTATGATAATAAAGGACTCTAATGCTCACTTCCTTTGTTAAGATTAATTGAGGTTAAAAAGTTTAATTCTCTAAAAGTTTTGAGCTTAACAAGATAATAAATGAACTTGCATCCATGTTTATGTTTCAAGCTCTTGCATATCATGTTTAAATTTCAAGCCTTGCATAATCATATTTAATTTCAAGTCATCACCTTAAATCTTGAAGATAATAATATGAATTTGCATTCTCATGTTTAAATTCCAAGTAATGCATTTTATGTTTCAAGTTATCACCTAAACTTTGAAGATCTAAAAATAAACTTGCATGTTCATATTTATATTTCAAGTATTGCATATCATGTTTATATTTACAAGTTATCATCTTATAATGATAAAGATTAAAAATGGATTGCATAGCATGTCTATGATTCTTGCTATCACTTAAACCTATAAAGCTCAAAACATACCTCTTTAATCTTAAATAGGAATTTTTATTATGGATATATTTAAATTATGTTATTTTTTAGCCTCTTGATGCTCTTGATATTACGGTTGGTTTATTTTATTTTTAAGGCTTTGATCTTCTCTTTAAATTACTCAAATAACTTTTGTTAGAATTAGAAATTCAAAGATGTTAAAGATTGTGTTTTTCTCAAGCTTTTTGATTAAAAGATTTAGGTTATTGACCTAAATTAGATAAAATAGTTAGGATACTGATTTAAAAGGTTTGGATGTGTATAAATTGCTTATAATTGTTATAAAAATTGTTTTAGCATTTTTGGGATGAATTAGTAACTAAAAAGGATCAAAATTGTGTTTTTATGAAGCTTTTAGAATGATAACTTTTCTGATTATTGTTCAGACCTGTTCGTCACTGTTCACCACTATTCATTTTTGTTCACACACTTGAGAATCACTAATAATTGTTATAAAAATTATTTCTAGCATTTTGGGAAAGTCTAGTAACTAGGAAGGATCGAAATTGTGATTTTATGAAGCTTTGAGAGATTAATTTTCTGATTCTATTCAAGAGTTGTTCAAGGCTATTCATGTTGTTCACATACTTAAAAACTACTAATATTTGTTGTAAAAATTATTTTTGGTATCCTAGAGGCATAAAAGTGTAGTTACAAGTATTAGTTTTGACCATTTTGCAAAATGCGGAAAGTTGTGTTTTAAACTATCAATTATGTAATTTTGATCAAAGGGTTTGAATTAGAGTTAGTAATAATATCTGATGTGTCTATGTGTTTAAAATACCATGTATAATGTTGAGAAAAAGTTTTAGAAGTGTTAGCATTTGTTAGGAGTTAAAAATGAGCAACTTTGCACTTTGACCCCTAAAGTATGTTAAAATTTGGTCTATATCCCTAAAAGGTTTTTTTTTATGATGAGTTTTAAATAGGTTTCTAGTGATTATAAGTCTCTTGAAAGTATTGGTTAATGTTAAGGATCTTTAGCTTGTAAGAATGCATTAAAAAGGAGTATTTACATTTTGACCCGTAACCTTTGAAAAATTGTGATTTGACCCTTTTGGGGCTTAAATGTAAATATTGATAATTTGATGAGATGAATGTGATTGATATCTTGTGATGGCTATCTTCATATATTGAGATTTATATGGCTTATGGATATATGCAATGAAATATGATGCATGTTTATGTGATTTGAATTATGGCATGTTATGGTTATGTTTGATTCATTGAGATGCTAATTTCATGAAGTTTTATGAGCATGAAATGTTGAAATGATGAGTTATTCATGTTTGCATCTCTACATAACATGCCAACATTAAAGGTGACATAAGACACATGGAAATGATCCTCTAGACTCCCCGAATTAAAGGTTATGAGAGGTGATCCAAATAGGAAATGATCCTTTAGACTCCCCGAATTAAAGGTTATGAAAGGTGATCCTAATACCCCCTATCTCGTACCTTAAGAGTAGGGAATTTAACTTATCAAAAAGGATAAGATTATGCTAGTGACGACTAGTGAGGTATGAGCTCATAATCTAGAACTCTCGAGAAAAGAGAGAATATAGGGCGGCCCCCAAGGAAAAGAGAATAAGAAGTTTAAGTCACCTGTAAGAATGATGATCATGAATCTATGTTCTTTATATCATATGCATTGTTTTATGAATTCTATGATATTTTGTATATGATATTGACATGTATTCATGACTAGTATGTTGCATTCATAACATTAAGATTCATGCTAAAAGATACGGGTCTTGGCTAATGGTATTTAGAACTTAATAAATGAACCTTATATATATGTCCACCATTTTCATAATGAAACTCGAGGTTCCTGGGGACGATGATGATGACACTTATGTTAGAGTCGGGAAGCCCTACTGAGATTCTTGTATAAGTTCCTCATCCCTCTTCTTTTCTGTGTCGTCTCCAAACAAGGATGATGGAGTAGTTCGTGATTTTCTTTGAGACGTGGACGAAGAAGCTACGTTATAGACAAGAGGTTTAACGGAGATAATTTCCTTTTGGATATTTGCCTTTAGAGTGATAGTATCTCACTTATCCGTTTATATTCTATTGATGGATATATATTGATATCCTTATGTTCATAGAATATCACTATTATGATACAGTTATTGATGTGTTATTATTATTTGAGTTATGTTATGTCATGATTGTAATATGTACTTACCTGTTATTTATTTCTAATATCTCTCTTACGCAGGCAAAATGAATGACATTAGATACTTAGTATGTGCAGCTCACGTTTTGGTATTTAAGTTCAAAAGAAAAAATTTTACCTATATTTTCACTAAAGTATTTTCAAGGAGTTTTAAGTTGAAAAATGGAACAAAAAAGTAATAACTAATAATTAACTTAAATACATCCTAGGCGTGTTGAGTTAAATATTAGGCTTTTACAATATGAGTATGCATATGCTAAATGTAGTGAACTTATCTCAAAGAGGCCTAGTTTTACTTACGGCCATAGAACTCAACTTGGTGCATTTTTCTCTTTTCATTGACATAGGAAAGACTTAGTTTATACCCAACGGGTATTTACTGTGGATAACTCTATAATGGATAATTTATACCACCTAACATTTATAACGGATCACACCACACAAGGGAAATAAACTGCTTATCAAACCTAAGCTTATTCCTAGACATGATTATTGGACTTCATTTTTTCCTCTTCTAAATCACACATAGATCTATTCCTAGCCGATACATCTATCGACTCAAATTATGTCTAAGGAAGTTCCTCTTTTTGCCTTCCCCTTTTTCTCCAGGAAAGTTTCTCTTTTTGCCTTCCCCTTATTCAACATAAGTCTTGTTTCTATTTTCTCCATATGTCAGAATATGCACGAGTGAAATTTATACATTCTCTTTTCTCATATAACTGCATTATATATTTTCTTTTCTCAAATGCATGCATAAGCTACATGTAGGCATTCATTCACAATGCAATTTAAATCGTGCCTCATAAACCACTCTTTACTTCCTCTAGCATGCATTTATATGTCGCAGGTCACATGGCCAAATATCTAACATTAAGTATTCATGTCATACTAGAACCAAAATGCCATTACATTATCAATTCAAGTCTTGGGTTCATTTCTAGCAATTGAGCATATTTGACACCATTGTAGCATGAATTTATTTGCACATCAAACAATCAATTCAGAGGCTATAAAAATTATCTAATACATTTCAATATCCACTAGGTTCCATAGAAATTTTGGACCAAAAAGATTTCTCTAACTATGTTAACAAAATTAGACAAATTTGGTTGTTAGAAACCACTTAGTCTCAGCTCAAAACTAGAAATGCATAATTTTTAACCCTAGCAAATGAACCCAAAAAATTCAAAATAAAAATCCTAATAAAACATCAAGATGTCTCTAATACCATGTACAAATTTCAAAGGAAAATTCAATAATTTTCTATGGTAACAAAATTACCAAAATTCACAACTTCTGTTTTAACACTTCAAGCAGCATATGTATGATTTCGGTTCTTGAATTTTTTAGAGCAGTATAACTCAAAAACAGAAGTCAAGAAAATTCATGGAATTATCCTAAGATGTTAGCTTCGACATATATTTTTTCTAGTTCATAAAAATACCCACAACAGCCTCAGAAAATTTGTGATCATCCTCTGCCTATAAGAGAACTGAATTTCCAGCAAGTATGATTAACACTTCTTTAGCAAAATTGAATTTTTCCACAATACCACTACACTCCACCAATACAATTACCTCTACTCCTATGTGTAATCATACATTAGAACTAAGAATATCAATTTTTCAATCATCACAATCAGCAAGAAAATAGAGTTTCATCAAGTAAAGGAAACTACACCTTACTTTAAATACTTTAGAGCTCTGTAGTCCAAAGGATGCTCTAATTGATTGCTCTTCACTTCAAGGACTCCCAAGAAAGCCCAAACCTCCCTTAGGTAGTGAGGAAATGAGATATCAAAGTAAGGATTGATGGAGGATTAAGATTTTAATCGATTACAATTGTAGGTGTTGATATGTAGAACAAGTTTTATGAAGAGAGTTTGCGATTTTATCAAGTCTAACAAGGATTTGGATCCAGTCTTCATAGTTTTTGAAGAAGCAAAAATGGAGGTGGCTGTGTGCTCTTGCTTGGTTGTGAATGAAGAATGAAAATGACAAAGTTTGGTGGCTTTAAATGATTATATGTTAGGTTTAATCCTTGTCTGATATAAAATCCAAACTTTTCCTACAAGAAAGCAAGATAAATGGCTAGGATTTAATCTTGTAATTCAATATTAAATCTTAGCCTTACACTTGGCATATAAAGGATAGGCATTATACTTTTATAAGATTAAACTATCTTTTGATGTTAGAAATCACACACCGAAATTTTATCGAACGGGTAAAACACCATACCCGAGTAAACAGATATTGCCCAAGAATTAATTGTAGGTATAAAATCCTCATTTCTAACTATTTCTAACCTTAACCATCTCTTTTCTTAGTCTTGGGCATTTCCTGGTCTTGGATCTAGGGTTTCGGCTGTCTCGTGTGACTCACAAGGTTACTATTCACCTTGGCTCGAAATTTTTTTTTTAACATGTTTGTTGTATAACGCCCTAATTCTTATTCAGAAAATAATTGAGGCTTTGTTAATGAGAATATCAAAATTCTAACAGATATAGAAATGATAAGAACAATGCAAAGAAAAAATGAATAGTATTTTACGGGCCCCGTAGGCCCACCAGGACAGCCAAAACCTCTGATTCGGGACCCAAAGGTGCTCGAAATTGGAAAAACATGGAAATAAGGTTAGAAATAGTTAGAAATGAAAATTTTATATTTAGAATTAAATGTTGAGTAATATTTGATTTCTCGGGTGCGGTATTTCACCTGTTCAATAAAATTTTGGTATGTGAGTTCTAACACTGAAAACTAATTTGATCTCTACAAAATAAATGAGCTTATCTCTTTAAATCAAGTGAATAAACAAGATTGAATCTTAGCCATCCAATTCAACTTTTTGGGTTAGGATTTATCTAAATATATTATATAATATCATGTCATTATTACAAGATATATATGGATTCAAAATCTTCTCCAAGAAGCAAGAAACCTTCGACCATCTTGAGGGGAGACAGCAGCAAGCCATCCTCCATATCCAAGAGCTTCATCTTGGTTTCAAATCCTATATACACTAACCTAGAGTCAGTGAAATCAAAACTTTCCTTCATCAAAGTTGTTCTATACCTCAAACTCTATAATTTTAATTGATCAAAATTCTAATTCTCCATCAATTTTCACTTTGGTTCCTCACTCCCTCACTGCCTAGGGGAGGTTTGGTGTATGATTATGAGTTCTCAAGGTGAAGAGAAGTCAAGTAGAGCATCCTTTGGAGCAAAGAGCTCAAAAGCTCTCAAAGTAGGGTTTTCTTTGGTCTTTTCTTTCTAATTTTATGCTGAACAATTCTTTTGCCTTAGGTCTGAAATTTTGATTGTCTTGGTTAATGATATATGGTTGTTGATGTATGAATTTTGGTGGAGGGTTTGGATAAGGTTAGAAACCTAATTTCATCAAAAGAAGTTTTAGTTGGGCTGCTGGATTTTCAATTTGGCTGCAGACAGGGAAATTTCATGATTTTTTAGACATATTTGTGGTCATGTTGTGGTCTAGAAAAATTATATGTTGAACCTAACATCCCAACTAAATACATAAATTTTCTTGAGCCTTGATTTTAAAGAATACTGCCTTAAAAAAATCAAAGACTAAAATGGTACTCATGCTGTCTAGGTTTTTGAAACAGAAGTAGTAAAATTGTTTAATTTTATTATTATCGTAAATGATAGATTTCTCCTTTAAAATTTTTATAGTGAGTTAATAACATCTTGACATATAACCATGAATTTTTTTTTGAATTGATTCTATCAATTGGTTAAGTTAAAAATTATGGCAATTCTACTATGAGTTGTGAATAAGTGGTCTCTGACCATCAAATTTGTACAATTTAATTGACATGGTTAAAGGATTCCGTTTATCATGAAAATTTTACAGGGTCTCATAGATACCTTGATGTGTCATGGGAAATTTTTGTGGCCCTTGAATTGGTCATTTGATAGACAAATTAAATGTTGTCATTGGAATGGTAAATCTACTAGGTTGCTGAAATGGTGAGAATGTCTTGGATTAACAATAAAATGACATTTAGTCCAAGTATATGTTATATGAATGCATGCTAGCTATTTTAAAGATATGTTTGTAAGTTGTGAATGAGATTCCAATTTAATTGAATGCCTACATGTAAAGTAAGCATGGAAAAATAAAAATGTAAAAGAGAATGTGTGGAGTTCAATTGTGTTTATTCTAACATTTGGGGAAAACAGAGACAAAGCTTATGTGGTTAAAGGAGGAAAGCAAAAAATAAGAAATTCCCTAGAGATTTTGATGGGTCGGTAGACGTATCGACATATAGGAATGAGCTCATGTCCTAGCAGTCTATAGTTCTTATGGAGTGGTCCACTACAAATACTACTTGATGAAGAGAATGTGACACTTAATTGAATCCATTGTTTTGAGAGAAAATATATGATTATCATTGTTAACTCTATAACATATTTTCTAGATATGATTTTGCATGATATTATTTATATGAATGGAACTATTAATTATGTTTGTTTAAGTTTGAAGGAGTACTCTACTGAGAATTATATAATATTCTCATTCCTATGTGTATATATGTTGTATTGTACTCAGACTCCACAGATGCCGTTGGTGATTTTCTTTCTCGATTCTCCCCAATGGCAATGGCACTACAACCCAAACCTGGATTCATTATACATTGTAGCATGTTCTTGGACTTGAGTTTTCTAGTAGTTTATTCAGCACTTCTGTTTTTGCACCTGAGTTTGACCTAGGCTTCCCTTATAATGGTGTGCCTTTACACATGGCACACCCCTGCGAGTATAGGACAACTCAGGGACTCTTGATGTGTATAGTGGTAGTTTAGTGATAGAACCCACTAGACTGCAGTTTGACCATATTAGATGTTGATGAGATTCATTTTCCGTTTGTATAAAACTTTGCTGGATCTCGACTTTGAGTAGGTCCAACTAGATAATAGAGGTGTTCTTTTGTGAACTAAGTCCCTGCCTAGTTTAGGAAATACTAGTTTGTTTTTAGTATGATATACCTATTGTAAACTTAACGATGGTGTCCATATATTTATATTTTTGGTTGTGCAACATATACATCTACATTATTTTATTTCTATTATTTTGATTAGTATATATTGTGAATGTAAGTAATACTTTTCTAATTACTGTGTTAACACTTGAGTAAAATATGGTAATTGGGAGGCTGTTACATATTGGGCCATCCTCATCATTGCTAAAGCTATACGATTTTTTGAAATTATGACTAATAAAGCTCAAATTAATTTTTAAATAATTTTTCTGGTGTTACACCTCCTATCACAACCTGAATAGCTGTTCACCACCAGCCTTTCCAAGTTGAACCAAGTAGTTATTCACCAGCCTCTCCAAACTGAACCTTGAGTAGTCTTGTAGTAGCTTCTCTAAGCTAACACCTGTGACCAATAAACAACCCCTACTGCCACAAACTTGAGTAGTTATTCACCAGCCTCTCTAAGTTGAACAGAGTAGTCTTTCACCAACCTCTCCAAACTGGACCATGATCAGTAAGAACACTTTACTGTCATATTGCAAGTAGAAAACATTAGCCTCTCCAAGTTATCTCACACTGATCATTACTAGATCAAGGATACAGAGGTTTTGTATTTGGATTGCCACTCAAACTAACCTACACTCAAGTTTCCTTAAAATATACATGATTAACATGGGATAACTTGAACAACTTCTTTATATCATTTCTTCCTAAGAATAACATATAACTATTCCAGAACTTACAAAGAAAACTTTTACAAGTAAGGAATCTGATTATGTTAGCTCCAGAACCCTCTCAATATGCACTTATTTGTTTTGAACGACAACAAATCTAATTTAAAGAAAATGCTTTGAAGAACGACTGATGTTTCTTTTGAGTTTCTTGTAAGAATATAACAAGTTTTTATTGTTTAGCAAGAGCAAGGCATACTCAAATGAGAATATATTTCACTATGCATTTGTAGAAAAGTTTATCTCTTAGTACGAGATTTGAAACAAATGAAAGTGAAATTATATCCTTTTCCAAGCAATTTATAACTAACGATTAAAAGAAGATTTCAATGCTACAAGAAACCAAGTCCTGAGACTTTAGAAAGTAGCATTGGACATCAGAAAGTAGGCTTACATGAAGATATCAAGAATTCTCCAAAGGCTAGATGTTATACTATCTTTAATCAACATAATCACAAATCAAACATCATCAAAATACTTGGATTGAAGATCAGAAAGTGAAGATTTCATCAAGGAACTGGTTGTGCACGTCAGAAAGCTCACTTCACTATGGAGCACAAAATGGTACAGGAAAAGGAAGGAAATTTGAATTTTGAATTTCAAATGTTCAAGTCAAACCCAATTTCAAACTGGTATATCATCTCTTCTGCTTGATTGATCAACCACCCGAGTTTCTAGAAAGAGGAGTTCAGAAACCATGATCAGAAAGTGAACAAATGATTTCTGATAAGCATCAGAAACCTTAACTGTATAACGACTTTTACAACTGATGTGATAGATTGTTAACCTACTCTTCTAGACTGAGTTTCCAAGACACAAATAGATGATCTACACGTGTCACTTGGAGAACTGATCAAGGGCAACAGTCACAAAGAAGAGCGCTATAAATAGAGATGTTGAGCTTAAAAGCTGATGAGAGATTTGATTTTTCAAGAAAGAAACTTTGCAAAAATCTTTTCCCACTTCTTAGAAAATTCAATATATCATGTAATTAGTTTTTATCTTTAAAGTATAAGAAAATCTTCCTTCTACGTTCTTAATTAAATTTATGCTCTTCCTAGGAAAGAAGTGTTTGAAAGAAGTCATTCAAGTTTTCCCAGGAACTTTTCATGTATATGTTAAGGAAACTTGAGTGTAGGTTAGTTTGAGTGTCAACCCAAACACTTAACCTTTGTATTCTCAATTCGGTAGTGATCGTTGTGAGATAGCCTAGAGAGACTACTATAAGACTACTTGCAACGCGATGGTAAGGTGTTCTTACTAATCACGGTTTAGCTTGAAGAGGCTAGTGAAAGATATTTGTAGCCTAGAGAGGCTAGGGAAAGACTACTTGTAGCTTGGAGAGGCTGGGGAATGACTACTTGTAGCTTGGAGAAGCTAGGGCAAGACTACTTTCAACGTGACAGTAGATGTTGCTACTAGTCACGGGTTAAGCTTGGAGAGACCAATGTCAGGACTACTTGTTTTAGGCTTGGAGATGCCAGTGTCAATACTAATCGGTTAAGCTTAGAGAGGCCAGTGTTAATACTACTTGGTTCAGCTTGGAAAAGTTGTGGAGAACTACACAATTTGTGGCAACAGGTGATTTCTGAAGATCACATATGAGAGCTTGGGAAGGCTAATATAAACACTATTCAATTGCTTTTTCTTAGGTTGAGAAATATGTTTTCAATGGAACCTCAATAGTTGTTGAGTATTAGATGTAGGCAGTTTGACCAAACAAGTATAAAATCTTTGTGTTTTTTCTTTTTCTTTCTCTGATCTCATTCATATTTATTTATTGAGTTTTAGTATTTACTCATATGCTGAAATATTGTTCTCGTCTTTTTGTTATTTTTTTTAATGATGAACATTTTTATTTAGTAGGCTTCAGAGAACAAATTTTTGAAACATTAACCATGTTTCCACTGCACTACAAGTTGTACACTTGATAGTATTTGTTTTCAAGTATTACAAAAAATGCAAAAAGAAGCAATGCATGATTCAACCCCCTTCCTTATGCATACTTTCACCTACAAGTAGTATCAGAGCAAGGCCTTTAGGGTTGAGCAATCCAACGATTGCAGAAGATAAAGATCTGAGGGACAAAATTACATACATCCTCTTCACAAGGTCAATCTACAATTGATCATACTTTGTTGATAACATTCTAGGATATGGCACAACTTGCTCAAATAAGAAAAGGATTCCAAAGAGACCCATGGATAAGAACATTATAAAGGAGAAAGTTGAGTTATTCCACCAAGTCAAACCTTTGTTCATATATGTTCTTAGCTGAAGCTGAATATATTACATATGTATTGCCTGTTACATGTCGAAGGCTGTATGATACAGACTGTGCATGATGTTTAAAGATCTTAAACCGTTTCAAGAAATCTTTGATCCTGAGGTTGTCATATCAAATGCAATGTAATGCTAAAGCAATGAAAATTGCCAAAACTTCTTTTGGAGAAGAAAGATCTGATGTTGATATCTGAGATTGAACATAGAGATGGGATCTCTGTCTAGAAAATGTCAAAAGTCTAAAATGACTAATACAAGGAGACATCAATCTCATAAATGACATATTGGAACAAATATTATCTTGAGTAAGCAATCAGCATATTGTAGTGGGCCTTGAAATCATGCATATGTTTTTCCAAGCCTCGAGCTTATCTGATATGTCCTTATATAAAGAAGAAGATTGAGCTAGACACCTAGAAAAAGAATGAGTCAGGAGATCTTGATGTGCTAAAACATGATGCCTTTCTGCGCTTCATGAACAAAGAACATCAACAAAAGATAAGCGAGGTAAAATGTCTTTACTTCTCATCTTTAATATGATATATTATCTGCTTCATGTGATGAGCTGCTAGAATTTTCTCAAGCTTATTCGTACATATACCTCAAACCAGTCAAAGAAATCACAAGGTTGCTATGAAAACTTGAGAAGATCAAGCCTGAAGCTGGAAAGCTGAAAGTTAGATATACTCCAAGGAGTTTTTCTTTTTCTCAAGTTCTATATAACTGAAGCCAACAAAAAGTTATATGAAAATGTCAGAAAAGTTATTTCTGAGTTTCTTGACAGGACTTCATGGCTTCTAAAAGGATCTGATCTGTAATATCTAACATATCCCAGAAACTCTATTTTTGAGAAAATAGTTAGACTCTAAAGTTTCTGAAAACTGGCCTGGGATATATAGAGGAAAAAGAAGATAAAAAAGCTATGCAACTTCATCTATCTTCAGTTTCTATTTTTCTTGCTGTATGAAGAGATACCTTTGTAACAAATAACTCTTGAAAAGGAATTCCATTAAAAAGGTTCAAAATCTTTTTTTTCTAAAACTAACCAATAGGACCCAAGTAAGTCTGGGTACCAAAATTAAAATTCCTTCCTACAGATATATTTGAAAATTCTTCTTGGCTTAAGTTTCAAGAAGCAAACTGATGATGATAATTCCATATTCCATGCTCTGAACCTAAGAATTGTCACAGATCTTGAAGGATAATTCATTCAAGACTCTTTCAAGTATGATGATGGAAAGCTTAAAGAAGATCTTGCTGACAATCTCGATGATCTAAGGAAAAGCCTTAAGAAAATATATCTCAAAGAAGTTCCAGAAAGCTAGTAGATGAAAGCCAAAGTTTTAGAAAATAGGCTCTAGAACTTCAACACTTCAGGAAGTATGCTCAGACCTTTTAAGATATCAGAAAGTAATCTTTTTGGACTATTATATGAGCAATATGAAGATGACATAAAATCTGAAGAGTCTAAATGTATAGAAAATTCATGGTAGCTTCTATTTTAAAGACAGCCCTCTATTGTCTAAGTTCATGGAGTGACTCTTAAGGGTATGAGAACCAAGTCATTTCTTGGTTATATATCAACTGTGCTTTAATCACCACCATTGTATCTAAACATATTGAAAAGGCTTTGAGTAATCGAAGTTGGGTGGAAGCTATGCTTAATATGCTGACCAATTTTGAGAGAAAAGCGAAGTCTATATAACATGTTGCAACATCATCATCAGTACAAACAAGATGTTCAGGGACAATCTGGACAATGCTATTATCATCAGGACAAGAAGTATGGATGCTCAAGGGATAAAAGAAAAAGTTTAGGTGATGTTATAACCATTTCACCTAGATGTTGCTGATAAGGAATCAGCTGAAAGACCATCTCTTGAGGTACTCCTTTCACCTATCCTTTAGGATAATACTAGTATTATTTGTCTTATCAATAATCCTTTCAGCACTCTATATCCGTGTTTTTCTTTGCGAAATCCTTTTATGTGTTATCTTGTTTAAAAACAGAGATATGATGTTATAGATATGATTATTGAAGACCTTGTGTCAAGAAGTATTCATGATATTTATTGCTAAAGATCTTTTAAATATTTTTCTATTTTTGTAAAAGCCTTCTTTTCTTATAAATTTTTTTCACATCTATATAAGCTCTTTGCATTAAACATCTCTAAGGATTCCTTTTTCATAACTTCCTTCTAAAGATCTAGCAAAGCTATCAGAAATCATCGGACAATATAACCACTTGAAGACATTGCATATCAGTTTGCAAGAACAGCAGAAGTTGAATTTATGTTGTTAGCTGGTCTATCAGAACATCAGAAAGACAATATACAATATCAAAAGCACAGTTTGCAAGATCGGAGAATCAGCAGGTATATCAGCTGTCAATTTACAAGACCATAGATCTCTATGAGGATCAATTTATTAGCTTGCAGGGTCAGAAAGAAGATGGTTTCATCGGAAAGAAGATAATTTGTTCTGAAAGAAGAATTTGAGAATTAGAAAATAATGGATATATGGGATTATATAATCCAGTGATGATAAATGAGCTTGTGATGAGTTTATAAAGCTTCTCCAGAGATTAGAAAGTAATTTGAGAGGTTCAGAAAGTAACTCTGTCAGAAAGTGATATCAAGTTAGAAAACTCCCTTTTTGAAACAAGGATGAAAAGACAGGATAATTTCCACTCCTTTAAGTTTCTCTCTTCTACGTCGTGTCACCGTCAGTCATGTCACATCTCTTTTAAACCCCTTGTTTCACATATCACCTTGCCTTTATCTTCTTAAACAAGTCACCTCTTTTACCTTCACCTTTAACCTCAAACACTTAACCGTTTCTTCTTCACATTTATTTCTCTGTAACCTCAACCATTTCTTTCTCCTTAACCATAGCTATTTCCCTTCAAACCCTCATCTCTACCTCATTAACTACTCTTCTTTACCTCTGAACCCTCTTATTTCCTTTTTCTTTAATCATCTTCAAGATTCTATTTTTCAACCTCTTCCTCTCAAACATACTCATATATCATTCCAATGGCAAAAGAAAAGAGTGTGACTCAATCTACCTTTGTAAAATCATCTGTTCATATGTACGATGATGGTGGCGTGCAAGATTACTATGAAAAATTCTCTCTTCTGGAAAAATGGCACCTGGAAAGTCTTTGAGAAAAGACCTACATGAAGAAATCACCATTCTTGATGAAGTCTTTACCTTCCAAAAGTAGGAGGATTTTCTGGAAATAAATGAACTAATCTTCTCGTGATTAGTCAATGCTTTCTATTCTCATATAGAGAGACCATCTCAATCCTATGTTAGAGGTATGATCAGAGATTACTCCATCAAAGATCACGGTCTTGAGACTTGCCAAAATCATCAAAGCAATCACCCTGTATAACCGCCATAATTTGGGTAAATTGCGGCAGTTGAATTATGGCAGTTTCAAACCGCCGCAATTAGTGAAATATTCTAAACATAAATTACTACGGTTTGAAATCGCCGCAATGTGTGGCAATGTTTTGAAAAAAATATTAATCATGGTGGTTTGAAACCGCCACAATTTGTAATGAAATATTTTTGAAAAAATTTTAAATGTATTTATTACAATTTTAAACCACCATAATTGCAACACCAATTTTAAAAAAAAAGTTCCAATAATTATGCAAAATAAAAGAAAAAACAAATAAATGGGAAATTTTAAGTACTAAAATGACTATTAGCTTTAATTACTTTAAGATGAGGAGTTTTCACTATTCTAATCCATAGAAGGAATAGAAAAAAACATTAACAACCTAGTAAAATATAGCATATAAAACTCTAGTATAACAAAGACAGATTAGTGATGATCCAAAAAATAAACAAATACACATTCATAAATTAAAAAATAGAGTAACTGGTTTGAGTGAAGTATGTTACTTGCTATCAATAGTTCATGGACAGCTTTAGTGTATCTTCAAAGAGGGGTGGAAGGCTTCTGAACTCTTCAATTTAACCTATAAGTAAAAACCCATTACTTGCCTATCTAGCAAAAGAAAAATCATAACTCAAAATTATAGTCCAAGCAAAAAGCTTAAAGATAAATTACAAGGTAATAATAAAGTAAAAAAATTAAAGAGTTCCCTCCACATCCAACCCTACTGTTGTACAAATATAAATTTTGGCACAAAACTAAGAACCATCTTCAAAGGGTTCACATATCTCAAGGTCAGCAAAGATTAAAATAATTAGAAACTATAGCCTTGGAAATAACCTTAGAACCTACTTAAAAACATTTCAGAACTTAGCTACACCTTTAAGCTTCCATTTGAGATCCAACCTACCATTTTGTGAAGGCCACTCTAGGAGTCTCGAACTCTTATAAAGTAGAACTGCAGAAAAGTTTAAGGAAAAGCTTTTAAAACAAAGACAAAATAACAACACAAATAAGGTTACAATTGAAGACATGTAACTATCAGACCAAAGCATAAAATTATTTGGAATACGAGCTTATAGGCAAAGTAACTTACAAGAAAAATTCCAACTATAAAAGACACAAGCAAATACCAATCCCCTCCAACTTTTCCAAAGCAATAGTCGCTTTCCGTATGCAAATGTAACAAACAGATCAGTCAACATAAGCATACAATTTTTTCATCTTCCTAACACTAAAAAACATTGCATGTGACTAAATGGCTTTTTGAAAAAGATACAGTGAAAAAATGTTTTTGAATAGTGCATCTTGAAAAATTAGACATTTACGAGGTGTGGCCAAGGAATGGGATGAAGACCCAAACAAAATAATAACATTCAAAGTAGTCAATAAACAAAAACAAGCATCTCAAAAACCTAAATATTAAAACAATCATTCGCTAGATTACCGTCAAAATCATGTCATACTTGTATTCAAAGACTAAATAACAAGTTCAATTTAAACTAGAAACAGGGCGTCACAACATTGCAAGCCAAATAACTTCAATCTCAAAAGTTTTAACACAACATAATCCAAAACTAAAACAGATAAAAGATAAAGACTCCGAACTGAGAATATCTTTAACCATAAGATCTCTGGAACCTAGCATGAGCACCACGACCACCGAACTTCTTGGGCTTGCACCGCCTTGGATCGGCGACGAGGAGAGTACATAAAATAAAAATGAACTCAAAACCAAATTAGATTAGGATAGCATATCAAAGAAATAGCAAGAAATGCTAAACCAATAACTCATACCTAATTTTGTATTTCTTTGCTTTGTTCCTTTAGCACTTATATCTAATTTTGTGTCTTTTTACTTTGTTCTTTTTCTTCAGCTTAGACATAAAATTGTAAGCTACTTTAATAACTATATAAAATTAGACAAATAGTATGATTTCATAATCAATTGATAATGGATTGAAATTACACAGCAATATATAAGATATTAGGAAAAAAAAAAGATACATTTTCAATGGAGAATAATTACACCTCCTTGAACTTCATGTTTAAGGAATCATCTCCAAATGATAATCTTTCAATCATATCAAGCTATATAACAAGCCTAATAATAACAAATCAATGAGCACAGGTTAACATCACAAAGAAAATGTCACGCACACAAGACCCAAGCCCATGATTATATGATGGGCCAACAGGTAAACCGCTTAAGATCAAACAGCCAATTAATTACATCCAAAAAAATAATAATAAATGATAGAAAGGAAGATTCAAAGTAAATAACAAGAACTAGTAATTCATAGCAAACTAGAAAAAACTACTCCAAGAAATTCTTCTACGTTTCTGTCATCAAATAAGACATTCTTATTTTTAGTTTTAAGAAAAGTTCTAATTCTATTTATCATTTAATATGTATTGCTTTAAGCATTAAAATCACTATTGAAGTCATGTATAACTCATTATGCCAGAAAAGATTATATACACACACACACACTATTATGAAAGCACATAAAAATCTCATTTCAAGTCTGCAAAAAGGAAAACCAAATGGGTTCACAGTGTAAACGATTTAGGACGTAATATTCCACACAAAATGGAGGCTTTAATGATGTTCACTTACTTGACTAAGTAGCCATACCCTATTGTTCAAAAATTAGGCAAACCACAAACCAAAAATCACAGCCAACAGCCCAGCAATGCCCTGTACCCATAAATCCCAGCCAAAATCAAAATATATCATTCTCAGCTAAATGCAAGCAAAACATCAGAAACCCAAATTCATTTACAGATATTCAATACATACAATTCCCAAATTCATCAACAGATACACAAATCACAATTCACAAACTCATCAATAGTCCATCTCAGTATACAAAAATCCAATTTCCAAATCAGAGTCAAACACAATTCTCAGTTTATCAAAAATAAAAAAAAGGGGACAAAAACAGGAGGAAAAAATTGGGGCCGCTACTACCACAGCTACCAATGACCTTTCTTTGTTCTAGCATCATCATCATCCTTTCATTGACCTCTGATCTCTCTCAACCGTAAGCCAAAAGCCGCCACCATCATTATTCATACCTGAAAATTTCCATTCCATGTCATAAAACAAGATTCAAAAATATTTCATCAAAAAAGAAACCAAAAAAAATAAATAGAAGCAAAAAGAAGATTGATGGGCGAGTGTCACTGCCACCGCTGCTGGCGTCCCGAAGCCATCACCACTTCCCTACCACTGTTCGGATATTCACCATCGCCACCGAATCTGAAATTTCCACACATCACCAACAATCGTGACTCCACTATCATCCGTGACTCTGCCATCATCAGCACCATTATCCTAACTCAGCCATCATCAGCCTCTGCTGAGCGTCGACGCACGACCTTCCTCCTTTGTGCCGGTCGACTTCCCCCTTCGGCCTCGGCTCCTTCTCGCTCCAAGATTTGCCCTCTACAGCGAAAAGTGCTGCGCCACCGCATCATTTTCCCTGTGCCTCCGTGAGCTCGCAGCGGAGGAGCTTGCGCAGTGGCTCCTTCTTCTCCTTTGTCTGAACTGCCTTCCTTTTTCGGTCTCTCTCTACTTCCCCTTTTCTCTTTCAATCTTTTTCTCTCTCTCTGAATGTTTCCCATATTGTGTTTGTGTACGTTTGTAAATAGCGTTGGGAGAGCCATTTTTAGATTGTGGTGGTTTTAAAGAACCGCCCCAATTCATTGCCATTTATTTCACAAAAATTATAGCAGTTAAAAAACTCACCGTAATTTACTACAATTGTGGTGGTTTTAAGGACCCGCCCTAATTTCCCTACCATAATTCCCATAAATTTTTGTAGTGAAAGATAGAATTTTCTAGGAAGTAGAAAGAGATTTTTGTAGAGTTTCGTCTCTTGAATCTTTAAATCTCTTAACGTTCTTCAAGCTTAGCATCTCCTTGTGTAATGGTCTTTCTTTGTGACCGTTCCCGTAGATCAGTTCTTCAAGTAATGATCATTAGTTGTGTCTTGAAAGAAATAGCTAGAAGAGAGGTTGACAGAACTGTCACATCGGTTGTAAAAGCCATTGTAAATATAGCTTTCTGATATTCTATCAGAAATCGCTTTTCTACTTTTTGAGCAAGCTTTCTAAACTCTTCCTTCATGAAGCTAGGATCGTTGATCAAAGAGGTAGAAGAGATGACATACCAGTTTGAAATCGGGTTTGACTCGATAATTTGAAATTTAAATTTCAAATTTCCTTCCCTTTCCTGTAACATTCTTTGCTTCACTCACAGGTGAGCTTTCTGATGCACACAATCAGTCCCTTAAAGAGCTTTTCACTTTCTGATCGTCAATGAAATCTTCTTTGCAGATTGTTTCTTTGCGATTATGATGATTGAAGATTGAGTGACATGTTGCATATGGACATATTCTGATATCTTCATCTTGAACGTACTTTCTAATGTCCTGTGCTACTTTCTGAAGTCTTTGAGCTTGGTTTCTTGTAGCCTTGCAACCTTCTTCTAATCATTAACTATTAATAGCTTCGATAAGAATATAATTTCACTTCTATTTTATAACAATTTTTGTAACATGTTTACACATGCATAGTGAAATATATACACTCATTTGAGTAAGCCTTACTCTTGCTAAATGATAGATACCTATTATGATCTTACAAGAAACTCAAGAAAGACATCAGTTATTCTTCAAAGTATTTTCTTTAAATTGGTTTTGTTGTCATTCAAAACACATAAGCGCAAAGGTTTTAGAGTTAACAATCCTCCCCTTTTTGATGATGACAAATCAATTTGAAGAAAATCTTTTGAAGAGATAATTGAAAAAAAATATTGCAGAAATGTAAACAAGATAAGCATATTCTTTCAAAATATCAAAAAGAGGAAATTTTAGGAAGTTCTTTTTCTTAAGGCATGATATAAATCATATACAAACACTTTTAGCCTTAAGTGACATTTAATCAAAGCTGCTGTTATTTTGTTTTAAGTATAAGACAAACTTAACGTACTTTCTGATCGTTGTGAGAGTAGATGTTAAAGAGAAAGATGTTTAAGCTATAGATAAACAATCAACTTGATCATTTGTCAAAAGAAAGAACTTTCTAAAGATCCTCATGCATGAAAACTTGACAAATAAAACTTGTGATATTTTATCTTTACTAGATCCGTTTTTAGCAAGACTTAACCCAAATAAAACTTTGAAAAGAATGCTCAAAGGTATGAAAAATGAAACAAAGCATTTGTAATTTTTGAAAAGCAAACTGATGCTTATGTAGTTTCTGATGCTCGAAGAAACTGTAATGCCCCAATTTTTCCTCCAATGCAAAATGACCAAAATGCACCTGAGGTCATTTTGGCCAAGGAATCGAGGAAAGCCAGTCTAGGCAAACCTCAAGTGGATGTTTTAATGTTTGAAGGGGATTAATTGTGTTATGCATAATGTTAGAGATGAAAAATCTCAATTTTTTATTTTTCCGCACAGAATTACCAAAATACCTGCACGACAAATTAACACAGAATTAATTGCCGATTGGACCCAGACTTTACTTGGAAGTTTGGGATGCTATTTTTAAAGGATTCTTAATGTTTGTTTAGGCCCGGATGGTCCCGGGAAGTTTTTGTGCAAAATTATCATTTTGCCCCTAACTAGTGCATTATGGGCCTAATGGTGTAATTAAAGAAACTTAAGCAATATTAGGCTCTAATTAGAAATTAATTAATTCTAATAATTAATCTAGAGTTAAAATAATTAATTAAGGATAATTAGGGCCTAAGATTGCTTTAAGAAACTCAAAATCCCTTTCTTAATTCAAAACTTTATGTCATATCTCATGAAATAATGTTTTTTCTTTCCAATTTCTTAAATCATGGAAACCATGATGTGATGAGATTCCTTGCTAATAAAGGTGGTTTTACTCTAATTGAGCAAGACAACTTCCTAATCTTGTCTTGCATGGCCTTAATTGTTTGTTGCTAGCCCAAACACTCTATTAACAATTCCTAACCATGTGCCAAATCAAGTTTATCTCTAAACTCAACTCCTAATACAAAAGAAAGAATGTAACATCCTAATTTTTAACCCAATACTCTAGAACTTAATTAGGTTAATCATTAGTCTGTTACTTCATAGTTCTCATTTTAACTTTGAAATACTTAGCGGAAAATACGGGTAAAATTTTTTTTGAAAAACAAAGTGAGAGCCGCGTGATGCGATATAACATGTAATCGAACAAAACATACATCTCATAACGTCATAGCATAAGGCACACCATGAATAACACTGAATATCATCTCATATATATATAACTTGCCCACTTATAAGTGTGGGACTTAATTTAGTACAAGGGAATACATGAAAGAAAATACAACATAAGCATAAACATAAACTACTCCCCTACCCGAGTGCACCTAATGGGATAACCTCTAAACAAAAGAAGGTTTATCTCCATCTAAATAGTGTGTGCTCTATCTCGGCCATCCAAAGCCTCCTACTGGCGACTATCCCTCGAGCGTGGCATGTAACCAGGAAACTGAGCAAGCTCCTCCGGCGTGAACAGGTGGGACGGGGCTCGGAAGTGACCTCCACGGCGTGGCCTTATCTCCGGTCATCGTGCAAGCCTCGGCTGAGTCACGGAGGGCTCGCTACCTTCCCCAAGATCCATGGGTATGGTGGGGGAAGATCCCTCGGAGGGTACCTGGGTCGCCGAATCCTCGGAAGGATCCGTCTTTGAAAAAGACGACGGGCAACGAGGCACATACTGGGGGTAGTCTCGAGCGGCGGACGTGGACGATGGAGTACGGTGAAGCCTCTCCTCTCGTGGACGTGTGTGCTCGAACACCAGGTCATCATCAAAAGGTGAGACGGGGGAGAAATGATGGGAATGTACAGGGGGAGTGAAGGGTCGACCCATGATCATGAATACTCTAACCGTGCATCGACCCACAAAATGGAACGACCCGTGGTCGGGGTCATGGTGCACCTCCCATGTCGGCGTGTCCACGAACACTACGAACGTCGCCATCTGAAGACGTGACGGAAAGAAAGAGATAGAGGGAGTGAGAGTCTTGCTAAAGAATCTCAGTAGGGCCTCCTACTACCTAGGCGTCATCATCTACATCCTCAGGAACCTTGGGTTTAATTATACAAAATGACTGAACATGCATTAAGTTCTTTTTAAACTTTAAAATATACTTTAGCCAAGGTCCATTCATTTTAGGATGATCTTAATGTCATGAATGCAACATAATAGAATATGTATGCATGGCACTACCTAATGCACATACATAAAACATAACATCAAGCATCATCATACTTGGTGGCTCAAAGTGGCAATAGTAACATTCATATGGGACAAACTTAGTGACATAATCATAATCATGAAACATCTCTTCCTCATAGGCCACCCTAAAAGATAATCGAACTGGGGGTGCTCGGCCGAACCGGTGTCACCCAGAACATGTCACATCTCTAGGTTATGAGCTCATACCTTAACTAGTCATCACTAGTTCTTACTTACCACTTAACGATAAGCGTATCATAAATCATAAATCCCGACTATCTGAGTACGGGTTAGGGGGCAAACCTCTTAGGGGTGCTAGGCTGAACCGGTGTCACCTAAGAGTATGAAATGGTACCGATGTCACATGAGTTCTATGGAGGTGCTTGGCCGAATCGGTGTCATCCTAGAACCCATCTTAGTACCTTAATTTTCAAAATCTCTTTAAGTCCCCAAATTTGTCGGAAATTCGGCGGCATGATGGCATCACGCCGGATTTCTTCCAAATTTGCTTTATGCCACACAAACATATATCCTCGTGAATTTCTCATATGAATAACATTAACATCCTTCACATAACACATACATCATCATGGAACATTCAACCGTTCATCCTTACGGTAGTTTATGCTTTGACCCCTATGGGTCTTAATCATGAGATATGGTTCTCTAACATCCGTCGCTCATATTTTATGCACCTAAGGGCTCATAATTAAATATCATTCATAATCCTCATGTTCACACTTAAATCTGAAAAGCATAGGGCAGAATTCCTAACTTGTGATTACGGGGTTCTAGAACTTACGTTTTAGACCCTTTCTCGGTTCCGTCTTCGCCTAAGGTGCTATGAATTAAATATAAATCAATTATGAGACATTCCTATGCTTAAGGACTAATTGTTAATCATGTTTATCATGTTGTAAGGGTGCTGGACAGAATCCAGAAAAATAAATGTTCTAAGAGTTCTAAACTTGCACTTTTACGGTTTTCTAGTTACTAGTTTCCCTATAGGTGCTAGAATTCGATTCTAATCCAAATGTTACCAAGTTTTTCATGTCTAAACAATCCTAATCTGATTATGCTCCCATTAAAACAGTTTGGATAGGTTCCATAAACAAATGGGTCAAAATTATGTTAAATTCTAGCTTTACGGTATTTCTAGTTGACTAGTTTCTTACCTATTATGCATAGAATCATTTTATCATATGATATTTTCACACATTCTAACACATCAAAACATCATCATACAGCATCACACTCATCATATCAGAATCGAAAACATTTAGCTTCAGTAAAGGATTTAAATTGACAATTCTAGGTACATAAGTTAACTAGTTTCTCTTGGAATCAATTTAGAATTTCTAAAACTCTTTGCAAACCATTTTAATTCATCAAGAGGCTAAGAGAAGCCTTAGGTCAATGACCAAAATATATTTCATCTTCTAAAAGGGAATAAAGTCATATCTCATGACAACATAACCTTGAAAAGGTTTGTAAAGCTTTAAGGAAAACTTAGAACATAGACTATTGGTCCTTGTAGCTAGATGAAAACTTATTGCAAGTCCATCATCACTACTTGGCCGAAAACATGCATTCAAAGAATGGTTTCACATTAAACTTTAACTTGGAATGAAATGGGCAAGTCATTGAGCTCTAGGTTCTTAAGTTATGACATAAAATAAACGTGTTCATGCTTTCCATTTTTAATCTTTGCTTACAAAATAAAGTGATGACGTAAGATAAATATGCAAGGCATAAACTTAAACGTGCAAGCTTGAAAGTAAATATGCGAGGCATAAACTTTAAACATGCAAGCTTGAAAGTAAAGATGCAAGGTTCAATTCTTTATTTTAGTGCTCTTGGCCCAACAACAATCAACTTTAAGGCCGAAATAGATAGGCATTCGAGAGATTAATTAGGTGATAATGCAAGTTCAATTCTTTATTTTAGTGCTCTAGGCCCAACAACAATCGACTTTAAGGCCGAAATAGAAAGGCTTTGAGAATTAAATTAAGTGATGATGCAAGTTCCATTTTAATCTTTATGTTCTTAGGTGATAGCTTGAAAGTAAAGGTGCATAACAACAATGTAAATATGAGTGCAAGCATAAGATAAATTATGCAAGTTCATTTTATCTTTCTAGAGCTCTTAACAAGACTTTAAAGGAACTTAAACCTCAACCCAAACTCATCAAACCAAGACAAAGTAAAGTCTAGATTTCTTAGGACTCAACATAACATTTTTAGAAAATCAAAA
Organism: Dalbergia cochinchinensis; assembly: GCA_031216125.1. NCBI lineage: Eukaryota > Viridiplantae > Streptophyta > Magnoliopsida > Fabales > Fabaceae > Dalbergia > Dalbergia cochinchinensis. The sequence goes on from CM062377.1 coordinate 49,797,977, forward strand.
CATTTTGCATGTAAAAGGAAAGCAAATGGCCGAAATTTCAAGGAACACAAAAAGAACATTTTGAAACTCTAGAGTCCATGATCTTGATGATATATTAACACCAACACCATGGGATCTCATCATTGAGTCCTTAGAACCATTTTAAAATATCATCAAAGTTAAAGAATCCAAAAGTTGGAGAAAGGAAGAACTAGAAGTATTTTACTCAAGAACAAAGATCAAGCTCTAGAGTTTGTTTCAAGTGATGAACATCATCATGAAACTCTCATCATCAAGCTCTCATTCCTTTGTTCTCCAAGGCTTATGGCCGAAAATGAAAAGGAAAAAGGAGTAGAAGAGAAGTTCTAAAAAGAAACAAGAGAAACTATGAACATCAAGCTTGAAACAAGAACTTTAAAGAAAAGAATACATGAAAGGAAATCCCTACTTGGTGTCATGAACTTGAAGATGGAAGAAGAAGATGAAGAAGATGAAGAACTTTGAAGAACTTGAAGAACACTTAGAACTTTGAGAGAAAAGAAAAGCTTGAGTGCTCCTAAACTTAGCAAATGATCTAAAAGTGGTGCAAGCTTCCCAAGGCCATCTATTTATAGAAGAATGAAGCAAATGGAGTGTGTGTGTGGCTGAAGGGGTTTCGGCCATGAGGGTGCAGAAATGGAGGCATCCATGAGTTCCATGAGGTGAGATGTTGTGGTCTTGAAGCATGGTGAGGTATGGTTCAAAGCATGGTGAGGTATGGTTCAAGGTATGGCTCAAGCATGGCTTCAAGGAGTGAGAAAACAATTTAATCATGTGGCCAAAGAGAGCATGGCTGTTCGGCCATGTTACAGCCAAGGGGAGGTTTGTTTTGCAATTTAATTATGATTTAGAGTTGTGTTTAGGTGTATCTTTGATTATGCTTAAGATTAGGAAGTTGTAGGAAAGTGTTTAGGTAAGGAAAATGGATAATTAGGGTGGACTAGACATAATTAAGGAGTGGTCTTGCACCATTAGCGAGTTAGATCCTCAATTTAGAGTCTAAACAACTCTAGACACACTTCCTTGATTTAAGGAATTGGAGAGAGAAAACACTATTCAAGATTCCAAGACTAGGAATCTTGAGTTCTAAAAAGGGATTTAAGTTTAATCTAAGCAATTTTAGGTTCTAATTAACTTTAATAAATTATTTTGACTCTAGATTAATTAGGGAAATTAATTAATCTTCGTTTAGAGCCTAATATTGCTTAGATTTGCTTAACTACGTCATTAAGCTCAAAAATACTATTCTAGGGGCAAAATCATAATTTTGCACTAAAACTGCCCGGGACCACCGGGACTTGAACAGAGACCTCTAGGCACATGAAAACGTGTTTTTAAACCTCTGGGAAAAGTTTCGGGCTCAAACGGCACTTCTACCCGCGTAAAAACGCTATAGGGGTATTTTGGTCATTTTGACCCTAAATCATGAAAATGAGATTTTCGCTTCCGGAAGCATTCAAAGGCCATTCAATCCCCTTCAAATATTGAGTTGACCCTTCGAGGACGACCAAGTTGGTTACCCTCGAGTTTAGGTCAGGAAATGGCCTCAGGGGCATTTTGTTCATTTCCCTCAGACAGAAAAATCAGGGTGTTACAAAGAAAATATCTCCTTTCACCCATACCTCCCTCATGGCCACCCATACCTCACCCATCACACCCTTAAAGATGTCTTTTTATTCAATTGCACACTCAAAGAAGCTCACACTTTACCATTTGCTTTTTCGGTCTTGAAATTTTGTCCAAAAATCTAGTCTAGGAATTCTCTCTTCTCTTTCATCACAAGTTTCTTTCTCTTCCTTCTTTTCCACCATAAGAACCACCCTCCACCACCACCTCTCAACCTTAAACCATCATAAACCACCCTCAAGAAACACAACCTTTCCATCTTTAAACACAATAACTCAAGAGAAACCTTCCTTCCTCTTCTTCCCCTCTTGGCTAAAATTGTTGGTGCTCCAAGAGGAGATATATTCTTCTCATTCCTTTGAAAAGAACGAGGATCCCTCTTGCACAAAAAAGAAAACACACTTGGTAGGGATTTTATGTTAAGTTATTCTTCTTTTCTTTGTTCTTTGTTCTTTTATTTTGAACTTCTTCTTCTTCTTCTCTCTTTGTTCTTGTTTTGTTGTTGTTAAATGGTTGAAAACCATGGCTTGATGATGAGGATCTTTGATGTTATTTGTGAAACCACCATTTGTTTGACCTCTAAAGCTCAAGGTTTGATTTTTGGTTCAAAAAGATTGTTGTTTTTGAGATGTTTTTGCTGAGCTTGATGATGAGTCCAAGGAAATAAGGTTCTTGGAACCATGGTGTTAAGAGACTCTAAAGCTCATGTCCATTTTGTATGATTGATCGGTGTTTTAGAGTTGTTACTCTAAATAGGAGTCTTGAGCTTGGGACTTAAACAATAACAAATAGAAATGCATTCATATTTATCTTTCAAGCCTTTGCATTTCATATTTATATTTCTTGTCTAGCATATTTATGTTTCAAGCCATCACTTAAACCCTAAAGATTAAAAAAGAGCTTGCATTCTCATGTTTATATTCAAGCTTTGCATAGCATATTTTTATTTCTTTTGCCATCACTTTATAATGTCAAAGATTAAAATGAGGCTTGCATTAACATGTTTATGTTTATGTCATCACCTAAAAATCTAAAGCTCAAGGCTTACCTCTTTCAACTTACATAGAAATTTCGGTTTCATGCACATTTGTCTTTACAAATATGTTTTGGTTTCAAAGGAATAAAGTTTTAAAGTTTAATGTATCACTACATTGAGTTTTAAAAGACTTGTGTCTTATGATTTCCTTTGAAAGAATTGGAGATCTTGAAATAGCCTTGTTGATGATGAATCTTGATTTTTACAAGGTATAAAGGAACTTTGAAAGATTAAAGAAATCCAAAGAGTAGAAATGTGTGTGTTTGATTTTAAAATGTTAGAATGATGTTTAAAAATATTTTAGAATGAAAGAATGATTTGAGGAATGTAAAAACTTGAATTTTTCATCTTTTGGGGATATTGGTAATCGATTACCAGAAGGCCTTGAAGTCCCTGGATATGAGTTTTGAATTGTGTAATCGATTACAGCCTCATGTAATCGATTATAAGATGTTCTGGAAAACATAGAATATGTTTTCTGGACTCTAGTAATTGATTACTATTCCATGTTATCGATTACTCAGATGTTCTTGAGGCCCAGAATGCATTTTTAACCATGGTAATTGATTACAAGGCTCATGTAATCGATTACTAGAGCCTCAAACATTCCTATTTTGAAAATTCAAACTATGTAATCGATTGCAAACATTCCTATTTTGAAAATTCGAACTATGTAATCGATTGCAAGGCTCATGTAATCAATTACCAGAATCTAAAATGTGTGACTGAGTGTTTCTTCGCTTGTGTAACATGAATCAATGATCTTGGGTGCTTATTCTTGGATTATGAACACGATGATTTATAGTTTGATGAATATATATGTATATATATATATATATATATATATATATATATATATATATGTATGTATATATATCCTGTATACATATCATATACACTAACTGAGCCCGGTCCTTGATTTTTGGAATACTGGATAGGAGCATGTTTATTGTTATATTGAATTATAGTTTGTTCAAGGATATATGCAATGAGTGTTGAGCATGCTTATGTGAAGGATTACATGAATAGTTATAGTTATACTCATTTGATTGAATGCATGATATATAAAGGATTATGAGCATATTTATTTTATGAGATGATTAGTTCATGACATGCTTGAGGATATATGTGATGAATGTGTTGCATACTTAGCTATCAATTACATAATTTATTGTGGGATATTAGGATTACACATGGAATATTTGAGATGCATATGATGAGTAATATGAAAGCATGTGATATTATATGTTATGTTTGTGCTTTTGCATCTCAATATAACATGCTAAGTTTATGTTAACATAAAACACATTGAAATGATCCTCTAGACTCCCCGAACTAAAGGTTATGAAAGGTGATCTAAGTTGCATATTCATAATAAGAAAGGCAAGGAAGTGATGTGTTTCTCCCCCTTTATTACCCCATGTTAAATCTAGTGATGACTAGTTAGGTTGAGCTCAACCTAGGTGATTGGTATGTTGGTTGGTTCTAGTGTTAACTTTAAAATTTGCCGGGGAAGGCGTATAGGTTGGATTTGGTGTTAACGTAAGAGGATAGAATTGATAAGAAAGGAACTTGAGAATTCATTCATGAGAAAGTAAATTACCATGGGTTCTCCTGCCTTCCCATGCATGTTAAGTGATGTTTAACTTATTACATTTGCGCTATTATGCATCCATTTACTTGCCGCCGTTTTAGTTCTCTAGCTTATCTCATGCTTATATGCTTAGCCTTATTTTGTGTTTTGGACTTATACGTTATTGATTTATGTTGCAAGTAGGGCTATGTTATTTGCATGTGTTACTAATGCACTGAGGCATTGACATGCATACATGAGATACTTGTTGTATTCATGCATTAAGTATGGTATTTGGAACTTAATAAATGAATCTTATTTATGCCCACTACTTTCATAATTAAACCCGAGGTTCCTAAGGATGATGATGATGGCACGTGTGTGGAGATAGAAACCCTACTAAGATTCTTGTATAAGTTTCTCACCCCCTCTATCTTTTTTTCCATCTTCATCTTCAGACAAGTTGATGACAATGCTGGTGGACTTCCTCAAGATACCGGCATAGGAGTTGCAATATAGACTAAATCAAAGTGGGGCAGCGAAAGCGAGAATATAGTCTTTCATTTTCATAACGTTAAGAGTTGGCTTGCCTTCATACAAGTTCGTAACTTAGTCACAAAGGGTTTAGTTACATCATAGTTATGTTTAGTTTTTTGTATTGTTGTATGCTCAACCTCCATAAGTGGGCTTAGTATTATTGTTATAGTATGTTTGTGGAATATTCCTATATTATCACTATTATTATTAATTGACTTGATATTTGAAGTTAATGTTATGATATGGTGCTATTTTCAGTTTATGCTAGACTATGTCGTGATCTGTATGTATGCTATGTGATGAATAATTATACATTATAACTTATATGCGAACGGTTCATAGTTTGGTCTTTAAAAAAATAAAAATGGACCGTACTTTCCACAGACGTATTTTCAAAGCTCAAAATTAAGTAAAATTCTGAGATGAAAGAGTAACAACTAACGATTAATTATTATATGTCCTAGGCATATTGTGTTGAAAGTTAGGGTGTTACAGAAACCATAAGAAAGATAAGATCAACATATTGTTGCTCGAGGTTTCTAAAGCTCATATAGGGATTAATCCCTAAATCATCAAGAAGGAGCTTTTGAACTGAGCTATGAAATTTTCCCATAAGAAATAGATTATGAAAATAATGATTTCAAAAACAGAAGATGTATCATCCTTTTTAAAGCAGGTTTTGTGAAAGCAAGGGTATATTACTCTATGAGAGATTTCTGAAGCTTTGCTCACTCATCTTGATCTTTTTAACACATGTAAGCGTAGGTTTCTAAAGACAAGTCAAAAACTATATTCATCCACTTTGATCCAGTTAAGCACAAAACTTTAGAAAACCATCTCTTAAGAGAGTAAGGCTATCATGTGTATCAATACTTAGCTTATAAAATAGTATCAGAGCAACAACCACTTTGTGCTCCTAAAGATACTTGGCCAAGACTAATCACAAAAAAAAAAATGTAAGCTAATATCCAGCATATATGAATCAAACATATGATAGAGATATATGTGATTAGCTCACTCTGACAGAGTATGGATATGAATCAAAGCTTAAGATAAAAACAAAACATGAAGCATGATAAAACATGTATCAAAACATATGAGTTAAGAAAAATATAAACAAGGCACAATGAACTAAAAGAGATCATGATTAAAGAAACTTTTATAAACATAAAACATGTTCAAAGATATACAAAAAGAATTTCTAAAAGAATGCTAAACAAACAATTTTCTAAGCTCTCCCTCAGTATATACTCCCCTAAGTATCTCAGCATTGCTTTCATTTTAGCATGGCTCCCCTTGAATTCCCGAGGCATGGATTTCCTTCAATGTAAACTTCTCCCCCTTTTGGCATCATCAAAAAGGAGGTGTGCCAGGAAATGCTCGCTGCATCCATTAAAACATCTGAAATTGTAGATCCTCCATCTGTCTCAGCTGAGCACCATGTGCATAAGGTTGCTTAAAATCTATCCTGTCTAGAAGAAATATCTCTTAGATTTCGCAGGATGACTTCATAGCTTATTGAGGTTTCTACAAAGAAAGGCAGTGGCAGATTGATAGGTGCAAGAGCAGCTCTGGCGGATGGCTCTAGAGAGGGTGTAAGAGTATGAAGTGGAGCCGTCTCCCCTGATTGAGGTGATTCAGCCCTAAAGTCACCTTACATAGTAGGTGGAGGTAAGGAAGGTAGCTTAGGAGCTTTGGTAGGAATGGCAGTGGCAGAGACAGAAGTAGTAGGATCAGGGATAGGCTCGGCAACAACAACAACTATCATATAAGCCAAGGAAGGACCAAGAACATCTTGTTCAGGAGTAGAGAAGTTAGGAACAATCTGACCCAATGTAGTGGCATCAGCTTTCAAAACAATAGCTGCTAAAGCTTCAGAGTTTTTGTTCCTTTCTTCTTGAATAGGAAGGACATGAAGGGAAGAGGTAGGCAGTGATACAAAAAGGACAAAAGCAAAACAAGTTGTATAGATTTCCTCTTCTGGTTCTTCTATGATAGGTTCCATCTGAGGCTCTTCAAGTGTAGGTCTAGAACTTGTCATGGCATTCAGTCTAGCCTTTTCACTACTCAGGAGATTTTCCTCTTCTTTAGAAGATGATGTTGCAACTTGCTGTTCTTCAGCAACTTCTTCTTCCTCTTGATTATCATTCAGCACAGTTACGTGATATCCCTCCCCCTGAAACTTTTTAACTTTTTTCCATAAAATAATGATCGGTGATATACTTTTGTGCATCTTCTTGTATCTTAGCTCAATCTCTTTTCTGCTGATAACCTTTTCAAGTTTGGTTACAACACTCGATGCTTGAGTCTGCCTCCTCTCTTCTTTTTGTTCTTGTTTCATAGTGTAGGATTAAGGGAACATCCTCTTCATATGAATCACTATCAGGAAGAATGAGTTTTCTTTTCCCTTTAGCCTTTTCTTGGTTGGACTGAGACTTCTGAAAAGCCTCTCGAGCTTGTTCACTTCTTATTCTGGGACTTTGCCTTATGGGCTCCGTTATTTCAAGGATTAACCTCTTTCTTGAGGTTCTGGAAGAGGAAGGTATGAAAATGGTTCCTTCCATTTACTCATACCTTTCATTGTCAAGTGGAAAGTCCAACTTTTGAAGCACCTTAGTCAGAAGCATCCCACACGAAACACTGGCAGTCCTTCGAGTTTCCTTTGTTTCAATACTCATCATATAATCAAGAATGAGCATAAGTAGGTTTACTTTTCTCTTTGCCATTAGGTGATAAAGAAGCATGCAATCCATTCCAACCAGAGTATCTGTACTACCAATATGTGGAAGGATGAAAAACTAAACTACTGTGTATAATTTCCTTGCCCTGGCACTTAACATGGCTATGGTAATCTCACTAACCTGTAAATGATGGAGTTAGTAAGATACTTGGATGCATCCCCTTCGTTTACATTGAGAGATTTTGCCCAATCAAGTGAAGACTTGAAAATGATCCCCTTGCAAGGTGCTTTAATGATCTTTGTAAGACCTGAAGCAGTGATCTTGATAAAGCAATCTCTAATCATTCCCTTGACTTGAGATGGTGACGATCTCTCCAGATGAGAGTAAAATGCATTAACTAGCTGAGCAAAGATGAGTTCATTTATTTCCAGAAAACTTTCTCACTTCTGGAAAGTAAAGACATTATTGAGTATGGTGCCTTCTTCATGCAAGTCTTTTCACAAAGACTTGCCATGTGCCATCTTTCTGGACATGAAGATTCTCTCAAAATAATCTTGTATACTATAGTCTTCAAACATGTAAAAGGGTTTTTCTGCAGGGACAGATTCAATCACATTCTTATCTTTTGCCATTGAAGAGGTATAAGAGTACATCTGATAAAATAGGGTTGAAAGAAAAAACACTAGAAGGGTTAAAGAAAAAGAAAAGACAAGGTTCAAGGTGAAAGGTGAACGGTTACAGAAGTAGGGAAGAAGGTTAAAGAGAGATAAGTGTATGTATGAAAAAGTTAACAGACAGGTTTAAAGGTAGAAGAAAGAAAATTACTTGCTCAAGAGGATGATGGTTATGAACAAGAAGAAACATGGGGGTTCAAAGAGATATGACATGACTAAAGCCAAAGCGACGTGGGAGAAAGAAACTCTGACAAACGTGGATAGAAATTCTTGCCTTTTTTATCATTCTTTTAGAAAAATAGTCTTCTGACTCTTGATCTCACTTTTTGAAAAAATTACTTTCTGATGTTTTTACTTTCTGATCTCTTGAAAAACCTTTGAATTGCCCCTGATACTTCTTTTAGCTCTGAGTTTAATGCCTTCATATAACCATCATCCACTAGCCTTCTTTCTGACCCAACAATCTTCTCCTGAACACATAGTCTTCTTTTTTATCGATCCATCTTCAAATTGAGCAACCTGAATTCTTTTTGATCTTGCAAACTGATCTATCATACCTCACAAAGAACTGTGGCCTTGCAAACTAACTTTTGGAAAACATGTCGGTAGACCTGATCTTACATACCGATCTTTTGATATTTTTGCAGAATAATAAGCAGAATCTTTAGGAGGATATATACCACAATGAATTTTGATTATTTTACTTGATCTTCAGAGGAGAGTATAGAGAGACCACCCAGAGAATTTTATGCGAAGATACTTATGCATATGTAAAAACTTAAGAACTTTTCAAAACAACAAAACAACCAAGAGATCCTCAGTTATAGATATTGTGAATACATCTTGATACAAGATCTTCAGTAAACACATCTATTTACTAAGCATCTCTGTTTTATGAATAAACAAAGATTTTTCAGAAACAAACTTGGATAAGAAGTCCTGATTGGATTCTTGTAGCGATAAATAGCACAATAATGTTCCAGAAGATAGGAAAGCAACTTACCTCATGAGATGATCCTGCAGTTGTTTCCTTATCCGCAGCATCTAGGTTTAAAGATCATAGTATGCTTGTGCTTTTTCACTTAGTCCTTCTCTCTTGTATCCAAATAGTTTTTGACCTTTCCTCTTAGAATGGATGATGATATAATAAGTAGACTTTGCCTTTCTCTTGAGCTTGGTTAGCATAAACAGCTTAGCTTCCACCTAACTTTGATAACTCAAAACTTTCTCAATATATATAGATATCATAGTGGTGAAGAAAGCATAGTTGATAAAAATCCAAGGGATGACTTGGTCCTCATATCCCTGGAGATACTCTCAGAACTTTGATAATAAAAGATTACCTATAAAACAAAACTTTCATGAAGTTGTTGTCCATTCAAATCTTCTAACTTCTATGTCGTCTAAAAACAACTCAAGCTATATATCAGAAAGATTGCTTTTTGATTGTCTTGAATAGTTCAAGAAAATTTTCTAAAACATTGTGGTTCTAGAGCTTACTTTTTGAAGCTTTTGGCTTTCATCTACTAGCTTTTTAGAGATCCCTTGAGGAAAAAAATCTTAGAGCCTTTTTTTATGATAAACAAGATTATTAGCAAAGTCTTCTTTAAGCTTTTTCTTCATCATCATCATCATGAAAGATTCTTGAAAGGATTGTTCCATAGGAAATTGTTAGAAACCTTTTTAGAATCAAAGCATGATATCTAGAGGAATCATCATCAGAGTACTTCCTTTAATGTTTCAAACAGAGAGATATATCAGAAATACCTGCAGGAAGGAGTATGACTTTTTGGTACCCAGACTTTTCATGGGTCATTTTCAGTTAGATTCAGATAAAGAGACTTTTCCAACCTTTTTAGAGAGATTTCTTCTGATGATTCATTAGTTGAAAAGGTATCTCTTTAAACACTCTTGAAAAAACAAAACTAGAAGATATCAAATACATAAAGTTGCATAGATTTTTTTCTGTTGTTTCATCTGTATATCTCAATCTAGTTTGTCTAAAGCAAAAAATACTGATCGTTTATTACAAAAAAAATAGGTCAAATCTTAAGATGCCATGAAGTCCTCTCAAGAATTCAGAAGAAATTTTTGACATTTTCATATAGCTTCTTAGAGACTTCAGAAACATATAACTTGAGAAGAGTAAACTCTCTTGGAGTATTTCTATCTTTCAGCTTTCCAGCTTTAGATTAGATCTTCTCAAATGTTCATGGCAACTCTATGAGATTTTTGATAGATTGAGATATATAGATGAATAGGCATGAAAACATTATAGCAACTTATCTTAAAAAAAATATAATGTAGAGACATTTGCCTCACATATCTCTGCTAAAGTTCTTCAACCAAGAAGCATAGAATGGCAGCAAGTTTTTGCATAAAAAGACTCTCTAACAAAGACTTTTGGATGTCTGAAACATTCTTCCTTTTTGCACATGGATATGTTGATACAGAGCTGACCAGATACATGATGTTTGACATAGTTACTATAAGCAAATGTTCTTTCATAACGGGGCCCAGCAAAAGGTGATCCAAGGAAGTTACATGATCATAATAAGAGAGTTAAGTTAAAACAAGGAGGTGATATGTTTCCCCCTGTATTACCCTATATTAAATCTAGCAAAGGCTAGTTAGGTTGAGCTCATCCTAGGTGATCGGTGTTGTGGAATTTTGGTGTTACATTTTAAATCACTGGGGAAGGTAAGATGGCTGGTTTAAGAAGTTTACGTAAGAGGGTGGTTATTAAGAAAGGAACTTGAGAGTTCATTTATCAGAAATTGAATTATCATGGGTTCTCTTGCTTCCCATGCATGCTAAAAGTTATATGGTTCATCATGTTTGCATTCTTTTACTCATTATTTGATTGTATAATTTGAATGCTAAGTCACCTAAGAAAGAAAAAGAGGAAAGTTGCATGCATGGTGGATATGATCCTTATGCTTCTATATTATGTCATTGTGTACTTGGAATGTTGCATAAGGTATTGACATGCATCCATGACTTAGTATGCTGCATTCATAACATTAAGATATAGGTATTTTTCACTTCATTTAAGTTCTGAATCTCTTTGAGTGAGATTAAACATGTTTACACATGGATATCATGAAAATAAAACTTATTTAAGAGACTTGTATGTCAATAAGAACAGTCTAGTTGATTGCTCTAGAAGCTTACTTCTACAAAATATTTTAACAAAATTAGTTTGTTATCACTCAAAACCCTCAGTAATAATGCTTTTTGAAAGGTTCTGGAGCTAATAGACCTCTCTAAGGATGAAGAAGAAGCTAGAAAGATTCTCAAGGAGAACAAAATTCTCCAGAAGAAAAAGAAAATGGAAGAAGCTTAGACAATTCAACAGGCCAAGAGGATTTAGAACTCAAGTAGAAGAAGAATAAGGGCAACTATCTCTAAACCCTTTATGGTTATCCAACATCAACCCTCAAGTCCCATGACTCAACAATTTAGGTACACATCCTTCCTATTTCCGTTACTACCCTAGAAGTCAAGGCCCTTTCAGAAACCACTTGCAACACAGAATCCACAAACGCTCCAAAAGTTGTAAGTGCTACAATTGAGAAGGCCATAGAACAATCTATGGAACTTGAGAAAGCAACCTTTGTTGAAGATGAGACTGTGGTTCTTGAACCTAAGAAATATAAGAAAGTGAAGAAACCACCCCTAAAGTTGTTGAAGATACCATGAATCTTAACAAGATTTTAAAATCTATTTCCAAAAACATGAAAAAAGAGTCTCAAATTGACAGGGAGAGTACTGAGGAGCTGAGGCTATATATGAGTGAGTTATCTCATGCGTTGGACCCTATTATTAAAGAGCCTAAAGAAGTTAAACCATCCACTGGCCTTATTCTGAAAGCCATACCTCAACCTTCCATCAGAATTACATCCCTAGAAGAGGGAGATGAGACTTCAGAAACTGGCTCTCATCAAAAGGAAGTCCAAGCCCATGCTAATGCTGATACAACTCCACCTGTTGCTACTACTGTTAGCCTTTCAGAAAGCATTAATGAAAAATGTTTTGAGTGATAACACAACCAATTTAGAGAAAATTTTTCGAAGACTAATGTTTCCCTTGAGTTTCTTAAAGCATCTAACAAGTCCTTAAGTTAGCATAACATGGTTCTTGAAACGTAAATATTTTCACTTTACATGTGCAAGGTCACATGATCGTATACATGCTCAATAGATTGTAAAAAGCATCATGCACAAGAAACAAAGGTTTAGATCTTCAGAAAGTAGCATGTGACTTTAGAAAGTACATTTCAAGTGAAGATATCCATCCATCTTTGAAGAATATGTGTTCTACAACCTTCAATCATCATGATCGCAATCATATCAACATCTAAAAGCTATGATTGAAGAGTGGAACATTAAAGAAAATTCAAGAAACTGATATCACACTTCAGAAAGCAAGTTTCACAGTGAAATGGTGCACTTTACAGGAAAATGAAGGAAATTTGATTTCAAATTTAAAATCAAAGCCAGTCATAAACTAATGTGACATCTCTTCTACTAACTTGGTCAAATGCTCTAGCTTCTAAAAGGAAAAGTTCATAAACCTCATTCAGGAAGTAAAAAAGTAGTTTCTGAAGGTGGCCTCAGAAACTTGTATTTCACAATAGCTTCTACAACAACTCTGACAAATGACAAGCTACTCCTCTAGACTACTTTTCTAAGACACAAACAGATTATCAACATGTGTCACATTGACAACAAATCAAAGGAAACAGTCATAAATACAGAACATTTATAGATAGAGATGTTGTGCTCAAAATCAAGATAAAAGAGAATCTTGCAAAAACAACGCTGAAACGCTAAAGAATTTTCTCTTCATCTTTTCTATAAAACACATTACAGCTTGTAATCAATTTCTTGTTTATAAAAAACTTCTTTCTATATTCTTAGCATATCCTGTATTCTTCATAGGAAGAATCATCGAAAAAGTCATTCAAGTTTTCTAGGTCTATTGTTGTTCATCTTAAGAAAACTTGAGTGTTGGTTAGTGTTGAGTGTAAAAACTAAACACAAAGCTTTATAACCTCGATCCAGTAGTGATTATTGTGAGTTAGCTTGGAGAAACTAAGCAAAGACTACTTGTAATTTGATAGCACACTGTACTTGCTAGTCATAGTGTTAGCTTGGAGAGGTTGGTCAAAGAATACTTAAGCTGTAACAGCAAAGTGTACTTGCTGGTCACTATGATAGTTTGGAGAAGCTGGTTAAAGACTACTAGGTTATGATAGTAGAGTGAGCTACTGTTCACTAGTAAGAGCTTGGGAAGGCTACTGTAAAGACTATCTAGCTTTCTCGGGTTGAGAAAGGTTTTAGTAGAACTCAACAGTTGTTGAGAATTGGATGTAAGTAGGATTAGCCAAACTAGTATAAAACTCTTACACAGTGTCATCTCCTCCTTCATCTCTCTTTCTTTTACTACTTTGTGGTTTTATTCTATGTTTTCTGGAAAACTCGCTCTTGCGCATTTATTGTATACCTAAGTTCAAAAAGTTACTTTTTCACATATCTAATGCTTTTTTCACTGCACTTTAAGTTTAATGCTTGATAGTATTTTATTTAAGTTTTTCAAAAAAAGAAAAGGAAAGAAAGGCAAAGCACGATTCAACCCCTCTTCTTGTGCACTTCTATACCTACAATTGGTATCAAAGCTCAAGCCTCTATGGGGTTGAGTACTATAATTACCGTAGAGGATAAAGATCCCAGGAAAAATGGCACAGAATATCCACATAGCAGAAGAACACCCTATTAACAGACCGCCATTCTTTGATGATATGGACTATGCATATTGGAGAGATTGGATGGAGCTGTTAATAAAATGCACAAGTCTTGACTTGTGGAAAATTATATAGGAAGGAGATTATGTTCCAATGGAAAAGGTTCCTAGAACTGATGATGAACCTTGAACCTCAAGAGAAGTCCCAAGAAATAGGTGGACAAAGCAACCGACGGAGGTTGTTGCCTACCTCCTCAAATTAGAAATTTATTTTAATGCTAAGTTGCATTAAAAAATGTAGTAAAGGGCACAACCTAGGTCATCTCTCGATGGCTTCAACACTTAGTTGGGGAAATAAGGGATTTGAATAATGAAATTATAGTAATTGAAATTAAAAGATAATAGTAACAAAATAATAGCAACAGTGAAAAAGCACTAGTGTAAGGTATTCCTAGGATTGGAAATTAATTATCATTGACCAAATATTAAACCTATTGGTGGCTACTGATAATAAATTACTAGCAATTCTACTAGTGATCAATCGACCTCTAGAATTTGGCCAATGTAAATAACTAAAAAATGATATCTCAATTTATTTAGAAATCATATTAATTTAATGAACCAATTGTTGTAGCCTAACAACCAATTGGAAAGTTAATTCTACTATTCTCCTTCAAATTCTCCCTCAAACATAAACCAATAGATCTTTCAATTTATGCCCGATAGGTTTCCTTAGATGATGATTACCAATTTAGTTATCCCAATAAAGATTATAGTAATCACCACAATAATTATAGGAATAAAAACTGTAAAATATTAAGAAAATCAATGCATTTAATATAAAATGAGTCTTAAACCTCGTCCCAATCCATCCAAAAACCCTTACACTAGTAAAGAAATATACTCCTTCATCTCTGGAGCATTACAACAATGAAGATAAAAGAGAAGATAAAAATAATAACAATAATCCTTGCCACACTCTCCAAGACAAAGCACCTCACTAGTGGAATCCCTAAGAGAGAAGGGAATAGAGAAGAAAAGAGAGAGATGTAGAGAGAAATGAAGAGAAAGAATAATAGCAACCTAAAGTATGCAACGAAAGCTAAGTCTAAAACTAAGGTAAAAGTTTGAATCATTTCTATATATACTGCTCTCTAAAATAGGTTAAAATGGGGCTCAAAAATAGGTTAATTAGCTATTAAAATGTTATCATAGGAGTGCTATGGCACTTAGTAGTGAGTTACACTCTTTAAAGTCAATTTTCAGGTGCTGTTGAGTGCTGTGGTGCTCCATGAGTACTGTAGCTTTGGACAAAATTGACGTCTCTATGTAATTGGTCAGTTTTGGTCCCTTAAACATTTGAATTTGTCCTTGACACTAGAAATTGTATCCCTTTGAATAAGCTTTGCAACACCACAAAAACCACCTCAATTGGACATCTATAGCTCTGGATAATGCGAAAATACTAACTAGAGGTCAAGTTGAACAGGATCAGGACATCAGCAACCTTTAATCTTGCAATTCAATTTTCACCAAGCTTATCTCAAAATTGGGTTTTTCATTAAACATGAAAGTTTTAGAGGACTTCTTGAGCTTTACAAAACATATTTATTTGCCTTAATCTAATCCCTGTAGAGAGAGATACAGACTTTCCATTATAATGCTTCTTGTTAATGTGCTTAATTGAGCTCAAGAATTCTTCTATTTAGCTCCTAATTTCTCCTAAATTAATCATTGCTACAAGTTCCATGCAAAGAGTTCCCACCCTTGTTCTTAACATTTTGCACTCAAGTCAAAGCTCATGTGTACAAAAACCATACTCAAAGAGATAGGTTAAATGCAACAGGCTCTAATCCAATAATTATTCCCAAAATCAATGCAATAGTCAATGATTCTATAAAAAATGTGCAATGAGACACAAGTCAAAATCCTAATTAATCACATCAATATTATAGTAAAACTCATGCAAAAAGTTAAGAATTAGAAACAAGATAAGTGACATAAATGTCCATTATTAGCAACATAAAGCCAGTGTTCATCTAAATACTGAATCTAAGTACCAACTCATATGTGCACTAAGCAAAGCTAAATACGACAAAATTATTGTTTATTGTAACGCCCCAATTTTTACTGTAATTTTTACTGTCATTAGAAACTACTCAATTACCGAATTACCGTAGGTAATTATTACATAAGATTTGAGGCCGAACAATCCTCAATAAAGGAATATAACATTAGAAGAGAGGTTAGGAATGATTCATGCGAGAGTCGCAAATCCCGAATTTCTGTACGTATAAAATGACCAAAATGCCCCTGAAGTTATTTTACTCAGAAAATGAGGATCGTGGGCCCCACCTATTCTCAAGGGGATATTTTGAGGATAATAAGGGATTGTTTGTGTTATGTGTGTTAATAGAGCAGAAGGATCTCAATTTTGAGTTCCGACGCGCGAAATGACCAAAACGCCCTGCGACTGTTTTAACTCCGATGTGCGTGCCGACTGAGCCCGAACCTCACTAAAATGTTTTAAAATGTGTTTTTAAGCCATGATTAACCATTGGTTAAGCTCGGGTGGCCTCGGCGCTTTTAAGTGAAAGTATGATTTTGCCCCTGTTTTTGGGCAGTTTTGCGAATTTCGGATTTTTGATTCGTATACCGAAACCTAAGAAATATTAGGCTCAAATTAAAGCTTATTAAATTCTAAATATTAATCTAGAGTCAAAATTATGTATTTAGATTGATTAGAACCCAAAATTGCTCAAAAACACCCAAATTGCTTACTAATTCACTTAAACCCTTAACCGTAAATTCTCTAAATTACATGAATACCTTGCCTACACCTAAATAATGCATGGAACACACAAATTTCACTTCTTTGGGCTGTAATGGACGAAATTATTGATGCCATTATGCATCTGAATTATTGCCAAAAGTTGCACTAAAACAAAATGCCAAAATGTCACCATAAGAGACATAATTCCTTAATTTCATACAACTTTGTCTAAAATGATTTTTCCTCCTTTATTTCTCCTACAAAATTCCATCCACTACCTCATCATTTTGGCCAATTAGAAGCCTCAAAATCTTCTATAAATAGGCTTGCTTGAGTGGTCTTGGAATGCTTGGTTCATAACTAGTTTTAAGAGCACCAAAAACTTTCTTTCTTCCTCCTCTTTGGCTGAATTCTTTCTTCAATTTTTTCAAAGAGATTTTGTTTAATTTCACTTCAAGAAATCAAGTTCTCTTCCTCTTCTTCAACTTAGATTAGGTAGGGAGTAGTTTCTAAATTTATTTCTATGCTTTGAGGAGTTGTGTTTTTAGCTCAAAATGATGAAATTATGAACTTACCTTAGCTTTTCATTTTGGTTTTCCTCTTCAATTTTTCTTTAACCAATTCAACCATATGGCCTAGGTGGAACTAAGATGATGGCTTGATGATGAGGACCTTGAGGATGGGTTGTAAATCCATCACAAATTAGGCCTCTAAAGCTTGAAAATTCCACTTGATGCAAAACTTTAAAGAATAATGCTTTATGATGCTAAAACAAAGATTTTTAGTTTAGAACTTGAAAGATGTATTTTTCTTTTATGTTTTATTTCTTGTTAAGATATGTATTGGGTTGAATTTATAATTCTTTTAAAGTCTTGAAGGAGCTCTAGTAAAGAAACAAAATGAATTTGCATCCATGATTAAGTTTATGCTTTGCATAACCATGTTTACCTTCTATGTCATCACTAAATTTTCAAGAATGAATAAATGAACTTGCATTTCTCATGTTTAAATTCCAAGCTTGTATTTCATGTTTATGTTTCAAGTCATCACTTAATCTTTCAAGATAATAAAGAGGTTGCATCTCATATTTAATTTATGCTCTCACTATATTTTATAATGGATAAAAGAATCAACGCATGACATGTTTATTTTATGCCATCACCTAAAGATCCTAGAGCTCAAAGACTTGCCCATGTATCACAAGCAAAGAAATATGATTATTGGAGTTAAAGAATTTATTCTTTAAAAAGTCTTGAGATTGGAGCTTAAAAAGATGTAATAATAATTCTCTTCTCCCTCTACTGGTCCTGTGCGGACTACCGCCGCTCCGGTTTCTTAATATTCTCTTCTCCCTCTACTGGTCCTATGTGGATTACCGCCGCTCCAATTTCTTGTATCATGTTTATATTTCAAGTTCTTGCATCATGTTTAATTTTCAAGTCATCACCTTAAATCTTAAAGATAAAGAAATGGAATTGCATATCATGTTTATAATTCCAAGCTATCACCTTATAAAGATAAGATTAAAATAAGGTTGCATAGCATGTTTATAATTCTAAGATGTCACCTAAATCTCTAAAGCTCAAGACTTACTCCTTTTATCTTAAGTGAGAATTTTAATTGTGAAGATCCTCCCAAATTTGACAAAAGAACTAGTTTCTAAATGAGTTTTAAGGCTTTGCAAGGATTTTACGGGGAACTAGTATTTTATATGCACTTAAAATATGATTCTATGTAATTGCATGAGGTTCATGATTCGGCCACTGATCTGAGTTTAGTATCAATGTGTGATAATGATTTGATATGATTGAAGTTGTGATAATTATGGTTTATTGTTAAGAGAATGATTCATAATTGGTTTAGTAACTAATTAGTTCTATAATTGATAATTCTATGTAAAGATTGGATGCTTATTAAGTACTTGATATCATTGAATGATTTCCTGGCTTGCATGTTATAGTTGCTGTTGCAAATAATGAGAATGCTTATGCATGAAATATTCTTTATTATGTAAAATTTACCTTTGTTACTAGAAGAAAGTGTATCATTGTAAAAGTGTAACTTGGAAAGGTTCTAGCTAAGAAAAGACTTGGTATTTAAGCGTGTCCATTGTGACCCACCTCTCTTTCCTAGGAATCTCCCATATGCATGATTACAGTTGATATATATTATTCTAGCTTAAGACTATAAATGAGAAAATGTTATGATGTTTATGAATTGTATTGTGATATAACATGCAAAGATTTAATGGTGACTTAAACTTATAAGAAAATGATCCTTTGGAACCATCAGACTATAGGTGGTGAAAAGGTGATTTTAGCCCCCTAACCCGTTCTCTCAAAAGGGTAGAGTCGGGACTTTAGCTTATCAAAAGGGATAAGTATATGCTAGTGATGAATAGTAAAGTATGAGCTCATAACCTAAATTACTCCCAAAAGGGTGGAGTATAGGGTGGCCTAAGGAAAATAATGATGATGATAAGATTTTAAGTCACCTAAGGCACTAAAGAAATGAAATATGTGCACTATGTCCACGTGTAGCTAATATTATATGACGTTCTTTTATGCATGTTATTTGATAATGATGATGAGGAATATGATGTAATGATAAAGGAAAAGTTCATTGTAAATATGAAATGTTAAGATTATGATGCATTATAAGACACATGATTAAAAATTGATGAACCTCGGTTAAGTATTTGTCTGAACTTAAAATGAATCTTTGCATGCTCACTATTTTAGAATAATCCCGAGGTTCCTGGGGACTTTGATGATGACACTGTAGAAGGAGGTACCCTACTGAGAATTCTTTAGCAAGATTCTCACTCCCTTTTCTTTATTTCCGTTATTGTCTCCAGATTTAGATGGCAACATTCGTCCTGTTCGTTGATACCCCTACTTGGGAATTTCACTATGATCCGGTGCATCGCTCGTATCATTTTGAAGGGAGGTGCGCAGTTCGTGTTTTTATTTACATAGGTCGTCCATTTGCACATCCTGTCCCTAGTTATCAATTTTCTCCTACTTCTCCCTATGGCGATGAAATGGTTTTTGAACATGCACGTCCACTTGATGAAAGGATGTTACGTTCTTATCCCCCTTCATCTGCTGTCCATGGATTTCCAGAGTATGTTCCCGAGACGAGATATTCTGAAACTGATCCTTCAGAGGACACTCCTACTCATGTATATTCTGAGAGCTCTGCTCCTACTCCCACACGTGTAAGAGAGGGTAGTGAGGAAACAGTTGTTCAGCCGAGGTTAGCAAGAAGGCCGTCCATGCGACTCAACTGGTGCATCTCGTGTGTCCCCTCCCGAGGGAGCTCATCAGTGGATCGGATTTATTCCCCCATTTCTAGGACAGTGGCCATAGAGGGTTCTTAGTAGATTTATGTGTGATCATGAACCCTAGTTTTAGGATAACCTTCCCGGCTTATGGAGTTATCTAGTTTAGGGGCATGTATTTCCTTATGTATATTTTCTTTTATGGGTTTGCATAAGATAATGATGTATGAACATAACCCACCCTTTGAGTGAGGTTATTGTATGTAAATATATGCTATAATGTGCTTATGGATGTTATATGATGGAGCCTAAGTGATATGATGTGATATATTCTTAAACGTCTTATTATACTCCGCTTACTCGTTCACGTTGTACTCGGCTCACGTTTTCAATTATGTGTTTAAAAAAAAAATGGCTCGTAATTTCACTAAGTATTTTCAAATTATGAAGAAAGAACCAAAGCAAGGAGTAAAGTCTAGTCATTAATCAGATTCAACCTAGGTGTATCTGGTTAATTACTAGGGTGTTACATTTATGACATGGCGAGGGAAATCTGGGACAGGCTACACATGCTACATGAGGGAATTGATCAAGTCAAAGAAAAATATTAGCATGTTAGTCCATTAATATGAAATGTTCAAGATGAATGAGCAAGAAAATATTGATGACATGACAACAAGGTTTATGCACACCATAAACTAACTAAAAGGTTTAGGCAAAAGATATTCTAACTCAGAAATGGTCAAAAAAATCTTAATAAGCCTCCCTCCTAAATGGCTGCCCAAGGTCATAGCCATACAAAAGTTAAAGACCTCTAAACCTTTGGCCTGGATGCACTTATTGGGTCCCTCAAAACCAATGAGGTAGTGCTCTCTGAAATACATGGTGAACCCATTAAGAAGAACAAGTCCATGGCCCTAAAGTCATCTCATCATAAACAAAATAAAGGCAAACCAATGAAAGTTGCTGAGAGCTCTAATAATAAGGAAGAATCTAATGAAGAGACTGAAGATGAGGTAGTTGAAAGATGCAACGATATTAGGCAGAACAATGTTTTTAGAAAGCAGTTTGTCAAAAGGCTTTTGGGCAGAGGTTATAAATACCTCATGCTATATCAAAAATAAAATCTTTCTTGGGAAAATCCTTAAGTGAACCTCTTATAAGCTATAGAAAGGTAGAAAACTCAACATATCTTATTCATATTTTTGGTTCATTCTGCTTTATTCTTAACACCAAGGACAAGCTCACAAAGTTTGATCCTAAATCTGATGATGGAATTTTCTTAGGATACTCTTTGGTCTCTAAAGCTTACAGGGTATATAACAAGCTTTCTGAAGTGTTCAAGTTCAAAGAACCTTAACCTCAAGGACTCTTTAGAAAGTAAGCAGATGAAAGCTTAACCTTTGGAAAGTAAGCTCAAGAACATGAACACTTCAGAAAGCTTGCTCAAGACTTTGAAGCCATCAGAAAGTGACATTTCTAAGCATGAAGAAAAGTAGTTTGAAGATAAAAGAGAAATTGAAGAACATCAAGGGTATAGAAACTGCAGATGAGTTTTTTATATCTAAAAGCGGTTTCTCATAACAAAGTTCATGGAGATATTTCCAAGGGTATAAGAACTAAATCCTCCCTAAAAAATGTATCTAACTGTGCTTTCATCTCCACCATCGAGCCTAAAAGTATTGAAAATGCTTCGAATGATCAAGTTTGACGGATGCTATGCTAGAGGGTCTTGACTAGTTCGAGAAGAGCAAAGTCTAGACGCTCATTGAAAAACCTAAAAGGAAGGCAATCATCAGAAATAAAATGGGTGTTCAAAAATAACCTTGATGAAGCTGGCAAAGTTATCTGAAACTAAGCAAGATTGGTTACACAAGGTTATAATCAATAAGAGGGAATTGATTATGATGAAACCTTTGTACCAGTAGCTAGGCTATAAGCCATAAGAATGCTATTTGCTTTTGCAGCCTTCAAGGGATTCACACTCTACCAAATGGACATTGAGTCTGCGTTCTTAAATGGATCCTCTCTAAGGAAGTATACGTGAAGCAACCTCCTAATTTTGAGAGTGAAAACCTTCCCAACCATGTCTTCAAGCTGACAAAGGCACTTTACGGTCTAAAACAAGCTCATTGAGCTTAGTATTAAAGGTTAAGTACCTTCTTGATGAAGAATGAGTTTAGGAAAGGTAAAATTGATACTATGCTTTTTACTCATGAGCAAAATAATCGTTCTAATAGTCCAAATATATGTCGATGACATTATATTTGGCGCCACTAATCATTCTCTCTGTAAAAAGTTTTCAAAATTAATGTAAAGTAAATTTGAGATGAGCAAAATGAGTGAACTCAAGTTTTCCTCAGTCTTCAAATAAAACAACAAAAGAAAGGAACCTTGATCTATCAAGAAAAATATACAAAAGAGCTTTTGAAAAAGATTAACATGGATTAGCTCAAATGTAATACCCAAAAAATTAGTTAAAAATTAATTTGAGTTTTATTAGTTATAATTTCAAAAATCTAACGGTTTTAACAATGATGAGGATGATTCAACGGATTTGTAAAAAAAAAATGAATAGTAATCTGTTGGCCCCACTGGCCCGTCGGGGCAGCCGAAACACTAGAATCGAGACCCGGAGATATCTGAAACTGAGAAATTAGAGGATTGAGATTAGAATAGTAAGGAATGAGGATTGTATACGTGGAATTAACTTTCGAACAATGTTTGATTAATCAGGTACACTGTTTTACCTGTTCGGTGAAATTTCGGTGTATGATTTTTTAACACCGAAAGCTAGTTAATCTCTACAAAATGATGAAGTTTATCCATTTGAAGCCAAATGGATGGCGAAAATTTCATCTTGATCAAATCTTAGCCATTTATGTTAATTTCCTTTAATGAAAAGAATTATATTTTATATTCAACCAATGATATCACACCTTATAAGATCAACTTAACCCACCTCACTTCATAATTTTCATTCTCCATTCTCAGTCAACAAAGAGGCAAGAATAGAAACCTCCATTTCTTCTTCGTAAATGCTCCAAAATTGATTTCCAACCTTAAAAACCTTAACCTAGAGTTGATAAAACTTCCAATTTCCTTCATAAAACTTGTTCTACTCTTCATAATCTACCAAACTAACTGATTAGAATTTTAATCCATCAATATTTTTCCACTTTGAGCCATCATACATCACTGCCAAAGGGAGGTTTAAGGGCTTCTTGGAAGGATTTTGAATGAAGAAAAACACTTGGGGAAGATTGTTCTAGGCAAAGAGCTATGGAGATTCAAGTAGGGTTTTATTTGTTCTCTTTTCTTTCCAATTTTGCTCTAATTGTTTCTGATTGAATTAGCTGGAACTATTCAGTTGTATTGATTGATTTCACATAGATATTGATGTATTAATTTTGGTAGAGACTTTTGATGAAGTTAGGAAACCCTTTTTGCAAAAGCATGTTATGAATGATGTTGCTAGAAATCCCAAATTTAGCAAGCAGGTGAAATGTTTTGATTTTTCTCACTGATTTTGAGACATCATCATGGGCTAAATGATAAATCTAACATATGGAAGAGTTTCCAGTAATTTTCTTGGGTCTTCTTTATCAATTTTACTATTTTTAAAAAATGGAAAACCAAACAGGTTAGGGGTGTTGCCCAACTAGTCCAATTTGTAGTACTGAATTTGTCTAATTTTACTACCCTAGCAAATAATTGAATTATTAGCTGAAATTTTCACAGGTTGTTGAGAACATATTGAAGTCCAACTCTGATTTTTGGTACAAAGTTCTGGTTTCATTTGATAGGATAGAAAAATTGAAACTTCTGGATATTGGCTGAAAGTGTGCAATTTCTGACCTCTGAATTTGTCTAATTTTATTAACATAGTTAAAGAACTCTTTTTGCTCTGAAATTTTCACAAAACCTTGGGGATATATTGAAGTATCTTGGATAATTTTTATAGCCTCTGAATTGATTGTTTGGTATACAAATAAATTTGTGCTACAATGGTGTGAAATCTGCCCACTTGCTGAAAATGAACCAAAGACTTGAATTGTTAATGTAATGGTATTTTGGTTCTAGTCTGACATGAATATTTGATGTTAAATATTTGACCATGTGACTTGTGATGTATAAATGCATACTAAAGGAAGTAGAGATTGGTTTATGAGGCATGATTGAAATCACAATGTGAATGAATGCCTATATGTGTTCTATACATACATTGGAAAAAAAAAAGTGAATGATATATTAAATTAAGTTCTGTAGCCACAGGTAAAAATGATATTCTCTTTGACTTGTCAAGGGCAAATAAGAAACATGAGATCTTCTATGACTTGTTAAGGGCAAATAAGAAACATGAGATCCTCTATGACTTGTCGAAGGCAAACAGAGAGATATAAGATCCTTTCGACTTGTCGAAGGCAAATAGAGGGAGATGGGATCTTTTCGACTTGGCGAGGGAAACTAAAGATAGATGAGATCTTCTTCGATTTATCAAGGACAATTAAAGATAATTTCCCTACATTTGGTATATACATATTTGTATCATATCGAATCATTTTGATTGACATTATTTACTATGATTATGAGCTTATGATAAATGTGTACAAAGTGATTGACTTTTAAAAACATCCCACTTTAGAAATATGATTTGGATCTCTAAAAATGAATCATTATTATGTAATGCTTGATCACCTTTTCTTAATAAACTGAAGTAGCTAGGGTGATGACGATGACATTATGATTGTGTATTTGGGGGAGTTACCCTACTGAGAATTGTATAATTTTCACCCCTATGTTTTGTATTCCCGTGTCACCTCCAAGTTGATCCAGAGAATGACACGGCTGCTATGAGAAAGAACTCAAAATTGCAATAGTTGATATTTTAGTGCATCGTATTTAGTTGGAGGCATATGTATGTAAATGTAATAGAGGGTGTATATGTATTGAAGTTCATTGTATAGAACTTTCTCATGTTATTGACTTCATTGTAAATAAATATTGTATCCGTGTTATATATTTTAATCGAATTACACTAGCCATTACACGAACCCATCGAATTTACTATAGCTATTTAAGAAAGTTTCGCCAATTTATAAATAACAACTCGAGTCTGATGTCATGACTGAAGGATGACGTTGTAAAAGGGAGGATGTTACATCAAATCCATAAGTACCCCTATGCATCTATCTCAAGTCATCGATGTTGATGAGAATAGTGAAAAGGTATCAGAAAGCAATTATAGAGGAATAATTAGTTCACTTCTGTATCTTATAACAAGTAGACCAAACATTCAATTAAGTATAGGGATTTGTGCTAGATTCCAATCTAACCCAAAGTAATCACACTTAAATGTTGTTAAAAGAATCTTTAGATACTTATCCGGTACTACTAATCTTGGCTTAGGGTACCAGAAAGGTACATATTGTGAGATTGTAGATTACTGCGATACTGAATATGCTGGAGACAGAGTAGAGAGAAAGAGCATTAGTGGATGCTGCTATTTCTTCAGAAAGAGTCTCATCACTTAGTCGTGCAAGAAGCAAAACACCATTGCTTTCTCTACGGCTAAAGTTGAATATGTACCACTGCAAATTGTTGCACCCAGATGCTGTGGATAAGGAATCAGCTAGAAAATTATCACCTGAGATATTCCAAAGTCCTTATCTTCTGTGATCATACTAGTTCTATTAATTTCACCAAAAATCCCATCAAGCACTCTAAATCCAAGCACATTGATGTTAAACATCATTTTATTCGTGATCATATTCAAAATGGTGATGTTGAGTTAATGTTTGTGAATATTGAAGATCAACTATTTGATATATTCACAAAACCATTAGCTAAAGACCGCTTTTGTGTTTTGAAAAAGCTTTTGAACATTAAAATTTTTTAGATTTGCATAAGCATTCATGCATAAAGGTCCCTAAAGGAGGGCACCATGATTAGAAAAAGATTTTTATTTTTATTTTCAATGGAGTCGCCACCAATTTTATTTATAGTAAAAATTGAAAAACCCTTTTAATTTGGCAAGACTGGCCCTTTAATATAAAATTGGGTTTGAAAGTCTGATTATGATTAGGAAATGGTGGAAATTTAATCTCACTGCACCCCTAATACATCCATCTCATGATGGTTACCTAAACTTCATTGTGCAAAATTAAAATAACTTAAATAATTTATTTTCCCCACAAGAAACAAGGTTGAAAAATATTTACAAAATTTAATGATAAATATTTACAAAAGAAAAAGAAATAAAGTAAGGAAAATTTAATTTTGGCTTAACAGAAATATATCTGCTCTTACATATCCTCCGATGGAATGAGGAACTTAAAGTTATGTATTTCTTCTAAAAAAATAGTGTGTGTTGAGTTAATTTTATTCACAAATAAAATAAAAACTTAAGAGAAGAAATCTATTTTTTGAACAATGTTTAAGATTACACTGGTCTATTTAGTAAACTCTTACAATTCAACAATTACGAAGAAAACACCAACTTCCCAGTCATATTCATTGATCGTTGCTCAGATAATGAAAAAAAAACAATTTTTTTTCTTTTTGAGAACTAAAAATTTTAACTAAAAAAAGAAAAAAAAAGCTGCCCAGAGCAACATGGCCTAAAACAATAAAATAAAAGACTTTTGACCTAAGACCCACTGTTTAAAAAGCCAGTCTTCAGAAGACCAATAAAATAAACCAATAAATAAAGTTAAAAAAAAAAGGAAACTGACCCCAAAATTAAAAAGGACAAAAACTTGACCAAAGAAAAAACAAATCCCTGAATCTAATTGCAACACATAGGAAAGTAAGGGTAAGGCTCAGCCGCTCAGGCATGAGGGATGACATAGGCGGCAGCGGCGGCGGTGGACAAGGTAATCACAGGGGAAGAGGCGACGCAGCTAAGGGACGACAGAGGCTAGCAACCTAACGGCGCATAGTGCGGTGAACCACGAGCTCATAGAGGTGTTGGCTTCGCGCGATTGGGTTTCCGCAGAGCTTCGTGGTGGTGGTTGGCTATGGCTAGGAGATGCAATGACAGTGAGGATGAGCGATGGAGGGTAAAGGTCGGGTGATGGTTTCTGTCGGTTACAGCGAAGGTGATTTTGTTGTTGGGTTGCAACGGTGTGTTTTGGGGTTAATGGTGATGATACGGTGGAGGTTGCATGATGGTAATAATGGCCATGTAAAGAGGACAATGGTCTAGGAATGGAGTTCGAGGATAACAGAGGTTGCTGTGAAAGGACGAGGAAGGGCTGAAGGAGGTAAGGTAAGTGAGTTAGTTAATGTTGACGAAAGGTAGAGAAGTGTTAGGTTTTTGCTCTTTCACTAAAGCCCAATAGGGGCTAGTGTGTAAGAAGAGCCCAAGAAACCTAGAGCCTGTTTCATCTAAGGGTTAGGTTTCTTGGAACCCATATATATACTACACTTAACCCTCCCTGAAAAAGAGGAGAGTAGTCATAGCCGTAGAGGCAAGGTCATCTCCTGATAGAGAGAAAGTGCCCACACACCATCTCCTTCCTCCTTGAGAGATAGTCTGGAAGGTCTGTCATCAACCGACTACAAGGAAAACACTCCGAGAGGTAATATTTCTTCTGTGTTTATGAAACAATGATGATTCGATAAGCATACCAATATACCAGGTCCTTAAATCGCTTCCGCATAAATCCAAGAGTTCCTTCAATTGGTATCAGAGACTAGCTGTACATTGGTATGTGAATCTAGTTTCACTATTCATGTAATTAGTTTGCTTCATGAAATATGGCACCTAGGATTCTATGTTTGTTAATCATATGTGTTGTATGTTTATCTTTATAATTCTTTATTTGTTTTTCAACTTTAATCCATGGTAGAGATTTGAATGTATTTTCTTGGGTTGTAACAAGGAGGCTAATCCCATATGATTAGGTTTCCTCCTTGATTTTTTTATTTCAATTCTTGTATATATAGATATTTTTTTTTGATTGTATACAAAAATTGTAATAAAAGAAGATCAAGAAGATATACAAAGAAGGACGTTCGTCACTGTTTGGACATGTTCGTGGACCTCTGGATCTCAGATTTGGACGTATCATATATCGTTGGAAAGAGGACGGAAAGAAGAACAAAATGGTGGGTAGATCGCGGCTAGAGGAGTCCACACGCGCCGCCACGCGCCGCTACAAGCGACTACGAGTGGCCTTCAAGAGCCGACAGAGGAGCCGCACGTGAGGGCGCATGGAAACACCTTTTCTGGTGGTTCTGGCGGTCGTGTTCTCGTCTCCTCATGGCGGTCCTTCCCCTGGATTTTTGTGCTGAGACGAATTCGGCTGACGGCGTGACAATCCTAACAGCTAGGGTTCCTCTTTCGTGTCCTAGGGTTTTCTCGCCAAGGATTGGGTTTTTTGGGCTTTTGGGCCCATGGATACCCTAAAGGGGCTTGAGGCAGATACTGTGGGCTGGATCAAAGAGAAATTCCAAAGTTGTAATTTTTTTTTTTTAGGAAACCATGGATTAAAGTCCTTTTTTTTATTTAAATTAGTTATTTTATGAATGGATGAATTATATGATGCTTATTGTGATAACATGTCATATAGAATAGGAGGTGTCATATTGTTGCATAACTTGATAATTACATGAGCATAATAGCTACTTTGGTCATGATACGACTAGTATATAGTTATTATGCATGATTATTTAGATTTTAAACTGTCCACTAGATTAATTATCAATTATTATGATTTTCCGTTATAAATCAAGATTAATAATGGAATTAATTAATTGTGGAATTAAAATCTAGACAAATAATCCAATTTTCGTTTCCTAAGAGAATTGTTTACATTGCGAGTATTTTGTGGGTCTTCTGAAATGGTCATGTGTCAACACACGTTGCATACCATAATCATGTATCATGATTGTGTGGAGCACACGCTGCCTATCATGACCGGATTTTAGGACCTTAATGTTTTCAAAATTCCGATAAGCTAAGCTTGCACGTTCATCGGCTTGTGGGTGCTTACATAGTTTTTGAAAACAAACAAAGAATACTCGAATTTAAACAATTCTTGGAAATTGAAAAATTCAAATTTTTTTTAAAAAAATATTGAATGGGTGAAGGTTTTTAATTAAGTAATTAATTTAAAACCTACGGGCTTCAATTGTGGGTTTATTAGTGAAATGGTTATCGCTGAAGCCCTATCGGATAAGGATAATCGGATTTCACTAGATTAAACCTTAATTGTAACACCCCGATTTTTCTGTCTGAGGAAAATGACCAAAATGCCCCTGAGATCATTTCCTGATCCGAGTTCGAGGGTAACCAACTCGGTCGTCCTCGAAGGGTCAACTCAATGTTTGAAGGGGATTGAATGGCCTTTGAATGCTTCCGGGAGCGAAAATCTCGTTTTCCGCAGTTTCGGGTCAAAATGACCAAAATACCCCTATAGTGTTTTTACGCGGGTAGAAGTGCCGTTTGAGCCCGAAACTTTCCCCAGAGGTTTAAAAACATGTTTTCATGTGTCTAGAGGTCTCTGTTCAAGTCCCGGTGGTCCCGGGCAGTTTTAGTGCAAAATTACGATTTTACCCCTAGAATAGTGTTTTTGAGCTTAATGACGTAATTAAGCAAACCTAAGCAATATTAGGCTCTAAACGAAGATTAATTTATTTCCCTAATTAATCTAGAGTCAAAATAATTTATTAAAGTTAATTAGAACCTAAAATTGCTTAGATTAAACTTAAATCTCTTTTTAGAACTCAAGATTCCTAGTCTTGGAATCTTGAATAGTGTTTTCTCTCTCCAATTCCCTAAATCAAGGAATTGTGTCTAGAGTTGATTAAACTCTAATTTGAGGATCTAACTCACTAATGGTGCAAGACCACTCCTTAATTATGTCTAGACCACCCTAATTATCCATTTCCCTTACCTAAACACCTTCTTACAAATTCCTAATCTTAAGCATAATCAAAGATACACCTAAACACAACTCTAAACCACAATTAAAATGCAAGAAACTCTCCTCCCTTGGCTGCAACATGGCCGAACAGCCATGCCCCCATTGACCACATGTTTAATTATTTTCTCACTCAAAGAACCATGCTTGAGGCCATACCTTGAACCATACCTCACCATACCTTAAGCCATACCTCACCATGCCTCAAGAACACATTATCTCACCTCATGGAACTCATGGATGCCTCTAATTCTGCACCTCATGGCCGAAAACCCCTTCAGCCCTCACTCCCTTCATTTGTTTCATTTCTCTATAAATAGAATGCCTTGAGGAGCTTGCACCACTTTTAGATCATTTGCTAAGTTTAGAAACACTCAAAGCTTTTCTTTTCTCTCAAAGTTCTAGTGTTCTTCAAGTTCTTCAAAGTTCTTCATCATCTTCATCTTCTTCTTCCATCTTCAAGTTCATCACATCAAGTAGAGATTTTCTTTCAAGTATTCCTTTCTTTAAAGTTCTTGTTCTAAGCTTTATGTTTATAGTTTCTCTTGATTCTTTTTAGAACTTCTTTTCTTCTCCTTTTTCTTTCTCATTTTCGGCCATGGGCCTTGAAGTTCAAAGAAATGAGAGCTTGATTATGAGAGTTTCATGATGATGTTCATCACTTGAAACAAACTCTAGAGCTTGATCTTTATTCTTGAGCAAAAATGTTTCTAGTTTTTCCTTTCTTGAACTCTTGAGAACTTTAGTTTTGATGGTGTTTTAGAATGATTCTAAGGACTCAATGATGAGGTCTCATGATGTTGGTCTTAATATATCATCAAGATCATGGACTCTAGAGTTTCAAAATATTCTTTTGTTCCATGAAGTTTCGGCCATTTCCTTTTCTTTTACAAGCTAAATGTCTTGATTTCTAAAAATGTTATGTTGAGTTCTAAGAACTTTAGACTATATCATATCTTGGTTTAATGAGTTTGGGTTGAGGTTTAAGTTCCTTTAAAGTCTTGTTAAGAGCTTTAGAAAGATTAAATGAACTTGCATAATTTATCTTATACTTGCACTCATATTTACATTCTTGTTATGCACCTTTACTTTCAAGCTATCACCTAAGAACATAAAGATTAAAATGGAACTTGCATCTTCACTTAATTTAATTCTCAAAGCCTTTCTATTTCGGCCTTAAAGTCGATTGTTGTTGGGCCTAGAGCACTAAAATAAAGAATTGAACTTGCATCATCACCTAATTAATATCTCGAATGCCTATCTATTTCGACCTTAAAGTCGATTGTTGTTGGGCCAAGAGCACTAAAATAAAGAATTGAACCTTGCATGTTTACTTTCAAGCTTGCACGTTTAAAGTTTATGCCTCGCATATTTACTCTTAAGCTTGCACGTTTAAGTTTATGCCTTGCATATTTAATTTATGTCATCACTTTATTTTGTAAGCAAGATTAAAAACAAAAAGCATGAGCAGGTTTATTTTATGTTATAACTTAAAGAACCTAGAGCTCAAAGACTTGCCCATTTCATTCCAAGTTAAAGTTTAATGTGAAACCATTCTTTGAATGCATATTTTCGGCCAAGTAGTGATGATGGACTTTCAATGAGTTTTCATCTAGCTACAAGGACCAATAGTCTATGTTCTAAGTTTTCCTTAAAGCTTTACAAACCTTTTCAAGGTTATGTTGTCATGAGATATGACTTTACTCCCTTTTAGGAGATGAAATATATTTTGGTCATTGACCTAAGACTTCTCTTACCCTCTTGATGAATTAAAATGATTTGCAAAGAGTTTTAGAAATTCTAAATCGATTCCAAGAGAAACTAGTTAACTTATGTTCCTAGAAATGTCAATTTAATTCTCTTATTGAAGTTAAATATTTTTGGTTCTGATATGATGAGTGTGATGCTGTATGATGATGTTTTGATGTGTTGGAATGTGTGAAAATATCATATGATGATGTAGAAGCGATCCTATGCATAATAGGTAAGAAACTAGCTAACTAGAAATACCGTAAAGTTGGAATTTGACATAGTTTTAACCCATTTGTTTATGGACTCTTTCCAAACTGTTTTAATGGGAACATAATCAGATTTAGATTGTTTAGACATGAAAAACTTGGTAGCATTTGGATTAGAATCGAATTCTAGCACCTATAGGGAAACTAGTAACTAGAAAACCGTAAAAGTGCAAGTTTAGAACTCTTAGAATGTTTATTTTTCTGGATTCTGTCCAGCACCCTTACAACATGATAAACATGATTAATAATTAGTCCTTAAGCATAGGAATGCCTCATAATTGATTTGGATTTAATTCATAGCGCCTTAGGCGAAGACGGAACTAAGAAAGGGTCTAAAACGTAAGTTATAGAACCCCGTGAACACAAGTTAGAGAATTTGACCTATGCTATTCAGATTTAAGTATGAACATGAGGATTAGGAATGATGATTAATTATGAGCCCTTAGGTGCATAAAAATATGAGCGACGGATGTTAGAGAATTATATCTCAAGATTAAGACCCGTAAGGGTCAAAGCATAAGCTACTGTAAAGGTAAGCGTTTGAATGTTTTATGATGATGCATGTAGTATGCAAATGATGATGATGTTATTCATATGAGGAATTCATGAGGTTATATGTTATGTGGCATAAAGCAAATTTGGAAGGAAATTCGGTGTAATGCCGTTGTGCCACCAAATTTCCGACAAATTTGGGGACTTAAAGAGATTTTGAAAATTAAGGTACTAAGATGGGTTCTAGGATGACATTGGTTTGGCCGAGCACCTCCATAGAACTCATGTGACATCGGTACCAATTTATACTCTTAGGTGACACCAGTTCGGCCGAGCACCCCTAAGAGGTTTGCCCCCTAACCCGTACTCAGATAGTCGGGAATTATGATTTATGATACGCTTATCGTTAAGTGGTAAGTAAGAACTAGTGATGACTAGTTAAGGTATGAGCTCATAACCTAGATGTGTGACACGTTCTGGGTGACACCGGTTCGGCCGAGCACCCTCAGTTCGATTGTCTTTTAGGGTGGCCCATGAGGAAGAGAAGCTTCATGATTATGATTATGTCACTAAGTTTTGTCCCATATGAATGTTACTATTGCCACTTTATGCCACCAAGTATGATGATGCTTGATGTTATGTTTTATGTATGTGCATTAGGTAGTGCCATGCATATATTTTCTATTATGTTGCATTCATGACACTAAGATCATCCTAAAATGAATGGACCTTGGCTAAAATATATTTTAAAGTTTAAAATGAACTTAATACATGCTCAGTCATTTTGTATAAATAAACCCAAGGTTCCTGAGGACGTAGATGATGACACCTAGGTAGTAGAAGACCCTACTGAGATTTTTTAGCAAGATTCTCACCCCCTCTATCTCTTCCTTTCCGTCACGTCTTCAGATGGCGACGTTCATAGTGTTCGTGGACACACCGACATGGGAGGTGCACCATGACCCGGACCACGGGTCATTCCATTTTGTGGGTCGATGCACGGTTAGAATATTCATGTTCATGGGTCGACCCTTCACTCCCCCTGTACATTCCCATCGTTTCTCCCCCGTCTCACCTTTTGGCGATGACCTGGTGTTCGAGCGCGCACGTCCCCTGGAGGAGAGGCTTCGTCGTACCCCACCATCCACGTCCGCCGCTCGAGACTACCCCCGGTATGTGCCCCGTTGCCCGTCGTCTTTTTCGGAGACGAATCCTTCCGAGGATTCGGCAACCCAGGCACCCTCCGAGGGATCTTCCCCCACCATACCCATGGACCTTGGGGAGGGTAGTGAGCCTTCCGTGACTCAGCCGAGGCTTGCACGACGACCGGAGATGAGGCCATGCCGTGGAGGTCATTTCCGAGCCCCATCCCGTCTATTCACGCCGGAGGAGCTTGCTCAGTTTCCCAGTTACGTACCACGCTCGAGGGATAGTCGCCAGTAGGAGGCTGTGGATGGCCCGGGTTAGAGCACACACCACTTGGATGGGGATAAACCTTCTTTTGTTTAGAGGTTATCCCATTAGATGCACACGAGTAGGGGAGTAGATCATGTTTATGTTTATGTTGTATTTCCTTTCATGTATTTCCCTTGTACTAAATTAAGTCCCACACTTATAAGTGGGCAAGTTATATATATAAGAAGATATTCAGTGCTATTCATGGTGTGCCTTATGCTATGACGTTATGAGATGTATGTTTCGTTCGTTACATGATACATCGCATCACGCGGCTCGCACTTTGTATTTCAAAAAAAAAAATTTACCCGTATTTTCCACTAAGTATTTCAAAGTAAAAATGAGAACTATAAAGTAACAGACTAATGATTAACCTAAGTATGTTCTAGAGTATTGGATTAAAAATTAGGATGTTACATTAATATTTTCAAAATTTTAGTAAAATTTTGTACGGCCCATCGTCGGCAACACTTAGACACTAAAGATAATTTTGAAAGTAAACAATGGTTAAATACATTCAACTTTGGTAAAGTTGTTAACCCTCCCATCGAGGCTCTGGCAATGGAACTGAAGGCCCAAAATAAACAAGATTAGTTTTACAAGTATCTTGCCCATCGTAAGCCTTGTAAAGATAACTAATGGATTGTTGAACTATAAACGAGTAGTAGTTATTAGAATCTACTAGCGCTATTTCCGTTTGTTGTTATTCATGTTTGTAAATAGTGTGTTTTTCCTTGTTTTCAGAAAAAAAAAATGACTTCATTCAATCCTTTAGCTACTATCTTGAGCCAAAAACCTATGGATGGCACAAACTACAAACAATGGAAAACCAATTTGGATATTGTTCTTCAATATGAAAAACTCAACTTTGTTCTGACTACCCCTATGCCAGCAGACCACCAAGATGCGCCTGAGGCAACAAAGACACGTTTTCAACAGGAAAAGGAAAGATGGGAGAAGGCAAAGGTGGCGTCATTTGCTATATTTTAGCCGATCTACTTGATCACCTTCAGGAGCAAGTAAGCATGATTGAGAGTGGAGCAAAGATGCTCCAGACTCTTGATGGCATGTTTGCTACGTCTAGCAGCTCTACTAGGCAGAATGCGCTGAATGCAGTCACCAAGACAGTCATGTCTGGAGGAAGTGTGCGGGATCATTGTCTGACAATGATAGCAAACTTCAAGAAGGCTGAAGACCATGGGGTCAAATTTGAACAAGAAGTAAAAGTTGACCTTCTCTTGCAATCACTGCCTGAATACTTCAATCAGTTCAAGATGAATTATAATATGAATAAGATAAATCTTGACCTAACTCAACTGATGCACGAGCTTGAGAGTGCTGAACAGTCTCTAGTCAAGCAGGGTAGTGCATTTTTTGCTGGTGAGAGTTCTATGAAACCTAAGGGGAAACCCAAGGGAAGGAACAAAAATAAGAAAAAGAAATCAGGTGTTCCAATTGCCAAACCAGTTGCAATGAAGCAGCCAAAAGGCAAGTGCTTCAAGTGCGGACAAAAGGGGCATTGGAAGAAAAATTGCCCACGTATGAAAAAACCAGGTATGGGTAATTTACATGTGATTGAGGCTTGTTTAGTGGAGAATTACAATGATAAATGGATCATTGATTCAGGAGCCACTAACCATGTTTGTTACTCTTTGCAGTGGTTCAAACATAGCTTGCCTTTAAGTGAAGGACAACGAGTTTTGAAGCTTGGAAATGGGGAGCTTGTGTCTGCACTAGCAGTGGGACAAGTTGTTTTATCTTTTGATAATTGTAGAACTTTGGTTTTAGAAGACTATTTATTTATTCCGGATTTTAAGAGGAATTCAATTTCTGTTAGTTGTTTGGTTAAACATGGTTTGACAGTTCAGTTTAATTCCTCAGTTTCAATAAGAAGTTCATCTTCTTTTATTTGTTCCGATGTAATGTTTAATGGTCTTTATTTCCTTAGTCTTGTGCCCTGTGAAGTTAATCATGTTGAAATAGGAGATGTTGAGCATGTTCATTCATCAAAGAAAAGAAAAGTTTCCAATGAAACTTATCTTTGGCATTTGAGATTGGGTCATATTAATTCTAATAGGATACAAGGTTTGGTCAATAGTGGGATTTTAAAATCCCTGAACTTTGAACCAATACCAGTTTGTGAATCTTGTTTAGAAGGTAAAATGACTAAGAGATCTTTCAAGGCCAAGGGAAATCGTGTCATACTTCAGCTGGAATTGGTACATACTGATGTATGTGGACCAATGAATGTCTAGGCCAGAGGAGGGTATCAGTATTTCATCACATTTACTGATGATTACTCTAGATTTGGACATGTGTACCTGATGCGTCACAAGTCTAAAGCTTTTGGAAAATTCCAGAAGTTCAAGGCTGAGGCAGAAAAGCATCTTGGTGTTCAAATTAAGATTCTTCGATCTGACCGAGGGGGTGAATACCTATCTGGAGAGTTCAGGACTTACCTGACCAAAGAGGGGATAGTTTCATAATTATCTTCTCCAGGGACACCCCAGCAGAATGGAGTTGCTGAAAGGAGAAATAGAACCCTTTTAGAAATGGCAAGATCTATGCTCAGTTATTCATCTCTTTCTGATTCATTCTGGGGATATGCCTTAGAAACTGCTATGTACCTATTGAACTTAGCTCCATCCAAGTCGGTTTCAAAGACACCAATAGAATTATGGAAAGGGTGTAAGCCCTCCTTGAATCATATTTGGATTTGGGGTGCTCCAGCACATGTCTTACAAAAGAAACCAGATAAGATGGACTCACGTACAGAAGTATGCATGTTTATAGGCTATCCTAAAGGAACCAGAGGTTGGTTATTTTATAGTCCAAAAGAAAAGAAGGTCATAGTGAGTACACACGCGACTTTCTTAGAGGAGGACTATATGGCAAATTATAAGCCAAGGAGTAAGGTTATTCTTGATGAGCTAGTCTCAGATCAAGTTTTACCTCAACCTCAGGCGGTTCCAGCTTTTGTTCCTATGGTTGTTCAAAGAGGGGAAAATATACCTGATGTTGAACACACACAGGAACCAGAAATAGAACCAGAAGTTCAGCATGATGATCAACAAGTGGAACCTGTAGAGGTGCAGTTACCGCTTGAGGAAGAACAACAAAATCATGAATTGGTTAATCCACTTAATGAGGGTCCTCATCTAGAATTGGATCCCCCTGTAGATGCACAACAACAAGTGCGGCAAACTCGTAGTGGGAAATTGATTCGTAAACCGGCAAGATTTCTCTTGGGCGAATCGTCTCAGGATGTCATCATTGAAGAAGATGATGATCCCATGAGTTATGAAGAGGCACTAGGAGATGTTGATGCTCAGGAATGGCTTGAGGCTATAAATCATGAAATGGATTCTTTATATTCCAACTCAGTTTGGTCTCTTGTAGATGCACCAAAAGGGGTAAGACCCATTGGGTGTAAATGGATCTACAAGAGAAAGAGAGGATCGGACGGGAAGGTTGAAACCTTCAAAGCTAGATTGGTGGCGAAAGGATACACACAAATAGAAGGTGTGGATTATGAAGAAACCTTTTCGCCGGTTGCCATGCTCAAGTCCATCCGGATTCTCTTAGCTGTTACAGCAAATCTTGATTATGAGATTTGGCAAATGGATGTCAAAACTGCTTTTCTAAATGGAAATTTGGAAGAGGATATCTACATGCAGCAACCAAAAGGGTTCATAGTCAAAGGGCAAGAAAACATGGTATGCAAGTTGCAAAGATCCATTTATGGACTTAAGCAAGCGTCCAGATCATGGAACATCAGGTTTGATCAAGCCATTAAGTCTTATGGTTTTGAGAAAAGTCCTGATGAACCGTGTGTGTATAAAAGGATCCAAGGTAACGCAGTATCTTTTCTTGTACTTTATGTGGATGATATACTCCTTATCGGAAATGATACGGAGGTATTGTTAGGCATAAAGACCTGGCTAAGCAAGCATTTTGATATGAAGGACCTGGGGGAAGCCAATTATATTCTTGGTATTAAACTCTTGCGAGACCGGAAGAATAGGGTATTGGCATTATCTCAGGCTAATTACATCGACAAAATACTTGCTAGGTTTAGCATGGAGAATTCCAAGAAGGGAATTATACCCTTTAGGCATGGGATTCATCTCTCTAAGGAGCATTCTCCTAAAACTCCTGAGCAGAGAGAACGCATGAGTAAGATACCTTACGCTTCAATAGTTGGTAGCCTTATGTATGCTATGCTGTGCACCAGGCCAGATATCTGTTATGCAGTGGGAGTAGTAAGTCGATACCAATCTAATCCTGGAGAGGAACACTGGATAGCAGTTAAACATATACTCAAGTACCTTAGGAGAACGAGAGATTATATGTTGGTCTATTCTAGTGGGAGTCTTGAAACCATTGGTTATACAGACTCAGATTTCCAAGGAGACATTGACTCAAGAAAATCCACCTCTGGGTATGTGTTCACTCTTAATGGCGGGGCCATTTGTTGGAGGAGTGTCAAACAATCATGTGTGGCTGACTCTACCATAGAGGCGGAGTATGTAGCTGCTTCTGAGGCTGCAAAGGAAGCCACATGGTTAAAGAAGTTCTTAATGGATCTTCAGGTGATACCAGGTGTTAGTCATCCCATCACACTTTACTGTGACAACAGTGGAAGCGATGTACAGTCAAGGAACCAAGGTGTCACAAAAGACAAAAGCACATAGAGAGGAAGTACCACTTGATCCGAGATATAATTCAAAGAGGAGATACAGTGGTAGTCAAGATAGCATCAGACGAGAACCTTGCTGACCCTTTTACTAAGAGTTTGCCTAAACGTGTGTTCGAGAGGCATGTTACATCTATGGATCTTAGGAGGAGTCCAGATTTGCTATAGCTTTAGGAAGTTGTTATTTCACTTTGTTGTTTTGTGCCTTTTGAGCAAGACATTATGACATTATATTTTTTTTTCCTGAATGTTATAAATGAGGTATTATTCTTTTATTCCACACACTATTTACAAACATTAAGGTTCGGATCAATTGTGAAGTATATAATCATATGGATACGTTCATGGAAAACATGATCATAGGTTCTCATAATTGATGAACAGATTCATAGCTGTTAAATAAAGTTGGGCACTTTATTTAGGCTACAATATTTTATGAAATGGTTTTGTCTGAATCATTGTAAAATATTGGTGTGAATTAACATTCACATTGAAAGGATCAAGGAGAGATTTGATTAAGGGTGTTTTTCTGTCATAAGGTATCAAATCTCCAGATAACTGTAGTTATAAGATTGCTCTTAATTTTGAGTTTATTATAAATAGGTAATCAAATAGTTTTCATTCTTTGATTTACCAACGGGTGAGGTGCGATCCATTGACAGCCAATAACTCGGTATCTTGGGAGTGAGATTGTTTGATTATCAGTATTTATGAGATAAACAATATAAAATTTGTAGGAAATGTCCCCTTGATATGTTTCGGTACTTGGATATTGAAGACATTGGCCAGTGCATGTAATCCATTAGAGAAACTATCATAGTCAAGGGAATAAATAATTGATTGGATTACAGAAAACTAGTCAATCAATTATAGACGTTCTGCAAAGGGGTGATATATATACATGTTATATATGTTATTAATCTTGGAGTTCAAGTTTGGGCTTTTAGTGGAGTAGCACCGAATTAGATAATCATCTGTTGATTATTAGGAGCCTTGATTAGCAACAGCTGGTAGATCCCCGGGCTAGCTCAAGATAAGGGATGGGGAAATTTCAGTTGATGACGACTAGTGAGTTACATGGTCTTAGGCTTTAGGC
The DNA here is from genome assembly GCA_031216125.1 of Dalbergia cochinchinensis. Classification (NCBI taxonomy): domain Eukaryota; kingdom Viridiplantae; phylum Streptophyta; class Magnoliopsida; order Fabales; family Fabaceae; genus Dalbergia; species Dalbergia cochinchinensis. The sequence goes on from CM062377.1 coordinate 49,837,609, forward strand.
TCAAGTTTGTACTCAAGAGCAAGTGGGAGATTGTTGAGTTTTTGCTCTTTCACTAAAGCCCAATAGGGGCTAGTGTGTAAGAAGAGCCTAAGAAACCTAGAGCCCGTTTCATCTAAGGGTTAGGTTTCTTGGAACCCATATATATACTACACTTAACCCTCCCTGAAAAAGAGGAGAGTAGTCACAGCCGTAGAGGCAAAGTCATCTCCTGATAGAGAGAAAGTGCCCACACACCATCTCCTTTCTCCTTGAGAGATAGTCTGGAAGGTCTGCCATCAACCAACTACAAGGAAAACACTCTGAGAGGTAATATTTCTTCTGTGTTTATGAAACAATGATGATTCGGTAAGCATACCAATATACCAGGTCTTTAAATCGCTTCCGCATAAATCCAAGAGTTCCTTCAAGAAGGTCATCTGGATGGATGGTTTGAGGTGGCTCTGTGATTGATACAAGGTGATTTTGATTTATAAGGTGGTGCTTAGTGGGCATGGCTTTAATGGTTGCGCTGCTGTTTGGGGAAGATGATGGCAGATGGTGTAGTGGGCTTACATTGTTCCATGAAAAGGTGGTCACTTTGTGTGAAGTTGCTGGGAAGATATGCCGCCTCCTCCGTCTTTCTGTGATTCTCCTCCCCCCTTCGACTCACTAATAACAAGTATTTATACACCCACATTTTTATCTTAATATAATTAATGACAAAATATTTGATTTGATGCTATTGACACTAATTAGAGAAATAAAATCTAGCTAATTAACAAAATAAATCAGGTTAAATGTCAAATAAAATCAATTTTAAAAAAGAATAATTGTCAGAAAGATTTGATTTTTTTTTAGCTTTTTTTTAAATTTTCTTTTTCTTTTTTTATTTTTTGGACTCATGGAAAAACAACGTTTTTTTAACTTGACCAAAATTGGATGCTAACACCATCACATACACTACCTTTCAATGGCCGAAGGAAAGCTTCTCAACAAAACCACCAAAAAGTGAAAGTTTGTCGTGTGCAACAGGCTAGTGATATAAGAGTTCTATGAAGAAAACTTCTCTCAAAGAAAAGTTACTATTGGGAAAAGTTTAAGTGGCTCCATAATGAACGAGGTTCAAAGAGTCAAGGAAGTGCTCACTTTCTAAGGATGGGAAGAGTTCATAGACATCTCTGATAAGGTGTTTCTAGGGATGGTCACTGCATTCTATTCTCATCTAGAGGCAAAGAACCTCACCATCCTTAAGACCACCATACGGGATACCTACATGGAGATAGGGCTACCTAAGTTATCTATAGTGGTTAAGGGTCTTATTGCCAGACTTACTTGTTTGGCTCAAAATGACTGGTTCAAATCCCTAAGAGTGAGTGCTGAAGAAGTTTCCAAGTGTCTCACTGACTCTCCAAGACACAAGCCCAGGAACATTACCATGTCCATGTTAAGCTCATGGGCAAGAACCTTCATGGAGGAGTAGTGCTCTTACTAGCTCAAGGGATTCAAGAGGTAGGGTTATGTTTTGAAACATTGTGATTTTAATGCAAATGCTTGGTGTTGTTCTCTTTCTCTTTGTGTTTCCCTCTTTTTTCATGTTTATGATTCATATGCATGTTGAGTTAGATGCTGATTTTTGTATGAGAGCATGATTTGCAAACATACTTGATTTAGCTTGTTGATTGAATGCATGCTAATTGATTAATTAGTGAGTATTTAGTTAACCAAGAGAATAGAGATAATTCTTAATTGAGAATTGGACTATGGCAATTGGTATTTTAATTGGTTCATACATTTGGGTATTGTGATTGCGATAATTTAAATGTATATGCTTTATGTTATTCTCTAGTTGATTGACTTTAAGGAGAATTGCTAGCTAATTGTTTCATTGCATGATTAGTACATAGTTCCTCACCAAGTGTTTGATACTTGTTATGTTAATGATTAGCACTCCCTAGCTTGAGAATCCTGTAGGCTAGCTTCCTTTTATTATCATTAATTTTCATTGCTTGTTATCTTGATTTTAATTCTCATACAACAATCCCCATTTTAATTCCAACTAATTAGTTCAGCTTTCCTCGTGAGACGACCCGGGTTGTATACTACTATCTAAGTGCTCTGTGTAATCCGGTTTGGGAATCCAATTTCCTTTTTAAACTTGGTGTTAACAACGGCAAGCTACCAATGTCAAGTCTGTATTTCTGAACGAGTTTCTCTGTGAAGAAGTATATGTGAAATAGCCACCTGGTTTTGAGAGTAAAAGCCTTCCCAACCATATCTTTAAGCTGACAAGGGCTCTCTATGGTCTGAAATGAGGCCCACGAGCTTATGATAGACTGAGCACCTTCCTGCCTAGGAATGGATTTAAAATAGGTAATGTTGATACTACTCTTTTTACTGTTGATCGAGATAATAACTTTCTAGTAGTTCAAATATATATTGATGACATTATATTTGGTGCTTCTAATCATTCTCTCTATGAAAAGTTTTCAAAATTAATGCAGAGTGAATTTGAGATGAGTATGATAGGTGAACTCAAGTTCTTTCTGGGCTTGCAAATAAAACAACCAAAGGAAGGGATCCTAATCCATCAAGAAAAGTACACAAAAGAGCTTTTAAAAAGATTTAATATGGATCAAGCAAAACCTATGAGCACGCCCACGTATCCATCTCAAATCATAGATGTAGATGAAAATAGTAAGAAAGTATCAGAAAGTAATTATCATAGAATTAATGGTTCACTACTGTATCTTACAGCCAATAGACTAGACACTCAATTAAGTGTAGGAATTTGTGCAAGATTTCAATTTAACCCAAAATAATCACACTTAAATGCTGTCAAAAGAATTCTTCGATATCTGTCAGGTACTGCTAATCTTAGCTTTTGGTACAAGCAAGGTACTTCTTGTTATATTGTAGCATTCTGTGATGTTGACTATACTGAAGATAAAGTTAAAAGGAAAAGTACTAGCAGTTGCTACTACTTCTTCGGAGAAAGCTTGATCACATGGTTATGCAAAAACAAAACATGATTGCTCTCTCTACTGCTGAAGCTGAATATATAGCTGCTACAAATTGTTGTTCTCAGATGCTATGGATAAGGAATCAGCTAAATAATTATCATTTGAGGTGTTCTAAAATTCCTATCTATTGTGATAATACAAGTGCTATAAATCTTACAAAGAATCATATTCAGCACTTTAGATCCAAGCATATTGATATTAAACATCATTTCATTCATAATCATGTTCAAAATGGTGAATATAGAGTTAATGTTTGTGAACACTGAATGTAACGCCCCGATTTTCTATCTGAGAGAAAATGACCAAAATGCCCCTGAGGTCATTTTCTGCCCGGAATTCGAGGATAGCCGACCCGGCAGTCCTTGAAGGGTCAACTCAATGTTTGAAGAGGATTAAATGGTCCTTGAGTGATTTCGAAAGCAAAAATCGTGTTTTCTGCAGTTTCGGGTCAAAATGACCAAAATACCCTATAGTGTTTTTACGAGGGTAGAGGTGCCGTTCGACCCTGAAACTTTCCCCGAAGGTTTAAAATGATGTTTTCATATGTTTAAAAGTATTTGTTTAAGTCCCGATGGTCCTGGGCAATTTTTGTGTAAAATTACGATTTTGCCCTTACGTAGTGCATTTTGGGCCTAATGATATAATTAGCAAAACCTAAGCAATATTAGGCTCTAATTAAAGATTAGTAAATTCTAATTACTAATTTAGAGTCAAAATAATTAATTGATGTTAATTAGAACCTAAGATTGCTTAGAGAAACTCAAAACTCTTTTCTAATTTTAATTCTTTGAGAAAGGAATCTAGAAATAGTATTTTCTCTCTCAAATTCCCTAAATCAAGGAAACATGTTGGCATTGGATTCCTAGTTAATGGAGTTTGACTCCATTAATTTAGTAAGACCACCTCCTAAATCTAGTCTTACAAGTCTTTAATTAACCATTACCTCACCTAAACACTTACTTACAAATTCCTAATCCTAAGCCTAATCAAAGCTACACCTAAACAAACATCCTAACCCACAATTAAGGAACAACTTGTTCCCTAAGTTCTTCTAGAAAGGCATGGCCACCCATACCTCCCTCATGGCCACCCATACCACATCATGCCTACACCATGCTTAAGACCATACTTGAACCCATACTTGAACCTATACTTGGCCATACCTTTGAATGACCACAACCATACTTTGAAGAAGATATTTTCCTTCCTTTCCTTCCTCAAAATTTCGGCCACCCCCTCCATTCCTTCACCCTTGGGTTGTTTTTCTATAAATACATATGCAAATGAACTTGTGAGAACCTTTACTTCATTTGCTAGCTTTGAGTTTTCAAGAGTGTCTTGGTTTCTTTCTTTTCTTTCAAAGAACTCAAGAGTTCTTTCTTCCTCTCATTTTGTTCATCCTTTCCACCACCACACAACCACCATTAAATCTTCCTTAAAACACTTAGTCATATCATTCTCATTATCAAGCTCAAGAAACACAACTTCCTTTCCTTTTCCTTTCTTCTTGGCTAAAGCTCCATCAAGCTTTAGGGAGGATTTTTCTTTCATTCTCCTCTTAAGACTAAGCCTTGTTCATCCTCCAAGAGACATACCTTTGGTAGGGATTTCTTTTATTAAATTTCTTTATCCTTTAAAGTCTTGTTTAAAATGAGTTTTGTTGGTTTCTCTTGGCTTCTTGAAGCTTCTTTTCCTTTCTTTATGTAACGCCCCGATTTTCTACCTGAGTGGAAAATGACCGAAATGCCCCTGAGGTCATTTTCGGCCCGGAATTCAAGTATGGCTGACCCGGCAGTTCTCGAAGGGCCAACTCAATGTTTGAAGGGGATTGAATGACCCTTGAGTGGTTCCGGTGGTGAAAGTCTCATTTTCTGTAGTTTCGGGTCAAAATGACCAAAATACCCCTATAACGTTTTACGCGGGTAAAGGTGCCGTTTGAGCCCGAAAATTTCTCCAGAGGTTTAAAACCATGTTTTTACATGTTTCAAAACATCTGTTTGAGTCCCGGCAATCCCGGGCAGTTTTAGTTCAAAATTACAATTTTGCCCCTAGAATAGTATTTTTGAGCTTAATAATGTAATTAAGCAAACCTAAGCAATATTAGGCTCTAAATGAAGATTAATTAATTTCCATAATTAATCTAGAGTCAAAATATATTATTAAAATTAATTAGAACCTAAGATTGCTTAAATTAGATTTAAATCTCTTTTCTAAAAACTCAAGATTTCACTCTTGGAATCTTGAATAGTATTTTCTCTCTCCAATTCCTTAAATCAAGGAATTGTGTCTAGAATTGTTTATACACTAAAATGAATTTATAACTCACTAATGATGCAAGAACACTCTCTAATTATGTCTTGACAACCTTAATTACCCATTTTCTCACCTAAACACTTTCTTATACACTCCTAATCTTAATCCTAATCAAGGATACACCTAAACATAACTCTAAACCACAATTAAAATGCAAGAAACCCTCCTCCCATGGCTGATGCATTTCGGCCCTCTCTCTCTCAATTACCACACATGTTGAATTGTTTCTCACTCAAAGAACCATGCTTGAGGCCATACCTTGAACCATATCTCACCATACTTGAACCCATAACTTACCATGCCTTTAACCATGCCTTGTAAGAGATATTTTTCTCCCCAATTCTGGACACAATGGCCGAAGCCTTCATCACCACTCACACCCCTCCATTTGCTTCATTTCTCTATAAATAGAATGCCTTGAGGAGCTTGCACTACTTTTAGATCATTTGCAAAGTTTAGTTCTCTCCAAAGCTTTTCTTTTTTCTCTCAAAGTTCTAGTGTTCTTCAAGCTCTTCAAAGTTCTTCAAGTTCTTCATCTTCTTCTTCCATCTTCAAGATCATCACACCAAGTAAGGATTTCTTTTCATGAATGTTCTTCTTTAAAGCTTGATGTTTATGGTTTTTCTTGTTTTCTTTTTAGAACTTCTTCTCTATTCTTTTTTCTTTCTTGTTTCGGCCATGAGCCCTTGAGAATAGAGAAATGAGAGCTTGATGATGAGAGTTTCATGATGATGTTCATCACTTGAAACAAACTCTAGAGCTTGATCATTGTTCTTGAGCAAAAATGTTTCTAGTTCTTCCTTTCTTAAACTCTTGAGAACTCTATCTTTGGTAATGTTTCAAAATGGTTCTAAGGACTCGTCTCATGATGTTGGTGTTAATATATCATCAAGATCATGGACCCCTAGAGTTTTAAAATGTTCCTTTTCCTTCTTGAAGTTTCGGCCACTTCCTTTTCTTTTACATGCTAAATGTTTTGATTTTCTAAAAATGTTATGTTGAGTTCTAAGGACTCTAGACTTTACTTGATCTTGGTTTGATGAGTTTGGGTTAAGGTTTAAATTCCTTTAAAGTCTTGTTAAGAGCTCTAGAAAGATAAAATGAACTTGCATAATTTATTTTATGCTTGCATTTATATTTACATTCTTGCTATGCACCTTTACTTTCAAGCTATCACCTAAGAACATAAAGATTAAAATGGACGTTGCATCATCACTTAATTTAATCCTCAAAACCTTTCTATTTCGGCCTTAAAGTTGATTTTTGTTGGGCCAAGAGCACTAAAATAAAGAATTGAAATTGCATTATCACCTAATTAATTTCTCGAATGCCTTTCTATTTTGGCCTTAAAGTCGATTGTTGTTGGGGCAAGAGCACTAAAATAAATAATTGAACCTTGCATATTTACTTTCAAGCTTGCACGTTTAAGTTTATGCCTTGCATATTTATTTTAAGTCATCACTTTATTTTGTAAGCAAGATTAAAAATGAAAAGCATGAGCACGTTTATTTTATGTCATAACTTAAGAACCTAGAGCTCAAAGACTTGCTCATTTCATTTCAAGTTAAAGTTTAATGTGAATGCATTCTTTGAATGCATGTTTCGGCCAAGTAGTGATAATGGACTTGCAATGAGTTTTCATCTAGCTATAAGGGCCGATAATCTATGTTCTAAGTTTTTCCTGAAGCTTTACAAATCTTTATAAGGTTATGTTATCATGAGTTATAATTTTATTCCCTTTTTGAAGATGAAATATATTTTGGTTACTGACCTAAGGCTTCTCTTAGCCTCCTAATGAATTAAAATGATTTGCAAAGAGTTTTAGAGATTCTAAATTAATTCCAAGAGAAACTAGTTAACTTATGTACCTAGAGATGTCAATTTAGTTCTCTTATTGAAGTTAGATGTTTTTGGTACTGTCGTGATGAGCTTGTGGCTGTATGATGATGTTTTGATGTGTTAGAATGTGTGAAAATATCACATGATGATGTAGAAACGATTCTATGCATGATAGGTAAGAAACTAGCTAACTAGAAATACCGTAAAGCTAGAATTTAACATAGTTTAGACCCATTTGTTTTTGGAACTTATCCAAACTGTTTTAATGGGAACATAATCAGATTAGGATTGTTTAGACATGAAAAACTTGGTAACATTTGGATTAGAATTGAATTTTAGCATCTATAGGGAAACTAGTAACTAGAAAACCGTAAAAATGCAAATGTAGAACTCTTAGAACATTTAGTTTTCTGGATTCTGTCCAGCAACGTTACAACATGATAAATGTGATTTATAATTAGTTCTTAAGCATAGGAATGTCTCATAATTGATTTAGATTTAATTTATAGCGCCTTAGGCGAAGACGGAACTGAGAAAGGGTCTAAAACGTAAGTTCTAAAACCCCGTAACCACAAGTTAGAAATTCTGCCCTATGCTTTTCCGATTTGAGTATGAATATGAGGATTAGGAATGATGATTAATTATGAGCCCTTAGGCGCATAACATATGAACGACGGATGTTAGAGAACTATATCTCAAGATTAAGACCCGTAAGGGTCAAAACATAAGCTACCGTAAGGGTAAGCGTTTGAATGTTCTATGATGATGCATGTGTTATGTGAAGGATGATAATGTTATTCATATGAGGAATCCATGAGGATATATGTTTATGTGGCATAAAGTAAATTTGGAAGGAATTCGGCGTAATGCCATTGTGTCGCCGAATTTCCGACAAATTTGAGGACTTAAAGAGATTTTGAAAATTAAGGTACTAAGATAGGTTCTAGGATGACACCGGTTCGGCCGAGCACCTCCATAGAACTCATGTGACATCGGTACTAATTTATACTCTTAAGTGACATCGGCTCGGCCGAGCACCCCTAAGAGAATTGCCCCCTAACCCGTACTCAGATAGTCAGGATTTATGATTTATGATACGCTTTTCGTTAAGTGGTAAGTAAGAACTAGTGACGACTAGTTAAGGTATGAGCTCATAACCTAGAGATGTGACACGTTCTGGGTGACACCGGTTCGGCCGAGCACCCCCAGAACGCTTGTCTTTTAGGGTGGCCTATGTAACACCCCGATTTTTCTGTCTGAGGGAAATGACCAAAATGCCCCTGAGGTCATTTCCTGACCTGAATTCGAGGATAACCAACTCGGTCATCCCCGAAGGGTCAACTCAATGCTTGAAGGGGGTTGAATGGCCTTTGAATGCTTCCGGAAGCGAAAATCTCGTTTTCCGCAGTTTCGGGTCAAAATGACCAAAATACCCCTATAGCGTTTTTACGCGGGTAGAAGTGCCGTTTGCGCCCGAAACTTTTCCCAGAGGTTTAAAAACACGTTTTCATGTGTCTAGAGGTCTCTGTTCAAGTCCCGGTGGTCCCGGGCAGTTTTAGTGCAAAATTACAATTTTGCCCCTAGAATAGTGTTTTTGAGCTTAATGACGTAATTAAGCAAACCTAAGCAATATTAGGCTCTAAACGAAGATTAATTAATTTCCCTAATTAATCTAGAGTCAAAATAATTTATTAAAGATAATTAGAACCTAAAATTGCTTAGATTAAACTTAAATCCCTTTTTAGAACTCAAGATTCCTAGTCTTGGAATCTTGAATAGTATTTTCTCTCTCCAATTCCTTAAATCAAGGAAGTGTGTCTAGAGTTGTTTAGACTCTAAATTGAGGATCTAACTCACTAATGGTGCAAGACCACTCCTTAATTATGTCTAGACCACCCTAATTATCCATTTTCCTTACCTAAACACTTTCTTACAAATTCCTAATCCTAAGCATAATCAAAGATACACCTAAACACAACTCTAAACCACAATTAAAATGCAAACTAATCCTCCCCCAAATCTGATGCACATGGCCGAAACTCTCACCCCCTTTGGCCACATGTTTAATTATTTTCTCACTCAAAGAACCATGTTTGAGGCCATACCTTGAACCATACCTCACCATACTTTGAACCATACCTCACCATGCCTCAAGACCACATTATCTCACCTCATGGAACTCATGGATGCCATCCAATTCTGCACACATGGCCGAAGCTCTCCTCCTCCATGTGCACCCTTCATTTGTTTCATTTCTCTATAAATAGAATGTCTTGGGAAGCTTGCACCACTTTTAGATCATTTGCTAAGTTTAGGAACACTCAAAGCTTTTCTTTTTCTCTCAAAGCTCTTGTGTTCTTCAAGTTCTTGGAGTTCTTCATCATCTTCATCTTCTCCTTCCATCTTCAAGTTCATCACACCAAGTAGGGATTTCATTTCATGTATTCTCTTCTTTAAAGTTCTTGTTCTAGCTTTATTTTCATAGTTTCTCTTGATTCTTTTTAGAACTTCTTTTCTTTCCCTGTTCTTTCTCATTTTCGGCCATGGGCCTTGAAGTTCAAAGAAATGAGAGCTTGATGATGAGAGTTTCATGATAATGTTCATCACTTGAAACAAACTCTAGAGCTTGATCTTTGTTCTTGAGCAAAAATGTTTCTAGTTCTTCCTTTCTTGCACTCTTGAGAACTTTAGTTTTGATGGTGTTTTAAAATAGTTCTAAGGACTCAATGATGAGGTCTCATGATGTTGGTGTTAATATATCATCAAAATCATGGACTCTAGAGTTTCAAAATGTTCTTTTGTTCCTTGAAATTTCGGCCATTTGCTTTCCTTTTACATGCAAAATGTTTTGATTTTCTAAAAATGTTATGTTGAGTTCTAAGAACTCTAGACTTTACTTTGTCTTGGTTTGATGAGTTTGGGTTGAAGTTTAAGTTCCTTTAAAGTCTTGTTAAGAGCTCTAGAAAGATAAAATGAACTTGCATAATTTATCTTATGCTTGCACTCATATTTACATTCTTGTTATGCACCTTTACTTTCAAGCTATCACCTAAGAACATAAAGATTAAAATGGAACTTGCATCATCACTTAATTTAATTCTCAAAGCCTTTCTATTTCGGCCTTAAAATCGATTGTTGTTAGGCCTAGAGCACTAAAATAAAGAATTGAACTTGAATCATCACCTAATTAATCTCTCGAATGCCTATCTATTTCGGCCTCAAAGTCGATTGTTGTTGGGCCAAGAGCACTAAAATAAAGAATTGAACCTTACATCTTTACTTTCAAGCTTGCACATTTAAAGTTTATGCCTCGCATATTTACTTTCAAGCTTGCACGTTTAAGTTTATGCCTTGCATATTTATCTTACGTCATCACTTTATTTTTTAAGCAAAGATTAAAAATGAAAAGCATGAGCACGTTTATTTTATGTCATAACTTAAGAACCTAGAGCTCAAAGACTTGCCCATTTCATTCCAAGTTAAAGTTTAATGTGAAACCATTCTTTGAATGCATGTTTTCGGCCAAGTAGTGATGATGGACTTCCAATAAGTTTTCATCTAGCTACAAGGACCAATAGTCTATGTTCTAGTTTTTCCTTAAAGCTTTACAAATCTTTTCAAGGTTATGTTGTCATGAGATATGACTTTATTCCCTTTTTGAAGATGAAATATATTTTGGTCATTGACCTAAGGCTTCTCTTAGCCTCTTGATGAGTTAAAATGGTTTGCAAAGAGTTTTAGAAATTCTAAATTGATTCCAAGATAAACTAGTTAACTTATGTACCTAGAAATGTCAATTTAAATCGTTTACTGAAGCGAAATGTTTTCGGTTCTGATATGATGAGTGTGATGTTGTATGATGATGTTTTGATGTGTTAGAATGTGTGAAAATATCATATGATGATGTAGAAATGATTTTATGCATAACAGGTAAGAAACTAGCTAACTAGAAATACTGTAAAGCTAGAATTTGACATAGTTTTAACCCATTTGTTTATGGACTCTTTCCAAACTGTTTTAATGGGAGCATAATCAGATTAGGATTGTTTAGACATGAAAAACTTGGTAACATTTGGATTAGAATCGAATTCTAGCACCTATAGGGAAACTAGTAACTAGAAAACCGTAAAAGTGCAAGTTTAGAACTCTTAGAACATTTATTTTTCTGGATTCTGTCCAGCATCCTTACAACATGACAAACGTGATTAATAATTAGTCCTTAAGCATAGGAATACCTCATAATTGATTTAGATTTAATTCATAGCGACTTAGGCGAAGACGGAATCAAGAAAGGGTCCAAAACGTAAGTTCTAGAACCCCGTACTCACAAGTTAGGAATTCTGCCCTATGCTATTCAGATTTAAGTGTGAACATGAGGATTATGGATGATTTTTAATTACGAGCCCTTAGGTGCATAAAATATGAGCGACGGATGTTAGAGAACCATATCTCATGATTAAGACCCGTAAGGGTCAAAGCATAAGCTACCGTAAGGATAAACGGTTGAATGTTCCATGATGATGCATGTGGTGTGTAAATGATGATAATGTTATTCATATGAGGAATTTATGAGGATATATGTTCGTGTGGCATAAAGCAAATTTGGAAGAAATTCGGCGTGATGCCATCGTGCCGCCGAATTTCCGACAAATTTGGGGACTTAAAGAGATTTTGAAAATTAAGGTACTAAGATGGGTTCTAGGATGACACCGGTTCGGCCGAGCACCTCCATAGAACTCATGTGACATCGGTACCATTTTATACCCTTAGGTGACACCGGTTCGGCCGAGCACCCCTAAGAGGTTTGCCCCCTAACCCTACTCAGATAGTCGAGATTTATGATTTATGATACGCTTATCGTTAAGTGGTAAGTAAGAACTAGTGACGACTAGTTAAGGTATGAGCTCATAACCTAGATATGTGACACGTTCTGGGTGACACCGGTTCAGCCGAGCACCCCCAGTTCGATTGTCTTTTAGGGTGGCCCATGAGGAAGAGATGTTTCATGATTATGATTATGTCACTAAGTTTGTCCCATATGAACGTTACTATTGCCACTTTATGCCACTAAGTATGATGCTTGATGTTATGTTTTACGTATGTGCATTAGGTAGTGCCATGCATACATTCGCTATTATGTTGCATTCATGACATTAAGACCATCCTAAAAGGAATGGACCTTGGCTAAACTATGTTTTAGAATTTAAAAATGGACTTAATGCATGCTCACTCATTTGTATAATTAAACCCAAGGTTCCTAAGGACGTAGATGATGACACCTAGGTAGTAGGAGGCCCTACTGAGATTCTTTAGCAAGATTCTCACTCCCTCTATCTCTTTCTTTCCGTCACGTCTTCAGATGGCGACGTTCGTAGTGTTCGTGGACACCCCGACATGGGAGGTGCACTATGACCCGGCTCACGGGTCATACCATTTTGAGGGGCAGTGCACGGTGCGGGTTTTCATGTTTGTAGGACGCCCCTTCGTTCATCCCGTGCACACCCATCGCTTCTCCCCGACTGCACCCTATGGCGACGACGAGTGGGTTTTTGAGCGCACGCGCACGCATGATGAGAGAGTGCTCCGCATGCACACTGCCGCCTCAGCCATGCGAGACTATCCCGATTACGTGCCCCGGACCTACTTCTCGGAGACCAACCCATCCGAGGACCCGCCTACCCATCCGTATAGCGAGAGCTCTGCCCCCTCTCCACCATTGATGAGGGAGGGCAGTGAGGATACTGTGACTCAGCCATAACTTGCACGGCGACCGGAGATGCGGCTACACCGCGGGGGTCACTCTCGATCCCCGTTCCGCCTCTTTACGCCCGAGGAGCTCGCCCTGTTTCCCGGATACTTGCCTATTTCGCGAGATGGACGTCAGTAGGAGGTGACGATCGACCGATGGAGTACCCGGTTAGAGCACACACCACTTAGATGGGGATAAACCTTCTTTTGTTTAGAGGTTATCCCATTAGATGCACTCGGGTAGGGGAGTAGATCATGTTTATGTTTATGTTGTATTTCCTTTCATGTATTTCCCTTGTACTAAATTAAGTCCTACACTTATAGGTGGGCAAGATATATATATATATATATGGGATGATATTCAGTGTTATTCATGGTGTGCCTTATGCTATGACGTTATGAGATGTATGTTTTGTTTGTTACATGATATATCGCATCACGCGGCTCTCACCTTGTATTTCAAAAAAAAAATTTACCCGTATTTTTCGCTAAGTATTTCTAAGTAAAAATGAGAACTATGAAGTAACAGACTAATTAACTTAAGTGTGTTCTAGAGTATTGGGTTAAAAATTAGGATGTTACAGCCTATGAGGAAGTTATGATGATTATGTCACAAAGAGAATTTATTTGCCACTTTATGCCACTACTATGATGTTCCTATGTACATAATGATTATTCTTGCATTAAGTAGAGTCATGCATACATTCTTCAATATGCTTGCATCCATGTCATTAAGAATCATGCTAAAATAAACGGACCTTGGCTAAATTATGTTTTAGAACCTAAAAATGGACTTAATGCATGCTCACTTACTTTGTATAACTAAACCCAAGGTTCCTGAGGACGTAGACGATGACACCTAGGTAGTAGGAGACCCTACTGAGATTCTTTAGCAAGATTCTCACTCCCTCTATCTCTTTCTTTCCGTCACGTCTTCAGATAGCGACGTTCGTGGTATTTGTGGACACCCCGACATGGGAGGTGCATTATGACCCGGCTCACAGGTCATACCATTTTGAGGGACAGTGCACGGTGCGAGTCTTCATGTTCGTAGGACGTCCCTTCGCTTATCCCGTGCACACCCATCGCTTCTCCCCGACTGCACCCTACGGCGACGATAAGCGGGTGTTTGAGCGCGCACGTACGTATAATGAGAGAGTGCTCCGCATGCACACCGCCGCCTCAGCCATGCGAGACTATCCCGATTATGTGCCCCAGACCTACTTCTCAGAGACTGACCCGTCCGAGGACCCGCCTGCCCATCCGTATAGCGAGAGCTCTGCCCCCTCTCCGCCATTGATGAGGGAGGGCAGTGAGGATACCGTGACTCAGCCACGGCTTGCACGATGACCGGAGATACGGCCACACCGTGGGGGTCACTCTCGATCCCTGTTCCGCCTCTTTATGCCCGAGTAGCTCGCCCAGTTTCCCGGATGTGCCTCGCTCGCGAGATGGACGTCAGTAGGAGGTGACGATCGACCGATGGAGTACCCGGGTAGAGCACACACCACTTAGATGGAGATGAACCTTCTTTTGTTTTAGAGGTCATCCCGTTAGTTGCACTTGGGTAGGGGAGTTGCTTTTATAGTTTCTGTTGCACTTTCTCTTGTATTTCCTTTTTAGTTGTATTGCTCATGTTGTACTAAACTAAGTCCCACTCTATCTAAGTGGGCATATTATATAAATATGTAGTTCCATGTTACTATGATGTGCTTTTATGTGCTTATGTCATGTTGCTATGCGACGCTTGCTGTATTACCTTTCGCGCATTACTAGTTAACGTGTCGCGCGGCTCTCACTTTGCTTTTATAATTCAAAAACAAAATTTACCAGTATTTCCGCTAAGTATTTTAAAGTAATGAGAAAGCTATGACGTAACAGTCTAATGATTAACCTAATTATGTTCTAGAGTATTAGGTTAAAAATTAGGATGTTACACTTTATGTTTTGGCCTTGGAGCCTTTCTTCAAAGAAAAATATTGGCTTGATGATGAGGGTTCAAGGGGTTGATCATAGAATCACCACTTGTGTAACCTCTAAAGCTTGAAAACTTGGTTTTTGAACCCAGAAGCATTTCGGTTTTTCCTTTCCTTTTCTTTGGTTCTAGTTTTGGTTTTTAAAACTTGTTTTGGTTGGAAAATGACTCAAGGATGAGAGCACATGATGTTGGTGTTGATGTATCATCAAGATCATGGCCTCTAGAGTTTCAAAGTTTCATCCTTTCTCCTTCATGGTTTCAGCCATGGTTTCCTTTTCTTTGATATTTTGGTTTTGTCACCAAAGACATGGTGAAATGGTTTCTAAAACTCAGCTTGGTTTTCTAACTTGATCCATTTTCGGTTCTTTAAATAATATTAATGTTTAGTTTATTTCTTTAAGTCCATTTCCTTGTGTTTGATGATAATGTTCAAACCATAAGGTTTCCTTGTAACCTAGGTACAAGAACACTAAAGCTTGCTTTACCTTATTAAGATAAGTTGGGGTTGAGGTTTATGCTCCTTTAAAGTCTTGAATGAGCTCTAGCAAGATATAAAATGAACTTGCATATTTATATTTCAAGCTTTGCATTGCACGTTTATATTTCAAGTCCTCACTTAAGAACTTAAAGATTTAAAACGAGAACTTGCATATCACCTAATTAAATCTCGAAGCCTTTCTATTTCGGCCTTAAAGTCGATTGTTGCTGGGCCTAGAGCACTAAAATAAAGAATTGAACTTGCATATTTACTTTTCAAGTCTTGCATATTTATTTTCAAGTTTCGCATATTTACTTTAAGCCTTGCATATTTAATTTTAAGTTCTTGCATTTCATATTTACTTTGAAGCTCTCACTTTACTTTATAATGAAGAATAAAATGGAATGCATAGCACGTTTATATTTTGTCATCACTTAAGAAACCTAGAGCTCAAAAACTTGCTCTCATTATCTCAAGTGAAATTTTGGTTATGGAGACATCCCCAAGGATGCAAATTTTGGCCATGTGATGTTGATGAACTCAAAATGAGTTTCATCTAGTCATAAGGGTTAACAATCTATGTTCAAAAGTTTTCCTATGTTCTAAGAGTCCTATAAAGTCATTATCAACGAGATTTGTAAATTAAACCTCTTCCAAGAGTGTTTTGAATTAGTTGCTGCCCCATGATTGTTCTTAGTCTCTTCTATGAGATAAAATGTTTTGCAAAAGAGTTTTTAGAAGTCCTAAAACGATTCAAGGAGAAACTAGCAACCTATGCTTGTTAAAAATGAGATTTTATGCAAGATATGTATATGCATGAATTCAGCTCTGCCATGACATGTTTGCTGCTGTATGATGATGTTTTGACATATTAGAATGTGTGAAATTGATATGTGTTGAGATAGGAACCTTTCCATGCATGTTAAGAAAGAAACTAGTTTAACAAAAAAATCATAAAGTCAAGTTTTAGCATAGTTTTAACCCATCTATTTTTAGTTTCTGTCCAAACTGTTTTAGTGGGATAATAATCAGATTAGGATTGTTTAATTATGAAAAACTTGGTAACATTTGATGTAGGATTTGTAACATCCTAATTTTTAACCCAATACTCTAGAACATATTTAGGTTAATCATTAGTCGGTTACGTCATAGTGTCCTTTTTACTTAAAAATACTTAGCGGAAATACTGGTAAATTTTTTTTTGAATTATAAAAGCAAAGTGAGAGCCGCGCGACACGAAGAACAATAAAGCATGAAAGGAAATAAAGCAAGCATCTCACAACATCATAACATAAAGCAAGTAAAGGCACGTCACAATAACACTGGACTGCATATTTATATAGTATGATACGCCCACTTATGAAGAGTGGGACTTAGTTTAGTACAATAGGGAACGAATACATCAAAGAGAAAATACAAGGAAAGAGCGATGGAAAGCATAAAAGCAAACTCCCCTACCCAAGTGCAACTAAAGGGATAACCTCTAAAACAAAAGAAGGTTTATCCTCATCTAAGTGGTGTGTGCTCTACCCGGGTACTCCATCAGTCATACGTCACCTCTTACTGATGTTCATCTCACGAGCGAGGTACATATCCGGGAAACTGGGCGAGCTCTTCTAGCGTGTAAAGGCAGAGTGGGGATCGAAAGTGACCCCCACGATGTGGCCGCATCTCCGGTCGTCGTGGTAGCCGTGGCTAAGTCACAGTATCTTCACTACCCTCTCTTATCAGTGGTGGAGTGAGGGTAGAGCTCTCGCTGTACAGATGGGTAGACGGGTCCTCCGACGGGTCGGTCTCCAAGAACTATGTCCGAGGCACATAGTCGGGATAGTCACGCATGGCTGAGGCAGCGATGTGCATGCAGAGCACTCTCTCATTGTGCATACAAGCGCGCTCAAAAACCCGCTCGTCGTCACCGTAGGGTGCAGTCGAGGAGAAGCAATAGGTATGTACGGGGTGAGCGAAGAAACGTCCAATGAACATGAACACTCGCACCGTGCATTGTCCCTCAAAATGGTACGATCCGTGCTCCGGGTCATAGTGCACTTCCCACATCGGGGTGTCCACAAAAACTACGAAACGTCGCCATCTAAAGACGTGACGGAAAAGAAAGATAGAGGGAGTGAGAATCTTGCTAAAGAATCTCAGTAGAGCCTCCTACTACCTAGGTGTCATCATCTACGTCCTCAGGAACCTTGGGTTTAGTATACAAAATAAGTGAGCATGCATTAAGTCCATTTTTAAGCTTTGAAACATAGTTAGCCAAGGTCCATTCATTTTAGCATGATTCTTAATGACATGGATGCAACATATTAAAGAATGTATGCATAGCTCTACTTAATGCAAGAATAATAATCATAACATTAAGAACATCATAATAGTGGCATAAAGTGGATCTCATGTGAGAAAACTTTGTGACATAATCATCATACTTTACTTCCTCATAGGCCACCCTAAAAGACAATCGTTCTGGGGGTGCTTGGTCGAACCGGTGTCACCCAGAACGTGTCATATCTCTAGGTTATGAGCTCACACCTTAACTAGTCGTCACTAGTTCTTACTTATCAATCCTGATAAGCGTATCATAATCATAATCCCGACTTCTCCAGTACGGGCCAGGGGGCATTTCTTGGGGGTGCTTGGCCGAACCGGTGTCACCCAAGAATTCATCTTGGTACCGATGTCACATGTGTTCTGTGGAGGTGCTCGGCCGAACTGATGTCATCTGAAAACTCATCTTAGTACCTCATAAATAAAATCTCATAGGTTTTTCAAAAACTTTCTAATTCCCCAAATTTGTCAAAAATTCGGTAGCATAATAGCAGCATATCGAATTTCTTCAAAAATTACTTTATGCCACATAAGTCAATCAAACATGCATCCTCCATCATAACTAACTATAAACCATGCTTACCATATTATGAGGGTGCTGGACAGATTCTAAAAATTAAATGTTCTAAGAGTTCTAGAAATGCATTTTTACAGTTTTCTAGTTACTAGTTTCTCTATAGGTGCCAAAAATTCAATCCTACTTCAAATGTAACCAAATTTTTCATGATTAAACAATCCTAATCTGATTATATTCCCATTGAAATAGTTTAGGCAGTATCCAAAAATAAATGGGTTAAAACTATGCTAAATCTTGACTTTACAGTTTTTCTAGAAAGCTAGTTTCTCTCCTATCATGCATAGAATGTTCCTACCTCATCATACTTAATTTTCACACATTCTAACACATCAAAAAATCATCACACAGCAGCAAACTCATCATGGCAGAACCGAAACATCAAGTCCCAAAAAGATGCATAACTTGACATTTCTAAAGCATATAAGTTGCTAGTTTCCCTTGGAATCATTTTAGGACTTCTAAACTCTTTTGCAAACTATTTTATTTTGTCAAAGAGGCTAAAAAAACACCCTTAGGTCAGTAACCAACTTGATTCCTCCTTAAAAGAGGATTAAATTCATAAATCTTGTTGGTCTTAACTTCATAAAGTTCATGGGGCTTGAAGAAAATCTTAAAACTTAGATTGTTGGCCCCTGTAGCTAGATGAAACTCATTCCAAGTTCATCATCTCTACATGACCGAAATTATGCATTCAAAGAATGCTCCCACATTAAACTTTAACTTGAGATAAAATGGGCAAGTCTTTGAGCTCTAAGGTCTTTAAGTGATGACAAAATGTAAATATGCTATGCGAATCATTCTTTTCTTTCATTATAAAGTAAAGTGAGAACTTAAAGTAAATATGCAAGACTTGAAATATAAATATACAAGGCTTGAAAGTAAATATGCAATGCAAGTTCATTTCTTTATTTTAGTGCTCTAGGACCAACAACAATCGACTTTAAGGCCGAAATAGAAAGGCTTCGAGAATTAATTAGGTGATAATGCAAGTGTTGTTTTAATCTTTGAGTCCTTAGGTGATAACTTGGAAAATAAAGATGCAAGGCAAGAATATGATCATGAGTGCAAGCTCAAAATAAATATGCAAGTTCATTTATATCTTATTAGAGCTCATTCAAGACTTTAAAGGAACTTAAACCTCAACCCAAACTCATCATGACAAGATAAAGTGAAGACAAGAGTGAACCTCAAGGATTCTTTAGAACACCAAGTTTCTTTTCTTGAAATAAGGTCATAAATAACATTTTTATTAAAACTCAAGCTCTAGATGCCTCATTGTGATGAACACATAGTCATCATCTAGAAGCTCTCATCATCAAGCCATTATGAGCCTCATTGGCCAACATGGCCGAAAATTTTGAGAAAGAAAAGGAAAAAGAACCGAAACTATAGGCTAGAAAAAGAACCATTTGAAACATTTGGGACCATGATCTTGATGATGTATTAACACCAACATCATGAGCCCTTGCTATGGAGTTCACTTACTCATTTTAAAACATCATCAAGTTAAGCTCTTTAGGACCACAAGAAAAGAAGCTAAAAGCATGGTTTCCTCAAGAACTAAGATCAAACTTTAGAGGTTGCTTAAATGATGAACATCATTATGCAATCCCCATCATCAAGCCCTCATTTCCAAGTCCTTTAAAGGCCTTGGCCAAAAATGAAACAAAGAAGGAAAAGAAGAAGAAGTTCTAAAAAATCCAAGAGAAACCATCAAGTAAATAACTAAATAAAGACTTAAAATGAAAGAAGCACTTGAAATAAAATCCATTGAAGATTAGGATGGGAGAAGAGGATGAAGAACTTGAAGAACTTGAACACTTGAACTTGAGAGAAAAAGGAAACTTTGAAGTGCTCTTTGAAAACTTACACTTAGCAAATGAACTAAAGGTGTTTCAAGTTCACTCAAGTGTGTTATTTATAGAGAAATGAAACAAATGAAAGGTGCAAGAGGGAGAGGAAGGTTTCGGCCAAGCAAGGGCAG
This sequence comes from Dalbergia cochinchinensis, assembly GCA_031216125.1. NCBI lineage: Eukaryota > Viridiplantae > Streptophyta > Magnoliopsida > Fabales > Fabaceae > Dalbergia > Dalbergia cochinchinensis. The sequence continues at coordinate 49,857,856 of CM062377.1, forward strand.
CCCCATGAGGTTCATGAGGTGAGATGTTGTGATCTTGAGGCATGGTGAGGTATGGTTCAAAGTATGGTAAGGTATGGTTCAAGGTATGGCTTAAGCATGGTTCTTTGAGTGAGAAACAAATCAACATGTGATGCAAGAGAGAGAGATGGCCGAAGGTGCATCAGCCATGGGGGAGGGTTTTCTTGAATTTTAATTGTGGTTTAGAGTTGTGTTTAGGTGTATCTTTGATTAGGATTAAGATTAGAAGTTTATAAGAAAGTGTTTAGGTGAGAAAATGGGTAATCAAGGTTGTCAAGACATGTTTAAGGAGTGGTCTTGCATCATTAGTGAGTTATAAACTCATTTGAGTGTATAAACAATTCTAAACACAATTCCTTGATTTAAGGAATTGGAGAGAGAAAATACTATTCAAGATTCCAAGATTGGAATCTTGAGTTTTAAAAAGAGATTTAAATCTAATCTAAGCAATTTTAGGTTCTAATTAATTTTAATAGTTTATTTTGACTCTAGATTAATTATGAAAATTAATTAACCTTCGATTAGAGCCTAATATTGCTTAGGTTTGCTTAATTACGCCATTAAGCTCAAAAACACTATTCTAGGGGCAAAATCGTAATTTTGCACTAAGACTGCCCGGGACCACCGGGACTTAAACAGACACTTCTAAACATGTAAAAACATTGTTTTAAACCTTCGGGGAAAGTTTCGGGTTCAAACGGCACCTTTATCCGCGTAAAAATGCTATAGGGGTATTTTGATCATTTTGACCCGAAACTGCAGAAAATGAGACTTCCGCCTTCAAAACCACTCAAGGGCCATTCAATCCCCTTCAAACATTGAGTTGGCCCTTCGAGAGGATCGCTGGCCACCATCCTCGAATTATGGGCCGAAAATGACCTCAGGGGCATCTTAGTGATTTTCCTCTCAGACAGAAAAATCGGGGCGTTAAAGGATTATTTTTAGAGCCTATAGAGAAACTAGCAGCTAGAAAACCGTAAAAATGCAATTCTAGAACTCTTAGAACATTTAATTTTCTGATTCTATCTAGCACCCTTATAATGTAGTAAACACGATTTATAATTAGTTCAAGAACTTAGGAATACCTCATAATTGGTTTATATTTAATTAATAGCGTCTTAGGTGAAAACGGAACTCAGAAAGGGTCTAAAACGTAGTTTCTAGAACCCCGTAATCACAAGATGTAAACTCTGCCCTTAAAGCATGATGTTGTCCAAATTCAATGATGGACATAAATATTTGTAAGAATTGTTAGTTGGGAATCCTGAGGTGCATAAAAGGTTGATAGTGAATGTTAGAATAATTATAACTCAAGTTAAAGACCCGTGAGGGTTAAAGCATAAGACACCATAGGTCCCAAGACATAATGAACCTTATGACTTCCAGTAGATGTATGATTGATTATGAGAATGACTTGAGCATAGCATATGCATTAGCTGAGCCCGGTCCTTGATTCCGGCAAACTAGTTAGGAGCATGCTATCTTTTGAGAACATTAAAGCAATGATGTGATGACGTATATGCTATGATGAGTTTGACAATATGACTTGATGTCTTATGATGATGTTGAATGGCTATGCATGTCTTATAAGTTTCGTGGCATAAAGCAAGTTTGAAGGAAATCCGGTGTATGCTGTTACGCTACCGAATTTCCCATCAAACTTGAGAATTTGAGAAAAGTTTGTGAAAACTCCTGGGTGACATCGGTTCAGCTGAGCACCCCCAGGAAAGGTTCTGGGTGACACCGGTTCAGCCGAGCACCCCCAGGAAAGGTTCTGAGTGACACTGGTTCGCCGAGCACCCCCAGAATAGATGTGACGTAACACTGAGATGCATTCCTCCTGCTATGGTGGGGAGGAAACAAATCCATGAGGGTATTGACATTGAGCTTGCCAAAGCAGACAATTCGCTATGTACTAGATACCAGTAGAATGTTTCAAAGAAGGAAATGATCCTAAGATAAGTGATCCAAGAAAGTTATGTATACCCCCTCTATTAGCCCATATTAAATCTAGTTACGACTAGTTAGGATTGAGCTCATTCCTAGGCGATAGGTGAGATGTAGTTTGGTGACCAGATTATCGCGAGGCCGGTGAGTCGGTTGAATTTTTGGTGGATATGTTAAGAGGGTGGTCTTAAAGAAAAAGAAATCAAGAGTTTGACTTATGAGAAAGATGTCACATGAAAAGTACTATGCCTTTTATGCCACGTATATGATTTATATTTCCTTATGATGTGCCCAAGTACTATGATTTTCATGTTAAAGTGCATATGGTATTGCCATGCATTCATCGAATATCTGTTGCATTCATGTCATTAAGACTCATACTAAAAGACACCCACTTCAGATAAATAGATTTGAAAAGTCTAAAACCAAACCTTATGCATGTACACCTTTTTCATAATTAAAACCGAGGTGGCTGGGGACGACAACGATGACACTTATGTTAGCGTCGGGAATCCCTACTGAGAATCTTGAATGAGTTTCTCATCCCTTTCTCTTCTTCCGTGTCGTCTCTAGACGAGGATTACAATGAGGTTCATGATTTCTTCTAAGGCTCGTGCTTAAAGGTCACAATAGCAAACAGAGCAAAGGGTCACTGCGGAAGCATAGATAGCTTAGTTTTTGGATTGATACTCATCCAACCTCATAGGTGGATAAGGATCACTTCATATATATAGGCATGTTTTGATATAAATAATGGTACAATGATGCTAGTAATTTATGTATTTATGAAGGAGTGATGATATTATGATTGTTATGTATGATATTATGTTTCATGATTATGAATGGTGTGATTACTTTTCTTGCACGATGTGGTTATGATGAACGTTAGGTTAGCGCGCGGCTCGCGTTTTATTTTTCAAGTTTCGAAAAAGAAAAATTTATTTGTATGTTCCGCTAAGTATTTTAATGAAAGATTTTAAAGAATGAGACTAAAAGAGTAATAGACTAATGATTAACCTAAATATGTTCTAGAGTATTGGCTTAAAAATTAGGATGTTACACTGAAGACTATGTGTCAGATATATTCATAAAGCCATTAGCTGAAGATTATTTTTGTGCTTTGAAAAGGTTTTGAACTTGATTGTTTTCAAAATTGCATAGCTTTTCATGCATAAACCATCATTGGGTACTCTCTCTCTCTTCGTCTCTCAAAACTGAAGCCCAAAATGGAAATATCTTAGCATGCAAGATCAGATATAATTCTTGAATTTCAGAAAATAGATTAGAAAGAAGAAGGGTATCTCAAACAGTAATGGGTTGTTCAGAAAGAAAATATGAGAACAAGAGTATTGATGTTTGTATGAAAAAAGGTTTCAGCATAGGAAGATGAGCTTATCAATGGGTTGGAAAGTGAGAAGCAATGTTCAAAAAGAAAGTCCTTCAAAAAGTGTACTCGAGAGTCAAAAACCTTTCTTTTTGAAAGAATGATGATGAGGCGAGACAGGTCCCTCTCTTTTTAAACCTTTTCTCTTCCACGTCACTTCACCTTTAGTCAGTTACATCATATCACTTAAATAACCCCCACGTCTAACATGTTAACACTTCTTTTATCATCCGCCTTCTATCTAAAACCCTAAGCTTTAAACTGTTTCATCTCTCACAAACCTCTGTTTCTCATAACTTGTCTTTGCTTCCAAGCTTCAACCTCTGATATTTTATCACACTAACGGCCAAAGGAAAGTTTTGTTCAAGACACATCACTACAATGGGAACACTTCAAATATTCACAGAACTGATACATCAAGATCATTATGAGGAAAACTTTTCTCATCATCTTATAGTGCCTAGGAAAAAGTTAACTCAAATGCTAATGGCTCAAGCTCTCATCCTTTTGGAAGTTATTTCCTTTCATGAATGGGAAGGGTTTCTAGACTTTACTAACTAAGTCTTCTCTAAGATGGTCACTATTTTCTACTCCCAATTGGTTCATGTGACTAACTCTATGCTGACCTCATACATCAGAGGAGTTGATATAGAACTGAGCATCACGGATATCTCAAACATCATCCATGCTCATGATGAAAGTCTCAGATGCTCCTCTAAAACAAATTGGTTCATAACCCTTGGTGTTTCAGTAGAAGAGGTCTCCAGATGTCTCACCAGTTCACCAAGATATCGTCTGGGTGAAATCACTATAGCATTGCTGAACTCCGATGCAAGGCAAGTTTTTATAATCATTCAGTTCTCTTTGCTTTCTTGGTTAGGTAGTACCCACATTTTGGTTGGGATAGACTGTATGTTACTCTTTTGTTTATTAACAAAAAGAAGAGTAAAATTTCCCCAATTAATCTTTGATCATATGTTGAGTGCTATCTCTCCTGAGAAAAGAAAAATCTCTGTTATTCCTTATGGGATTCTGCTGACCAAAATCTTTGAACACATGCATTACCCTCTTGCAAATGAGTGGTTTGAGTATATGGAAGGTACAAAATACTCTTTCAACCCCCCGGAGACCAACCAGTACTGCCTCTTCTAATGTCAGAAGACAGAGTTTGAAGATCAGAGATGCAGCTGTTGAAAAGGCTGCCAACGAAGTTGAAGCCAGAAAGGGCAGAAAGAAAATAATCATTCTTGAAGATAGTTCAGATGATAGCAAGAGGCCTAAAATAATCATCAGATATGGGGGTTCACCCTGTAATCATAGTATGACCTCAGATTCTGAGCAAAAAGCCTCTTCCAAGATGGAAACGTCTTCACAAAGTGACTTTGCTACTACTACTTCTCCTTTAAAGGAAGAACAACCTCCTACTTCGCCTATACCTGATCCTTCTGTTCGAGGAGTTGACCCTTCATCAAGCCAGCCACCACCAGCAGAATAGCCAAACTACACAGAAGTTCAACTGATACTGCAAGAACAATGCCTCATCAACAATCATTTAAATGAATTAGAAGCCGTATCTTGAATGCATGAAGTGTTGCTCCTTGAGATACTTTGTGAAGTAAGGAGTCAAGGATGATGATGGTGCTATTAGTTTCCAACACATTCTTTTTTTTTATGACAAAAGATGGAAAAAATATTGAAGAAAATACTTTTGTCTTGAGAAATACAGAGGGAGTTTGAACCAAGGGGAGCATATGCAGAAATTTTTTTTTTAGCATACTGCGTATTGTTTATGAACAATTTATGTTTTCTTTCTTTGTTTTTGCTTTGAATGCTCTGAATCTCTTTAACTGTGATTTATATATAGCTTCTGTTGCTCATATCTGCTTTTTGATTATGCATGCTCATTCTGTTTTATTGTTTTCAATTCATGCACCTTCTTGAAAAGGATAGTTAGTCAAAGTGTAACACCCTAAAAATTATTTAAAAATTAATTTGGGCTTTACTAGTCATAATTTCGAAAATCTGACAGTTTGAGCAATAATAAAGACGGTCCAAGGGATTTGTTTAAAAAAAATGTGAATAGTATTTTGCAGGCCCCGCAGGCCCACTAGGACAGCCAAAATCCTAGAATTGGGCCCAGGAAATGCCCAAAATTGAGAAATTATATGATTATGGTTAGAAATAGGTAGAATTAAAGATTTTATACCCGAAAATATTTTTCGAGCAATGTTTGATTACCTGGGTACACTGTTTCACCCGTTCGGTAAAATTTCGGAGTGCGATTTCTAACATCGAAAGCTAGTTTGACCTTTACAAAAAGAGAATGCTTATCGATTTGAATTAAATGAATGGCTAAGATTCAACCTTGAATAACAAGATCCAATCCTAGCCATCCATATTAGTTTCTTTTATGAATAAATTAGACTCTACATTAAAATAATACTATCAACATCTTATAAGATAACTACAAGTCACCTAATCTCATCATTTCATCTTTCTAAGTTCGGCTAGCAAATGTGAAAGGCAGAAACTGCATTTTTGGTTCTTCAAACACAAAATAAACTTGATTTCAAATGCCAAAAACACTAGCCTAGAGTTCATAAAACCAAAAAGTTCCTTCACAAAACTTGTTCTATACCTCAAACCCTACAAATCTAACTAATTGAAATTTCAAATCCTCACCTTAATACCTCATTTCCCCACTACCTAAGGAAGGTTTAGGACTGAAATTGGTGTCTTGAAGTGAAGGGAGATCACTTAGAACATCCTTTGAAGTATCAAGCTCAAAAGCTTTCAAAGTAGGGTTTTCTTTGGTCTTTTCTTTCCAATTTTATGCTGGACTTTTCTAATTGTGTTTAGTCTGAAATTTCTGGATATATTGGTTGATAATATACTGATATTGATGTTTTAATTTTGGGGGAGTGTTTGACGGATACTCTCCGGAAGATGGCTACAGAGATGAGAGCACTAGCTGCAATGGCCAAATAGATAATAGAGAACTTAAATCGGAATGCAGCAGAGTTAGAGTTCATGGCACTCAAGCAAGGATCGATGAGTGTAGTAGAGTACACGGCCATGTTTGAGGGGTTCTACTAGTTTTCTACTAATTACTAGCGCAATCTTGATGAAGCTTGGAAGTGCATGAAGTATGAAGGAGTGCTACAAGAGGACATTAAAGCAGTTGTGAGTCTCTTGGAGATTAAAGATTTTGCTATGCTGGTGAATGAGTGTCAGCTTGCAGAGGAATCCAATAGGAAGCTAGCAATTTCCAAATCTACTAGGGACGATTCTAAGAAGAGGAGAGCACTTGAAGACCAAGATTATGAGGATGCTCCACCCCAAAAGAAGCAGTTCCAACCTAATCTATTTGAGGATACACCATAACAACGATCGACTATGAGACAAGATTGTCCAAAATGTAGGAACAACCATGGGAGAAGACCTTGCTTGGCTGGACAGAACTTATGCTATTAGTGTGGAAAACCAGGTTGATTCAGAGAACAACGCGGCTGCTACGTGAAAGAAACTCGGGATTGCAGTAGTTTAATAGTTGATATTTTTCTTATATGGTATATAGTTGTAGGTATATGTGTAGGTAAATGTAATAGAGATTGTATATATATTCAAGCTCCAAGTAGAGCTTCTTTATGTAATAGACTTGTATCTTTGTTAAATATTTTAATCTAATTACGCTAGTTATTACACGATCTTATCGCACTTGCTATAGTTATTTAAGAAAGGCCCGCTAATTTACAAGTAACAACTCTCAAGTCTGATGTCATGACTAAAGAATGAGATTGTACTTGGGAGGATGTTACACAAAGACGTGTTGAAAATGAATCTAATCAAGACAATACAACACAAGTATTACTTGTCAAGTGTTTACCACAAAGATCCTCAGAAAGTTTCTTTTCTTGACCAAAAATCAAGCTGATTATTTTTCGTGGTTTAATCAGTTTCTCTTTAATATATTACTCTGGTACCTTCTTAGAAAATGTGTTATGTTTTTCCTATGTTTGAAGCGAAACAACAAATAGCTATGATTAAATATCACTTAAAGCCAAAATGTTTTTGTATGATCCATATCATGCCTTAAGAAAAGAACTTCCTGAAAATCTCTCTCAATGATATATTGAAAGAATATGTATATCATATTTATATTTCTGAAATATTTCTTTCAATTATCTCTTCAAAAGAATTTTTTCAAATTGGTTTGTCATCATCAAAAGGGGGGAGATTGTTAGCTCCAGAACCATTTTGTGCTTATTTGTTTTAAATGACAACAAAACCAATTTAAAAAAAGTGTTTTGAAGAATGATTGATGTCTCTATTGGGTTTCTTATAAGATTATAACAAGTTTCTATCATTTAGTAAGAGCAAGGCTTACTCAAATGAGAATATATTTCACTATACATGTGTAAACTGTAACGCCCCAATTTTTACTGTAATTTTTACTGTCATTAGAAATTACTCAATTACCGAATTACCGTAGGTAATTATTACATAAGATTTGAGGCCGAACAATCCTCAATAAAGGAATATAACATTAGAAGAGAGGTTAGGAACGATTCATGCGAGAGTCGCAAATCCCGAATTTCTGTACGTATAAAATGACCAAAATGCCCCTAAAGTTATTTTACTCAGAAAATGAGGATCGTGGGCCCCACCTATTCTCAAGGGGATATTTTGAGGATAATAAGGGATTGTTTGTGTTATGTGTGTTAATAGAGCAGAAGGATCTCAATTTTGAGTTCGACGCCTAAATGACCAAAGCAGCCCTGTGTTTGTTTTAACTGCGATGGGCATGCCGAGTGAGCCCGAACCTCACTAAAATGTTTTAAAATGTGTTTTTAAGCCATGATTAACCATTGGTTAAGCTCGGGTGGCCTCGGGCAATTTTTAAGTGAAAGTACGATTTTGCCGCTGTTTTGGCGCTTTTGAATTCTGGATTTTTGATTCAGATAATCTGAAACCTAAGCAATATTAGGCTCAAATTAAAGCTTATTAAATTCTAAATATTAATCTAGAGTCAAAATTATGTATTTAGATTGATTAGAACCCAAAATTGCTCAAAAACACCCAAATTGCTTACTAATTCACTTAAACCCTTAACCGTAAATTCTCTAAATTACATGAATACCTTGCCTACACCTAAATAATGCATGGAACACACAAATTTCACTTCTTTGGGCTGTAATGGACGAAATTATTGATGCCATTATGCAGCTGAATTATTGCCAAAAGTTGCACTAAAACAAAATGCCAAAATGTCACCATAAGAGACATAATTCCTTAATTTCATACAACTTTGTCTAAAATGATTTTTCCTCCCTTATTTCTCCTGCAAAATTCCGTCCACTACCTCATCATTTTGGCCAATTAGAAGCCTCAAAATCTTCTATAAATAGGCTTGCTTGAGTGGTCTTGGAATGCTTGGTTCATAACTAGTTTTTAGGAGCACCAAAAACTTTCTTTCTTCCTCCTCTTTGGCTGAATTCTTTCTTCAATTTTTCAAAGAGATTTTGTTTCATTTCACTTCAAGGAACCAAGTTCTCTTCCTCTTCTTCAACTCAGATTAGGTAGGGAGTAGTTTCTAAATTTATTTCTATGCTTTGAGGAGTTGTGTTTTTAGCTCAAAATGATGAAATTATGAACTTGCCTTAGCTTTTCATTTTGGTTTTCCTCTTCAATTTTTCTTTAACCAATTCAACCATATGGCCTAGGTGGAACTAAGATGATGGCTTGATGATGAGGACCTTGAGGGTGGGTTGTAAATCCATCACAAGTTAGGCCTCTAAAGCTTGAAAATTCCACTTGATGCAAAACTTTAAAGAATAATGCTTTATGATGCTAAAACAAAGATTTTTAGTTTAGAACTTGAAAGATGTATTTTTCTTTTTATGTTTTATTTCTTGTTAATATATGTATTGGGTTGAATTTATAATTCTTTTAAAGTCTTGAAGGAGCTCTAGTAAAGAAACAAAATGAATTTGCATCCATGATTAAGTTTATGCTTTGCATAACCATGTTTACCTTCTATGTCATCACTAAATTTTCAAGAATGAATAAATGAACTTGCATTTCTCATGTTTAAATTCCAAGCTTGTATCTCATGTTTATGTTTCAAGTCATCACTTAATCTTTCAAGATAATAAAGAGGTTGCATCTCATATTTAATTTATGCTCTCACTATATTTTATAATGGCTAAAAGAATCAACGCATGGCATGTTTATTTTATGCCATCACCTAAAGATCCTAGAGCTCAAAGACTTGCCCATGTATCACAAGCAAAGAAATATGATTATTGGAGTTAAAGAATTTATTCTTTAAAAAGTCCTGAGATTGGAGCTTAAAAAGATGTAATAATAATATTCTCTTCTCCCTCTACTGGCCCTGTGCGGACTCCCGCCGCTCCGGTTTCTTAATATTCTCTTCTCCCTCTACTGGTCCTGTGCGGACTCCCGCCGCTCCGGTTTCTTAATATTCTCTTCTCCCTCTACTGGTCCTGTGCGGACTACCGCCGCTCCGGTTTCTTAATATTTTCTTCTCCCTCTACTGGTCCTGTGCGGATTACCGCCGCTCAAGTTTCTTGTATCATGTTTATATTTCAAGTTCTTGCATCATGTTTAATTTTCAAGTCATCACCTTAAATCTTAAAGATAAAGAAATGGAATTGCATATCATGTTTATAATTCCAAGCTATCACCTTATAAAGATAAGATTAAAATAAGGTTTGCATAGCATGTTTATAATTCTAAGATGTCACCTAAATCTCTAAAGCTCAAGACTTACTCCTTTTATCTTAAGTGAGAATTTTAATTGTGAAGATCCTCCCAAATTTGACAAAAGAACTAGTTTCTAAATGAGTTTTAAGGCTTTGCAAGGATTTTACGGAACTAGTATTTTATATGCACTTAAAATATGATTCTATGTAATTGCATGAGGTTCATGATTCGGCCACTGATCTGAGTTTAGTATCAATGTGTGATAATGATTTGATATGATTGAAGTTGTGATAATTATGGTTTATTGTTAAGAGAATGATTCATAATTGGTTTAGTAACTAATTAGTTCTATAATTGATAATTCTATGTAAGGATTGGATGCTTATTAAGTACTTGATATCATTGAATGATTTGTTGGCTTGCATGATATAGTTCGTGTTGCAAATAATGAGAATGCTTGTACATGAAATGTTCTTTATTATGTAAAATTTACCTTTGTTGCTAGAATAAAGTGTATCATTGTAAAAGTGTAATTTGGAAAGGTTCTGGCTAAGGAAAGACTTGGTATTTAAGCGTGTCCATTGTTACCCACCTCTCTTTCCTGGGAATCTCCCATATGCATGATTACAGTTGATATATATTATTCTAGCTTAAGACTATAAATGAGAAAATGTTATGATGTTTATGAATTGTATTATGATATAACATGCAAAGATTTAATGATGACTTAAACTTATAAGAAAATGATCCTTTGGAACCATCAGACTATAGGTGGTGAAAAGGTGATTTTAGCCCCCTAACCCGTTCTCTCAAAAGGGTAGAGTCGGGACTTTAGCTTATCAAAAGGAATAAGTATATGCTAGTGACGACTAGTAAAATATGAGCTCATAACCTAAATTACTCCCAAAAGAGTGGAGTATAGGGTGGCCCAAGGAAAATAATGATGATGATAAGATTTTAAGTCATCAAAGGCACTAAAGAAATGAAATATGTGCACTGTGTCCATGTGTAGCTAATATTATATGACGTTCTTTTATGCATGTTATTTTGATAATGATGATGAGGAAATATGATGTAATGATAAAGGAAATGTTCATTGTAAATATGACATGTTAAGAATAAGATGCATTATAAGACGCATGATTAAAAATTGACGAACCTCGGTTAAGTATTTGTCCGAACTTAAAATGAATCTTTGCATGCTCACTATTTTAGAATAATCCCGAGGTTCCTGGGGACTTTGATGATGACACTGTAGAAGGAGGTACCCTACTGAGAATTCTTTAGCAAGATTCTCACTCCCTTTTCTTTATTTCCGTCATTGTCTCCAGATTCAAATGGCGACATTCGTCCTGTTCGTTGATACCCCTACTTGGGAATTCCACTATGATCCAGTGCATCACTCGTATCATTTTGAAGGGAGTCTTGTGATTCGTGTTTTTATTTACATAGGTCGTCCATTTGCACATCCTGTCCCTAGTTATCGATTTTCTCTTACTTCTCCCTATGGCGATGAAATGGTTTTCGAACATGCACGTCCACTTGATGAAAGGATGTTACGTTCTTATCCCGCTTCATCTGTTGTCCATGGATTTCCAGTATGTTCCGAGGCGAGATATTCTGGCTGATTCTTCAGAGGACACTCCTACTCATGTATATTCTGAGAGCTCTGCTCCTACTCCCACACGTGTAAGAGAAGGTAGTGAGGAAACAGTTGTTCAGCCGAGGTTAGCGAGAAGGCCGTCCATGCGACCCGACTGGTGCATCTCGTGTGTCCGTCCGAGGAGCTCATCAATGGATCGGATTTATTCCCCATTTCGGGACAGTGGCCATAGAAGGTTCTTAGTAGATTTATGTGTGATCATGCACCCTAGTTTTAGGATAACCTTCCCGGCTTATGGACTTATCTAGTTTAGGGGCATGTATTTCCTTAAGTATATTTTCTTTTATGGGTTTGCATAAGATAATGATGTATGAACATAACCCACCCTTTGAGTGAGATTATTGTATGTAAATATATGCTATAATGTGCTTATGGATGTTATATGATGGAGCCTAAGTGATATGATGTGATATATTCTTAAACGTCTTATTATATCCCGCTTACTCGTTCACGTTGTACTCGGCTCATGTTTTCAATTATGTGTTTAAAAAAAAAATGGCTCGTAATTTCACTAAGTATTTTCAAATTATGAAGAAAGAACCAAAGCAAGGAGTAAAGTCTAGTCATTAATCAGATTCAACCTAGGTGTATCTGGTTAATTACTAGGGTGTTACATAAACATGTTTATCTCATGTTGAGAGATTTGTTTTAAAATAGAAGTGAAATTATATCCTTATTCAAGCATTAAATAGCTAATGATAAGAAAAGGATTTCAACACTACAAAAAAACCAAGTTCAAAGACTTCAGAAAGTAGCACTGGACTTCAAAAAGTGTAATGCCCGGGGATTGTGAAGTCAGGGAGTGATCACCGATGCAAGGAAGCACGGACAAGAAGTGGCCCCTAGCAGACTTCGAAAGTGGAGGAGGTACATGAATGAACCGATTACACACCCGAATACGAGGGATCCTAAGACTGTATAGGTATGGGACTATACAGTTAATGAGGGCTTATATGAATTGATTTATACTACCTATACCAACAAGATGCATCTTCTTTTCGGTAGCCTATCATTAAAGAACTCCATAGTTAAGCGTGCTTGACTTGGAGCAATTTTGGGATGGGTGACCTCCTGGGAAGTTTTCCTAGAAACCGTGTGAATAAGGACAAAGCACGCTAAAAAGACCCGTGTTGGTTTGTGGGGACAGTCATCAATCCATAAAGCAACAGGGGATGTTATAAATGGTATCAGAGCCTACACCTCTCCCAGTACAATGTGGTTCAGGGACAAACCAAGTGGAAGCTGGTGAGCATGTAACGCCCAGGGATTGCAAAGTCAGGGAGTGATCACCGATGCAAGGAGGCACGGACAAGGAGTGGCTCCTGGCAGATTTTGAAAGGGGGGGATACATGAATGAACCGATTACACACCCAAATGAGAAGGATCCTAAGATTGTATAGGTATGGGACTATATGAGGGCTTATATGAATTGATTTGTACTACCTATACCAACAAGATGCATCTTCTTTTCGGTAGCCCATCACTAAAGAACTCCATAGTTAAGCGTGCTTGACTTTGAGCAATTTTGGGATGAGTGACCTCCTAGAAAGTTTTCCTAGGAAGCGTGTGAGTGAAGACAAAGCACGCTGAAAAGACCCGTGTTGGTTTGTGGGGATGGTCGTCAATCCATAAAGCAGTAGGGGATGTTACAGAAAGTATGCTTGAAAGGAAGATATCAAATAATCTTTGAAGTCAAAGTTGTAACATCCTAATTTTTAACCCAATACTCCTAGAACGTATTTAGGTTAACCATTAGTCTATTACTTCTTAGTTTCATCTTTTCTTTAAATTACTTAGCGGAAAATACGAATAAATTTTTCTTTTTGAACTTGAAAACAAAAACGTGAACCTCGCATTAATATAAAACCTTTCGTTCATCATAAACATAACTTACAAGGAAAAGAAATCACATATAAACATGAAATACAACATTATATTAACCACATATCATAACCACATCATTATAGTTACATAGTACTAGCATCAGTGTTCACACCAAAACATGCATATATATATGAAATACTTCTTATCCACCTACGAGGTTGGATAAGTAACAACCTAGAGACTATCCTATCTATTCTTCCGCAACGACCCTCGGCATCTGTTTGCTGAAGTGACCTTTAAGCACGAACCTTAGAAGAAGTCACGAACCTCTTTACTATCCTTGTCTGGAGACGACACAGAAGAAAAGAGAGGGATGAGAAACTTATTCAAGATTCTCAGTAGGGATTTCCGACTCTAACACAAATGTCATCGTCATCGTCCCCAGCCACTCCGGTTTTCATTATAAAAAGGGTGTGCATACATAAGGATCGATTTTAATCTTCTTAAAACTATTTATCCGGAGTGGGTGTCTTTTAACATGAGTCTTAATTATATGAATGCAATAGATATTGAATGAATGCATGTCAATACCATATGCAAACAGTACTAGCTTTTTAGCAAGTATAGCATTCATAAACATAGTGCATGATACATAGGTCATAAAAACATAGATCATAAAACATAGAACATGGAACTTGATACATAGTACATGGTACATAAACATGGATCGTGGAACGTAGAACTTGGTGCTTAAAACATGGTGCATGGTAGCTTAGCTTGGTTACTTAGGTGACATTGACATATTATTCTTTTCTTCCTGGGGGCCACCCTAATATTTCTCCCTTTTGAGAAATCTCTAGGTTATGAGCTCATACCCAGCTAGTCATCACTAGCATCTAGACTTATCACATTGTGATAAGTTAAAAATCCTGACTTAAAGTACGGGTCTAGGGGGCATAGAATCACCTCATCCCCACCTATGGTTTGATGGTTTCAAAGGATCATTTTCTCATAGTTTAATGTCACCTTAAGTCTTAGCATGTTATGACAAGATGTCCCATAGCTCATGCATGTTACATATGAATCACCTCATCCCCACCTATGGTTGATGGTTCCAAAGGATCATTTTCTCATAGTTTAGTCATAGCAAGATGCTACATATTTCATGCATGTCACATATATCGTGTAATTCTAACATAGGCATCTTTAAAGTTCTAAAGGGAACCATAACATGCAAATGATACAATCATCATTTAAGAGCAATAACTCACATAGCATCATAGTGGTCATGAGACAACACAATAATCCATCATTATTCACATAGAACATATAAATCATTCCCTTAAGAATAAACCCCTAAATCGGGTAACCTCAAACTTCCAAATTATTTCCTTATGCCTCTAATGGATTGATTAATCTCATTACCATAATTTATTAAGTCCTAGAACCTAATTTATTATGGCTGGGCAGCATAGGCAGTAAGCATAGTTTTGATGGATTACGGTGTTCTAGAAGTTGCATTTTAGATCCTTTCTCTTTACCGACTTTTTCTATGATGCAAGAATTAATACCTAAGCCAATTATGAGTCACTCTCACTCATCTAGACATCATATAATGTGATTCTATACACTTAAACAAGGCTGGAACAGAATGTATAAGTTCAGTTCCGCAGGGGTTCTAGAAACTACGTTTCAGACCCTTTTTAAGTTCTGTTTTCGCCTAAGGCACTATAAATCATCCCTAAACCAATTGTAAGGGATTCCTATACATATAAACTAATTATAAAACATGATTTCTACACCTAAGGGTTGCTGGACAGAAACAGTTTTACTTTTGATTCTAAGTGTTCTAGAATTCACATTTTCAAGCATTTCAAGTTACTAGGCATGCCTAAGATGCCTAGAACCTTTATCATACATAAGGCAAGGTATTTAAACACATATAGACCACCCAAAACATGATTTAAGGTGCTGGAAATGAGCAAGGGCAGAATCGAAACTTGAAGGCATGTAAATGCTCAAAATAAAACATTTCTAGTTCACATAGTTTGCTAGTTTCTCTTGGAACACTTTTGAAACTTCTAAAACTCTTTGGAAATCAATTTATCTTGTCAAAAACCTTTACAAAAGACATAGGGAAGTACCTATCTATTTTCTTTCATGGTTAGGATTTAAATCATAAAAACATGCTTGAAGCATTCTTCAAGACTACCTATGCTTAAGAAAATCCTAAAACATAGGTTATAGGCCCTTGTAACTAAATGAAACTCATGCTTGAGCCATTATCATCACATGGCCGAATGCATATCCAAGAAATACCCCCTTGATAGATCTTTTCTCAAGATGAAATGGGCAAGTCTCTAAGCTCTAGTATCTTAGGTGATGACATAAAATAAACGTGCTATGCATTTCATTTTAGAGTCCTTTAGAAAGTAAAGTGATAGCTCAAAGTAAATATGAAGTGCATATTCATTTTCATTCTTTGAGTTTAGTGAGGACTTGAAATATAAAATGAGATGCAAAGCTTGGAATTTAAACGTGCATAATGCAAGTTCATTCTTTATCTTGGAATTTAGTGATGGCATAGAAAATAAACGTGCTATGCAAAGCGTGAAATAAACGTGAATGCAAGTTACTTTTACATCTTGACTAGAGCTCTTTTAAGACTTTAAAAAGAACTAAGTTCCAACCTAAAACTCATCCTCACAAGAAAAGATAAGAAGCTTTACTAAGCCTTAAAGATATAAACATAAAGGGACCTATGTCATATTCTTTATTAATGCCCAATAACCCCTATCTAGAAAGAACTCTAGAACGTGCCAGCCAACTTTAAGGTTGACAAGGGTAGGTTATGGACTTTTTGAAAACCTTATTAATTTCTTTTTTTGTTTTTTCTTGGATTAAACCATGGTGAGTTAAGCAAAACATAAAGAGAATGAACTCATAGAGGTGGTAACCTCAAAAGAATGGAAATGGCCGAATCCTAGCAAGGAATAATGGACCATTTTTAAACTCTAGGGACCAAGACCTTGGTGATGTGTTAACACCAACATCATGATTCCTCATCATTGAGTACTTAACATCATTCTAAACCATCATCAAAACAAAGTTCATGACAAGTTAAGGAAAGGAG
Organism: Dalbergia cochinchinensis; assembly: GCA_031216125.1. Lineage (NCBI taxonomy): Eukaryota > Viridiplantae > Streptophyta > Magnoliopsida > Fabales > Fabaceae > Dalbergia > Dalbergia cochinchinensis. The sequence goes on from CM062377.1 coordinate 49,874,551, forward strand.
AAAACTGAAAACCATGTTTGTTTGAAACATAGATCAAGCTCTAGAGGTTGTTCAAGTTCTAAGCACCATCATGAAACCCTCATCATCAAGCTAACATTTTTCCAAGTTTCAAAGGCCTTCATGGCCGAAACCTTGAGAGAAAGAAATGAGGTTTTTAAGGGTTCAAACAAAACATAACCCATTCTTGAATAAATCTTGAAAAAGATGAAACTTTTCTTTTTAAAAACTCAAGCTTTAGAGGTTGTTCATGTGACAAGCATCAACATGAAACCCTCATCATCAAGCTTCCATTTTTCCAAGCATCCAAGGCCTATATGGCCGAAACATTCAAGGAAAAGAAAGTGAGGTTCCAAGAGATTCAAGAGAAACATAGCTCATACTTGACTAAAACTTGAAAAAAGGTGAGGCTTTTCTTCAAAAAGATTCAAGCTTTAGAGGCCTCATATTGGGATGAACTCATAGTTACATCTTGGAAAGCACTCATCATCAAGCCATCATCATCTTGGCCTTGAGGCCAAAAATAAAAGAAAAGGAAAAATATGAAACCGAAAATAAAACTTCATGGATGTTCATCCAAACAACATTTTTCCAACAAGATCAAGACATAGAGAACAAGGAAAGCATTTTTAGAAAAACTCCCTACCTAGTACTTGTGCTCTTGAAGATGGAGAAAGGTTTGATCTTGAAAAACAAGAAGAAGAAATCTCCTTTGAACTTGGGTATGTTTCGGCCAAGCAAGGGAATGGAGGAAGGATATGTTGTTGGCTTATGTTTGGACTTGGATGTGTGTTTAGAAGAAAAAGAGATGAAGATTGGAGGTAGAGAAGGTGGCGGTTTTGGCTTGGACAAGGAGGAAGAAAGGAAAATTTGAGAGAATTTGGAGAGACTAGAACTTGCTCTTGGAAGTTTAAACTTTGCAAATGAACTAAAGTAGCAAAATGTTCACCAAGGCAAGCTATATATAGAGAGCCTTGAGTCATGAATGAGTGGAGGGGAAGAGGTCATGCGGTTTTCTTCTAGAATGAGGGAAGTGTGTGGAGGAGAATGAATGAGAAGTTGTCTTGGAGACATGGCCATTTGTGTGCCATACATTCAAACAACATGTGATGCAAAGTGGAGGGAAAAGTGGCGCCATTTTTGGACAGCCATGGGGGCAAAATTCATCTCCGCTAATCATGGTTTAAAGGTGTGTTTAGGTGTGTTATGGATTAGACTTAGGATTAAGGGTTGTTAAGTAGGTACTTTAAGTAAACTAATTAGTTAATTAAAGCTATAATTCCTTAGGTTAGAAGTGGTCTTGTAGGTTTAATGGAGTCAAAACGTCTATGACTAGTGATGTGAGTGTGACAATCTTTCTTGGAAATGGGAGCATGAATAGTGAAAATACTATTCATAGATACTTTCTTTTTTTAAAGGAAGAGACTAGAATTAAGTTTGAATTTCTTAAAGCAATTCTAGGTTCCAATTAGTTTTAAATAATAATTTTGGCTCTAGATTAATTATGGAAATTAATTAACCTTTAATTAGAGCCTAATATTGCCTAGGTTCTGAGTTAGATAACTCATTAAGCCCAAAATGCACTAAGCATGGGCAAAATCATAATTTTACTCAAAAACTGTCCGGGACCACCGGGACTTAAACAAACATAGTTCATGCCTTAAAATCATTGTTTTGAACCTCCGGGCAAAGTCCGGGGCAAAACGGAACTTAAAACTGCCTTAAATTACTGTAAGGGTATTTTGGTCATTTACACGCGGAAACCTCAAAAATGAGATTTTGCTGCTCTATTAAACACGTCATCACATATAATCCCCTTCAAACATTACAATAGCCCTATGAGGATGGCCGAGGTCGGCCGTCCTCGATTTTCAGGTAAAAATGACCTTAGGGGCATTTTGGTCATTTTTACGCTTAGAGAAAATCAGGGTGTTACAAAAGTGATCTATTATCTTCAAACATCTCTCCTATAAAGTTTGAAGCATCAACAAACAATGTTTGAAGACATGAAAATTTATTCTTCATCAAGGAAATAATACCGAAGTTTAAAAAGCTTACTCTCAGTGAAATAATGTTTTCAACAAGAAAAAGGAGGGAAAATTTTGAATTTCAAAATTTGAATTTGCTTTTGGAAAAGTTACATCCCGATATCAGAACTAGTCAATCATCTCCTCTACCTTAGAAGTCAACTATCAAGACATTCTAGAAGAAAGATTTCAAAAACCATGATTCAGAAAGTAAGAAGTAGTTTCTAAAGAACATCAAAAACCTCTTCTCTCACAACGGCTTCTACAAGCTGATCTGATAAGTAGAAAGGCTACACTTCTAGACTATCTTTCTAAGACACAAATGGATAATAAACACATGTCCCTGAAAGATCTGATTCAAGGCAATGGTCTCAAGGAAAGACCTCTATAAAAAGAGATGCCATGCTCCTCAAAGACAGGGACTTAACATTGAAAATTAGAGCTGAAACTCTCTCAAGTTTTCCCTTCATCTATTTATTCTTCTCTGTTTGAAAATTATTTCCTTGTATATTAAATCTTCTTTCACACTTCATAGATCTTACATTCTTCTAAGGAAGAAATTTTAGAAATAAGTTATTCAAGATCTTTCAAGTTCTTTTCATTGTATATCCAAAAAACAAAATCTTGAGTGTAAGTTAGTTTGAGTGGCAACCCAAATATATAACCTTTGTATCCTTGATCTGAAAGTAATCAGTGTGAGATAGCTTAAAAAGGCTTATTAAAAACTACTTGCAATGTGACTGTAAAAGAGTTTTCACTGCTCACAATTTCAACTTGAAGAAGCTGTTGAATAACTACTTGATGTGTGACAGTGGGGGTTGTCTACTAGTCACCAGACATAGCTTAAGGAGACTACTGAAAAGACTATCTTAGTTTTTTCCCTGGTTAGTGAAAAAGGTGGTGAAACTTAACAGTTGTTGAGAACTGAACGTAGGCAGGTTGGCTGAACCAGTATAAAATTTCCTGTGTTGGTTCTTCTGTTTCCTTTATCTCCATTGTTCAGAAAGTTCACTTTTTGAAGTTTTTAATACTATTTTTCACTATGCTACAAGTTCAACTTAATAACCTTTTTGATAAAGTTTTGCAGATCTTCAGTGGAGGAAGTAAAGTTAAAACATGATTCAACCCCCCCTTCTCGTGTGTTTTTCTACCTACAAAAATGACATGTGATCATTTGTCCTCTTAGACAAAACCTTTGTTCAACAGCTTCTGCTCTGATAAAGTACACTAATAGGTTATTTTTGTTAGTGTACATTTGTACTTGCTCTGATTTTCACTAGGATTTTGCACATGTGAATGCTAATGGTGTAAGTTTTGATGATGTCAAGTGTAATAGTTTAGACTCAAGTCAAGTATTGCAAAAGTTTTGAAAGAGAATGATTCAAACGCATAATGGTTCGATTCGACTTCTCAAGACCTAGGTTCTCTTGTAAATATTTTTCTATTAGTAGGTTTATTTTGGTCACTATGTTTACTAAGGTTTTGTTTTAATTGAAAAATTAATTTTCAATTAAGTTCCTTTTAAAAATTATAATGGTTTTGATTCTAAAGAAAATTTTAATGAAAGAATAATTTAATTATTTTTAATGAAGAGTTTGATTTGATTTTTGGTATTCATGTGTTTGATTCGAAAAGAAATGTTTGTAAGATGTTTAAAAGTGTTTTTAAGTTGAAAGAATGATTTCAAAATGTTTAGACATTGATGCTTCAAATTGTTCTAATTGATTACCAGTTATTGTAATCAATTGTCTTGTTCTTCAAACTGTTAGAATTTGAATTTTGAATTGTGTAATTGACTACACAATTCTTCTAATCGATTACAGTGCTATTAATCACACAATTCTCTGAGATTTGGAACTGATCAAGGCAGTAGAATTCGAATGTATGATGATGTATCTTTTCCAACCTTTAAGATACAATCGTCAAATGATTATACAGGAAGTGTGGTTCCTGAAACTGTCTTTACACGTGCCAATGATTCTCCTCCTTCTCATATTTGAACAACCTTTCACTTCTGTCCCACCTATACCTCAACCAGCTCAAGATCAGGGTGCTGATCAACCCTCATCTAGTCATCATCAAACCGCACCTCCTCCAAACTTCACCTATTCAGGAATAAGGAGCCTACTAGCAAATCATCAGCTTATTTTTGATAGACTGGAGAGTCTGGAAGATAGGTCCTGAAATCATGACGATCTACTATGACAGATTGTCTAGAATACTTCTGATATTCTACAAGAACTAAGACAGAGAGGTTGAAGATGATGTCTCTAGTTTCCAGGCACATCTCCTTTTTGATGATGCCAACAGGGGTAAAAGATGAGGTTTCAGGAAAAAGATGTGCTGATGGAATTCTGGGATATGCTATGAATTTAGGGGGAGCTGGGCTAAAATATGAGGGCTATGTTGAGAAAATCAAGGGGAGCTCAGAGAGATTTTTGTCTACCATGTTTTTGTCTTGTATATTTCTTAACAGTTGTTTTTTTATGTTTTTCTTTTATAAATAGTTCTTCCTTCCCTATTCATATATATCATCCTTTATAATGCATATATGTTTATCATGTCTCATGCTTTGTTTCTTTTAAACTCGTTTACATACATGTGTTTCTTCTTTTAAGCTCTAATTCATATTGATGCTTTTTCTATGCTCAACTAATCATGTATCTCTCGGATAGATGTTTGCTTCTTATCTCTTAGGCCTATGCTTTGATCTGTTTATTCATATATACACTAGATACTTAGCTTACAGATGTTTTATGATTAGCTTTAGGAAAGTATCTATGGAAGCACAAGCTGTTTGTTGCTTTGATACATGTTTTAATATGCTAAGCCTTAATATGTATAATGAGCTTATCATTTCCTTTAAAGCTTTAACAGAACACCTTATACTTAACACACATATGAGATGTTTCTAAAGAGTTGTGTATTACTTGATTAGAGTATAGTTGTAAATAGTTTCTGACAAGTCCTTAGAAACTCGCACTTACATGTTTTGAAATAACTAAGGTCAGTTAACAAACTTTAGAACTCTCTCGAAGTGTGCTGTGTTAATACGTCATAATGTATTATGTTCTTTTGACAAAACTTGTTTTTAAAAGATCATATATCCTTTGTTTTGAAAATATTTTTCATACTCTAATACTTATGAGAAAATTTTCACAGCTCAATGCAAAAGCTCATTCTTGCGAATTCAAGGATTGATCCTTAATAAGCTTCAGAAACCTCGCATAGCAATATGTTGATATTATCTTTTTAAAAGATTTCTCTAAGCATCAGAAACTACATAAGCATCAGTGTGTTTTTTTCCCAAATCACAAATGCTCTGTTATGTTTATCATATATCCTTGAGCATTCTTTTTAAAATTTCTTTTGGATAAAGAAATGCTGAAATTGGATCTAATAAAATATCACAAGTATTTCTTGTTAAGTTTTTCAAGCACGTAGATCTTTAGAAAGCTTCTTTTCATGACCAAGAATCAAGCTGGTTGTATATCCATGGCTTAAACGGTTCTCTCTTGACTTTCTGCTCTAATTCCTTTTCAGAAAGTGCATTAAGCCTATTTTATGCTTCAAATGAAATAACTACAGTTATGATTAAAGTCACTTAAGGTCAAAATGTTTTTATATGATTCATATCATGCCTTAAGAAAAGAACTTCCTGAAAATCTCTTTTAGTGATAAAGTTGAAAGAATATGGACTATCATGCTTATATTTCTGTAATACTTCTTTCATCATCTCTTCAAAAGATTTTCTTCAAATTGGTTTGTCATCATCAAAAAGGGGGAGATTGTTAGCTCCAGAACCCTATCAATACACACTTATTTGTTTTAAATGACAACAAAGCCAATCTAAAGAAAATGTTTTGAAGAACGACTGATGTTTCTCTTGAGTTTCTTGTAAGTACATAACATAATTCTATCATTTAGCAAGAGTAAGGCTTACTCAAATGAGAATATATTTCACTATACATGTGTAAGCATGTTTATCTCAGGTTACAAGATTTGAAATGAAATAGAAGTGAAATTATATCCTTATTCAAGCAATTGATAGCTAACGATTAGTAGCTTTTAACGCTACAAGAAACCAAGTCCTATGACTTTAGAAAGTAGCACTGGACATCAGAAAATATGCTTACAAGAAGATATCAAGCAATCTCTGAAGACCAGATGTCACACTATTTTCAACCAGCACAATCGCAAATCAATCATCATCAAAATGCTTGAATTTTGAATAATTTGAATTTTCAATTTCAAATTTTCAAATCAAACTCAGTTTCAAACTGGTACCTTATCTTTTTTACCTAATTGATCAACCACTCGAGTTTCTAGAAGGAGGAGTTCAGAAACCATGATCAGAAAGTGAAAAGTTGATTTCTGAAGGAGCATTAGAAACCTTAACTTTACAATATCTTCTGCAACTAAAGTGATAGACTGTCAACCTACTCTTCTAGACTGACTTTCCAAGACATAAATGGATAATCTACACATGCCACTTGGAGAACTGATCAAGGGCAACGATCATAAAGGAAGACCACTATAAATAGAGATGTTGTGCTTAAAAGCTGATGAGAGATTTAAAGATTCAAGAAAGGAAACTTTGCAAAAATATCTTCCCACCTCCTGGAAGATTCAATATATCATGTAATCAGTTTTTATCGTTGAAGTGTAAAAAATCTTCCTTCTACGTTCTTAATTAGATTTATGCTCTTCCTAGGAAAGAAGTGATAGAAGGAAGTCATTCAAGTTTTCTCAGGAACTTTTCATGTATATGTTAAGGAAACTTGAGTGTAGGTTAGTTTGAGTGGTAACCCAAACACTTAACCTTTGTATCCTTGATCCGATAGCGATCGCTGTGAGATAGTTTGGAGAGGCTACTGTAAAACTACTTGCAATCCGATATTAAGGTGTTCTTACTGATCACGATTTAACTTGGAAAGGCTAGTCAAAGACTACTCACAGCTTGGAGAGGTTGAATTAAGACTACTCGCAGCTTAGAGAGACTAGGTAAAGACTACTTTCAATGTGACAGTAGAGATTGCTACTTGTCACAGGTTCCAGCTTGGAGAAGCTACTGCAGAACTACTCATTTCAATTTGGAGAGGCTGGTGCAGAACTACTCAATTTGTGATAGTAGGTGATTTCTGAAGGTCACATATAAAAGTTTGGGAAGGTGAATGTAAAGACTATCCTTTGTTCTTTCCTAGGTTGAGACAATTTTTTTTAGTAGAACCTCAACATTTTTTGAGTACTGGATATAGGTAGTTTGGCTGAACCAGTATAAAAATATTTGTGTCTCATATTTCTCTCCTTAGGATATGTTTGTGAGTTTGGGTTTTGGAGGGAAAGGGAGAAGAGGGGAGGATTTGTAGTGTAAAATTATATTACAAATCCTCCTTTCCCCTTCCTTTTCCTCCAAAATCCAAACTCGCAAACATACCCTTAATCTCCTTTATTTTTATCTATTTCGTTTTGTTATTCATTCATATGCTGAAATATTATTCTTGTCATTATGTTATTTACTTTTATGATGAACATTTATTAACCAACTTCAGAAATATGCTTTCTGAAATCACTAACTATGTTTCCACTGCACCACAAGTTTTATACTTGATAGTATTTGTTTTTAAGTATTTCAAAAAATGCAAAAAGAAGCAATGCACTATTTAACCCTCATTCTCGTGCACATTTCCACCTACAGATATTGCATCCTAGATTTATACCATTTAATAGATTGTATAAAATCTAGTATAGGTGCAACCAATTTTGTTGGGGGTGGGGGGATTAAGGCCAAATTATGCGTGCATGATCAATTGAGAGGATTCCATGTCTCACAAATGACTTGTCGGACCCATCAGTTGAGTTCTCTAAGCCTAAGGCGAATTGTCTAGCCCATAAAGGATAAAAACACAGAAAAAGGAAAACAAGAAGACCAAAGACGCAAATAAACTACTCCCGTGCTATCAGAAGCCAGCAAACCTAGCATTGTATAAGGGGGAGTGCGAAGTCCGGAGAGCTGCAACCTGGTCCATGCCTTGCTTCGCAAAGGAGTCTGCACAATGGATGGCTTCTCTAAACACGGACAGAATCTGAGCATTCCAATCCAAAGCCACCAAATGCCAAATATCAACCAAGAGAATGCCATAGATATGGAAGGCAATAGGATGCATGGTTACTAATCTCCAAGCCTCCTTAGAATCATTCTCAAGAACCACCTTTTTATAGCCCAAGTCCCAAGCCATTTGAAGATCGGTTTTGATAGCAACCAGTTTAGCAAAACGAATGTCTTTCTCACCAAGAGAACTAGAAAACCCCTGTGCCCAATTCCCCAAGTAGTCGCGCATCACACCTCCAAAGGAATCTAATCCATAACAGCTCATTTAAATACATAACAAAAATTTATACTTACAATTATTTCAACCATCGAACTTAATCAAGCATTTAAATGGAATTCCACTAAATAGTTTACGAATAAGTCGGATAATTATCAAGAATTGTCACCAATCAACTCCCATCAAAAGAATAAAAATATGAACTCTTTCCGGGAAACTTGCATTTTTAAAGTGGTTGGAAACTTAGGATGCACTGCACTAGCTAGGAAAAGTACTCATAAAAAGTCGACAGAAAATGTTGAGCTGGAGAAACAATAATTTATTGCAACTATTCAATTAAGTTAATAAAAAATAGTTGACTCGTAATTGACCCGTTAATCGGTTCTAATTACATACAAACTTTGTTAAATTTCTTACAATTAACTTCACTCTTCTTATTTTCATCTCTCTCTGTTTTTTCTTTAAACAAAAAATTTTATGTGAGAAGTTATTATTTCAAAACTAAAAATATTTTGACGTAAATTAAATTTCAGTTGAACAGTGCCGTGAGGTATTAACAAAGAGAGCGAATGTTGACAATGAATAATGAAAAATAAAGTCATTCAGTATTTAAAGAAAATATATTAATAACATATTTTAAGAATAAAAAAACTGCTTTCAGTAAATGGAGGTGACGTCAGATTCAAAAACATAAAATAGTGAAAAAAAAAATTTATGTAAGTACAAGTGTAGCACCTTACCTTTACACACACGGCAATAAAGTTGGTGGTATCAGCGAAGTTTCAAACGAATTTTCAGCGGGCCAATAATGTTGACGTGTAAATTAAATTATGTTAATCAAATTAAAATTAAATACACATTACATGTACATTTTAAAGTAAATAATTAGCATGATAAATGTTAGCACATATTTAGATTATGTATGAGATTAAAATTATTCCAATAATAGATGGCAGGTATAATTCATTTTTAACACTCAATTATTTAAAAATTAATTTTTATATTTCAAAACATTAAGTTAAAAGTAATTTTAAAGTATTGTATTTTGTTTAGATTGTAAGAAAATAAATGTTTTTATATATTGAATAACTGAGAAAATATATGAAATAATTCTTTTGTATTTTACAATATTTGATGGTTTGGATTGTTTTGAAAAAAAACACTATAATTTTAAATAATTAACTTTTACTTATAATTAAAAGTTTGAAGAGCATATGTTCCTGCTTAATTTTATTATGAGTGAATTACTTCACATTTAAAATTATAAGTGAATTATTTCAAAATAGTTTGAAGGTTTTTTTTTTTTGTTTTTCTAAAAACCAAATAGTGTTGAAAAAATTTTAATCAAATAAAAATAGAGTTTAAAGTTAACAAAATCATCATTTCAACCTTAACTTGTTGCTATCAAACTCTTGTAATTATTTATCTGTTGTAATAAAAAAAAATATTTTGAACTAAAATTATGCATGCTCAATTGTGTTGTGATATTTTTATTTCTATTCTATTTTTCAATAGAAAAAATGTGCTAATAGACTTTTTAAATTAGAGAAGCTCATTATATATAGTAACATCATTTGTACAAAGTAGTCTATTATTTAAACTTAAAATCTATTTATCATGGAAAATTTATTTGTGTGGGTGCATTTGTTTTGGTTTTTCATGACAACTTATTTTTTCAAGTGAAAAAATTATTTTCATATAAGCTAGTCATGGCAGCTTCTACATAAATAGTAAAAACAAATTATTTATAAGACTTTTAACGAAGTAAGTGATTGAGTCAAGACATAACAACACATGATTAAATGTCTATACAAAAACTTTTTAAACTAAGAATATATAAAAATTAAATTAACACACACACACACACACACATATATATATAACATATAATTTAATAAAAAAAAATTGTGAAGGTGAACAGAGGATGTCATCTACCTTCTAAAATTAGAAATTATTTTATACTTAGTGGTACCAAGAAAATATAATAAAAGGATACAACTTAGGTTATCTCGTAAAAACCCTTTATCACTTAGTTGGAAAAATTTAGGAGTTTTGAGAATTAAAGCAAAGCAATTTAAATTAAAAGATAATAGCAACAATAAAGAAGGCACTAGTGCAAAGCATTTCTAGGATTGGAACTAACTATCACATATAACATATTGAATTCATTAGTGGCTATTGGTAATAAATTACTGACAATTATACTAGTGATGGATTGACATCTAGAATTTGATCAATGGAAATAGCTAATAAACGATATCTCAATTTATTTAGAAATCACATTGATTTAATAAACCAATTGCTATAGTCTAACCGTCAATCAGAAAGTTAATTCTAATATTCTCCTTCAAAAATAAACCAATAAATCTATCAATTTATGCCCAAAGGATTTCCCTAAATGATAATCGCCAATTTAGCTTTTTCAATAAAAATTATAGCAATCACTACAATAATTATAAGAATAGAAACTGCAGAACATTGAGAAAACTAATGCATTCAATATAAAAAAAATGTCTCAAATATTATCCCAATCCATTCAGAACCCTACACTAGAAAATCTATTTCTCCATCTCTGGAGGATTACGACAGTGAAAATAAATTGAACTTGAAAATAATAGCAACAATCATTGCGACAATCTCCAAGACAAAGCACCTTTACTAATGGAATATCTAAGAAAGAAGAGTAGAGAAGAAGAAGAAAGAGAGAGATGTAGAGAGAAAATAATAGCAACCTAATCGTAGATCTCAAACTGAGTCAAAAGCTAGGGTAAATAGCTGTGTTAGTTCTTTAAATACTGCTCTCTAAAATAGCCTAAAGTGGAGCCCAAAAATAGGTAAGTGATATGATATCCCTTCCGTCACACGAGCGCGGCAGCGCTAAATGAGCGTTGCGGTGCTCACTAGAACGATGAGGCCAAGAAATTAATGGTTGTCACTCTATCGAATGGTGCAATGCTAAATGAGCGTTGTAAAGCTTATCCAAATGTGAGCTTCCACGCTTTTTCTTTCTTTTTACTCTAAACTCTTTTCAACGAATTCCTAACCTTGTTCTTAATATTTTGCATTTGATCCAAAACTCATGTACTTAAAACTATACCTAAAGAGACAAGTTAAATACAATAGGGTGTAATTACAAATTATCCCCAAAATCAGTACAAAAACCAATAATTATATTAAAATCATACAATGAAAAATAAATCAAAATCCTTATTAATTGCATCAATAACACAATAAAATTCAGGTAAAAAATTAAGGTTTAGAAGTAAGGTAGGTGGTATAAATGCTTCTTATCAGAGAGCCATTGTCTAAGTTAAGCACTACCATTGATTGGTGAATTCATAAATAAGTGAATATATCTTAAATAAAATTAATTAGACCCATTTTTATTATGTGTGTAGAAATCTAAGAAGCACGGACACGTTTCGGACACCGACACCCACACGACACGTGTCCGACCCGCGTCAGGCCGTGACTGCAGGACACATGTCGAATTTAATTCATTTGTGATACTGGGCTGACAAATCATGACACGTCTAAGTTAGTTTATGTATTTTTTAAAAAAATTTTAATACCAACATGAGCTCAACACCAACTCTAGTTATTTAATTAAATCTGTATTGGGCTATTTCATTTTGAAAATTTTTTAGTTAATTACAAAAATAAGAATTAATTAGATTAAAAAATTATATAAATATGGCCAAAAAAATCTAGAAAAAAAAGAATCATACAACAAAAGAAAATTTTTTTATATATATATATATACACACATACATGCCATGTCTGTGTCCTAAAATTTTTAAAATTTAGTGTGTCTTCGTATTCGTGTCCATGTTGTATCCTATGTCAGTATTAATGTGTGTGTTTCATAGGTAGAAATAAGGAATTAAACTTGTACTAATTCAATAACTTCTCAAAGGAAAGGAAAAAGAAAAAAAAAGAAAAAAGAAGAGCGGAACGCAGTTTTGGGGTGAACAGTGACAGTGCCATGTGTGATTAGTTAAATATTTCGACTTAAGTTGAACTATCTCTTAACAACATGTCAATTATGTTTCGTTATTTTTTTTTCAATTGATTTTGGAGGTGTTATTAATAATCTCGTAACTGGGCAGATCAATCCAATTACGTTGAGTTGAAGTTATACCCAATTCATCTGTTTATCAAAATTTATTTAATTGATTATTGACTAATGACCGGCGGCATTAACTTGGAACACCTTTCCAGAGGAAGGTCACTTGGTTTTGGCCACATACCGACCTACAAATTGAACTATTTAAGATAAAGAAGGATATAAAAATTATACCTCTCCAACCACCACTGCACCTATAAAATTATGAGAAATACTTACGAGAGTAAAAAAAATATATTTATTTTTATATATTTATTAATTAATATATAAATTTTATGAATTATTATTATGTTTGATATTTTAATATAATAATTAATTTATTAATTAATGAATAAAATAAAATAAATATTTTATTTTAATCTAAATCCACCTAAAAATTTATTTCCTGCGCGAGTCTCAGCTACTCGAGAAACACAGAGACTAGGGAAAAAGAGTGAAAGAGACTGTCGCCTATAAATTCTCCACTCTCACCAAAAGAAACTCCGCCATAGTTTTATTGAAATCAACTAGCCGCATCACGGGAATGTCTACAGTTTCTCTTCCCCCACCGTACACCACTGCGACACCACCCCCACCACCGGCTAATCCTTCATGGACACCGCCTTTGCCAACATGGCCTCCACCTACGGCAGACTGGGCATCATCTGATTCATCATATGATTCATCTTCATCGTCATCAACCTTTGGCATCGTCATCGGAGTCCTTGTTGGGGTCCTGGGGCTCTTTCTCTTGTTCGTGATTTATCACAAGTTTCTTAAGAAGAAGATCGAGGGTGATAAATGTGGAAAGTAATCCTGTGGTCTTGTACTTCTAGAGTTGAGCAATTATGTCAATTCTAGATCGTAAGTTTCAGTGTGTATAAACGTGAGAATCTTCATGTTATGTTACCATGAAAGCGAGCTTAAATTTCGAAAGATAGGGATTATAGGGGAAATAAAGCTAGACCATTTATTTTGTGAATGTTTCGATAAATCTGAGTTCTCAGACCACCTGTTTATGTTTGTGCTGATACATCACTCCAGAATCTGAATTCATTTGTGAACCTTCAAAATTTTTGCAGCCATTCTAGCTATTAGTATTTAAATTCTAATATCGATGAACATTGCCGATTCAATAACGTCGCAAAAAAAAAAAAAATTCAACAATTCTCTTAATAAAATGTAACTAAATAATACATGACCTGTGTTCATACTCTCTCCATCGAGCTACAACTGTCTTTTAAGATTTGGGTACATAAACTAGGAAAATTTTTAAAATAGTTGATAAAATTGTCATTTAATTTTATTTATACAATAATTATTATTTTTTAGTAGAATATAATAATTATTATGAGAAATATGAGAGAATTTAAACAAAGACAAATAAAAAATTTAATACTTTGTAAAACTCTCAAACCATATGTAATATTAAATAAATTTTTTTCTAAAATAATAATTATAACAACTAGTGACTTGTCTACCACTAAAAGTGTCCATCAAGTCATATTTCTTATATTTAAATATTAATAAAATTAAATATTTTTATAATAGTAAATTGTTAAATTTTACTATATATATATATATATATTTTGTAAATAATTCATAGATTTTAAAATAAAATTAAATAGAATTAAGAGGTATTAAAAAATAATTATAAAAACAAATTCTCTATAATAATATATTAATAGTATAAATTAATTAATACATCACCATTAATTAAAACAAGTCAGTCAATCATGTGACAGATTGACTAGTTTGCTTTCACTTGGATCATACAATACTATATCATTTAAAAAAAAATTATTTATACATATTATATATGAGATACTCTATTAATATATTTTTATATATTATTAGATAAGATGTAAATTTTATTTTATTTGAAATCTATATCCCTTTTAGTAGTAAATAAAAATGTATTGATATAGTATTTTATTATAGAATAATGATATTTTGACTCTTAAAAATTAGATGTCTATTCAAAAAGTCATTTTGTAATCATTAAATATAATAGTATTTTTCATTTACCCTTAATATTTATCGTATCTAATAGTTATAAAATGATTTAGATATCTATTTTTTAAATATTAAAATATTATTACTTATCATAATATGTGATTATAAATAATATTATTTTTTAAAAAATTAGTTTTAATTACAATCTGCGGCTATAAATGCGTGTGTGGCAATTGGCAAATAACTTCATGTTTTTGTCAGCATGCCTGTCTACTCATTTTCCGGGGGCCCTCCTCGAGCCAAGTTTCTTTCACCTCAATGTGGCATACGTAAGCGTGGTGATAATGAAAGTTTGAAAGTTACGGGTCGAACAAATCATGTGTATTTTAATGTAGTGATTGGATCCCAAAATTTTGCTGATGTGCGCCTCACTTCTTTTTGCTATGTATATTGCTAAAGAAAATAAGAAATGTTTCAAAAAGTTTAGAAAAAAAGTTATACGTACTTTACATTTTAAGGATTAAAATTTACACAACCTATAATTTAGACTAAATTGTAATTTTATTTTGTCATCAATGAATGAAAATTTATCAAAATATTAAATTGCATATTTAAAAGAAATTTAAGAATCATATCGCATAATTTTTCGGTTAAAGAACTAAAATGCATGTAATCGAGTAATTGAAGAGTAGAGTTTTTCCAGTGTTTTATGATAATGTCAATTATTATACATGCAACAATACTTCAACACTGTGTGACTCGCCATTTCAACGAAATCATTGTGATTTAGAAGGATGGCTTGACTTCGTAAGAGAATATAGTTGGTGTCAACAAGTCACTGATAATATATATAGACCTTGTATTGTTGATTGGTAACGGCCGGTGTGAATAATTTGTAGAAGGTTCTATATTTTAAAAACAACCCGTGTTGTTATTTAAAAGATAATAATGTTCATATTTTCGTTTCTTTTTTATACCATCGAGCGCCAATGTTTTTGTTGTGTACCATAAATGGTAGTTATGATCTTTCAATTTAAAAACATGCATGAGCTGTATGCATCCCTTTGGAAATTATTTAGTCAATATGGTACAACTTGTTTGGCAAAGATTCCCGTAACGTCCCAATCAGCTGAATGTCGATAATTTAACAATGTGCAAATAACAATTGCTTGTAACATGCACATAATGTGATGTCTGGCATTTACTCAACTGGACCACTATGTGCGTTTGATTGGGTGTAGCCTTTTGATTAAACTCTTTTGGGACTATATCTTTCTTCCGTGCTCTGAGAAATAATTAATATTGGTTTAAGGTGTTGAACTACTAAAAAGCTGTGGTGTCTCTCATCATTATAGTTGGGGGAACTATGTTATCTATGGGTGTGTATTATTAGTATACATGTACATAGTAAATTCCGTAACGGCCTCCCTGCGTGGATTTGTGTTTCTGGTTCTTTTATTTGAGGTTGGTTTCATGTCTTGATTTGCTCCTCCCTGTTTTTCAGTGAGGATTCATTTATTTCAGTAATAAATTTTGATATACTTTTTTTATTGAATAATTTTTTATAGACATCAAATTTTATCAATCTATCCATTAAATTGTAAGTTTTCACAACATAGATCAAGAATATAAAATTTTAAAATAATTTGATATTTCATTGTTTATTTTTTTAATGTATAACGTAACTTTAAAAATACATATAAATTTTGAGTATTAGGTACTATATCTATCGGTGTCTAATTTTTCTAAAATTTAGTATGTTTGATCATGAAGAGAATATCACATGATTTAATAGTTCGATTGATAAAATAAATAGAGTAAGCATAGCAGATATACTATTGAAATAAATGGATTTCTCTTTTTATTTATATATATTTAATTCAAAATTGTATGTTTATTATTGAGTAAAGGTTTATTTTGATCCTTGAAATTGTATGTGTATTTTACTTTAGTCCCAAAAATTAAAAAAATATTAATTTAGTTTCTAAAATTTTAAAAAGTGATTTAACTTAATTTTTTTAGCTATTTAAATTAGTCCTCAATAAAATTAATATAAAAATTAAGTTAAATTACCTTTTAAAATTTTAAAAGATTAAAATAATATTTTTTAATTTTAGAAACTAAAATAATCTGCACAGGAGCAAAGTGAATAGTTACCCGTTAATTATCAATGTCTCTCACAAAGTCGCCGGTCCTATCTTAATTCATGTTTGGGCCCGCATTCGGTGTCTCGCACCTCATTTTAATTTGGTCGTATTCGGAGGCGATAGAGACGGATAATCACAGACATTGTGCAGGGGGAGGCGACTTTTGTTGACGACTTAAAATTAAGCCAAAGTAGATTATACTAGCCGTGAAACCTATGCAACGCACGAGCAAAGTATTATTTCACAGAATAGCCATACTACTGACACGCATTTTTAAGGTGAAAAAAATAATGGGTAAGCATGAAATCGCTTTAGTTGATGCGTTCGTTAAAATAGGTCCAACACTTGGATGTCTAATTAAGCACGAAATTTGAAAAAAACAAAAAAAAACCCAAAAGACTCATACATACTAACACTACTTCACACCAAATGAATTATTTCGTAATACATTTTTTAAAAAACTAATTCAAAATACATCATCTTTAGTAGTATGGCACATAATACCATCCTCACCAAACATTTCTTTAACCCATGACTAGATTTAACCTTTGAAATTGTAACATATGACTAACTGATAGAAAACAAAATTTGGAAAAATATCCAGCCCCTTTTTCCGATAGTTGGTATGTTCCTTGACTCAGTCACGAGGAGGAGACAGGAAAGACAAAGAAACATAGCCCAAAGAAACAAAACATACAAAAAGAAAAAAAAAAGCATAAATAAACTAAAATTTATCTCAAATCACCTTCGCTTGCACAATGACCCGCCCCCTGCACCTCGACATGAGGAGCACCTTTCTTTGAAGCTAGTGAATATCTGCCACGCCATTCAACCAAAGATAAACTTGATATAGACATAGATGAAGGTTTATTGACTATCAACCTTTATTTCTTGGTAATTAGAACCTGCTGATGCCACATCCCACTGCTTCTTGATCAGGCTCTTTAGATACACCATTGTATTATTCTTCGGCCACCCTACTAGGATGTGCATGCTTGAAATGGTTCTTTAAAAACCGTTGTTCCCAGAGAATTCTTTCATTATCTTTGCACACAACTCCAACACGTTGGATGTAGATCTAATTTCAAGTTTCAATTGGTCAAATTCAGCATCTTGCAGAACAAATTGGATTGAAGCTGACAAAGTACTTACTTCAACTTCACACATACAAAATGCCTTAATGGGAATATCCAACATTCACTTATTCATTGTTGTTATTACGACGTAAACTTAATGGGTATTGCTTCCCCTGAAATTTGAAGTGTATATCAAGACCAAACAAATTTTGATGAAAATAATTTGATACATGAGCAAGCAAAAGTGAGACTTAAAACATCTTGTGGCTGTAACACAAAAATTAAGAAAATAAGATTGATCAAAACACATGTAGTTTAACACCCTTTAACTTGGGGTTGCCGATTTAACTAAGAAAGGTGTAAAAGCCGAGTCCATATCCAATACAATAGACATCTCCGTCCTTTGTAAGAACAATAAAAAAAAAATCAACAAATCAAAATAAAGCAAATAAAAAATTCAGCTTTCATCCAAGTATCTATTGCTTGCATCTGATAATCCTTATGTGGGTTGCTCATTGCTTTTGTAGGCATACAAGGAGCTAGTCATGCTCAAATTGAAATTCTTTGCTAGATATCTATGCTTAAAACAAACAACACATGTTGTTTATTTTAACAAACATGTACGAACTTGATAAGCAAAATCTGTGCTGGTTTCTTGATATGCTTAAGAGCCATTTCAAACTCCAAATTAATAATTCAGAAATGAGTTTTAAGAATGTAACATAATTATTGTTAAGACGATGGACATTCAAATATCAAGCTGCACTTAAAGCATGCAATACTTATTTCCTCTCTATCTCCTTTGATTCGATTGAAGAAAATTAGTCAACAATGAATCCTAAAATAATAATAAAAATAACACTATGACTTTAGAACCAAAAATTCATTAGCAACATCAACAGAAAAATAAGGCTACCGAGGCAATTCCCTCAAGCCTAGACAGAAACTTGATACTTATTACTGCATAAGATTCCCATTCAATTTCAATGAAAGGAACTAAGAGCGTTATCCTACATAGTGTGCCAAAATATTTCTCCTCAATCCTAAAAATAAAAAACCCCATGCCTTATGCAGATTTTGTCTCTTTACATACTATTGGCACCAAATTTCATCAAGTATTAAAATGTCGAAATATCGTTCGACCTAAGTGGACAAAGGGCCATATATTGTAATGAGTTTGACTGTCAAAAGCATAGATCAAGGTTGAAAGTTGGCAATGGCAAGGTCCTCGTGCTTAACTTTGATAAGTCTAAATCCATGTTTGTTAGTTGAGACTTAGAAGGTTTTGAAAATCTTGAGAAGATTGTTAGACAAACATTGGTCGATTATGTAACGTCTCGATTTTCTGTCTGAGAGAAAATGACCAAAATGCCCCTAAGGTCATTTTCTGTCCGGAATTCGAGGATAGCTGGTCCGGCAGTCCTCGAAGGGTCAACTCAATATTTGAAGGGGATTAGATGGTCCTTGAGTGATTTCGAAAGCAAAAATCGTGTTTTCTGCAGTTTCGGGTCAAAATGACCAAAATACCCCTATAGCGTTTTTACGCGAGTAAAGGTGTCGTTCGAGTCCGAAACTTTCCCTGAAGGTTTAAAATGATATTTTCATGTGTTTAAAAGTATTTGTTTAAGTCCCGGTAGTCCTGGGCAGTTTTTGTGCAAAATTACGATTTTGCTCTTACATAGTGCATTTTGGGCCTAATGATATGACTAGCAAAACCTAAGCAATATTAGGCTCGAATTAAAGATTAGTAAATTCTAATTAATAATTTAGAGTCAAAATAATTAATTGATGGTAATTAGAACCTAAAATTGCTTAGAGAAACTCGAAACTCTTTTCTAGTTTTAATTCTTTGAGAAAGGAATCTAGAAATAGTATTTTTCCTCTCCAATTCCCTAAATCAAGGAAACATGTTGGCATTAGATTCCTAGTTAATAGAGTTTGACTCTATTAATTTAGTAAGACCACCTCCTAAATCTAGTCTTACAAGTCTCTAATTAACCATTACCTCACCTAAACACTTACTTACAAATTCCTAATTCTAAGCCTAATCAAAGCTACACCTAAACACACATCCTAACCCACAATTAAGGAACAACTTGTTCCCCAAGTTCTTCTAGAAAGGCATGGCCACCCATATCTCCCTCATGGCCACCCATACCACATCATGCCTACACCATGCTTCAGACCATGCTTGAACCCATACTTGGCCATACCTTTGAATGACCATAACCATACTTTGAAAAAGATATTTTCCTTCCTTTCCTTCCTCAAAATTTCGGCCACCCCCTCCATTCCTTCACCCTTGGGTTGTTTTTCTATAAATACACATGCAAATGAACTTGTGAGAACCTTTAGTTCATTTGCTAGCTTTGAGTTTTCAAGAGTGTCTTGGTTTCTTTCTTTTCTTTTAAAGAACTCAAGAGTTCTTTCTTCTTCTCATCTTCTTCATCCTTTCCACCACCACACAACCACCATTAAATCTTCCTTAAAACACTTAGCCATATCATTCTCAAGATCAAGCTCAAGAAACACAACTTCCTTTCCTTTTCCTTTCTTCTTGGCCGAAGCTCCATCAAGTAGGGAGGATTTTTCTTTCATTATCCTCTCAAGACCAAGCCTTGTTTATCCTCCAAGAGACATACCTTTGGTAGGGATTTGTTTTATTAAATTTCTTTATCCTTTAAAGTCTTGTTTAAAATGAGTTTCGTTGGTTTCTCTTGGCTTCTTGGAACTTCTTTTCCTCTCTTTATGTTTCGGCCTTGGAGCCTTTCTTCAAAGAAAAATATTGGCTTGATGATGAGGGTTCAAGGGGTTGATCATGAGAATCACCACTTGTGTAACCTCTAAAGCTTGAAAACTTGGTTTTTGAACCAAGAAGCATTTCGGTTTTTCCTTTCCTTTCTTTGGTTCTAGTTTTGGTTTTAAAACTTGTTTTGGTTGGAAAATGACTCAAGGATGAGAGCACATGATGTTGGTGTTGATGTATCATCAAGATCATGGCCTCTAGAGTTTCAAAGTTTCATCCTTTCTCCTTCATGGTTTCGGCCATGGTTTCCTTTTCTTTGATATTTTGGTTTTGTCACCAAAGACATGGTGAGATGGTTTCCAAAACTCAAAGCTTGGTTTTCTAACTTGATCCATTTTCGGTTCTTTAAATAATATTAATGTTTAATTTGTTTCTTTAAGTCCATTTCCTTGAACTTGATGATGATGTTCAAACCATAAGGTTTCCTTGTAACCTTGGTACAAGAACTCTAAAGCTTGCTTTACCTTGTTAAGATAAGTTGGGGTTGAGGTTTATACTCCTTTAAAGTCTTGAATGGGCTCTAGCAAGATATAAAATGAACTTGCATATTTATATTTCAAGCCTTGCATATTTATATTCCAAGTCTTGCATATTTATATTTCAAGTTCTTGCATCTCATATTTACTTTGCTATGTCATCACTAAGCTCTAAAGATTAAAGAAAAGGACTTGCATAATCATGTTTAAGTTTCAAGCTTTGCATTTCACATTTATATTTCAAGTCATCACTTAAGAACTTAAAGATTTAAAATGAAAACTTGCATATCACCTAATTAATCTCAAAGTCTTTCTATTTCGGCCTTAAAGTCGATTGTTGCTGGGTCTAGAACACTAAAATAAAGAATTGAACTTGCATATTTATTTTCAAGTCTTGCATATTTACTTTCAAGTCTTGCATATTTAATTTCAAGTTCTTGCATTTCATATTTACTTTAAAGCTCTCACTTTACTTTATAATGAAGAACAAAATAGAATGCATAGCATGTTTATATCTTTGTCATCACTTAAAGAACTTCGAGCTCAAAGACTTGCCGTTTTTATCTCAAGATAAAGGTGGTTGTGGAAACATCCTATGGATACATATTTCAGCCATGTGATGATGATGAGCCTGGTGTGAGTCTCATCTAGTCACAAGAGCCAACAACCTACATTCTAAGATTTTCTTTAGACCTCAAGAGTTTTATAAAATTATTACCAATGAGATTTATGAATTAAACCTCTCCTAGGAATGTTTTAAACTAGCTACTGCCCTATGGCCATTCTTAGTCCCTTTTGTGAAATGAAATGGTTTTCAAAGAGTTTTAGAAATCCTAAAATGATTCCAAGAGAAACTAGCAATTTGTATGTCTTGAAAAATGTGAGATTATGTGTTCTATGGAATCTATGCTTTTCGATTCTACCATGACATGTTTGCTGTTGTATGATGATGTTTTGACATGTTAGAATGTGTAAAAATTATATGAGTTGAGGTAGGAAGCTTTCTATGCATGTTAGGGAAGAAACTAGCTTTATAGAAAAATCGTAAAGTTGAGTTCTAGCATAGTTTTGACCCATTAATTCTTAGCTTTTGACAAAACTATTTTAGTATGTTAACCTTCAGTTTAGGATTGTTTAAATATGAAACACTTAGTAACATTTGATGTAGGATTGATTTTTAGAGCCTATAGGGAAACTAACAACTAGAAAACCGTAAACATGCAATTCTAGAACTCTTAGAACATTTAATTTTCTGATTCTGTACAGCACCCTTATAATGTAGTAAACATGATTTATAATTAGTTCAAAGGCTTAGGGATACCTCATAATTGGTTTAGATCTAATTTATAGCGCCTTAGGCGAAGACGGAACCAAGAAAGGGTCTAAAACGTAAGTTCTAGAACCCCGTAATTTTAAAGATATAATTCTGCCCTTAGAGTATGATGCTACCCAGATTTACTAATGAATTTAAATGCTAGTAAGAATTATCAGTTGTGAATCATTAGGTGCATAAGAGGTTAATAGAGAATGATAGAATAATTACATTTCAAGTTTAAGGCCCGTAAGGGTCAAAGCATAAGATACCGCAAGTTCAAGGATATAATGAGCTTTTATGTTACACGAGGATGTATGTTTAATTATGAGAATGACTTGAGCATAGCATATGCATTAGCTGAGCCCGGTCCTTGATTCTGGCAAACTGGTTAGGAGCATGCTATCTTTTAAGAATGTTAAAGCAATGATGTGATGACGTATATGCTATGATGAGTTTGACTATATAACTTGATGTCTTATGGCGGTGTTGAATGGCTATGCATGCTGTGAACACATGATTTTGTCCGGTCCAAAAACAAAAAAATTTTCTTTCAACCCATTCTATTTTTTTAGTATTGTTGCTATTTTGGTAAGCCCATTTTAGGTTGTTGTTTGATTATTATTGTACAAAATAAGAAAAGCCCATCCCATTTTTAATTGTGAAAAAAAAGTGTCAGCCTATTTCTTTTCTCTTTTTATTTTGTTATGTCATTTAATTTGGATTAAAAAAAATAAAAAAAGTTTCAGCCCATTTCACTTTCAAAAGATCTTTAGCCCACTTCATTCTTATTTTTTTCCTTAAAAAAATTGGAAAAAGAAAAAAAGAAAAGAAAACCAAGGCAACCTGAAGGGAGCAAAAAACTAAACGGTGCCTAACAAAACAATGAAGCAAGCTGTAAATGGAGTGGTACAGCTCACATGCAGGAGCGGACAAATAACAGAGTGACATCAAAGTCAAGCAAGAAGAGTACAGGAACATGCAGTGGAGAGATAATTC
This sequence comes from Dalbergia cochinchinensis, assembly GCA_031216125.1. NCBI lineage: Eukaryota > Viridiplantae > Streptophyta > Magnoliopsida > Fabales > Fabaceae > Dalbergia > Dalbergia cochinchinensis. Next base: position 49,897,781 of record CM062377.1, read on the forward strand.
AAAAGGAATGCTTCTGCACATGCACCAATCTCTCCCTTATCTTGGATAATTTCTCCCCGTGAACAACAAACAGGAAAAGAAGCACACATAAGTGGAAAATTCAGAAACAAACGGCATGAGAAAATCCAACAAATCCCAATAATCAAGCAACGGGGAGAAATTTTCAAAGTTCACCTACCATGTTCATTGTGTATAAATTCAAACGACAATAGAAGGAAAGAAAAAGGGGAGGAGGATCTGTTTTTACCAACACCGAGAAATCTCATCACCATTTTCTAACTTCATCAACATTTTTCATCCAAAATATTTTGCAATAAGCACAAAAGAGAGGAAAAATCACAAAACCACAGGTAAATTATTTGATTCATTTTTCTTTTTCAAGTGTTTATTTCTGTCATCAAAACTAGAAACCAAAACCCCTGTAACTTGAAACCATTCACAGCCAAATACAATCCAAATTCAGCTAATCACATTCAGATACAATCCAAAGATCATCAATAGTCCAGTTCAATTTACAAGAACCCCAGTTCAATTAGAACCAAACAATTCAGTCTCTAAAAATAATTAAAAAAAATAGAAACGGGAAATAGAAGCTGAGGAAAAGAGGAACTATCACAGTGGTGTTTCCATTGTTGGTGGTTGCTCCTCCGTTCGCTCCGCCACCGCGAACTGCTTGTTCCTTCCTCTTCATCGCCGCGCTCCGCCTGAACACCACCGCGTGTTCGTCGCGGCCAGCTGATCGGAAGCTTCACTCGCCGCCTCTGTTCGCGGCCTTGTACCGTGGCCTCATCTTGCGAAGATCAGCAGCTTCCTCCACTGAAGATCACCAACATCGCAACCTCTTCCCCTGGCTCCAGATCTGCCTTCCAGCCACCGTGAACCACCCATAGCCACCGTGCTCTGGATCGGCCTTCATGTGGTTTCCCTTGCAACCTCAGCCGCGGCTGTCGTTGCGTCACCATCATCATCCACAGCAGCCAACTGCGAAATTGCCGCGGCCTACGCCTCCTCCTCCCTAAACCGTCACAGATTCTTCCTTGTACAGCCAACCGCCGCAATTTCCGCTGTGCCAAAGCGTGGAGCCTTTCTCACCGTCCTGCAAGAGTCGCTGCCCTTCGCCGCTGCGGCTGCGAGTGGCCCAGCCGGCCTTTTCCTCCGCCGGCTTCTCTTTCCTTTTCTTTCACTTCAGCTTTCTCTCTCTAACTCTCTCAGATCCCCACTCTTTCTGTCGATCTCTCTCTCGTTCTCCCAGTGTATGTGTGTGTGAGCTGAGTGAGAGAATTATTTTGTGTGTGTGTTTGTAAGGTAGAGTTAAGTTAGGGGATTAGGTTAAGTAAATTAAATTAATGAAATTAGGTGTAAGGAAAATAAAAGTGTGTTAGTTTTGTTTTATTTTATTTTTGTTGGAATAATTTTTGAGTTTGTTTATTTAGATTTAGATTTATTTGTTCAATTTAGTGTTTATTTTATTTTTAACTTTTAGGTTTACTTGTTTGGGCTTAAAATATTAAAAAAAAGGAAAAGAGAGAGTTTCGTTCATTTTGAATTAAAATAAATACTATTTTTTGCTTTATTTTTTATTATTTAATTAACTAATAAACTACATTTTTGAAATAGAATTAATTAAGCCATGACGGCTCATTAATTTTATGTTCTAGAATAGTTTAGCTGTGACAGCTTGATATTCTAAAAGTTCCCTTTTTTTTCAAAAAAAAGTATCATTAGATTATATTTTGAAAATAAGATTAACTAAGCCGTGACAGCTTGTTAATTTTGTGCTCCAGAATATTTTAGCTGTGACAACTTGATATTTTAAAAATTATTTAAAAATATATATATATATTATAATAATAATAATAATAGTAAAATTAATCAAAATATTTTCTACAGAACTACGTGACTTTGAATTTCTTGTTGTACCAAGGGATATATAGGAGCAGGCGATTCCAATCCCTGTCAAGTCAAAATTAAATTTTCATAATTCATTTTACTTATAAAATAATTTTTTAATGATTTTTTTATAGAGGAATATTCTGTTAAAAATGTTAATTTAGTCGAGACGGCTTATTAACTTAATAATTTGGACATTTGAGCTGTGACAGCTTAATGATCCAAAATTTCCTCGAAAAAAATATATTTATTCTCATTTGTATTTAATTTTTTTCTTTTCTTTCATAAAAAGATGCCAAAAATATTTTTTTTTCTTTCTTTTCTTGTTTGTAAATATTTATAAGATTTTTTTTACTTATTTATCAAATGTTTTATTTCAAATAAAAGTGTTAATTTAGCTAGGATGGCTTGTTAACTCAATATTTTGGACATCTGAATTGTGACAGTTTGATGCTCCAAAATTTCTTTTTTAAAGAAATTTTTTATCTTCTTTGTAAACAAAAAATGGAAAAAATAAGGGTTATTAATAATCTGCACAAATTAATTATAGGTATTGTCTAAGGACGGGTGTACTAGGGGTGCGTAGGATTAAATGCCTGCCCTTCTCTATGCATAACTAACTCCCAAACTCGAATTTGGTTTCAAAGACCATTTGTAAAAATAATAGGTTTTTCCATGTTTTCCCAATTTAAATAAACTTGGTAGCGACTCCAATTTTTAAACAAATAATTCTTTTTTTCGCCGTCTCCATCGCGATCCCGGTTGTGACACATGCTCTATATGTTTCGTGCCATAAAGCAAGTTTGAAGGAAATCCGGCGTACGCCATTACGCTGCCGAATTTTCCACCAAACTTGAGGATTTGAGAAAAGTTTGCGAAAACTCCTAGGTGACACCGGTTCGACCAAACACCCCTAGGAAAGGTTCTGGGTGACACCGGTTCGGTCGAGCACCCCCAGAACAGATGTGATATAACACTGAGATGCATTCCTCCTACTACTGTGGGGAGGAAACAAATCCGTGAGGATATTGACATTGAGCTTGCCAAAGCGGACAATTCGCTGTGTACTAGATACCAGTGGAGCGTTTCAAAGAAGGAAATGATCCTAAGGTAGGTGATCCAAGAAAGTTATGTATACCCCCTTTATTAGCCCATATTAAATCTAGTGACGATTAGTTAGGATTGAGCTCATTCCTAGGCGATAGGTGAGATGTAGTTTGGTGACCAGATTATTACCGGGCCGGTGAGTTGGTTGGATTTTTGGTGGATATGTTAAGAGGGCAGTCTTTAAGAAAAAGAACTTAAGAGTTTGACTTATGAGAAAGATGTCACATGAAAAGTACTTTGCCTTTTATGCCACGTATATGATTTATGTTTCCTTGCGATGTGCCCAAGCATTATGATTTTCATGTTAAAGTGCATATGGTATTGCCATGCATTCATCTAATATCTATTGCATTCATGACATTAAGACTCATACTAAAAGACACCCACTTCGGATAAATAGATTTGAAAAGCCTAAAATCAATCCTTATGCATGTACACCTTTTTCATAATTAAAACTGAGGTGGCTGGGGACAACGACGATGACACTTGTGTTAGAGTCGGGAATCCCAACTGAGAATCTTGAATGAGTTTCTCATCCCTCTCTCTTTTCCATGACGTCCCTAGACGAGGATTACAACGAGATTCATGACTTCTTTTAAGGCTTGTGCTTAAAGGTCACACTAGCAACTGGAGCAGAGGGTCGCTATTGGAGCCTAGATAGCTTAGCTTTTGGGTTGACACTTATCTAACCTCACAGGTGGATAAGGACCACTTCATATATATGGGCATGTTTTGATGTAATGATTGTACAATGATGCTAGTAATCTATGTATCTATGAAGATGTGATAATATTATGATTGTTAAGTATAGTACTATGTTTCATGATTATGTATGGTGTGATCTCTTTTTTTGCATGTTATGGTTATGACAAACATTAGTTAGCGTGCGGTTCGCATTTTGCTTTCAAGTTTCAAAAAGAAAAATTTATTCGTATTTTTCGCTAAGTATTTTAAAGAAAGGTTTTAAAGAATGGGACAAAAAGGGTAATAGACTAATGTTTAACCTAAATACGTTCTAGGAGTATTGGGTTAAAAATTAGGATGTTACAGATTAACCGATAATAGTAGTTGTTAGCAGTTTTCAATAGTTATTGCCAAAAGCCTCATAAAAGCGTGACGAAATAATAACCACTTGATGAAAAAGACGTATGACAAATGAAGAAACTGTCAAAGATACGTGGACAACATCCAACGACACAACCAAAAATGGATGTCAAAATCTGAGGGTCCTAATATGTCTATAAATAGTGGTTTTGTGCCTTTGCAAGAGATTGGAATTTTTCCTTTTACACTCACTCTAACCACATCATCCTGATAACTAAACAGAGTCAAGAGTTATATAAGTAATTATTCTCAACCCCCATTTCCTTCTTTTCTAGGACTAGATTTCTTGTATTTTCTTTACAATTTATGTAGTTTTACTGACATTTGTCAATCGATTACTTTACATTTTGCAATTCTTCTATATTTAACATTTTGTCAGTCAATATTCCATACACAACATTTAAATTACACTACACATTCCATCCTCATCTCATTTATATTTATTTGACACTTGATTCTTTTTTGTGTGGAACCCAAGAGGAGTAGCTTTTTGCTCCCCAAATCGAGATTTGGAATAGCAAAGGTTAACATCCAAATCCTTGAGTTTGTCGACAAAAGAAACACCCTAATATTTAACTCAACACGCCTAGGACGTATTTAAGTTAATTATTAGTTATTACTCTTTTGTTCTAGTTTTTTAACTCAAAATTTCGTGAAAATACTTTAGTGAAAATATGGGTAATTGTTTTTTTGAACTTAAATACCAAAACGTGAGCTACACATACTAAGTATCTAACGTCATTATCTTGCCTACGTAAGAGAGATGTTAGAAACGAATAACAGATAAATACATGATACAACCATGACATAACATAACTCAAATAATAATAATATATCAATAACTGTATCATAATAGTGATGTCCTATAAACATAAGAACATCAATATATATCCATCAATAGAATACAAACTGATAAATGAGATATGATCACTCTAAAGGCAAATATCCAAGGGAAAACTATCTTCGTAGATCCTCGTCCAGTCTCAAGGTAAATCACAAACTACACCATTATTCATTCATGTCTGGAGACGACACGAAAAAGAAAAGGGATGAGAAACTTATACAAGAATCTCATTAGGGTTTCCCGACTCTAACACAAGTGTCATCATCATTGTCCCCAGGAACCTCAAGTTTAATTATGAAAATAGTGGACATATATATAAGGTTCATTTATTAAGTTCTAAATACCATTAGCCAAGGCCCGTATCTTTTAGCATGAATCTTAATGTCATGAATGCAACATACTAGAATGCATGTCAATATCATATACAAAATATCATAGAATTCATAAAACAATGGATATGATATAAACAACATAGAATCATGATCATCATTCTTATAGATGACTTAAACTTCTTATTCTTTTTTCTTTGGGGTCCACCCTATATTCTCTCTTTTCTTGAGAGTTCTAGGTTATGAGCTTATACCTCACTAGTCGTCACTAGCGTAATCTTATCCTTTTTGATAAGTTAAATTCCCGACTCTTAAGGTATGGGATAGGGGGCGTTAGGATCACCTTTCATAACCTTTAACTCGGGGAGTCCAAAGGATCACTTTCTATTTGGATCGCCTCTCATAACCTTTAATTCGGGGAGTCTAGAGGATCATTTCTATGTGGCTTATGTCACCTTTAATCTTGGCATGATATATGAGATGCAAACATGAATAACTCATCATTTCAATATTTCATGCTCATAAACTTCATGAAATTATGCATCTCAATGAATCAAACATAACCATAGCATGCCATAATTCAAATCACATAAACATGCATCATACTGCATTGCATATATCCATAAGCCATATAAATCTCAATATATGAACATAGCCATCACAAGATGTCAATCATATTCATCACATCAAATTATCCATTTACACTTAAGCCCTAGAGGGGTCAAATCATAATTTCTCAAAGATTATAGGTCAACATAAATACCCCTTTTTAACATATTCTCATAAACTAGAGATATTTAATACTAACCAATACTTTCAAAAGACATATAACTATTAGGAACCATTTAAACTCATCATAAAAACCTTTTAAGGCCATAGACCAAATTTTAATACACTTTAGGGGTTAAAGTGCAAAGTTGCTCATTTTTGACACTTATAAAAAACTGATACTTCTAAAACCTTTTCTAAATATTATAAATGGTATTTTGAACACATGGACAGATTCAACATCATTAGTTACTCTAGTTAAAAACATTTGGCTAAAAAACATAGTTGATAGTTCAAAACACATCTTTCCGCTTTTTGCAAAACGGCCCAATCTAATACTTGTAATTACCCTTTTTTGCATCTATGATACCAAAAACAACTTTTGCATCAAATATAGGTAATTCTTAAGTGTATGAACAATGTGAACAGCCTTGAACAACCCTTGAACAGAATCAGAAAATTTGTCTCCGTAAAGCTTCATAAAATCACAATTTTAATCCTTTTAGTTACTCGACTTTCTTAACATACTAAGAATAATTTTTATGACAATTATTAGTGATCCTCAAGTGTGTGAACAGCAATAAACAGTAGTGAACAGTGGTCAACAGTGATGAACAGGTCCAAACAGTGATCAGAAAATTAGCATTTTAAAAGCTTTATAAAAACACAATTTTTGTCCTTTTTATTTACTAGTTCATCCCAAAAATGCTAAAAACAATTTTTACATAAATTATAAGTAATTTATACATATCCAAACCTTTTAAATCAGCACCCTAACCATTTTATTTAAATCAGGTCAGTAACCTAATTCTTTTAATCAAAAGCTTGAGAAAAACACAATATTTAACATCTTTGAATTTCTAATTCTAATAAAAGTTAATTGAGTAATTTAAAGATAAGATCAAAGCCTTAAAAATAAAATAAACCAACTATAATACCGAGAATATCAAGAGGCTAGAAATAATATAATTTAAATATATCCATAACAAAAATTCCTATTAAGATTAAAGAGGTAAGTTTTGAGCTTTAGAGATTTTAGGTGATAGCAAGAATCATAGACATGCTATGCAATCCATTTTTAATCTTTATTATTATAAAGTGATAACTTGAAAATATAAACATGATATGAAATACTTGAAATGTAAATATAAAGATGCAAGTTTATTTTTAGATCTTCAAAGTTTAGGTGATCACTTGAAATATAAACATTAAATGCATTACTTGGAATTTAAACGTGAGAATGCAAATTCATATTATTATCTTCAAGATTTAAGGTGATGTCTTGAAATTAAATATGATTATGCAAGGCTTGAAATTTAAATATGATATGCAAGAGCTTGAAACATAAACAATGGATGCAAGTTCATTTATTATCTTGTTAAGCTCAAAACTTTTAGAGAATTTAGACTCTTTAACCTCAGTTAATCTTAACAAAGGAAGTGAACTTTAGAGTCCTTGATTATCATGGTCTCATCATCAAGCTCATTAAAAGTTAAAATATAAGCAAAGAACAAGGATATAACATGAAATAAAATCCCTACCAAGTTGTTTCTTGTTCTCAAATATTAAAGCTTGATATCTTAAGAAGTAAAGAGAAGAAAAATCTCCTCTAGACGAAGATAATAGCTTTGGCCAAGTGATGATGGAATGGTGGAAGAATTTTTGTTGTGTTCTTGTGTTTGATAATGGAAAGGTTATGTGTTTAGGAGTTGATTTGTGATAGGAATGTGTATGGTTGAGGTTTAGAGCTTGGTTAGAGGTTGGGAATGGAGTCTCTTGGATGTGAATAAGGAAGAAGAAGAAAGCTTGAAGTATTGAGAGAATTAGAGAACTTTGAGTAAGAAAACTATCAAGTATGAAAATGCTAAGGCTAGAAATATTTGTGTGTGTATTTTGGCAATGGAAGAGCTAATATTTATAGGCCAAGGAGGCTGTATGGCCGCTGCCTTCATGGGTTGAAAATTGGGTTTTTAATTTCATTTTTCAATTAAAGAAACATAGAAAAAGAATGGATTTATTCTTGTAATAATTTTATTCATGTATCATGGTTTGAAAAATACTAAAATATGATGCTAATGGGAGATATTGTGGCTGATCACATTATGGCTGAAATGGGTGGGTTTTTTTTTTTTTTATTAAACATAGCCAAAAATAATGCAAAAGAAAGCTAAAGGTATGGTGTTATGGTTGGATATGTTTCTTTGTTGGAAAAACAATAAAATATGGTGGAAATGAAGTCTCATGGCCACTGGTTTTCTGATTGCATTAGGATCAGGTTGGTGATGTTTTACAAGTGGTAAATCATGTATTGGATGTGTAATTACTTAGGTAAAAGGTTAGGAATTGATAAATTAGTAAAAATAATAAAAGGTTAAGCGTTTAGGACAAAACAAGACAAGGTAAAAAGGATAATCATACACTAGTAAATAAAGTTAATCTCATATGAGTTAAAATCAATTTGTAACATAAGTCTTAAACTTAGGATAAGAAAATGAAAATGTACTAGTTTTTACTTAAACCGTAATCTTAACTTTGATCTCAAACATTACTAATTTTATGAGCTTTTTGTAACCAAGGAAAGATAATTTAATTTTACCTTTGGTAATCTTAGGCTCTAATTACCTCAAGTAATTATTTTTAACCGTAGGTATTTTACTTTAAACTCAAGGTTAATGAATGAAATCAATTTGAGTTTAATTAGAGCTTAATATTACCTTATTTACACAAGTAAACCTATTTAGCACAATTAGAAGTAAAAAGGTAATTTCACATAAAACTACTGGACATTCTCAAATCATACTTGAAATAGTCATTTTGAACTTTTGAGTGAAAATCGAATTCAAAGATTATATAATTTCATGTAAAATTGTTACAGGGGTAAAACAGTAATTTTACGTACGGTAAAAATTGAGAATTGAGATTTTTACCTCTAAGGCACATATAATCCCCACCAAGCATTAAACTAACCCCTCAAAGGTAATCTAAATTGGTTACCTTTGATTTTCTAGGTAAAAATGACCTCAGGGGCATTTTGGTCATTTTACACGCATAGAAAATCGGGGTTTGTAACTTTCGAACGAATCGCTAATCAAGTTTTCTATAATGTTTTGCTAATGTTATATTCTTTTATTGAGGATTATTCAGCCTCGAATTACGTGCAAAAATTGCTTAAGGGCATTTTGGTAATTTTTACACAGTAGTAAAAATTGGGGCGTTACAACAAACACTTGGTTTAAAGTAGTTTGACCTCTTGCACAAAGGGAATCGTTGATTATTTATTGTTCATATAAAAGTGTCAAAATCTACAATAAATAAAATAGTATGCTTAGTGGGACACATTGTTTGAAAAGAAAAACGTGTCAAACAAATGAAAAAGAACAAAGACAAAGTGTATGTGCTTGCATTGTGGCACTATTGAGGCAAACCCAATTTCAAATTAGTACGTCATCTCTTGGCCAACTTGATCAACCAACTTAGCTTCGCGAAGAATGACTTCAAAAAACTTGCTTAGAAAGTAGAAAAGTAGTTTCTGATGGGAGATCAAAAAGCTCATATTTACAATGGTTTTTGCAACTAATGTGACAGTTCTGTCAACCTCTGTTCTAGCTGGTTCTTTCAAGACATAACTAATAATCAACATGTGTCACTTGAAGAACTGATCTATAGCAATGGTCACAAAGAAAGACCTTTATATAAAAAGATGCTAAGCTTGAAGAATGTTGAGAGACTTAAAGAATATTCAATCTTTATCAAGTAATCAGTTTTATCCTTGAAGTGTTAAGAAATTATTCCTTCTATATTCTTAGTTAGATTTATACTCTTCTTTTGGAAGCTTCTTTTGGAAGAAGTAAAAGAAGGAAGTCATTTAAGTTTTCCTAGGAACTTTATTAAAATGTATCATCTTTAAGGAAACTTGAGTGTAGGTTAGTTTGAGTGGTAACCCAAATACTTAACCTTTGTATCATTGATCCGTTAGTGATCAATGTGAGACATAACTTGGAGAGGCTAAGGTAAAACTACTTATAACGCAATAATAAGATGTTCTTGCTTATCATGGTTTAGCTTGGAAAGGCTAGTCAAAGACTATTTGCAGCTTGGAGAGGATGGGGCAAGACTACTTTCAACGTGTCAATAGAGGTTGCTATTGCATATGTAACACCCCGATTTTTCTGTCCGAGGGAAATGACCAAAATGCCCCTGAGGTCATTTCCTGACCCGAACTCGAGGGTAACCAACTCGGTCATCCTCGAAGGGTCAACTCAATGTTTGAAGGGGATTGAATGGCCTTTGAATGCTTCGAAGCGAAAATTTCGCTTCCGCAGCCGTTGGTCAAAATGACCAAAATAATACCCCTATAGCGTTTTACGGTAAAGGCCGCTTGAGCCCGGAACTTTCCCCAGAGGTTTAAAAACATGATTTCATGTGTCTAGAGGTATCTGCTCAAGTCCCGTGGTCCCGGGTAGTTTAGTGCAAAATTACGATTTTGCCCCTGGAATAGTGTTTTTGAGCTTAATGACGTAATTAACCAAACCTAAGCAATATTAGGCTCTAAACGAAGATTAATTTATTTCCTAATTAATCTAGAGTCAAAATAATTTATTAAAGTTAATTAGAACCTAAAATTGCTTAGATTAAACTTAAATCCCTTTTTTAGAACTCAAGATTCTAGTCTTGAATCATGAATAGTGTTTTCTCTCCAATTCCTTAAATCAAGGAAATGTGTCTAGAGTTGTTTAAACTCTAAATTGAGGATTTAACTCTAATGGTGCAAGACCACTCCTTAATTATGTCTAGACCACCTTAATTACCCATTTACCTTACCTAAACACTTTCTTACAAATTCCTAATCTTAAGCATAATCAAAGATACACCTAAACACAACTCTAAACCACAATTAAAATGCAAACTAATCCTCCCCATGGGCTGATGCATTTTCGCCAGCACCTTTCCCCATTGACCACATGTTTAATTATTTTCTCACTCAAAGGACCATGCTTGAGCCATACCTTGAGCCATACCTCACCATGCTTTGAACCATACCTCACCATACCTCAAGAACACATTATCTCACCTCATGGAACTCATGGAGAGCCTCCAATCTGCACCCTCATGGTCAAAACCTTTCTCCTCCATGAGCTCCTCCATTTGTTTCATTTCTCTATAAATAGAATGCCTTGAGTGAGCTTGCACCACTTTAGATCATTTGCTAAGTTTAGGAAACACTCAAAGCTTTTCTTTTTCTCTCAAAGTCTTTTGTGTTCTTCAAGTTCTTGGAGTTCTTCAAGTTCTTCATCATCTTCATCTTCTTCTTCCATCTTCAAGTTCATCACACCAAGTAGGGATTTTCTTTCATGTGTTCTTTTTCTTAAAGTTCTTGTTCTAAGCTTAAAGTTCATAGTTCTCTTGATTCTTTTTAGAACTTCTTTTTCTTCCTTTACCTTTTTCATTTTTCGGCCATGGGCCTTGGACAACAAAGGAATGAGAGCTTGATGATGAGAGTTTCATGATGATGTTCATCACTTGAAACAAACTCTAGAGCTTGATTTTTGTTCTTGAGCAAAAGTGTTTCTAGATTTTTCCTTTCTTGAACTTTTGAGAACCTTAACTTTGATGTTGTTTCAAAATGGTTCTAATGACTCAATGATGAGGTCTCATGATGTTGGAGTTTGTATATCACCAAGATCATGGATTCTAGAGTTTCAAACATTTCTTTTCTTTCCTTGAAGTTTCGGCCATTTGTTTCTCCTTTCCATGCTAGATGTTTGATTTTTAAATATGTTATGTTGAGTTCTAAGAACTCTAGACTTTTACCTTGTCTTGGTTTGATGAGTTTGGGTTGAGGTTTAAGTTCCTTTAAAGTCTTGTTAAGAGCTCTAGAAAGATAAAATGAACTTGCATAATTTATTTTATGCTTGCATTCATATTTACACTCTTGCTATGCATCTTTACTTTCAAGCCATCACCTAAGAACATAAAGATTAAAATGGAACTTGTATCATCACTTAACTTAATTCTCAAAGCCTTTCTATTTCGGCCTTAAAGTCATTGTTGTTGGGCCTAGAGCACTAAAATAAAGAATTGAACTTGCATTATCACCTAATTAATTTCTCGAATGCCTATCTATTTCTACTTTAAAGTCGATTGTTGTTAGGGCCAAGAGCACTAAAATAAAGAATTGAATCTTTGCATCTTTACTTTCAAGCTTGCACGTTTAAGATTATGCTCGTGATATTTACTCGAAGTTTACACGCTTAAATTATGCCTTGCATATTTAATTTCAAGTCATCACTTTACCTTGAAAGCAAGATTAAAAATGAAGAGCATGAGCACGCTTAGTTTATGTCGTAACCTTAGCACCTAGAGCTCAAAGACTTGCCCATTTCATTCCAAGTTAAAGTTCAATGCAAACCACACTTTGAATGTATGTTTTTGCCAAGTAGTGATGATGGACTGCAATGAGTTTTCATCTAGCTACTAGGACCAATAGCCTATGTTTTGAGTTTTCCTTAAAGTTTTACAATTCTTTATAAGGTTATGTCATTATAAGTTGTGATTCCAATCTCTTTTAGGGGATGGAATATGTTTTGGTCGGTGACTCCTAAGGCTTCACTTCTTAGCCTCTTGATGAATTAAAATGTTTTGCAAAGAGTTTTAGAAATTCTAAATTGATTCCAAGAGAAACTAGTTAACTTACACCTAGAAATGTCAATTTAATTCTCTTATTGAGGCAAGATGTTTTCGGTTCTGATGTGATGAATGTGATGCTGTATGATGATGTTTTAATGCGTTGGAATGTGTGAAAATATCATGTGATGATGTAAGCGAACCTATGCATGATAGGTAAGAAACTAGCTAACTAGAAATACCGTAAAGCTAGAATTTAACATAGTTTCACCCATTTGTTTATGGAACTAATCCAAACTGTTTTAATGGGGACATAATCAGATTTAGAATGATTAGACATGAAAAACTTGGTATCATTTGAGTTAGAATCGAATTCTAGCACCTACGGGGAAACTAGTAACTAGAAAACCGTAAAAATGCACATGTGGAACTCTTAGAACATTTAATTTTCTGGAATCTGTCCAGCACTCCTTACAACATGATAAACATGATTAATAATTAGTCCTTAAACATAGGAATGTCTCATAATTGATTTAGATTTAATGTATAGCCTCGAAAGTAAGACGGAATCAGAAAGGGTCTAAAACGTAAGTTCTAGAACCCCGTAAAAACAAGTTAGAGACTTCTCCATGCTATACAGATTTAAGTATGAACATGAGAATGAAGAATGATGTTTAATATGAGCCTTAGGGGCATAAAAATATGAGCGACGGATATTAGAGAGCTATATCTCAAGATTAAGACCCGTAAGGTCAGCACAGTTCACCGTGAGGGTAAGCGCTTGAATGATGTATGATGATGCATGAAGTATGCTAATGATGATGATGTTATTCATATGAGGAATTTATGAGGTTATATGTTTATGTGGCATAAAGCAAATTTGGAAGGAAATTCGTGTAATGACCGTTTGGGTCACTGACTTCCGCCAAATTTGGAAGGAAACCTCGGTGTAATGACCGTTGGCGTAATACGAATTCTTCGGTAAATTTGGGGACTTAAAGAGATTTTGAAAATTAAGTACTAAGATGGGTTCTAGGATGACACCGGTTGGCCGAGCACCTCCATAGAACTCATGTGACATCGGTACCATTTTATACTCTTAGGTGACACCGGTTCTGCCGAGCACCCCTAAGAGATTTGCCCTAACCCGCACTGATAGCCTCGGGATTTATGATACGCTTATCGTTAAGTGGTAAGTAAGAACTAGTGACTACTAGTTAAGGTATGAGCTCATAACCTAGATGTATGACACGCTCGGGTGACACCGGTTCGGCCGAGCACCCCAGCCTCGATTGTCTTTTAGGGTGGCCCATGAGGAAGAAAAAGTTCATGATTATGATTATGTCACTAAGTTTTGTCCCATATGAATGTTACTATTGCCACTTTATGCCACCAACGATGATGATACTTTGATGTTATGCTTTATGTATGTGCATTAGGTAGTGCCATGCATACATTTACCATTATGTTGCACTCATGACATTGACGTCATCCTAAAATGAACGGACCTTGGCTAAAGTATATTTTTGAAGTTTAAATGAACTAAATGCATGTTCATCATTTCAGATAATTAAACCTAAGGTTCCCGAGGACGAGATGATGACACCTAGGTAGTAGGAGGCCCTACCGAGATTCTTTAGTAAGATTCTCACTCCTCTATCTCTTTTCTTTCCGCCACGCCGGGATGGCGACGCTCAGTAGCCATTCATGGACACCCGACATGGAGGTGCACTATGACCCGACTCATGGGTCATACCATTTTGAGGGGCAGTGCACGGTGCAGATTTTCATGTTTGTAGGACGCCCCTTCGCTCATCCCTGCACACCCATCACTTCTCCCGATCGCACCCTTATGACGACTAATGGTTTTTGAGCGGCGCTGGCGCACGCATGACGAGTACTCCGTAGGCACACCTTAGCCATGCGAGATTATCCCGACTATGTGCCCCGACCTATTTCACTGAGACCGACCCATCCGAGACCCGCCACCATCCGTATAGCGAGGACTCGCCCCTCTCCACCACGATAAGGGAGGGCGTTGAGGATACCGTGACTTCACCACGGCTTACGCGACGCACGAGATGCGACCATACCGTGGGGGTCACCCTCGATCCCCATTCCGCCTCTTCACGTCCGAGGAGCTCGCCCAGTTTCCCGGATATCTCGCCTGCGTCACAGATGGACGCCGAGGAGGTGACGATCGTCCGGATGGAGTACCGTTAGAGCACACACACCACTTAGACGTGGGATAAACTCTTTCTTTGTTTAGAGGTTATCCTATTAGATGCACTCGGGTAGGGGAGTAGATTATGTTTATGTTTTAGGTTGTATTTCCCTTGTACTGAATTAAGTCCCACACTTATAAGTGGGCAAGTTATATATATATGAGATTATATTCAGTGATGTTCATGATGTGCCTTATGTTATGATGATTGTGAGACGATTGTTTTACTTTGCATGGTTTACCGCTTATCGCATCACGCGGCTCTCACTTTTATTTCAAAAAAAATTTCCCGTATTTTCCGCTAAGTAATTCAAAGCTAAATGAGAACTATGAAGTAACAGACTAATGATTAACCTAAATATGTTCTAGAGTATTGGGTTAAAAATTAGGATGTTACAGCATACAATTGGGCTTGGAGAAGCCAGTGTCAAGACTACTCAGTTGTTTGGAGAGGCCAGTGTCAAGACTACTTACAGCTTGGAGAGGCTGGGAAAAGACTACTAACAACATGCTAAAGGAGTTGCCTATCAGTCACGGGTTGGCTTAGAGAGGCCAAAGTCAAGACTACTCATGTTAGCTTGGAAAGGCCACGCTACTATAGAACTTCTCAAAATCCTTGGTTACAGATGATTTTTGAAATCCTTGGATAATAGTCTGGGAAGGCTAATGAAAAGACTATCCATCGTTATTTTCTCAGGTTGAGAAGGTTGTTGTTATAGTGGAGCCTCAACAGTTGTTGAGTACTGGATGTGGGCATTTTGGCCGAACCAGTATAAAATCTTTTGTGTTCTACTCTCTTTCTCCCTGATCTCTATTATTTACCTTTGTTACATTGTTAACACTGCATCAATCTTACATATATATATATATATATATATATATATATATATATATATATATATATATATATATCTTGCTCTTTTTATGTTATCTCCTTTAATAGCGAGTGCTTTATTTGTAACATCCCAAATTTCGTCTAGGCTAATTGACTCGATAAACTCGACAATTGATTTACCGACTAGATTGTTGACCTTGGGCCCATGGTGGGAGAAAGTCAACATTGATGGTTTATGATTTATTAAGTTAATCAGCCAGAGTAAATGGCTAATTAATATAATGAGTCAATGAAAGGTCAAGAGTTAAATAATAGTAAGGAGTTAATTAGGAAGATTAGTTACTCCTAATTAATGATTAAGATGAAAAATGGGTAGAACCAATAGATAACGGACAAGTGTCATGAAGTATAATAAATTACATTATAATATTCAAGTGTGTCTAGAGAAAAATGTAAGAAATTAGAAGATTGCCATTACCTAATGAAATTATGAAGATACCCTTATTTTATAAATAAAATTACAAAAGTGCCATTGTACAAATCCCTAAGCTTGTCTTTAAGCAAGAATGAATATAAGCCATTTGATTTATACTAGGAATGGTTAAAAGCTAATCTAACCTAAAATAGCAAATCTCTAGCATAAAATATTAAATTATCAAAATAAGTTTTGCAAACAACTTATTTAACAATATGATTGTAATACTGACAAAGTAAATTATTTAAATGTTATGAGAATATAAGAAAATACATCTCATGCATCATAATCACATGCATATTTTCAGCCAACATGTAAAAGAAAACACTCACATAAGTTTCTTCAAAATAGCTTACATTAGAACTAATTTAACTACAAGACAACACCAAGTTACACATTGTAATGCCTCGATTTTCTGTCTGAGTGGAAAATGACCAAAATGCCCCTGAGGTCATTTTCGGCCCCAGAATTCGAGGATAGCCGACCCGGAAGTCCTCGAAGGGCCAACTCAATGTTTGAAGGGGATTGAATGACTCTTGAGTGGTTCCGGAGGCGAAAGTCTCATTTTCTGCAGTTTCGGGTCAAAATGACCAAAATACCCCTATAGCGTTTTTACGCGGGTAAAGGTGCCGTTTGAGCCCAAAACTTTCCCCAGAGGTTTAAAACAATGTTTTTACATGTTTCAAAGCATCTGTTTGAATCCCGGTGGTCCCGGATAGTTTTAGTACAAAATTATGATTTTGCCCCTGAATAGTGTTTTTGAGTTTAATGATGTAATTAAGCAAACCTAAGCAATATTAGGCTCTAATCGAAGATTAATTAATTTCCATAATTAATCTAAAGTCAAAATAAATTATTAAAATTAATTAGAACCTAAAATTGCTTAGATTAGATTTAAATCTCTTTTCTAAAACTCAAGATTTTACTCTTGGAATCTTGAATAGTGTTTTCTCTCTTCAATTCCTTAAATCAAGGAATTGTGTCTAGAATTGTTTATACACTAAAATGAGTTTATAACTCACTAATGATGCAAGAACACTCCTTAATTATGTCTTGACAACCTTGATTACCCATTTTCTCACCTAAACACTTTCTTACAAATTCCTAATCTTAATCCTAATCAAAGATACACCTAAACACAACTCTAAACCATAATTAAAATGCAAGAAATCCTCCCCATGGATGATGCAAGTTTCGGCCATCTCTCTCTCTTTTACATCACATGTTGATTTGTTTCTCACTCAAAGAACCATGCTTGAGTCATACCTTGAACCATACCTCACCATACTTTGAACCATACCTCAAGATCACAACATCTCACCTCATGGAACTCATGGGGCTGCTCCTTATGGCCGAAACCCCCTCCTCCTCCTTGTACCTTGCATTTGTTTCATTTCTCTATAAATAGCATGCTTGAGTGAACTTGCATCATTTTGGGTTCATTTACTAAGTGTAAGTTTTCAAAGAGCACTTCAAAGTTTCCTTTTTCTCTCAAGTTCTAGTCTTCAAGTTCTTCAAGTTCTTCATCCTCTTCTCTCATCCCAATCCTCAAATCACTTGGTAGGGATTTTCTTTCAAGAGTTTCTTTCATTTAAAGTTCTTAATCTCTTTATGTGTTCATAGTTTCTCTTGAATCTTTTTAGAGCTTCTTTTCTTCTTCTTCTCCTCCTTGTTTCGGCCATGGGCCTTTGAGAGCAAAGGAATGAGAGCTTGATGATGAGGGTTTCATGATGATGTTCATCACTTAAACAAACCTCTAAAGCTTGATCTTTGTTCTTGAAGTTAAAGATGTTTTAGTCTATCTTCTTGAACCTTGAAACCTTTCACTTTGATGATATTTTAAAATGATTCCATGAACTCAATGATGAGGACTCATGATGTTGGTGTTAATGCATCATCAAGATCATGGTCTCTAGAGTTTCAAATGTCTCCTTTTCTTCTTAAAAGCTTCGGTTCCTTTTCCTTTTCTTTCTCCAAATTTTCGGCCATATTGGCCAATAAGGTTCACAATGGCTTGATGATGAGAGCTTCTGAATGATGACTATGTGTTCATCACAATGAAGTCTCTAGAGCTTGAGTTTTATTAAAAATGTTATCTATGACTACATCTCAAGAAAAGAAACTTTGTGTTTTAAAGAACCCTTGAGGTTCATTCTTGTCTTTACTTTATCTTGTCATGATAAGTTTGGGTTGAGGTTTAAGTTCCTTTAAAAGTCTTGTATGAGCTCTAATAAGAAATAAAATGGACTAGCATTCATATTTAAATTCAAGCCTATGCAATACATATTTACTTTGAGCTTTGCATTCATATTTAATTTCCAAGTGTAACATCCTAATTTTTAACCCAATACTCTAGAACATACTTAGGTTAATCATTAGTCTGTTACTTCATAGTTCTCATTTTTACTTTGAAATACTTAGCGGAAAATACGGGTAAATTTTTTTTGAAATACAAAGTGAGAGCCGCGTGATGCGATATAACACGTAAAGGGCAAAACATACATCTCATAACATCATAGCATAAGGCACATAAAGGCACATCATGAGAAACACTGAATATCATCTTATATATATATATATAACTTGCCCACTTATAAGTGTGGGACTTAATTTAGTACAAAGGAATACATGAAAGAAAATACAACATAAACATAAACATAAACTACTCCCCTACTCGAGTGCATCTAATGGGGTAACCTCTAAACAAAAGAAGGTTTATCCTCGTCTATGTGGTGTGTGTACTAACCCGGGCCATCCACAGCCTCCTACTAGCGACTATCCCTCGAGCGTGGCACGTAACCAAGAAACTGAGCAAGCTCCTCTGGCGAGAATAGGCGGAACGGGGCTCGGGAGTGACCTCCACGGCGCAGCCTCATCTCCGGTCATCGTGCAAGCCTCGGCTGAGTCACGGTGGGCTCGCTACCCTCCCCAAGGTCCATGGGTATGGTGGGGGAAGATCCCTCGGAGGGTACCTGGGTTGCCGAATCCTCGGAAGGATTCATCTACGAAAATGATGACGGGCAACGGGGCACATACTGGGGGTAGTCTCGAACAGCGGACGCGGACGGTGGAGTACGGCAAAGCTTCTCCTCTCGGGGACGTGCGCGCTCGAACACCAGGTCATCGCCAAAAGGTGAGATGGGGGAGAAGTGATGGGAATGTACAGGGGGAGTGAAGGGTCGACCCATGAACATGAATACTCTAACCGTGAATTGACCCTCAAAATGGAATGACCCGTGGTCCGAGTCATGGTGCACCTCCCATGTCGGCGTGTCCACGAACACCACGAACGTCGCCATCTGAAGATGTGATGGAAAGAAGAGATAGAGGGAGTGAGAATCTTACTAAAGAATCTCAGTAGGGCCTCCTACTACCTAGGTGTCATCATCTACGTCCTCAGGAACCTTGGGTTTAGTTATTCAAAATGAGTGAGCATGCATTAAGTCCATTTTTAGGTTCTAAGCATAGTTTAGCCAAGGTTCGTTCATTTTAGCATGATTCTTAATGACATGGATGCAAGCATGTTAAAGAATGTATGCATGGCTCTACTTAAATGCAAGAATAATCATCATACACATAGAACATCATAATAGTAGTGGCATAAAGTGGCAAATAAATTCTCTTTGTGACATAATCATCATAACTTCCTCATGGGCCACCCTAAAAGACAAGCGCTCTGGGGGTGCTCAGCCGAACCGGTGTCACCCAGAACGTGTCATATCTCCAGGTTATGAGCTCATACCTTAACTAGTCGTCACTAGTTCTTACTTACCACTTAACGATAAGCGTATCATAAATCATAAATCCCGACTATCTGAGTACGGGTTAGGGGGAAATTCTCTTAGGGGTGCTCGGCCGAACCGGTGTCACCTAAGAGTATAAATTGGTACCAATGTCACATGAGTTCTATGGAGGTGCTCGGCCGAACTGGTGTCATCCTAGAACCCATCTTAGTACCTTAATTTTCAAAATCTCTTTAAGTCCCCAAATTTGTCGGAAATTTGGCGGCACAATGGCATTACGCTGAATTCCTTCCAAATTTGCTTTATGCCACATAAACATATATCCTCATGAATTCCTCATATGATTAACATTATCATTCTTCACATAACACATGCATCATCATAGAACATTCAAATGCTTACCCTTACGGTAGCTTATGCTTTGACCCTTACGGGTCTTAATCTTGAGATATAGTTTTCTAACATCCGTCGTTCATATGTTATGCACCTAAGGGCTCATAATTAATCATCATTCCTAATCCTCATGTTCATACTCAAATCTGAAAAGCATAGGGCGGAATTTCTAACTTGTGGTTACGGGGTTCTAGAACTTACGTTTTAGACCCTTTCTCGGTTCCGTCTTCACTTAAGGCAATATAAATTAAATCTAAATCAATTATGAGACATTCCTATGCTTAAGAACTAATTATAAATCACATTTATCATGTTGTAATGTTGCTGGACAGAATCCAGAAAACTAAATATTCTAAGAGTTTTACATTTGCATTTTTATGATTTTCTAGTTACTAGTTTCCCTATAGGTGCTAAAATTCAATTCTAATCCAAATGTTACCAAGCTTTTCATGTCTAAACAATCCTAATCTGATTATGTTCCCATTAAAACAGTTTGGATAAGTTCCAAAAATAAATGGATCTAAACTATGTTAAATTCTAGCTTTACGGTATTTCTAGTTAGCTAGTTTCTTACCTATCATGCATAGAATCGTTTCTACATCATCATGTGATATTTTCACACATTCTAACACATCAAAACATCATCATACAGCCACAAGCTCATCATGACAGTACCGAAAACATCTTACTTCAATAAGAGAACTAAATTGACATTTCTAGGTACATAAGTTAACTAGTTTCTCTTGGAATCAATTTAGAATCTCTAAAACTCTTTGCAAATCATTTTAATTCGTTAGGAGGCTAAGAGAAGCCTTAGGTCAGTGACCAAAATATATTTCATCTTCAGAAAGGGAATAGAATTATAACTCATGATAACATAACCTTATAAAGATTTGTAAAGCTTCAGGAAAAACTTAGGACCTAGATTATCGGCCCTTTTAGCTAGATGAAAACTTATTGCAAGTCCATCATCACTACTTGGCCGAAACATGCATTCAAAGAATACATTCACATTAAACTTTAACTTGAAATGAAATGGGCAAGTCTTTGAGCTCTAGGTTCTTAAGTTTTGACATAAAATAAACGTGCTCATGCTTTTCATTTTTAATCTTGCTTACAAAACAAAGTGATGACTTAATTTAAATATGCAAGGCATAAACTTAAACGTGAAAGCTTGAAAGTAAATATGCAAGGTTCAATTCTTTATTTTAGTGCTCTTGACCCAACAACAATCGACTTTAAGGCCGAAATAGAAAGGCATTCGAGAAATTAATTAGGTGATAATGCAAGTTCAATTCTTTATTTTAGTGCTCTTGGCCCAACAACAATCGACTTTAAGGCCGAAATAGAAAGGCTTTGAGAATTAAATTAGGTGATGATGCAAGTTCCATTTTAATCTTTATGTTCTTAGGTGATAGCTTGAAAGTAAAGGTGCATAGCAAGAATGTAAATATAAATGCAAGCATAAAATAAATTATGCAAGTTCATTTTATCTTTCTAGAGCTCTTAACAAGGCTTTAAAGGAACTTAAACCTCAACCCAAACTGATCAAACCAAGATCAAGTAAAGTCTAGAGTCCTTAGAACTCAACATAACATTTTTAGAAAATCAAAACATTTAGCATGTAAAAGAAAAGGAAGTGGCTGAAACTTCAAGAAGGAAAAGGAACATTTTAAAACTCTAGGGTCCATGATCTTGATGATATATTAACACCAACATCATGAGATCTCATCATTGAGTCCTTAGAACCATTTTGAAACATCATCAAAGATAGAGTTCTCAAGAGTTCAAGAAAGGAAGAACAAGAAACATTTTTGCTTAAGAACAAAGATCAAGTTCTAGAGTTTGTTTCAAGTGATGAACATCATCATGAAACTCTCATCATCAAGCTCTCATTTCTCTATCCTCAAGGGCTCATGGCCGAAACAAGAAAGAAAAAAGAATAGAGAAGAAGTTCTAAAAAGAAAACAAGAGAAACCATAAACATCAAGCTTTAAAGAAGAATATTCATGAAAAGAAATCCCTACTTGGTGTGATGATCTTGAAGATGGAAGAAGAAGATGAAAAATATGAAGAACTTGAAGAACTTTGAAGAGCTTGAAGAACACTAGAACTTTGAGAGAAAAAGAAAAGCTTTGGAGAGAACTAAACTTTGCAAATGATCTAAAAGTGGTGCAAGCTCCCCAAGGCATTCTATTTATAGAGAAATGAAGCAAATGGAAGGTGCATGGAGGGGGAGGGAGTTCGGCCATTAGATTGGAGGGAACCCATGAGTTCCATAAGGTGAGATAATGTGGTCTTGAGGCATGGTGAGATATGGTTCAAAGTATGGTGAGGTATGGTTCAAGGTATGGCCTCAAGCATGGTTCTTTGAGTGAGAAACAAATCAACATGTGGTCAAATGGGGGAGGAGGTGGAAACTTCATCAGCCATGGGAGGAGGGTTTCTTGCATTTTAATTGTGGTTTAGAGTTGTGTTTAGGTGTATCTTTGATTAGGATTAAGATTAGGACTTTGTAAGAAAGTGTTTAGGTGAGAAAATGGGTAATCAAGGTTGGCAAGACATAATTAAGGAGTGTTCTTGCATCATTAGTGAGTTATAAATTCATTTTAGTGTATAAACAATTCTAGACACAATTCCTTGATTTAAGGAATTGGAGAGAGAAAATACTATTCAAGATTCCAAGAGTGAAATCTTGAGTTTTAGAAAAGAGATTAAAATCTAATCTAAGCAATCTTAGGTTCTAATTAATTTTAATAATTTATTTTGACTCTAGATTAATTATGGAAATTAATTAATCTTCGTTTAGAGCCTAATATTGCTTAGGTTTGCTTAATTACATCATTAAGCTCAAAAACACTATTCTAGGGGTAAAATTGTAATTTTGTACTAAAACTGCCCGGGACCACCGGGACTCAAACAGATGTTTTGAAACATGTAAAAACATGGTTTTAAACCTCTGGGGAAAGTTTCGGACTCAAACGGCACCTTTACCCGCGTAAAACGCTATAGGGGTATTTTGGTTATTTTGACCCGAAACTGCGGAAAATGAGACTTTCGCCTCCGGAACCACTCAATGGGTCATTTAATCCCCTTCAAACATTGAGTTGGCCTTTCAAGGACTGCTGGGTCGGCCATCCTCGAATTCCAGGCCGAAAATGACCTTAGGGGCATTTTGGTCATTTTCTACTCAGACAGAAAATCGGGGCATTACACCAAGCCATCACTTAAAGTTAAAGGATAAAGAATGGATTGCATCTCATATTTACGTTCTCGTCTAGCATATTTTCTTTTCATCACTAAAGAACATAATGATTTAAAATGAGAATGGCACTATCACTTAACTAAATCTCAAAGCCTTTCTATTCCGGCCTTAAAGTCGATTGTTGCTGGGCCTAAAGCACTAAAATAAAGAAATAAACTTGTATATTTATATTTTAAAGTTTTGCATATTTATATTTCAAGTCTTGCATATTTAATTCAAGCTTTGCATATTTATAATTCAAGTCTTGCATATTTACTTTAAGCTCTCACTTTACTTTGTAATGAAGAATAAAAATGAAGTGCATAGCATGTTTAAATTATATCATCACTTAAAGATCTTAGAGCTCAAAGACTTGCCTATTTTATCTCAAGTTAAAGCTTAATGTGGAGGCATTCTTGAATGCATAATTTCGGCCATGTAGTGATGATGAACTTGGGAGGAGATTCATCCAGCTACAAGGGCCAACAATCTAAGTTTTAAGATTCTCTTTAAAACCTCATGAAGTTTATGAGATTAAGACCAAAAAGATTTATGAATTTAATTTCTTTTACGGAGGGGTCAAGTGGTCACTAACCTAGGGATGTTTTCAGCTCTTTTACAAAACAAAATGGTTTGCAAATGAGTTTTAGAAGTCCTAAAAATGGTTCCAAGAGAAACTAGCAACTTATACGTTTTAGAAATATCAAGTTATGCATCTTTTTGGAGACTTAATGTCTCGATTCTTCCATGATAAGTTTGCTGTTGTATGATGATATTTTGATGTGCTAGAATGTGTAAAAATTATGTATGATGAAGTAGGAACATTTCTATGCATGATAGGAGAGAAACTAGCTTTCTAGAAAAATCGTAAAGTCAAGATTTAGCATAGTTTTAACCCATTTATTTTTGGACACTGCCCAAACTATTTCAATGGGAATATGATCAAATTAGGATTGTTTAATCATGAAAAATTTGGTTACAATTGAAGTAGGATTGAATTTTAGCACCTATAGAGAAACTAGTAACTAGAAAATCGTAAAACAACAATTCTAGAACTCTTAGAACATTTAATTTTTAGAATCTGTCCAGCAACCTCATAATATGGTAGACATGGTTTATAATTAGTCCTTAGACATAGGAATGTCTCATAATTGGTTGAGGTTTAACTTATAGCGCCTTAGGCGAAGACAGAACCTAGAAAGGGTCTAAGACGTAAGTCCTAGAACCCCGCAATTGTAAGTTTATAATGCTGCCCCTAAGGAATGATGACGTTCAGATTTAATAGAGAGCATAAATAATAATAAGATTTGTTAGAAGAGAACCCTTAGGTGCATAAAAGTTTGATAGAAGATGATAGGTTAATTACACTAAAAGTTTAAAGCCCGTAAAGGTCAAAGCATAAGATACCGTAGGACCAAGAGCATAACGAATTTTAATGTTGCTTGTAAACGCATGAGAATAATTATGTGAATGTGTGAAAATTATGATGGAGGATGCATGTTTGAATAACTTATGTGGCATAAAGAAGAATTTGGAAGAAATTTGGCATGCTGCAGTTATGCTGCCGAATTTCTGACAAATTCAAGGACTCAGAAAGTTTTTGAAAACCTATGAGATTTTTATGAGGTACTAAGATGAGTTCTCGGATGACACCGGTTCGGCCGAGCACCTCCAGAGAACTCATGTGACATCGGTACCAAGATGAATTCTTGGGTGACACCGGTTCGGCCGAGCACCCCCAAGAAATGCCCCCTAGCCCGTACTGGATAAGTCGGGATTATGTTTATGATTATGTTACGCTTATCGGGATTGATAAGTAAGAACTAGTGACGACTAGTTAAGGTATGAGCTCATAACCTAGAGATGTGACACGTTCTGGGTGACACCGGTTCGGCCGAGCACCCCCAGAGCGATTGTCTTTTAGGGTGGCCTATGAGGAAGTAAAGTATGATGTTTATGTCACAAAGTTTCCCATATGAGAATTTAATTGCCACTTTATGCCACTATTATGATGTTCCTATTATTGAGATTATTATTTTTGCATTAAGTAGAGCCATGCATACATTCTTTAATATGTTTGCATCCATGTCATTAGGAATCATGCTAAAATGAACGGACCTTGGCTAATTATGTTTTAAAACCTAAAAATAGACTTAATGCATGCTCACTTATTTTGTATACTAAACCCAAGGTTCCTGAGGACGTAGACGATAACACCTAGGTAGTAGGAGGCTCTACTGAGATTCTTTAGTAAGATTCTCACTCCCCCTATTTCTTTCTTTCCGTCACGTCTTCAGATGGCGACGTTTGTGGTTTTTGTGGACACACCGACGTGAAAGGTGCACTATAATCCGGGCCACAGATTATACCATTTTGAGGGACAGTGCACGGTGCGAGTCTTCATGTTCGTAGGATGCCCCTTCGCTCACCCCGTGCATATCCATCGCTTCTCCCCGACAGCACCCTACGGCGACGACGAGCAGGTTTTTGAGCTCGCGCGTACGCATAACGAGAGAGTGCTTCGCATGCATGACTATCTTGACTACGTGCCCCGGACCTACTTTTCGGAGACCGACCTGTTCGAGGACCCGCCTATCCATCCGTATAGCGAGAGCTCTGTCCCCACTCCACCACTGCTGAGAGAGGGCAGTGAGGATACCGTGACTCAGCCACGGCTTGCACGACCACAAGAGATACGGCCACATCGCGGGAGTCACTCTTGATCCCCGTTCCTCCTCTTTACGCCAGAGGAGCTAGCCCAGTTTCCTGGATATGTGCCTCGCTCGCGAGATAGACGTTAGTAGGAGGTGACGTACGATCGATGGAGTACCCGGGTAGAGCACACACCACTTAGATGGGGATGGATCTCCTTTTTGTTTAGAGGTTATCCCTGTAGTTGTACTTGGGTAGGGGAGTTGCTTTTACGTTTCCGTCGTACTTTCCTGTGTATTTTCTTTTAGTTATATCTGTTCATGATACCAAACTAAGTCCCACTCTACCTAAGTGGGCATATCATATTATATATAAATATGCAGTTCAGTTTCATTGTGTTGTGCCTTACTTGCTATATGTTTTGATGAGATGTTTGCTTTACTTCCATCTATACTCTATTGATCATCGTGTCGCGCAGCTCTCACTTTGCTTTTATATTTCAAAAAAAAATTTACCAGTATTGCCGCTAAGTATTTTAACGTAGTAAGGAAACTATGATGTAATAGACTAATGATTAACCTAAATATGTTCTAGAGTATTGGGTAAAAAATTAGGATGTTACACACATCAAAACAAAAACACAAGTTTTCCCTCATTATTTCCCTGCCATGGCCGAATACATCACCCTCCAATTTGGGGGGAAAGAAATCTGATTAGAAGGTTGCTTATGGGGCTAGATGAAAGGGTTGAAAGATGTCAAGATTGACATGTTGTCTTAGGCATAAAAGCTAGACTTAGGCTTGTGCTTAAGAAGTAAAAAGATCAACTATCTAGCCTAACCAAGTTTTAATTTTCCATTATCTCAACTAACTAGCTAACTAAATGAACTAAGTGGAGGAATAAAATCCTCCAAATAGCCCTCATACATGTCGGCCAAGAGAACTATAAAAGGAGGAATGGTTGTTGCAATTGTGTTCTTTACAAACTCCTTATCATTCCTAAGTCTAAAGTTTCCTAACTTATTCCATTTTCTCTCAAACTTCTTCCTCATACACTCATATCCTGAACTCTAATTCCTCTTTCTAATTAGTTAAGGAACACCTTTTCCAAACCTTGCAAACACATCCTAAGTCACACACTAGCTTCCTTCTCGTATACGAGACACTAAAGCTTGGAGCTAAGAACAAAGATTTTCTCTTCTACTCTTCCTTTTTCTCTATTTGTTTGTGACCTTTTAAGGGTTGAAGGACTCATTTTCACCTTTTCACATCTTGGTAGGTGGCTTTTATCTTGAGGATATGAGAATTTTAAGTCTTTAGCTCATTTTAGGCTTAAAGGCTTAAAACTTGCACATCCACTCCTCTAAAAGTTGTTATTTTCTCTCCATGGTAAATATGGTCCAAGATGTGTGTTAGTATGTTCAAAATCTCTAGGTTGATGTATATATATGCTGGCCATGATTGGAAATTATAGGAATCCATGATTTAATTCAAAAAGAAGCAAGCACACTTACACACTAGTGCTGAAAAACGTTTCTGCTTGAGATAGTTACACTAAAAGATGTTGCATTTGAAAATTGTCTCTGGAACCTCTGGAAAAATTATATGTGAAAGCTGACTTCCCAAATACCATTCTCCAAAAGAAAGCACCGAAAAATACATTTCCTAGACAGAGATATGATTTTCTAAATTTTAGCCTTCTTACTAGGATTGCTATCTGACCTCTGAGCACTAAACTGAACTTATCTTTCACTATAGAAAAGCAAAACATGTAAGTTGGAAAGCTAAGATCTTAAGGAACATGGAAATGTAAAATGCATTCACTAAAAATGTGCACGTGGTTCCAGAAAAATAAACAAGTCGTGGATTGAGTTGTCCAAACACTGCTGGAATAAAGCAACTTCATAAGGGTATAAAAGTCATTTCACTTAGTATAATTTGGCAAAAAACATGTTTAGAGAAAGAGGAGTGAGTCAGGATTCTAGACATATCTTTATTTTATTGAACGAATAAGTATAATGAGAGATATTAATTTTTCTATACAGACATACCAGAAATAGAAATAAGCTGTCAAAGTCTAATAAGTCAAAAATGGTACTATTAAAGGCAAATCCGAAAATTAACATTTTTTCTGAGGATTAAGGATTAATGATTGAAACTGAACAAATTTATATAACAATAATAAATATACATAACCTATGATTTCACATAATTTTCACTCATAAATAACTAAGAGAACTTAATCCTTGACCTAAAAGCTTATGTTTCAATTAAACAAGACATAATGACCTTGAGGCACACATAAGACCTATGATCTTGATTATGTATGAAGTGCTATGAATGATCATGAATGGTTCATTACATGCATGAATGCTTCAAAGTGCTATATCTGCTATGATGCAAATGTTATGCTTTATATGACTTGAGTATTGATCATATGGTGTGTATTGAATTGAATGATAATACATTACCATGGTGATTCATATGAGAAATGTTAAACGTAAAAAAGAATTGCATATGAAACATGATATATGGCACTAATGAAGTTAGTAATGAAAGTCTGGAAAAGTGGACTTAAGCCAAACCATGCAAGTTTGGAAAAGTGGACTTGAGTCAAACCATAAAAAGTAATGGGAGAAGCTCACTGCTTAACCCTTTACCCCATCCATTGAGATTCTCTCACAGAACAAGTTATGTCGATGGCCACGGTATGAGCTCATTACCCACGGAGGTGGTTTAAGACATTAGTGTTGGTGCATTCGGTGAGTGAAGAACCAAATCAAGCTAAAGATGTATAAAATGTTAAGTGCATGCATACGGTTATGGTGAATCTATCTTACTCTGATTACTTGCTTTGGTTGAGTAACTGAAAGATATGTTAATAAAAGAAATGATGATGATTACAACTCAAGTAAATGTTGAGCATGAGTAATCATGAAATGTATGCATTTCCTAAATTATTTATTGTTCATTAGCAATTCACATGATAATGAATGATTGAATGGATATTCATGTTAATGTTATAAGAATAGTTTAAAAGCAACTGCACTTGAACTAATTATATTTGCGAAGAATCTAGTAATTGAACCATCTATATGTCTACTTTTTTATAATAAACCCAAAGTGACTGGAATGACAATGATGACACGATTAGTGCAAGTAGGAACCTCTACTGAGAAATCTTGTATTTTTCATACCTATGTTTCTCTTTCTATTGTCATCACCAGAAAGAGGTGAGTCCACTTGAAGTAGTGGAGCTATAGTTAAGGAAAGAGGCAACATATGAAGATTTCAGAACTTCCAAGAATTAGTACTCTGATTTTAGCTATGTTATAGGTTGCGAAGAATAGACTAGTAGTAGTATAACTTATATTGTTATTTGTAAGAACTTATAACTATGATATATGTCCTAGTATGACTCATGTGTCAAATAGTTGTATTTCAGTTTATGTGATAGTACTTTTGTATCTATTCCCTTATTCTGCTTTTTAAATTAAGTAAAGGTGCAAAGTAATTTTGATTATCATCTACGTAAATGCTATGCATTTCAATTCTCGCCACAAGCTTAAGCTTTCAAAATAATAAGTTGTATAAAAAAACTATCCACTATTTTCTTTAGTTAATTTCAAAAGAAAATGATCGTAAGGCATAAGTGACAACTAATAGAATCCAAATGTGAACTTAAGCATAGTTGGATTCTATTAGGGTGTTACATTATTTTATAAGGTTCAAAAAGCAACTTTCTAAAGTTACTAACTATGTTTCCACTGTACTTCAAGTTTTATACTTGATAATCATCCTTTTCAGAAGCTTTAGAAAACGTGAAAAAAGAATCAATGCACGATTTAATCGCCCTTCTCATGCACATTTTCACCTACAAGTGGTATTAGAGCCAAGTCTCTAAGGGGTTGAGCAATCCAAGAATTGCAGAGGGCAAAAGATCCAAAGGACAGAATGGCATACATCATCTTTTTAGGATCAAACTTTTATCTGATGATCCTTTGTTGGCAAGACTCTAAGTCATGGCACAGCTCATTCATATGATGAAATGGATTCAAAAGAGACCTATTGACAGGAACTCTACAAAGGAGAAAGTTCCACATTTCAATCAAGTCAAGTCTCTGCTCAGTTAAAGCCTTAAGCTTGGATTGTATATGTTATCTATGTAAGGGTGCATACATAAGAAGGGCTATATGAGACAATCAGTACATGATGTTGTAAAATCTCAATGTGTATCAAGATATCTTTGATCCTATTTGTAACATGTTATATGTCTTACAATGTTGAAGCAATGAAAATTGCTAAAACTTCTTTGAAAGTAGAAAGATCTGACATTGTTATCTGAGATTGGTTTTTAAAGATGAATTCTTCATCTGTAGTCCATGATTGAAGTATGTAATGACCATATAAAAGGACATCAATCTCATGAATGACAGATCAGGACAAAGATTATCTTGAGAAAGAACATTTGCTTATAATAGTGATGTCACACATCATGTATTTATTCAGCTCTTTATCAACATATCCCTGAACAAAAAGGAAGAATATGCTAGTCATCTTGAAAGTCTTGGTCAAAAGGACTTGTTGTGCTAAAGCTTGCTACCATTCTGTGCTTCACAGCTGAAGAACGTCATAAACAACTCATGAGGTAAAAATTTCTGTATCCTATCTTTATTAATTCTTTTTAGGAGATGAATTGCTAGAAAGATTCCAAGTCTATTCATCTATATATCTCAAACTATCTAAGGACTCAGAGTTGCCATGATCACTTGAGAAGATCTAATCTAAAGCTAGAAAGCTGAAAGAAAGAAATACTTCAAGAGAGTTTACTCTTCTCAAATTATATGTTTATGAAGTCTCCAAAGAAGCTATATGAACATGTCAAAAATTTCTTTTAAATCCTTGAGAGGACTTCATGGCATCATAAGATATGACCTATTTTATTTGACAAAATACAAAAACTATGTTTTTGTGAAATTCTTTAGTATCTTTTGCTTCAGAGAAACTAGATTGAGATATACAAATGAAACAATAGAAGAAAAATCTATGCAACTCTATCTATTTGGTATCTTCTAATTTTGTTCTTTAGAATGATTACAAAGATACCTTTACAACAAATGCATCTAAAAAAAGGGGACTTTCTTTACAAAGGTTGGAAAAATCTCTTTATCTAAAACTAACTGATAAGGACCCATGGAAGTCTGTGAGGTATGATGTATCAGTTTGAAAGATTAGAAAGAAATTAGGTTGCTAAGTTTGAAGATGAATCAATTAGAAAGAATAAGAGTGTTCAAAAGAAGGTTGTTTGGTCAGAAAGAAGATCAGTGAATGATAGTTATATGGGAGCTTTGAACTTAGATCAAGAGGAAGAATCAGGGATAAGTTACATAAGTTCCTCTAGAGGTGATAAAGTAAATCATGAAGCCTTAGAAAGTAATCCCTTCAGAAAATGAGTATCAAGAGTCAGAAGACTCTCTTTCTAAAAGGAGGATAAAAAGGTGGGATTTTTTCACCCACTATGCTAGAGTTTTTCTCTCCACATCATTTCACCTTTAGTCACGTCATATCTCTTTAAACCCCCACGTTTCATCTTCACCTTTTACCTTCTTCTTCTGAAATAAGTCTCATTTTCTCATCCTCTTAACCTCAAACACTGAACCACCCTTTGGCCATCCCTCTCATGAAATATTTTTGTATCTTCATATACCATAGCTTCTGCAACCGTTTTTGTTTTCTTTTCCACTTTGCTCCATCTCTTTTACTCTTGTTCTCTGTCTCCTGCTTTACTAAACCCTAACTCACTTTCCTTTTCTTTCAAGAACCTCCCTTATGGCTGAAGGTCAAGAGATAGAAAAAGATATATCAAGACGAGGAGCTTTCTTCATGTATAATGAGCCATATATGCAGGAGGTGTATGAAGAAAACTTTTCTCGGAGAACCATTGCTCCCGGAAAAAGGCTAAGGAATGCCTTATTGAGCCAAGTTCAGATTCTCGGGGAAGTATTTTCTTTCCAAGGATAGAATACTTTCTGGATATCTTAGACAGAGTCTTTCTAGGAATGGTCACTGCCTTCTATTGCTTTCTAAATGGAAAGGACTACACCACTCTCTCCACTACAATCAGATATGTTTTCATGGAAATTGAGCTATCAGACTTGGTAGCTGCTATTAGGGCACCTGATCCTAGAGTCACTTGTCTTGCTCGTAAAGACTGGGCAAACTCTTTAGGGATGAGTGTTAAAGGAAGTGTCAAAATCCCTCACCGATTTCACGAGATACAAAGTGGTAATATTACCACTGCCCTACTCAACTCTAGAGTAAGAAAAGTATTCTCTGTGGTTTAATTTACTGTTGTTCCTAGGAGAGGAAGCACTGATGTTCTATTAGGAATGAATTATATATTAATTTTCTGTCTGACGAGCAAATGGAAAGTGAACTTGGCTAAACTAATAATGGACTCTATGCTTAGTGCCATTACTAAGGATAAGAGAAGAATCACAGCTGTACCCCATGGAATACTGCTGACAAAAGTGTTCTAATACATCCGGTACCCTCTTACTGAAGAATGGTTTGAGTATGTTCTAGGAACTGACTATACTATCAATTCCTTCAAGTCTAAGAAGAAGACTCAGTCATTTTCTATGAAAACAAGCTCACAGAAGTCAAGCCATCTAGTTGAGGAAACAAGACCAGAAAAGAAAACTACTAAGATGAAGAAGAAAGAAGAAGGTTAGAAGAAAAGAAAAGCTAAGAGAGTTATCATTCTTTCCAAAAATAGTTTAGAAATATCTGATAAAGAAAAAGAGACATCCTCTGAAAAGGAGTCTGAGGAGGCTATACTAAAACTTCTTCAAAAAGGGAAAAGCAGATTAACCAAGAAACAAAATCTTTCAAAAACACAACAGCAGCATGACAAAAAGGTAGAAGCTTCAGAAAGCGAGCTTTCTCAAGGCAGACCAGATAATCTCCCTATTCAAAAGAAAATTCAAGAAAAGGAGGCACGGTCTCTGCCTAAATCTATTCAAGGAGCTGCACTCATTCTAAAGGATATGAGTGAAGCAGAATATGCTGCTGTAACAACTAGGAATGTAGAGCTTTCTGATGATGAGGAGGAGGCTGACCTTTTTCTTAAGAAGCAAAGGATTCTATAGGAGAAAAGGAAGCTTGAGGAAGCAAGAAAAAGACTGGGAGCTAAAGGAATTTAGGGCTCAAGCAGCAAAAGGGTAATTTCTGTTCCTGAACACTTTGTGGTTATCGAAAAGCTACCCTCTCAACCCATGGGTCAACAATATGGGTATACCTTTGGTCTTGCTCCTACAATTTCAGATGAGTCAGCTTTTGATGTTTCTAAAGACTTCATGACTATTAGCCGAATCCTGGAAATCATGTCAAAATTTGAGGAACCAAAGCAAAAATTAAAAGAAAAAGAGCTGGATGGACTACACTTCTTTGTCAATGAGGTATTTTCCAAAATGAACCAATTGTGGAAGAACCTGAAGAAGAAATATCTGAACCTTAGATGGGAATTGTTCTTATGGTGCCTTAACCTCCTCCTCGTATTCACATCACTCAAGTGGAGGAAGAAATTGCTAGAGCACCTTAAGCTTCTTTGGGGAAGGATGTTGCTATCTCTGCTCCTGAGTAAGATGTTTCTGCTCCTGAGTAAGATGTTTCTGCTCCTTCCTTAGATCAAATGATAGTTGCTATTGTTGCCAAGCCTATCCCTACTCCTTTTGCTTCAATTTCTGCCACTGCCACACCTACCAAAGTTCCTGAGCGACCTCCTTCACCTCCATCTGCTATACAAGATGATTCTAGGATTGGATCGCCTTAATCAGGGGAGACGATTCCACTTATTCTTACACCTTCTCTAGAGCCATCCCTAAGAGTTGCCCTGCTCCTATCCATCTACTACCTCCACCCTCAATGGCATCTTCAGCAAACTAGCAGGTCATCCTGATGAATCTAAGAGAAATTTCCTTTAGACAGGACAGTTTTGAAGCTGTATTGGCTGCACATGGTGCTCAATTGAGAAAAATGGAAGATCTACAATGCCAGATGTTTTGGTGGATGCAATGTGCGTTTCCTAGCACATCTTTTTTTTTTATGATGCCAAAAGGGGGAGAAGTGAAGATTGATGAAGAAAATCTGTGCTAAGGATTCAGGGGGAGCTATACTGATATAAAGGATGTGCCAAGGACTTAGGGGGAGATATGTTGAAGGGGAGCTCTAAAAATGTTTTTTTTAGCATGTTTTAGCATTAGCATTCTTTTTGTATATCCTTGAACATATTTTATGTTTATACAAGTTTCTTTGATCATGATTTCTTTTAGTTCTATCATGTGTTGTTTATATCCTTCTTGTCTCATATGTTTTGAAGCATCTTTTTATCATGCTTCATGTTTTGTTTTTATCTTAAGCTCTGATTCATATCATTACTCTATCTAAGCTCAGCTAATCACATATATCTTTGCTTCATATCTTGAATGCATATGCTTTGTCATGATCATATACGCTGGATATTAGCTTCTTTTTTTGTGTGATTAGTCTTGGCCAAGTATCTTTAGAGCACAAAGTGGTTGTTGCTCTGATACTGTTTTATAAGCTGAGTAATGATATACATAATGAGCTTAATTGTTTCCTTCATTTTCACTCTCTTTAGACATGTTTTTCTAAAGTTCTGTGCTTAAATTGATCAAAGTCTAGATATATATATATATATATAATATATATATATATATATATATATAGTTTCTGACTTGTCTTCAGAAGCCTACATTTACATATGTTAAAAAGACCAAGATTAGTAAGCAAGCATCAAAATCTCTTATAGAGTAATGTGCTCTTGCTTTCACAAAACCTGTTTTAAAAAGGATTATACATCTTCTGCTTTTGAAAGCATCATTTTCATAATCTGTTTCTTATAGGAAAAGTTTCATAGCTCAGTTCAAAAGCTCCTTCTTGATGATTCAGGGATTGATCCCTATACGAGCTTTGGAAACCTTGGATAGAAATATGTTGATCTTATCTTTCTTATGGTTTCTCTGAGCATCAGAAACTGCATAAGCTTCAGTTTGCTTTTCAAAAATTATGAATGCTCTATTTCATTTTTTTTATATATCTCTGAGCATTCTTTTCAAAGTTTTTTCTTGGAATAAGACTTGCTGAAAACAGATCTTGCTAAGATATAGTATCCCAAGTTTTACTTGTTAAGTTTTCAAGCATGTGATTCTTCTAAAAGTTCCTTTCTTTTGACAAATGATCAAGTTGGTTGTTTATCCATAGCTTAAGAGTCTTTTTCCTTAACATCTGCTCTCACAATAACCAGAAAGTAAGATTAAGTATGTCTTATGCTTAAAATGAGACAACAGCAGTCTTGATGAAGTGTCACTTAAGGCTAAAAATGTTTTTATGATTTACATCATGCTTTAAGAAAAAGAACTTCCTGAAAATCTCTCTAATTTCTTTTGAACAGCAGTCTCGAATTATCTCGAATTATCTGTTCAAAAGATTTTCTTCAAATTAGTTTGTCATCATCAAAAAGGGGGGAGATTGTTAACTCCAGAATCCTTTACGCTCATGTGTTTTGAATGACAATAAAACCAATTCAAAGAAAATATTTTGAAGAATGACTAATGTCTCTATTGAGTTTCTTGTAAGATTATAATAGGTATCTATTGTTTAGCAAGAGCAAGGCTTACTCAAATGAGTGTATATATTTCACTATGCATATGTAAACCATGTTACAAGATTTGTTATATTAAAGAAGTGAGCTGTTGATAGCTAACAATCAAAGGAAGGCTGCAACGTTATAAGAAACCAAGGAAAGAGACTTCAGAAAGTAGCACGAGACATCAGAAAGTACTCTCAAGATAAAGATATCAGAATAAGTCCATATACAACGTGTTATTTAATCTTCAATCATCACAATCGCAAAGAAATCATCATAAAAAAAATTTGATTGAAGATCAGAAAGCGAAATAACTCCTTAAAAGCTGATTACGTACATCAGAAAGCTCATCAGTGGAGCAAAGAATACTATAGGAAAATGAGGGAAATTTGAAATTTGAATTTCAAATTATCAAGTCAAACCCAGTTTCAAATTGGTATGTCATCTTTTGACCAACTTGATCAACCAACCTGGCTTCACGAAGGAGGAGTTCAGAAAGCTTGCTTAGAAAGTAGAAAAGTGGTTTCTGATAGGAGATCAGAAAGCTCATATTTACAACGGCTTCTACAATCGATGTGATAGTTCTGTCAACCTCTCTTCTAGTTATTTCTTTCAAAGACATAACTTATGTTCAACATGTGTTACTTGAAGAACTGATCTATGGCAATGGTTACAAAGAAAGTCCTTTATATAAAGAGATGCTAAGCTTGAAGAACGTTGAGAGATTTGAAGATTCAAGAGAGGAACCTCTGCAAAAATCTCTTCCCACTTCCTGGAATATTCAATCTTTATCATGTAATCAGTTTTATCCTTGAAGTGTTAAGAAAATCTTCCTTCTATATTCTTAGTTAGATTTATACTCTTCTTTTGGAAGATGTAGAAGAAGGAAGTCATTCAAGTTTTTCTTGGAACTTTATTAAATGTATCATCTTTGAGGAAACTTTAGTGTAGGTTAGTTAGAGTGGTAACCCAAACACTTAATCTTTGTATCCTTGATCCATTAATAATCAGTGTGAGACATAGCATGGGGAGGCTAAGGTAAACTACTTGAAATATGATAGTAAGATGTTCTTGCTTATCACAGTTTAGTTTGAAGAGGCTAGTCAAAGACTACTTATAGCTTGCAGAGGCTTAGGAAAGACTACCTGCAGCTTGGAAAGGCTGGGGCAAGACTACTTTCAATGTGTCAGTGGAGGTTGCTACTGCACAAGGCTGGGTTGGGAGAGGCCGATATCAAGACTACTCAGTTGGGCTTGGAAAAGCCAGTGTCAAGGCTACTCGGTTGGGCTTGGAGATGTCGGTGTCAAGACTACTTGGTTGGGCTTGGAGAAGCCAATGTCAAGACTACTTGTAGCTTGGAGAAGTTGGGAAAAGACTACTAACAATGTGCTAAAGGAGTTGCTTGTCAGTCATAGGTTTGCTTGGAGAGACTAGAGTCAAGACTACTCATGTTAGCTTGGAGAGACTAGTACAAAACTACTCAAAATCCTAGGTTACAGGTGATTTCTGAAATCTTTGGATGATAGATTAGGAAGGCTAATGAAAAGACTATCCATCCTTGCTTTCTCAGGTTGAGACAGTTGTTGTTATAGTGGAACCTCAATAGTTGTTGAGTACTGGATGTAGACAGTTCAGCCGACCCAGTATAAAATCTTTTGTGTTCTACTCTCTCTCTCCCGGATCTCTTTTATTTACCTTTGTTATATTGTTAACACTTCATCAGTTTAGTATATATCTTGTTCTTTTTATGTTATCTCCTTTAATAGTGAGTGCTTTATTTTATAAGGTTCAGAAAGCAACTTTCTGAAGCTACTAACTATGTTTCCGTTGCACTTCAAGTTTTATACATGATAGTCATCCTTTTCAGAAGCTTCAGAAAACACAAAATAAGAATCAATGCACGATTCAACCCCCTCTTCTCGTGCATATCTTCACCTACATCATAGAGGTGTGTCAGCTGGTGCTCCTCAATTGTGCATCGAACCATCCTAGAATTTTCTAACTCAATTACACCATCAGGGTGCACATGGTGACTAAAAGTGGTCCTTTCCATCTAGAGTTTGGCCTCTTAGCCATTGGTTTTGCCCGAGCTCATGAAGCAAGATCTATTGCCCTTCACAAGGCTTCTTACCTAGCATGGGCAGGTCATGGAGCACCTGGCAAACTAATGACTGTTGTCTAGGTGGTGTACCTGTATTTGAAAACTTAGGACATTCTAAAACAATAGGGGCATCATGTCCCATGGAAGAAGAAAAGGTTGAGAAGGGGGGGTTTGGATCCTTGCAAGGCAAATTACCATAGCATCATCAATTAAAGAGCCAATGACATTAATGCCAAACACAGAGTATTCCTCATACGGATGTTTCATAGCATCAAATAAGTTAAATTGAACTTTCATGTCCCGATACTCCATGGATAATGTGCCAGCATAAACATCAATGATAGTTCTAGCAGTTTTCAAAATGGTCTACCCAAGATCAATGTATACTGGCTGGCATTGATGTCATTCTCCATCTTAAGCACGTAAAAAATCAGCAGGGAATATTAAATCATTTGCCTAGACAAGAACATCTTTTAATACTCCCTCTGGTCTTGTGATGCTGCGCTTGCCAGTTGAATTTGCAACCGGGTCGGCTTGAGCTCTCCAAAGTTTAGGGACTAGTAGAGATACTTAGGTATAACATTAATGCCAGCTCCAAGGTTAGCCAGGGCCTTTGTGATGTGCAGACCCCCAATAGTGAAAAGAACATAGAATGTGCTCGAGTCCTTGCACTTAGTTAGCGAGTTACTTGGCTTGATGATGGAGGAAGTATTTACCCTCATGGTCCTCCCAGCTACCCTTGATCTTCCTTTATTAGTGCAAAGATCTTTTAAGAATTTTGCATATTTAGGAATTTGCTTGATTATATCCAATAGAAGAATATTCACTTGCACTTTTCAGAAGGTTTCTAGTGTGTCCAGATCCAAATCTGCTA
The DNA here is from genome assembly GCA_031216125.1 of Dalbergia cochinchinensis. NCBI lineage: Eukaryota > Viridiplantae > Streptophyta > Magnoliopsida > Fabales > Fabaceae > Dalbergia > Dalbergia cochinchinensis. Next base: position 49,936,657 of record CM062377.1, read on the forward strand.
AAGTAACTTTCCTGGGGTTGCATCCTCTATGGGAATGGCAGTGGAGGAGTAAAGTTTGGAACTCTTGCAGCTTCTGTTGAGCGCTGCAGCACTAGTTGAATGCAGCGATGCTCACTCGAGGGTGCTCTAGTGCCAGTGCCCAATCAGATGGTTCTGTGGAGCACTGCAATGCTATTTGACCACTGCAATGCTCTCCAGATTGCTCTTCAAGCTCTTCTTTAGCTTGTTCCTTTTCCTATTTAGGCTTAGTCACTTCTGGAATTTTTGTCCCAGACCTTAGAGTGATAACACAGGCATTTCCTCTTAGATTGGGCATGATCTGAGAAGGTAATTGGCTAGCTGAGGCCAGCTGGCTCTGACTATTTTTAACTTGAGTCAGCTCTTCTCTTAGCTGTGCATTTTCTTTTCTGATTTCTTGTATTTGCTCTATCATCATCTTCATCATCTCAGTCATAATAAGATTTGAAGATGGAGGTGCAAGGAAGGCCAGTTGCCTCTGATAAGATGCCAAGTATTTCTGCTATGAAGGTTGGCCCTGTAGTTGAGAGCTATTTCCCCACTTCAAATTGTGGTGATTCTTCTAGGTGGAGTTATAAGTATTCCCAAATGGGAACTGGCCTACCTGATTCTAAGGTTGACTCTGGAAAAGGTTAGTTGCTACTACTCCAGTGGTTGAATCATCTTGTAAAGCTGGGCACATGTCAGTGTGATGATCATTGGAATTACATATGCCATAGATCTTGGAGACCGTTAGAGTTGCTACCTGGCTGGCCATCAATTTCTGCATAAAACCAAAAAGTTGCTGTAAAGTTTAGGTCAACATTGGATTCTCTGACTGGCTCACTCCATGCAGGCCTCTATTAGTTGTGGCTGCCCTAAAACTAAATTGCTAAAAATTGGCAGCTATATTCTCAATTAGAGCACAAGATTCTACTAGAGTCTTATCCAGAATTGCCCCTCCACTAGCAGCATCTATCATGCATCTATCAGCAGGTATCAACCCCTCATAAAAGTACTGAAGGAGCAGTTGCCCTGGAATCTGATGATTGGGGCAGCTTTCAGAAAGTTGCTTGAAGCGCTCCAATATTCACGTAAAGTCTCATCAGTCTGTGGATTCCAGAGATTTCTTTTCTGATAGAAGCCACTCTAAAGGCGGGAAAATATCTCTCCAAGAAAAGTCTCTTCATCCCCATCCAGTTATTTACAATCCCATCTAGCAAATTAAAGAACCAGTTTTCTACAGTACCTTATAGGGAGAAAGGGAATACTCTGAGCTTAACACCATCCACCTCCACCTCATTGGGCCTCATGCCAATACCTTCTTCAAGTGTTGGTGGGGATCTTCTCCAGGCGGCTCATGGAACTTAGGTAGAGCATAAACCATGTACCCCTTGAGCTCGAAGTCATTGTCAAGCCTGGGGTATGTAATTGCTAAAGGCTGCTAGGTAAATCAGGAGTAGTGAGCTCCCTGAGTGTCCTATGCCTATCTCCCATGTCACCTATATTATCTAAAACACTAAATAGAGAATCAGAATGTTCAGATGGTTCCGCTTGTTAATACAAGGGAATAGAAATTTGTTTTTCTTTTTTTTTTTGCAAAAAATATTAAAAATAGAAAATTAAAAGTAGTGAATAAAAAAATAAAATAAAATAAAAAATTGGAAAAAAAATAAAATAAAAACAAAGAAAAATAAACAACTTTTAATGCCTTCTCGACAATGGCGCCAAAATTTAAACGAAGGTTGTTGCCTATCTCCTCAAATTAGAAATTTGTTTTAATGCTAAGTTGCACAAAAAATGTAGTAAAGGGCAGAACCTAGGTCGTCTCTCAAGGAGGTTTCAATACTTAGTTGTGAAAATTAGGGGTTTGGAAGAATGAGAATTAAAACAATTAAAATTAAAAGTTAATAGCAACGAGATAATAGCAACAGTGAAGAAAGCACTAGTGTAAGGTATTCCTAAGATTGGAAATCAACTATCATTGACCAAATATTAAACCCATTAGTGGCTATTAGTAATAAATTACTGTCAATTCTACTAGTGATTGATCGACCTCTAGAATTTGACTAATGCAAATAACTAATAAACGAGATCTCAATTTAATTAGAAATCATATTGATTTAATGAACCAATTGTTATAGCCTAACATCCAATCAGAAAGTTAAAGCTATAGCCTAACGTCCAATCAGAAAGTTAATTCTAATGTTCTCCCTCAGACATAAACTAATAGATCTATCAATTTATGCCCAAAGGGTTTCTTTAAACAACGATCGCTAATTTAGTTATTCCAATAAAAATTATAGCAATCACCACAATAATTAAAGGAATAGAAACTACAGAACATTAAGAAAATCAATGTATTCAATATAAACAAAGGGTCTCAAATGTCATCGCAATCTATCTAGAAATCCTTACTCCAGTAAAGAAATCTGCTCCTCCATCTCTGGAGGATTACAACAATGAAGATAAAAGAACCTGAAAATAATAGCAATAATCCTTGCTACAATCTCCAAGACAGAGCACATTTACTAATGGAATCCCTATGAGAAAAAAGAATAGAGAAGGAGAAGAGAAAGATGTAGGGAGAGAATAATAGCAACTAAACTAACAACCTAAAAGTGAGTCAAAAGCTAGGGTAAAAGCCTATAATAATCGCTTGAATATTGCTCTCTAATAATGGGCCAAAGTGGGCCCAAACATAGGTAAGCTACAATCCCGTTATCTCACGAGCTGTAATGCTTGACCGAATTGATGTCTTCATGTATTTGGTCATTTTGGCCCCTTAAACATCTGAATTTGTCCTTGCTCAAGATTGTTGCTACAAGCTCCATGCAGAGAGTTCCCAGCTTTGTTCTTGATATTTTGCACTCAATTCAAAGCTCCTGTATACAAAAACTGTAACACCCTAACTTTCAACACAATACACCTAGGACGTTTGAAAATAAGTCTATGGAAAATACGACCCATTTTTTTTTGAAAAACCAAACTATGAGCCATTCCCGCATAAGTTATATCGTATAACTATTTATCACATAGCATACATGCAGATCACAACAGAGTATGACATAGACTAAGAATATCATCATGTCATAACATTGACTTTAATATCATATTAATAATATAAGAATATTCTAGAATTATACAATGCCATAACAATAGTATCAAGGCCATCTATAGAGGCTGAGCATATGCTAATACAAAAGCCAAACGTGATTAAAAAGTAACTAACTCCTAGCGGGTGCACATTGTAACACCCTAAAAAAATTATTTAAAAATTAATTTGAAGTTTATTAGTCATAATTTCAAAAATTTGACAATTTTAATAATGATGAGGATGGTTCAATGGTTTTGCAAAAAAAAAAACACGTGAATGGTAACCTAGTGGGCCCCACAAGCCCGTGGGGACAGTCGAAACCCTAGAATTAAGTCTCGGAGATGTCCGAAATTGAAAAATTATAAGATTATGTTTAGAAATAGGTAGAAATAAAGATTTTTTATCCGAAATTATTTTTTGAGCATTGTTTTACCCATTCGGTGAAATTTCGGTGTGTGAATTCTAACACCGAAAAACTGATTGGGTCTCGACAAAACAAATGAACCTATCTTTTTAAATCAAATGAATGGATAAGATTCAATCTTGAATTACAAGATTGAATCACAACCATTTATTTTACTTTATTGGATTAGTAATTATCTAAACATAATATATTATATTCATTCATTAAATACATGATAAGCTTAACATTTGGCTTCTTTAAGAAGCTCCATTCTCAGCAAAACACAGCAATTCATATTCTGCCATAGCCAAGAGCTCCTTTTTGATTTCAACTTCCCTATATACTAGCCTAAAGTTACCAAAATCAAAATCTTCCTTCATCAAAGTTGTTCTACACCTTAAACTCTACAATTTTAACTGATCAAAATTTTAATTCTCCATCAATTTTCACCTTGGTTCCTTACTCCCTCACTGCCTAGGGGAGGTTTGGTGTGTGATTAGGAGTTCTCAAGGTCAAGAAAAACCAAGTAGAGTATCCTTGGAGCAAAGAACTCAAACCTCTCAAAGTAGGGTTTATTTGTTCTCTTTTGTTTCAAAATTTATTCTAAAAATTCTGATTGGTTTTGTCCGAAAATTTCTGATTTTGTTGGTTGATAATATGTTGATATTGATGTATAAATTTTGGTGGAGTGTCTGGTGTTGTGGAAAAATCATTTTTATCAAGAGAGATTTTAAATTGGTTTGCTGAATTTTCTGATTCTAACAGGGCGGGATTTGTTCATGAATTTTCTGGTTCAATTGTAGTCATTTTTATGAGCTACAAAAATTATATGTTCAATAAATGAATACTCTACATAAAACATAAAATGATACGTCCTATTTGTGTACCTTTTTTTTCATTTATTTAATATTTTTGAATTATTCAATTAAAAATATCTTAAGGCAACTCCATGATTTTTCTTGGGTCATGTTAAGGACTTTCTCTACTTGAAAAAAAATTCATGTTTCTTGAACTTTGTTGCTGGAAAATCCTGGTCTGAAACAAGCAGGGAATTCGGTCAAATTTAGGGATCTTGGATTTAGCTGAAAATTTTATGGGATGTAGCTAACATGTAAGTTGTCTCTAATAAAATTTTGGATTCATTCTGGGCACTTTTTTTTCTTTGAAAAATCAGAAACCGAAGTGTTCTATGTGTTGCCTGAAATGTTAGGATAAAAGCTGTAAACTTTGCTAATTATGTTACCACATCAAATGATTGAATTATCACTTAAAATTTTTGCAGGGTGTTGAGGACACATTGAAGTCCAACCTTGAAATTTTGTATGATTTGATATGATCATTTGATAAGGTAATAAAATTGAGAACTATGGCTGTTGGCTGTGAATAGGGGGTATCTGACCTCTGAATTTGTAGAATTTTGTTAACGTAGTTAGAGAACTCTTTTTGTTCTAAACTTTTCATGGAACCTTGTAGACACATTGAAGTATGTTGGATAATTTTTATAGACTCTGAATTGAATGTTAGATGTGAAAATAAATTTGTGCTATAATGGTATAAAATCTGCCAAGGTGCTGGAAAGTAAACTCAAGCATGGAATTGATGAGATAATATCCTTTAATTCAAGTATAATGTACGTAATTGCATGCTAGCAACTTAAAAAATTGGTTTATGAAATGTGATTGAAAATTATATTGTGAACGAATGCTTACATGAGCTTAATGATGATGTATATGCTAAGTAGAAAAAAAAAGGTTCCCTATAATGTGTAAAGGGCATGGAGAGGTCCCCTTTTATTTAAGAAAGGCATGGGAAGGTCCCCTGTAGTGTGTAAAGGGCACGAAAAGGTCCCTTTTTGTCCATAAAGGGTATGAAAAGGTCCCCTTCAATGTACTGAGGGCATGAAAGGTTGAGAATGAGCTTCTATGATGTTAAGTAGTATGATAGGTGCATGTTAAGTGATTAAAAATGTTGAGCAGTATGACATAAGTACATTGACTGATTGAGTAATTAAAAAAAATCCACTTCTGAAGAATGATTTTTGAACTTTAAAATAAACCTTTGATATATGTTACATGTTCACAATTTTAATAATAAACCGAAGTAGGTAGGATGATAATGATGAAATGAGTTTCGTTATATTTTTGGGGATACCCTACTGAGAATTTTAGAATTCTCACCCCTATATGTTTGTTTCGGTGTCGTCTCTAGGTTGATTCTAGAGATCAATGGAGCCCCTACAAAAAAGATTGAATTGGAATTTCTGTAGTTTAGCAGTGGAGACTCGTATCCATTGTACTTAGTTATATACATGTGTCTGTAAATATAGTAAAGAACAGATATGTACTAAAGCTCATAAAAGAACTTCCTCTTGTACTTGTACTAAATAAATACTTTGTTTCCTTACTATATATTGTGATAGAACCACGAGTTAGTTACTATATGATTCAACCCATTCTTACTATAGATAATTAATAAAGGTCTGCAACTTTATAAGTAACAACTCTCGAGTCCAATGTCATGACTTAAGGATGACGTTGTATTTAGGAGGATGTTACACATATCTATTAGAACTAAGTCATGAGTATATGTGAAGACGAGACAACTTCTAAGTGCTGAAAATAAGAAGGCCTTTATCTCTGCTTTCGCTGTGTCACTCTAATCTAGATCACAGTGCAACTCCTACGTCGGCATCTCAAGGTAGACCATAGTCATCACCATCAATCTTGGCTGAAGACAAAGATGGAAAGAAAGAGAGGGAGTAAGAAACTTAAATAAAAATCTCAGTAGGGTAGTCTGTCTCCATACACATGTCATCATCATCGTCCTCAGGAACCTCGAGTTTCATTATAAAAGTAGTGGACATATATAAGGTTCATTTATTAAGTTGAAAATACCATTAACCGAGGCCCGTGTCTTTTATCATGCATCTTAATGTTATGAATGCAGCATACTAAGTCATGAATGCATGGCAATATCGTATTACACGTATATAATGACATAAAGTAGAAGCATAAGGAACACATTCAATATGCATGCAAGAGAACCTATGATAATTCCCTCAAATTCCTTTCTTACTAACCATCCTCTTATGGGAACTTCATAGACCAACCAACATACCTTCCTTTCCCTCTTACGGGAGCTTCATAGTCTAACCAACACACCTCCACCAGTGAATTTCATGAACCAACCATCATACCTCCACCGGTAAATTTAACACCAAAACTTTACCACACTTACTGCCTAGGATGAGCTCAACCTAACTAGCCCTTGCTAGATTTATCATGGGGTAATAGAGGGGGAAACACATCACTTCCTTATTGAATCATCTATCATAACCTTTAATTCGGGGAGTCTACAGGATCATTTCCATATATTTTATGTCACCTTGACATTAGCATGTCATATTAAGATGCAAAAACACAACTTATCATATAATGTCACATGCTTTCATATTACTTTCACACATGCATCTTAAATATTTCAAGTGAAATTATAACATGCTATAACAATCTTTATGCAAACATAATTATCACATAAACCTCAAGTACATCAATTCATAACACTTTATAAAGCAAGCACTCATAATAATTCTTTAATCGATTAAACTTCTAATCGGATAAACCCAACTTTTGTATTTATTTATTTATGCATCTAAGGGATCAATTCTAACGGTTTTTACTAGTTTTTAACCTTAAGAACATTACTAAACAAATATGGATAGAATTGAAATAAAAGAGAAAAATGAACCATTTCAGTGTTCTAAAAGTTACATTTTTGACCCTTTCTCATTACCGACTTTTCCTAAGATGCTAGAATTAATTTCTAAACCAATTATGAGTGATTCCTATACATTTACTAAGTGTTAAATGTCCTTTTTACTTACATATCACATGCTGGACAAAAACCATGTTATTTACTTTAGGGAGTCCTAGAATTCATACTTTTGATTCTTTCTAGTTACTAGTCTTCCCTTAATTGCTAAGAGTAATTACCATACTAATTAATAATAATTTTTACATGTTTAACACATTCCAAACAGCATACATCAAATCTGGAAAGGTTTGAACAAAAACTAAAATTTAATTTCCTTAGAGCATGCAATAGTACAACATAAGCATTCCTAGTAACTAGTCTCTAATAGAATTAAATCTAGATCAAGAAATGCAGTTATAATTAATTTTATCCTTATAGAGACACAAATAACAACTTTAGATCAGTAGGAAAATTAGAGAGCTTAATAAAAGGATTTTGGTTACATGAACCATTTGTTAGTATTTTAAGAAATAACATATTTTTCAAGAAAAAGTTGCAAGACACAAACTTCATTTTTCTCAAGGCAACAACATATCATTTAATTGGAACCTCATTTCTTGAAGAACCAAATTGCGTTTATAAAGATAGGTGTTCCATGAATCAAAATCCCTACATAAGTTGAAAGGAGTAAGTCTTGAGCATTAGATTAATTAGGTGATGACATAAACTTAAATGTGCAAATGCAAGCTTCATTTTAGTCTTGGCATTATAAAGTGATGGCAAGGAAATATAAATATGATATGCAAAGCTTGAATATAAATAAGAAAATGCAAGCTCTAGTTTTAATCTTTGAGTTTAGGTGATGGCTTAAAAAGTAAATATGCTAGGCCAGAAATATAAATATGAATGCAAGCCCAATTCTTTATTTTAGTGCTCTAGGCCCCTTAAAGTATTCGCTCTAAATCAACAATCATTTTTAAGGTTGAAATAGGTAGGCTTCGAGTTTAATTATTTAGGTGATAACATGAATGTAAATATGAAATGCAAGGTTTAAATATAAATATGCAATGCAAGGACTTGAAATATGAATATGAATGCAATCCATTTATTATTTCTTTTAGTCCTAGCCTCAAGACTACCATTTAACTCTTTAAAACAACATAATATCTTTGTTTGCCAAAAACTCTTAGAAGTGAAATCTTCAAGCTTTAGAGGTCAAATAAATGATGGTTTTACAACCAACACCCAAGATCCTCATCATCAAGCCATGGTTTCTCCAATATATAGGCCATCGAGGCTGAAAATGAAGAAAAGGAAAAAATGAATATAAGAAGCCGAAAAAAGAAAAGAGAGAACCAATATTATAACATTTCAATCCAAGACCAATATAAAAGAAAAGAACAGTAATCTTTAAAACAACTTCCTACTAAAGAAAAAAAGAGAGCTTGGTCTTTGAAGGAAGAATAAAAAGAACAAATCCTCCTTTGGGGCACTTCTAGTTTCGGCCATAAAGAAGGGAAGGAAGGTTTTGTTTGAATTTTTGATCTTGGAAGAGTTATATGTTTTAAGGAAGATCTATGGTGGTTGTGTAGTGGTTTGAGGTTGAGGGGTGGTGGTGAGTGGTGGTTCTTGGAAGAAATGAAAAAGAAAAAGAAGAAGAAGAAGATCTCTTTGAGAAACTAGGGAGAAACTTTGAGGATTCTTGAACCAAGATTGCAAGAAATGAAAAATGGTGTCACAAAAGTTTCCTTGCATGTGTATTTATAGAAAAATTGGAACATGAGAGGATGAAATTGGAAGGAAGTGCCGCAGCCTTCTAGATGAACTTAGGGGCCAAGTTTCATTTTTAATGTAGGTTAAGATATGTATTAGAGGTAGACTTAATTAGGAAAAATGTCAGGAATTGGTAGTTAGGTGTTTAGGTTAATAACTATGTAATTAGGAATTTCAAGACCATGATTAAAGAGTGGTCATAAACATTAAGTTCATTTAATTTGAATTAAACTCAATAAATTTGAATTTCAAATGCTAATATATTTCCTTAAATCATGGGATTGTACACTATTCACTTTTTGACTTTCAAGATCATTTGATTCTAGAAAGGAATTAAACTTTCTTAAGTAATATTAAGCTCTAATCAACCTCAATTAATTACTTTGACTCAAAATTAATAATTGAAATTAATTAATCTTTAATTAGAGTCTAATATTGCTTAGGTTTTGTTAATCATGTAATTAAGTTCATTATGTCATTAATTAGGGGCACAATGGTAATTTTACAAAAAACTCCCCTGGACCACCTGGGCTAGTACAAACATTAAACAACTTTTAAAAATGACATTCCAAACTTCCGAGTGAAGTCCGGGCCCAATCGGCAATTAATTCTGTGTTAATTAGTCATAGGGGTATTTTCGTAATTTTGCACAAAAAATCCAAAAATTGAGATTTTCATCTCTAACCATACACATAACATAATTAATCCCCTTCAAACATTAAAATATTCTCTCGAGGTTTGCCTGGACTGACTTTCCTCAGTTTCTCGGGCAAAATGACCTCAAAGGTATTTTGGTCATTTGTACATGGAAAAAAATCAGGGCATTACAAAAACTATACTCAAAGAGAGAGGTTAAACACAACAGGCTCTCATTCAATAATTATCCCAAAACCAATGCAAAAAGCCATCAATTTTATCAAAATCACACAATAAGGATTAAATCAAAATCCTAATTAATCCTTCCAATAACTCAATAAAACTAATGCAAAAAGCTAAGGTTTGGTAACAGGATAAGTGGCATAAATGCCTTATATTAGAAAGTTTTTGAGAAAAGACCTATATGAAGAAGTCACAATTCTTGATGAAGTCTATACTTTCAAAAAGTGGGAGGATTTTTTTGGAAATAAATGAACTCATCTTTCCACATTTGGTTAATGCCTTTTATTCTCATCTGGAGAAATCATCACTATCCCATGTCAAGAGCATGATCAGAGATTGCTCCATCAAGATCACAGCTTCTAGTCTTGGCAAGATCATTAAAGCTCCATGTGAAGGGGTCATCTGCAAATCCTCCCTAAACTAGGTGAAATCTCTTGGTGTAAATGAAGGAGACGTGTCTAGGCATCTCACTGATTCCATTATCCATAAGCCAAGTGATATTACCGCTACTATGTTGAATTTTCCATCCTTCCACAAATATGCAGCACAGATGCTTTCATTGGAATGGATTGCATGCTTCTTTATTGCCTGATGGTAAAAAGAAAAGTGAACCTGCCTATGCTCATTCTTGACTACATGATGAGTGCCGCAACAAAGGAAACTCGAAGAATTGTGAGTATTCCTTATGGCATGCTTCTGACAAAGGTACTTCAACGATTGGACTTCCCTTTTGACACCAAAAGTTATGAGTTGGTGGAAGGGACCATCTTCTCACCTTCCTTCTTTAGAACCTCAAGAAAGAGGTTAACCCTCCAAATAGCTAAGCCAATAGGCAGAGTCCCAGAATAAGAAGTGAACAAGCTCGAGAGGCTTCCCAAAAGTCTATGTCTAACCAAGAAAATGCTAAACGGAAAAGAAAACTTGTCCCCCCTGAAATTGAATCTAAAGAAGAGGATGTCCCCCTAATTCAACATTATGAAAGAACAACAAAAAGAAGAGAGGAGGCAACCACTCAAGCATCAGAAGCTGTGACCAAACCTGAAAAGCTTATTAGCAGAAAGGAGATTGAGCTAAGATGCAAGAAGATGCACAAGAGTATGTCAAGTGTTACTGTACTATGGGAGGAAGTTAAAAAATATCAAGAAGAGGGTTATCATGTAACTATGTTGAATGATAATGAAGAAGAAAAAGAAAAAGAAGCAGAAGAAGAATAGGTTGTAACATCATCATTTGAAGAAGAGGAAAGTCTTTTGAGCACTGAGAAGGCCAGACTGAGTGCTATTATTGAAGTACCTGATAAGGAAAACTATCTAACATGTTCTACTCTAATTCCTTTGGTACCATAACCTCTTTCTTCTGTTCATATTTCTCCAATAGAAGAATAAGAGCTTCTGTCTTGGTTTAAGATGTTCCCATCTCCTTTACTGCAGCATAAGATTATCCTGCTCCTTCCTCAGCTTAGATGATAATTGCTATTGTTTCTAAGCCTATCCCTGTTCTTGCTACCTCTGCTTCTACCATTGCCATATCTGCAAATGCTCATGGACAACCTTCTTCACCTCTATCTGCCGAACAAAATGAGATTAGGGCTGACTCACCATGATCAGGGGACACTATACACCTAGACATTCCAGAGCCATCTCCTAGAGCTACCCTACACCTATTAATCTGTCACCTTCATCCTCAATTGTATCTTCAGCGAGCTATCAGGTCATCCTATAGAATCTTCGAGAGATTTCCTCCAGACAAGATAGATTTGAAGCAACCTTGTCAGCACATGGTACCTGGCTCAGACAGATGGAAGATCTACAACTTCAAATGTTTCATTTTCTACAGGATGCATTTCCAGTCACACCTCCTTTTTGATAATGCCAAAAGAAAAGAGCAGATTGAAGAAAATCTGTGCCAATGGAATTTAAGGGGAGTTATGCTATGACATAAGGGTTATGCTAAGAGACTCAGGGGGAGCACATGCTGAAGGGGAGCCTAGAGAATTCTTTTTGTTTTAGCATGATTTCTTTTTATTTTTGTATTTTCTTTTGTATATCTCTCAATGTTTGTTCTGTTTAGATAAATCATTTCTTTCTTCTTATCATGATCTCTTTTATGCCTTATGTCATCCTTAGCTCATATGTTTGATGCATACATGTTTTTCATGTTTCATGCTTTGTTTTTATCCTAGCTCTAAATGATATCAATACTCTTTCAAAGCTCAGCTAATCATATATACCAGTTAGATGTTTGCTCCTTATCTTGAATGCATATGCTTTGACATGTTTATTCATATATATTGGATATTAGCTCACACGTGTTCTGTGATTAGCTATGGCCAAGTGTCTTTAGTAGTACAAGTTGGTTGTTTCTTTTATACTAGTTTAATATGTTGAGTCTTGATATGCATGATGAGCTTAATCATTTTCTTTATCCTTTACTCTCATAAGAGATCTTTTTCCAACGTGTTATGTATAACTTGATCAAAGTATGGTTGTAAATAATTTCTGACTTGACTTCAAAAACTTATGCTTACACATGTTGAAAAGACCAAGATCAGTTAACAAACTTCAGAAATCTCTCAAAGAGTAATGTGTTCATATGTGTTATAATTTTACAAACCCTATTTTTAAAAGATCATATATCCTCTATTTTGAAAATATCTTTCCATGATTTGATTCTTATGGGAAAGTTTCATAGCTCAATACAAAACCTCTTTCTTGCTAATTTAGGGATTGATCCCTAATAAGCTTCAGAAACCTTGCATAGCTATATGTTGATCTTATCCTTCTTAAGGTTTTTCTGAGCATCAGAAACTACATAAGCACCGGTTTGTTTTCCAAAATTATGAATGCTCTGTTTCGTTTATCATATCTTTAAGCATTCCGTTCAAAATTTCTTTTGGATTAAGACGTGCTAAAAACAGATCTAGTCAAGATAATATATCACAAGTGTCTCTTGTTATGTTTTTTTAGGCATGAAGATCTTTAGAAAGTTCCTTCCTTTGATAAATGATCAAGCTGGCTATTTATCCATAGCTTAAACGTCTTTCTCTTTAATGTCTGCTCTAATGACGTTCAGAAAGTATGTCAAGTCTATCTCATGCTTCAAGTGAAACAACAACTATTATTAAATATCACTTAAGGCCAAAAATATTTTTGTATGATCCACATCATTCCTTAAGAAAAAGAACTTCCTAAAAATCTCTCTTGATGATATATTGAAAGAATTCATGTTTATATTTCTATAATATTTCTTTCAATTATCTCTTCAAAAGATTTTCTTCAAATTAGTTTGTCATCATCAAAAAGGGCGAAATTGTTAGCTCCAGAACCCTTTGTGCTTATTTGTTTTGAATGACAACAAAGCCAATTTAAAGAAAATATTTTAAAGAACAACAAACATTTCTATTGAGTTTCTTGTAAGATTATAACAAGTTTCTATCGTTTACCAAGAGTAAGGCTTACTCAAATGAGAATATATTTTACTATACATGTGTAAACATGTTTATCTCATACTAAGAGATTTGAGTTGAAGTAGAAGTGAAATTATATCCTTATTCAAGCATCTGATAGCTAACGATAAGAAGAAGATTTTAACGCTATAAAGAAACCGAGTTCAGAGACTTCAGAAAGTAGCACGGGACATCAGAAAGTACACTCAAGATGAAGAAATCAACTCATGTCCAAAAGCAACGTGTTACTTAATCTTCAATCATTATAATCGCAAAGAAATCATCAGTACACAAGATTAGATTGAAGATCAAAAAGTGAAGAACTGACTGCGCCCTTCAGAAAGCTCACCTGTGAGTACAGCACAGAATACTACAGGAAAAGGAGAGAAATTTGAATTTTGAATTTCAAATGTTCAAGTCAAACCTAGTTTCATACTAGTACGTCATCTCTTCTGCTTGATTGATCAACTACCCAGGCTTCACAAAGGAGGAGTCTAGAAAGCATGTTTAGAAAGTAGAAAAGTAGTTTGTGAAGGAAGATAAGAAAACTCAACATTACAACGACTTCTACAGCCAATGTGATAGATCTGTCAACCTCTCTTCTAGCTGTTTCTTTCAAGACACAATTGATGATCAACACGTGTCACTTGAAGAGCTGATCAAGGGCAACGGTCATAAATAAAGACTGCTATATATGGAGATACTATGCTTAAAGGCCAATGAAAGATTTCAAGATTCAAGAGAGGAAACTCTGCAAAAATCTCTTTCTACTTCCTGGAATATTCTATATTCATCATGTAATTAGCTTTTATCCTTGAAATGTAAGAAAATCTTCCTTCTACATTCTTAGTTAGATATATGTTCTTCCGAGGGAAGAAGTAATAGAAGAAAGTCATTCAAGTTTTTCCAAGATCTTTTCATGTATATGTTAAGAAAAATTGAGCGTAGGTTAGTTTGAGTGGTAACCTAAACACTTAACCTTTGTATCCTCAATCTGATAGTGATCATTGTGAAATAGCTTGGAGAGGCTACTATAAAACTACTTGCAACGTGACAGCAAAGGTTGCTACAGCTCATGATTTAGCTTGGATAAGCTAGTCAAAGCCTGCTTTCAACATGACAGTAGAGGTTGCTATTGGTCACAGTTTGGGCTTGGGGAGACCAGTGTCAAGACTACTTTCAATGTGACAGTAGAGGTTTTTATTGATCACGTGTCAGCTTGAGATGGCTGCTGCTGTGAGGGAGCAAATTGTAGTGGCAAATTAGATGATGGAGATATTAGATTGGAATGTTTGAGAGAATTCAACAAGAAACCCAGGAAGAGTAGAGATAGATGAGGAATACTAGAAATTTGCTGAATTTAGGAAGGCTAACCTAATACCTTTTAGAGGAGTTTTTATTTCAGGCAAGGCAGAGGAGTGGATCAAGGTAATCGAAAAGATGTTCTCAGTATTGGCCTGTCCAGAAAATATGGAGGTGGCCTCATTACCTACATGTTGGAAGCCGATGCTAAATTTTGGTGGAATAGAACTAGAAAATTGGTTAAGGCTTTTTAGACTGCAATCACTTGGGATATTTTCAAAGAAGCTTTTTACTATAAACACTTTCCTACAGTGAGGAATATAAAGGAGCTAGAGTTCATGGGGCTCAAGTAGAGAAACATGAGTGTAGCAGAATACACTACGAAATTTGAGGAACTCTACGATTTCTCCACCATTTATCAATGTAATCCCGATGAAGCTTGGAAGTGTATTAAATATAAAAGTGGACTATGAGAAGATATCAAAGCTTCTATCAAGCTCTTAGAGATTAGAAATTATGCTGCCTTAGTAGACAAATGTCAACTAGTGGAAGGATATAACTAGAAGCTAGTGATTGTTAAGTCTACTATCTTAAGATTCTTTAGCTTCTCCTTCATCTTCAAATTATTCTTCTTGATGGTCAGAAATATCACTTTCTAATATTTTAGGGGACTTGAGCAAATTTTCTAAAATGCTTGTATTCTAGAGCTTACTTTTTGATGTTTTGTTTTTCATCATCTTGCTATCAGAAGTGCCTTTAAGATGCATCTTTACAAAGCTCTCTTCTAAACCTTCAAGATCATCAGCAAATTCTTTTCTGAGCTCTTTGAACTTGACATGAATGGTCTCTTCAATGCATGAAGTTCTCTTGTTGTATACCCTGTAACCTCTAGCACAGAAGAGTAACCTAGGAAGATACCATCATCAGACTTTGGATCAAACTTGGCGAGTTTGTCCTTAGTGTTAAGAATAAAACATGATGAGACGAAGATATAAAAATATGATATGTTAGATTTTCTGCCCTTCCATAGCTCATAAGGAGTTTTCTTAAGAATTGGCTGAAGAAAGATTCTATTTTGAATATAGCATGAGGTATTAACAGCCTCTACCCAAAAACCTTTTGACAAACCACTTTCTAACAGTATAGTTCGGGCTATTTCTTGCAAGCTTGTTTTTCCTTTCGGCTACCCCATTTTGTTTGGGAGTTCTAGATGCAAAAAACTCATAAAGAATACCATGTTTTTCACAAAACTCATTAAGAGCTTGATTCTCAAATTCTCCTCCATAATCAGATTTGATAAAGCTAATTTGAGAATCTTTTTCAATACAAATTTGCAAAAACTTTGAATCTTTCAGAAACCTTATCCTTAGAAGCTAGAAATGTAACCCATATAAATCTAGAATAATCGTCCACTATAACAAGGCAATATCTCTTTCCAGCTAGACTAGTAGTCTTGGAAGGACTAAAAAGATCCATATGTAAAAGCTCAAGTGGTTTAGTGGCTAAAATCACATGTTTGTTATGGAAAGAAGCTTTAGTTTGCTTGCCTTTCTCACAGAAGTCACAAGTTGAATCCTTATCAAATATGATCTTTGGAAGGCCTTTAACAAGCTCTTTCTGAGAAAGCTCGAAGATAAGCTTCATATGAGCATGCCCAAGCTTCTTATGCCATAATCACTTATCATCTATGAAATATGCGAGACATTTTACATTTTGACCTTTTAGATCATCCAAGGGCAACACATATGTGTTATTATGCCTCTTTCTAGATAGAATTACTTTTTTTGATGTGGGGCTTACTACTTTGCAAGAATGAGCATTAAAAATAACATTAAAACCTTGGTCACAAAACTGACTGATACTTAGTAAGTTGTGAGCTAGTCCATTAACAAGCAAGACATCAGAAATTTGGTGAGAATCATTCTTACCAACATCTCCTATGCCTGTGACCTTAGCTTTACCTCCATCTGCAAATCTTACTGATACTGAATGCTTAGGTCACAAATTTTTGAACCATTTTCTTAATCCGGACATGTGCCTCGAGCAGCCACTGTCCATGTACCATTTGTTTTCAGGTTCTACATGTGCCCTTAAGCAGACTTGCAATGAATACATTTGTTACTTTAGGTACCCATATCTGCATGAGTCCTTTGGAGTTAGTTTGAGAAGAAGGTTGTCAAACCTTTCTAACATACTTTTAGTGGAAGTCTTCTCTTAAAACAGATAGTGCAGGGAATTTTTTTCTTTTGTCTCTTGATAAGAGTTGACTTTCCTTTTCTTCAAACTTTTCTTCATATCCCAATCCCATCTTTTCAAAATATAGTTGTTGAACTCCAAGCAGATTTTTTTATCAAGATTTTTTTGATTCATTACCATTTTCTCAAGGTCAGATTTAAGAAGTTTGGAAGTTCTTTCAAGCTCAGAAATGACTTGTTGAGTATTTTCATTTTTGTTTGCAACTTCAAATTCTAAGGCTATGAGTTTTATATTTAAAACATTGTTTTCTTCTTTCACAACTTCCTTCTCAAGCCTTAGATTCTCAACTTTTGTCTTAACATTTTTGAGTTCTAAAACAGTTTTCTTGTGTTCCCTTTTCAGACTGAGATAGTGTGAGGAAGGAGTTTGACAGTCTTCAAGCAACTCTTCATAAAGAGATAAGAGCTCATCATAGGAAAGATCTGAGTCAGTGCTATTTATCTCTGAATCACTGTTTGATGAATATCTCGCCATGAAGCACAGATTGGCAATATCCATATACTCCTGATTTTCTATTTCTTCCTTATCTACCTTTAATTCTCTTCAGTGGCCAGCATACCTTTCTTCTTTGGCATAAACCTTTTCTGTAAGCCTTTAATTTTAGGACAATCCGGTCTGAGATGACCTTTCTCCCTACAATGATAGCAGATGGCATCTTCAAACTTTGGCTTATCTTTCTTGTCCTTTCTAAAGTTGATCTCTCTTCTTTTCCTTGTTTTTCCTCTATAAACTTTGGACATTTTTCTAACAAGCATGGAAAGCTTGTTTCCATCTTCCTCATCTGATTCATCATCAGTCTCATCCTTCTCATCAGTGGCTTCAGTAACTTTCATTGCCTTAGCTGTATATTTTTTTGATGAAATGAGTTCAGTGTCATGGACTTGCTCTTCTTACTGGATTCACTATGTATATCAGAGAACACAACTTCATGAGTCTTAAGTGACCCAATAAGTGCATCAAAGCTAAGGGTTTGAAGGTCTTTTGCTTCAGTGATGGCTATGGCCTTGGCCAGCCATTTGGCAGGAAGGCTTCTCAAGATTTTTCTAACCATTTCTGAGTTAGAATATCTTTTTTGCCAGGACCCTTTAGTTGGTTTATAATGTGCATAAACCTTGTGGTCATTTCATCAATATTTTCTTGGTCTGTCATTTGAACAGTTCATATTGATGAACCAACATACTGATCGTAGATTTTTTTACTTGATCAGTTCCTTCATGCAGCATATGTAGGCTATCTCATGTTTCTTTTGTCGTGTCACAGGCAATGATTTTATCGTATTCAGCTTTGCTTAGTCAGCACGTGAGTAGGTATTTGGCTTTTGAGTTTAGTTGAACTCCGGATTTCTGTTGCTTTATCTACCTACTCCTTAGGATTTCTCTAGATACTGAGTGTGCATCATTAGTTCCTGGAGTTTCCTCCCTTGGAACATAATCTCCTTCTTGAATAATTTCCCATAAGTCAAGACTTGTGTATTTTATGAACAGCTCTATTCTATCTTTCCAGTAAGCATAATCTACACCATCAAAAAATGGTGGTCTGTTGATAGAGTGGCCTTCAGCAATATGAATGTTTTGTACCATTTATTCCTCGGTTCTTTCTTCTGTAGTCATCATATTGCTCAATCGCTTAGAGGCCAAGCTTTGATGCCACTTGTGGGTAGAAAAATACATGAGAAAGGGGTTGAATTGTTTTTGAACTTTTCTTGCTCCTTGAAGATCTGAAAAACTTTATTGAAAAGGCTATCAAGTTGAACTTGTAGCACAGTGAAAAACAGTGTTAAAAACTTCAAAAAGTGAACTTTCTGAACTTGAGCAAATAACGAAAACGTATATTGGCCTTTTCAAAACTAAAACTGAAACAATAATAGATATGGAAATAAAAGGAGATAAAGGAAGGAGAAAAATCAACACAGGGGATTTTATACTGGGTCGGCTAACCTACCTACATCCAATTCTCAACAACCGTTGAGTTTCATTAACTATTCTTCCAACCAGAGAAAGAACAAAGATAGTCTTTTTAGTAGCCTTCTCAAGCTATGTCCAGTGACCAGTAGATAACCCCTACTATCACACACCAAGTAGTTATTCAACAACCTTTTCAAGCTAAAACCATGAGTAGTAAAGAATTCTTTTACAGTCACATTGCAAGTAGTCTTTAATAAGTCTCTTCAAGCTATCTCACGCTGATTACTTTCAGATCAAGGATACAAAGGTTGTATGTTTGGGTTGCCACTCAAACTAACTTACACTCAAGATTTCTTTGGATATACAATAATATGAACTTTGAAAATCTTAAATGACTTCTTTCTAGATTTTCTTCCATGGAAGAACATATAATCTATGAAGTGTAGAAAGAAGATTTAATGTACAAGGAAAATGATTTTCAAACAGTAAAGAATAAATAGATGAAGGAAAACTTGGCAGCATTTCAGCTCTATTTTTCAACATTAAGTCTTTTATCTTTGAGGAGCACAGCATCTCTATTTATAGAGGTCTTTCCTTGAGACCATTTCCTTGAATTAGATCTTCTAGGGATATGTGTTGATCATCCATTTGTGTCTTAGAAATATAGTCTAGAAGTGTGGCCTTTCTACTTGTCAAATCAGCTTGCAGAAGCCGTTGTGAGAAAAAAGTTTCTGATGTTCAACTACTTCTTACTTTCCAAATCATGGTTTCTGAAATCTTTCTTCTAGAATGTTTTGATAGTTGACTTCTAAAGTAGAAGAGATGATTGACCGGTTCTGACACTGGGATATGACTTTTCCAAAAGTAAATTCAAATTTTAAAATTCAAAATTTTCCCTCATTTTTCTTGTTGAAAATACAATTTTATTGAGAGCAAGATTTCTGAACTTTGATATCATTTCCTTGATGAAGAATGAATCTTCGTGTCTTCAAACATTGTTTGTTGATGCTTCAAACTTTTACAAGAGAGATGTTTGAAGATAGTAGATCACTTTGACTTCATAGATTATTTGATATCTTCCATTTAAGCGTACTTTCTGAAATCCAGTGCTACTTTCTTAAGACCCTTGCCTTGGTTTCTTGTTCTTGATTTGATTTTCTTTCAACCGTGAGACATATATGCCTACTTTGTACGATATAATATTCACTTTCTTTTAGGCACAATCTCTTTATATGAGATAAAACATATTTGCACATGTAAAGTGAAGTTATTTTCATTTCAAGTACATATTATGCAATCCGAAAAGGCCTATTATGCTTTGCCAAGAAACTCAAGGAAAAAATTAGACATTCTTCAGAATATTTTCTTTAAATTGGCTTTGTTGTCATTCAAAAAAAATAAACGCATAAGGTTCTAGAGCTAACAGGTATCTCGCAGATTTCTAATAGTGAATGTACCAACAAAACCTAACTCTTTGTATCATGATTCGATACTGATCATTATGAGGTTAGCTTGAAGAGGCTAGTAAAAAACTACTTGGAGTGAAAGTAAATTGAAACAACTACTCACAAGATATAGTTTGAGAAGGCTATCCAAAGGCTACATAATTTACAAAAATTTACATCTTGAAAGAGAATACATCAAACACATCTTAATAAAATGGTGTGGATTGTAGACATTTTAAATTAATAGGATGAAGTGTTATTTCGATATACAAAAATATTATTTGAATACCTAAAAAGTAACTGTCTATTAGGACTTCCATTTTATAATTATTAGATGTTGTGATAGTTCTTATACACCACATCCATTCATCATAGCTAAATCTAATATTGTAAAGTAAATGTCTCAATCATCACCCATTTTTTGGTGTTCAAATAAAATGACACCTCTCGTCTATATATATCGGTGCATGGTCACATGCAGGGCAGTGTTTTATTTGCAAGTTGCATATGTTAGGTGGATTGACAAGAGAAGTACATGTGGTAGGCTTGCAAGTAAGGGTCAACTTATATTGAGACCATAATTTAACTTTTTGTCTTAACTAAGAGTAATATTATTTTGACATCCAAAAAGTGAGTGTTTATTCAGATACCCACTTTATAACTACTTGATGTGATAGATGTTAAGCATAGGTGGTGACCACCATCACATCCAATAGTAATAAAATGAGTATATAAATAGACATCTACTTTTTGAGTATCAAAATATCATTACTCCTTAACTAATTTACTTCCCAGCTAATTAACAGAACCTGTAAAAATATCGGTGAACCATAGTTACCCAAGCCACTTCACCCTCTCTTCTTTCTCTTAACAAAAGCCATTCTTGTTTCGTGCTCATCCAAGAACGAGGACGATCTCTCCACCAACCCACCGATGTGAACGCCGACATCACTACCCCGCCTCCACAAGGAGATTATTAACAGTGGATTCCAGCAACATCAGAACTTGTGCAGGCGCTAAGCTCTCCAGCACCATTACCTTTAGATGCTTCTTTGAAAATTGTGGCAGTTGCCTCTAATATCGCTTCAGCGTCGTTCCCCCTAAAGCTATGGATTTACATGTCGGCTTGGGACATGGAGGCATGGCCATGGAATAACAAGGATTTTTTCGGCAACCTTCCCTTTCGATGAGTGTTGATCTGGCCGTTATGGTGTCTCGATCTGGTGAATCGTGCGATGCAGGAGGTGGAGTTGATCAGAAAAGTGGTTTTGTGGTGGAGCAGAAAATGCTTGCTTTGCGAATGCGTTCAACTTGGGAGAAGGTCTTGGTTTTCATTAGATGGGAACATCAGTTCAAAAATATCTAAACCGATTCAAAACTAGTTTATTTGGGTTTGTATAGTTTCTGAACCGGTTTACCATCCTATGCCTGGTTTAGTTCAAAAAAACTGAATTGGAAATCCAGTTAACTTCAATTCGGTTTAGTTCTCACAGTAAACTAATCCATGAACACCCCTACACCCAAGGCGTGAAAGGACACCAAGCATGGGTAAACCCTTGACTACTGCGTGAAATCCCCTCACCGGTGTAATGGCGTGTGTGCTTCAGCCTTCAATTTAAACCTGTAAGGCTGCAACGACAGCCAAACTTGAACTACTTGTCGGCGAAGCGAGAACTCACGACCACCGTCTATATAGACTCTTTCTTCAAATACCCTATCATTCGTTTAGGTTTGCGACAAGTTAGGGGGAATGAAAGAACCCACCATCTCCATCGAGACAGAGTGGAACAGCTCCACACTCAGACACACCCAGATGACACTTGCTTAGTTCCCATCGCGATTTGTGATTTTTTTTTATATTCCAATAAAGGTAAAATTAAGATGGCACAATGTAATTCTAATCCAGTTTCAAAACACAATTGACTGTCAAGGAAATTTTACATTGAAGGTTGTGTGTAGCCCCCACGGTGTCCAGCTGTCTTCCTACAATTTGTCAAGATCAGATCCGCAGCTTGCAGATATTTCTTCATAATATGTATGTAAGAATCCCCCAAGTACACCTCAAGCTAGTTTACTAAAAAGAAACGGTTTTATGCATAAGAGGCATCTTTCGTCTTCTGAGCTAAAACAGTTTAATAGACATTTACCAAGAAAATTCAACTACCGCCCTCTCTCCCAATTTGAAATTCGCACGTGTCAAACCATTCCCGCCAGAAATAACACACGATCCTTTCCTCCTCCTTAGTTTCCCATCCGTACCACTCCCCCATAAACCACCAAGGTTGAAAGCAAAACCTCAACCGTACCGTCAGGCTCCATCGATGGCTTCCACCACACTCCTCCTTGCTCTCTCGCTCCTCCTCCTCCTCCTCTTATCACTCTCCACCCCCTCCTCCTCCCTTCCTTCCTCCACAATCCTTGACGCCGCCGAAATCCTCTCCGGGTCCGGCTACGACGCCATGGCCCTCAACCTGGAGCTGGCCTCACAAACCCTCACCCCACCAAGAACCCGCTCCCTCACTGTCTTTTCCCCCTCCGACGCGGCCTTCAAGAACCACCCGGATCTCCCCCTCTCCCTCCTTCGCTACCACCTCCTCCCCCACGCCTTCCCCCTCCACAGCCTCAGCTCCCTCCCCTTCGGCGCCAACATCCCCACCCTCCTCCCCTCCCATTCCCTCACCGTCACCACCTCCCGCTCTGGCCACCCTCTCTCCATCAACAACGTCACCGTCAACCCCTCCCCCGTCTACGATGACGGCTTCCTGGTCATCTTCGGAACCGACAACTTCTTCGACCCCTACTTCCAGCTTCCCGCCAAAACATCTCACCGTGGCGGCGAAAGCGGAACAGCCACGGATCCTGCCTCGGCCGCCGCAGTGTGCTTCCCAGCAGGGAAGAAAGACCGGAAGTGGTTCTCCTCCGACGAGGCCTTTTCTTTGAGAGAAGCGAGCGGCGTTCTGAGATCGAGAGGGTGCTCCCTCATGGCTTCGCTCCTCGACATGCAGTTCCTCGATCTCAGGGATCGCCCTCAGCTGACTCTGTTCGCGCCCGTCGACGAGGTTGTTGCGGTGAGCCGCATGGGTGCCAAGAACTTCAGCGAATACTCGTCGATCCTTCGCCACCACCTCGTGCCTTGCAAGATCCTGTGGAGCGATCTTGTGACGTTGGAAGATGGAACGCTGATTCGGACCTACGAGAGAGGGTTCACGCTCACTGTCACCAAGTCCAGCACTGACATGTTGGTGAATGGCGTACCTGTGATTTTCCCTGAGTTGTATTACAGTGACTGGCTCGTGATTCATGGCCTCCGAGAAGTGCTCTCAGCCTCGAAGGGAAGAGGGAAAGATGCTGAAGGTTTGGGTCGGGTTTCGGAGGCCACAGAAGATACTGAAGCGTCTTCGTTTGGGTTTGATCACTATGGTGAGGAAAACCCTGCACAGCATTACCGCTTCTCTGTTTTCCATTAGCTAGGTGATGATGCAAAATGATGCTCTTTGTTGACATTTCAGATTCTTGAGTGTTGAGAATTACAGTTTTGGGTATTCTGTTGTATTGTTCTCCTGCAGAGAAAAGCAATGAGGTAGTGCTGTAAATGCGTTTGATTTTATGAAAATTGAGCTTATACTTTTGAATGTGCGTCTGGTAGTTGTGAAAAGGCTTGGGCTCTTGATGTTGATTGCCGACCCCTTAGCAACATTGAATCGCAGTGAATTCATTTATGTGTGATTATGGTTTCAGTATATTAGGCTGGATGCACAACTTTTTTGTAGTAAAATTTTTCGTATAAAGATGGCGCTGCTCTGTTGTTCCTGATTACGAAGTTGTATCTGTATAAGCGGCAACTTTAATTTCTTGTTAATAAGTTGGCAAGAGGTTTCACAATATAGATGAGTTCAAGAATGATCATATATTATGAAGATTTCCATCAAGGAATAGATTCAGGGCCCAACGTAACTGAGCCCTTAGGCATTGGTTGAGCCCTTCAGAGTGTTGATTCCGTATCTGAACTTGGATTCATTGCCTCAGTGCATATGAAACTACGCATTAGATTCAATTGATCAAAGCTATGAAGATAAGATTGATGATTGACGAAATTAGCTTGCTTTTCTAATGACGAATGAATCTTGAGCATGAAGAAGAATATTCTTGATAATCGTCAAATATCGCAAATGAAAACTCGAGATATAAAATTACTGCTTGATGTTGTGGAATCAAAAATACCGGATGAATGTGCTTTGGTCCAAAAGCATTTGCTACTGAGGTTTGATTGCTGGACAGAAGCTACACTACGTTCATGAGAAAGCAACAGCTTATAAACTTGTCATAAACTTCCCCTCAGGTGCTAGGTTAGCCTTTTTAGTCTTCATCAAGTGATGCAGCAATAGGTCATATTTCGGGAGTTTTAATTTTGACCAATCCCGCATCTTTTAATCCCAATATCCCATAAAAAATCTTGTATGCCAGTGGGTCGCTACTAGCTTCTGGAGTATAATTGGGGAGCGGAGGATGGTGTAACGAACCCATATGGCCCAAATGATCTTAACAGGACAGAGAATGAATCGAAAAAGAGAAATGATATGTCACACTCTTTATACTTACATCAACTACTCTACAAGTTAGATGACAAAATAAATATACAGGAATTGTACAATTACAGAAAAACAAAGTGGAAAAAGAAAAGAAGAAAGAAAAAGCAATATGACCATCATTCTTTCATAACATGCTCTCTTTCTTTCTTATTTTTCTCTCTCTCTCACTCAAAAGCTTTCATTTTTTTTCTCTTTCTTATGTTTTTTTTCTTCGTTCTCCATCGTTCACAGGAGGAGGAAAAGGAAGAAGAAGGAGAATTAAGATGTGGATTTTCTTTTGCTCTCTTCGGTCCTCATCACTCTTTGTCTTTCATTTTTTTTTTCTCTTTCTCACGTTTCTCATGTGTTTGTGATTTATGTATCAAGACATGAATTTTTTTTTTTAGTTTTTTCAACAACAAAAGGAATTGAGAATGACTCTGTTAGAAGTTCAGATTTGTTGTTATTATTGAAGTTGAAAAATTATAAATGCATATTATGAAAAATTGTAAACCAGTAGCTAACAATTATAAACCATTGTACAAAAAGTTATAAACTAGTAGCAAAATGTTGTAAACCAATTAAGGACATATGCTAAACAGGTTGCTGAAAATTAGAGTTGAAAAATTATAAATGCTTGTTACGAAATGTTATAAACCAGTATGCAAAAGTTGTAAATCATTGCACAAAAAGTTGTAAAACAGTAGCAAAATGTTGTTAACCAATTGAGGATATATATTAACCAGGTTGTTGAAAACTAGAGTTGAAAAATTTTAAATGTGTGCTACAAAATGTTGTTAACTAGTATATAAGAAGTTATAAACCAGTAGCAAAATATTATAAATCAATTGAAGACTCCACATTTTCACCTATTCAAACTCTTAAATAGTATTTATATCAAAGTATACAACTTTAACAAAAATATTTGATTATGTAAACCAAACTAAATTTAGTAAACACAACAATCTCATTGCTAAATAAATAAACATAATTGGCATTATTAGATTAATTAACATAAGACTCTTGATTAAAATTAAATTTTATAAATAAATAAAAATTAAATTTTATTAGTATATTATTTAGTTCTATTTTATATTCATACAATTATGAATTTTATTAATACAATATTATTAGTACAGTTTTAAAATTTTTAAATTTCCTATTTGATCTGATTTTAAAATCTTTAAACTTAGATTATGTCTTTAAGAATGACGTTATATATACGTATGAATATATATAAATGATCTTAATTTTTTTCCATAACAAATTAAATTAAGCACCAAATAAGACTAATAATTATATTGCTAATGACTAAAATTTAATTTTATTATTATATTTTGGTTTATTTTATAATTTCAAAATTATAAAAACATTGAGTCCTCAATTGGTTTACAATATTTTGCTACTGGTTTATAATTTTTTGTGCAATGGTTTACAACTTTTTACATACTGGTTTACAACATTTTGTAACGCGCATTTACAATTTTTAACTCTAGTTTTTAACAACTTAGTTAGTATGTGTTCTCAATTGGTTTACAACATTTTGCTACTGTTTTATAACTTTTTGTGCAATAGTTTACAACTTTTTGCATACTAGTTTATAGCATTTCGTAACACGTATTTACAATTTTTCAACTCTAGTTTTCAGCAATCTATTTAGTATGTGTTCTTAATTGGTTTACAATATTTTGTTATTAGTTTACAACATTTTATACAATGGTTTACAACTTTTCATTTCATAACACGCATTTATAATTTTTCAACTCTAGTTTTCAACAATAAGAGCAAATCTCAACTTCTAGAAGAGTCATTCTCAATTTGTTTTATTTATGAAAAAAAACTAAAAGAAAAAATCTATGTCTTAAGACATAAACCACGAACACATGAGAAACGTGAGAAAGATAGAGAAAATGAAAAACAAAGAACAATGAAGAACGAAGAGAGAAATGTGAGAAAGAGAAAGAAAATGAAAGCTTTTGGGTGAGAGAGAGAGAAATAAGAAAAAGAGAGAACATGTTATGAAAGAAGGATTGTCATGCTGCTTTTTCTTTCTTCTTTCCTTTTCCTACTTTGCCCTTCCATAATTGTACAATCCCCATACATTTATTTTGTCATCTAGCTTAGTGGAAGTAGTTGGTGTAGGTATAAAGATGGTCACATATCATTTCTCAATTGAAAAAAGGAATGCATGAAATAGTTGGAGGCCAGCACAAATAGCTAATAACTTTGCCTCTATTCAAATGGTATCCAAGTGGACGTGATTCAAGTCATGAAATATGAATCCAAGACCCATAAAGAAACAGGAATCACATAATTCTAAGAATCGAACCGGCCGATTCAATTGGAAATCAAACCCTAACTTGGTCCAGTCATGATATGAAAGCCAAAAATTTGAAGAGCGATCAATAACCATGAAAATCTGTAACACCCTGATTTTTTTCTATCTGAGCAAAAATGACCAAAATGCCCGTGAGGTCATTTTTCACTCAGAATTTGAGGATAGCCAATCCGGCAGTCCTCGATGGGTCAACTTAATGTTTGAAGGGGATTGTATGTGAATAAATATTAATAGAGCAGAAAAATCTCTTTTTCTAAGCTTTCAAGTCAAAATGACCAAAATACTCCTATAGCGTTTTTGCGCGGGTATAAGCGCCATTGAGCCCGGAACTTTCCCGAAAGGTTTAAAATGAAGTTTTTATGAGTCTGGGCATGACTGTTTAAGTCCCGGTGGTCCCAGGCAGTTTTTGTGCAAAATTATGATTTTGCCCCTAGAATAGTGATTTTGAGCTTAATGACGTAATTAAGCAAACCTAAGCAATATTAAGCTCTAATTAAAGATTAATTAATTTTCATAATTAATCTAGAGTCAAAATAATTTATTAGAACCTAAAATTGCTTAGATTAAACTTAAACCTCTTTTAAAAACTCAAGATTCCAAGTCATGGAATCTTAAATAGTGTTTTCTCTTTTTAATTCCTTAAATCAAGGAATTGTGTCTACAATTGTTTACACTTCAAAATGAGTTTTAATCTCACTAATGAAGCAAGAACACTCCCTAATTATGTCTTGACATCCTTAATTTCCCATTACCTCACCTAAAACACTTACTTAGTAACTCCTAATCTTAAACCTAATTAAAGATACACCTAAACACACCTCTAAAAGCACAATTAAATGAAAGATTTTTCTCCCTCCATGGCATGATGAAACAGGTGGCACTCCTCCTTCCAATGCATCACATGTTAATTCATTCAAACACTCAAAGAAGCATGTCACACCATACCTTGAGCCATACCTACACCATGCCTTGCACCTTACCTTTGAATGACCACATGGAAGAGATATGTTTCCTCCCTCCATGCCCATGAGTGTCGCGGCCTCTCCCCCTCCATTCACTCCTTCACACCTTGTTTTTCTATAAATACCATGCTTAGGTGAACTCAGTCACATTTGGTTCATTTACTAGCCTAAGTTTTCAAGAGTTGTCTTAAGTTCTCTTATTTCTTCAAGAGTTCTCTCTTTCTTCATCTTCTTCATCCCCACCAAAGAACCACCCCTCACCACCACATAACCACCATAGATCACCATTCAAACACATAAGCTTGCATCCTCACACATCAAGCTCACACAAAAACCTTTTCTTCCTTTTTCCTCCTCTTTGGCCGAAAACCTTAGGCCCACTTGGAAGCAAGTTTTCTTTTCTTTTCTCCTCAAAGATCAAGCTTTTTTCTTCACCACTTGGTAGGGATTTTTTCTTTAAAGTTTTGTTGAAAATGAGTTTTTTTTAGTTTCTCTTGGCTTTTAGAACTTCTTTTCTTCTCTTTGATTTTCGGCCTTGGAACCTTTCTTTTAAAAGAAAAAGTTGGCTTGATGATGAGGGTTCAAGATGTTGATCATGAGATTCTTCACTTGTGTAACCTCTAGAGCTTGAGACTTTGTACTTGGGCTAACCAAGATTTTGGTCTTCTTTGCCTCTTTCTTGCCTTGATTTCGGTTTTGAGGGTTTGTTTTTGGATAAAAATGACCTAAGGATGAGAGCGCATGATGTTGGTGTTTATGTGACATCAAGATCATGGCCTCTAGAGCTTTAAAGTTTCGTTCTTTTCCTCCTTCATGGCTTCGGCCTTATTTTCCTTTTCTTTGATGTTCAAGGTTTTGTTTAAAGAAAGGTTATTAGTTATTTTGATCTCTTGATCTATTTCCTTGACCTTGATGATGATGTTCAAACCATAAGGTTTCTTTGAAACCTTGGTACAAAGAACTCTAAAGCTCACTTTGTCTTGTTAAGATATGTGTTGGATTGAGGTTTATATTCCTTTAAAGTCTTGTATGAGCTTTAGTAAAGAATAAAATGAAATTGCACCCATGTTTAAATTTATGCCTTGCATATCATATTTACTTTACAATGCTAACACCTAAAACTTAAAAATTAAAACAAGAGCTTGCATTTTCACATCACCGAAATAATTAACTCGAAGCCTACCTATTTCAACCTCAAAGTTGATTGTTGATTTAGAGTGAATACTCTAAGGGGCCTAGAGCACTAAAATAAAGAATTGGACTTGCATATCATGTTTATATTTCAAGTCATCACTTAAACTTTAAAGATAAAAATCAAGTTGCATCTCATATTTATTTCAAGCTCCCACTTTACTTTCTAATGAAGAATAAAATAAAGTGCATATCATGCTTATATTCTTGTTATCACTTAAAGGTTCTAGAGCTCAAAGACTTGTCTATCTATCTCAAGAAAAGTTGGATATGGAAGCATTCTCTTGAATGCATAATTTGGCTATGTGAAGGTGGTGGACTTGGTGTGAGTTTCATCTAATTGCAAGTGCGAACAATCTATGTCTTAGGATTTTCTTAAGCATAGGTAAACTCAAAGAATGTTTCAAGTATGATTTCATATTTTAAATCCCAACCATGAACGATTTAAAATAGCTACTGCCCTTATCTATTTTATGATGAATTTAATGAACTCAATTGGTTTCCAAAGAGTTTTAGAAGTCCTAAAGTGATTCCAAGAGGAACTAGTAACTTATATGTATTAAAAATGAAATTTTCATGTGCTACCAGAGGTGTATCATTTCGCCTTTGCCTTGGCATGTTTGCTACTGTTTGGTAATATTTAATATGTTAGAATGTGTATAAATTGATAAGAATTGGAGTGGAGACTATTTTATGCATGTTAGATAAAAAGCTAGTTTGCTAGGAAACCGTAAAGTTGTGATTTTAGAAGTCTTTGGCCGAATTAACCTTAGCCACTATCAAAACTGTTTTAGTATGATAAAATTCTATTTGGGATGGTTTAACTATGAAAACTTGGTAACTTTTGGCATAAGAATGATTTTTAACACTTAGAGAGAAATTAGTAACTAGAAAATCGTAAAAATGTGAATTCTAGAACCTTAAGGATGTAGATTATAAATTATGTTTTAGGAACATGATAATTTGGTGATAGATGGCTGAATACTTGGTAGAATGTGAGGGATGTATTCATAATTGATTTAGAAATTAATTACAGTGCCTTAGGCGAAGATGGAACTTAGAAAAGGGTCTAAGATATAGTCTCTAGAACCTCGTAATTAAATGATATCAATTCTGCCCACATTTTATGATACTGTCCAAAATTGTTTAGGATCATAAAAATAAGTGAGAATTATTAGTCATGAACCTATAGGTGCATGAAAGGTTAAAAATGGATAATAGGTTGGCTAGATTGCAAGTTTAAGACCAGTAAGTGTCAAAGGCATAAAACTTGGTGAGTTAAGTGACATAATGAAGTTTGGTATATCAAAGGAATGTACGTTGACTATGAGTTGCCTTGAGCATAGCATATGCATTAGTTGAGTTTGGTCCCTAATCCCGGCATACTAGTTAGGAGCATGACTACCTTTCAAGAA
This sequence comes from Dalbergia cochinchinensis, assembly GCA_031216125.1. Lineage (NCBI taxonomy): Eukaryota > Viridiplantae > Streptophyta > Magnoliopsida > Fabales > Fabaceae > Dalbergia > Dalbergia cochinchinensis. The sequence goes on from CM062377.1 coordinate 49,967,385, forward strand.
TGATAAAGTGATTATGTATAGATGCATGTGTTATGAATAACATGTTTATATGACTTTGATGGTTTATTTTGAACATGAAATTATGATTGAATGTACATACTCTATATGTTTTGTGGCATAAAACAAGTTTGGGAAAATTTAGTCTACAGCTGCATGCTGTTGAATTTTTGCCAAATTTGAGGACTTAGAAATTTTTTTTTAAAAAAGATATGAGATATGTTCTGGGTGACACCGGTTTAGCCGATCACCCTTAGGAACAAAACTATGAGGGTATTGACATCGAGCTTGCCAAAGCGAACAAATAAATGTGTACTAGATACCAATAATTGCGTTTCAAAGAAGGAAATATTTCTATGGACTCCCCGAATTAAAGGTTATGATATGTGATCCTTATGCCCCCTAGCTCGTACTCTAGAAGTCAAGATTATTGTGTTATGTTTATCATAGGATAATTAAGAACTAGTGGCGACTAGTTAGGTATGAGCTCATAACCTAGAGATGTTTTTAGGGTGGCCCCCATGATGGAAAGTATAATGTTTAATGTCACATAGTTGAGAAAAAAGACAGTTTCACAAGAAAAGTTACATGCCACTTTATGCCACTTATATGATGTTTCTTGATGTTGTGTTCTATTGCTTTCTTGTATAATGTATTATCATGCATTCATGCTTTGCTATGTTGCATACATGACATTAAGATTCATTCTAAAATGAACGGACCTTGGATAATTATGTATAAAACCTAAAAATGAACTATATGTATGCACACCTTTTTACAATAAACCCAAGATTCCTGAGGATGTGAACGATATAGGAGGTTCCCTATTGAGATTCTTTAGCAAGATTCTCACTCCTTTTTCTTTTCCGCCATATCTCCAGACTTCGATGGCGACGTTTGTGGTCTTCATCGACACCTCGGCGTGGGAAGTTCACTTTGATCCGGAGCACCGGTCTTACCATTTTGAGGGGAGCTACACCGTCTGAGTTTTTATGTTTTTGGGGCGACCCTTCGTACACCCTATTCATAGTTATCGCTTTTATCCGACTTCCCTTTTTGGCGATGACATGGTCTTTGAGCGTGCACGGATGCACAATGAGAGGATACTCTGCACGTATACCATTACATCTACCATCGGAGAATGACCCATCGGAGGATCCGCCTACCCACCTATATTCCAAGAGTTCTGCCCCTACTCCCCTACAGAGGGTGAAGGGTAGCGAGGAGACGGTTACACAGCCGAGGTTGGCACAGAGGCCAGCTATGCGATCCCGACATGGCACCCATGCTCAGGCATCTCGTGTGCCCACTCTCGACGAGCTTCGTCCATGGATCGGCCATGTTTTGCCCTATCCAGACTACCAGTAGTAAGTCTCTTGGGGGATCATTAATGCACATACTACCACTAGTTTAGGATAACTTTCTTTTGTTTTAGAGGTTATCCATTTTAGGTGCACGAGGGTAGGGGGTGATTTCCTTTATGCTTTTCTTTGTATTTTCCTTTCAGTTGTATTTGCTCTTATGATATATCAAACTTATCCTGCCTTCCATAGGTGGGAAGTTATTATATTAATATAGTATTATTGTAGTGTGCACATGATTGTCCAATGTTATGAAGTTATTTGATGCTCTTATCTTGCACCTTCTTTTGTATGAGTTATGTTTTATGATAATGCTTGCTTACGAGTTGCGCGGCTCTTACTTGGCATTTATGTTTCAAAAAAAAAATTTTACCCATATTTTGCGCTAAGTATTTTAAAGGATGGATTAAAGAATGAGATTAAAAGAGTAATAGACTAATAGTTAACCTAAATACGTTCTAGGAGTATTGGGTTAAAAATTAGGATGTTACAAAATCAGCTAGTAAACCTGTAACTTCCTCCCAAGTACAATGTCATCCTTAAGTCATGATATCAGACTTTAGAGTTGTTACTTATAAATTATCGGACCTTTCCTAAATAATTATGGCAAATGCAATAAGATTGTGTAATAACTAGCGTAATTTGGTTAAAATATATAACAGAGAAACACAACATTTTTGGATACATAGCTAAGTACAAAAGGAAGCTCTTCTAAGAGCTTTAATACATATACGTTCTTTATTACATTTACATACATATAACTCCAACTAAGTACAATAAATTAAAAATATCAACTATTAAACTACTGTAATCCTGAGTTCTTTCACGTAGCAGCCACATCATTCTCTGGATTAACCTGGAGATGACACGGGAACACATAACACATAGGGGTGAGAATTTTACAATTCTCAGTAGGGTAACTCCCCAAAAACTGAACCATAATGTCATCATCATCGCCCTAGCCACTTCAGTTTATTAAGAAAAGGTGATTAAGCATTACATAGTAATGATTTGTTTTTAAAGTTCCAAATCATATTTCCGAAGTGGGTTGTTTTTAATGATCAATCACTTAATGCACACATATCATAAAGTTCAAACATATAGTTAATAATCCTAATCAAGAAATTAAATATAATATGAGTATGCATATGCTAAATATAGTAAACTTATCTCAAAGTGACCCGGTTTTACTTGTGGCCATAGAACTTAACTCGGTGCATTTTTCTTTTTTCATCGACATAGGAAAGACTTAGTGTATACCCGACGGGTATTTACAATGGATAAATCCACAATGAACAGTTTATACCACATGGTATTTATAGTGGTTCACACCACACAAGGGAAATAAACTGCTTATCAGGACTGAGCTTATTCCTATACATGATCATTGGATTTATTTTCTCTAATTCTCACACAGATCTATTCCTAGTTGATACGTCTACCAACTCATATTATCTCTAGGGAAGTTTATCTTTTTGCCTTCCTCTTTATCTCTAGGGAAGTTTCTCTTTTTGCTTTCCGCTTATTTCACATAAGTCTTGTTTCTATTTTCTTCATATGTTAGAACATGCACGAGTGAAATTTATACATTCTCTTTTCTTATATAACTGTATCATATACTTTCTTTTCTCAAATACATGCATAAGCCACATGTAGGCCTTCAATCACAACTAATTCTCATTTTTTCCTCATAAATCAATCTTTAAATTGTCTGGTATGTATTCATACTCATCATACTTAAATCAAGAGTCATTATGTAACGCCCCGTTTTTCTCTAAACTTTTAAATGACTAAAATGCCCCGGAGGTCATTTTTTACCTGAAACATGAGGACGACTGGCCTCGGCCATCCTCACAAGGTTTTTATGATATATAAAGGGGATTATATGTTTATGAATGTTAACAAGCCAGGAAAATCTCATTTCTGAGGTTTCTGTGCACAAATGACCAAAATACCCCTAACTTGATTTAATGTAGTTTTAAGTTTTGACTCCGACCCAGATTCGTCCCAGAGATCAAAAATGATGTTTTAAGGCATGAACTATGTTGGTTTACGTCCCGGAGGTCCCAGGCAACTTTTGGTAAAAATTACGATTTTACCCCCGCTTAGTGCATTTTACGTCTAACGAGTTATTTAACTCAAACTCAAGCAATATTAGGCTCTAACGAAAGGTTAATTAATTTCCTTAATTAATTTATATCTAAAATAATTATTTGAGATTGATTAGAACCTAAAATTGCTTAAGAAAATTTAAAACTCATTTCTAATTCTTTTCTTTCTTTAAAGAAAAAGCAATTATAAATAGTATTTTTACTATTCACGCTCACATTCCCAAGAACACTTTCATTCCCAAGAAAAGTTGTCACACCTCAATCAATGGTCATAGGAGTTTGACTCCATCAATCCTACAATAGTACTCTTAGTCCAAGGTATTAGGGTCCTAATTACCTAATTAGTTCACCTAAACACTTGGTTACACAACCTTAATTAGTGACCTAACCTTGTTTACTCCTAAACACTTCATTAGTACATGATTAAATTGGATGAAATCTTCCCTCCCTTGGCCTTATAATGATCAGTCACTTTTCCCCCCAAAAATTCAAAAGAATGATATTTTATGTAGCCAATCACATTGTCTATCAAAGCCACCCTAAGACCTATGACCTATGACACCATGAATGACAACACAAGAGATATTTTTCCTCATTCTTCCTTAAGAAGTTTCGGCCAACTTCTTTCCCTCCACTCCTTCATGATTCATTTGCCTATAAATACACAACACCACACAACTTCACTCCTTTGCTCACTTCTTGCAAAATATCTAAAAGTCTCAAGCTTTCTTACTTCTTTTCTCTCAAGCTTCCAAGAGTTCTTCAAGCTCAAGTTCTTCCTCTCTTTTTTCGAAAACACAAGGTAGGGAACCTTTCTAAATATGTATTTGATTTCTATGTTGAATCTTGTTGGGAAATGATGAAAGGTGGAACCTCCATGTTGCTTCTTCTTTTCGGTTTCTTCCTTTTCTTTTCCTTTGATTTTCGGCCTCAAGGCCTTGAACATGATAGCTTGATGATGAGTGCTCTCTAGAGGTGACCATGAGTTCATCTCACATGAGACCTCTAAAGCTTGAGTTTTTCTTAAAGAAAAGTTTCATCTTTTACAAGTTTAGTCAAGAATGAGGTTATGTTTCTCTTGAATGTTTGAACTTCTCTTTTCTCCTTTATGATTCGGCTATGAAGGCCTTTGGTCCTTGGAAAAATAAAAGCTTGATGATGAGGGTGTTATGATGGTGTTTGTCACTCAACAACCCCTAAAGCTTGAATTTTTCACAAGGAAAGTTTCATCCTTTTTCAAGGATAAGTAAAGGAGGAGTTTATGTTTCTCTTGAACACTTCTTGGACTTTCCTTTTTCTTTCATATTTTCAGCCATGAGAGTTTCTAAAGCTTGGAAAAATGAAAGCTTGATGATGAGGGTTTCATGCTGATGCTTGTCACATGAACAAACTCTAAAGCTTGAAACTTTAACCTTAAGCCAAGCATGGTTTCGATTTTGCTTTCTTCTTTAGCATGAACTTTGTTTTAATGTTAGTTTTGAAGGAAGCCTTCTACTTAATGATGAGGGCTTAGGATGTTGATGTCATACATCATCAAGATCTTGGTCCCTAGAGTTTAAAAATGGTCCATTCTCCTTGATGAAGATTTGGCCATCTTCAAGTTTTTAAGGTCATGATTTATTTTAAGTATTCTAGCACTAGTAGTTCTCTTTTCTTGTGAGGATGAGGTTTGGGTTGAGACTATGTTCTTTTAAAGTCTTGCAAGAGTTCTAGACAAAATATAAAAGTAACTTGCATTCACGTTTACTTTATGCTTTGCATATCACGTTTATTTTCTATGCTATCACTAAACCCCAAGATAAGGAAAGAACTTGCATAATGCACGTTTAAATTCCAAGCTTTGCATTTCATGTTATATTTCAAGTCATCACTAAACTCAAAGATTAATAATGAAGGTGCATCTCATATTTATTTTGAGCTATCACTTTACTTTCTAATGGACTATAAAAATGGAATGCATAGCACGTTTACTTTTATGCCATCACCTAAATGACTAGAGCTCAAAGACTTGCCCATTTCATCTTGAGAAAAGTTAAATCAAGAAGGTATCTTCTTGAAATGCATTCAGCCATGTGACGATGAAAGCTCTAGGATGAGTTTTTCATTAGTTACAAGAGCCTATAGTTTATGTTTTAAGTTTTTCCTAAACATAAGTGACATTTAAAAGTATTTTTGAGTATGTTCTTATATTTAGGATTTCAACCACGAGTAAAATTAAAGAGTTGCTGCCCCATGTATTTTATGAAAGTTCTTGACAAGTTAAATTGATTTCCAAGGTATTTTTGAAGTCCTAAAATTGTTCCAAGAGAAACTAGTTACCTATGTACATGAAAAAGGAAGTTTACACATGATTTGATGACTTTGAGGTTTCGGTTCTGCCTTCCTTATTTCCAGCACCTTAAATCATGTTTTGGGTGGTCTAAATATGTTTAAATACCTTGCCATGTGTATGCTAATTGTTCTAGACATTTTAGAGTATGTTTAGTTACTTTAATTGCTTGAAATGTGAATTCTAGAACCCCATAGGTACAGAAAATATGAATTCTGTCCAGATTAATTAACATCCATAGAATCACATTATATGATGTCTAGATCAGTGAGAGTGACTCAAACTTGGCTTAGGTATTAATTGTTGCATCATAGAAAAAGTCAGATGTGAGAAAGAGTTTAAAACGCATCTTTTAGAACACCGTAATTCATCCTAGTTTAGCTTGCTGCCAATGCTGTCAAGCCATAATTAATTGGATTTTAGGACTTAATAAATTATGGTAATAAGGTTAATCAATCCCTTAGAGGTATAAGAAAATAATTTGAAAGTTTGAGGTTACCCGATTAGGGGTTTTCACTCTTAAGGGAAAGGTTTAAGCATTACTCTATGGATGATGAATTGGTGTTTACCTCATGACTTATGTGATGCTATGTGAACTATTATTCTTAAATGATAATTTTATTACATGTGATTATTCTCCAAGAACTTAGAGATGCCTATGTTGTAATCATTGATACTGGACATGTATGAACTAAGTGGCTTCTCAATAAACATGCTAAGACTTAAGGTGACTTAAACTATGAGAAGATGATCCTTGAACCACCAAGTTAAGGGTAGGGATAAGGTGATTCTAGCCCCCTAGACCCATACTTTAAGTCGGGACCTTTAACTTATCAAAAGGGATAAGTCCATGTGCTAGTGACGACTAGCGTGGTATGAGCTCATAACCTAGAATTTTCTCGATAGGGAGATTAGTTAGGGTGGCCCCAGGAAAATAATGATGATGTTTTAATGTCACCTCAAATAACCAAGATATGTACCATGTACCATGTTCCATGAACTATGATTCTATGCCCTAAACTATTATATGCCCACGTTTTCACTAAGAAACTGAGGTCCCTGGAGACGTATATGATGACACTTAGTATGAGGAAAAACCCTACTGAGTTTCTTTAGTAAGAAATCGCACTCCCTCTATCTCTTTCTTTTCGTTACGTCTCTAGATTCGGATGGCGACGTTCGTACTCTACGTTGAGACACCCACATGGGAGTACCACTACGATCCGGAGCACGGATCGTACCATTTTGAAGGCCGCTGCACTGTTCGTGTCTTTATGTTTCCCGGACAGCCTTTTGCCCATCCTGTAGATAGCTACCTCTTCTCCCCGATGTCGCCCTATGGAGACGACATGGTTTTTGAGCGTGCTCGGACACGCAATGAGAGGATCCTTCGGAATTACACCGCAAGCTCGGGCGCCGTACCCCAATATGTACCCCGCTCGTAGCATTCGGAGGAGCCACCTGCCCCTATGTATGAGGAGGACTTTGCCCTCACTCCCCCACGTATGCCAGCAGGCAGCGAGGAGATGGTTACCCAGCCACGGAGGGCTCGGATGCCTGAGAGGCGACCCCAACACGGAGGACGTGTCCGAGTGCCCATTCCTGACGCGCTTTGTGACACCCTAATATTTAACTCAACACGCCTAGGACGCATTTAAGTTAATTATTAGTCACTACTATTTTGTTCCAGTTTTTAACTCAAAACTTCTTTAAAATATTTTAGAGAAAATATGGGTAAATTTTTTTTTTTGAACTTAAATACCAAATCGTGAGCCGCGCATACTAAATATCTAACGTCATTATCTTGCCTGCGTAAGAGAGATGTTAGAAACGAATAACAGGTAAATACATAAAACAACCATGGCATAACATAACTCAAATAATAATAACATATTAATAACTGTATCATAATAGTGATGTCTTGTAAACTTAAGGACATCAATATATATCCATCAATAAAATACAAACTGATAACTGAGATAAGATCACTCTAAAAGCAAATATCCAAAAGGAAGTTATCTCCGTAGCTCCTCGTCCAGTCTCAAGACAAATCACGAACTACACCATCATTCATGTCTGGAGACAACACGGAAAAGAAAAGGGATGAGAAACTTATACAAGAATCTCAGTAGAGCTTCCTGACTATAACACAAGTGTCATCGTCATCATCCCCAGGAACCTCGGGTTTAATTATGAAAATGGTGAACATATATATAAGGTTCATTTATTAAGTTATAAATATCATTAGCCGAGGCCCGTATCTTTTAGCATGAATTTTAATGTCATGAATGCAACATATTAGTCATGGATACATGTCAATATCATATACATAATATCATAAAATCCATAAAACAATGCATACGATATAAAGAACATCATGATCATCATTCTTACAGGTGACTTAAACTTCTTTATTCTCTTTTCCTTGGGGGCCGCCCTATAATTCTCTCTTTTCTCGAGAGTTCTAGGTTATGAGCTCATACCTCACTAGTCATCACTAGTGTAATCTTATCCCTCTTGATAAGTTAAATTCCTGACTCTTAAGGTACGGGATAGGGGGCATTAGGATCACCTTTCATAACCTTTAATTCGGGGAGTCCAAAGGATCACTTCCTATTTGGATTACCTCTCATAACCTTTAATTCGGGGAGTCTAGAGGATCATTTCCATGTGTCTTATGTCACCTTTAATCTTGGCATGATATATGAGATGCAAACATAAATAACTTCATTATTTCAATATTTCATGCTCATAAACTTCATGAACTTTTGCATCTCAATGAATCAAACACAACCACAACATGCCGTAATTTAAATCATATAAACATGCATCATAGTTCATTGCATATATCCATAAGCCATATAAATTTCAACACATGAACATAGCCTTCACAAGATATCAATCACATTCATCTCATCAAATTTATCAATATTTACGCTTAAGCCCCAAAGGGGTCAAATCACAATTTCTCAAAGATTTCGGATCAAAATGTGAATACCTCTTTTTAACACATTCTCACAAACTAGAGATCTTTAACATTAACCAATACTTTCAAAAGACATGTAACTACTAGAACCATATAAAACTCATCATAAAAACCTTTTAGGGCTATAGACCAAATTTTAACATACTTTAGGGGTCAAAGTGCAGAATCGCTTGTTTTTAATATTTAACAATAACCAAAATTTCTAAAACTTTATCTAAACTTTATAAATGGTATTTTGGACTCATGGACACATTCAACATCATTAGTAGCTCTAAATAAAATCATTTGGCTAAAATAACATAGTTGATAGTTTAAACACAACTTTCTGAATTTTGCAAAACGACCCAAACTAACACTTGTAATTACCCTTTTATGCATCTATGGTACTAAAAAATAATTTTTACAACAAATATAAGTAATTCTTAAGTGTGTGAATAATGTGAACAGCCTTGAACAATCCTTGAATAAAATCAGAAAATTAGTCTCTTTAAAGCTTCAAAAAAACATAATTTTAATACTTTCTAGTTACTAAACTTTCCTAAAATGCTAAAAACAATTTTTATGACAATTATTAGTGATCCTTAAGTGTGTGAATAGCTATAAACACTAGTGAACAGTGGTGAACAATGATGAACAGTGCTGAACAGAAATCAGAAAATTTGTCATTCTAAAAATTTCATAAAAACACAATTTTGATCCTTTTTAGTTATTAGTTTTTCCTAAGACACTAAAAACAATTTTTACAATAACTATTAGTGATTTAAACTCATCTAAACATCCTAAATCAGTAACCATTCTAGTTCTAAAAGATTAGATCAGAATAATAAAACTTTAGCATTTAAAATCATGAGAAAAACCATATTCCTAATCCTTTATGATTTCTAGGACTTTTAAAATTTCTTTGTACAACTTTAAAGACAAGGTCATACCTAAAAATAAAATATATCAAGCTTTAAATCAGAATTATATAAGGGCCAAAAATAAATAGATGAGAAGTGTCCATGGTCGAAATTGCCATTTAAGATAAAAGTAGTAAATCTTGAACTTTAGGATTTAGGTGATGACTAGAATCATAAACTTGTCTTATAACCTTATTATTATCATTACAAGGCCATAAATTGGAAATATAAATATGAAATGTAAGGCTTGAAATATAAATATAAAGATGCAAATTCATTCTTAGATCTTTATGATTTAGGTGATAACTTGAAATGTAAATATGAATATGCAAGTTCATATTATTATCTTCAAGAATTAAAGTGATAACTTGGAATATGAATATGATTATGCAAAGCTTGAAATATAAATATGATGTGCAAGAACTTGAAATATAAATATGGATGCAAGTTCTTTTTTTATGTCTTATTAAGCTCAAAACTCAAAACTTAGCAATTCTTTCATTAATCTTTTGACATCAAGAATTAAACCTTGAGCTTTAGAGGTCATTTAAATGATGAATTCACAACCACCACCATGATTCCTCATCATCAAGGCATGGTCAATATCAAGTCATAAAAACCGAAATATAAAGGAAGAACAAAAGAAAGAACATGAAATAAAATCCCTACCAAGTTGTTTCTTGTTATCAAAAGGTAATGCTTGATCTTTAGAGAAGTTAGAAGAAGAAAATATGTCCTTGATATGTCCTTGAAATTCAGCCAAGATTAGAGCAAATGGAGGGAGGATTTTTCTTGTGTTTTTGTGTTTGATAATTGAAAGGTTATGTGTTTAGGAGTTGATTTATGGTTGAAATGTGTATACTTGAGGTTTAGAACTTGAATGGGTATGGAGTCTCTTGAGTGGGAATGAGGAAGAAGAAGAAAGCTTGAAGTATTGAGAGAATTAGAGAACTTTGAGCAAACTTTGAGTAAGAAAACTATCAAGTAAGAAAATGCTAAGGCTAGGAATGTTTGTGTGTGCATTTAGGCCTTGGAAAATCACATATTTATAGGGTATTTGGAGGGTGTATGTACGCTGCATATGGGCTGAAATGTGATCAGAATTCTTGCTCAAAAATAATGCAAAACAACTCAAAGATCACATGGTATGGTTATGGTGTTGTTTGAGTGCTTAATTCTTTGATAATAAAATAAAATGGAGGCATTATGGGGGTATGGAGGCTGATGCATATAGGCTGTAATACAATCATAATTTTTGCTCAAAAAGGTTGCAAGACAAGTCAAAGAACACATGCTATAGTTATGATCTATTTTACGGTGTTTTAGGCTTTACAAAAATTAAAATTTGATGGTGGAAAGGTGCTGAAAACCATGGCCATCATGGTTGTAATGTGGCAGAATTTTTGGCTAAATAACTAGCAAGACAACTCAACAAAGCACAAGGTAAAGCAATGATGTATTCTTGCGCATCATTGTTGAAAGAAAAAAATTAAAATATAAGGCAATAGGATCATGGAACCTCACGGCTGATCCAAGGAATAATGGGGGACAAAGTTTCATTCATCATTCATGGTAGGACATGTATTTGAGGTGTATCTTGAAGAAAAGAAATAAAATATTGGTATCAAGGTGGTATCTAATGATGTAGTGCATTAAAAAGAAATGAAATATGACCACCATGGAGGTGTGATGTCCGCTGGTTTCTGGTTCATTTAGGATCAGATTTGTAATGTTTTACAAGTGGCAAATCATGTATTAGATGTGTATTTACTTAGGTAAAAGATTAGGAATTGATAGATTAGTGAAAATGGTAAAATGTTAAGTGTTTAGGACAAATTAAGACAAGGTAAAAAGAGAAATCATATACTAGTAAATGAGATTAATTTCAAATGAATAAAAATCACTTTGTAACATAGGTTCTAAACTTAGGATAAGAAAATGTAAATGTACAATATTTTACCTAAACCGAAATCTTAACTTTGATCTCAATTATCACTAATTTTATGAGCTTTCATAATTAAGGAAAGATAATTTAATTTTACCTCAGGTGATTTTAGACTCTAATTACCTCAGTAATTATTTTTAACCTTAGGTAATTAATTTTAAACTCAAGGTTAATGAATAAAATCAATTTGAGTTCAAATAGAGTTTTAATGCTATCTTAATTACACAAGTAAACCTATTTACCACAACTAGGGGTAGAAAGGTAATTTCATGTAAAAACTCCTTGTAAATATTGGACAATCTCAAATCATACTTAAAATAGTCATTTTGAACCTTTGGGTGAAAACCGAATTCAAAGATTATAATTTCATGAAAAATTACTGCAAGGGTAAAATGTAATTTTACTTACGGTAAAAATTGAGAATTGAGATTTTTACCTCTAAGGCACATATAATCCCTATCAGGCATAAAATTAACCCCTCAAAGATAATTTAGATTGGTTATCCTTGATTTCTAGGTAAAAATGACCTTAGGGGCATTTTGGTCATTTTACACGTACAGAAAAATCGGGGTTTGCGACTTTCGCACGAATCTCTAATCAAGTCTCCTATGATATTTCTCTAATGTCATGTTCCTTTATTGAGGATTATTTGACCTCGAATTACGTGTAAAAATTACCTAGGGGCATTTTGGTAATTTTCACATAGCAGTAAAAATTGGGGCGTTACATGGGATTGCGAAGTCAGGGAGTGATCGCCGGTGCAAGGAGGCACGGACAAGGAGCGGCTCTTGGTAGACTTCGAAAATGAAGGGGTACATGAATGAACTGATTACACACCCGAATGAGAGGGATCCTGAGACTGTATAGGTATGGGACTATACAGTTAAGGAGGGCTTATATGAATTGATTTGTACTACCTATACCAACAAGATGCATCTTCTTTTTGGTAGCCCAAACTGAAAGAACTCCACAGTTATGCGTGCTTGACTTGGAGTAATCTTGGGATGGATGACCTCCTGGGAAGTTTTCTAGGAAGCGTGTGAGTGAGGACAAAGTATGGTGAAAAGACCCGTGTTGGTTTGTGGGGACAGTCGTCAGTTCATAAAGCAGCAGGGGATGTTACAACTGGTATCAGAGCCTGCACCTTTTCCAGTACGGTGTAGCTCGGGGACGAACCAAGCGGAAGCTGGTGGGCATGTAATGCCCGGGGATTGCGAAGTCGGGGAGTGATCGCCGGTGCAAGGAGGCACGGACAAGGAGCGGCTCTTGGTAGACTTCGAAAGCGGAGGGGTACATGAATGAACCAATTACACACTCGAATGAGAGGGATCCTGAGACTGTATAGGTATGGGACTATACAGTTAAGGAGGGCTTATATGAATTGATTTGTACTACTTATACCAACAAGATGCATCTTCTTTTCGGTAGCCCAAACTGAAAGAACTCCACAGTTAAGCGTGCTTGACTTGGAGTGATCTTGGGATGGGTGACCTCTTGGGAAGTTTTCTAGGAAGCGTGTGAGTGAGGACAAAGCACGCTGAAAAGACCCGTGTTGGTTTGTGGGGACAGTTGTCAGTCCATAAAGCAGCAGGGGATGTTACACGCTTCGCCCGTGGATCGGCTATGTCCCACCTTACCCGTGACTGTAGCCGTATGGTTTAGAGGGTAGTCCTTAGTGCACACACGTCACGTAGTAGGCTAAACCTTCTTTTGTGTTGAGGTTATCCATTTCAGATGCACTTAGGTGTGGGTATTCTCTTGCTTGTGTCCTTTATATTTCTATATATTTCCTACGTTTCAGTTGTATTGCACTCTATGGAACAGTCCCGCCATTACTGGTGGGCATTGTATATTTTAATATATGAGGTATTTCGGTATATGTGTTCATGATGCTGTGTATGGAGCCTTTATGTGTTTTATATTTCCGCACTTTATGATATCGTTCGAATTACATAATACGCGGCTCATACTTTATCAAGGTTTTGTTACAAAAAAAAAATGGCTCGTATGTTTAGTAAGTAATTTCAAAGGTAATAGAACTAAAACAAGAAGTAACGACTAATATTTGGCATCAGTACATACTAGTTGTATTGGGTTGAATCTTAGGGTGTTACACATTATATCATCAATTCAATACTTAAGTTCATTTCAGCACAAATACAGCAGGTTGGCAGAATTCATGCATAAGGAGTACAATTTATTCTGTCCATCAAACACCCATTGCAAGGGCTATAAAAATTCTCCAAGACACCTCAATGTGTCCACAAGGTTGTGTAAAAATTTTAGAACAAAAATCCTCGTCTAACTTGTTTGACAAAATTAGAAAATCTTTGTGGTCAGAAACCACTCAGCCTCAGCTCAGAACCAGAATTTCATAATTTTTGACCATAGCAAATGATTGAATCAATTCAAACTAAAAACCAGGGTTGAACCTCAAGATGTTTGAAAGGCTTGTAAAAATTTCAAGTGATAATTCAATCATTTACTATGGCAACAAAATTAGACAAAATCGCAACTTCAAGACCAGAAAATTAGGCAGCACATACATAGTCTCAGTTCATGATTTTTTTCAGGTAGTTAGAATCTTTATCATACTCCACGAGAATTCTCAAGATTGCTTTAGATGTTAGCTTCAACATATAATTTTTATAGCTCATCAAAATATCCACAATTCACCCAGAAAATTCGTGACTAGTTGCTACCTAGAATAGAACCGAAAATCCAGCATGCATGTTTCAATTTCTCTTCGGCAAAAATGATTTTTAACATCATCCAAACTCTCTACCAAATTAAACACATCAATATCTATCTATTATCAACCAATATATCCAGAAAATTCCAGCCAATTCAATCAGAAACAATCAGAGAAAAATTGGAAAAAAAAGTGAACAAATAAAACCCTACTTGAATCTCCCAGCTCCTTGCCTAAAACAATCTTCCCCAAGTACTTTTCTTCATTCAAAATCCTTCTAAACAGCCATTAAACCTTTCTTGGCAGTGATGTGTGATAGCTCAAAGTGGGAAAATGGTGATAGATTAAAATTCTAATCAGTTAGATTTGTAGGGATTAAGGTGTAGAACAAGTTTTGTGAAAGGATCTTGGGATTTTAGTGACTTTGAGCTTAGGTTTTTGGGGTTTGAAAGCAAGAATGAAGGTTGGAGAGAAAGAATAATGGAGGGCTGTGTTTCTAGGCCTCTTGATGATGGTGGGGTGATAAGGGTGGTGGCTTTGTATTTATCTTGTGAGAAAGCTTGTAAAGGAAGCTTAATTATAATAATATAAAAGGTGAATTCTTAAATATTGTAAAATGGATGGCTAGGATTGGGTTCTTGGTCAAAGAATGGATCTTGGTTATCCACTTGGTTCAAGATCATTGGATCACTTTAACATGGGGAGAACATAGCTTTTTTGGTGTTAAAACTGCACACCGAAATTTCACTGAACGGATGAAATGTTGGCTCTTGGGTAAAATAATAATTAATGAAAGGTAATGATTAAAACTTACTTTTCAATTTTCAATCTTTGTCATCCACTTGGCATAAAGTGGTTGGTAAAGGTTACTTGGCCACCAAATAACTTTCACGGTGTCAAAAATAGCACATCAAAACTCTACCGAACAGGTGAAACACTGTACCCAGGTAATAAGACATTGCTCGAAAACTAATAATAGATATAAAATATATATTTATAACTATTTCTAGCCTAAACCCTATGTTTCCTCAGTTTTTCGTATCTTTGGGTCTCAATTCTAAGGTTTCAGCCATCCCGATAGGCCCATGGGGCCCACAAGGTTACTATTCACTTTTTTTTTTACCAAATACCTTGGACCATCCTCATCATTACTAAAACTGCCAGATTTTTGAAATTGCGACTAGTAAAACCCAAATTAATTTTTAAATAATTTTTAGGGTGTTACAAAACCAATTGGACTATCACCTGTTACACGGGTCACCAATTTTCACTGGCGCCATTCTACAATCCAGTAGGCAAAACTTAATGCACCTTTCTACATTGATGTAGAAGAAGGACAACAAGACACTTGGAGTATTTGACTAGAGAATTGACTTTGATTTTAAAAATATAAAATTTTGATATGTTTTATTTTACTCTTTTACTCTTCTTTATTCTATTTTCAGTGGTTACTGAAATGCCACTCTTTCTCTCCTTCTTTTTCTTTCATCTATGCCACTTTTATATTCTTTTTCTTCCTTTCTCAAATGAAGCTAAATCTAAAACTATTTCTTTAAGTTTTTTATTTCATTTTAATTCAAAATTAAAAGAAATGAAAAAAATTTTACTTCTTTCTCAATTCTCAGCACTCTTCAACACATACAATTACTAGCAGTAGCTTTACCTTCTCTCCATCATTGCCCTGAACCCTACTCAAAGTTGTTGCATCTGTGGAATCAAAACAAACATATGCTCTTATATGCTTCTTCTAATTTGGTGCTGATTTTCCATTTTTCATGCTATTTTTGACCTAGGTTTTTCTTATATATGCCTATTGTGGACTTTGAGTTGAAAAAGTTAGGGTTTGTTTGATTTTTCTTGCACTGGGTCATTGATTTTTGGCTTTTACAGAGTGAACCCTATCCACCTATAATGCCCCGATTTTTCCCGTTGTGCAAAATGACCAAAATACCCCTAAGGTCATTTTACATGAGAATCGAGCGCGGCCTGTCCAGACTATCCTTAATGGGGTAATTTAATATTAGCATGAGGTTACATGAGATTTAGATAGCGATCCGTGCAAAAATCGCAATCCTCGATTTTTCATGTGTATAATGACCAAAATGCCCCTGAGGTCATTTTCACTTAGGAATCGAGGACAACCGGTCTAGGCTATCCTCAAGGGGTTAGTTTAATGTTTGAAGGGGATTATAAGTGTTGTGCATGATGATGGAGGTGAAAATCTTAGTCTTTAGTTTTTCCCGTGTGAAAAATTACCAAAATACCCCTATAATACTTTAACGCGAGATTAATTACCGATTAGACCTGGACTTTACTCAGGAGTTTGAAATGTCATTTTTAAGGGATGTTTAATGTCTGTTTAAGCCCGGGTAGTTCAGGAGAGTTTTTATGCAAAATTACCATTTGGTCCCTAATTAAGGGCATAATGAGCTTAATTGTATGATTAATGAAACCTAAGTAATATTAGGCTCTAATTAAAGATTAATTAATTCTAATAATTAATCTAGAGTCAAAATAATTAATTGAGGTTAATTAGGGCCTAAGATTTCTTAAAGAAACTCAAATTTTTTTTCTTAAATCAAGATTTTGTGTCATATCAAATGAAATATTATTTTCTCTTTCCAATTTCTTAAATTAAGGAATCAAAGATGTGATGGAGAATCTTGTTGAATGGAGGTTTGACTCCACTAATTGAGCAAGACAACTTCCTAATCTTGTCTTGCATGGCCTTAATTGTTTGTTACTATCCCAAACACTCCATTAACAATTCCTAACCAAGTGCCAAATGAAATTTATCTCTAAATCCAATTCCTAATACACAAGAAAAGAAAATATCTCACCCCTCATACCTCCATGATTGCTAGCCATTCCTTGCCCATACCTCCCTAATGGCCACCCATACCTCCGATCATATTCTCACATTTTCATTATAAAACACGTACATACTCCAAGAAACACACACACTTTACCATTCACTTTTTTGGAATCACAACTAGTCCAAAAAAGTTGTCTGGCAAATTCTCTCTTCTCTCACTTCTCAAAGATTTCTCTTTTCCTTCCACTACCACAAAAGCCACTATCCACCACCACCTCTCAACCCCAAACCACCATACCATCACCATAGATCATCCATAAAAATACCCAACCTCTCTATTTCTAAACACCACAACTGAAGAAAGATCTTCCTTTTCTTCCTTCCCTCTTGGCCGAACTTGTTCAAGAGCTTTAAGAGAAGATTTGTTCTTCTCATTGTCTTGCAAAGATCAAACTCTTTTTTTAACAAGAAAAGCATCTTGGATAGGGTTTTTTGTTTGGTTTTCTTTCTTAAATTTCTCTTTATTTTCAAAACCTTTGGAGTATTGGAATGTTATGTTCTTTTTTTTTTTTTGCTTGATGATAAATATTTGGTTGAGTTTGTTTTCTTTTCTGTTTTCATCACTATTTCGGTTTGGTCTTCTTTCTTTCTTTCTAGTTTTGGTTTTGGTTGTCAATGAAATGTTGAAGCTATGGCTTGATGATGATGGATCTTGGTGATGGTTATAAAACCATCATGTGATAGACTATTTAGAGCCCAAAGTTTTGGTTCCATTTCGGTTTTAAAAGATTGAGCAAAAATGGAATAATATGTTTATGTCATCACTTAATTATCTTAAGTTCAAGATTTACCCCTTTCAACTTAAAGTTGATCGGTGTTTTAGATTTGTTACTCCAAATAGGAGTCTTGAGCTTAAACCTTAAAGAAATAAATGAAAATGTTGTTTGGTTTTGTTTGAAAGTTTTTCTTTTGAGCTTGATGGTGAGTATAAGGAGACAAAGTTCTTGGAACCATAATAATGAGGGACTCTAAAGCTCATGCCCATTTTGTAAGATTGATCGGTGTTTTAGAGTTGTTACTCTAAATAGGAGTCTTGAGACTAGGACCTAAAGAAATAACAAACGGAAATGCATTCATGTTTATTTTTCAAGTCCTTGCATTTCATATTTATATTTGAGCCTTGCATATCATGTTTATTTCCAAATTATCACCTAAATCTTGAAAGTAAGTAAATGAACTTGCATTTCATGTTTATATTTCTTGTCTACCACATTTATGTTTCAATCCATCACCTAAACTTTAAAGGTTAAAAATGAGCTTTCATTCTCATGTTCATTTTCAAGCCTTGCATATCATATTTATATTTCCATTGCCATAACCTTACAATATCAAAATTAAAATGAGGCTTGCATTAGCATGTTTAAGTTTATGTCATCACCTAAATATCTAAAGCTCAAGACTTACCTCTTTTAACTTACCTAGGAATTTTGGTTCCACGAGCATTTATCTTTACAAATACATTTTGCTTTCCAGGGAACAAAGTTATTAAATTTTAGTGTATCATTGCTTTGAGGTGTCAAAACTTGTACCTTGTGATTTCTCTTAAAAGGATTGATAACTCCAAAAAGTATTGAAGTAAGATTTTATGATCAAAATCCTATTAATGAAACTTTAAGTTTTTGCTACTGACCTAAGGTATTTATTTATGTTTCTAAAGGGATAATTTTCTTTTAAGGGTGTCCTCTGACTTAGAATCAATTTTGAGTGAAACTAGTTACTAGAAATACCTTACTTTGCAACTTTGAATGCTTCTTGGAAGTTAAATTTTGGATTCTGTTCTAGCATTTCCAAACCTGACGTATGCTGTTTAGAGTGGTTTAAATGTGTAAACATTATTATTAACTATTGTGATAATCATTTTTGGCACCTTAGGCAAGAATAGTAACTAAAAGGATAAAAAATGTGGTTTCTAAAGCTTTCAAAAACTGAAATTATAGATTCTGTTCCAGCATGCATTTAATTGGTAAAAAAGTGGTTTGTCATGTGTATATGTGCTAGAATCCATAATAAATGGTTGAGGAATTAATTTTAGCATCTTAGGAAAAATCGGTAATGAGAAAAGGTCAAAAACATAACTTCTAGAACACTAAAATTGTTTATTTTCAAACACTGCGCAACCTGTCCAACATTGTTTAATTATGCTCATGAGGTTAAAAATTAGTAGAAATCATTGTAATTAGTCCCTTAGATGTATAAAAGAATAATCTCAAAAGTTAAGTTTACCCAACTTGTAGTTTGATCCACTTAAGGGCTAATGAGCATGTTTATTTTATGAGATGATTGGTTCATGACATGGCATGAGGATATATGTGTTGAATATGTTGCATACTTGGCTACCAATTACATAATTTATTGTGGCATGTCATGATTACACTTGGAATATTTGAGATGAATATAATGAGTAATATGAAAGCATGTGATATTATGTGTTATGTTTGTGCTTTTGCTTCTCAATACAACATGCTAAGTTTGTGGTGACACAAGACACATGGAAATGATCCTCTAGACTCCCTGAATTAAAGGTTATGAGAGGTAATCCATGTAAGTTGCATATTCATAATAAGAAAGGCAAGTAAGTAATGTGTTTCTCCCCCTCTATTACCCCATGTTAAATCTAGTGACGGCTAGTTAGGTTGAGCTCATCCTAGGCGATCGGTATGTTTGTTGGTTCTAGTGTAAATTTTAAAATCACTGGGAAAGGCATGTAGGTTGGATTTGATGTTAACGTAAGAGGGTGGATCGATGAGAAAGAAATTTGAAAATTCATTGATGAGAAAGTAAATTATCATGGGTCCTCTTGCCTTCCCATGCATGTTAAAAGATATTTGATTCATTGCATTCACCCCATCATGTCTTTATTTATTTGTCACTACTTTAGTTCTCTAACTTATCTTTTGTTATGAACTTACACATTATTAATTCATGTTATGAGTTGGGCTATTGTTATTTGCATGTGTTACTAGTGCACTGAGGCATTGCTGTGCATACATGAGATACCTGTTGCATTCATACATTAAAATTCATACATTAAGATTCATACTAAAAGATATGGGCCTCAATTGATGGTATTTGGAACTTTTAAAATGAATCTTATTTATGCCCACTACTTTCATAATAAAACCCAAGGTTCCTGGGGATGATGATGATGCCACGTGTGTGGAGATGGAAACCCTACTGAGATTCTTATATAAGTTTCTCACTCCATTTCTTTTTTCCTATCTTCGTCTTCAGATAAGGTTGATAGCGATGCCGGCGAACTTCTTTGAGATGCCAGCATAGGAGTTACATGGCGGACTAGATCAGAGTGGTGCAGCGGAAGCAGAGACATAGCCTTTCATTTTCACAACCTTAGGAGTTATCTCGCCTTCGTATAAGCTCGTAACTTAGTCGTGAAGAGCTTAGCTACATCATAGTTATGTTTAGTTTTTGAATTGTTGTATGCTCAACTTTTATAGGTGGGCTCAGTATACCTGATGTGGTATTCTTGTTATAGTATGTTTGTGGAATATTCCTATATCATCACTATTATTATTATTTGACTTGATACTTGAGGGTAATATTATGATATAACGATGTGCCCAGTTTATGCTAGACTCTATTGTGTTCTGTATGTATGTTATATGATGAATAGTTATACGCTATAACTTATACGTGAACGACTCATAGTTTGGTCTTTCAAAAAAATGGGTCGTATTTTCCATAGACTTATTTTCAAAAATCTTAAAATTAAGTAAAACTCTGAGATGAAGGAGTAACAACTAACGATTAACCATAATACGTCATAGGCATATTGTGTTGAAAGTTAGGATATTACACCACCTATTTCACACTTTTCATCAACGGGTATTTTATTTTTTATTAAATATTTTGTGCTCAACCTAAATCCATACTTGATTTGAATTGATCCATGTTAAATTGTGATTAGTAGTGATTCTAAGTTTGTACAAATAAGAAAGTTGGAAAGTTATGAAAATTAAGCAGTTTTAGATTTGATTTGTATTGTGTAATTTGATTTCAAGTGTGATCATTGCATCTAGATCAAGTGGGTTTGTTTATGTTATCCTAAGCTTGTACTTAACTGTTTTAATGTTTTACTCCTGTACTGGTGTGTTTCCTTATTCCTTAATTTTTCTAGTTGAGTTAGTTTTCAATTCAAGTTATAATGTGCAATTAGATTTGGCGATGTTTGTATGTTTGTAGGTGATTTTAATGGCCTGAGTGTTAGCTCCAGAATCTTTGTGAAAGCTTTAATGCAATATATTTTGAATGACAACATAGTCAATTTAAAGAAAATATTTTGAAGAATGACTAATGGCTGTCTTGAGTTTCTTGAAGCAAGCAAGTAGGTTCTTTTATTAGCATATCATGGTTCCATTATGCGAGAAAAATTTTACTCGACATGTGTAAACATGTTTTATCTCATATTAAGAGATAGGAACTAAATGGAGTGAAATTTATACCAAAAATCAAGCTTAAAAATGCCTAACAAATTGAAGAAAAGTAACCAGAACAAGAAACCAAGACTCAAGTCTTCAGAAAGTAGCACTGGACTTCTGAAAGTACACCTGAAATGAAGATATCAATAAAACACTGAAGCCAAAAGTGTTCTACTATCTTTAATCATCACAGTCGTAATACTTCGTTCATCAACAAGCTCTGATTTAAGATAAGAAGGTCAAAGAATCATCAAGGAAAAGATACCACACATCAAAAAGCTAAGTTACAGTGATACAGTGCACTTTACAAGAAAAGAAGGGAAATTTGAAATTCAAATTTGAATTTGAATAGTCAAAACCTAGTTTCAGAACTGGCATGACATCTTTTTGCCTTTGTGGTCAATTACTCTAGCTTCTAGAAGAAAGAGTTTAGAAACCACATTCAAAATGTTAAAGTAGTTTCTGAAGGGAAATCAGAAACTTTAACCTTGCAATGGCTTTTGCAACAGTTTTGACAAACAGACATGATATTCTTCTAGACTATTTTTTCTAAGACATAAATGGATGATCAACACATGCCGCTTAGAGATCTGATCAAAGGCAATGGTCACAAGGAAGAGCATGTATGAATAGAGATGTTGTACTTTCAAAGAAAAGGGATGAATGTTGTACAAAAAAGAAAAAATGCTGTGAAAATTTCTCCTCATCTTCTTGTAAAGTTTGTTACATCTTATAATCAGTTTCCTTGTTTGTAAAAATCTTCTTTCTATTTTCCATCGTAGATATACGTTCTTCAAAGGAAGAATAGCTAAAAAGAATTCATTCAAGTTATTCCAAGTCTTTCACTATACATCTTAAGGAAACTTGAGTGTAGGTTAGTTTGAGTTGCAAGCCCAAACACAAACCTTTGTAACCTCAATCCAATAGTAATCTATGTGAGTTAGCTTGGAGAGGCCAGTCAAAGACTACTTGCAACGTGACAATAAAAGTGTCTTACTAATCACAGTTTAGCTTGGAGAGGCTGGTTATGGTCTACTCAATTTAGCTTGGAGAGGCTGGTTAAAGAGTACTCGGTTCAGCTTGAAGAGGCTTGTGAATAACTACTTGGTTTGTGACAGTAAGGATTGTCTACTGGTCACTGGTGAAAGCTTGGGAAAACTATCCTTATTCTTTCTCTAGTATGAGAAAGGTTTAGTAGAACTCAATATTCGTTGAGAACTAGGTGTAGGCAAGTTGGCTGAACCAATATAAAAACTCTTGAGCATTATTTGTCTTCTCCTTCATCTCTTATTTTATTTCTGCATTTAGTTTATTTACTGTGTCTTTTCTAGAAAGCTTTCTTTCACGTGTTTATTTCATATTCTTAGTTCAGAAAGTTCACTTTTTGAAGTCACTAATGCTATTTTTGCTACACCTCAATCTCAAAGCTCGATAGTATCTTGATTAAATCTTTTAGAAGCTAACTAGGAAAACAAAAAGTAAAGCACAATTCAACCCTCTTTCTCGTGCGCTTTCCTACCTACAAGTGGCATCAGAGCTTGGCCTCTAAGAGGTTGAGCATTCTAATAACAACTACAGAGGACAAAGATTCAAGGGAAGAATGATATAGAATATTCACATAACTGAAGGACATTCCATCAATAGACCACCATTCTTTGATGGTGGGGATTATGCCTACTAGAGAGATCAAATGGAGTTGTTCATAAAATACACAAGTCTTGATTTGTGGGAAATCATAGCCATCAGAATGATACTTGCATTTGTTGCCTACAAGGGATTCATTCTTTACCAAATGGATGTTAAGTCTATGTTTTTAAATGGATTCTTTTTTGAGGAAGTATATGTAAAGCAACCTCCTGGTTTTGAGAATGAAAACCTTCCCAACCATGTATTCAAGTTAACGAAGGCTCTCTATAGTCTAAAACAAGCCCCATGGGCTTGGTATGATAGACTGAGTACCTCCTTGCTTAAGAATGGGTTCAACAGAGATAATGTTGACACTACTCTTTCTACTCTTGAACAAGATAATAACTTTCTAGTGGTTCAAATATATGTTGATGACATTATATTTGGCACCTCCAATCATTCTCTATGTGAAATGTTTTCAAAATTAATGCAGAATGAATTTGAGATGAGCATAATGGGTGAACTCAAGTTCTTTCTAGGTTTGCAAATAAAACAACAAAAGGAAGGGATCTTGATCCATCAAGAAAAATATACAAAGGAGTTATTAAAAAGATTTAATATGGATCAAGCAAAACCTATGAGCACCTCCATGAATCCATCTCAAATCATAGATGCTAATGAGAATGGTAAGAAAGTATCAGAAAGTAATTATCGTGGAATGATTGATTCACTACTGTATCTAGCTAGTAGACTAGACATTTAGTTAAGTGTGGGGATTTGTGCTAGGTTTCAATCTAACCCAAAACAATCACACTTAAATGCTGTCAAAAGAATTATTTGATATCTATCAGGTACTACTAATCTTGGCTTGTGATACAAGAAAGGTACTTCCTGTGATATTGTAGGTTTCTGTGATGCTAACTTTGTTGGAGAGAGAGTGGAAAGGAAAAGCACAAGCGAATGCTGTTGCTTCTTTGGAGAAAGCTTGATCACTTGGTCATATAAAAAGCAGAAAATAATCGCTCTCTACCGCTAAAACTGAATATGTAGTTGCTACCAACTGCTGCACTCAGATGCTATGGATAAGAAATCAACTAAAAGATTATCATTTGAGGTATTCCAAAATCCTAATCTTTTGTGATAATACAAGTGTTATAAATCTTGCAAGGAATCCTGTTCAGCATTCTAGATCTAAGCACACTGATACTAAACGTCATTTTATTCATGATCATGTTCAAAAAGGAGATGTTGAGTTAATGTTTGTGAATATTGAAGACTAAATGTTAGATATATTCATGAAGCCATTAGCTAAAGATCATTTTTGCATTTTGAAAAAGCTTTTCAGCTTAACTATTTTCAAAACTGCATAATCTCTCAAGCATAAATCATCTCTGGATGTTCTCTCTCCTCTTCACTCCATACCTGAAGCCCAAAAAGGAAAAATCTCAGTTTGCAAGACTTAGTATGATTATTGAAGATCAGAAAGTAGATCAGAAATAAGATGGGTATCACAGTCAGTGAATGGGTTGTTTAGAAAGAAGATATGAGGTCATCAAACTTGAGATTTGTGTTAGAAAAAGGTATCAGCATAAGAAGATAAGCTTATCAATGGGTTAAGAAAGAAAGTGCACTCAAGCGTCAGAAACCTTTGTTTCTGAAAGAAGGATGATGAGGCGGAATAATTCCCTCTTGTTTTAAGCTCCTCTCCCCCACGTCGTTTTGTAACATCCTCCCAAGTACAACGTCATCCTTAAGTCATGACATCAGACTCGAGAGTTGTTACTTATAAATTAGCGGACCTTTCTTAAATATCTATAGCCATTTTGATTGATTCGCGAGATAACTAGGTTATAATTCTACTGAAATATATTGCAATGAAACCAAAATATTTATTTAATACAAAGTTTAGTACATAAAGGAAGCTCTTTTATGAGCTTTAACACACCTTTGTCCTCTAACATATTTACACACATATCCATTCCACTAAATACAACCTAATAAAAGCATTAACTGCTACACTATTGCACTTCCAAGTTCTTTTGCATAGCAGTCTCTCGATTTTCTGCATCAACCTGGAGACGACATGGGAACACAAAAACATAGGGGTGAGAATTATACAATTCTCGGTAGGGTAACTCCCCCAAATACACAATCATAATGTCATCGTCATCGCCCCAGCCACTTCGGTTTATTAAGAAAAAAATGATCAAGCATTACATAATAACGGTTCATTTTTTTTTAAGTTCCAAATCATATTTCTAAAGTGGTTTATTTTTAAGAATCAATCACTTTGTACACATTTATCATAAGTTCATAATCATAGTAAATAATGTCAATCAAAGTGATTTGATATGATACAAATATGTATATACCAAAAGTAGGGGAATTATCTTTAATTGCCCTTAGTAAATCGAAGAGGATCTCATCTATCTTTATTTTTCCCTCACCAAGTTGAAACAATCTCATCTCTCTCTCTCTCCATTTGACCTCGACAAGTCGAAAGGATCTCATATCTCTTTATTTGCCCTCGACAAGTTGAAAGGATCTTATCTCTCTTTATTTGCCCTCGACAAGTCGAAAGGATCTTATGTTTCTTTATTTGCCTTTGACAAGTCAAAGAGATCTCTTGTCTCTTATTTGCCCTTGACAAGTCAAAGAGGATCTCATTTTTACTTATGGCTATAGAACTTAATTCAATATATCATTCACTTTCTTTTCTAGTGCATGTATAAAACACATATAGGCATTTATTCACATTGTGATCTCAATCATGCCTCATAAACCAATATTTGCTTCCTCTAGTATGCATTTATACATCACAAGTCACATGGCGAAATATTTAACATCAAGTATTTATGTCATACTAGAACCAAACTACCATTACATTATCAATTCAAGTCTTTGGTTCATTTCTAGCAATTGGGAAGATTTCACACCATTGTAGCACAAATTTATTTGCACCTCAAACAATCAATTCAAAGGCTATAAAAATTCTCAATGACACGTCAATGTGTCCAAAAGGTTCCATAAAAATTTCAGGGTAAATAGAGTTCTCTAACTTGTTAACAAAATTAGACAAATTTGGTGGTCAGAAGCCACTCAACCTCAGCTCAAGAACCAAAACTCATAATTTTTAACCCTAGTAATTGAACCCAGAAAATTTGAAATAAAAATCCTAGTAAAACCTCAATATGTCTCTAATACCCTGTAAAAATTTCAAAGGATAATTCCATCATTTGTTATGGTAGAAAAATTGGACAAATTCACAGCTTTAATTCCAAGAGTTCAGGCAGCATAGGTACCAGTTCAGTCATAGATTTTTTTAAGGCAGTATAAATCAAAATCAAAGCTCAAGAAAATTCACAGAACTAGCCTAAGATGTTAGCTTCAACATATAATTTTTATAGCTCATAAAAATGACCACAATTCACCAGAAAATTCAGGAACAAATCCTGCCCTGTTGAAATCCGAAAATCCATCAGCATGTATCAAATTCTCGTTTGATAAAAACCATTTTTCACAACATCAAACTCCTCCACCAAAATTTACAAATCAATATCAATATGTATTCAAGCAATTCAACCAACAATATTCAGCCAAATCAGTAGGCAAATCATAAAAATGGAGTTGAATGTAAAAGAGGTTTAAGATGCCCTACTTTGGTGGCTTTAAGGATGTTGGCTTCAAGGATGTTCCAAGACTAATCTTGCTCACTTCAAGGCCATCAAATTAACATCAAATCCTTTCCTTAGGCAGTGAAGAATGATCTCTCAAGGTGGAAAACTATGATGGATTTAAATTCTAATCCGTTAGAATTGTAGGTATCGATGAGAGGAAGAACTTTAGTGAAGGGAGTTTGAAGTTTCAACAACTGTAGGCTAGTGTTTATGGGCTTTGAATGAAAGCTTGGAGCTCTTGACAATGGAGAGAAAGTTGCTGCTATTTCTCTTCTTCATGGCCGAAGATTACTTGTCTTCTTGGAGAAGATTACTTGTCTTCTTGGAGAAGATTTTGAGTCAATATATATCTTGTAATTATGACATGATATTATATAATATGTTTAGATAAATCCTAATTTAAAAAGGTGAATTGGATGGCTATGATTGAATCTTGTAATCCAAGATTGAATCTTGGCCATTCACTTAATTTAAAGAGATCAGCTCATTTATTTTGTAGAGATCAAACTAGTTCTCAGTGTTAGAACTCACACACCGAAATTTTACCGAACGGGTAAATACCGCACCCGAGAAATCAAATATTACTCAACATTTAATTCTAATTATAAAATTTTCATTTCTAACTATTTCTAACCTTATTTCCATGCTTTCCCAATTTCGGACACCTTCAAGTCCCGAATCAGGGGTTTTAGCTGTCCCGACGGGCCTGCGGGGCCCGCAAGTTACTATTCATATTTTTTTTTCTTTTTTACAAATCCATTGGACCGTCCTCATCATTGTTCAAACTATCAAATTTTTGAAATTATGACTAATAAAGCTCAAATTAATTTTTAAACAATTTTTAGGGTGTTACACATTTCACCTTCAATCAGTTACATCCCATTACTTAAATAACCCCCTACTTTCCACACATTACCGCTCTATTTACCATTCTCTTCTTTTCTAAAAACCCTAAACTTCTAACCTCCTCATCTTTTCACACACCTCTATTTTTCATAACTTTTTTCTCTTCTTCAAAGCTCCAACCTTTGTTATTCTATCATTGTCATCATCCAGTCATGGCTGAAGGAAAGCACTTTTCAAGTCGCATTGCTACAATGGGAACACTTCAAATTCTCACAGAACTAATGCATCAAGACCACTATGAGGAAAACTTCTCTCGTCAACCTATTGCCCCATGAAAAAGATTAACGCAGGTGGTTGATGACTATGGTTCTCTTCCTTCTGGATGTCATTTACTTTTAGGGATAGGAAGGATTTCTTGACCTTACTGACTGAGTCTTTACTGGGATGTGTAACTTCCTCCCAAGTACAATGTCATCCTTAAGTCATGACATCAGACTTGAGAGTTGTTACTTATAAATTATCGAACCTTTCTTAAATAACTATAGCAAATGCGATAAGATCGTGTAATAACTAGCGTAATTTGGTTAAAATATATAACAAAGAAACACAACATTTATTGAATATATAGCTAAGTACAAAAGGGAGCTCTTCTAAGAGCTTTAATACATATACATTCTCTATTACATTTACATACACATATGCCTACAACTATATACAACATAATAACAATTTCAACTACTAAGCAACTGAAATTCCAAGTTCTTTCACGTAGCGGCCAAATCATTCTCTGGATCAACCTGGAGTCGACACGGGAACACAAAACACATAGGGGTGAGAATTAAACAATTCTCAATAGGGCAACTCCCTAAAAACTCACTCATATTGTCATCGTTATCGCCCTAGCCACTTCGGTTTATTAGAAAAAAATGATCATGCCTTTTGTAACATCCTAATTTTTAACCCAATACTCTAGAACATATTTAGGTTAATCATTAGTCTGTTACTTCATAGTTCTCATTTTTACTTTGAAATACTTAGCGGAAAATACGGGTAATTTTTTTTTTGAAATAAAAAGTGAGAGCCGCGTGATGCGATAAGCGGTAAACCATGTATAGTAAAACAAATGTCTCATAACATCATAACATAAGGCACACCATGAATAACACTGAATATCATCTCATATATATATAACTTGCCCACTTATAAGTGTGGGACTTAATTTAGTACAAGGGAAATACAGGAAAGGAAATACAACATAAACATAAACATGATCTATTCCTCTACCCGTGTGCATCTAATGGGATAACCTCTAAACAAAAGAAGGTTTATCCCTATCTAAGTGGTGTGTGCTCTGACCGAGTACTCCATCGGTCGATCGTCACCTCCTACTGACGTCCGTCTCGCGAACGAGGCAAGTATCCGGGAAACTGGGCGAGCTCCTCGGGCGTAAAGAGGCGGAACGGGGATCGAGAGTGACCCCCACGGTGTGGCCGCATCTCCGATCGCCGTGCAAGTCGTGGCTGAGTCACGGTATCCTCACTGCCCTCCCTCATCAATGGTGGAGAGGGGGCAGAGCTCTCGCTATACGGATGAGTAGGCGGGTCCTCGGACGGGTCGGTCTCTGAAAAGTAGGTCCGGGGCACGTAATCGGGATAGTCTCGCATGGCTAAGGCGGCGGTGTGCATGCGGAGCACTCTCTCGTCATGCGTCTGTGGCCAAGGCTCAAAAACCCGCTCGTCGTCGCCATAGGGTGCAGTCGGGGAGAAGCGATGGGTGTGCACGGGATGAGCAAAGGGGCGTCCTACGAACATGAAAACCCGCACCGTGCACTGCCCCTCAAAATGGTATGACCCGTGAGCCGGGTCATAGTGTACCTCCCATGTCGGGGTGTCCACGAACACTACGAATGTCACCATCTGAAGACGTGACGGCAAGAAAGAGATAGAGGGAGTGAGAATCTTTCTAAAGAATCTCAGTAGGGCCTCCTACTACCTAGGTGTCATCATCTACGTCCTCAGGAACCTTGGGTTTAATTTATACAAAATGACTGAACATGCATTAAGTTCATTTTAAACTTTAAAATGTACTTTAGCCAAGGTCCATTCATTTTAGGATGATCTTAATGTCATGAATGCAACATAATAGAAATGTATGCATGGCACTACCTAATGCACATACATAAGACATAACATCAAGCATCATCATACTTGGTGGCATAAAGTGGCAATAGTAACATTGATATGGGACAAAACTTAGTGACATAATCATAATCATGAAACTTCTCTTCCTCATGGGCCACCCTAAAAGACAATCGAACTGGGGGTGCTCGGCCGAACCGGTGTCACTCAGAACGTGTCACATATCTAGGTTATGAGCTCATACCTTAACTAGTCGTCACTAGTTCTTACTTACCACTTAACGATAAGCGTATCATAAATCATAATTCCCGACTACCTGAGTACGGGTTAGGGGGCAAACCTCTTAGGGGTGCTCGGCCGAACCGGTGTCACCTAAGAGTATAAATTGGTACCGATGTCACATGAGTTCTATGGAGGTGCTCGGCCGAACCGATGTCATCCTAGAACCCATCTTAGTACCTTAATTTTCAAAATCTCTTTAAGTCCCCAAATTTGTTGGAAATTCGGCGGCACAACGGTCATTACACCGAATTTCCTTCCAAATTTGCTTTATGCCACATAAACATATAACCTCATGAATTCCTCATATGAATAACATCATCATCATTTGCATACTACATGCATCATCATAAAACATCCAAACGCTTACCCTTACGGTAGCTTATGCTTTGACCCTTACGGGTCTTAATCTTGAGATATAATTCTCTACATCCATCGCTCATATCTTTATGCACCTATGGCTCATAATTAATCATCATTCCTAATCCTCATGTTCATACTTAAATCTGAAAAGCATAGGGTAGAATTCTCTAACTTGTGTTCACGGGGTTCTAGAACTTACGTTTTAGACCCTTTCTTGGTTCCGTTTTCGCCGAAGGCGCTATATATTAAATCTAAATCAATTATGAGGCATTCCTATGCTTAAGGACTAATTATTAATCATGTTTATCATGTTGTAAGGGTGCTGGAAAGAATCCAGAAAATTAAATATTCTGAGAGTTCTACAGTTGCATTTTTACGATTTTCTAGTTACTAGTTTCCCCATAGGTGCTAGAATTCAATTCTAATCCAAATGTTATCAAGTTTTTCATGTCTAAATAATCTAAATCTGATTATGTTCCCATTAAAACAGTTTGGATAAGTTCCAAAAGAAAATGGGTTAAAACTATATCAAATTCCAACTTTACGGTATTTCTAGTTAGCTAGTTTCTTGCCTATCATGCATAGGATCGCTTCTACGTCATCATATGATATTTCCACACATTCCAGCACATCAACACATCATCATACAGCATCACACTCATCATATCAGAACCGAAAACATTTAACTTTAATAAGAGAGTTAAATTGACGTTTCTAGGTATATAAGTTAACTAGTTTCTCTTGGAATCAATCTAGAACTTCTAAAACTCTTTTCAAAACATTTTAATTCATCAAGAGGCTAAGAGAAGCCTTAGGTCACTGACCAAAACATATTCCATCCCCTAAAAGATAATAAAATCACAACTTGTGATGACATAACCTTATAAAGTTTGGTAAAGCTTTAAGGAAAACTTAAAACATAGACTATTGGTCCTAGTAGCTAGATGAAAACTCATTGCAAGTCCATCATCACTACTTGGCCGAAAATATGCATTCAAAGAATGGTTTCACATTAAACTTTAACTTGGAATGAAATGGGCAAGTCTTTGAGCTCTAGGTTCTTAAATTACGACATAAAATAAACGTGCTCATGCTTTTCATTTTTAATCTCGGTTACAAACTAAAGTGATGACATAAATTAAATATGCAAGGCATAAACTTAAACGTGCAAGCTTGGAAGTAAATATGCGAGGCATAAACTTTAAACGTGCAAGCTTGAAAGTAAAGATGCAAGGTTCAATTCTTTATTTTAGTGCTCTTGGCCCAACAACAATTGACTTTAAGGCCGAAATAGATAGGCATTCGAGAAATTAATTAAGTGAGGATGCAGGTTCAATTCTTTATTTTAGTGCTCTAGACCCAACAACAATCGACTTTAAGGCCGAAATAGAAAGGCTTTGAGAATTAAATTAAGTGAAGATGCAAGTTCCATTTTAATCTTTATGTTCTTAGGTGATAGCTTGAAAGTAAAGGTGCATAACAAGAATGTAAACATGAGTGCGAGCATAAGATAAATTATGCAAGTTCATTTTATCTCTCTAGAGCTCTTAACAAGACTTTAAAGGAACTTTAAACCATAACCCAAACTCATCCAACAAGGTAAAGTCAAGCTTAGAGTTCTTAAAACTCCACATAATATTTTTAGGAAATCAAACCATGAAGCTTAGAAAAATTAAGGAAATGGCCGAAATCTTCAAGAAGAAAAAGGAACATTTTAAAACTCTAGAGTTCATGATCTTGATGATATATTAACACCAACATCATGAGTCCTCATTATTGAGTTCATAGAGCCATTTTAAAACATCATCAAAGCTAAAGTTCTCAAGAGTTCAAGAAAGGAAGAACTAGAAACATTTTTGTTCAAGAACAAAGATCAAGCTCTAGAGTTTGTTTCAAATGATGAACATCATCATGAAACTCTCATCATCAAGCTCTCACTTCTTCATTCCCAAAGGCCCATGGCCAAAAATGGAAAGGAAAAAGGAATGGAAGAGAAGTTCTAAAAAGAATCAAGAGAAACTATAAACATAAAGCTTAGAACAAGAACTTTAAAGGAAGAAATACTTGAAAGAAAATCCCTACTTGATGTGATGAACTTGAAGATGGAAGAAGAAGATGAAGATGATGAAGAACTTGAAGAACTCCAAGAACTTGAAGAACACTAGAACTTTGAGAGAAAAGGAAAAGCTTTGAGTGCTCCTAAACTTAGCAAATGATCTAAAAGTGGTGCAAGCTTCCCAAGGCCATCTATTTATAGAGAAATGAAGCAAATGGAGGGTGTGAAGGCTGATGAAGGCTTTGACCATATGAGGTGCAAAATGGGAGAGAAAAATATCTTTTACAAGGCATGGTTCAAAGCATGGTGGAAGCATGGGCAAGCATGGGCTCAAGTATGGTGCAAGCATGGGCTAAGCATGGTTCTTTGAGTGAGAAAACAATTCAACATGTGGTCAATGGGGGGGAAGAGCTTCGGCCATGTGCATCAGATTGGGGAAGGATTGGTTTGCATTTTAATTGTGGTTTAAAGTTGTGTTTAGGTATATCTTTGATTATGCTTAAGGTTAGGAATTTGTAAGAAAGTGTTTATGTAAGGAAAAATGGATAATTAAGGTGGTCTAGACATAATTAAGGAGTGGTCTTGCACCATTAGTGAGTTAAATCCTCAATTTAGAGTCTAAACAACTCTAGACACATTTCCTTGATTTAAGGAATTGGAGAGAGAAAACACTATTCAAGATTCCAAGACTAGGAGTCTTGAGTTCTAAAAAGGGATTTAAGTTTAATCTAAGCAATTTTAGGTTCTAATTAACTTTAATAAATTATTTTGACTCTAGACTAATTAGGGAAATTAATTAATCTTCGTTTAGAGCCTAATATTGCTTAGGTTTGCTTAATTACGTCATTAAGCTCAAAAACACTATTCTATGGGCAAAATCGTAATTTTGCACTAAAACTGCCCGGGACCACCGGGACTTGAACAAAGACCTCTAGACACATGAAAACATGTTTTTAAACCTCTGGGGAAAGTTTCGGGCTCAAACGGCACCTTTACCCGCGTAAAACGTTATAGGGGTATTTTGGTCATTTTAACTCGAAACTGCGAAAAACGAAATTTTCGCTTCCGAAAGCATTCAAAGGCCATTCAATCCCCTTCAAACATTGAGTTGACCCTTCGAGGATGACCGAGTTGGTTACCCTCGAATTTGGGTCAGGAAACGACTTCAGGGGCATTTTGGTCATTTCCCTCAGACAGAAAAATCGGGGTGTTACACCTTTCATACCAATGGTTCATTTTTTTAAAAAAATTCCAAATCATACTTCTGAAGTGGATAGCTTTTAATAATCAATCACTTAATGCATATGTATTATAATGTCAAGCATCTAGTAAATCATCCTAAGCAAACATTCAAAAATAACAACCAAAACATAAGTAGAAATTTCATTCTTACAAGCGTTATCCAGTAAACTTATATGCAAAAATAATAATAAATTACGCAATCCTTTTCATGGCCAAGGAACTTAATCTAGTACATTTTTCTCTTTTCATTGACATATGAAAGACTTAGCTTATATCACGCTATAAAACTCATTTCAGTGCAACTTTCACTCTTCATTGACATAGGAAAGACTTAGTTTATACCCAACGAGTATCTGCCATGGACAACTTCCCAATAGATAGTTTATGCCAAATGGCATTTATAGTGGATCACACCATACAAGGGAAATAGACTACTTATCAGGATTGAGCTCATTCCTATACGTGATCATCGGACTTCATTTTTTTTCCATTTCCGAATCACACACAGTTATATTCCTAGCCGATACGTCTACCGACTCATAATCTCCCGGGGGAAATTCCTCTTTTTGCCTTCCCCTTAATTCAATCTATGTCTTGTTTCTATTTTCTCCATATGTCAGAATAGGCACACTCAGTGTTTTGTGAAAGTTTCTACTTTTGCCTTCCCCTCATTCAATCTAAGTCTTGTTTCTATTTTCTTCATATGTCAAAACATGCACGATTAAAGTTCATATATTCTCTTTTGCCACATATACATATCATTCAATGTTTTTTTCCAAATGCATGCATGAGGCACATATACACATTCATTCATAATATGATTTCAATCATGCCTCAAACCATTTCTTAAAGTCACTAGTATGCATTCATATATGTCATATTTGAACCCAATGTCATTATTTCATCAACTCAAATCATTAATTCATTTTCAGCACAATGGCAGATTTCACATATCTATAGCACAAATTATTTTGCATTTCAAAAAATGAAATCCAAGGCTATAAAAATTATCCAAGACACTTCAATGTGTCCCCAAGGTCCTCTAAATTTGCGGAGTTAAAAGAGTTCTCTAAGTATGATAACAAAATTCAACAAATTAGGAGGCCAGAAACCCCCTATTTGCAGCCAACATCCAAAGTTCCAATCTTATTACCCTATCAAATGATCCTATAAAATCATACAAAAATTCATGGTTGGACTTTAACATTTCCTGAATATCCTGTAAAAATTGCAGTGGAAAAATCAATCATTTGATGTGGTAACAAAATTAGACAAGCTCAGAGCTTCAGAATTGGCTGTCTAGACAACCCAAGAACAGTCTCGGTTTTTGATTTTTATAAAATAGTAAAACTCATTTTTGGGACCCAAGAAAAATCATGGAGTTGCCTTGGGATGTTAGCTTCAATATATAAGTTTTATAGCTCATAAAAACATTTACAAATACATCATAAAATTTGTGACTCATAACCTGCCAGTGCAAATCCGAGAATTCCAGCACATGATTCAAAAGTTGATTTGCCAAAATGGGTTTTCTAACATCATCCAAACACTCCACCAAAATTCATACATCAATATCCATATATTATCAACCAATAAAATGAAAAATTTCAGACCAATACCAATCAGAAACATTCAGAAGAAATTTTGAAAAAAGAGGCCAAAGAAAACCCTACTTTGATGGCTTTAGGGATCTTGGCTCCAAAGGATGCTCCGAGATTGATTTTGCTCACTTCAAGGCCACCAAATCAGCATCAAGCCCTTCCTTAATCAGTGATGTATGAGATACCAAGGTGATGATTGATGAGGAATTGAAGTTCCAATCAGTTAGTTTGATAGATTATGAAGAGTATAACAAGTTTTGTGATAGGATCTTGGTGTTTTAGTGACTCTAAGTTAGAGTTTTTGAAGCTTGAAGTTTGTTAATGGAGGTTTGAGAGGAAGAACAATGGAGGGATATGTTTCTAGGCCTCTTGGCGGAAAATGATGATGGCGGGGTGATAAGGGCGGTGGCTTTGTATTTATCTTGTGAGAAAGCTTATAAAGGAAGCTTAATTATAATAATGTAAAAGGAGAATTCTTAAATATTATAAAATGGATGGCTAGGATTGTTTTCTTGGTCAAAGAATGGATCTTGATCATCCACTTGGTTCAAAATAATTGGATCACTTTAACTTGGGGAGCAAGTAGCCTTTTCAGTGTTAAAACCGCACACCGAAATTCCACCAAACGAATGAGTTATTGGCTCCTGAGTAAAATAAATCAAAGGTCATGATTAAAACTTGTTTTTCAAGTTTTAATCCTTTCCATCCACTTGGCATAAAGTGGTTGGTAAAGGTTACTTAGCCACTAAGTAACTTGTACAGCATTAAAAACTGCACATCGAAACTCTACCGAACGGGTGAAACACTGTACCTGGGTAATAAGACATTGCCCAAAAATTAATTCTAAGTATAAAATCCACATTTCTAACTATTTCTAATCTTAATCCTATAATTTCTCAGCTTTGGGCACCTCCAGGTCCCAATTCTAGGGTTTTCGCTGTCCCGATGGGCCCGTGGGGTCCACAAGATTGCTATTCATATTTTTCTTTTTTACAAATCCCTTAGACCGTCCTCATCATTACTAAAACTGTCAGATTTTTGAAATTACGACTAGTAAAGCCCAAATTAATTTTTAAATAATTTTTAGGTTGTTATAGGATGGTCACTGCCTTCTACTCCCAATTGGTTCAGGTGACAGATCCTGTGCTAACCTCATATATCAAAGGTGTTAATATAGAACTAAGCATCATAGATCTCTCTAATATAATCGATGCTCCTGATGAAAGATTGAGATACTCCTCTGAAATGGAGTGGTTCACAACTGTTAGAGTTTTAGCAGAAGAGGATTCCAAATGTCTCGCCAGTACTTCAAGATATCATCTAGGTGAGATCACCATATCGTTGCTAAAATCAAAGGCAAGGCAAGTTTTTACAATCATTCAGTTCTCCTTGCTTCCTCGTTTAGGTAGCACTTACCTCTGGTTAGGATGGACTGTATGTTACACTTCTGTTCATTAACAAAAAGAAGAGTTAACTTGCCTAGATTAATTTTTGATCATATGCTGAGTGCTATCTCTCCTAAGAAAAGGAAGATCGCTGTTGTTCTTTACAGAATTTTGTTGACCAAAGTCTTTGAACACATGCATTACCCTCTTGCAAATGAGTGGTATGAGTATATGGAGGGTACATAATACACCTTTAACTCCTTCAGAACCCTAAGGAGACTAATCGGTGTTGCATCATTTGGTGTCAAAAGATAGAGTTTAAGAATCAAAGATACAACTATTGAAAAGCAGCCACAAAAGCTAAAAGCAAAAAAGGCAAAAGGAAAATAATCTTTCTTCAAGATAGTTCTGATGATAGCAAGAGGCCTAAGATCATTATCAAATATGGAGGTTCACCCTCTAATCATAGCATAACCTCAGATTCGGAGTAAGAATCCTCTTCCTTAATGGAATAATCTTCAAAACACTAACATGCTATTGCTGCTTCTCCTAGGGAAGAACAGCCTCCTGCTTCAACTATTCCTAATCCTACTCTTGTCCAAGGTGTTAATCCTTCATCAAGCCAACCACTACCAGTACTACAACCAGACTACTCTGAGGTTCAATTGATGTTGCGTGAACAATGCCTCATCAACAATCGTCTAGATAACTTAGAAGCCATGTTTCGGAGGCATGAAGCACTACTATTGGAAGTACTTCGTGAAGCAAGGCATCAAGGCTGATGATGGTGCTACTGGTTTCTAGCACACTCCTTTTTGTTTATAACAAAAGGAGGAGAAGAATATTGAAGAAAATACTTTGTACTGAGAAATACAAGGGGAGATTAAGCTAAGGGGGAGCATATTCAATGTTTTTTTTAGCATGTTTTGAACATTTTCTTTATTTCTTATGTTTGTTCTGATACCTCTTTCTCTTCATGAAAACTACATCAATTTCTCTTAGTTATCTCAATGTTGGATTAATATTATGCATGCTCCCTCTATCTGGTCTGGTTTCAAGGCATATGCATTGCATTTGCTTTTCTAAAAAGTATTCTTGATCTAAAACGTGCTGAAAATGGATGTAATCAGGATAATATATCGCAAATATTACTTGTTAAGTTTTTAAGCATAAAGATCTTTAGAAAGCTTCTTTCCTTTGACAAATGATCAAGTTGGTTGAATATCCATAGCTTAAACGTCTTTCTTTTTTACATCTGTTCTGATAACATTAAGAAAGTACATTAAGCATGTTCTATGTTTCAAAAATAAGAATAGCTATGATTAAATGTCACTTAAGGCCAAAAATGCTTTTACTTTATCTACACCATGTCTTAAGAAAAGAACTTCCTGAAAATCACTTCATGTGATAAAATTGAAAGAATATGTTTTATCACGTTTATATTTCCATAATATTTCTTTTAATTTTTCTTCAAAAGTTTTTCTTCAAATTAGTTTGTCATCATAAAAAAAAGGGGATTGTTAGCTCCGGAACCTGTCAACAGGGCTTATTTATTTTGAATGATAACAAAATCAATTTAAAGAAAATACTTTGAAGAATGACTAATGTTTGTCGTAAATCTCTTGTAAGATCATAACAAGTCTTTATCGTTTAGCAAAATCAAGAATTACTCAAAACGGGAATAAAATTCACTCTTCATGTGTAAACATATTTATCTTATGTTAAGAGATATGATCTGAAAAGGAAGTGAATATTATATCCTTACTCAAACTTAGAAAGGATAATGATTTGAAGAAGATATTAGAACTGCAAGAAACCAAGCTCTTGAGACCTCAAAAAGTTACACTGGACTTCAGAAAGTACGCTTGAAAGAAAGGTATCAAATAACCTATGAAGCCTAAGTGATCTATATCTTCAATCACCACTTTCATAAAGTTTGAATCATCAATGAGCAATGATTGAAGACAAGAAGAATCATTATTCATCAAGGAAATGACACCAAAGTTCAGAAAGCTTACTCTCAGGAAAATAGTGTTTTCAACAAGAAGAATAAGGGAAAATTTGAAATTTGAAAAAGTCAAATCCTGGTGTCAAAACTAGTCAATAATCTCTTTTGCCTTAGAAGTCAACTATCAAAATGTTCTAGAAGAAAGAGTTTGGAAGCCATGGTTCAAAAAGTAAAGAAGTTGTTTCTGAAGGTCATAAGAAACCTCTTTTTGCACAACGGCTTCTGCAAACTAATCTGACAAGCAGCTAGGCTATACTTCTAGACTATCTTTTCAAGACATAAATGGATGATCAACACGTGTCCCTGGAAGATTGGATTCAAGGCAATGGGCTCAAGGAAGATTTCTATAAATACATATGTTTTGCTATTCAAACTTATGACTAAATGCTGAAAAATAGAGCATAAACACTGCCAAGTTTTCCCTTCATCTCTTTGTTAAGTTCTTCACTGTTTGTAAATCATTTCCTTGTGTACAAAATCTTCTTTCTACACTTTATTGATCATATGTTCTTCCAAGGAAGAAAAATATAGAAAGAAGTCATTCAAGTATTTCCAAGATCTTTTCATTGTAAATCCAAAGAAATCTTGAGAATTGGTTAGTTTGAGTGGCAACCCAAACATATAACCTTTGTATCCTTGATCTAGAAGTGATCAGTATGAGATAGCTTGCAAAAGGCATGTCAAAACTACTTGCAATGTGATAGTAAAAGTATTTTACTTGTCACAATTTGTTCAGCTTGAAGAGACTGGTAAAGAACTACTTGGTGTGTGACAATAGGAGTTGTCTACTGGTCACTGAATATAGCTTAGAAAGGCTACTGTAAATACTATCTGTGTTTTTTCTCAGGTTGGAGAAAGATTTAGTAAAACTCAACAGGTGTTGAGAACTGCATGTAGGCAACGTTGGCCGAACCAATATAAAACTCCTTGTATGGTATCTTTCTTCCCTTTCATCTCCTTGTTATTTCCATATTTGTGTTATTATTAGAATCTATTTTGAAAAACTACTTTACATTTTTTTGTTGCTTATCTAGTTCAAAAAGCTCTCTTTCTGAAGTCACTAACACTGTTTTCTGCTACACTACAAGTATTACGCTTGATAGTTTTGTTTTAAAAAGTTTTTTTTTCAGAAAGTTCATCAAGAATAGAAATAGGAAATACACGATTCAACCCCCTTCTCGTGTACTTTTCTACCTATAGACATATTAGCTAGGAATAGAACTATGTGAGATTCTAAAAAGGAAAAACTGAAGTCCGATGATCATGTATAGGAATGAGCTCAATCCTGATAAGCAGTCTATTTCTCATGTGTGGTGTTATTTGTAACACCCTCCTAACTACCATGCTTTACTCGAGTGTTAACATAGTAATTAGAAAAGTATTACTTACCTTCATAATCTATACTAGTTGAAAGAAATGAAATCAAATAATGTAGACATATATGTTGCAAAGCCAATATATACATATATGGACATTGTTGTTCAGTTTACAATATGTAATACTGTAAAACAAACTAGACATTTCCTAAACATCCGGGACTCAGTCCAAAAAGTACACCTCTACTGTCTAATTTGACCTGCTCAAAGGTGAGATCCAGCAAAATTTTTATACAAACAGGATTGGACCTCACAACATTTAATAGGATCACTATGCAGGCTAGCGGGTCTCTAGTACCAAACTACCACTATATACATATCAAGGGTCCCTAAAGGTCTCACATCCTACTAGATGAAACCATTGGCCATCGGTATGATGGCCTCACCTCCGCCGGGGGCATCAGGACCCTCAGGTGGAGTCTGGAATCAAGACGAGGATGAAGAGGGATCATCCATTTGGAGGGTCTTTGGCGGTGCATGCGGAATATCAAATATCACTGGGTGTGCCAAGTGGAGAGGCACACCATCATAAGGGAAAGCAGGGTCAAAGTCAGCAGTAAATACAGAGGTACTAAAGGAACGACCAAAAAACACATAAGCGCAGACTTGCGAGTAGCCCACTAT
This sequence comes from Dalbergia cochinchinensis, assembly GCA_031216125.1. Classification (NCBI taxonomy): domain Eukaryota; kingdom Viridiplantae; phylum Streptophyta; class Magnoliopsida; order Fabales; family Fabaceae; genus Dalbergia; species Dalbergia cochinchinensis. The sequence goes on from CM062377.1 coordinate 50,008,237, forward strand.
ATATAGAGAGTCGAGGACAGGATCATAATGCCACACCCACTGCGGTGAGTCAAGGAAAAACACTATTGACGGCATCTGCTGGATCTGATTAACACAAAATAAATATAACCGTAGGGATGAGAATATTATAAAATCCTCAGTAGGGTATTCCCTCAGGTATAATACAAAATTCAAATGATAAACTCATTCATGTAAGAATAATCATGCAAAATTATATGTATCCATACCAAGGTGTATACATCATGTAAAGCCAAGTACAAATACAGTAATGATTTGTATATTGTTCCCTTGTACCCATAGGATTCAATCTCGTGCATCTTTCTTTTTCCATTAACATATGGAAGACTTAGATCCATACTAATTAGTATTTACAGTGGATAACTCCACAATGGGTAATAGGCCTTATCGTGACATGAGCTCATTCCTATACGTGATCTTCGGACTTCATATTTTTTTTCCTTTTTTGCCGAATCTCACGCAGTTCTATTCCTAGCCGATACATCTATCGACTCATAATATCTCTAGGGAAGTCCTTATTCTTGCCTTCCCTTTTTTGTCAACATAAGTCTTGTTTCTATTTTTCCCATATGCTAGAATATGCACAATTGAATTTCTTGCACTTTTATTAAATATACTCACCCATCATCATTTAGCTTCTCAATGCATGCCCAAGCCATGTGCAAATGTTTATTTACAATGAATTCTTCATCCATTTCTCATAATCAAATCTTTAAATAATGTAGCATGTATGTATACTTCTCATACTTGTGTTATAAGCCATTTTACTTCTAACTCAAGAATTTGATTCCTTTCCAGCACAAGAACAGCATCTGGCAGAATTCATACTTATGGGGCATAATTTATCTCACATACCAAACAACCAATTTAAAGGCTATAAAAATTCCTTGAGATACTTCAATATGTCCATAAGGCCCTGTAAAAATTTCAGATTAAAAAGAACTTTTTAACTGTGTTAACAAAATTAGGCAATTTTGGTGGTCAGAACCCACTCAACCTCAGCTCAAAAACTGAAATTCATAATTTTTAACCCTATCAATTGAACCTAGAAAATTCGAAATAAAAATCCTAGTAAAACCTAAGATGTCTCTGATACCCTGTACAAATTTCAAGTGATTATTCCATCATTTGGTATGGTAACAAAATTAGCAAAAGTTATAGCTTCTGTTCCAAGAGTTCAGGCAGCATAGGTACTAGTTTAGTCCCAGATTTTATTAAGGCAGTAAAAATCAAAATTAAAGCTCAAGAAAATTCATGGAACTAGCTTAAGATGTTATCTTCAACATAAAATTTTTCTAGCTCATAAAAATACCAACAAAAAAGTCAGAAAAATCGTGATCATACACTGCCTGTAGGAAACCGAAAATCCAGCAAGCCTCACTCAACATCCTTTGACAAGAATTGATTTTTCCATGATACCAAACTAACATACCTATACAAATATATCAACATCTAGGTGTAACATCACATAAGAACCCAATTGTATCCTATTGAAACAAGCCAAACTCAGCAAGAACAGAAAATCAAAAGAACAATTCACAAAAACCCTACTCTTGGAAGCTATTGGATCCTTGTCTCTAGCTTGTTCCAAGATGCACTTTCTTCACTCCAAAGCTCTCAAAATCCACTTAAAACCTCCTCAAATCAGTGATGGATGAGGTATTAAGGCAAGGTCTAGAGATTCTAATCGGTTATATTTGTAGAGATTGAAGTGTAGAACAACTTTTGTGAAGGAAGATTTTGGTTTTATCAAGGTTTGGTTTAGGATTTTTGAGGTTGAAATCAAGGTTTTTGATGAAGAAGAAAATGGAGGATTTGCTGCTGTCTCCCCTCAAGATGGCCGAGAATTGCATTCCTTTTTGGAGAAGATTTGAACTCATATATATCTTGTAATAATGGCATAATATTATATAATATATTTAGATAAGTTCTAATCAAAAAGTGAATTGGATGGCTATGATTAAATCTTGTAATCCAAGATTGAATCTTGGCCATTCACTTAATTTAAAGATATAAACTAATTTATTTTATAGAGATCAAATTAGTTTTCGGTGTTAGAATTCGCACACCGAAATTCCACCGAACGGGTAAAATAGTGTACCCGAGTAATCAAACATTGGCCGAAAAATATTTTCGGGTATAAAATCTCTATTCCTACCTACTCCTAAACATAATCTTATAATTTCTCAATTTTTGGTATCCCCGGGACCTAATTCTAAGGTTTTGGTTGTCTGACAGTGTGGGACCCATAAACGCAATTCACTTTTTTTTTTTTTGCTGCTTCCTTGAATCATTCTCATCATGTCTACATATGTCAAAATCTTGAAATTCTTATTAATAAAACCTCATTTAATTTCTAAAGAGAATCAGGGTGTTACATTACCACCCACCTTAATAAAAATTTTGTCCTCAAAATTTCATACCTGGAAACAACTCAGGATGATCTTTCTTCATACTTGATTCTAGTTCCCATGTATACTCTTCATTTCCAGGTCCACCCTAAGCCACTTTTACAAGTTGCACAGATTTATTTCTAAGTTGTCTGACTTCTCTATCAACGATCTGAATAGGAGGGGCTTGAAACGTCAAGTCATCCCTTAACTGTATAGATTCGGGCTCAATAATATGGTGTGGATCTGGATGATACATTCAAAGTTGAGACACATGGAAAACATTATGAAGGTTAAATAAATGTGGAGGTAAGGCTATTTGGTAAGCAGCTGACCCAATTCGTCGGAGAATTTGAAAAGGACCTATAAACCTAGGTGACAACTTTTTAACTTTAAGGGCCCTACCTACTCTTGTAGTGGGTGTGATCTTCAGGAATATGTGTTCTCCCTCTTGAAATTCTAAAGGTTTCCTTTGAGTATCAGCATAGCTCTTTTGACGACTTTGTGCGGTGAGAATCTTGCTCCTGATCTTCCGGATCTGCTCCGTTGTTTGGTTAACAAGTTCGGGTCCCAATAGTCCCGCTTCTCCCGAATCATACCAACACAGTGGGGATTGACATTTTCTTCCATATAGAGCTTCATATGGGGCCATACCAATACTAGCGTGATAGTCGTTATTATAAGCAAATTCAACCAACGGAAGCAACTTGTCCCAACTTCCCTTCTGCTCAATCACGCATGCCCTTAGCATATCTTCTAGGGTTTGTATGGTTCGTTCTGTTTGCCCGTCAGTTTGGGGGTGATAGGCAGTGCTCAAACAAAGTTTGGTACCAAAGGATTTGGGAACGCTCCCCAAAATCTCGAAGTAAACCTTGGATCCCTATCAGAAACTATCGAGGAAGGAACACCGTGTAGTCTTACTATTTCTTGGATGTACAAGGAAGCTAACTTATCCAAAGGAAAATTAGCCTTAATAGGTAAGAAATGAGCAGACTTGGTTAATCTATCTACTATAACCCATATAGCATCATGACCTAACGATGTTCTTGGCAAACCCACTACAAAGTCCATAGAAATACTTTCCCACTTCCATTCCGGGATTTCTAAGGGCTGCAGGGTCCCAGCTGGTTTTTGATGTTCTATTTTAACTTTTTGGCAAGTTAAACACTTCCTGACATATTCTTCTATATCTTTCTTCATTCCTGGCCACCAAAACATTTTCTTGAGATCCGCATACATCTTGCTGGTTCCTGGGTGTATGGTGAATTCACCCCTATGAGCTTCCTCTAAAATCTCATTTCTCAGATTGCCACTTGCAGGTACACATACCCTATCCATGTACCTCCATATACCTTGTTGATCTTGATTAAATCCTGGCCACTTCTTTGCATGAATTGATCTTAATATCTCTTGGAACTCTGGATTTTCACGTTGTGCAGCCAAAATTTGTCCTTTGAACTCACTTGTTACTTTTATTTGGCCTAACACGACACCTTGAGGGCTCACAGACATGTCTAAGCTAAGCTTCTTGAAGCTCTCAACTAGCTCTGTCTCTTTAATCATCAGGCATGCTACACTTAGGGATTTCCTACTCAGTGCATCGGCAACAACATTTGCCTTGCCTGGATGGTAATTCAGACTAAAATCATAATCCTTGAGGAATTCCATCCATCTTCGTTGTCTCATGTTCAATTCTTTCTGATCAAAAAGATACTTTAAACTTTTATGATCAGAGAAAACATTGAACTGTACACCATACAAATGATGTCGCCAAATCTTTAGAGCAAAAACCACAATTTGCCGCTCGAGGTCATGGGTTGGATAATTTACTTCATGGGGCTTCAATTGTCGAGAAGCATAGGCGACCACATTATGATTTTGCATTAATACACATCCTAAACCCTTATTAGAAGCATCACAATAAACCTCAAAGGGTTCATGAGGGTCGGGTAATACTAATACTGGAGCCATGGTCAACTTTTGCTTCAACTCTTGGAAACTATTTTCACACTCTGGTGTCCAATTGAATAGAGCATTCTTTCGGGTTAGTTTTGTCAAAGGTAAGGCTATCTGAGAAAAACTCATGATAAAGCACCTATAGTATCCTGCTAATCCTAGGAAACTCCAAATCTCAGTCACCGTTGTTGGTCTTTCCCAATAAAGTACTGATTCTACCTTACTGGGATCTACAGAGATTCCTCCTCGTGATACTACATGACCTAGGAACTTAACCTCTTCCATCCAGAATTCACATTTTGACAACTTAGCATACAACTTTCTCTTTCTTAGGATTTGTAACACAACTCTAAGATGCTCCATATGTTCTTCCTCAGTCCTTGAATATATAAGTATATCATCTATGAAGACAACTACAAATTTATCCAAGTAAGGGCGGAAGATTCGATTCATATAATCCATAAATACAGTCGGAGCATTGGTCAATCCAAAGGACATCACCCTATACTCGTAATGCCCATATCGAGTTCTAAAAGCAGTTTTGGGAATATCTTCATCTCGAACTCGAATTTGATGGTAGCCTGATCTAAGATCAATCTTTGAGAATACGATTGCTCCTCTCAATTAATCCATAAGATCATCAATTCTTGGCAAAGGGTATTTGTTCTTAATCGTCACCTTGTTCAACTGCCTATAGTCTACACAAAGCCTCATACCCCTATCCTTTTTCTTCACCAGAAGAACAAGGGCTCCCCATGGAGAGGCGCTTGGCCTAATGAAATGCTTCCCTAATAGCTCTTCAATTTGGGACTTTAATTCTTTCAACTCCAAAGGGGACATCCTATAAGGAGCAATCGAAATAGGACCCGTTCCTGGAACTAACTCAATGGAGAATTCAATCTCTCGTTTAGGAGGAAATTCAGGAATATCCTCTGGAAAGACATCTGGATATTCTCTCACCACTGGAATCTTACTTAATTCATGGTCAATTTCAGTTTCGCTAGCTGATAGGAGAACATATTCCTGATAGTCTGTTTTGTTCAGGTTGGTTGTTACTAAGTCTAAATAAAAAGAAAAAGGAACCACAAGAATAGAAGGTAGTGTAGAAAGGAATATAGGAGTCCTGTCTGGACAATGTAGAAGAACGTAATTAGGTACTAACCAATCCATACCTAAGATTACCTCCAAACCAGATAAAGGAAGACAGACCAAATTGGCAGTAAACTCTCTAGCACCTATTTGAAGAGAAAGGTTCATGCATGCATAGCAAGTTCTAATGGGACCAGCAGTAGGAGTAGACACAAGGAGATCATAAGGTAATTCAGACACAGATAATTGAAATTTCTGTACACACTCATGGGATATGAAAAAATAAGAGGCACCCGTATCATACAGTACATTCAGGGTATTACCATTTATTTCACACTCACTTCGGATCAGATCGGTAGATTGAGAAGCTTCTTTGGCACTGATAGTAAAAACACGTCCATGTTGTTGTGGCCTGGAGGCGGGCTGCTGGCCTCTCTTGTCAGGGCATTCAAATATTTTATGTCCTGGTTTCCCACATCCAAAGCAAACCATTTGTGTTGTCCAGCAAGGCCGATTTCCATGATTCTTCCCACATTTAGGGCAATCTCTCCCTACCTCAAGTCTTGGAGATTGAAGTTGTTTCCCTTTGTTGTTGTTGTTGTTGTTATTGTTGGGTGGAAATCTTCTCCGAGGCTGGTTACCAAGCTTGAATCGGGGGCCTTGAGGTGCTAATCCCCTTCTAGCATTGTTTTGGGAATACTTGAAATTTGTCAGCTTCTTGTTGGACTCCTCCGCACGTCGACATTTATTTACCAAAGTAGGATAGTCCCTGATCTCCAAGAGACTTACAGCTGCTTCTATATCTTCTCATAGACCTCCTTCATATTTCATGCATTTCCAGGCCTCATCTGGGTCACGCTGGTAAATTGTAGAAAACTTGCAGAGCTCTTCAAATTTGGCAGTATACTCTGCTACACTCATAGGTCCTTGTTTGAGAGCCATAAACTCCAACTCTTTCGCATTTCTTACCGAAATAGGGAAGTACTTACGATAAAAAGCTTCTTTAAAAATATTCCAGGTAACTACAGTCTGGGAAGCTTCAAATAATCCCCTGGTTCCAACCCACTAGAAATCTGCATCTGCTTCTAGCATATAGGTGGCAAAAGCCACCTTCTAGATCTTTGTGCAAGGAAGAACAGAGAAAATCTTTTCCATAGCCTTTATCCATTCTTCTGCTTTACAGGGATTAAAAGCTCCTCAAAATGGAGAGGGATTTGCCTTCCTGAACTCGGCAAATTTCTGATATTCAACATCAACTTCGTTCACTGCAGTATTATCGACTGGGTTTCATCTTTCATTGCGGTTCAGTTGCTCCATCATTCGGGTAGCAGCTGTAGCTTGTTCCCTCATGGCAGCTGCCATCTCACGGAAAGTATTCATCATATCAGCATCGTTTCCTACTCTACTCCTCGTTTGCCGATTTGAAGTCATTGATTCCTATCACACCAAACAAGATATTGAGTTGATCAGGCTCAATACCAAGCCAAGTGCAGTAGCAACCCACAACATTCCGAACCAGCAGTCACACACATATATATAAAATCATAATGCATGACAATTTCTAAGAAAGCATAGCCGGTCCAATCCTCAGGCTTATAGGATAGTCCGGCTCTGATACCATAATGTAACACCCTCCTAACTACCATGCTTTACTCGAGTGTTAACATAGTAATTAGAAAAGTATTACTTACCTTCATAATCTATACTAGTCGAAAGAAATGAAATCAAATAATGTAGATATATATGTTGCAAAGCCAATATATACATATATGGACATTGTTGTTCAGTTTACAATATGTAATACTGTAAAACAAACTAGTCATTTCCTAAACATCCGGGACTCAGTCCAAAAAGTACACCTCTACTGTCTAATTTGACCTGCTCAAAGGTGAGATCCAGCAAAATTTTTATACAAACAACATTTAATAGGATCAGTATGCAGGCTAGCGGGTCTCTAGTACCAAACTACCACTATATACATATCAAGGGTCCCTAAAGGTCTCACATCCTACTAGATGAAACCATTGGCCATCGGTATGATGGCCTCACCTCCGCCGGGGGCATCAGGACCCTCAGGTGGGTCTGAATCTGAAGACGAGGATGAAGAGGGATCATCCGCTGGAGGGGGTGCTGGCGGTGCATGCGGAATATCAAATATCACTGGGTGTGCCAAGTGGAGAGGCACACCATCATAAGGGAAAGCAGGGTCAAAGTCAGCAGTAAATACAGAGGTACTAAAGGAACGACCAAAAAACACATAAGCACGGACTTGCGAGTAGCCCACTATATACAGAGAGTCGAGGACAGGATCATAATGCCACACCCACTGCGGTGAGTCAAGGAAAAACACTATTGACGGCATCTGCTGGATCTGATTAACACAAAATAAATATAACCGTAGGGATGAGAATATTATAAAATCCTCAGTAGGGTATTCCCTCAGGTATAATACAAAATTCAAATGATAAACTCATTCATGTAAGAATAATCATGCAAAATTATATGTATCCATACCAAGGTGTATACATCATGTAAAGCCAAGTACAAATACAGTAATGATTTGTATATTGTTCCCTTGTACCCATAGGATTCAATCTCGTGCATCTTTCTTTTTCCATTAACATATGGAAGACTTAGATCCATACTAATTAGTATTTACAGTGGATAACTCCACAATGGGCAATAGACTGCTTACCAGGACATGAGCTCATTCCTATACGTGATCTTCGGACTTCATATTTTTTTTTTCCTTTTTTGCCGAATCTCACGCAGTTCTATTCCTAGCCGATACATCTATCGACTCATAATATCTCTAGGGAAGTCCTTATTCTTGCCTTCCCTTATTTGTCAACATAAGTCTTGTTTGTATTTTTCCCATATGCTAGAATATGCACAATTGAATTTCTTGCACTTTTATTAAATATACTCACCCATCATCATTTAGCTTCTCAATGCATGCCCAAGTCATGAGCAAATGTTTATTTACAATGAATTCTTCATCCATTTCTCATAATCAAATCTTTAAATAATGTAGCATGTATGTATACTTCTCATACTTGTGTTATAAGCCATTTTACTTCTAACTCAAGAATTTGATTCCTTTCCAGCACAAGAACAGCATCTGGCAGAATTCATACTTATGGGGCATAATTTATCTCATATACCAAACAACCAATTTAAAGGCTATAAAAATTCCTTGAGATACTTCAATATTTCCATAAGGCCCTGTAAAAATTTCAGATTAAAAAGAAATTTTTAACTGTATTAACAAAATTAGGCAATTTTGGTGGTCAGAACCCACTCAACCTCAGCTCAAAAACTGAAATTCATAATTTTTATCCCTATCAATTGAACCCAGAAAATTCGAAATAAAAATCCTAGTAAAACCTAAGATGTCTCTGATACCCTGTACAAATTTCAAGTGATTATTCCATCATTTGGTATGGTAACAAAATTAGCAAAAGTTATAGCTTCTGTTCCAAGAGTTCAGGCAGCATAGGTACTAGTTCAGTCCCAGATTTTATTAAGGCAGTAAAAATCAAAATTAAAGCTCAAGAAAATTCATGGAACTAGATTAAGATGTTATCTTCAACATAAAAGTTTTCTAGCTCATAAAAATACCTACAAAAAAGTCAAAAAAATCGTGATCATACACTGCCTGTAGGAAACCGAAAATCCAGCAAGCCTCACTCAACATCCTTTGACAAGAATTGATTTTTCCATGATACCAAACTAACATACCTATGCAAATATATCAACATCTAGGTGTAACATCATATAAGAACCCAATTTTATCCTATTGAAACAAGCCAAACTCAGCAAGAACAGAAAATCAAAAGAACAATTCACAAAAACCCTACTCTTGGAAGCTATTGGATCCTTGTCTCTAGCTTGTTCCAAGATGCACTTTCTTCACTCCAAAGCTCTCAAAATCCACTTAAAACCTCCTCAAATCAGTGATGGATGAGGTATTAAGGCAAGGTCTAGAGATTCTAATCGGTTATATTTGTAGAGATTGAAGTGTAGAACAACTTTTGTGAAGGAAGATTTTGGTTTTATCAAGGTTTGGTTTAGGATTTTTGAGGTTGAAATCAAGGTTTTTGATGAAGAAGAAAATGGAGGATTTGCTGCTGTCTCCCCTCAAGATGGCCGAGAATTGCATTCCTTTTTGGAGAAGATTTGAACTCATATATATCTTGTAATAATGGCATAATATTATATAATATATTTAGATAAGTTCTAATCAAAAAGTGAATTGGATGGCTATGATTAAATCTTGTAATCCAAGATTGAATCTTGGCCATTCACTTAATTTAAAGATATAAACTAATTTATTTTATAGAGATCAAATTAGTTTTCGGTGTTAGAATTCGCACATCGAAATTCCACCGAACGGGTAAAATAGTGTACCCGAGTAATCAAACATTGGCCGAAAAATATTTTTGGGTATAAAATCTCTATTCCTACCTACTCCTAAACATAATCTTATAATTTCTCAATTTTTGGTATCCCCGGGACCTAATTCTAAGGTTTTGGCTGTCCCGACGGGCTGTGGGACCCGCAAAACGCAATTCAGTTTTTTTTTTTTTTTTTTGCTGCTTCCTTGAATCATTCTCATCATGTCTACATATGTCAAAATCTTGAAATTCTCATTAATAAAACCTCATTTAATTTCTAAAGAGAATCAGGGTGTTACATTATCCATTGTAGATACCATTTGGTATAAAGCTAAGTCTTCCCTATGTTGATGAAAAGAGAAAAATGCACTGAATTGAGTTTCATGGTTACAAGAGAAAGCACATGAATATTATTGCATTTGCATATGATTTTACATGGAATTTCTTGTATGAATGGAATTGCTGGGTATGTTCTACTATATTTTGAGGGAGTGCACTACTGAAAATTATATAATATTTTCATCCCTATGTTTGTATGTATTTTGTATTGTACTCAGATCCTACAGATGTCATCCATGACATTGTTCCTTGATTTGCCAAAATAGGATTGGTACTATGATCCTGTGCTAGATTCTCTATTTGTAGTAGGCCACTCCCAGGTTCGTGCTTATGTGTTATTCAGTTGCTTGTTTAGTTCTTCTGTGTTTACGACTAACTTTGACCCAGATTTTCAGTATAATGGTGTACCCCTCCACCTAGCTCACCCAGTTATCTTCGTGCCTCTATCTGCATTGGCAGCACCCTTTCCAGGAGATGCTCCATCTTCATCATCCTCTTTAGACTCTAATCCATCCCTAGGTCCTGATGCCCGTACTGGAGGCGATATGATCATACCGAGAGCAAATGGTTTTCACTAGGAGGATTGATACATTCAGGAACTTTCTACATGGACATAGTCATAGCCTAGTTTAGTACCCCGCGAGCCTGTAGACCATTTTGCTAGGTGTTTTAAGGCCCATCTATGTGTATATGTTATTTTGCTGGGCCTTAGGATTGAGCAGGCTAGGCTAGACACTTGATGTAGTTTTGAACTTAGTTCCTGAATAGTCTTATTAGTGGATTAACTTATCTTCTAGTATGACATAGATGTTGATGAGTTGTGTACGATGTGTGTGTGTGTGTATATATATATGAGTTTTTGTAATATATGAGTTTAATTTACTTTCTTTTCAGTTTTCTTAACTAGTAATTAGCAAGTGACACTTTTCTAGTTAGTATGATAATATTTGAGTAATGCACGATAGTTAAGAGGATGTTACAATCACCACATGTCATTTGGAAAACAAATAAAAAGCAACAGTCATAATTGCAGATCAAGTATAAAAAGAGATGCTATGCTTACAAAGTAAGAGATTTTTCTTCATCAAAGTGCTAAAATGCTAAAAAAATTTCCTTTCATCCTTTGTAAAGTTTATTATTGCTAGTAATCAGTTACTTCCTTATAAAATATTCTTTCTACGTTCTTATTACATTATACGTTCTTCCTAAGAAGAATAGTTAAAAAGAAGTTATTCAAGTTTTTTAGATCTGTTATTGTTCATCGTATAAAAACTTGAGTGTTGGTTAGTTTGAGTGTTCAAACCCAAACATAAACCTTTGTAACCCCAATTCGGTAATGATCATTGTGAGTTAGCTTGAAGAGGCTAAGTAAAGACTACTTGTAACAAGACAGTAGAGTGAGCTACTGGTCATGGAGTTACCCTAGAAAAGTTGGTTAAAGACTACTTGATTGTAACAATAGAGTGAGCTGCTGGTCATGGGTTTAACTTAGAGAGGTTGGTCAAAAACTACTCAAGTATGACAATAGAGTGAGCAATTGGTTACTGATGAGAGCTTAGGAAGGCTACTGTAAAAAGTATCTAACTTTCTCGATTTGAGAAAGGTTTTTATGGAACTCAATGGTGGTTGAGAACTGGATGTAGGCTAGTTGGCCAAACTAGTATAAAACTCCCATATAATATCTTTCTTTTCCTTAGCTCTCCTTTATTTACTGCTTTGTACCTGTTATATTGTGTTTTTTGAAAACCTGCTTATATGCATTTTTATTATCTTTGTCATAGTTCATAAAGTTACTTTCTGCCATAACTAACGTTGTTTTCACTGCACTTCAAGTTTAATACTTGATAATTTTTGTTTAAGTTTTTAAGACAAAGAAAATAAAGGAAAAGATGAAGCACGATTCAACTCCCTTTCTCGTGTACATTTCTACCAACAAATACAATTTATGTTTTTTTCCCCTTTTTCCTTCTTCCTTTTTGTGATTGTGCATTGAATGGTATTAATATGTATAATTGTGTCTACATTAGGTTGATTTATGTTGGTTGATTGATTGACATGTGTTAATCTTTGTGGAATTACATGGAAATTGGGTTTTAGACCTAGCCCCAAATAAATTGGGCTCATGCTTTGACTTCCTTGTTTTCCTTCCTAATGGAATGTTGTGCAGATGTATGATTATGATTCATGTTGCATGCTAGTTAAGCATTGACAACTATGTTTGTAGATTTGTGAATATGGGTGTGATATAGGGATGTGAGGAATTAAGAGCATGGTTAGGTCTAAGGTTGCATTTTCTTAAGTGTCAAAAGTATTGGCTTAGGGAGGTTTAGCCTCATAGTTATGCAACATATAATTTGATGTCAATGATTGAATTGACATGTGTTCATTTGAAATCTCTTGAGTTAGGTTTTTAGTTTGGAAGTTCATTCTATTTTCCTCGCTTGTTTTAATTTCTTTGCACTTGAATATAGTAATCATTAGGAGACGACACGAGTTATGCACCATTGTAACATCCTAATTTTTAACCCAATACTCTAGAACATAATTAGGTTAATCATTAGTCTGTTACGTCATAGCTTCCTTATTACTTTAAAATACTTAGCAGAAATACTAGTAAATTTTTTTTTGAATTTATAAAAGCAAAGTGAGAGCCGCGCGACATGATAAATAATAAAGCACGAACGGAATTAAGCAAACATCGCATAGCAACATAACATAAGCAAGTAAAGGCACATCAATAGAACTGAACTGCATATTTATATATAATATGATATGCCCACTTATGCAGAGTGGGACTTAGTTTGATACATCCGGAATCGAAATACACGGAAAATGAAAATACAACAAAGGCAATAAAAGAAACTCTCTTAACTCTAGTGCGCCTACCAACGGATAGCCCCTAAGACAAAAGAAGGCTATCCTAGCCTAGTCAAAGCTCGAGCACCAGAACTGCGACGGTCGTTTCCTCCTGCGGACCTATCTAGAAAGAAGGGATGTACTCGATCCACTGGGCTATCTCGACCGGGGTGGCGATGCGCTGCATCGGTCGGGCATGAGCTCCACGGCGGGGAATCATCCTCACCCGTCCTCCACGTACTGGCTGAGCGACAGAAGCCTCGCTACCCTCCCCAACATCCACCGGCACAGTGGGGGAGGATCCCTCGAAGGGTACCTGAGTGGCAAAGTCCTCCGAAGGGTCCGTCGGAGAATGATGAGGGCGAGCGGGGTACATACTATGGGTAGTCCCGGATGGCAGAGACCGTCGATGGGGTGCGGTAGATCCGCTCCTCTCGAGGGCGTGCATGCTTGAACACGAAGTCGTCGCCGAAGGGTGAGACAGGAGAGAATCGATGGCTATGTACAGGGTGACTAAAGGGCCGTCCAACTAACATAAACACTCGAATGGCGCAGCGACCCACAAAATGGTATGACCCGTGGTCTGGATCATGATGTACCTCCCAGGTTGGGGTGTCCACAAAAACCAAGAACGTTGCCATCTGAAGACGTGACGGAAGAAAGAGATAGAGGGAGTGAGAATCTTGCTAAAGAATCTCAGTAGGGCCTCCTACTACCTAGGTGTCATCGTCTACGTCCTCAGGAACCTTGGGTTTAGTAAAAAAAATAAGTGAGCATGCATTAAGTCTATTTTTAGGTTTTAAAACATATTTAGCCAAGGCCCGTTCATTTTAGCATGATTCTTAATGACATGGATACAAACATATTAAAGAATGTATGTATGGCTCTACTTAATGCAAGAATAATAATCTCAATAATAGGAACATCATAATAGTGGCATAAAGTGGAAATCAAATCCTCATATAGGAAACTTTGTGACATAAACATCATAATTTACTTCCTCATAGGCCACCCTAAAAGACAATCGCTCTGGGGGTGCTCGGCCGAACCGGTGTCACCCAGAACGTGTCACATCTCTAGGTTATGAGCTCATACCTTAACTAGTCGTCACTAGTTCTTACTTATCAATCCCGATAAGCGTAACATAATCATAAACATAATCCCGAATTATCCAGTACGGGCTAAGGGGCATTTCTTGGGGGTGCTTGGCCGAACTGGTGTCACCCAAGAATTCATCTTGGCACCGATGTCACATGAGTTCTCTGGAGGTGCTCGGCCGAACTGGTGTCATCTGAGAACTCATCTTAGTACCTCATAAAAATCACATAGGTTTTCAAAAACTTTCTGAGTCCCGAATTTGTCAGAAATTCGGCAGCATAACTGCCGCATGCCGAATTTCTTCCAAATTCTTCTTTATGCCACATAAGTCATTCAAACATGCATCCTCCATCATAATTTCCATGCATTCACATAATCATTCTCATGCGTTTACAAGCAACATTAAAATTCGTTATGCTCTTGGTCCTACGGTATCTTATGCTTTGACCCTTACGGGCCTTAAACTTGTGATGTAATTAACTTATCATCTTCTATCGACATTTTATGCACCTAAGGGTTCTCTTCTAATAGATCTCATTATTATTTATGCTCTTTATTAAATCTGAACAACATCATTCCTTAGGGGCAGCATTATGAACTTAAAATTGCGGGGTTCTAGAACTTACGTTTTAGACCCTTTCTTAGTTCTGTCTTAGCCTAAGGCGCTATGAGTTCGACCTAAACCAATTATGAGGCATTCCTATGTCTAAGAACTAATTATAAGCCATGTTCTCTTCATTATAAGGTTGCTGGACAGATTCTAAGAATTAAATGTTCTAAGAGTTCTAGAATTGCGGTTTTACGATTTTCTAGTTACTAGTTTCTTTATAGGCGCTAAAATTCAATCCTACTTCAATTGTAACCAAATTTTTCATGATTAAACAATCCTAATCTGATTATATTCCCATTGAAACAGTTTGGGCAGTGTCCAAAAATAAATGGGTTAAAACTATGCTAAATCTTAACTTTACGATTTTTCTAAAAAGCTAGTTTCTCTCCTATCATGCATAGAAATGTTCCTACTTCAACATACATAATTTTTACTCATTCAAACACATCAAAACATCATCATACAGCAGCAAACTCATAATGGAAGAACCAAAACTTTAAGTTTCCAAAAAGATGCATTACTTGATATTTCTAAAACATATAAGTTGCTAGTTTCTTTTGGAACCGTTTTTAGGACTTCTAAAACTCTTTTGCAAACCATTTTATTTTGTAAAAGAGCTAAAAACATCCTTAGGTCAGTGACCACTTGATCCCTCCTTAAAAGAGAATTAAATTCATAAATCTTATTGGTCTTAATCCCATAAACTTCATGAGGTTTTAAAGAGAATCTTAAAACTTAGATTGTTGGCCCTTGTAGCTAGATGAATCTCCTTCCAAGTTCATCATCACTACGTGGCTGAAATTATGCATTCAAAGAATGCCTCCACATTAGACTTTAACTTGAGATAAAATGGGCAAGTCTTTGAGCTCTAAGGTCTTTAAGTGATGACATAATTTAAACATGCTATGCACTTCATTTTTATTCTTCATTACAAAGTAAAGTGAGAGCTTAAAGTAAATATGCAAGACTTGAAATATAAATATGCAAGGCTTGAAATTATGCGAGACTTGAAATATAAATATGCAAGTTCATTTCTTTATTTTAGTGCTCTAGGCCCAGCAACAATCGACTTTATGGCCGAAATAGAAAGGCTTTGAGATTTAGTTAGGTGATAGTGCAAATTTCATTTTAAATCTTTATGTTCTTTAGTAATGGAAAGTAAATATGCTAGACAAGAATGTAAATATGAGAAGTAATCCATTCTTCATCCTTTAACTTTAAGTGATGGCTTGGAAATTAAATATGAATGCAAAGCTCAAAGTAAATATGGAATGCATAAGCTTGAATTTAAATATGAATGCTAGTCCATTTTATTTCTTATTAGAGCTCATACAAGACTTTTAAAGGAACTTAAACCTCAACCCAAACTTATCATGACAAGATAAAGTAAAGACAAGAGTGAACCTCAAGGGTTCTTAAAAACACAAAATTTCTTTTCTTGAGATGTGGTCATAGATAACATTTTTATTAAAACTTAAGCTCTAGAGACCTCATTGTGATGAACACATAGTCATCATCTAGAAACTCTCATCATCAAGCCATTGAAAACCTCATTGGCCAACATGGCCGAAAATGTGAAGAAAGAAAAGGAAAAGGGACCGAAACTTTTAAGAAGAAAAGGAAACATTTGAAACTCTAGAGGCCATGATCTTGGTAATGCATTAACGCCAACATCATGAGTCCTCATCATTGAGTTCACATAACCATTTAAAAACATCATCAAAGTGAAAGGTTTCCAAGGTTCAAGAAGAAAAACTAAAACATCTTTAACTTAAGAACAAAGATCAAGCTTTAGAGATTATCCAAGTGATGGACATCACCACCATGAAACCGCATCATCAAGCTCTCATTCCTTTGTTCTCAAAGGCCCATGGCCGAAACAAGGAGGAGAAGAAGAAGAAAAGAAGTTCAAAAAAGATTCAAAAGAAACTATGAACACATAACTAGAGATGGAATTTAAATAAAGAAAATACTTGAAAGAAAATCCCTACCAAGTGATTTGGAGATTGGGATGAGAGAAGAGAATGAAGAACTTGAAGAACTTGAAGACTTGAACTTGAGAGAAAAAGGAAACTTTGAAGTGCTCTTTGAAAACTTACACTTAGCAAATGAACCCAAAATGATGCAAGTTCATCCAAGCAAGCTATTTATAGAGAAATGAAACAAATGCAAGGTGCAAGGAGGGAGGGAAGGTTTCGGCCAAGGATGAGCAGCCCCATGAGTTCCATGAGGTGAGATGTTGTGATCTTGAGGCATGGTGAGGTATGGTTCAAAGTATGGTGAGGTATGGTTCAAGGTATGGCTCAAGCATGGTTCTTTGAGTGAGAAACAATTCAACATGTGATGCAAATGGGAGAGAGATGGCCGAATGTGCATCAGCTGTAACGCCTCGATTTTTACTGCTATGCAAAATGACCAAAATACCCCTAGGTCATTTCTACACAAGATTTGAGGCCAAAATAGTCCAGGCCATCTTCAATAGGATATTTTGATATTAGAATAACATTATATGGTGATTAAATAGCAATATGTGCAAAAATCGCGATTTTCAATTTTTCAATGTACAAATGACCAAAATGCCCCTAAGGTCATTTTGCCCCGAAATCAAGGACGACCAGTCCAGGCTATCCTCAAGGGGTTAGTTTTATGCTTGAAGGGGATTATGTGTGTTGTAGATGTGAAAATATCAACTTCAATTTTTACAGTGAAATTACCAAAATACCCCTGTCGTAATTTAACACCAGATTAAGTAATTTATGAACCTAGTCATCGCCCTCGAGTTCAAAATGTTTATTACATGTGTAATTTGATATTTGAAAATGTTCGGCTGGTTTCGCGGAGTTTTTGTGTGAAATTACCATTTTGCCCCTAATTAACAATAAATGAGCTTATTTACGTAATCAAATAAATATAGG
Source organism: Dalbergia cochinchinensis (assembly GCA_031216125.1). NCBI lineage: Eukaryota > Viridiplantae > Streptophyta > Magnoliopsida > Fabales > Fabaceae > Dalbergia > Dalbergia cochinchinensis. The sequence goes on from CM062377.1 coordinate 50,025,905, forward strand.
CAATATTAGGCTCTAATTAAAGATAAATTAATTTTATTTATTTATCTTGAGTCAAAATAATTATTTGAGGTAATTTTAAAGCATAAGATTATTTTAGAAAAGATTGTTTTTCTTTCTTAATTAAAAAGGGGTTCTTAAGACACATAATAGGAAATTAGTGTATTAAATTTCTTTTTCTTAAAAATAAAATATATTTTAGATTTATTTATTTATTTTTATTATTTCAGATTATTTGCACTAAAAATTCCACTACATATGTTGGCCATTTAATTTTGTAATGGAGCACCTTAAATATTTGATTATTAAGCACTTACTTTAGTTTATCAATTTCTTTTCCACTAACAATTTCTTTTTCTCAAAAATAAAATATATTTTAGATTTATTTTTGTTTTATTACTTCAGATTATTAGTACTAAAATTTCCACTATAAGTGCTGGCCATTTAATCTTGTCTTGAGGAATTTTAAACTCTTGATGGTTAAGCCACTTACACTAATTTATCATTTCTAAACCATTACAAATTAAATACCCATAAAATATATGTCCTACCACTCACAAAAATTGAAAAAAATACTCCCCATTATAGCCATTAATGCAGCTGCCTCACCCCCCAAAATCCCTATAAATATGTGTTTTTCCAACCCTAATTCACACACAAACATTCATTCTTACCATTTGCATTTTTGGTTGTAGTCTTGCTCACAAAAATTAGCCAAAAATCCTCTCTTCTCTCTCTAAATACAAAGCTCTCTTCTTCTTCCTTCTCCACCTCCAAGAGACTCCATTCTTGATATCCATCCAAGTTCCCAAGCTCAAACAAACACATACATACCATAAACCAACCCCTAAGCACCTAAACTTTCCATATCCAAACACAAGAACACAACAAAAATCCTCCCACCATTTCATCTTCACTTGGCAAAATATATACCATCACTAAGATCAGATTTTTGTCGTTGATATCTCATACAAGATCAAGCTCTTGCTTTAATTAACAAAGAAACAACTTGGTAAGGATTTTATTTCATGTTCTTTCTTTTGTTCTTCCTTTATATTTTCGATTTTTATGATTTGATAATGACCATGGCTTGATGATGAGGAATCATGGTGGTGGTTGTGAATCCATCATTTAAATGTCCTCTAAAGCCCAAGATTTAATTCTTGATGACAAAAGATTTCTAAAGGAGTTATTAAGTCTTGAGTTTTAAGCTTAATAAGACATAAAAATGAACTTGCATCCATATTTATGTTATAAGTTCTTGCATATCATATTTATATTTCAAGCTTTTCATAATCATATTTATATTCCAAGTTATCACTTTAATTCTTGAAGATAATAATATGAACTTGCATATTCATATTTACTTTCAAGTTGTCACCTAAATCATAAATACCTAAGAATGAATTTGCATCTTTATATTTATATTTCAAGCCTTGCATTTCATATTTATATTTCCAAGTTATTACCTTATAATGATAATAATAAGGTTACAAGACAAGTTTATGATTCTAGTTATCATTTAAATCCTAAAGTTCAAGATTTACTTGTTTTATTTTAAATGACAACTTTGATCATGGACACTTCTCATCTATTTATTTTTGGCACTTATATAATTCTGATTTAAAGCTTGATATACTTTATTTTTAGGTATGATCTTGTCTTTAAATTTGTACAAAGAAATTTTGAAAGACCTAGAAATTATAAAGGATTAAGAATATGGTTTTTCTCATGATGCTAAAATTGTAGTATTCTGATCTAATCCTTTAGAACTGGAAAGGTTACTGATTTAGGATGTTTAGATGAGTTTAAATCGCTAATAGTTATTGTAAAAATTATTTTTGGTACCATAGATGCATAAAAGGGTAGTTACAAGTGTTAGTTTGGGCCGTTTTGCAAAATGCAGAAAGTTGTGTTTTGAACTATCAACTATGTTATTTCAGCCAAATGATTTTATTTAAAGCTACTAATGATGTTGAATATGTCCATGAGTCCAAAATACCATTTATGAAGTTTATATAAAGTTTTAGAAATTTCGGTCGTTGTTAAATATTAAAAACAAGCGATTTTGCACTTTGACCCCTAAAATGTATTGAAATTTGGTTTATGGCCTTAAAAGGTTTTTACGATGAGTTTATAACGATTTCTAATAGTTATATGTCTATTAAAAGTATTGGTTAATGTTAAAGATCTCTAGTTTGTGAGAAGGTGTTACAAAGGGGTATTTGCATTTTGACCCGTAACCTTTGAGAAATTGTGATTTGACCCTTTGGGGCTTAAGCGTAAATGTTGATAAATTTGATGGCTTGAATGCGGTTGATATCTTGTGAAGACTATATTCATGTGTTGAAACTTATATGGCTTATGGATATATGCAATGAAGTATGATGCATGTTTATGTAGTTTAAGTTATGGTATGTTATAATTATGCTTGATAAATTGAGATGCATGATTCCATGAAGTTTATGAGCATGAAATGTTGAAATGATGAGTTATTCATATTTGCATCTCTATATAACATGCCAAGGTTAAAGGTGACATAAGACACATGGAAATGATCCTCTAGACTCCCCGAATTAAAGGTTATGAGAGGTGATCCAAATAGGAAATGATCCTTTAGACTCCCCGAATTAAAGGTTATGAAAGGTGATCCTAATGCCCCTATCCCGTACCTTAAGAGTCGGGAATTTAACTTATCAAAAGGGATAAGATTGCGCTATTGACGACTAGTGAGGTATGAGCTCATAACCTAAAACTCTCGAGAAAAGAGAGAATTATAGGGTGGCCCCCAAGGAAAAGAGAATAAAGAAGTTTAAGTCACTTGTAAGAATGACGATCATGATGTTCTTTATATCATATGCATTATTTTATGAATTTTATGATATTATGTATATGATATTGACATGCATCCATGATTAATATGTTGCATTCATGACATTAAGATTCATGCTAAAAGATACGGGTCTCGGCTAATGATATTTAGAACTTAATAAATGAACCTTATATATATGTTCACCATTTTCATAATTAAACCCGAGGTTCCTGGGGACGATGACGATGACACTTGTGTTAGAGTCGGGAAGCCCTACTGAGATTCTTGTATAAGTTTCTTATCCCTTTCCTTTTTCCGTGTCGTCTCTAGACTGGAATGATGGGGTAGTTCGTGATTTACCCTAAGACTGGACGAGGAGCTATGGAGATAGTTTCCTTTGGATATTTAAAGTGATCGTATCTTATTTATCAGTTTGTATTCTATTAATGGATATACATTAATGTCCTTACGTTTAGAGGACATCACTATTATGATATTGTTATTAATGTGTTATTCGAGTTTATGTTATGATTGTATTATGTATTTAACTGTTATTTGTCTCTAACATCTCTTACACAGGTAAGATGAATGACGCTAGATACTTAGAAAGCGTGGCTCATGTTTTGGTATTTAAGTTCAAAAAAAAATTTACCCATATTTTCACTAAAGTATTTTCAAGAAGTTTGAATTAAGATCTGGAACAAAAGAGTATCAACTAATAATTAACTTAAATACGTCCTAGGCGTGTTGAGTTAAATATTAGGGTGTTACATCAGCCATGGGGGGGGGATTTCTTGCATTTTAATTGTGGTTTAGAGTTGTGTTTAGGTGTATCTTTGATTAGGATTAAGATTAGGAATTTGTAAAAAAATGTTTAGGTGAGAAAATGGGTAATCGAGGTTGTCAAGACATAATTAAGGAGTGTTCTTGCATCATTAGTGAGTTATAAACTCATTTTAGTGTATAAACAATTCTAGACACAATTCCTTGATTTAAGGAATTGGAGAGAGAAAACACTATTCAAGATTCCAAGAGTGACATCTTGAGTTTTAGAAAGGAGATTTAAATCTAATCTAAGCAATATTAGGTTCTAATTAATTTTAATAATTTATTTTGACTTTAGATTAATTATGAAAATTAATTAATTTTTTATTAGAGTCTAATATTGCTTAGGTTTGCTTAATTACATCATTAAGCTCAAAAACACTATCCTAGGGGCAAAATCATAATTTTGCACTAAAATTGCCTGGGACTACCGGGACTCAAACAGATGTTTTGAAACATGTAAAAACATTGTTTTAAATCTCTGGGGAAAGTTTCAGGTTCAAACGGCACCTTTACCCGCGTAAAAACGCTATAAGGGTATTTTGGTCATTTTGACCCGAAACTGTAGAAATGAGACTTTCGCCTCCGGAACCAGTCAAGGGTCATTCAATCCCCTTCAAACATTGAGTTGGCCCTTCGAGGACTGCCGGGTAGGCCATCCTCGAATTCCGGGCCGAAAATGACCTTAGAGACATTTTGGTCATTTTCTACTCAGACAGAAAATCAGGGCGTTACAACCATTATACTATGTATTTTCCATTGCCACTTGGTCTTTTATAAATTTATAATTTTTTAGAGCTAGAATCACGACAGTATCTCTACCAAATTTTGGTGTCATTGCCGATTAGGATTGTAAATAATTGCACATGTATTCTCTTTCGTTTATTTTTCTCTTTATTTGCTCATTTCATTACTTTTTCCACTTGAGCTAACTTGGTTACTGATGCATTTTCTAATTCCTAGTGGTGTGATAATTGGTTTTTTGTAGGACATAGAGCAATGGTTGATCCTTACCAAGAAATGGACTACCTATCATCTCAAGCATATGATCCTTGCTCCAATGGTACCAGCTTGATTGGTATGATGGTTCTGACCATGGATACAAGAGGTAAGAGTTACAATCATCCTCATATTACTAACCATAATTCCATCTACCACTACCCTCTTGCACCATACATACAACCAATCCCTAAGCCATATACACAAACATATCCTAACCCTCCCTCAAATAACCATCCTAATCTACATACCAATTGCCTACTCTACTGAGCCCTTTGGGAAGTAATGTGGAACTAGTTGCCAGAAAATTATCGAAAAATAAAGGGTGCACCACCTTCCTATGTGCCAGCATTTAAGGAGCTTAGGGAAATGGTGATGGAGTTTGTTGCTAATGGAGAAGAGTATGTAGCATCATCAGAGCCTGTTTTTGAAATATATGAAAACAATTCTAATGTGGCTAATGGAGCTACTGAGGCATTAATAGGTTGCATTCATGCACTTCTTTGTTAGCTCCAGAACCCATTAAAAAAGCATTAATGCTAAACGTTTTGAATGATAACAAAACCAATTTCGTTAAAATATTTTTAAGAAGAATTAATCTTTTATTTGAGTTTCTTGAAGCAAGAAATAGGTCTTTTTACCTTAGCATACATGTTCCTAAAACGAGATTATTTTCATAATAATGTGTAAACATGTTTGATCTCATTTAAAGAGATTTGGACTCAATAAAAGAAAAAATATATTGTTAAATGAACATATATATGCTCAATGGATGAAAGAAAATTCTCAAGTACAAAAATGAAGACTCAGATCTTTATAAAGTAACACATGACTTCAAAAAGTGCAATTCTAGTGAAGATTTCAATCGAACTCTGAAGTAAAGTATGATTATCATCTTCAATCATCATGATCATAATCATATCATTAACAAATAGCTATGATTGAAGAGTAGAAGATCAAAGAGAAGTTTAGAAACTAAGACGGTACCTCAAAAAGCATGTTTCACTATAAACGATGCATTAGTAGGAATAAGAGGGAAATTTGAAATTCAAATTTAAAATCAGACCCAGTCAAGGATTGACTTAACATCTCTTTTGCCAGCTTGGTCAACTGCCCCTGATTCTTGAAGTAAAGTTCAAAAATCTCATTTAGAAAGTAAAAAATAGTTTCTAAAAGTGGACTCAGAAACCTCTATTACACAACGACTTCTGCAACTGCTCTGACATGATGAGCTACTCTTCTAGACTTCATTTCCAACGTACAAAAAGAATATCAACATGTGTCACTGGGAAAACAGATCAAGGGAAAACATCATAAATGGATACCAACTATAAAAAGAGATGCTATGCTTACAATGAAGAGACTTTTGTTGAAATACTTTGCTGAAATGCTGAAGAAATTTCCTCTTATCATCAGTAAAGTTATTACTATTTGTTTATGGCAGATTTTAGCACTTACTTGTCAACAACAAATAATTGACAGATTCCTTGTGCAGGAGGCCAAACTGCTCTAAACTAGGGGTAAATTGACAAACTTCAAGAGTTTAGATGACAGCCTTTGCTTTTCAAGATCTCAATTCGGGGAGCGAAAAGCTACTCCTCTTGGGTTCTCCACCAAAGAGATCGTGCCAAACTATTTTTTATAGAATGAGGATAGAATGTAATGTGATTTGTGTGATTTGTGTGTATTATGGATGCAATGTGTTAAATTGATAGATTAAAAAAAGAAGAAGAAATGTAGAATGTAAATTGATTGACAAACTGTAAATGAAATACAAAAATTGTAAAGAAAATAAGAAAAAAAAGTAAAGTCAAATTAATCCTAGGAAAGCAAAAGAGATGGTTAAGAACAATACTCAGTTAACTCTAGACTCTATGTAGCCATTGGAGACATTTTTAGAGTGAAAGTATGAGTGAAAATTTCAACCCTTTACAATATGTATAGAACTAGTATTTATAGACAACCTAAGTCTCTAGGATTTTGACACTTGTCTTTGGCTGTGTCTAGATGTTGTCCACGTGGCTTTCATAGTTATTATCTTGTCAGTTGCTCTTTGATCACTACTTTGTCATGTCTTTGTCAAGCTCCTGTTAATAACCACTGGAAACCGTCAATAACTGCCATTTGACGAACTTATGCTATAGAGTCATACTGACAATATCTTAAATATCTTTAGAATTTTTCTAAATCTTCCGGTGACCAACCCCAAATTTAACCTGTCAAATCTCAAACGTGAAGCTTGGTTATTCTAAGCCTCCAATTGGTCTCAAGGTATCTTTGTCCCAAATGACAAACTTCGACTTCGACTTGTCAAACATCAAATGACTAAATCTTGTCAATGTCAAACTGCCAAATTGGATATTCCAGCTTTGTCAATTCCGTTCATGCCAAACTTTTGACTAACCTTCAAACTGTCAAAGTCGAATGCCAATTCGACAATCTGACACTTGGTAGAATTTGGTGCCAACATGATGCCCCCCATAACTCTCACTTCGAAGAACAACTTTGTGGATGAGAAGTAGAGAAGTTTTGATTTAAATTTTAAATATTTCCACCAAATACTGAATTGACCACCTTCCAGTAGCAATTAATACGGCATGATAATCGGAGCAGTTTTTTGCCAATCAGCTCACGTCTCGTTATGGGCCTGTCTCTTAAAGCCTTATAGCTCCAATTTATGGCCTTAAACAAGGCTATAAATATCTTTCTGCTAACCTCTTTTTGCATCCTTGCTATCATTACTCTAAACTATTCATCTTTCCCTCTTCTCCAAAGTTCCTGAAATCTTTCTCCCACATCTATGGCTTCTCTTTTTAAGTCTGTTTCTTCTCTTGCTCCTATTGGATCATATCCTATTGATCCTGAGAGCACCCATTTCGTGGCTTCAGCACAAGAGCCCATTACTGAGCATGAAGAAGGTTTTGTGATAGGCCCTGACCCGAAGAATTCCCTGAAGCTTACTTCCCAGGTATTACTCATTTTCTCTATAGGCCCCCGTATTCATGCTTATGTTGGTCCTGTTTTGACCCTTAGGCAAGCTAATAAGATAGGCACTCCTTATATCTCCTCTAAGCCACAAGAAATTTTAGCCAGCTGCCCTAAACTCTATTACAAGTATTTCCATTCTAATTTCAGGTTGTTTAGGAACCATCCTAAGAACTCTAAGCCTTTTCTTGAATGGCTTGCAAGGATGGAAATAGCAAAAAATTCCTTCTAGAGGAGTTTAGGTATCCTTGAACTCCTTTAATTAGCCAAGTACCCTATCAAATTTAACAATAGCATGTTAAGGTTTGTTGTTTACTTTTGGAATTCGACCATAAATTTTTTCCAACTACCCTATGGTATGATTGGTCCAACCCTGTTCGATGTAGCTGCTATCAAAGGTCTTCGACCTTTAGGGGTTGACATTTCACCTAATATAGAACCTTGAGATCCATCTAAGTATTCTTTGGATCTATCCGACATGTCTTATGCTACTTTAATTGAAAACAACATGAAAACTGGCCCCGTGAGTAACAACGAACATGTCACTTTCTTATATTATTGGCTTAACTCAATTGTTTTTTGCTCTCAAAGTGTAAAATACAAGCCAAGTACCTTCCTTTGGCTATGTTACTGCATCAAGGTAATAAACTTTATCTTGCCAAACTCCTCTTAGTGCATCTTGTAACACCCCGATTTTTCTGTCCGAGGGAAATGACCAAAATGCCCCTGAGGTCATTTCCTGACCCGAGTTCGAGGGTAACCAACTCGGTCATCCTCGAAGGGTCAACTCAATGTTTGAAGGGGATTGAATGGCCTTTGAATGCTCCCGGAAGCGAAAATCTCGTCAGCTGGTCAAAATGACCAAAATACTCCCTATAGCGCTTTTTCGCTGGTAAATGTGCCGCTTGAGCAGGAACTTTCCCCGAGGTTTAAAAACATGTTTTCATGTGTCTAGAGGTCTCTGATCAAGTCCTGTGGACACTGGGCAGCTTAGTAGTACAAAATTACGATTTTGCCCCTAGAATAGTGTTTTTGAGCTTAATGACGTAATTAAGCAAACCTAAGCAATATTAGGCTCTAAATGAAGATTAATTAATTTCCCTAATTAATCTAGAGTCAAAATAATTTATTAAAGCACTAGAACCTAAAATTGCTTAGATTAAACTTAAATCCCTTTTTAGAACTCAAGACTCCTAGTCTTGGAATCTTGAATAGTGTTTTCTCTCTCCAATTCCTTAAATCAAGGAAATGTGTCTAGAGTTGTTTAGACTCTAAATTGAGGATTTAACCCACTAATGGTGCAAGACCACTCCTTAATTATGTCTAGACCACCTTAATTACCCATTTTCCTTACCTAAACACTTTCTTACAAATTCCTAATCTTAAGCATAATCAAAGATACACCTAAACACAACTCTAAACCACAATTAAAATGCAAAGAATCCTCCCCCATGGGCTGATGCATTTCGGCCACCTCCAGCCCACACACACACTCCATTTGTTTCATTTCTCTATAAATAGAATGCCTTGAGGAGCTTGCACCACTTTTAGATCATTTGCTAAGTTTAGGAACACTCAAAGCTTTTCTTTTTCTCTCAAGGTTCTTGTGTTCTTCAAGTTCTTGGAGTTCTTCACCATCTTCATCTTCTTCTTCCATCTTCAAGTTCATCACATCAAGTAGGGATTTTCTTCATGTATTATTCTTTTCTTTAAAGTTCTTGTTTCAAGCTTGATGTTCATAGTTTCTCTTGGTTCCTTTTAGAACTTCTTTTCTTCTCCTTCTTCCTCTTTATGTTTCGGCCATGGGCCTTTAGGAATGAAGGGATGAGAGCTTGATGATGAGAGTTTCATGATGATATTCATCACTTGAAACAAACTCTAGAGCTTGATCTTTGTTCTTGAGCAAAAATGTTTTTAGTTTTTCCTTTCTTGAACTCTTGAGAACTTTAGCTTTAATGATGTTTTAAAATGGCTCTATGAACTCAATGATGAGGACTCATGATGTTGGTGTTAATATATCATCAAGATCATGAACTCTAGAGTTTTAAAATGTTCCTTTTTCTTCTTGAAGATTTCGGCCATTTCCTTAAATTTTTCTAAGCAACATGGTTTGATTTGCTAAAAATATTATGTTGAGTTTTAAGAACTCTAAGCTTGACTTTACCTTGTTTGGATGAGTTTGGGTTATGATTTAAATTCCTTTAAAGTCTTGTTAAGAGCTCTAGAAAGATAAAATGAACTTGCATAATTTATTTTATGCTTGCATTCATATTTACATTCTTGCTATGCATCTTTACTTTCTAGCTATCACCTAAAAACATAAAGATTAAAATGGAACTTGTATCATCACTTAATTTAATTCTTGAAGCCTTTCTATTTCGGCCTTAAAGTCGATTGTTGTTGGGCCTAGAGCACTAAAATAAAGAATTGAACTTGCATTATCACCTAATTAATTTCTCGAATGCCTTTCTATTTCGGCCTTAAAGTCGATTGTTGTTGGGCCAAGAGCACTAAAATGAAGAATTGAATCTTGCATATTTACTTTCAAGCTTGCACGTTTAAGTTTATGCCTTGCATACTTAATTTATGTCATCACTTTATCTTGTAAGAAAGATAAAAAAAAATGAAAAGCATGAGCATGTTTATTTTATGTCGTAACTTAAGAACCTAGAGCTCAAAGACTTGCCCATTTCATTCCAAGTTAAAGTTTAATGTGAAACTATTCTTTGAATGCATATTTTCGGCCAAGTAGTGATGATGGACTTTCAATGAGTTTTCATCTAATTACAAGGACCAATAGTCTATGTTCTAAGTTTTCCTTAAAGCTTTACAAACCGTTTCAAGGTTATGTTGTCATGAGATATGACTTTACTCCCTTTTAGGGGATGAAATATATTTTGGTCATTGACCTAAGGCTTCTCTTAGCCTTTTGATGAATTAAAATGATTTGCAAAGAGTTTTTAGAAATTCTAAATTGATTCCAAGAGAAACTAGTTAACTTATGTACCTAGAAATGTCAATTTAACTCTCTCATTTAAGTTAAAAATTTTCGGTTCTGATATGATGAGTGTGATGCTGTATGATGATGTTTTGATGTGTTGGAATGTATGAAAATATCATGTGATGATGTAGAAGCGATCCTATGCAGGATAGGTAAGAAACTAGCTAACTAGAAATACCGTAAAGCTAGAATTTAACATAGTTTTGACCCATTTGTTTATGGAACTAATCCAAACTGTTTTAATCAGAACATAATCAGATTTAGATTGTTTAGACATGAAAAACTTGGTATCATTTGAATTAGAATTGAATTCTAGCACCTATAGGGAAACTAGTAACTAGAAAACTGTAAAAATGCAATGTAGAACTCTTGGAACATTTATTTTTCTGGATGCTATCCAGCACCCTTACAACATGATAAACATGATTAATAATTAGTCCTTAAGCATGGGAATGCCTCATAATTGATTTAGATTTAATTCATAGCGCCTTTTTCAGTAAGACGGAACTCAAGAAAGGGTCTAAAGCGTAAGTTCTAGAACCCAAGATCACAAGTTAAGAATTCTACCCTATGCTTTTCAGATTTAATGTAGATATGAGGATTATGAGTGATGTTTAATTATGAGCCCTTAGGTGCATAAAATATGAGCGACGGATGTTAGAGAACCAAATCTCATGATTAAGACCCGTGAGGTCAAAGCATAAGCTACCGTAAGGATAAACGGTTGAATGTTCCATGATGATGTATGTTATGTAAATGATGATGATGTTACTCATATGATGAATTCATGAGGATATATGTTTATGTGGAGCAAATTTGGAAGGAATTCGGTGTAATGCCATCGTGCCGCCGAATTCCCAACAAATTTGGGGACTTAAAGAGATTTTGAAAATTAAGGTACTAAGATGGGTTCAGGATGACACCTGTTTGGGCGAGCACCTCCATAGAACTCATGTGACATCGGTACCATTTTAAACTCTTAGGTGACACCGGTTCGGCCGAGCACCCCTAAGAGAATTGCCCCCTAACCCGTACTCAGATAGTCAGGATTTATGATTTATGATACGCTTATCGTTAAGTGGTAAGTAAGAACTAGTGACGACTAGTTAAGGTATGAGCTCATAACCTAGATGTATGACACGCTCCGGTGACACCGGTTCACCGAGCACCCCCAGTTCGATTGTCTTTAGGTGGCCCATGAGGAAGAGATGTTTCATGATTATGATTATGTCACTAAGTTTGTCCCATATGAATGTTTCTATTGCCACTTTATGCCACTAAGTATGATGATGCTTGATGTTATGTTTTATGTATGTGCATTAGGTAGTGCCATGCATACATTTCTTATTATGTTGCACTCATGACATTAAGATCATCCTAAAATGAGTGGACCTTGGCTAAAGTATATTTTTAAATTTTAAAATGAACTTAATGCATGTTCAGTCATTTTGTATAATTAAACCCAAGGTTCACCTGATGACGATGATGACACGGTAGTAGGAGGCCCTAGAGATTCTTTAGCAAGATTCTCACTCTCTATCTCTCTTTTCTTTCTTCTCAGATGGCGGCGTCGTAGTGTTCGTGGACACGCCGGCACGTGGGAGGTGCACTATGACCCGACCACGCAGTCATACCATTTTGAGGGACAGCACGGTGCGGGTTTTCATGTTCAGGACGCCCCGCCCATCCCGTGCACACCCATCGCTTCTCCCACTGGCACCCCGACGACGATTTTGAAGCTTTTGAGCGCGCGAGTACGCATGATGAGAGAGTGATCCGCATGCACACCACCGCCCTAGCCATGCGAGACTATCCCAATTACGTGCCCCGGACTTACTTCTCGGAGACCGACCCGTCCGAGGACCTGCCTACCCATCCGTATAGCGAGAGCTCTGCCCCCTCACCCCCACCGTTGAGGGAGGCAGGGAGATACGCGTGACTCAGCCACGGCTTGCTTTAACGGGAGATGCGACCATACCGCGAGGGTCACACTGAACCCTGCTCTTCCTCTTCACGTCCGAGGAGCTCGCCCAGTTTCCCGGATATTTGCCTCGTTCGCGAGATGGACGCCAGTAGGAGGTGACGATCGTCCGATGGAGTACCCGGTTAGAGCACACACCACTTAGATGGGGATAAACCTTCTTTTGTTTAGAGGTTATCCCATTAGATGCACTCGGGTAGGGGAGTAGATTATGTTTATGCTTATGTTGTATTTTCTTTTATGCATTTCCCTTGTACTAAATTAAGACCCACACTTATAAGTGGGCAAGTTATATATATATGAGATGATATTCAGTGATGTTCATGTTGTGCCTCATGTTATGATGTTGTGAGATAATTGTTTTACTTTACATGGTTTACCGCTTATCGCAACACGCGGCTCTCACTTTTTATTTCAAAAAAAAAAATTTACTCGTATTTTCCGCTAAGTATTTCTAAGGAAAATTGAGAACTATGAAATAACAGACTAATGTTTAACCTAAGTATGTTCTAGAGTACTGGGTTAAAAATTAGGATGTTACACATCTTTATAACAAACTTCACTATTTCATTATTAGGATTGGCAACAACGAATCCCTTAATCCTGGAGGCCCCATGTGGTTACGTCAACTTTGGTTAAATACTATTTTTGAAACCCAGTTAACATTTTCTCCACCTGCTATAATTTATCGAGGCTGTAAAGGACCTCGACTTTGCTTTTTATCTCGTGTCAAACCTAAAGATTCAAAACCTTTTGATGAATTTTGGTATTTCTTCCAATACTTCTATGGAGCTTGGTTTATCCATGATATTATTCAAAACACAAAAGTGAGACAAAATCGAAGCGATGCTGTCTGGTCGAATTTTCTATGTATGTAAGTGATCCCTTCAGGATTGCCTGGGTTAAATGCTTTAAGAGTTGTCTTACACGCTCCTAATTTCATGGTGCAACAATTTGGTTTTTCTCAAGACATTCCAACACCCTTGAAGCTCGATCCTGAAGAATAACTTTGTCATTCGGAAGTATCATCTCTTGCAGAGTTAGACTACTGGTTATCTGACAGTAAATCTAGAAGAGAGGTTTATTCTCCCATTTCTATAAAACCCAGCTTTCTTCCAAGTACCTCATTTGTCACTTGGTGACGTGAATACTATGACACCATCCATGTCGATTTGCAAATAATCAAACAGAGTATTCTGACTGATTCTTCTAGTGCCTTGCAGTAAGAACAAGAGGTTGACGCTGATCAAGGTAATATTTTCATATTTGTCGATTGTCTTATATTGTCTCTATGATCATTTGACTAATCGTATTTCTTGCAGAAAACGATACAAGTATCCCTCATCGAAAGCGTAAGGCATCCATGCCCAAGCTTAAAAAACCTAGGGCGGAGAACACAATGGTCAAGGCAGGGCTTTCGACTAAAAAAGGGAAAGCATCCAAGGCTTCCAAGTCTTCCAAGGTAACCAGATCCACACTTCCATCCAAATCATCAACTCCCTCATTTACATTGTCTGAAAAAGTGAGTTATATATAATCTATTTATGCATATACTTTTTGGTCGAACTCTTTCTAACTTCATCTTTGTCAAATGTTTGTCTTGTTAGTTGTCATGTTCCCCCATTCAGACCAAGGTATGATTTATTGACTATCATGATTATTCAACCTATCCTGATAATCATAAATAATGCTTCTCCTCTTTTGACAGCATGCTCGTTCCAAGCCAAATACAACAATGAATCTAGATGAAACTATGGGTGAAGCCTTGAGGGAAAAAGGGGATTCACCCGTTGATTATGTCATTATAACCTCTCCTTCTGTCGAACATTAAGCTAGTCATGATCCAGCATCAATAACTACTCACGTCGATCCTTGAACTCATTCAAACACTATCGAAATTGTTGTGCCTTTAACAGTCATTCTTCTACCCCAAGTCAGAATGAAGATAATAACGACGACGATAATGATGAAGAGTTCACTATAGGGTTCTTTGATCTCTAAACAAAGCATTGTCTGATTCGGCTATAATTAGAGATACTCCTCCTATCTTAGAAGCTCGAAGTGTTAAAAATGCTACTACCCCTGTGGCTAAAATACTAAAAAGTCCAACTCTGACTTATAATATTCCTATTGTGGCTGACCTTCCATTTGATTAACTTTCTGTTGTTTTGAGTTTGCTTAACCATCCATTTGAAATTTTGGTTACTGACTGTGATCTAAAGCAAAGACTGCTCGAAGCTGCCTCTACATTGTCTCAAACTCTTTTGCCAGATCAGTACCAATATTTGGTAACTTCTCTCGAGAATTTTATTGCACAATCAAGCTGACTATGGTTCAGAGTGCTTCAGAGAAAAGACAAAAAAGTATTGATGACATTGGCTCTGTTATTGGTAACATCGATAGAATCCAAAGCCAAAAAACTAAGGTGGCTGAAAATTTGCATCATGTTGAATCCTGTAAGCATGAGTTGGTTGAAGAGATTCAGAGCCTTCAAGCTCAAATAGAAGATTTAATAGCCAAGAGAGAGACTTTGACCAAGGTGTTATTTGGAGGGAAACAACACTTGGGTAAATTTGACAAAAAACTTGGGAACTTGACAAAGAAAAAGGAAACTACCTAAAAAGAGCTCGAAGAGGCCAATGCAGCTCTTGAGAAAGCAGAGTTGGCTAAAGAAACTGCTCTCCAACAACAACAAGATCTAAAGCTAAAGCTTTGAAGCCTTCTTCCTTGATGACTTTATTTATGCTTTTTTGTTGTTTCGAGCTTTTTCTTTTATGACCTGACAAATACTTGCTTGGTCAAGTTTACTTGCTTTTATTCCTTTTGACTTAGTACATACTCACTTGGTCGAGTTTATTTCTGTTAATCTGCTTTGACAATTTAGCAAATATTTTGCCTAACTTTTTTATTTTGACAAATGCTTGTCTGATCAAGCTAAACTATTACTTGCATTCGTAAACAACATCTGCATATTGTCAACTGTTTATTTTAGCTTGGTACATAACTAGTTTGTAAGCTTTTAAATACTTACCATTAATCGACATTATATTTTTTCCATTGTCAATATCGACTAGGCTATAAGCATTACCAGAAAATGTTTTGTCAATTCGAAAAGTGTAACATCCCCTGCTGCTTTATGGATTGACGGCTGTCCTCACAAACCAACACGGGTCTTTTCAGCATGCTTTGTCCTCACTCGCACGCTTCCTAAGAAAACTTCCCAGGAGGTCACTCATCCCAAAATTGCTCCAAGCTAAGCACGCTTAACTGTGGAGTTCTTTCAGTTTGGGCTACCGAAAATAAGATACATCTTGTTGGTATAGGTAGTACAAATCAATTCATATAAGCCCTCCTTAACTGTATAGTCCCATACCTATACAGTCTCATGATCCCTCTCATTCGGGTGTGTAATCGGTTCATTCATGTACCCCTCCGCTTTCGAAGTTTGCCAGGAGCCGCTCCTTGTCCGTGCCTCCTTGCACCGGCGATCACTCCCCGACTTCGCAATCCCCGGGCGTTACAAAAAGGTCTTTCCCAACTTGGGGACCATTTGCCAAATATTCTTGATTTCCTTTCAAATGGAAAAATAGCTTTCCAAACCAAGTCTCCAATGTCGAAATGTTTAATTTTCACATGACGATTATAAAATTTGGCCATTGCCTCCTTTTGTTGCATCATACTTTCTAGTGCAATAATCCGTTCTTGTTCCAAGTCATTTAACTTGTCGAACATAGAACTCAAATAATCATCGATAAGCAGTTCACTTTGTCTCGACACTTTTACGGATTGCAAATTTATTTCGACAGGTAAAACAACATCGTGTCCATAAACAAGCTTATAAGGACTTGTCCCTATCACACTTTTAGGCAAATTACAGCATACCCACAAAATTTGCTTAAGTGCATTATGCCAATTACGAGGTTGTCAACCTACATGCTTTTTGATCAAAGCAATAATACTTTTATTGGCGGCTTCGACTTGCCCATTAGCTTGTGTATAATAAGGAGCGATGTTATCATCTTAATTGACCTAGTATTAGTATATTCAAGCACTCATTGACCTGTGAACATTGTTCCTCAGTCTGTTGTCAAAGTTTTAGGGATCCCAAAACGATAAATAATTCTTTCTTCAATAAAATCAATGATTTCATTTTGGTTACATCTTTTAATACAACTGCCTCCACCCATTTAGTAAAATAATTGACAGCTACCAAAATGAATTTATGGCCTTTCGACGAACGAGGGTAAATCTGACTAATAAGATCTAATGCCCATCCTCTAAATGGCCACGGTTTAACAATGGTATGTAATTCTGATGCGGGCATATGTTGCACATTTCCATGTCTTTGACAATCTTGACAAGACTTAGCATATTGCATACAATCTTTGGCTATTGTTGGCCAAAATAATTTGTGTTGACAAAGTGACCATCTCATCTTTTATCCTGCTTGGTGGGCACCACAAATCCCTTCATGAATTTCCACCAAAGTAATATATGCCGTAGATTCCCCTAAACAGGATAATAGGTCACCTTTGACACCTTTTTTAAACAAAGTGTCACCAAGAATAACATAATTCAAGGATTGATATTTTAATTTTTGATCAACACTTTGATTTGAGTTTTTTAAGTAATCAACAATTGGCTTTCTCTAGTCACCATCATCCAACTAGTCAATGACAAAAACCTCTCATTCGTCGAAGGGGACTAGAATTTACTCAATTGTGACAAACGATTCCATGGTCGACGGCCTCATTCCATATCTTGAGACTATTTGAGCAAGTTCATTTGCTTCAAAATTTAACTCTCGGGACACATGTCCCAGTACCACAATGTCAAATTCATATAGTAACCTTGCAGCCATTGCAAAGTACTTAAATAGGTTATCGCTAATGCACCTAAATTCTCTCGACAACTATTTTATGACCAACTGAGAATCACCGATAACTTTGACATTTTACTCCCTTAGCTAACAACATGGCAAGCCCAATAATAAGGGCTTCATATTCAACCTCATTATTTGAACATGGAAACTTAAGTTTGAACATGAATCTAGTAGGAATGTGATCTGAGGAGATTAACATTATTCTTGCCCTAGCACCTCGATAATGTTTTGAACTATTGAAATATAACTTCCAAGGAGTTATACCTATATAATTCACCACTGATTCATCTAACACATCACAAGGATGGTCAACAAGGAAATCAACTAATATTTGTCCTTTGATAGCTGTGGCTGGTACATATTTAATTGTAAATTCAGTCAAGACAAGCATCCATTTACTAATGCGACCATGCAAGATGAGATAAGACAACATATATTTTATTACATCAACTTTGGAAATTACATGAATTTCTTTTGAAATCAAGTAGCATTTGAGTTTGGTGTAGGCAAAGTATAATGACAAACATAATTTTTCTAGAGGACAATATCTAGTTTCAACATCTGTCAAAACTCTACTAAGATAGTATATAACTTGTTCATTGCCATTGTCATCTTCTTGTGCCAATATACTTCCAATAGTTGCTTTAGAGGCAGCAATGCAAAGTCTAACAGGTCTGCCATGCTTAGGTGACATAATCACAGGGATGTTTGTCAAACATAGCTTGATGATGTCGAGTGCTTTTTGGTGACCATTTGTCTAGACAAAGTCCTCTTCCTTCTTGAGCTTGACCAAAGGTGTAAATATCCTTGTCTTTCCAGATAAATTAGCAATAAAGTGTCACATGAAATTTACTTTTCCCAGAAAAGATTGCAATTGTTTCTTGTTCCTTGGGGGTGAAGCTTCCATTATTGCCTTGGCTTTATTTTGGTCGATGGCAATTCCCTTCTTTTGGACTAGAAAACCCAAAAAGTTTCCTGCAGTCACACCAAAAGCACATTTCAAAGGGTTCATTTTCAAACCATTCTTTCTCATTCTCTCAAAGGCTTTTCTTAAATGCTCGAGATGTGTTTTTGGTTTGTCAGATTTGACAACCACATCATCTATGTAAACTTCCATAAAGTTGCCAATGAATTCATGAAAAATGGTATTCATGGCTCTTTGACATGTTACTCCAGCATTCTTAAGCCCAAAAGGCATTACTACCCATTCATACATGCCAAAGCACCAAGGCATCTAAATGTTGTTTTTGAGACATTTTTTTCAGCAATAAAAATTTGGTCATAGCCGGAATAACCATCCATGAAGCTAAGTATTTCATTGTCTGCTGCTGCATCGATTAGCATATCTACTATAGGCATGTGATACTCATCTTTTGGAGTCGTATTATTAAGATATCTAAAATCTATGCATACCCTCAGCTTGCCATTCTTTTTCATGACAGAGACAATATTAGAAACCTAATCGACATACCTAGCTATTCGAATGAATTTTGCCTTGAGCAGCCTCTCGATATCTTCCTTGATCTTAGTCACTAGTTCTGGTGCAAACTATCGATGTGCTTGTTTGACAGGTTGACTGTTGGGTTTTAGGGGTAATCTATGCTCGACTAGTCGATGACTTAGTCCAGGCATTTCATCATATTCCTATGCAAAGTAATCCCTGAATTCCTTGAGTATTTCGACCAATTTTTCTTTGAAATCCTTTAGTAAGAGCTGGCTTGGTCTTGTCTCACCATCCTTGCCTAAGTTGATTTCTTTAAGAGGGTCCTGCACTTCACAACTTTTATTTTTATTCCTAAGATTGTCAGATAAAACAGAAGTATTTTCAAATCCTAAAGGTTCAGAATCATAAATATAGTCTAGTAATGCAACATCAGTAGTGTAAGTAAATTGTTCAACTATATAGGCCGACAAATGAGCCATCTGGCATGACAAATCCATAATTAATCTAAGTCTGGGACCATTTCAACCCCGGTCCTGGGTATCAGCTTCAAGCCTTCATTGTCAATGACACACTCATCAATCTTTTCTGGATCGAATTCGCCTTTGACTTCCTGTGGCTTGATCTTTTTGTTGTAAATTTTGAAATCAACATGGAGTTGCTCGACATAGCAAAAACTATCATCAGCTCCCGCCTCTTCAATCTTTCCTTCTGGTTCCAGAGTACTTCTTGTCGATTCTTTTCCAAACATAAGGATTCGGATTCACCTTTTGCCCTTGGTTATACCTTCTCCTGGGCATTCTTTTTTTCCTGGAAAATGAAGCTTCATCAACATGGTGGACGTTCTTAACCCATTGGTTTTGAAAAACTCTTATTGGAGGAACTCGAGTTCGACTTGACACATTATTGGGTTTGCCATCCATTATTACAACAATTTTCATCTTCTGATTGACATGTCCTATTCCAAGTTTCAGAAACTTAGGGTCGAAAGGACCAAAATCAAACTTTGACTTACCTGCTACCTTCCTTTTCAATTCCAAGTTTTCTTTTTCCTTTTTAGCAACCATCTTTCAAATCTTTTGCTTCTCATATGTCACAGTTGCAGTTGGGTCAAAGATAGTGTAACATCTCGGACAAAGGAAGACATCTCGACTACTATTCTTTTGTTTAATCAGAAACGTCAAAAGATCTTCCCTTGCTTTTGGGTAGATTATTTGTTAGATAACTCAAAGAAATCAAGTTTGTATTCATGTCAAAACTTCTTTTCAGCTTCAAAGTTTGACATTCCTAGTCCAGCGACATTTGTAACACCTTAACTTTCAACACAATACGCCTAGGACGCATAATGGTTAATCACTAATGATTACTCTTTTGTCTCAGAATTTTACTTAATTTTGCACTTTGAAAATAAATCTATGGAAAATATGACCCATTTTTTTGTTGAAAAACCAAACTATGAGCCATTCGCGTATATGTTATAGCATATAATTATCCGTCACATAGCATACATACAGATCTCAATAAAGTCTAGCCTTAACTGAGAACATCATTATAACATTAACATTAACATCAAAAGTCAAATAATAATAATAGCGACAATATAGGAATATTCCACATACTTACTATGACAAGTACTAAGCCCACCTATGGAGGTTGAGCACACAAATAACTCAAAAGCAAATCACAACTATGGTGTAACAAAATCTCTCGTGACTAAGTTACAAACTTGTAGGAGGATGAGGCAACTTCTAAGGTTACGTCGATGAAAGACTATATCCCCATTTCTACTGCGTTACTCAAATCTCAACCATCATGCAACTTCGGTGCCGACATCTCAAGGAAGTCCATAGTCACCGCCATCAACCTTGTCTGAAGACAAAGATGGAAAGAAAGATAGAGGGAGTGAGAAACTTATACAAGAATCTCAGTAGGGTTTCCCTCTCCACACACGTGTCATCATCATCGTCCTCAAGAACCTCGGGTTTAATTATGAAAGTAGTAGGCATAAATAAGATTCATTTTTTTAAGTTTTCAAATACCATTATCCAAGGCCCATATCTTTTAGGATGAATCTTAATGTATGAATGCAACAGGTATCTCATGTATACATGGCAATGCCTCAGTGTATGCAACATAAATCAACAATGTGTAAGTTCAAAACACAAGATAAGGCTAAGCACATGAGTAGGAGATAATCTAGAAGACTAAAATAGTGGCAAGTAAATGGATGCATGATAGGGCAATGTAATGAGTCAAACATCATACAACATTCATGGAAAAGCAGGAAAACCCATGGTAATTTGCTCTTCATGAATGAATTCTCACATTTCTTTCTTATCAATTCCACCCTCTTACGTCACCAAAACCAACCAACATGCCAGCCCCGATGATTTTTGCAATTACCACCAGAACCAACCGACCTACTGATCGCCTAGGATGAGCTCAACCTAACTAGCCGTCGCTAGATTTACATAGGGTAATAGAAGGAGAGAAACTCATCATTTCCTTGCCTTTCTTATTATGAATATGCAACTTACTTGGATCACCTCTCATAACCTTTAATTCGAGGAGTCTAGAGGATCATTTCCGTATATTTTATGCCACCTTACCATTAGCATGTCATATTAAGATGCAAAAACACCACTTATCATATAATGTCACATGCCTTCGTATTACTTTCACACATGCATCTTAAACATTTCAAGTGAAATCATATCACGTTATAACAATCTTTATGCAAACATAATCATCACATAAACCTCAAGTACATCAATTCATAACACTTTATAAAGCAAGCACTCATAATAATTCTTTAATCGATTAAGCTTCTAATCGGGTAAACCCAACTTTTGTATTTATTCTTTTATACATCTAAGGTATCAATTCTAATGGTTTTTACTAATTGTTAACCTTAATAACATTACTAAACAAATCTGCACAGAATTGAAACAAAAGAGAAAATGAATCATTTCGGTGTTCTAGAAGTTACGTTTTTGACCCTTTTCTCGTTACTGACTTTTCCTAAGATGCTAGAATTAATTTTTAAACCAATTATGAGTGATTCTAACACATATATGCCTAATATAATACACTTCTACCATTTTTAAACATGCTGAAATAGAAACTATAATTTCAATTTTTTGAAAGCTTTAGAAGTCACATTTTTTACCCTTTTTAATTACTAGACTTGTCTAAGGTGCCAAGAATAATTATCACATCAATTAATAGTAGTTTTCACACATTTAAACCACTCCAAAAAATATACATCAAATCTGGAAATGTTAGAACAGCAATCAGAATTTAATTTTCCAAAGGCATGCAAAATTGCAATAATAAGTATTTCTAGTAACTAGTCTTTTTTAGAATTAATTTGAAATCAAGGAATGCCCTTATAATCAATTCTTATTTTTATAGTAACACAAATAATATCCTTAAATTAGTAGCATAATTAGGGAGCTCAATAAAAGGATAGTTACATTTATAAAGATATATATTTCATTAGTCAAAGTTCTCGTGTGAGTTAAACAGGTAAATCTTGAGCACTAGATTAGGTGATGGCATAACTTTAAATGTGCAAATGCAAGTTTCATTTTAATCTTGGCATTATAAGGTGATGGCAAAAGAAACATAAATATGATATGAAAAGCTTGAATATAAATATGAGAATGCAAGCTCTAGTTTTAAATCTTTAAGTTTAGGTGATGACTTGAAAAGTAAATATGCTAGACAAGGAAATGTAAACATGAATGCAAGTTCAATTCTTTATTTTAGTGCTCTAGGCCCCTTAGAGTATTCACTCTAAATCAACAATCAACTTTAAGGTTAAAATAGGTAGGTTTCGAGTTAATTATTTCGATGATATGAAAATGCAAGCTCTTGTTTTAGTCTTTAAGTTTTAGGTGATGACTTGAAATATAAACATGAAATGCAAGTTCATTTCTTATCTTTAAAATTTAGGTGATAACTTGGAAATAAATATGATGTACAAGTCAAATTCTTTATTTTAGTACTCTAGGGCCCTTAGAGTATTCACTCTAAATCAATAATTAACTTTAAGGTTGAAATAGGTAGGCTTCGAGATTAATTATTTAGGTGATGGCAAAGAAACATAAATATGAATGCAAAGCTCAAATATAAATATGCAATGCAAGGACTTGAAATATAAATATGAATGCAATCCATTTATTATCTTTTCGAGTCCTAGGCTCAAGATTACCATTTAACTCTTTAAAACAACATAATACCTTTATTTGCCAAAAACTCTTAGAAGTGAAACCTTCAAGCTTTAAAGGTCAACTAAATTATGGTTTTGCAACCAACACCCAAGATCCTCATCATCAAGCCATGGTTTCTTCATTATGTAGGACATCAAGGCCGAAAACAAAGAGAAAGGAAAAGGAAAATAAAGAACCAAAAATATGGAGGAGGAAGGAGGAATCAACATTACAACATCTTAAACCAAGAGCAAAGCAAAAGAAAAGAATAGAAATCATTTAGACAACTCCCTACCAAAGATATTTTCTTGTTTGGAAGAAAAGGGCTTGACTTTTGCAAAAAAAATGAGAAGAATATATCTCCTCTTGGAGCTCCTCAAGGATTCATCCAAGGGAAGAAAAAAGGAAAGAAAGATTTTTCTCAAGCTTTGATATTTAGAGATGGAAAGGTTGTGTTTCTTGGGGGTGGCTTGTGGTGGTTTGAGATTGAGAGGTGGTGGTGGAGGAAGAAAAGAGAGTTTTTGAGAGGTGAGAGAAAAGAGAATTGCAAGACAAGTTTTTTGGACAAGTTTTCAAATCCAAAAAAGTGAATGGTAAAGTGTAGGCTTCTTTGAGTATGTGTTGTATATAAAGACACATGTAAGGGTGCAATGGGAGGTATGGGTAGCCATGAGGAAGGTATGGGTGACCATCATAGAGGTATGGGCATGAGGAGATATTTTTCTTTCTTTTGTGTTAGGAATTGAGTTTAGAAGTAAACATGATTAGGAATTATTAATGGAGTGTTTGGGCTAGTAAGTAAGTGATTCACCTACTCAAGACATGATTGGAGAGTTATCTTGATCACTTAGTAAAGTCAAACTTCATTAAGTAGGAATCCAATGCCAACATATTTCCTTGATTTAGGGAATTGGAGAAAGAAAATACTATTTCAAATTGACATGACACTAATTCTTGAATTAAGAAAAGGGTTTTGAGTTTCTTTAAGCAATCTTAGGCCCTAATTAACCTCAATTAATTATTTTGACTCGAGATTAATAATTAAAATTAATTAATCTTTAATTAGAGCCTAATATTACTTAGGCTTCATTAATCACACATTAAGCTCATTATGCCCTTAATTAAAGGCAAAATGGTAATTTTACAGAACAACTCCCTAGGACAACCCAGGCTTATATAGACATTAAACAATTCTTAAAAATGACATTTCAAACTTCCGGGTGAAGTCCGGGTCCAAACGGCAATTAATTTTGTGTTAATTAGCCGCAAGGGTATTTTAGTCATTTTGCGCATCAGAACTCAAAAAATGATATTCTTCTGCTCTATCAGCACACATAACACACATAATCCCCATTTAACATCAAAACATCCACTCGAGGTTTGCCTGGACTAGCTTTCCTTGATTTCCAGGTAAAAATGATCTCAGGAATATTTTGGTTATTTTGTACACAGGGGAAAAATTGGGGTGTTATAACATTGATGTCGACAAAAGCCAATTTGACAAAACTTGAATTGACTTGGAAGGGATCAGTGTCCACTTTCATAGTTTTCTCTTTTCCTTTGAATGTCAGACGCTCTTCATTGATTGCTTTCTGGATCAAATCCCTGAAACGAACACAACTGTTAGTAGCATGTCCAGTCGATTGATGGAACTTACAAAATTTTTGTCCTTTCAACTCAGATATTGAAGGAATTTTCTTCCCTTCAGGAAAGACTATTTGTTTATCTTTTAGAAGTACATCAAATATTTGGTTTGCCTTAGTGATGTCGAAAGAATAAATTTTTGATGAAGGCATTTTTTCTTTATTCCTGGTAGGTCTTAGGGATTGACAAACATAAGTTGGTCCCGATTTTAATTCAGCCACATTGACTTCGTCACCATTGCCTTCGATCTTATCACCAGATTGATCTACTTTGACATAGGCAACTTTTTCATCACGAAGTGTTCTCTTTTTCATTCTTTCTTTTTCTCTTTTTAATTGTTCTATTTGACATACTTTTTCTACCAACTGGCCAAGGTCTATGAATTATAAATTAATGAGTTTCTTTCTTATGTCATAATCCAAACTATTTATAGCCATTTTGACAACTTCAGACTCTAGCATAGGAGTAAAGTAGGGATTTTGCGCATTCCTAAACCTGGCCAAGTAGTCATCGATAGTTTCTCCTAAGGAATGTTGAATGGTAAACAAATCAATTAGGCTGACCTTTGTTTCATCTCAAAAAAATTGATTATGAAAACTGCTCTCTAACTGAGCCCATGTTAAAATAGAATTGGGCCTTAGGTTCAAAAACCATGTCAAGTATTTTTTGTCAGAAAAGAAGGGAAAAGATGCATCTTTAAGTACTCATTTGATGCCATATCCCCTATTTCTATGGTATATCGAGCAATGTGCTCGACAGTTGATTCCCCATTCTCACCAGAAAGCTTTGTCAAGGACTTTGGAATTTTCCAACCTCTAGGCACTTCAGCCTGTTGAATGTAGTCTGGGAATGCAGACACAAACAGAGGTTGATTGGCAAAGCCAACATTAAAGCTGAATCTGTTGAGAATAGTTTCTACAACGCATGTAATGTTTTGATTTTGTTGGATGTTTTAGATTTGGCATGCATAATGATGATGCCCCTCTATATTTTGCTGTCGAACCCTTTGAGCTTCATTGTCAGCATCTTGTCCTCGACAGACTAGATTGACTATTGGGCCAACATTGTCATTTTCATTTTGAGGTGGATTATTGGTTTCATCATAGGGATTATTTGGATTGTCATCCAAACTGATGGCTTGAGCCATGCATCCTATTTGTCGAGTCAGTTGCTCGAATCATGTATTGTTTGTTTCAATCAAAAGCGTCAATACTATCACCATTTGTTGAGTTAATATATTTACAAGATCATGGTGACTCTCATCAATCTATTGTCGAAAAATAGCCATTGAATCAATCATGGGTATAGGAGTTCCTGTCACACCAGTTCTAGGTATGTCAAGAAAAATTGGACCTATATTTGGTTGTCAGGTGGTGGTTATATTTGTCAATGACAAATTCCTAACTCTTGCCACAGAAGGGCCCATCAATGGAGGGCTAACAACACCAAATTGTGGCAAATGTGTGCCAAATTGAGGCATATTTGACACAAGAGGCATATTTTGACTTTGAAACAGAGGATTATGTGAGTAAACATTATTATATACTTTGCTATTACCAATATTTGATGGGTTCCCCAAATTTGGTGGATTTCCCATGTGTGATTGTGGTGGTATATACCCTGTAGGTACATAACCTGGAGGAAAACCATACGGAGGCCATGTCGTTGAGACAGAAGTACTCACATTTGTTTGTGTCGCACTTTCATTTGTCTGACCAACTGGAGTCAGACAAGCTCCAATGTATGAAGGGGGTTATTTTCTCCTTCATTTCGTCTATCCTCTAATGAAGATGATGCTCTTGACATGCTTGACACAATGGTGCCACTACGCAAGCGCATATACTTTGTCTTTTTTATATTTGACATGTTTTTATTTCTTTTCAAATAGTGCGTCCCATGGGCATGCCAATTTGTTTACAGCAGATTTTAACACTTGTCAACAACAAATAATTAACAAACTCCTTGTGCAGAAAGTCAAACTGCTCTAAACCAAGCATAAATCGACAAACTTTAATAGTTTGGATGACAGCCTTTGCTTTTCAATATCTCCCTTTGGGGAGCAAAAAGCTACTCCTCTTGAGTTCTCCACCAAAGAGATCATGCCAAACTATTATTTATAGAACGAGGATGGAATGTAACGTGATTTGTGTGATTTATGTGCATTGTGGATGCTGTAACATCCTAATTTTAACCCAGTACTTCTAGAACGTATTTAGGTTAAACATTAGTCTATTACTCTTTTAGTCCCATTCTTTAAAACCCTTCTTTAAAATACTTAGCAAAAAATACGAATAAATTTTTCTTTTTTGAAACTTGAAAATAAAACGCGAGCCGCGCACTAACCTAACGTTCATCATAACCATAACGTACAAAAAAAGTAATCACACCATACATAATCATGGAATATAGTATTATACATAACAACATAATGTCATCACATCTTCATAGATACATAAATTACTAGCATCATTGTACCATCATTTACATCAAAACATGCACGTATATCTAGAGTGTTCCTTATCCGCCTACGAGGTTGGATAAGTACCAATCCAAAAACTAAACTATCTAGGCTTCCGCAGTGACCCTTTGCTCCGTTTGCTAGTGTGACCCTTAAGCACGAGCCTTAGAAGAAGTCACGAACCTCGTTGTCATCTTCGTCTGGAGACGACTCGGAAGAAAAGAAAAGGATGAGAAACTCATTCAAGATTCTCAGTAGGGATTTCCAACTCTAACACAAATGTCATCGTTAACGTCCGTAGCCACCTCAGTTTTAATTATGAAAAAGGTGTACATGCATAAGGTTTGGTTTTAGACTTTTCAAATCTATTTATCCGAAGTAGGTGTCTTTTAGTATGAGTCTTAATGACGTCAATGCAATAGATATTAGATGAATGCATGACAATGCCATATGCACATTAACATGAAAATCATAATACTTGGGCCCAGCATAAAGAAACATAAATCATATACGTGGCATAAAAAGACACAGTACTTTTCATGTGACATCTTTCTCATAAGTCAAACTCTTAAGTTCCTCTTTTCTTAAAGACCACCCTCTTAACACATTCACCAAAAATCCAAATGACTTACTGGCCCCGGCGATAATCTGGTCACCAAACTACATCTCACCTATCGGCTAGGAATGAGCTCAATCCTAACTAGTCATCACTAGATTTAATATGGGGTAATAGAGGGGGTAATTCATCATTCTTTCTTCGAAACACATTTACTGGCATCCAGTGCACAGTAATATTGTTCGCTTTGGCAGGCTCGATGTCCATACTCCCCACGGTTTTGCTTTCTCCTCACCGTAGCAGGAGAAATGCATCTCGGTACTATGTCACATTTGTTCTAGGGGTGCTCGGCCGAACTGGTGTCACCCAGAATGTATCACATCTATCCTGGGGGTGCTCGGCCGAACCGGTGTCCCCCAGGACGTATCTCATGGAGTTTTCAAAAACTTTTTTAGGTTCTCAAATTTGACGGAAATTCAACAGCATAACGACTGTAAACCGAATTTTCTCAAATTTGCTTTATGCCACGAAATATATAAAGCATGCATAGCCATTCAATATCAACATAGGATATCAAGTCATATAGTCGAACTCATCATAGCATATACGTCATCACATCATTACTTTAACATTCTTAAAAGATAGCATGTTCCTAACCAGTTTGCCGGAATCAAGGACCAGGCTCAGTTAATGAATATGGTATGCTCAAGTCATTCTCATAATTAAACATACATTTACTTGAAGTCATAAAGCTCATTATGTGTTAGGACCTATGGTGTCTTATGCTTTGACCCTTACGGGCTTAATCTTGAAAACTAATTATGCTAACGTCCGTTTTTATCCTTTTAAGCACCTATAGGTTCACAACTAATTATCTTCATTAATTTTTATGCTTAGGAGCAAAACCAAACAACTCCATACAGATTGTCGTTTTCTAAATCTTGCAATTACGGGGTTCTACAAACTACATTTTAGACCCTTTCTATGTTCCGTCTTCGCCTAAGGTGCTATAAATCAAATTTCAACCAATTATGGGGCATTCCTATGCCTATGAACTAATTATAAACCATGTTTACTGCATTACAAGGTTGCTGGACAGAAACAGAAAATTAATTAATCTAAGTGTTCTAGAATTGCACTTTTACGGTTTTCTAGTTACTAGTTTCTCTATAGGTGCTAAAAATCAATCCTACATCAAATGTTACCAAGTTTTTCATAATTAAACAATCCTAAACTGAATGTTATCCAATTAAAACAGTTTTGGCAGTGGCTAAAGATAAATGGGTCAAAAATATGTTAAAACTCAACTTTACGGTTTTTCTGTAAGGCTAGTTTTTTTCCTAACATGCATAGAAAGGCTCCTACCTCAACATATATAATTTTTACACATTCTAACATACCAAAACAACATCATACAGCAACAAACATACCAAGGCCAAATCGAAACATTAAATCTCAAGCATTATTCAAAAAAATCATGTCCTTAATACATACAAATTACTAGTTTCTCTTGAAATCATTTTAGGAATTCTAAAACTCATTGAAACCCATTTTTATTTTATAAAAGGAGAATAAAAATAACCATAGGGCAGTAGCTAATTCAAGGAATGTTTAGAAGAGGTTCAACTCATAAATCTTGTTGGTAATAATCTTATAAAACTCTTAAGGCCTAAAGAAAATCTTAGAACATAGATTGTTAGCTCTTGTGACTAGATGAAACTTACATCAAGTTCATCATCATCACAAGCCGAAATATGCATCCATGGGGATGTTTCCATAACCAAACTTTAACTTGAGATAAAGAGGACAAGTCTTTGAGCTTCTAAGGTCTTTAAGTGATGACAAAATGTAAATATGCTATGCATCCCATTTTATTCTTCATTATAAAGTAAAGTGAGAACTTCGAAGTAAATATGAGATACAAGAACTTGAAATATAAATATGAGGTGCTAGAAATATAAATATGCAAGATTTGAAAATAAATATGCAAGACTTGAAAGTAAATATGCAATTTCATTTTATCTTTTAGGATTTAAGTGATGACTTGAAATATAAATATGCTAGACAAGGAAACGTAAACATGAATGCAAGTCCAATTCTTTATTTTAATACTCTAGGCTCCACAATAATCGACTTTAAGGCCGAAATAGGCGAGCTTCGAGATTAATTATTAGGTGATATGAAAATGCAACTCTTGTTTTAATCTTTACGTTTTAGGTGATGGCCGAAATAATAAATGTGCTAGGCAAGGAAAGTAAATATGAATGCAAGCTTATTTTATATTCTTCACTAGAGCTCTTGCAAGACTTTAAAGGAACATAAACCTCAACCCAAACTTATCATAGCAAGATAAAACAAGCTTTAGAGTTCTTGTACCAAGGTTTACAAAGAAACCATATGGTGTGAACTTCATCATCAAGCTCTAAGGAGATGGATTAAAAGAACAAATGAACTTAAAGAAAAGGAAAGGTGGCCGAAACCATAGAAAGAAAAGAATA
Organism: Dalbergia cochinchinensis; assembly: GCA_031216125.1. Classification (NCBI taxonomy): domain Eukaryota; kingdom Viridiplantae; phylum Streptophyta; class Magnoliopsida; order Fabales; family Fabaceae; genus Dalbergia; species Dalbergia cochinchinensis. The sequence goes on from CM062377.1 coordinate 50,056,198, forward strand.
AGACTTTAAAACTCTAGAGGCCATGATCTTGATGATGTATTAACACTAACATCATGTGTCCTCATCATTGAGTTCACATATTCATTTTAGGATATCATCAAAGTTAAGTTTCACAAGAATAAGAAAGGAAGAAACCAAAAACATTTTTTACTCAAGAACCAAGATCAAGCTTTAGAGGTTACACAAGTGATGAATATCATCATGGATTCCTCATCATGAAGCTCTCATTCCAAGTTCCCAAAGGCTCTTGGTAGAAAATCAAAGAGGGAGAGAAGAAGTTCTAAAAAGTTTCAAGAGAAATCATAAAGCGCAAAACTAAATAAGAACTTTAATGAATGAAACACTTAGAACAAAATCCCTACCAAGTGACTTGAGGTTGAGATGAGTGAAGAAGATGAAGAAGTTGAAGAAGATGAACTCTTGAACTTGAGAGAAAAAGAAAAGCTCAAAGTGCTCTTGAAAACTCAAACTTAGCAAATGAACTAAAGGTGCTTCAAGTTTATTCAAGCATGCTATTTATAGAAAAATGAAACAAATAAGAGGTGCAATAGAGGGAGGAGATTTTTGACCAAGTCATGCAACCCATGAGTTCCATGAGATGAGATATTGTGTTCTTGAAGCATGGTGAGGTATGATTCAAGGTATGGTGAAGCATGGCTTGAGGTATGGCGTGGTATGGCTTAATGTAATGCCCCGTTTTTCTCTAAACTTTTAAATGACCAAAATGCCCCTGAGGTCATTTTTACTTGAAACATGAGGACGACCAGCCTCGGCCATCATCACAAGGCTTTTATGATACATGAAGGGGATTATATGTATATGAATGTTTAACAGGGCGAGGAAATCTCATTTCTGAGGTTTCTGCACGTAAATGACCAAAATACCCCTAACCTGATTTAAGGCGGTTTTAAGTTTTGACTTCGACCCAGACTCGTTCTGGAGATCAAAAATGATGTTTTAAGGCATGAACTATGTTGGTTTAAGTCCCAGAGGTCCCGGGCAACTTTTAGTAAAAATTACGATTTTACCCCCGCTTAGTGCATTTTACGTCTAACGAGTTACTTAACTCAAACCTAAGCAATATTATGCTCTAATGAAAGGTTAATTAATTTCCTTAATTAATCTAGAGCTAAAATAATTATTTAAGGTTGATTAGAACCTAAAATTGCTTAAGGAAATTTACGACTCAATTCTAATTCTTTTCTTTCTTTAAAGAAAAAGCAACTATGAATAGTGTTTTCACTATTCACACTTCCATTCCCAAGAAAAAGTTGTTACACTTTAATCACTAGTCATAGGAGTTTAACTCCATTAATCCTACAAGATTACTCTTAGTCTAAGGTATTATGGTCCTAATTACCTACTTCGTTCACCTAAACGCTTAGGCACACAACCTTAATTAGTAACCTAACCTTGTTTACTCCTAAACAGTCCATTATTACATGATTAAATTGAATGAAATCTTCCCTCCCATGGCCTTATAATTTCAGCCACTTTTCCCCCAAAAAATTCAAAAGAATGATAATTTATGTTGTCAATCAAGTTGTCCTTCAAAAGCCACCCTAAGACCTATGACCTATGACACCATGAATGACAACACAAGAGATTTTTCTTCCCTCCTTCTTCCTCAAGAAGTTTCGGCCAACTTCTTTCCCTCCACTCCTTCATGATTCATTTGCCTATAAATACACAACACCACATAACTTCATTCCTTTGCTCACTTCTTGCAAAATCTCTAAAAGTCTTAAGCTCTCTTACTTCTTTTTCTTTCAAGCTTCCAAGAGTTCTTCAAGCTCAAGTTCTTCCTCTCTTTTTTTTTTCAAAAACACAAGGTAGAGAACCTTTCTAAATATGTCTTTGATTTCTATGTTGAATCTTGTTGGGAAATGATGAAAGGTGGAACCTCCATGTTGCTTCTTCTTTTCGATTTCTTCCTTTTCTTTTCCTTTGATTTTCGGCCTCAAGGCCTTGAACATGATAGCTTGATGATGAGTGCTCTCTAGAGGTGACCATGAGTTCATCTCACATGAGACTTCTAAAGCTAGAGTTTTTCTTAAAGAAAAGTTTCATCTTTTACAAGTTTAGTCAAGAATGAGGTTATGTTTCTCTTGAATGTTTGAACTTCTCTTTTCTCCTTTATGATTCAGCCATGAAGGACTTTGGCCCTTGGAAAAATGAAAGCTTGATGATGAGGGTGTTATGATGGTGTTTGTCACTCAACAACCCCTAAAGCTTGAATTTTTCAGAAGGAAAGCTTCATCCTTTTTCAATGATAAGTAAAGGAAGAGTTTATGTTTCTCTTGAACACTTCTTGGACTTCCCTTTTCCTTTCATATTTTTGGCCATGAAGGTTTCTAAAGCTTGGAAAAATGAAAGCTTGATGATGAGGGTTTCATGTTGATGCTTGTCACATGAACAAACTCTAGAGCTTGAAACTTTGATCTTAAACCAAGCATGGTTTCGGTTTTGCTTTCTTCTCTAGCATAAACTTTGCTTTAAATGTTGGTTTTAAGGAAGCTATGTACTCAATGATGAGGACTTAGGATGTTGATGACATAGATCATCAAGATCTTGGTCCCTAGAGGTTAAAAATGGTTCATTCTCCATGATGAAGATTCGGCCATCTTCAAGTTTTTTTTTAAGGTTATGATTTATTTTGAGTGTTCTAGCACTAGTAGTTCTCTTTTCTTGTGAGGATGAGGTTTGGGTTGGAACTATGTTCTTTCTTAAAGTCTTGCAAGAGCTCTAGACAAGATATACAAGTAACTTGCATTCACGTTTACATTATGCTTTGCGTTGTACGTTTATTTTCTATGCTATCACTAAACTCCAAGATAAGGAATAAACTTGCATAATGCACGTTTAAATTCCAAGTTTTGCATTTCATGTTATTTTCCAAGCCATCACTAAACTCAAAGACTAAAAATGAAGGTGCATCTCATATTTATTTTGAGCTATCACCTTACTTTCTAATGGACTATAAAAATGGAGTGCATAGCACGTTTACTTTTATGCCATCACCTAAAATGACTAGAGCTCAAAGATTTGCCCATTTCATCTTGAGAAAAGTTGAATCAAGGAGGTATTCCCTTGATAATACATTCGGCCATGTGATGATGAATGCTCTAGGATGAGTTTTCATTAGTTACAAAAGCCTATAGTTCATGTTTTAAGTTTTTCCTAAACATAAGTGACATTTATAAGTGTTTTGAGTATGTTCTTCTAATTAGGATTTCAACCATGAGAAAAATTAAAGAGTTGCTGCCCCATGTATTTTATAAGAGTTCTTGATATGACAAATTGATTTCTAAGATGTTTTTGAAAGTCCTAAGATTGTTCCAAGAGAAACTAGCTACCTATGTACATTGAAAAAGAAGTTTATACATGATTTAATGACTAACCATTTTCGATTCTGCCATGTTCATTTCCAGCACCTTAAATCATGTTTTGGGTGGTCTAAATATGTTTAAATACCTTGCCAAGTATATGATAATTGTTCTAGATATTTTGGAGCATGCTTAGTTACTTGAATTGCTTGAAATGTGAATTCTAGGACCTCATAGGTATAGAAAATATGAATTCTGTCCCAGCATTTTTAGCATCCATAGAATCAAATTATATGATGTCTAGATCAGTGAGAGTGACTCATAATTGACTTAGGTATTAATTGTTGCATCATAGAAAAAGTCGGATATGAGAAAGGGTTTAAAATGCATCTTTTAGAACATCGTAATTCATCTAACTTAAGCTTACTGCCAATGCTGTCCAGCCATGATTGATTAGGTTTTAGGACTTAATAAATTATGGTAGTGAGGTTAATAAATCCCTTAGAGGTATACGGAAATAATTTAGAAGTTTGAGATTACCCGATTGAGGGTTTTTACTCTTAAGGGAAAGATTTAAGCATTACTCTATGAATGATGAATTGGTGTTTACCTCATGACTTATATGATGCTATGTGAACTATTATTCCTAAATGATAGTTTTATTATTGCATGTGATTGTTCTTTGAGAACATAGAGATGCCTATATTGTAATGAAAGATATATGAGATGCATGAAACTATGTGGCATCTCAATAAAACATGCTAAGACTTAATGTGACTTAAACCATGTGAAAATGATCCTTGAACCACCAAACCAAGGGTAGGGAATGAGGTGATTCTAGCCCCCTAGACCCATACTTTAAGTCGGGACCTTTAACATATCAAAAGGGATAAGTCTATGTGCTAGTGATGACTAGCGTGGTATGAGCTCATAACCTAGAAGTTTCTCCAAAGGGAGATCAGTTAGGGTGGCCCCAGGAAGAAAATAATGAGGTTCTAATGTCACCTAAAGTAACCAAGATAAGTTACCATGTACCATGTTCTAAGAACTATGATCTTATGCACCATGAATTATGATCTGGAGCACGAATCGTACCATTTTGAGGGCCGCTGCACTGTTCACGTCTTTATGTTTCTCGGACGGCCATTCGCCTATATAGTTACCTCTTCTCCCCGATGTCGCCCTATGGAGACGACATGGTTTTTGAGCGTGCTCGCACATGCAATGAGAGGATCCTTCGGACTTGCACTGCAGGCTCGGGTGCCATACCCGAATATGTACCCCACTCGCAGCATTCGGAGGAGCCACCGCCCCTATGTATGAGGAGGACTCTGCCCCTACTCCCCCACGTGTGCCAGCCGGCAGCGAGGAGACGGTTACCTAGCCACGGAGGGCTCGGATGCCTGAGATGCGACCCCAACATGGAGGACGTGTCCGAGTGCCTACTCCTGACGCGCTTCGCCCGTGGATCGGCTATGTCCCACCTTACTTGTGACTGTAGCCGTATGGTTTAGAGGGTAGTCCGTAATGCACACAATTCACGTAGTAGGATAAACCTTCTTTTGTGTTGAGGTTATCCATTTCAGATGCACTTGGGTGTGGGTATTCTCTTGCATGTATCCTTTATATTTCTATGTATTTCCTATGTTTTAGTTGTATTGCACTCTATGTATGGAATAGTCCCGCCATTACTGGTGGGCATTCTACATATTAATATATGAGGTATTTCGGTATATGTGTTCATGATGCTGTGTATGGAGCCTTTATATGTTTACATTTCCACACTTTACGATATCGATCGAATTACATAATATGCGGCTTATACTTTATCGAGGTTTTGTTACCAAAAAAAATGGCTCGTATTTTCAGTAAGTAATTTCAAAGGTAATAGAACTAAATCAAGAAGTAATAACTAATATTTGGCCTCAGTACATACTAGTAGTATTGGGTTGAATATTAGGGTGTTACACTTGAGGTATGGTTCTTTGGGTGTTTAAAATTTCAAACATATGATGGAAATGGTGGGAGAGAGTGGCCAAATTACATCAGCCAAGGGGGAGGAAAATCTCTCTTTTTAATTGTGGTTTAGAGTTGTGTTTAGGTGTGTCTTTGATTATGCTTTAGTTTAGGAATTTGTGAGAAAGTGTTTAGGTGACTAAGGATGTAATTAAGGATTTAAAGACAAGGTTAAGGAGCATTCTTGCTTCATTAGTGAGATGAAAACTCATTTTAGTGCATAAACAAAGACACAATTCCTCAATTTAAGGAATTGGAGAGAGAAAACACTATTCAAGATTCCAAGACTAGGAATCTTGAGTTTTAAAAAAAGATTTAGGTTTAATCTAAGCAATTTTAGATTCTAATTAATTTTAATAACTTATTTTGACTCTAGATTAATTATGGAAATTAATTAATCTTCGATTAGAGCCTAATATTGCTTAGGTTTGCTTAATTACATCATTAAGCTCCAATAGCACTATTCCAGGGGCAAAATCATAATTTTGCACAAAAACTGCTTAGGACCACCGAGACATAAACAGATACTTTCAAACACATGAAAACATCATTTTAATCTTTCGGGGAAATTTTCGGGCTCGAACAGCACCTTTACCTGCGTAAAAATGCTATAGCGGTATTTTGGTCATTTTGACCCGAAACTACAGAAAACAAGATTTTCGTTTCCGAAATCAATCAAGGACCATCTAATCCCCTTCAAACATTAAGTTGCCCCTTCGAGAACTGTCAGGTCGGCTATCCTCAAATTCCAGGCAGAAAATGACCTCAGGGGCATTTTGGTCATTTTCCTCTCAAACAGAAAATCGGGGCGTTACAGATGCAATGTGTTAAATTGATAGATTAAAAGAAAAAGAAGAAATGTAGAATATAAATTGATTGACAAATTGTAAATAAAATATAGAAATTGTAAAGAAAATAAGAAAAGAAAGTAAAGTCAAAGTTATCCTAGGAAAGCAAAAGAAAGGGTTAAGAACAATACTCAGTTAACTCTAGACTGTATGTAGCCATTAGAGGTGTCTTTAAAGTGAGTGTATGAGTGAAAATTCCAACCTTTTACAATATGTATAAAACTAGTATTTATAGACAACCTAAGTCTCTAGGATTTTGACACTTGTCTTTGGCTGTCTCTAGATGTTATCCACGTGGTTTTGACAGTTATTATCTTTGTCATTCGCTCTTTGATCACCACTTTGTCACGTCTTTGTCAAGCTCCTGTCAATAACCGCTGGAAACCGTCAATAACTGCCGTTTGATGAACTTATGCCATAGAGTCAAACTGACAATATCTTCAACATCTTCAGAATTTTTCTAAGTCTTCCGGTGACCAACTCCAAATTTGACCTATCAAACCTCGAACGTGAAGCTTGGTTATTCTTAGCCTCCAATTGGTCTCATGGTATCTTTGTCCCAAATGACAAACTTCAACTTCGACTTGTCAAATGTCAAATGACTAAATCTTGTCAATGTCAAACTGCCAAATTGGATATTCCAGCTTTGTCAATTCCTTTCATGCCAGACTTTTGACCAACCTTCAAACTGTCAAAGTCGAATGCCAATTCGACAATCTGACACTTAGTAAAATTTGGTACCAACACTACTTATAATCAGTTTCACCCCTGTAAAAATCTTCTTCCTATGTTCTTATTAGATAACATCATTTTTCCTAGGAAGAATAAATAAGAATAAGTCATTTAAGTTTTGTAACATCCTAATTTTTAACCTAATACTCTAGAACATAATTAGGTTAATTATTAGTCTGTTACGTCATAGCTTTCTTATTACTTTAAAATACTTAGCGAAAATACTGGTAAATTTTTTTTTGAAAATTATAAAAGCAAAGTGAGAGCCGCGCGACACGTTAACTAGTAATGCGCGAAAGGTAATACAGCAAGCGTCGCATAGCAACATGACATAAGCACATAAAAGCACATCATAATAACATGGAACTACATATTTATATAATATATGATATGCTCACTCGTAAAGAGCGAGACTTAGTTTAGTACAACTGGAATGAAAATACATGGAAACAAAAGTACAACAAAGGTGATAAAAGAAACTCTCCTAACTCTAGTGCGCCTACAAATGGATAACCCCAAAGACAAAAGAAGGCTATCCTAGTCTAGTCAAGCTCGAGCACCAGAACCGCAACGGTCGTCTCCTACTACGGGCCTTTCTGGAAAGGAAGGATGTACCCAATCCACTGGGCGATCTCGGTCGGGGTGGCAATACGCTGCATCGGTGGGACGTGAGCTCCACGGCGGAGAGTCATCCTCACCCTTGCTCCACGCACTGGCTGAGCGACGGAAGCCTCGCTACCCTCCCCAACGTCCATCGGCACAGTGGGGGAGGATCCCTCGGAGGGTACCTGAGTGGCAGAATCCTCCGAAGGGTCCGTCTCGGAGAATGATGAGGGCGAGCGGGGTACATACTGTGGGTAGTCCCGGATGGCAGAGGTCGTCGGTGGGGTGCGGCAGATCCGCTCCTCTCGAGGGCGTGCGCGCTCGAACACGAAGTCGTCGCCATAGGGTGAGACAGGAGAGAATTGGTGGCTATGTACGAGGTGACTGAAGGGCCGTCCAATGAACATGAACACTCAAACGACGCTGCCGCCCACAAAATGATATGACCTATGGTCCGGATCATGATGCACCTCCCAAGTTGGGGTGTCCACAAAAACCACGAACGTCGCCATCTGAAGACGTGACGGAAAGAAAGAGATAGAGGGAGTGAGAATCTTGCTAAAGAATCTCAGTAGGGTCTCCTACTACCTAGGTGTCATCGTCTACGTCCTCAGGAACCTTGGGTTTAGTTATACAAAATAAGTGAGCATGCATTAAGTCCATTTTTAGGTTCTAAAACATAATTTAGCCAAGGTCCGTTTATTTTAGCATGATTCTTAATGACATGGATGCAAGCATATTGAAGAATGTATGCATGGCTCTACTTAATGCAAGAATAATCATTATATACATAGGAACGTCATAGTAGTGGCATAAAGTGGCAAATAAATTCTCTTTGTGACATAATCATCATAACTTCCTCATAGGCCACCCTAAAAGATAAGCACTCTGGGGGTGCTCGGCCGAACCGGTGTCACCCAAAACGTGTCACATCTCTAGGTTATGAGCTCATACCTTAACTAGTCATCACTAGTTCTTACTTACCACTTAACGATAAGCGTATCATAAATCATAAATCCCGACTATCTGAGTACGGGTTAGGGGGTAATTCTCTTAGGGGTGCTCGGCCGAACCGGTGTCACCTAAGAGTATAAATTGGTACCGATGTCACATGAGTTCTATGGAGGTGCTCGGCCGAACCGGTGTCATCCTAGAACCCATCTTAGTACCTTAATTTTCAAAATCTCTTTAAGTCCCCAAATTTGTCGGAAATTCGGCGACACAATGGCATTACGCCGAATTCCTTCCAAATTTGCTTTATCCCACATAAACATGTATCCTCATGAATTCCTCATATGAATAACATTATCATCCTTCACATAACACATGCATCATCATCGAACATTCAAACGCTTACCCTTATGGTAGCTTATGTTTTGACCCTTACAGGTCTTAGTTTTGAGATATAGTTCTCTAACACCCGTCGCTCATATATTATGCACCTAAGGGCTCATAATTAATCATCATTCCTAATCCTCATGTTCATACTCAAATCTGAAAAGCATAGGGCAGAATTTCTAACTTGTGGTTACGGGGTTCTAGAACTTACGTTTTAGACCCTTTCTCGGTTTCGTCTTCGCCTAAGGCGCTGTAAATTAAATCTAAATCAATTATGAGACATTCCTATGCTTAAGAACTAATTATAAATCACATTTATCATGTTGTAACGTTGCTGGACAGAATCCAAAAAACTAAATGTTCTAAGAGTTCTACATTTGCATTTTTACGGTTTTCTAGTTACTAGTTTCCCTATAGGTGCTAAAATTCAATTCTAATCCAAATGTTACCAAGTTTTTCATGTCTAAACAATCCTAATCTGATTATGTTCCCATTAAAACAGTTTGGATAAGTTCCAAAAACAAATGGGTCTAAACTATGTTAGATTCTAGCTTTACAGTATTTCTAGTTAGCTAGTTTCTTACCTATCATGCATAGAATCATTTCTACATCATCATGTGATATTTTCACACATTTTAACACATCAAAACATCATCATACAGCCACAAGCTCATCATGACAGTACCGACAACATCTAACTTTAATAAGAGAACTAAATTGACATCTCTAGGTACATAAGTTAACTAGTTTCTCTTGGAATCAATTTAGAATCTCTAAAACTCTTTGCAAATCATTTTAATTCATTAGGAGGCTAAGAGAAGCCTTAGGTCAGTGACAAAAATATATTTCATCTTCAAAAAGGGAATAAAATTATAACTCATGATAACATAACCTTATAAAGATTTGTAAAGCTTCAGGAAAAACTTAGAACATAGATTATCAGCCCTTGTAGCTAGATGAAAACTCATTGCAAGTCCATCATCACTACTTGGCCGAAACATGCATTCAAAGAATGCATTCACATTAAACTTTCACTTGAAATGAAATGGGCAAGTCTTTAAGCTCTAGGTTCTTAAGTTATAACATAAAATAAACGTGTTCATGCTTTTTATTTTTAATCTTGCTTACAAAATAAAGTGATGACTTAAAATAAATATGCAAGGCATAAACTTAAACGTGCAAGCTTGAAAGTAAATATGCAAGGTTCAATTCTTTATTTTAATGCTCTTGGCCCAACAACAATCGACTTTAAGGCCGAAATAGAAAGGCATTCGAGAAATTAATTAGGAGATAATGCAAGTTCAATTCTTTATTTTAGTGCTCTTAGCCCAACAATAATCGACTTTAAGGCCGAAATAGAAAGGCTTTGAAAATTAAATTAAGTGATGATGCAAGTTCCATTTTAATCTTTATGTTCTTAGGTGATAGCTTGAAAGTAAAGGTGCATAGCAATAATGTAAATATAAATGCAAGCATAAAATAAATTATGCAAGTTCATTTTATCTTTCTAGAGCTCTTAACAAGAGTTTAAAGGAACTTAAACCTCAACCCAAACTCATCAAACCAAGATCAAGTAAAGTCTAGAGTCCTTAGAACTCAACATAACATTTTTAGAAAATCAAAACATTTAGCATGTAAAAGAAAAGGAAGTGGCCGAAACTTCAAGAAGGAAAAGGAACATTTTAAAACTCTAGGGTCCATGATCTTGATGATATATTAACACCAACATCATGAGACCTCATCATTGAGTCCTTAGAACCATTTTGAAACATCACCAAAGATAGAGTTCTCAAGAGTTCAAGAAAGGAAGAACTAGAAACATTTTTGCTCAAGAACAAAGATCAAGCTCTAGAGTTTGTTTCAAGTGATGAACATCATCATGAAACTCTCATCATCAAGCTCTCATTTCTCTATTCTCAAGGGCTCATGGTCAAACAAGAAAGAAAAAGGAATAGAGAAGAAGTTCTAAAAAGAAAACAAGAGAAACCATAAACATCAAGCTTTAAAGAAGAACATTCATGAAAAGAAATCCCTACTTGGTGTGATGATCTTGAAGATGGAAGAAGAAGATGAAGAAGATGAAGAACTTGAAGAACTTTGAAGAGCTTGAAGAACACTAGAACTTTGAGAGAAAAAGAAAAGCTTTGGAGAGAACTAAACTTTGCAAATGATCTAAAAGTGGTGCAAGCTCCTCAAGGCATTCTATTTATAGAGAAATGAAGCAAATGGAGGGGGGTGTGTGGTGATGAAGGCTTCGGCCATTGTGTGCAGAATTGGGGAGAAAAATATCTCTTACAAGGCATGGTTGAAGGCATGGTGAGTTATGGGTTCAAGTATGGTGAGGTATGGTTCAAGGCATGGCTTAAGCATGGTTCTTCGAGTGAGAAAACAAATCAACATGTGGTCAAATGGGGGAGGAGGTGGCCAAAACTTCATCAGCCATGGGGGAAGGATTTCTTGCATTTTAATTGTGGTTTAGAGGTGTGTTTAGGTGTATCTTTGATTAGGATTAAGATTAGGAGTTTGTAAGAAAGTGTTTAGGTGAGAAAATGGGTAATTAAGGTTGTCAAGACATAATTAGAGAGTGTTCTTGCATCATTAGTGAGTTATAAATTCATTTTAGTGTATAAACAATTCTAGACACAATTCTTTGATTTAAGGAATTGGAGAGAGAAAATACTATTCAAGATTCCAAGAGTGAAATCTTGAGTTTTTAGAAAAGAGATTTAAATCTAATCTAAGCAATCTTAGGTTCTAATTAATTTTAATAATTTATTTTGACTCTAGATTAATTATGGAAATTAATTAATCTTCATTTAGAGCCTAATATTGCTTAGGTTTGCTTAATTACATCATTAAGCTCAAAAACACTATTCTAGGGGCAAAATCGTAATTTTGCACTAAAACTGGCCGGGACTGCTGGGACTCAAAAAGATGTTTTGAAATATGTAATAACATAGTTTTAAACCTCTGGGGAAAGTTTCGGGCTCAAACGGCACCTTTACCCGCGTAAAACGTTATAGGGGTATTTTGGTCATTTTGACCCGAAACTGCGGAAAATGAGACTTCCGTCTCCGGAACCACTCAAGGGTCATTCAATCCCCTTCAAACATTGAGTTGGCCCTTCGAGGACTGCCGGGTCGGCCATCCTTGAATTCCGGGCCGAAAATGACCTTAGGGGCATTTCGGTCATTTTCCACTCAGGCAGAAAATCGAGACGTTACAAGTTTTCCACCTCTAATACTATTTGTCCAACAAAAACTTGAGTGTTGGTTAGTTTAAGTGATATAACCCAAATATAAAGCTTTGTAACCTCTGATCCGATAGTGATTGTTATGAGTTAGTTTGGAAAGGCTAAGCAAAGACTACTTGTAAGTGATAGTAGAGTAAGCTACTAGCCATGGAGTTAGCTTGGAGAGGCTAGTCAAAGAATACTTACGTGTGACAGTAGAGTGAGCTATTGGTCACTAGATAGAGCTTGAGAAGGCTAGTGTAAAGGCTATCTAACTTTCTCGAGTTGAGAAAGGTTATAGTGAAACTCAACGATGGTTGAGAACTGGATATAGGCAGATTGGACAAACTAGTATAAAAATCCTTGTGTAGTATCTTCTCTTTTCTGGACTCTTTTATTTAGTGCTTTGTGCCTTTCATATTGTGTTTTCTAGAAAACATTTTGCTTGTTAATGTATTCAATAGTTTAGAAAGTTACCTTCTAAAGTATACTAACATCTATTCCCACTGCACTTCAAGTTCATACTTGATAATATCTGTTTTAGTTTTTCAAAAATGAAAAAAAAGGAAAAGAAAAGTCCAAGCATGATTCAACCCCCCTTCTCATTCACTTTTCAACCCACACCCTTTTCCTACATAACTTTAGCCATATTGCACTATTTATGTGTTTGATTGGTTGACATTTAGTTGATTTGTATTTTGTCCCCATTGGGTATCATTGAGTATAGTCATGATTATTTTCACCATTTTAATGAATAAATATATGTTGGAGCTTCACGTGCTTTTAATCATTTTTTATGAGTGTTGTTTTCTTTCAAGGACTTCCCACGTTGGTGTATGGAGATCATAGGGCATGGAGATTGTAGTAATGATCAATTTGGGAAAATTTGAAATCTAACTAGAAGAGTTCTTAAGCTCATTTGAACACATTTGCAGAAAATATTGTAATAGAAAATCTATATCTCTATACAGAGGATTGGATTGAGACCAATAAAGATGTTTTGGAAGGCTTAGTAAGTCCTCTAAAAATTTTCTGTTTAGCTAAAAACCTAATTCTAAGAGCATCTTAGTGGAAATCGAGTTGCAAGATTAAAAGTTGCTAAAGTTCTCATACTATCCAGCCTGACCTCCAGCTAGTTCTCTGGTAATATATGGAGCTATAAAAGTAAATTTGACCTGATTCTTGTGGCATTGGAAAGCTTATTCAAAGGGCTACAATCGCTATTTGTAGTGCTAAGGACCAATTCGGATGTTTAAAAGACCAAAATTGACCAAATACGTGAAGACTTCAATTATGTCTAGAGCTGTAGCACTCAAATGAGCACCTCAGTACTCCATAGTGCCTAAAAAAAGAGTTTAAAGATATTGAGTGATGTAGTATTCATGCGACAGTGTAGGGAAACTAGATTTTGGCCGAATTTTAGGCCTTGCTTGACTTATGTTTGCGTACAGTATAAATAGGATTAGCACAAGCTTTTAACTTACTTTTGACTCAGTTGTTTTTATACCTTTGGCAGCTAGGATTCTCTTTATCTTTCTCTTTACATCTTCTTCTCTCTCTAGGCATTCCACTAGTGAAGGTCCTTTATTCTTAGAAATAGTGGTAAGGATTATTACTATTATTTTTAGGTTCTCTTTTATTTACACTACTATAATCCTCCAAAGATAGAGGAGTAGATTTTCTTACTAGTATAAGGGTTTCCAGATGGAATGAGATGATGTTTGAGACCATCTTTTTGAATGCATTAGTTTTCTCAATGTTCTGGGGTTTCTATTTTTATAATTGTTGTTGCGATTGTTACAATTTTTGTAGGGATAACTGTTAGCTTTAGAACCCTTTATGCTCATTTATTTTGAATGATAACAAAGCCAATTTAAAGAAAATGCTTTGAAGAACGACTGATGTCTCTATTGAGTTTTTTATAAGATTATAACAGGCTTCTATCGTTTAGCAAAAGCAAGTCTTACTCAAATAAGAATATATTTCACCATACATATGTAAACATGTTTATCTCATATTATAAAATCTGAAATCAAATAGAAGTGAAATTACCTAAGCATTTGATAGCAAACGATAAGAAGAAATTTTCAATGCTACAAGGAACCAAGTTTAGAGACTTCAGAAAGTAGCACGGGGCATCAGAAAGTACACTCAAAATGAAGATATTAACTCAGGTCCCAGAGCAACGTGTTACTTAATCTTCAATCATCACAATCGCAAAGATATTTTTAGCAAAGAAGATTTGATTGAAGATTAGAAAGTGTAAAACTCTTTGAGGGACTAATTACGTACATCAGAAAGCTCACTCGTAAGTGGAGCAAAGAATGCTATAGGAAAGGGAGGGAAATTTGAAATCTAAATTTCAAATAAGCAAGTCAAATCTAATTTCAAACTGGTACATCATCTCTTCTGCCTATTTGATTAACCACCCTGGCTTCATGAAGAAGGAATTCAGAAAGTATGCTCAAAAAGTAGAAAAGTAGTTTATGAAGGAAAATCTGAAAACTCAACTTTACAACAGCTTCTGCAATCGATGTGACAGATCTGTTAACCTCTTTTCTAGCTGTTTCTTTCAAGACACAACTAATGATCAATACATGTCACTTGAGGAACTGATATATGGCAACGGTCACAAAGAAAAAACCACTATATAAGGAGATGCTATGCTTAAAAACTAATGAGAGATTTGAAGATTCAAGAGAGGAAACTCTGCAAAAATCTCTTCCTACTTGCTGGAATATTCAGCCTTTATCATGTAATCAATTTTATCCTTGAAGCGTAAGAAAATCTTCCTTCTACATTCTTAGTTAGATTTATCTTCTTCTTATGGAAGAAGTAAAAGAAGGAAGTCATTCAAATTTTCTAGGAACTTTTCATGTATATGTTAAGGAAACTTGAGTATAGGTTAGTTTGAGTCACAACCCAAACACTTAACCTTTGTGTCCTCGATCTGCCAGTGATCGCTGTGAGATAGCTTGGAGAAGCTACTGTAAAACTACTTGCAATGCGACAATAGTGGTTGCTAATGCTTGCGGTCACGGTTTAGTTTGGGGAGGCCAGTGTCAAGACTACTTTCAACATGACTGTAGTGGTTGATACTGCTCACGGTTTGAATTGGAGAGGCTAGCGTCAAGACTACTTTCAACGTGACTGTAGAGATTGCTACTGATCACTGGTTAGCCTGAAGAGGCTTGTAAAAGAATACTCAACTTATGATAGTCTCTAAGTTGGTCTGCTGGCACAAGTGAGAGCTTGGAAAGGCTAATGTAAAGACTATCCATGTTTACTTTCTCATGTTGATAAAGTTGTTTTGAATGAAATCTCAACGGTTGAGTACTGGATATAGGCAGGTTGGCCGAACCAGTATAAAATCCTTTGTGTCTTTTCTCTTTTTCTCTGATCTCCTTTATTTATCTCTGTTGTGCTTTTTACTTATCCTTTATCTCATATATCCTTCTCGTTTTCCATTATCTCTTTTAATAATGAACTTTTTATTTAATAAAGTTCAGAAATCTACTTTTTGAAACTACTGACCATGTTTCCACTGCACTACAAGTTTTATACTTGATAGTATTTATTATCAGAAGTTTTAGAAAACGCGAAAAGGATTAATGCACGATTCAACCCCCCTTCTCGTGCACATCTTTAGCTACAATAACTAAACTGGTGATCATCATTTAGGGAAATCCTTTGGACATAAATTAATGGATCCATTAGTTTATGTTTAAAGGAGTACATTAGAATTAACCTTCTAATTGGCGGTTAGGCTATAGCAATTGGTTCATTAAATCAATGTGATTTCTAATCAAATTAGGATCCCATTTGTCAGTTATTTGCATTGGTCAAATTCTAGAGGTTGATCAATCACTAGTATAATTGCCAATAATTTATTACTAATAGCCACTAATGTGTTCAATATTTAGTCTATGATATCTAGTTCTAATCCTAGGAATACCTTGCACTAATGCCCTTTAATTATTGCTTATTCTTAATTATTTTTAATTCTCTCAATTTAATTCTCAACCCCCAAATTTTCTATCTAAGTGATAAAGCCTCATTGAGAGGCAACCCAAGTTATGTTCTTTACTATATTTTTGGTGCAACTTAACATACGAATTAATTCTAATTTAAGGATGTACATACATCCTCTGTCAAACATCAATTGATGAGTGCTACTATGTTTTAGAGCAAGTTGTTGAGGTGCCATAAGAGACATCAGCTGAGGTGTAATAGCCCAAGCTGCCTTATGGATTAACGACTGTCCCCTCAAACTAACACAAAGTCTTTTCAGCATATTTTGTCCTCACTTACATGTTTCCTCGTAAAACTTTACAGGAGGTCACTCATCCCAAAATTGCTCAAAGTCAAGCATGCTTAACCATGGAGTTCTTTAGTGATGGGCCATTGAAAAGAATATGCATCTTATTGGTATAGGTAGTACCAATCAATTCATATAAGTCATCCTCAACTGTATAGTCTCATACTTATATAGTCTTAGGATCCCTCTCATTCTAGTTTATAATTGGTTCATTCATGTACCCCTCCATTTAGAAGCGTGTCAAGAGCTGCTCCTTGCCCTTGCCTTTTTACACCAGCAATTACTCCCCGCTCTCATCAGCCCCAAGCATTGCATGCCCACCAGCTTCCACTTGTTTTGTTCTCGAACCACACAATACTAGTAGAGGTGATGTTCTAATACCATTTGTAATAGCCCAATCTGCCTTATGGATTAATGATTGTTCCCATAAACCAACACAGGGTCTTTTCAGCGCACTTTGTACTCCTTTACATGCTTACTAGTAAGACTTCCTATGAGGTCACCTATCCCAAAATTACTCCAAGTCGAGCACACTTAACCATAGAGTCCTTTACTGATGGGCTACCGAAAAGAAGATGCACCCTGTTGGTATAAGTAATACTAATCAATTCATATAAGTCATCCTTAACTGTATAGTCCTATACCTATACAATTTTAAGATCCTTCTCATTCTAGTGTTTAATTGGTTCATTCATGTACCTCATCCGCTTGGAAGTCTGCCAAGAGCCGCTCTTTGTCCATGCCTTCTTGCACCGGCGATCACTCCCTACCCTTATTAGCCCAAGGCATTACATGAGGCACTAGCAAAGGAGACTGATGAGAAGTCTAATATAGAGATCATCTGTGAAGAGCCACCACCTGAATCGGCTGAGTAGATGGATGCCTTGCTAGAAGATGATGAGTCTTTGAGTATTGAGGCTATTGTAGAAACTTCTACAAAAGAGGATCATGGCACAAAGATTTAGGAAATGGAGATTGTGGTTCATACCACATTTTCTCCCCTTTATATCCTACTGCTGCCATTGGATCTGAACCCATTCTCACTTGGGTGACATGAATATGCTCTCCTCGAGATCGATAGTCAATTGTATGCCATTTGTTAGGAGCTTAGAAGACCAAATTCATATTCCTTAGGGATTAGATGGGAAAAGAGCAACAAAGTGGAAGCCTCCTTTCGGAAGTACACATCCCATTCCAATAGGAGTGACTTGTTGCTAAGAATGTTGGACCAAGAAGAGTTCCAAGGCTCCAAGGAGCGCACTAAAGATTGCAACACTTGGGTCCAGATGCTTAATAGAAGCGTAAGTCATGATATGGTTGATACCATACGGAACCCAAGTACAGCTAGGTGATGCAAACTTGGCAAGATCTCAAGGAGTAGTTCAAGTACAAGTCACCTTGAGGGAGCTTTTATCATCTTTTAATTTTTCGTTTCTGTCTTTAATTTTCAATAAAGCATGCTTAATGTAGAATTTCACATGCCACTAGTTTTATGTTGTTAATTGTTGTTTAGAGTGTTGTGTGTAATTCCCTTTATGCTAACTATTGAGTATTACTTGCTTGGCTTAGCACTTTTGGCATTTTTCCTAACTTGGAGACTATGAATTATGCTTTGTGTAATGCATGCTTGGTAATTTGCTCTTCATTGCTTGGATTGAATATATGAACATGATCCTTGGTTGAGCTTTTGAACCCTTTCATGGATGGATATGTTGCATGCCATTGTTTTTTTTTTTTTTTGTTCTCTCATGCTTTTTATCTTACTTGAGGCTTTGTCATTAACATGTTGCATGCATTAAAATGATAAATACATTTTTCTTGTTTTTATATAATTGACGACATGAAACCAACCTTCCATATTATCCATATTTGAGTCCCATTAAGCCTTAATGGCTTTTCTTTTATTACAAGCCTAAGAAATCGCCAACCTCTAGGATCATGAGAGTATTTATGCATCTTCCGAATATGCTTGAGTACGTAAGTCTGCAGAATGCATAAAGACATTATAGACACCATTTTTTTCGAGTCTTATATATATAAGAAAAAATATATATATTTTGAAAAATAAAAAAATATTTTCCCTTTCATTAGCATTTTTAACTGATTTTATTTTTAAATTAGTATCAATCAAATCTTTTTAGTCCCACGTCCTTTCTTAATCAGAGCCTAAATTTCAATAAAATCTTTTTCAATCAAATCATTTTTTCAAATCTCAATTGTCAAATCTCAATCAATTTATTTCAAACTATTCTCCAATCAATTACATAATATTTTTATAAATAGACTAGCAACACCACAACCAAGACGGGCATCTGGAAGAAACAGGGACTTGAGAACGAGAAATCAAGAAGGTAGTGTACAAAGGTACACATTTTTGGTAGATCTCGTTTGTAGTTTTGTCCTTTGCCGTAATCAATCATCCATCACGTGGACTTTTCTTTTCACTTCCTCTCAATCCTCAGCCACCACCACTTCAATTTTTTTATCTGGTCCTTTATTTAGCCAACCACATAACAGTTAACATTACCCCATGCATTGACATCACAATTCCGTCCCCATCACCATTCTCTTTAGAGTTGTATTAATTGCACTAATTTTATATAGAATTGTTGACTCATATTTTATTTATCATTGAATAGGATATCATTTAAGTAGAGTATATACTCTATTCAATAATAATTAAGTTATGAGACAATAAGATATTCCACACATTATGAGTATAAATAACATTTTTCTTCCCTTCAATAATCACCCTCACTGTCCTTATAAGTCCCTAACAAAGGACAACCACCAGTCCTATGAACCCATAGTACCCCATCGAAGGAAACTTGAACTATAGCCACAACATCACCTCTTCAGCCATGGCCGCGAAACACCTTTTTTTCCTTTCATTTTAATTCTAAGTTTTGGGTCAAAAAGGATAATTTAGTTTAATGTATTTTATAGTTCTCAGTGTTTATTGAGATAAAGTGTTACTTTGGTCCCTAAAATTATAAATGTGTTTCACTTTAGTTTTTACAATTTCAAAATTAACTCTTTAATCCCTGAAATTGTAATCCATAGATCACTTTAGTCTTTGGTCAAATAACTGTTAGTTAACTATTATATTTTGTTGACATAACACGTTAAGTGGCACGTGGCATATCACGTGTCGTTTATAATTTCATGTCATGTGGTGTGAACACACGATTTTATCCGATCTTTTAACAGTAAAGTCCAAAAATTGCATCTAGTTTGCTTGTTTTATTTTATTTTATTACAGTCCCATTAATTATTTCTTTTAAAAAAAAATGAATGAAAACAATTTGCTACCTGTTGATTTTATTTCTAAAGTTTTTTAGAAAGAAGGGGTCCAACTTATTTCAGCCCAATTTCATTAACTTGATACCCAATTTGTTTTTAGCCCATTTATGTTATTTTCAGCCCACTTCTTAAAAAATAATAAAGATAAAAAATATAGAAAAAGGGACAGAGGGCCTTCACGGGTTCCTCTTTCTCACGGGTTTCTTCCTTTGCCCCAAGACACAGTCACGAGAAGATATGGGGATAAGAGAAAGCATGAAAAATAAAACACAATGATGATGTAACGCCCCAATTTTTACTGTAATTTTTACTGTCATTAGAAATTACTCAATTACCGAATTACCGTAGGTAATTATTACATAAGATTTGAAATTTGAACAATCCTCAATAAAGGAATATAACATTAGAAGAGAGGTTAGGAATGATTCATGCAGTCGAAATCCCGAATTTACAGACGTATAAAATGGCCAAAATCGCTTGAAGTTATTTTACTCAGAAAATGAGGATCGTGGGCCCCACCTATTCTCAAGGGGATATTTTGAGGATAATAAGGGATTGTTTGTGTTATGTGTGTTAATAGAAGCAAGGATCTCAATTTTGAGTTTCGACCTTGAGAAATGACCAAAACGCCTCTGCAATTTGTTTAACTCCGATGTCGTGCCGAGTGAGTCGAACCTCACTAAAATGTTTTAAAATGTGTTTTTAAGCCATGATTAACCATTGGTTAAGCTCGGGTGGCCTCGGGCAATTTTAAGTGAAAGTACGATTTTGCCCCTGTTTTTGGCGGTTTGCGAATTCGGGATTTTTGATTCAGTATACAGAAACCTAAGCAATATTAGGCTCAAATTAAAGCTTATTAAATTCTAAATATTAATCTAGAGTCAAAATTATGTATTTAGATTGATTAGAACCCAAAATTGCTCAAAAACACCCAAATTGCTTACTACTTCACTTAAACCCTTAACCGTAAATTCTCTAAATTACATGAATACCTTGCCTACACCTAAATAATGCATGGAACACACAAATTTCACTTCTTTGGGCTGTAATGGACGAAATTATTGATGCCATTATGCAGCTGAATTATTGCCAAAAGTTGCACTAAAACAAAATGCCAAAATGTCACCATAAGAGACATAATTCCTTAATTTCATACAACTTTGTCTAAAATGATTTTTCCTCCCTTATTTCTCCTGCAAAATTCCGTCCACTACCTCATCATTTTGGCCAATTAGAAGCCTCAAAATCTTCTATAAATAGGCTTGCTTGAGTGGTCTTGGAATGTTTGGTTCATAACTAGTTTTTAGGAGCACCAAAAACTTTCTTTCTTCTTCCTCTTTGGCTGAATTCTTTCTTCAATTTTTCAAAGAGATTTTGTTTCATTTCACTTCAAGAAACCAAGTTCTCTTCCTCTTCTTCAACTCAGATTAGGTAGGGAGTAGTTTCTAAATTTATTTCTATGCTTTGAGGAGTTGTGTTTTTAGCTCAAAATGATGAAATTATGAACTTGCCTTAGCTTTTCATTTTGGTTTTCCTCTTCAATTTTTCTTTAACCAATTCAACCATATGGCCTAGGTGGAACTAAGATGATGGCTTGATGATGAGGACCTTGAGGGTGGGTTGTAAATCCATCACAAGTTAGGCCTCTAAAGCTTGAAAATTCCACTTGATGCAAAACTTTAAAGAATAATGCTTTATGATGCTAAAACAAAGATTTTTAGTTTAGAACTTGAAAGATGTATTTTCCTTTTATGTTTTATTTCTTGTTAAGATATGTATTGGGTTGAATTTATAATTCTTTTAAAGTCTTGAAGGAGCTCTAGTAAAGAAACAAAATGAATTTGCATCCATGATTAAGTTTATGCTTTGCATAACCATGTTTACCTTCTATGTCATCACTAAATTTTCAAGAATGAATAAATGAACTTGCATTTCTCATGTTTAAATTCCAAGCTTGTATCTCATGTTTATGTTTCAAGTCATCACTTAATCTTTCAAGATAATAAAGAGGTTGCATCTCATATTTAATTTATGCTCTCACTATATTTTATAATGGCTAAAAGAATCAACGCATGGCATGTTTATTTTATGCCATCACCTAAAGATCCTAGAGCTCAAAGACTTGCCCATGTATCACAAGCAAAGAAATATGATTATTGGAGTTAAAGAATTTATTCTTTAAAAAGTCTTGAGATTGGAGCTTAAAAGATGTAATAATAATATTCTCTTCTCCCTCTACTGGTCCTGTGCGGACTACCGCCGCTCCGGTTTCTTAATATTCTCTTCTCCCTCTATTCTCTTCTCCCTCTACTGGTCCTGTGCGGACTACCGCCGCTCCGGTTTCTTAATATTCTCTTCTCCCTCTACTGGTCCTGTGCGGATTACAGCCGCTCTAGTTTCTTGTATCATGCTTATATTTCAAGTTCTTGCATCATGTTTAATTTTCAAGTCATCACCTTAAATCTTAAAGATAAAGAAATGGAATTGCATATCATGTTTATAATTCCAAGCTATCACCTTATAAAGATAAGATTAAAATAAGGTTGCATAGCATGTTTATAATTCTAAGATGTCACCTAAATCTCTAAAGCTCAAGACTTACTCCTTTTATCTTAAGTGAGAATTTTAATTGTGAAGATCCTCCCAAATTTGACAAAAGAACTAGTTTCTAAATGAGTTTTAAGGCTTTTCAAGGATTTTACGGGGAACTAGTATTTTATATGCACTTAAAATATGATTCTATGTAATTGCATGAGGTTCATGATTCGCCAGCGATCTGAGTTTAGTATCAATGTGTGATAATGATTTGATATGATTGAAGTTGTGATAATTATGGTTTATTGTTAAGAGAATGATTCATAATTGGTTTAGTAACTAATTAGTTCTATAATTGATAATTCTATGTAAGGATTGGATGCTTATTAAGTACTTGATATCATTGAATGATTCCCGGCTTGCATGTTATAGTTGCTGTTGCAAATAATGAGAATGCTTGTACATGAAATGTTCTTTATTATGTAAAATTTACCTTTGTTACTAGAAGAAAGTGTATCATTGTAAAAGTGTAATTTGGAAAGGTTACGGCTAAGGAAAGACTTGGTATTTAAGCGTGTCCATTGTGACCCACCTCTCTTTCTGGGAATCTCCCATATGCATGATTACAGTTGATATATATTATTCTAGCTTAAGACTATAAATGAGAAAATGTTATGATGTTTATGAATTGTATTATGATATAACATGCAAAGATTTAATGATGACTTAAACTTATAAGAAAATGATCCTTTGGAACCATCAGACTATGGGTGGTGAAAAGGTGATTTTAGCCCCTAACCCGTTCTCTCAAAAGGGTAGAGTCGGGACTTTAGCTTATCAAAAGGATAAGTATATGCTAGTGACGACTAGTAAAATATGAGCTCATAACCTAAATTACTCCCAAAGCGTGGAGTATAGGCGCGGCCAACGAAAATAATGATGATGATAAGGTTTTAACTCATCAAAGGCACTAAAGATATGAAATATGTGCACTTTGTGTCCATGTGTATCTAATATTATATGACGTTCTTTTATGCATGTTATTTTGATAATGATGATGAGAAATATGATGTAATGATAAAGGAAATGTTCATTGTAAATATGACATGTTAAGAATAAGATGCATTATAAGACGCATGATTAAAAATTGACGAACCTCGGTTAAGTATTTGTCCGAACTTAAAATGAATCTTTGCATGCTCACTATTTTAGAATAATCCCGAGGTTCCTGGGGACTTTGATGATGACATCAGTAGAAGGAGGTACCCTCTGAGAATTCTTTAGCAAGATTCTCACTCCCTTTTCTTTATTTCCGTCATTGTCTCCAGATTCAAATGGCGACATTCGTCTGCTCGTTGATACCCCTACTTGGGAATTCCACTATGATCGATTGCATCGCTCGTATCATTTTGAAGGAGGTGCGATTCGTGTTTTTATTTACATAGGTCGTCCATTTGCACATCCTGTCCCTAGTTATCGATTTTCTCCTACTTCTCCCTATGGCGATGAAATGGTTTCGAACATGCACGTCCACTTGATGAAAGGATGTTACGTTCTTATCCCGCTTCATCTGCTGTCCATGGATTTCAGTATGTTCTGAGACGAGATATTCTGAAATTGATCCTTCAGAGGACACTCCTACTCATGTATATTCAGAGCTCTGCTCCTACTCCCTGCGTGTAAGAGAGGGTAGTGAGGAAACAGTTGTTCAACCGAGGTTAGCGAGAAGGCCGTCCATGCGACCCGACTGGTGCATCTCGTGTGTCCCGATCAGAGGAGCTCATCGATGGATCGGATTTATTCCCCATTTCCAGGACAAAGTGGCCATAGAAGGTTCTTAGTAGATTTATGTGTGATCATGCACCCTAGTTTTAGGATAACCTTCCCGGCTTATGGAGTTATCTAGTTTAGGGGCATGTATTTCCTTAAGTATATTTTCTTTTATGGGTTTGCATAAGATAATGATGTATGAACATAACCCACCCTTTGAGTGAGGTTATTGTATGTAAATATATGCTATAATGTGCTTATGGATGTTATATGATGGAGCCTAAGTGATATGATGTGATATATTCTTAAACGTCTTATTATACCCCGCTTACTCGTTCACGTTGTACTCGGCTCATGTTTTCAATTATGTGTTTAAAAAAAAAAATGGCTCGTAATTTCACTAAGTATTTTCAAATTATGAAGAAAGAACCAAAGCAAGGAGTAAAGTCTAGTCATTAATCAGATTCAACCTAGGTGTATCTGGTTAATTACTAGGGTGTTACAGATGATGTTTTGGAATTTTGATCTTTCTTTCGGTGGAATGGAGGAGAATCAAAAAAACATACAATATACATATTGAAGGGGGGAGAAGAAGACCGGAATCAACAATGTTCATCGTGGTTTTCAATAAAAAAAAGTTCAAACACAAAAAATAGATGTTCAGATATATCAATTTACCAGAAGACAGAGGAAATTCAAAGGAAATCAACAACAAATTTCAACAAGACCCAGTAACAAGGTAATTTCTCAGCAACAACAATCATCAGCATCATATATTAACAAAAAAAAAAAGGAAACAACGAAGAAGCAAAGGAGGAGGCCGCGGCCTTCCCCATGCCCTCGGCCGCAGCTTCCCATGCGGATCACATCATCATCATCCTCAGCCTTCCCTTCTCCTTCTCCACCGCCACAACCACCAAAGCTTCCACTAGCCACGGCTCCATTCCCTCAAACCACGCTCGCGCCAGGCCTCCACCCCTGTCCTCTCAGCCACACCTTCTCCCCCTTAGAGGACAAGCCACCGGATTTGCTCAGGCAACCGCGAACCTTAAATCTCCCCTCAACTTCACCAGCATCCATCACATCCTCCTCCACCATAAGCAAAGCCGCCGTGAGCACCACCACCTGGCCACCGTGATCTTCACGGACCCCTACCCAACACTCAACTGCTAACCCGATCTCCCCCTCTCGCTCACCACCACAACCGCCGCTACCCCTCATTCCCTCAACCTGTATTTGTGCTGGCCACCGGAAGACCAAACTGTAACATCCTAATTTTTAACCCAATACTCTAGAACATATTTAGGTTAACCATTAGTCTGTTACTTCATAGTTCTCATTTATCTTTGAATTACTTAGCGGAAAATATGGGTAATTTTTTTTTTGAAAAATAAAGTGAGAGCCGCGTGATGCGATAAGCAGTAAACCATGTATGGTAAACAAACGTCTCACAACATCATAACATAAGGCACAACATGAACATCACTGAATATCATCTTATATATATATAACTTGCCCACTTATGAGTGTGGGACTTAATTTAGTACAAGGAAAATACAAGAAAGGAAATACAACATAAACATAAACATGATCTACTCCCCTACCCGAGTGCACCTAATGGGATAACCTCTAAACAAAAGGTTTATCCCCATCTAAGTGGTGTGTGCTCTAACCGAGTACTCCATCGGTCGATCGTCACCTCCTACTGACGTCCGTCTCGTGAACGAGGCAAGTATCCGGGAAACTGTGCGAGTTCCTCGGGCGTAAAGAGGCGGAACGGGGATCGAGAATGACCCCCGCGGTGTAGCCGCATCTCCTGTCGTCGTGCAAGTCGGGGCTGAGTCACGGTATCCTCACTGCCCTCCCTCATCAATGGTGGAGAGGGGGCAGAGCTCTCACTATACGGATGAGTAGGCGGGTCCTCGGACGGGTCGGTCTCCGAGAAGTAGGTCCGGGGCACGTAATTGGGATAGTCTCGCATGGCTAAGGCGGCGGTGTGCATGCGGAGCACTCTCTCGTCATGCGTCTGCACGCTCACAACCCGCGCTCGTCGTCGCCATAGGGTGCAGTCGGGGAGAAGCGATGGGTGTGCACGGGATGAGCGAAGGGGCGTCCTACGAACATGAAAACCCGCACCGTGCACTGCCCCTCAAAATGGTATGACCCGTGAGTCAGGTCATAGTGCACCTCCCATGTCGGGGTGTCCACGAACACTACGAACGTCTCCATCTGAAGACGTGACGGAAAGAAAGAGATAGAGAGAGTGAGAATCTTGCTAAAGAATCTCAGTAGGGCCTCCTACTACCTAGGTGTCATCATCTACGTCCTCAGGAACCTTGGGTTTATTTATACAAAATGACTGAGCATGTATTAGGTTCATTTTAAACTTTAAAATATATTTTAGCCAAGGTCCATTCATTTTAGGATGATCTTAATATCATGGATGCAACATAATAGAAAATGTATGCATGGCACTACCTAATGCACATACATAAAACATAACATCAAGCATCATCATTCTTGGTGGCATAAAGTGGCAATAGTAACATTCATATGGGACAAAACTTAGTGACATAGTCATAATCATGAAACTTCTCTTCCTCATGGGCCACCCTAAAAGACAATCGAACTGGGGGTGCTCGGCCGAACCGGTGTCACCCAGAACGTGTCACATATCTAGGTTATGAGCTCATACCTTAACTAGTCGTCACTAGTTCTTACTTACCACTTAACGATAAGCGTATCATAAATCATAAATCCCGACTATCTGAGTACGGGTTAGGGGGCAAAACTCTTAGGGGTGCTCGGCTGAACCGGTGTCACCTAAGAGTGTAAAATGGTACCGATGTCACATGAGTTCTATGGAGGTGCTCGGCCGAACGCGTGACTTCCTAGAACCCATCTTAGTACCTTAATTTTCAAAATCTCTCTAAGTCCCCAAATTTGTCGGAAATTGACCAAGACAACGGTCATTACACCGAATTTCCTTCCAAATTTGCTTTATGCCACATTAACATATAACCTCATGAATTCCTCATATGAATAATCATCATCATCATTTGCATACTACATGCATCATCATAAAACATTCAAACACTTACCCTTACGGTAGCTTATGCTTTGACCCTTACGGGTCTTAATCTTGAGATATAGTTCTCTACATCCGTCGCTCATATCTTTATGCACCTAAGGGCTCATATTTAATCATCATTCCTAATCCTCATGTTCATACTTAAATCTGAAAAGCATAGGACAAATTCTCTAACTTGTGTTCACGGGGTTCTAGAACTTACGTTTTAGACCCTTTCTCGGTTCCGTTTTTACTAAGGCTATATATTAAATCTAAATCAATCTTGAGGCATTCCTATGCTTAAGGATTAATTATTAATCATGTTTATCATGTTGTAAGGGTGCTGGACAGAATCTAGAAAATTAAATGTTCTAAGAGTTCTACATTTGCATTTTTACGATTTTCTAGTTACTAGTTTCCCCGTAGGTGCTAGAATTCGATTCTAATCCAAATGATACCAAGTTTTTCATGTCTAAACAATCTAAATCTGATTATGTCCCCATTAAAACAGTTTGGATTAGTTCCATAAACAAATGGGTCAAAACTATGTTAAATTCTAGCTTTACGGTATTTCTAGTTAGCTAGTTTCTTACCTATCATGCATAGGTTCGCTTCTACATCATCACATGATATTTTCACACATTCCAACACATCAAAACATCATCATATAGCATCACACTCATCACATCAGAACCGAAAACATTTAACTTAAATGAGAGAGTTAAATTGACATTTCTAGGTACATAAGTTAACTAGTTTCTCTCGGAATCGATCTAGAACTTCTAAAACTCTTTGCAAAACATTTTAAGTCATCAAGAGGCTAAGTGAAGCCTTAGGTCACTGACCAAAACATATTCCATCCCCTAAAAGATAATAAAATCACAACTTGTGATGACATAACCTTATAAAGATTTGTAAAGCTTTAGGGAAAACTTAAAACATAGACTATTGGTCCTAGTAGCTAAATGAAAACTCATTGCAAGTCCATCATCACTACTTGGCCGAAATTATGCATTCAAGGAATGCATTCACATTAAACTTTAACTTGGAATGAAATGGGCAAGTCTTTGAGCTCTAGGTTCTTAAGTTACGACATAAACTAAACGTGTTCATGCTTTTCATTTTAAATCTTGCTTACAAAGTAAAGTGATGACTTAAATTTAAATATGCAAGGCATAAACTTAAACGTGCAAGCTTGAAAGTAAATATGCGAGGCATAAACTTAGACGTGCAAGCTTGAAGGTAAATATGCATGGTTCAATTCTTTAT
The DNA here is from genome assembly GCA_031216125.1 of Dalbergia cochinchinensis. Taxonomy (NCBI): domain Eukaryota; kingdom Viridiplantae; phylum Streptophyta; class Magnoliopsida; order Fabales; family Fabaceae; genus Dalbergia; species Dalbergia cochinchinensis. Next base: position 50,084,558 of record CM062377.1, read on the forward strand.
TTTAGTGCTCTTGGCCCAACAACAATCGACTTTAAGGCCGAAATAGATAGGCATTCGAGACATTAATTAGGTGATAATGCAAGTTCAATTCTTTATTTTAGTGCTCTAGGCCCAACAACAATCGACTTTAAGGCCGAAATAGAAAGGCTTCGAGAATTAAATTAAGTGATGATACAAGTTCCATTTTAATCTTTATGTTCTTAAGTGATAGCTAGAAAGTAAAGATGCATAGCAAGAATGTAAATATGAATGCAAGTATAAAATAAATTATGCAAGTTCATTTTATCTTTCTAGAGCTCTTAACAAGACTTTAAAGGAATTTAAAACCATAACCCAAACTCATCCAAACAAGGTAAAGTCAAGCTTAGAGTTCTTAAAACTCAACATAATATTCTTAGGAAATCAAACCATGAAGCTTAGAAAAATTAAGGAAATGGCCGAAATCTTCAAGAAGAAAAAGGAACATTTTAAGACTCTAGAGTTCATGATCTTGATGATATATTAACACCAACATCATGAGTCCTCATCATTGAGTTCATAGAGCCATTTTAAAACGTCATCAAAGCTAAAGTTCTCAAGAGTTCAAGAAAGGAAAAACTAGAAACATTTTTGCTCAAGAACAAAGATCAAGCTCTAGAGTTTGTTTCAAGTGTTGGACATCACCATGAAACTCTCATCATCAAGCTCTCATTCCTTTGTTCTCCAAGGCCTATGGCCGAAAATAAAAAGGAAAAAGGAGTGGAAATGAAGTTCTAAAAAGAAACAAGAGAAACTATGAACATCAAGCTTGAAACAAGAACTTTAAAGAAAAGAATACATGAAAGAAAATCCCTACTTGGTGTGATGAACTTGAAGATGGAAGAAGAAGATGAAGATGATGAAGAACTTTGAAGAGCTTGAAGAACTTGAAGAACACTAGAACTTTGAGAGAAAAGAAAAGCTTTGAGTGTTTCCTAAACTTAGCAAATGATCTAAAAGTGGTGCAAGCTCCTCAAGGCATTCTATTTATAGAGAAATGAAACAAATGAAAGGTGCTCATGGGGGAGGATGGCTTCGGCCATGAGGTGCAGAATGGAGGCATTCCATGAGTTCCATGAGGTGAGATAATGTGTTCTTGAGGCATGGTGAGGTATGGTTCAAAGCATGGTGAGGTATGGCTCAAGGTATGGCTCAAGCATGGCTCTTTGAGTGAGAAAATAATTAAACATGTGGCCAAAGAGGAGTGTGCTGGCCGAAATGCATCAGCCAAGGGAGGAAAGTTTCTTACATTTTAATTGTGGTTTAGAGTTGTGTTTAGGTGTATCTTTGATTATGCTTAAGATTAGGAATTTGTAAGAAAGTGTTTAGGTAAGGAAAATGGGTAATTAAGGTGGTCTAGGCATAATTAAGGAGTGGTCTTGCACCATTAGTGAGTTAAATCCTCAATTTAGAGTCTAAACAACTCTAGACACATTTCCTTGATTTAAGGAATTGGAGAGAGAAAATACTATTCAAGATTCCAAGACTAGGAGTCTTGAGTTCTAAAAAGGGATTTAAGTTTAATCTAAGCAATTTTAGGTTCTAATTAACTTTAATAAATTATTTTGACTCTAGATTAATTAGGAAAATAAATTAATCTTCGTTTAGAGCCTAATATTGCTTAGGTTTGCTTGATTACGTCATTAGGCTCAAAAGCACTATTCTAGGGGCAAAATTGTAATTTTGTACTAAAACTGCCCGGGACCACCGGGACTTGAACAGAGACCTCTAGACACATGAAAACATGTTTTTAAACCTCTGGGGAAAGTTTCGGGCTCAAACGGCACCTTTACCCGCGTAAAAAACGCTATAGGGGTATTTTGGTCATTTTGACCCAAATCATGAAACGAAATTTTTGCTTCCGAAAGCATTCAAGGGCCATTTAATCCCCTTCAAACATTGAGTTAACCCTTCGAGGACGACCGAGTTGGTTACCCTCGAGTTCGGGTCAGGAAATGACCTGAGGGGCATTTTAGTCATTTCCCTCGGACAGAGAAATTGGGGTGTTACACAAACAACTTCGGTCCGCACCCATCGAAGGCCGGACCTTCCTCCGCGAACCACCGCAGATCGGCCATCCTCTTAGATCGCATCACAACCCCGCTACCAAGGAGCATACCCAAGCCATCTCTGCCATCATCACCTCAGCAGCATACCCAGCCAATACCGTCTCAGATCTGCCGGCCATCTGCGAGATCCACCAGTTACCTTCCTCGGAGTAGCGGCCGCGCGGTTTCCTTCTAGATCGCGGCCGTGTGGCACCTGTTCTTGGCTGCACCGCAGCTTTCTTCCCTCACGGAGCTCTTCCTCTCTCTCCTTTCACAGAACTCTCTCTCTAGGTTCCTCGAAGTCGCCGCGACACCTCCACTGCACCCCCATCGAAGCCGCCATGAACCACCGCATCCCCCTTCCTTTCCTTTGGTCGCGGCCCCCTCATCTCTTCATCGATCTCACCCCCGCCGCGCCGATCTTCTTTCTCCTCTTCTCTCATACTCGACTTCTCTCTCTCTCTCCCAGACTTTCTGTGTGTGTGTGTTAGTGTACGTGTGATTGAGTGAGAGAGAAAGAGTGTTGTGTATGTGTGTGGCAAAGACTGTGCGTGTGTGAGAGTGAAGAAAGATGTGTTCATGTGTGAGTGGGTGGGAGGATTGTGTATGTGTGGGTATGCCCATGTGTGTGTGTGTGTATGAGAGAGAGTGAGTGAGTGAGTTGTCGGTGGTGGAGTGTGTGACCGTGTATGTGTGTGTATGAGTGGGTGAGTGTGTGTATGGGGAAGTGTATGAGCGTGTGATGTGTTTGGGAATGGGTAGAATAATTTTAGGGATAGAATTAAAATAGGATTAAGTTAGATAAAATTTAAATTAATAAAATTTAAGGAAAGAGTTCTAAATTTATTCTTCAGTTTGAGTTAGTGTTAGAATAAGTTTTAAATTCCCGAGTGTTCGTTCTTTTTTTTTAATTTTGATTTTAATTTTGCTTGTTGAAGAATTAGTTTAGTTTAAGTTTTTTTTTTTTAAAAAAAATAAGATTTGTTCTCTTTTGAGTAAAATTAAGTAAATTAATTGTAAAAAAGGGTGATTTAATTATTTCTTTGATTTTAGATGAATTTAGTGTTAGCGTTTCTATTAATGGAAATGGACTAAAAATAGTAATTAAGGCCCTCTTTTGTTTATTTAATTATCTTATATATTTTGTTAGTTGTATGATTATGTTTACGAATTAGTTTTATTTTTGTTCAATATTAGTTATTTATGCGTTTTGTTCAAATTGTTTATGTAATTACGTTTATGTTTTTCAGTTTAGTTATTTTATATGTTTAGGTGTTTTGTTTAAATTAATTGTGTAACGGTTTTTTTTATATAATTTTACTATTTTCAGTTAAAAAATTAAATTTTTTTTATGAATTTTGGGTTTAAAATAAATAATTGAATAAATTGGCTTTACAAAAAAAATAATAAATAATTTGAGTTAATTAATCTTTTTTTCTTTAAAATAGGATTAATTTAACCGTGACGGTTTATTAATCCTGAGTCCTGGAATATTTTAGCTGTGATAGCTTAATATTTTACATCCCTTTTTTGAAATAAGACTAAACAATATCATTTTTTTTTAGAACTACGTGACTTTGAATTCCCTATTGCACCAGGGGATACGTAGGAGTAGGCGATTCCGATCCTTGTCAAGTCAAAATTAGCTTTTCATATTTCATTTTATTTGTAATTTTTTTAAATACTTTTTTTTACTTGTAGTTTTTTTTATGCGATTTTTGTACTTCGTTATACTTACAAATAATTTCTCTTCTTTTTTAAAAAATATTTTATTTAATATTCATTTATGTGAGAAATTTTAGATAAAGATGTTAATTTAGCCGTGACGGTTTGTTAACTCGATATTTCGGGCATTTGAGTTGTGACAGCTTAATGACCTGAAAATTTCCTTAAAAATATTTGTTTTTTTTTTCTTTTTTTTATAAAAATATAAAAAAAAATCAATTTCTTCTTATCTTATTTGTAAATATTTATTATTATATTTTAATTTTCGATTTAAATTTCTTCATTTATTTATCATTTTTTTTATTTCAAATAATAAGGTTAATTTAGCCGTGACGGCTTGTTAACTTGATATTGGGATATCTGAGTTGTGACAACTTGATGTTCCAAATATCTCTCGTAAAGTTTTTATATTTTCTCTTACAAAAATACCAAAAATAAATATTCGCTTCTTTTTAGATTCTATTTACAAATTTTTGTTATTTAGAAGAATTCATTTTTAAATTATATGCTTATTGTCAAATGTTTCGTTTCAAATAAAAAAAGGTTAACTTAGTCGTGACGACTAGTTAACTCATTTTTTTTTAGGACACCTGAACTGTGACAGCTCGGTGCACTAAAAATTCTTTTCTTTTAAGAAAAAAAAACAAATTCCTTTTAATTTTCTTGTAATAGAAAATAAGTATTTAAAAGGGGGTTATTATTTAATTTGCACAGTTAATTTAAAGTACCGTCTAAGGACGGGTGTATTAGGGGTGCGTAGGATCAAGCTCTTACCCTTCCCTATGCATAACCGATTCCCGAACTCAAATTTGGTTTCAAAGACCTTTTTCAAAATGAATGGGTTTTTCCACGTTTTCCCAATTCAAATAAACTTGGTGGCGACTCCATTAATTTCAAAATAAAAATTCTTTCTTCGCCGTCCCCGTCGCAATCTCGGTTGCGACAGATGGCAACTCCACTAGGGATTCCCAAGAGAGTCAGGCCTGTTTTAGTTAGTCGTGCAAATTAAATATAGCCTTTTGATGTTTATTTTCCTTTACTTTATCTAGTTTTCTTCTTTATGCTTTATTTCTTTATAGAGTTTTGTATTTCATGTGTTTGTTTATAATGATGGCTTTATTTGTTAAAACCTTAGGATAGATGACTATTTCTGAGTTCTGTACATATTTGTTTGTGTTGATTTTGCAGGTATTAGTCATGGGTAGTTTTAGGATTTCAGGTTTGTATGCTTTCTTCACACACAACACTAACACATTAAATCACACACGAGTGGGGCCCTATACCCGGGTCTAAGTGCAACTTGAGATAAGTAAGAGATTGCGTAGTGGTAGCCATTTTGGATGTTCATCCTGTTTGGTTATCGCGAAAATCTCATCTAGAGTGTGATTCTTTCATGAATGTCCTGCCCCTAGCAGTTCACCTGCTGTTGTGGATAACATTCTGAAATGAGTCTTAACTCTAGAGGCCATAGAACTCTGAGAATATAGACCCACCTGGTGAAAGTGTTCACAAAGTAAAATGACCATAAGACCATAGAATTGACCTCCAGAATTTACCGTAAATAGGACACAAAGAGAGCATGCATTTTCTTCAATTCCTTTTCTTTGTATATTAATTTCTATCACTACTCTTTGTATATATTTTCTTTTCATTCCCTAATTTCTTTATTATCCCTTCTTTGGTTTAAATCAAGTTTTTTGTTATGGCAGGTTTGTTAGAAAGTTGAATTGAATCTCATTGTGAGTATCTTTGGAAAATGGAAACAAATATGAGACCAGACAGTCAGGAAGGTGAAAAGTTGAAGAGAACTCTACATCTTAAAGCCAAAATACCTGACACAAAAAGCCTGAGATCTTTGGGTTAATGGTTGAGGGTACCACAACGCCTTTCTCTTACTAGAAAATATGGGAAGATTTTGGACCTTTTAGAAGTGGAAGAACAGGAAGAGGCAATCACGACATTGGCACAATACTATGATCCTCCGCTTCGATGTTTTACCTTTCAGGACTTTCAGTTAGCACCAACCATTGAGGAATTTGAAAAAATCCTGGGACTGCCACTAGAAGGAGAAAAACCTTATCACTATCAAGGTCATTATCCTTCTTTACATACCATATCAATTGTCCTAAGGATAGGAGTGAAGGATTTGCGTGAAGCACAGAAATGTAGAAATGGGACCTATGGACTCCCGAAGGATTACCTGGAAGGGCATATGCACCGTTTGGCTCAAAATGAGGACTGGGATACCTTTATAGATGTACTGGCCCTCACTATCTATGGCACTGTCTTATTTCTGAATATTGAAGGCTTGGTAGACTTTGCAGCTATTGATGTATTCCTTGCTCGCAAGTTTCATGGTCATAATCCCATTCCAGCTCTCTTGGCAGATGTCTATTGCACTTTAAACTTTTGCTATGAGAGGAATGGCAAAAGAATTTTGTGATGTTTACCAATGTTGTATGTATGGGCTACCGCGCACATATTCCAAAGGAGTTACAAGGTGCCCTGTCCCATTGAAGATCCACGGATGCATAATATCAAGAAGAAGAGTGGACAAGAGTGGGCCCAAGACCTGGCCAAGTTAAACGAAAAGATGATACGATGGTACCCTTGGTGGGAGGATGGGCAAACTTTGATTTATCAGTGTGGAAGCTTCCCAAATGTACCCCTCATGGGTACCCGAGGATGCATAAATTATAATCCAGCATTGGTATTGGGTCAACTTGGCTACCCCATGATGGGATCTCCTTCGGAACTTGCAATCACTCCATTTGTCTCATATAACCAAGATTCCAAAGATTTTGGTTTACTACAGAAGATCCGATCGGCCTGGAACAAGGTTGTCAAGAAAGGAAAAGAACTGGGAGTTAGGAGTTGTGCTGTGAAAGAAAATTACCGTCAATGGGTGAAGAATAGGGCTCATGAGATCAAGCTACCATTCAGGGCCTTAACAATTACTCCTCTGGACAATGTGTCAACCTGGCACTTCAATGAAAAAGAAGAAATCAAAGAAGTGAAAGAAAAATTAGACAAGGCTGAACAAGAAAAGATGCGAATAGAAGCCGAATTGAAAAATGCCCATCATGACTACGCAACCTTAAAACGAGAAAGTACTGAGAAGGATCGAGTTCTAGAAGGAACAAGTAAAAAGTTGAAGATGGGGCACGAGCACATGATGAAAACCAAAGAATGTCTCAAGGCTGCCAACAAAGTGTTAGGGCTTCGAAGACAAGAACGTGACAAGGCACTAGCTGAGAATCAACAATTGAAGGAATTACTCCGAAAGGCCAAAGTTGTCGAAGAAATTGTGTTAAAAGCCCAAGAGCAAATGCAACAACAAATGGAAGAATTGAACAAGAAATACCAGAGGAAGATTGAAGAACTCAGCCAACACATGGATGATGAAATCGTGAAATATCAAGTTGCTCTGGAAGAAGAGAAGAAAATAACTGCAAGTTTGGATTTTGAAGTACAACATCGAAATCACATTATTCATGAGTTGAAGACTTGCTTCTCAAACTTGGCAGGGTTGGCTAACGCAGCTATAGAAGATGTTCCAAGCTATTTAGGATTGGCTGAGCAAGGAATAATCCCTTTCAAGACCCCAATTGAGATTAGCAACTTTATTGACTACTGTAAAGACTTGATTAGGATAATGAAGCAAATGATTACTGAGAGATGTTGAGAAAGGCATTTGTGGCTTTACAGTGTATTTTCTTTTGTTGTTGTGAGAACAAATGTAAGAAAGATGATGGCTGTAGTATGCTTTTATGAATAAAAGAATCCTTGTTTCTCTGTGTTGTGTTGGTCTCATAGCGATATCCATGACTTAGTACTTTTGAATGAGACATTCTGAGGAACGGTTATCATCAAAGATACTCACATCAAGATTCGGTTCAACTGATGATTTCTAACAAATAGCTATGTTTTTGTCTTTCTCTTTTCACTAAAGTTTGTTTTCTTAAGTAGGTAAAAATCCATCACAATTGGGCGTCCAAGGAAAACCGATACCGATCCAACTCGAATTCACAATACCAGAGCCCGGACCAAAATGGCTGGAGGAAATGGTGACACAGAAAGGGGTATCCCAATCACAACTACTTCTGAAGTAGGAAGAAATATGAGCAATGAAGTTGATGCGGTGAGAGGAAAACTGCATGAACTGTCAAACAACCAAGGAAGACTGGAGGATATGATGCGGGCCATACAAGAATCACTTAACCTATTGGGAGCTCATTCAGCAAATGTGCAGCCAAATACCATGACACTAGGTATGCCTGTAGTATTAAGTGCAGCTCTAAATGTCACTTTGGGGATGAATGATATGGGTGAATTCCCGAATAACCTCCATGGGCAACCACCACCCACGATACCATTGATGATCCCTATCGGAGAAGGCTATCGTTCCTTAGAAAACGTGCAAACTCATGAGCATGGGCATATTACCCCTGTTTGGGAGCAACCTCATGTGGTCATCCAGAAGTAGCCATCCTCTTCAGAAAATAGTCGTGTAGAGGCAGAAAAAGGAAAATTCAAAGAAGAATGGATGGAGAAGATTGAAGAGCAGATTAGGGCTATTCAGGGACCTAGTCCCTATGGTTATGTGGAAGTTGAACAGCTCTGCCCTTCTTCTGACGTAGTAATCCCTAAGGATTTTAAGGTTCCTGATTTCTCAAAGTATGATGGGACAGGTAATCCTCTTTTCCACTTGAAGAGTTATTGTACCAAAATGACGATATGGTCAAAGGACGAAAAATTTCTCATCAGTTTCTTCCATGAAAGCCTGACTGGACCTGTTTTGGAGTGGTACATTCAACTAGACCACTCAAAGATTTCTAGCTGGAGAGAATTAGCGGACCTGTTCATGAGCCAATACAAGTTCAATCTTGATGTGGCACCTACCCGGGAGCAATTAAGCTCCATGCAGAAGAAGAAGGATGAATCATTCAAGCAGTACGCTCAAAGGTGGAGAGCCTTGGCTGCCCAAGTTCAACCACCACTCATCCTAATAGAAATGTGTTCCTACTTCTTGGGAACCTTGGGATCGCCTTACATCGGGACAATGGCAGGGGCAGCATACAAAGATTTCTCTGAGTTGATAACTACTGGAGAAAGAATTAAGAGCTTACCAAAGGCCGGCAAGCTTCCCATGAGCAGTGAAGACATAAGAAAAAGCTTCCCGCCCAAAAAGAAGGAAACAGATGTTAATTATGTGCATGGACAGCAATCCTTCATCCCAAGGTATACACTAACACGTCCACGACTCCAACTGTCGTCATACCACACACCTATCGCCCCTTACCCATCCTACCAAACCACACCAACCACAAACACTGTCTCATATTCCTAGCCACAAGTTAACAATATCCACATAAGGCCATACCAACCAACTCGCCCAACATACACCCCAGCACCTCAACCAAATTTCCAAAACCAGAACCGTAATCGATTTCCTAACCTTCCACCTTTTCCAAAGCTATCCATTTCGAATGCTGACCTCTTTCAAAAAGTAGTTGATGCTCACCTGATCTCTGCATATCCAGTGCACCCATTAGAGCCGCCATTTCCAACATGGTACAACCCAAACCTTACTTGCAAATATCATATGGATATTGCGGGACATTCCATAGAGGATTGTGAAGGATTCAAAATGGCGGTAAGAAGATTAATTGCTTGTGGGAGGTTGGACCTTCAAGAAGATTCGAAGCCAGACATTGTTAATAACCCGATCCCGAAACATGAAGGAGGAAGTCGGGTGAATGCCTTGGAGGTAGAAGAACCTTTGATTAAGAAGGTTTTGAATCTCCAAACACCAATGGAAGAAGTGTTCAATGGCTTGAAAAAGGCTGGATACAACATCACAACAGCTGCATCCGTGATGAAAGAAGATGAGAAATATGACATGGAGTCAAGCTGTTTATATCATTGTGGAGGTCTTGGCCATGATATAGAAAATTGTTGGGATTTCAAGGCTCGTGTACAGGGATTGCTCAATTTGGGGGTGGTTCAAGCAAAAAAGAGGCTAGGTTTCCAAGAAGAAGTGAACGTGATTGATCGCTTCGTGCTTCGGATACCGTCACTTAATCCAACTCCAAAACCGGAAAAAGTGGTGATCACTGTGAAAAAGCTGACACCCTTTGGTTATGAGGATACACATGCTGTACCTTGGAATTATGAAACCAATGTGGAGACAAATAGAGACATAGGGGAAGCCTCGGAAATCCGAACAAGTGAAGTAATAGCGGAGGTAAAAGGAATAACAAGAAGCGGAAGGATTTATGGACCCGGAGAGCTGGAAAAAGGAAAACTTGTTGAGGAAGAGAATATCGGAAAAGGTTCTGGTATAGAAAGAAAAGGAAAAGAAGAAAATGAAGAAAAGGAGTTCCTAAAGATCATGAAGCAAAGTGAGTATGACATACTTGAGCAATTGAAGAAAACTCCTGCCAGGATCTCCTTGCTGTCATTAATCTTGTCATCTGAATCTCACCAAAAAGCATTGCTAAAAGTCTTGAAAGACGCTTATGTGAAACCGGATGTCTCATTGGTGAGTATGGTGAATATGGTGGATCCGGTAAAACATGTCAATATGATCACTTTCTTCGATAAAGAAGTTGTATCACAGGCCAACCCACGAGCACTATATATAACTCTCAAATTTGAAGGTTATATAGTGCCGAAAGTTCTCATTGATGGAGGGTCGGGACTAAACGTCTTACTAGTGACAAATTTGAGCTACTTGTCAATAAACAAGGATGATATTTCACCACAAGTAATGATTGTAAAAGCTTTTGATGGAGCAAAGAAAAGCATCCTTGGGGAAATGGTGCTGCCATTGGAGATCAGTCCAAGCCGATTTGAGGTGCTATTCCAGGTAATGGAAATTGAGTCTGATTACAATATGCTGCTGGGAAGACCATGGATTAACAATGTTAGTGCTATTCCTTCAACTTTGCATCAAAAGGTTAAATATATCGAGAATGGCTCAGTCATTACCATCCATGGAGAAAAGGAAATCATAGTATCCAAACCAGTTACACTTCCATATGTTGAGAATGTTGAGTTAGTGGAAAACAGCTTATGGCAGCACAGTCTGGAGGTTGTAGGGCTAAAACAGGAACAGAATGAGTCCCTGAGGCAAGATGTCAATCAGGTAGTGGCTCATATCATGATCAAAAATGGTTATCTGCCCGGCAAAGGGCTAGGATCACGATTGCAGGGTATCAGGATGCCGCTGCCTATCTTAGAGAAGCGAAACCGATTCGGTTTAGGATATGAGGCATCATTGGAGGATCAGGTCAAGACAATGACTCTTGAACAAAAGAAATCAAAAGAGAAAATGGAGCAGATCCCTCATCTGAAAGAGACATTTCCTCACCCGGCTAAAGTGATTGTGGATGAAGAAGATTGCACCTCCAGTTATTTTTCCACCATCAACACTCTGGATGTTGAGAAACCTGAAAAATACAACAATGCTGATGCTACCAACCACAATGAGATGCTGATGAATTGGACAGCTGAACCAATAATTGATGTTATTACTTCAAAGTAATCACTTGGGATTGTAATAATTGTCTTTGCTTTCTTGTATGCTACTTTGAGACATCATTCGAATGAACTTGCATGTTTATCCAGTAATTTTTCTTTGTTATTACACCTTGTACTTTTTTCACCTCTTTCGTTCTTTTATTTCTATACGCTATTCTTTTTACTTTCTTGCTATCTCTAGCATTATTTCCTTAACCCTTTAGTTTGTGCCGTTTCTATATTATTTGTGTTTTACCCATTATGTGTCCTGGCATTCCAACCCCCACAAATGCTTTCCAGGGACCTAAATGCTATGAATATTTTGCCGCATGAAAGGGACTTTGGAGGCCAATCAATTGATTCTCTTACTGCACTTGATTGTGATGGCTATGAATCTGAAGAGGACGAAGAAACTATTGAGGAATTTTCAGACTTATTGGAACATGCAGAAATGGGTTTTGACTTAGACAATGAGGTGGTTGAAGTGATTAACATGGGCACTGAAGAAGAGAAGAAGGAGCTGAAAATAGTGAATAATTCGAGCGAATGTAAATGATTGCTTTATTTGGAGAATACCTGGATGTCTTCGCGTGGTCTTATCATGATATGCCAGGATTGGATCCAGAGATCGCTTCACACAAGATCCCTTTGTATCCAGAAGCTGAGCCGAAGAAGCAAAAGTTGAGAAGAATGAGGCCTGACATGTCACTAAAGGTAAAAGAAGAAGTGACTAAACAGCTAGAGGCTGGATTTTTGGAGGTATCAAGACACACTGATTGGGTGGCCAATATTGTGCCTGTACCTAAAAAGGATGGAAAAGTCAGGATGTGTGTAGATTATCGGGACCTGAATAAAGCTAGTTCGAAGGATGATTTTCCACTTCCCCACATTGATGTCCTTGTTGATAATACAGCCAAGAATCACCGATTTTCATTCATGGATGGATACTCCGGATATAATCAGATTCTCATGGATGTTCATGACAAAGGAAAAACTGCATTCATAACTCCGTGGGGAACGTTTTGTTACACAGTCATGCTATTTGGGTTGAAGAATGCCGGTGCCACTTACCAACGTGCAATGGTTGCACTGTTCCATGACATGATGCACAAAGAAATTGAAGTATATGTAGATGACATAGTCACTAAGTCTAAAGAAAGAGAAAGCCACGTGACAGTCCTGCGGAAACTGTTTGAAAGACTCAGAAAATACAAGTTGCGGCTGAACCCGAATAAATGCATTTTCGGAGCTTCTACAGGGAAATTGCTCGGGTTCATTGTCAATAGAGAAGGGATAAAGGTGGATCCGGACAAGGTAAAGGTGATACAAGAAATGCCAGCTCCCCGAACTGAAAAGGAAGTGAGAAGTTTTCTTGGGAGGCTTAACTACATTGCTAGATTCATCGCCAATTTGACCAGTACTTGTGAGCCTATATTCAAGCTGCTACGAAAACGTCAACCTAGGGAATGGAATGAAGAATACCAAGAAGCCTTTGACAAAATCAAGGCTTATCTAATGAAACCTCCAGTTTTGACTCCTCCTACGCCAAGCCGTCCTTTAATACTGTATCTTACAGTGTTACCCACTTCACTCGGAGCAATGTTGGGGCAATATGATGAATCTGGAAAGAAAGAACAAGCCATTTATTATTTGAGCAAGAAGTTTAACGAATGTGAATCCCGCTATCTGGCGATTGAAAAGACCTGTTGTGCATTAGCATGGGCTTCTAAGAGGTTGAGGCAGTACATGTTATACTACACCACTTGGTTGATTTCTCGAATGGATCCATTAAAATACATAATTGATAGTCCTCATGTTTCATTGAGAATGTCAAAGTGGCAAGTGATACTTTCAGAATTTGATATCAAGTATATAACCCAAAAGTCCGTTAAGGGAGGTGCAATTGCTGATCATCTAGCTGAAAACCCTCTGGAGAATGGACAACCTACCATGCCTGAATTCCCTGATAGTGAAGTATTGACAGCAGAGAAAGAAGAAATGGAAGAAGAGGATGTGTGGAAGATGTATTTTGATGGGGCCGCCAATATGAATGGATGCGGAATAGGAGCTGTAATAGTCTCACCAGCTGGGAAACAGTACCCGGTTTCTATCAAACTAGACTTTGAATGTACCAACAACATGGTGGAATATGAAGCATGTGCAAATGGTTTGCAAGTTGCAATTGACTTGGGAATCAAAGAACTAAAGGTCTTTGGAGACTCCGCACTTATAATCTATCAAGTTAATGGAGAATGGCGCACAAAAGACCCAAAGTTGGTACCTTATCAGAAGCATTTGTCTCAATTAATTGAGCGCTTTGATGATATATCGTTCTCCTACTTAACTCGAGACAAGAACCAGTTTGCGGATGCTTTGGCGACTTTGGCCGTGATGACTAATTTGGAGGTACATGCTAATGTCCAACCCATCCATGTCGAAGTGCAAAATGAACCGATATATTGTGACAATGTGGAGATTGAACCAGACGGACAACCATGGTATCATGATATCAAGCAGTATATTCAAAAAGGAGAATACCTAGCAGGTGCAAATGAGGTGGATAAAAAGACAATTCGAAGACTGGCCATGGCTTTCTTCCTGAACGGTGAAGTCCTTTACAAAAGGAATTATGATACTACTCTCCTTAGATGTGTAGATGCTCACGAAGCTCGAATAATCATGATCGAAGTCCATGAAGGGATTTGTGGAACTCATACTAATGGGCATATGATGGCACGCAAGATCCTAAGGAGTGGTTATTAGTGGTCCACCATGGAGAATGACTGTATCAATTACGTTCGGAAGTGCCACAAATGTCAAATATATGCAAACCGAATCAATGCTCCTCCAGTTCAGTTGCATAGCATGGTATCTTCTTGGCCTTTCTCGATGTGGGGTATGGATGTTATTGGTCAAATTAATCCAAAAGCATCCAATGGTCATCGTTTCATCTTGGTGGCAATAGATTATTTCACTAAATGGGTGGAAGCTGCTTCATACGCTAACATCACGCAGAAGGTTTTTCTCAGATTCATCAAAAGAAACATCATCTGCAAATATGGAATTCCAGAGAGGGTTGTCACAGACAATGCTCCTAATCTCAATAGTGTTGAAGTCCAGAAATTCTTTAGGACATTCAAGATCAAACATCACCATTCAGCTCCTTATAGACCCCAAATGAATGGTGCGGTTGAAGCTGCAAATAAGAATATCAAGAAAATCATCGCCAAAATGGTGGTAAATTACAAAGATTGGCATGCAATGCTGCCATATGCTTTGCACGCATATCGTACCAACATACGATCAAGCATAGGGGCAACTCTTTTCTCATTGGTATATGGAATGGAAGCCGTATCTCCCATAGAAGTGGAAATCCCATCACTCAGAGTTTTAATGGAGGCTGAGCTGGGAGAACCTGAATGGGTAAGAGCTCAACATGAGCAATTGAACTTGATCGAGGAAAAGAGACTTACAGCTATTTGTCATGGCCAGTTGTACCAAGGCAGAATGGCTAGGGCTTTTAACAAGAAATTCCGCCCTAGAGATTTTCATCCAGGAGATTTGGTTTTGAAGAAAATTCTCCCTAATCAAGAGGATGCGCGGGGTAAGTGGGCTCCGAGTTATGAAGGGCCTTACATTGTCAAGCAAGCATTCTCAGGTGGGGCGTTGATTTTACAAGACATGGATGGCCAAGATTTGCCTAAAACTACCAACAGTGATGCAGTGAAAAGATTTTATGCATGAAAAGATGCTCAAAAGCCCGTTAGGTTGAAAACTTGGAAGAGTGACCTAAGCAAAAGTTAGGGCAAAATAAAGAAAAAGAGAAGAAGAAGAAGACTCGCTAGGTTGAAAACTCGAAAGAGCGGCCTAGGCAAAAATTAGAGCAAGACAAAAAAATATGCATCATCTCCAGTAGCCACATTGGGGCAAATTTTGGTGTTGAATTGGTCCAATAAATCAAGCAAATCAAAGACTAAAACTGGGACAATCTTTGAATTTATCTAGCAAATTCAGTAACTTAAAGGCTGAAACTGGGACAATTTTGAAGAATGGATTTGAAGATGTGTCATTGGATCTCATGGCTAGGTTATTCAACCTGCAGCAAGAAGTCATTTGATTGAAACACAAAGGACCTAAACTGGGGCAAAATTTCGTGTCTTTCACAATTCTTGTATTTTGTTTTTGTGTTCTCGCCTTTTCCCAAATATTTTGCCATCAAATATACCAAGCAATAAAGATGTTCAATCGGTTGATCCTTTCACCTTCTCTTTGAGTGCATGTTCATTTATGATGTCTCAAATAGGTTAAATTTAAGCTTCAATTATGCGATCTAACAATGTTTTCCAAAAATTGCAATTAAGTTTGGCAGAAGAGTATCCATCATTCTAAAAACGGAAAAAGGAAAAGAAGAACAAAAGAAGTGAACAAATCTTTGTTGTGCCAGAAGGTCCAATGCAAGAATTATGAGTTTGATCGGTTAAAGTTTCCTGGAGGATTACTCGATTTGGTTGTGGTCAGTTTTTTTTAAGCATGTGTCTGAAATAAGTTGAAGTTCATGAATTTTGCATATAACTTTGAAAAAAAAAACAAAAAAAAAGAGAAGAAACTGTGAAAGTTGTTATTCTCTAAGTTAGCTTTTAATTTCCAATTAGCCTCAAATTGCCGATTTACTTTTTTAGACGGTATCCTTGCCGATTTACCTTTCAGATGGTATCCTTGCCAATTTACTTTTTCAGACGGTATCCTGGCCGATTTCGTCTTCAGTCGGTATCCTTGCCGATTTCTTTTTAGACGGTATCCTTGCCGATTTACCTTTCAGACGGTATCCTTGCCGATTTACTTTTTCAGACGGTATCCTGGCCGATTTCTTCTTCAGTCGGTATCCTTGCCGATTTCTTTTTCAGACGGTATCCTCGCTGATTTACTTTTTCAGACAGTATCCTTGCCGATTCCTTTCAAACAGTATCCTGGTCGATTTCTTTTTCAGTCGATATCCTTGCCGATTTCTTTTTCAGACGGTATCCTTGCTGATTTACCTTTCAGACGGTATCCTTGCCGATTTACTTTTTCAGACGGTATCCTGGCCAATTTCTTCTTCAGTCGGTATCCTTGCCGATTTCTTTTTCAGATGGTATCCTTGCCGATTTATTTTTTCAGACGGTATCCTTGCCGATTCCTTTCAAACAGTATCCTGGCCGATTTTTTCTTCAGTCGGTATCCTTGCCGATTTCTTTTTCAGACGGTATCCTTACCGATTTACTTTTTCAGATGGTATCCTTGCCGATTCCTTTCAAATGGTATCCTGGCCGATTTCTTCTTCAGTCGGTATCCTCGCCGGTTTAGTTTTTAGTCAGTCGGTATCCTTGCTGATTTAATTTTTAGTAATGATGATGAGCTTGGAATGAGTTCCATCTAGTTACAAGGGTCAACAACCTATGTTCTAGGATTTTCTTTAAGCTTGATGAGTTTTATAAAGTTATGACCAACAAGAATTATGATTTTATTCCTCTTCTAAAGGAGAATTAAATTGGTTACTGACCTAAGGTTTTTTTTAGCCTCTTGATAAAATAAAATGGTTTGCAAAGAGTTTTAGAAGTTCTAAAATGATTCCAAGGGAAACTAGCAACTTATATGCTTTAGAAATGTCAAATTATGTGTCTTTTTGGACTTGAACAATTCGGTTCTGCCTTGATGTGTTTGTTGGTGTATGATGATGTTTTGATGTGTTAGAATATATAAAAATGATATATGATAAGGTAGGAATACTTCTATGCATGTTAGGAGAGAAACTAGCTTCATAGGAATACCGTAAAGTTGGAATTTAACATGTGTTTAACCCCTTTAATCTTAATCAATTCCAAAACTGTTTTAGTATGATAACAATCAGCTTAGGATTGATTAAGCATGAAAAATTTGGTTACATTTGAAGTAGGATTGAATTTTACCACCTATAGAAAAATTAGTAACTAGAAAACTGTAAAAGTGTAATCCTAGCACTCTTAGGACATTTAATTTCTGGATTCTGTCCAGCAACCTCATAATATGACAAACATGGTTTATAATTAGTTCTTATGCATAGGAATGCCTCATAATTGATTTAGATTTAATTTATAGCGCCTTAGGCGAAGACAGAACCGAGAAAGGGTCTAAAATGTAAGTTCTAGAACCCCGTAATCATAGATATATAACTTTTCCCTTGGAGTATGGTGCTACCCAGATTTATTAAAGAGAATAAATGTTAGTAAGATTTTTTAGAAGAGAATCCTTATGTGCATAAAAGGTTGATAGGGAATGATAGAATAATTACATCTCAAGTTTAAGGCCCGTAAGGGTCAAAGCATAAGATACCGTAGGATCAAGAGCATAATGAGTTTCAATGTTACATGTGAACGTATGTTTTATTTGAGAATGATTATGTAAACGTATGGAATTATGATTGAGGATGCATGTTCTATTTGTTTATGTGGTATAAAGTAAATTTGGAAGAAATCCAGCGTGCTGCTATTGCGCTGCCGAATTCCTGAAAAATTTGGGGACTTAGAAAGTTTTTGAAAAACCTATGAGATTTTCTTTATGAAGTACTAAGATGAGTTCTCGGATGACACTGATTCGGCCGAGCACCTCTAGAGAACTCATGTGACAATGGTACCAAGATGTATTCTTGGGTGACACCGGTTTGGCCGAGCACCCCCAAGAAATGCCCCCTAGCCCGTACTAGATAGTCAGGATTATGATTATGATACGCTTATCGGGATTGATAAGTAAGAACTAGTGACGACTAATTAAGTATGAGCTCATAACCTAGAGATGTGACACGTTCTGGGTGACACCGGTTCGGCCGAGCACCCCAGAACGAATGTCTTTTAGGGTGGCCCCATGAGGAAGTAAAGTATGATGATTATGTCACAAAGATTTCCCATATGAGATTTCAATTGCCACTTTATGCCATTATTATGATGTTCTTAATGTTATGATTACTATCTTTGCATTAAGTAGAGCCATGCATACATTCTTTACTATGCTGCATCCATGACATTAAGAATCATACTAAAATGAATGGACCTTGGCTAATTATGTTTTAAAAGCTTAAAAATGGACTTAGTGCATGATCACTTATTTTGTACCCTAAACCCAAGGTTCCTGAGGACGTAGATGATGACACTTAGGTAGTAGGAGGCCCTACTGAGATTCTTTAGCAAGATTCTCACTCCCTCTATCTTTTCTTTCCATCACGTCTTCAGATGGCGACGTTCGTGATTTTTGTGGACACCCCGACATGGGAGGTGCATCATGATCCGGACAACGGGTCGTACCATTTTGTGGGTCGCTGTGTTGTGCATGTGTTCATGTTCGTTGGATGGCCCTTCAGTCATCCTGTACATATCATCAATTCTTTCATGCCTCACCTTTCAGCGATGACTTCGTGTTCGAGCACGTACGCCCTCGAGAGGAGTGGATCCGCCGTACTCCACCGACAGCTTCTACTATTCGGGACTACCCGCAGTATGTGCCCCGTTCGCTCTCATCATTCTCCGAGATGGACCTTTCAGAGGACCCTGCCACTCAGGTGCCTTCCTAGGGATCCTCCTCTACTGTACCGATGGACTTTGGGGAGGGTAGCGAGGCTTCTGTCACTCAGCCGGTACGTGGAGGACGGGTGAGGATGATTCCCTGCTGTGGAGCTCATGCCTGACTGATGCAGCATATAGCCACCCCGGTAGAGATAGCCGAGTGGATCAGATACGTTCCTCCTTTCCAGAGAGGCCTGCAATAGGAGACGACCGTCGCGTTCTGGTGCCTGAGCTTTGACTAGACTAGGATAGCCTCCTTTTGTCTGAAGGCTATCTATTTGTAAGTGCACTAGAGATAGGCGAGTTTCTATTTATGCCTTCTATTGTACTTTCATTTTCCATGTATTTCTATTTCGATTGTACCAAACTAAGTCCCACTCTCCATAAGTGGGCATAACATATTATATAAATATGTAGCTCAGTTTTATCGTGATGTGCCTTTACTTGCTTTATTTCCTTATGTGCTTCATTTCTTATCGTGTCGCGCGGCTCTCACTTTACTTTTATAATTCAAAAAAAAATTTACCAGTATTTTCCGCTAAGTATTTTAAAGTAAAAAGGAAACTATGACTTAATAGACTAATGATTAACCTAAATATGTTCTAGAGTATTGCGTTAAAAATTAGGATGTTACACTTCATAGACCAAAATCCTCATGTAAGTTGAAAGGGGTAAGTCTTGAGCACAAGATTATTTAGGTGATGGCATAAACTTAAATATGCAAATGCAAGTCTCATTTTAATCTTGGCATAATAAGGTGATGGTAATGGAAATATAAACATGATATGCAAGGCTAGAAATTAAATATGATAATGCAAGTTCATTTTTTAATCTTTGAGTTTAGGTGATAGCTTGAAATATAAATATGCTAGACAAGAAATATAAATATGGAATGCAAGTTCATTTCATATCTTCAAGCTTTAGGTGACAGCTTGGAAATAAATATTAGGTGCAAGACTTGAATGTAAATATGAAATGCGCAAACTTGAAATATAAACATGAATACATTTCATTTTATTATTTCTTTAGGTTCTAGGCTCAAGACTCTTATTTAGAGTAATAACTCTAAAACACTGATCAACTTCAAGGTTTGAAAGAATTTCCATTTATTCCTTTTAAGTTTTATGCTCGGCTCTCCTATCTAGAGTTATTACTCTAGAACACCGATCAACTTTAAGGTTGAAAGGGGTAAGTCTTGAACTTTTAGAAAATCATTATGTGGTAACTTAAACATATAAATCCATTTTTGCATGATATAAAAACCAAAAAGGAAACAAAACTTTGGGCTCTCAATGGTCTATCATATGAGGTTTTGCAACCATCACATAAGATCCATCTTCATCAAGCCATGGTTTTTCCAATAACAAGGCCATCAAGGCCAAAAAGAAAAGAAAGGAAAGGAAAGGAAAAAACCAAAAAAGAGAAGGAGAAAGAGAGAACTATCATTTCAACATTTCAATCCATGAAAGATACAAAGAAAAGAATGGAATAAATCCCTACCAAAGGGTACTTTTCTTTGAAAAGAGAAGAGCTTGGTCTTGAAAAGGAAATGAAAAGAAAAGTCTTCCTTGGGGCTAAGATGAACTCGGCCAAGTGAGAAAGAAAAGGAAAGAGGAGATGTTCTTAAGTTTTGATCTTGGAAATGGAAAGGTTAGGTGTTTAGTGTAACACCCTAATATTCAACCCAATACAACTAGTATGTACTGAGGCCAAATATTAGTCATTACTTCTTGCTTTAGTTCTATTATCTTTGAAATTACTTACTGAAAATACGAGCCATTTTTTTTGGTAACAAAACCTTGGTAAAGTATGAGCCGCGTATAATGTAATTCGTACGTTAACGTAAAGTGCGGAAATATAAACATGTAAATGACTCCATCCACAGCATCATGAATACATATACTGAAATACCTCATATATTAAAACATAGAGTGCTCACCAGTAATGGCAGGACTGTTCCATACATAGAGTGCAATACAACTGAAACGTAGGAAATACATGGAAACATAAACGCTACAAGCAAGAGAGTACCCATACCCAAGTGCATCTGAAATGGATAACCTCAACACAAAAGAAGGTTTATCCTATCTATGTGACGTGTATGCACTAAGGACTACCCTCTAAACCACACGGCTATCGTCACGGGTAAGGTGGGACATAGCCGATCCATGGGCGGAGCAAGTCAGGAGTGGGCACTCGGACACATCCTCCGTGTTGGGGTCGCCTCTTAGGCATCCGAGCCCTCCGTGCCTGGGTAACCGTTTCCTCGCTGCCTGCTGGAATACGTGGGGGAGTGGGGGCAGAGTCCTCCTCATACATAGGGGCAGGTGGCTCCTCCGAATACTGCGAGCAGGGTACATATTCGGGTATGGTGCCCGAGCCTGTGGTGTAAGTCTGTAGGATTTTCTCGTTGCGTGTGCGTGCATGCTCAAAAACCATGTCATCTCTATAGGGTGACATCGGGGAGAAGAGGTAGCTATTTACAAGATGGGCGAATGGCCGTCCAAGAAATATAAAGACGCGAACAGTGCAGTGGCCCTCAAAATGGTATGATCCGTGCTCCGGATCGTAGTGGTACTCCCATGTGGGGGTCTCAACGTACAGTACGAACGTCGCTATCTGAATCTAGAGACGTAATGGAAAGTAAGAGATAGAGGGAGTGGGATTTCTTACTAAAGAAACTCAGTAGGGTTTTTCCTCATATCTAAGTGTCATCATATACGTCTCCAGGGACCTCAGTTTCTTAGTAAAAACCGTGGGCATATAATAGTTCATTTATGAAGTTCGCAAACATTAACCTCCGAGGCCCGTTCCTTTTAATTATGAAAACTTCTTGGTTACATAGTCTAGAAGTCATAAAACATGGATCATAAGTCATGGTACATTAATCATAAATCATGGGTTCCTATATCATGGGTCATAGCACATAAACTCATAAATTCATGTTTCTTATATCATGGGGCATAGCACATAAACTCATAAATTCATGGTTTCTTATATCATGGGGCATAGCACATAAACTCATATAATCATGGTGCATAGAATCATAGTTCATGGAACATGGTACATGGTACATATCTTGGTTACTTGAGGTGACATCAAAACATCATCATTATTTTCCTGGGCCACCCTAACTGATCTCCCTATGGAGAAATTTCTAAGTTATGAGCTCATACTTTGCTAGTCGTCACTAGGACATGGACTTATCCTTTTTGATAAGTTAAAGGTCCCGACTTAAAGTATGGGTCTAGGGGGCTAGAATCACCCTATCCCCACCCTTAACTTGGTGGTTCAAGGATCATTTTCTCATAGTTTAAGTCACCTTAAGTCTTAGCATGTTTATTGAGAAGCCACTTAGTTCATACATGTCAAGTATCAACGATTACAACATAGGCATCTCTAAGTTCTTGAAGAACAATCACATGCAATAAAACTATCATTTAGAAATAATAGTTCACATGGCATCATATAAGTCATGAGGTAAACACCAATTCATCATTCATAGAGTAATGCTTAAACCATTCCCTTAAGAGTGAAAACTCCTAATCGGGTAACCTCAAACTTCTAAATTATTTTCTTATACCTCTAAGGGATTGATTAACCTCATTACCATAACTTATTAAGTCCTAAAACCTAAGTAATCATGGCTGGACAGCATTGGCAGAAAGCTTAGGTTAGATGAATTACGGTGTTCTAAAAGATGCATTTTAAACCCTTTCTCACATCCGACTTTTTCTATGATGCAACAATTAATACGTGAGCCAATTATGAGTCACTCTCACTATAGACATCATATAATGTGATTCTATGGATGTTAATCAATCTAGACAGAATTCATATTTTCTGTACCCATGGGGTTCTAGAATTCACATTTCAAGCAATTAAAGTAACTAAACATGCTCTAAAATGTCTAGAACAATTAGCATATACTTGGCAAGGTATTTAAACATATTTAGACCACCCAAAACATAATTTAAGATGCTGGAAATGATCATGGCAGAACTGAAATTGGTAAGTCATCAAATCATGTATAAATTTCTTTTTCAAGGTACATAGGTAGCTAGTTTCTCTTCGAACAATTTTAGGACTTCAAAAATACCTTGGAAATCAATTTAACTTGTCAAGATCTTTCATAAAATACATGGGGCAGCAACTCTTTAATTTTACTCATGGTTAAAATCCTAAATATATTAACATACTCAAAATACCTATAAATGTCACTTATGTTTAGAAAAAACTCAAAACATAAACTATAGGCTTCTTGTAACTAATGAAAAACTCATCCTAGAGCTTTCATCATCACATGGCTGAATGCATTTCAAGAAGATACCTTCTTGATTTAACTTTTCTCAAGATGAAATGGGCAAGTCTTTGAGCTCTAGTTTCTTAGGTGATGGCATAAAAGTAAACGTGCTATGCATTCCATTTTATTCTTCATTAGAGAGTAAGGTAAGAGCTTAAAAGTAAATATGAAATGCAAGAACTTGAAATTAAATATGCAAGGCTCAAAGTAAATATGCAAACTTGAAAGTAAATATGCAAGTTCCATTCTTTATTTTAGTGCTCTAGGCCCAGCAACAATCGACTTTAAGGCCGAAATAGAAAGGCTTTGAGATTATCTTAGGTGATATGCAAACTCTCATTTTACATCTTTAAGTTCTTAGGTGATGACTTGAAATATAAACATGGAATGCGAAGCTTGGAATTTAAACATGCATTATGCAAGTTCATTCCTTATCTTGAGGTTTAGTGATAGCATAGAAATAAACGTGCCATGCAAAGCATAAAGTAAACGTGAATGCAAGTTACTTTTATCTTGTCTAGAGCTCTTGCAAGACTTTAAAAAGGAACATAGTTCCAACCCAAACCTCATCCTCACAAGAAAAGGAAAATACTAGTGCTAGAATACTCAAAATAAATCATAACCTTAAAGAACTTGGAAGTGGCCGAACCTTCATCATGGAGAATGAACCATTTTTAAACTCTAGGGACCAAGATCTTGATGATCTAAGACATCAACATCCTAAGTCCTCATCATTGAGTACATAGCTTCCTTAAAACCAACATTTAAAACAAAGTTTATGCTAGAGAAGAAAGCAAAACCGAAACCATGCTTGGTATAAGATCAAAGTTTCAAGCTTTAGAGTTTGTTCATGTGACTAGCATCAACATGAAACACTCATCATCAAGCTTTCATTTTTCCAAGTCTTAGAAGCCTACATGGCCGAAAATATGGAAGGAAAAAGTGAAGTCCAAAAGGGTTCAAGAGACATAAACTCCTTTCTTTCTCAAACTTGGTAAAAAGGATGCAACTTTCCTTAAAAAAATTCAAGTTTTAGAGGTTGTTGAGTGACAAGCACCATCATGACAACCTCATCATCAAGCTTTCATTTTTCTCATGGGTTTAGGCCTTCATGGCCGAAACATTAAAGGAGAAAAGAGAAGTTCAAACATTCAAGAGAAACATAACCTTATTCTTGACTAAACTTGTAAAAGATGAAACTTTTCTTTGAGAAAAACTCAAGCGTTAGAGGTATCATGTGAGATGAACTCATAGTCACCTCTAGAGAGCACTCATCATCAAGCTATCATGCTCAAGGCCTTGAGGCTGAAAATAAAAGGAAAAGAAAAGGAAGAAACCGAAAATGAAAAGCAACATGGAGGTTCCACCTTTCATCATTTCCCAACAAGATTTAACATAGAAATCAAGACATATTTGGAAAGGTTCCCTACCTTGTGGTTTTTGAAAAGGAGAGGAAGAACTTGAGCTTGAAGAACTCTTGGAAGCTTGAGAGAAAAGAAGTAAGAAAGCTTGAGACTTTTAGTGATTTTGCAAGAAGTAAGCAAAGGAGTGAAGTTGTGTGGTGGTGTGTATTTATAGGCAAATAAATCATGAAGGAGTGGAGGGAAGGAAGAAGTGGCCGAAACTTCTTGAGGAAGAATGAGGAAAAATATCTCTTGTAATGTCATTCATGGTGTCATAGGTTTTAGGTCTTAGGGTGGCTTTGATGGACAAGTGATTGACTACATAAAATATCATTCTTTTGGATTTTTGGGAGGAAAACTTGCTGATCATTATAGGGCCAAGGGAGGGAAGATTTCATTCAATTTAATCATGTACTAATGGAGTATTTAGGAGTAAACAAGGTTAGGTCACTAATTAAGGTTGTGTAACCAAGTGTTTAGGTGAACTAATTAGGTAATTAGGACCCTAATACCTTAGACTAAGAGTACTATTGTAGGATTGATGGAGTCAAACTCCTATCACCATTGATTGATGTATGACAACTTTTCTTGGAAGAGAAAGCATTCTTGGGAAAGGAAATGTGAATAGTGAAAACACTGTTCATAGTTGTTTTTTCTTTAAAGAAAGAAAAGAATTAGGATTGAATTGCAAATTTCCTTAAGCAATTTTAGGTTTTAATCAACCTTAAATAATTATTTTAGCTCTAGATTAGTTAAGGAGATTAATTAACCTTTCATTAGAGCCTAATATTGCTTAGGTTTGAGTTAAGTAACTCGTTAGGCTTAAAATGCACTAAGCGGGGGCAAAATCATAATTTTTACCAAAAGTTGCTCGGGACCTCTGGGACTTAAACCAACATAGTTCATACCTTCATCATTTTTGATCTCCGGGTCGGAGTCAAAACTTAAAACTGCCTTAAATCAAGTTAGGGGTATTTTGGTCATTTGTGTACAGAAACCTCAGAAATGAGATTTTTTTGGCTTGTTAACATTCATAAACATATAATCCCCTTCATATATCATAAAAGCCTTGTGAGGATGGCCGAGGCCGATCGTCCTCATGTTTCAGGTAAAAATGACCTCAGGGGCATTTTAGTCATTTAAAAGTTTAGAGAAAAACGGGGCGTTACATTACTCCCCTCCTTAAAAAGAATTTCGTCCTCGAAATTCATTACCTGAGAAAAGCTTGGGGTATTCGGCTTGCATGTTGGACTCCAACTCCCATGTGAATTCTTCAGTTTTTCCGCGTCCCCACACGACTTTGACCAACGGTACAGTTTTATTCCTTAACTGTTTGATCCCTCAGTCCACAATTCTCGAGGAAGGTAAGTTAAATGTCAGGTCATCCCTTAATTGTACATGTTCTGGCTCTAGTACGTGGCTTGGGTCAGACTGGTATTTCCGTAACTAGGATACATGGAAGACATCGTGGAGATTGGATAAACTTGGGGGTAGGGCTATGCAATATGCTACAGACCCTACTTTATTGAGGATTTCAAATGGGCCAAGGAATCTAGGGCTTAACTTTTTCACCTTCATTGCTCGACCTATGCCTGTGGTGGGGGTGATCTTGAGGAAAACATGCTCTCCTTCTTGAAATTCGATCGGCTTGCGCTGCTGGTCCACATAGCTTTTCTGTCGGCTTTGAGCAGTGAGAATCTTATCCCTTATCCTTTTAATCTGTTCCGTCGTTTCCCTCACTAAGTCTGGTCCAATTAGACTTTGCTCTCTAGGTTCGTACCAACATAGGGGTGATTGACACTTTCGTCCATACAGGGCCTCATACCGTGCCATGCCAATGCTTGCGTGATAACTATTGTTATACGCAAATTCGATTAGCGGCAGGTATTTGTCCCAACTTCCTTTTTGGTCTAGAACACATGCCCTAAGCATATCCTCCAAGGTTTGGATTGTTCTTTCGGATTGGCCATCCGTTTGTGGGTGGTAAGCTGTGTAACATCCCCTGCTGCTTTATGGATTGACGACTGTTCCTACAAACCAACACGGGTCTTTTCAGCGTGCTTTGTCCTCACTCACACGCTTCCTAGGAAAACTTCCCAGGAGGTCACCCATCCCAAAATTGCTCCAAGTCAAGCACGCTTAACTGCGGAGTTCTTTCAGTTTGGGCTACCGAAAAGAAGATGCATCTTGTTGGTATAGGTAATACAAATCAATTCATATAAGCCCTCCTTAACTGTATAGTCCCACACCTACACAGTCATAGGATCCCTCTCATTCGGGTGTGTAATCGGTTCATTCATGTACCCCTCCGCTTTCGAAGTCTGCCAGGAGCCGCTCCTTGTCCATGCCTCCTTGTACCGGCGATCACTCCCCGACTTCGCAATCCCCGGGCGTTACAAGCTGTGCTTAAACATAGCTTTGAACCAAATGCCTTCTGAAAGGCTCCCCAAAACCGTGACGTGAATCGCGGATCTCGATCCGAAATTATGGTTGACGGTACTCCGTGTAATCTCACAATCTCTTGAATATATAACTGTGCCAACTTATCCAAGGAATAAGTCACTTTAATAGGTAGAAAGTGGGCTGACTTTGTCAACCTATCCACTATTACCCATATAGCATCATGATTCGCTTGGGTCCTTGGTAGTCTAGTCACAAAATCCATAGAGATGCTATCCCACTTCCATTCGGGGATAGATAGGGGTTGCAACATTCCAGAGGCTTTTTGGTGCTCAATTTTCACCTTCTGACACACTAAGCACTTACTCACCCATGTGCAAACGTCCTTTTTCAAACTGGGCCACCAGAACATCTTCTTTAAGTCTTGGTACATCTTGGTGGCACCAGGATGAATTGCAAAATTACTCTTGTAGGCCTCCTCGAGAATCCTCTTCCGAAGGCCTCTACTATCAGGTACGCATATGCGTCCTTCAAACCTCCACATACCATCTTTCCCTTGATCAAATCCTTTTAACTTGTTAGCTCTTACTGCGTCTAAGGTTTCTTGGAACTCAACATCCTCCCGTTGGGCTTGAACGATACTTTCCTTAAACTCACTTGTCACACTAAGATGGAAAACCTTCATGCCCTTGGTGGTTAGGGTTATTCCTAGGTTTAGGTCTCTAAATGCTTCAATTAATTCGGCTTCCTTAACCATCAAGTGGGACAGATGCAGGGATTTCCTACTCAGGGCATCAGCTACTACATTAGCTTTTCCTTGATGATAGTTTAACCCAAAATCATAGTCCTTTAAGAACTCCATCCATCTCCTTTGCCTCATGTTTAGCTCTTTTTGGTCAAACAAATACTTCAAACTCTTATGATCGGAGAACACCTCAAACTTGACTCCATAAAAGTGATGTCTAGAGATCTTTAGAGCAAACACAACGGCAGCTAACTCAAGGTCATGGGTAGGGTAATTCGCTTCATGCGGCTTGAGTTGCCTTGATGCATAAGCCACCACTTACCTATTTTGTATCAAAACGCATCCCAAACCCTTACCAGAAGCATCACAAAATACCTCAAAAGGCTCCTTAGGGTCGGGCAGGACTAGGACAGGGGTCAAGGTCGACTTATGTTTTAGCTCTTGAAAAATTTTCTCACAGTCTGGGGTCCATACAAAGGGGGTGTTTTTCCTAGTAAGTTTGGTCAATGGTAACGAGATCTGAGAAAATCCTTTGATAAGCCTATGGTAATAACCAGCTAAGCCCAAAAAGCTCCTTATCTCGGTTACCGTCTTTGGTTGTTCCTAATTCATCACCGCCTCCACCTTATTAGGATCTACTGCAATACCACCTTTTGACACCACATGCCCTAGAAATTTCACCTCTTCCAACCAAAATTCACACTTAGACAACTTGGCATATAGTTTCTTTTCCTTCAAAATCTCTAACACTGTGACTAGGTGCTACTCATGTTCCTCGTGGGTCTTTGAATAAATGAGTATATCATCTATAAAGACAACCACAAACTTATGCAGGTAAGGTCGGAAGATCCTATTCATATAATCCATGAAAATGGTTGGGGCATTGCTCAATCCAAAGGACATAATTGTGAACTCGAAGTGACCATATCGAGTGTGAAAAGCTGTCTTAGGTATATCTTCATCCCTAACTCTAATCTGATGGTAGCCAGACCTCAAGTCGATCTTAGAAAACACTACTGCGCCTCTCAATTGGTCCATCAAATCGTTGATTCTAGGCAAAGGATACTTATTCTTCACTGTGACTTTGTTTAACTGCCTATAGTCGACACACATCCTCATACTTCCATCTTTCTTTTTCACAAACAACACCGGGGCTCCCCATGGTGATGCACTCGGCCTAATGAACTTTTTCTCCAAAAGGTCCTCTAACTGGGTTTTCAACTCGGCCAATTCCAAAGGGGGCATTCTATATGGGGCTATGGATATGGGTCCGATACCTAGGAGTAGCTCTATTGAGAATTCAATCTCTCTCTTAGGGGGAAACTCAGGGATCTCGTTTGGAAATACTTCGGGATAATCTCTCACTATGGGTATCTCTTCGATACTTTGCTCAAAGTCAACATCACTAGCGGCTAAAAGAATATAACCTTTTTCACCCTTACCACAGTCTAGGTCTACAGCATTTAGGTACACCCTCATACTTTCCCTATGTTCACAAGAAATGGGAAGAAAGGTGATAGTTTTCTCATAACAGTTCAACAGTACATGGTTGGTCCAAAGCCAATCCATGCCGAGGATTATATCCAGGCCTTGCATAGGTAAACATATGAAATCCAAGACAAAGGTTCTATTCGCAATGGTAAAACTACACTCTAGACAACATTTACAAGTCCTAATTAGTTTCCCAGTAGGGGTAGAGACGATAAGACTAAAAGGGAGTTCAGACACATGTAAACCTAAAGCCTCTGTACAAGAACATGATATGAAAGAATGGGTAGCGCCAGAATCAAACAGTATAATTAAGTCTTTGCCATTCATTTTACACTTACCTTCCATGAGATTCGGGGACTCCGTCGCCTCTTCAGCATTGAGGGTAAAGACCCTTCCTTGACGTTGCGGCTTGGGGTTGGGGGTTGGCTGATTCCTCTTGGGGTATTCCTTGGAAAAGTGCCCTGGTTCTCCGCACCGGTAGCAGACATCTAATCCGGCATGACACGGGAAGCTCCCATGGGGTTTACCACACTTGGGGCATACAACATGCTGGGTGGATGACGTCCCTTGGGGCGCCTTCCCCTTATTGACCGTGGGCTTGTTTCTGTTGTTGTTGTTGTTGTTGTTGTTGTTTCTTGGTTTGAAGTCCTTCCGAGGTCCTTGGGTCTTGGCCCCGGGTTGAAACTTCTGCTGGCGTTGGGTGTTTTGCTAGCCCTTCTTCTTGAACTTCTGGCCTTGAGGTGCCAACCTTCTGTTGGAGTTGTCAGATCTTTTCGTATTCAACTCCTTCTGCCCATCCTCAATGATACGGCATTTATTAACCAAGGTTGGGAAGTCCCTAATTTCCACGTGGGCAACCGCAACCTTGAGCTCAGCCCTTAATCTGGACTCGTACTTGATGCACTTCCAGTATTTGTCCGGATTAGCTTGATACATCCTTGAAAATTTAATCAGGTCTTTGAACTTGGCGGTATATTGGGCCACCGTCCTATTCTCTTGAAAGAGTTGCATGAAATCTATGTCTTTAGGATTACGGACAGACTCCGGGAAATACTTCTCGTAGAAATGAGCTTTGAATATCTCCCAGTTGATGGCGTCATTAGATGCCTCCAACAGTCTCTGAATTTCGGTCCACCAGCAACCGGCATCGCCCTCCAGCATGTATGTGGCGAATCTCACCTTTTGCTCCTCTGAGCAAGGTATCACATTAAAAATCTTCTCCATGCTTCGGATCCACTCCTCAGCATGGTTAGGGTTGGTAGTCCCCTTGAAAATTGGTGGATTTGCCTTGCGAAACTCTCCGAAATGAATGTGTTCGGGGATCTCAGCAGCATTGGGACCATGTCCCGCACCAGCACGGCGGTCTTGGTCCATCCGCTCCATCATCATCCTCATAGACCTTGCCACGTCGCGGAATGCCTCAGCAGTCTCATCATTCAGGGCTCCGGGAACAGCGTTCCTAGCTAATTGTCGCCGTGCCATTAGTCCCTATACACACAAAATAGCAACACTGAGTTGATCAAGCTCAATACTCCATGTAAAGTGAGCAAGTTACCATGGCACTAACAACAAACCGTAGTCATGCATATCTAATCCTACTCATGACATCTCTAGCGGATTATGCTTAAGAAGCATAGTCAGTCCAATCCTCAGGCTCCGTGAGAATCGAACCTGGCTCTGATACCAAAATGTAACACCCTAATATTCAACCCAATACTACTAGTATGTACTAAGGCCAAATATTAGTGATTACTTCTTGCTTTAGTTCTATTACCTTTGAAATTACTTACTGAAAATACGAGCCATTTTTTTTTTGTAACAAAACCATGGTAAAGTATGAGTCGCATATAATGTAATTTGTACGTTAACACAAAGTGTGGAAATATAAACATGTAAACGACTCCATCCATAGCATCATGAATACATATACTGAAATACCTCATATATTAAAACATAGAGTGCCCACTAGTAATGGTGGGACTGTTCCATACATAGAGTGCAATACAACTGAAACGTAGAAAATACATGGAAACATAAACGCTACAAGCAAGAGAGTACCCATACCCAAGTGCATCTGAAATAGATAACCTCAACACAAAAGAAGGTTTATCCTATCTATGTGACGTGTGTGCACTAAAGACTACCCTCTAAACCACACGGCTACCGTCACGGGTAAGGTGGGACATAGCCGATCCACGGGCGGAGCAAGTCAGGAGTGGGCACTCGGACACATCCTCCGTGTTGGGGTCGCCTCTCAGGCATCCGAGCTCTCCGTGGTTGGGTAACCGTTTCCTCGCTGCCTGCTGGCATACGTGGGGAGTGGGGGCAGAGTCCTCCTCATACATAGGGGCAGGTGGCTCCTCCGAATGTTGCGAGCGGGGTACATATTCGGGTACGGTGCCTGAGCCTGCGGTGTAAGTCTGTAGGATTTTCTCGTTGCGTGTGCGTGCACGCTCAAAAACCATGTCATCTCCATAGGGTAACATCGGGGAGAAGAGGTAGCTATCTACAGGATGGGCGAATGGCCGTCCGGGAAACATAAAGACGTGAACAGTGTAGCGGCCCTCAAAATGGTACGATCCGTGCTCCGGATCATAGTGGTACTCCCATGTAGGGGTCTCAACTTATAGTACGAACGTCGCCATCCAAATCTAGAAACGTAATAGAAAGTAAGAGATAGAAGGAGTGAGATTTCTTACTAAAGAAACTCAGTAGGGTTTTTCCTCATATCTAAGTGTCATCATATACGTCTCCAGGGACCTCAGTTTCTTAGTAAAAACCGTGGGCATATAATAGTTCATTTATGAAGTTCGCAAACGTTAACCTCCGAGGCCCGTTCTTTTTAATTATGAAAACTTCTTGGTTACATAGTCTAGAAGTCATAAAATATGGATCATAAGTCATGGTACATTAATCATAAATCATGGGTTCCTATATCATGGGTCATAGCACATAAACTCATAAATTCATGTTTCTTATATCATGGGGCATAGCACATAAACTCATAAATTCATGGTTTCTTATATCATGGGGCATAGCACATAAACTCATATAATCATGGTGCATAGAATCATAGTTCATGGAACATGGTACATGGTACATATCTTGGTTATTTGAGGTGACATTAAAACATCATCATTTTTTTCCTGGGGCCACCCTAACTGATCTCCCTGTGGAGAAAATTCTAGGTTATGAGCTCATACCTTGCTAGTCGTCACTAGCACATGGACTTATCCCTTTTGATAAGTTAAAGGTCCTGACTTAAAGTACGGGTCTAGGGGGCTAGAATCACCTTATCCCAACCCTTAACTTGGTGGTTCAAGGATCATTTTCTCATAGTTTAAGTCACCTTAAGTCTTAGCATGTTTATTGAGAAGCCACTTAATTCATACATGTCAAGTATCAACAATTACA
This sequence comes from Dalbergia cochinchinensis, assembly GCA_031216125.1. Taxonomy (NCBI): domain Eukaryota; kingdom Viridiplantae; phylum Streptophyta; class Magnoliopsida; order Fabales; family Fabaceae; genus Dalbergia; species Dalbergia cochinchinensis. The sequence continues at coordinate 50,117,200 of CM062377.1, forward strand.
ACATAGGCATCTCTAAGTTCTTGAAGAACAATCACATGCAATAAAACTATCATTTAGAAATAATAGTTCACATGGCATCATATAAGTCATGAGGTAAACACCAATTCATCATTCATAGAGTAATGCTTAAACCTTTACCATAAGAGTGAAAACCCCTAATCGGGTAACCTCAAACTTCTAAATTATTTTCTTATACCTATAAGGGATTGATTAACCTCATTACCATAATTTATTAAGTCCTAAAACCTAATTAATCATGGCTGGACAGCATTGGCAGTAAGCTTAAGTTAGATGAATTACGGTGTTCTAAAATATGCATTTTAAACCCTTTCTCACATCCGACTTTTTCTATGATGCAACAATTAATACCTAAGCCAATTATGAGTCACTCTCACTAATCTAGACATCATATAATGTGATTCTATGGATGTTAATCAATCTGGATAGAATTCATATTTTCTGTACCCATGGGATTCTAGAATTCACATTTCAAGCAATTAAAGTAACTAAACATGCTCTAAAATGTCTAGAACAATTAGCATTTACTTGGCAAGGTATTTAAACATATTTAGACCACCCAAAACATAATTTAAGGTGCTGGAAATGATCATGGCAGAACCGAAATTGGTAAGTCATCAAATCATGTATAAATTTCTTTTTCAAGGTACATAGGTAGCTAGTTTCTCTTCGAACAATTTTAGGACTTCAAAAATACCTTGGAAGTCAATTTAACTTGTCAAGATCTTTCATAAAATACATGGGGCAGCAACTCTTTAATTTTACTCATGGTTAAAATCCTAAATATATTAACATACTCAAAATACCTATAAATGTCACTTATGTTTAGAAAAAACTCAAAACATAAACTATAGGCTTCTTGTAACTAATGAAAAACTCATCCTAGAGCTTTCATCATCACATGGCCAAATGCATTTCAAGAAGATACCTTCTTGATTTAACTTTTCTCAAGATGAAATGGGCAAGTCTTTGAGCTCTAGTCTCTTAGGTGATGGCATAAAAGTAAACGTGTTATGCATTCCATTTTATTCTTCATTAGAGAGTAAAGTAAGAGCTTCAAAGTAAATATGAAATACAAGAACTTGAAATTAAATATGCAAGGCTCAAAGTAAATATGCAAACTTGAAAGTAAATATGCAAGTTCCATTCTTTATTTTAGTGCTCTAGGCCTAGTAACAATCGACTTTAAGGCCAAAATAGAAAGGCTTTGAGATTATCTTAGGTGATATGCAAACTCTCGTTTTACATCTTTAAGTTCTTAGGTGATGACTTGAAATATAAACATGGAATGCGAAGCTTGGAATTTAAACATGCATTATGCAAGTTCATTCCTTATCTTGAGGTTTAGTGATAGCATAGAAATAAACGTGACATGCAAAGCATAAAGTAAACGTGAATGCAAGTTACTTTTATCTTGTCTAGAGCTCTTGCAAGACTTTAAAAAGGAACATAGTTCCAACCCAAACCTCATCCTCACAAGAAAAGGAAAATACTAGTGCTAGAATACTCAAAATAAATCATAATCTTAAAGAACTTGGAAGTGGCCGAACCTTCATCATGGAGAATGAACCATTTTTAAACTCTAGGGACCAAGATCTTGATGATCTAAGACATCAACATCCTAAGTCCTCATCATTGAGTACATAGCTTCCTTAAAACCAACATTTAAAACAAAGTTTATGCTAGAGAAGAAAGCAAAACCGAAACCATGCTTGGTATAAGATCAAAGTTTCAAGCTTTAGAGTTTGTTCATGTGACTAGCATCAACATGAAACACTCATCATCAAGCTTTCATTTTTCCAAGTCTTAGAAGCCTACATGGCCGAAAAAATGGAAGGAAAAAGTGAAGTCCAAAAGAGTTCAAGAGACATAAACTCCTTTCTTTCTCAAACTTGGTAAAAAGGATGCAACTTTCCTTAAAAAAATTCAAGTTTTAGAGGTTGTTGAGTGACAAGCACCATCATGACAACCTCATCATCAAGCTTTCATTTTTCTCATGGGTTTAGGCCTTCATGGCCGAAACATTAAAGGAGAAAAGAGAAGTTCAAACATTCAAGAGAAACATAACCTTATTCTTGACTAAACTTGTAAAAGATGAAACTTTTCTTTGAGAAAAACTCAAGCTTTAGAGGTCTCATGTGAGATGAACTCATAGTCACCTCTAGAGAGCACTCATCATCAAGCTATCATGCTCAAGGCCTTGAGGCCGAAAATGAAAGGAAAAGAAAAGGAAGAAACCGAAAATGAAAAGCAACATGGAGGTTCCACCTTTCATCATTTCCCAACAAGATTTAACATAGAAATCAAGACATATTTGGAAAGGTTCCCTACCTTGTGGTTTTTGAAAAGGAGAGGAAGAACTTGAGCTTGAAGAACTCTTGGAAGCTTGAGAGAAAAGAAGTAAGAAAGCTTGAGACTTTTAGTGATTTTGCAAGAAGTAAGCAAAGGAGTGAAGTTGTGTGGTGGTGTGTATTTATAGGCAAATAAATCATGAAGGAGTGGAGGGAAGGAAGAAGTGGCCGAAACTTCTTGAGGAAGAATGAGGAAAAATATCTCTTGTAATGTCATTCATGGTGTCATAGGTTTTAGGTCTTAGGGTGGCTTTGATGGACAAGTGATTGACTACATAAAATATCATTCTTTTGGATTTTTGGGAGGAAAAATGGCTGATCATTATAGGGCCAAGGGAGGGAAGATTTCATTCAATTTAATCATGTACTAATGGAGTGTTTAGGAGTAAACAAGGTTAGGTCACTAATTAAGGTTGTGTAACCAAGTGTTTAGGTGAACTAATTAGGTAATTAGGACCCTAATACCTTAGACTAAGAGTACTATTGTAGGATTGATGGAGTCAAACTCCTATCACCATTGATTGATGTATGACAACTTTTCTTGGAAGAGAAAGCATTCTTGGGAAAGGAAATGTGAATAGTGAAAACACTATTTATAGTTAATTTTTCTTTAAAAAAAGAAAAGAATTAGGATTGAATTGCAAATTTCCTTAAGCAATTTTTGGTTCTAATCAACCTTAAATAATTATTTTAACTCTAGATTAATTAAGGAAATTAATTAACCTTTCATTAGAGTCTAATATTGCTTAGGTTTGAGTTAAGTAACTCGTTAGGCTTAAAATACACTAAGCGGGGGCAAAATCGTAATTTTTACCAAAAGTTGCCCGGGACCTCCGGGACTTAAACCAACATAGTTCATGCCTTAAAACATCATTTTTGATCTCCAGGACGAGTCCGGGTCGGAGTCAAAACTTAAAACTGCCTTAAATCAAGTTAGGGGTATTTTGGTCATTTGTGTACAGAAACCTCAGAAATGAGATTTTTCTGGCTTGTTAACATTCATAAACATATAATTCCCTTCATATATCATAAAATCCTTGTGAGGATGGCCGAGGCCGGTCGTCCTCATGTTTCAGGTAAAAATGACCTCAGGGGCATTTTGGTCATTTAAAAGTTTAGAGAAAAACGGGGCGTTACATTTAGAGGAGGATTTATGGTGGTTATGTGGTGGTTTGGGGTTGAGAAGTGGTGTAAGGTGGTGGCCCTTTGGAAGAATAAAGAAGAAGAAAAAGAGAAGGATTCTTGGAGATCAAAGGAAGAAAGCTTGAGGTTGCAAGAATGCTCAAAGGTTCTTGCAAGCATTCTTTTGGTACATATTTATAGAAAAATGTAACATATGAGGGCATGAGGGCGAGGAGTGGCTGGTGGCCTTTGGGAGGGAAAGGAAGAGAAAATATCTCTTTTCATGGTATGGTGTAGGCATGGTTTAAGGTATGGCTAAGTATAGCTCAAGGCATGGTTCTTTGAGTGTATATTTTAATTTAATTTCAACATGTGATGGATGCAAATGGAAGGGGAGTGGCCAGACAATATTAAGAGGAAAATAGGGGAGGAATATCTCATTTAAATGTTAGTTTATGAGTGTATTTTGAAGTTGATTTGATTAGGTCATGGATTAGGAGTTGTAATTAAGTGTTTAGGTGAGAAAATGAGTAATTAAGGTTACTCAAGACAAGATTAAAGAGTGTTCTTGTTCATTAGTGAAGTCAAATCTCTTCTAATCAAGATTCTCAATCACATCTTGATTTTCTTAAATCTTGAAATTGGAATAAGGAAAATACTATTCATGAAATGTGACATAAAGTCTTAGATCAAGAAAAGGATTTTGAGTTTCCTTAAGCAATCTTAGGCCCTAATTAACCTCAATTAATTATTTTGACCCTAGATTAATTATTAAAATTAATTACTCTTTAATTAGAGCCTAATATTGCTTAGGTTTCGTTAATTATGTAATTAAGCTCATTATGCCATTAATCAGGGGCAAAACGGTAATTTTCTGTAAAAACTTCCCGAGACCACTCAGGCTCAACTAGTCATGAAACAACCCTTAAAAAGAACATTTCAAACTCCCGGCTAAGTCCGGGTCCAGTCGGGAATCAATTCTATGTCAATTAGACAAGGGGCGTTTCGGTAATTTTATGCACAGGAACTCAAAAATGACATTCTTCTGCTCTATTAACACATATAACACACATAATCCCTATTCAACATTAAAACAGCCCTTTGAGGATGGTCAGGGCTGGCTATTCTTATTTTCCTAGTAAAAATGGTCTTAGAGGCATTTTTGTCATTTGCATACTGGAAAAATCAGAGCGTTACATTACTCCCCTCCTTAAAAGAATTTTGCCCTCGAAATTCATTACCTGAGAAAGCTCGGGATATTGTGTCCTCATATCTGACTCCAGCTCTCAGGTAAACTCCTCTGTTCTTCCCCATCCCCATGCTACCTTAACCAAAGGGACAGTCTTATTCCTTAATTGCTTGACTCATTTATCTACGATTCTCATAGGTAGTAGGTAAAATGTCAGGTCTTCCCTTAATTGTACTTGCTCTGGCTCTAACACATGGCTCAAGTCAGACTCATATTTTCTCAACTAGGAAACATGGAAAACATCATAGAGGTTGGATAGATTGGGTGGTAGGGCTATATAGTATACTACGGTTTCGACTCGGTTAAGGATCTCGAACGAACCAAGGAATCTGGGGCTCAATTTTTTGACTCTCATGGCTCGACCTATGTCTTTGGTAAGGGTGATTATAAGGAATATGTGTTCTCCCTCTTGAAATGGTGTTCGCCGTTTGTCCACATAGCTTTTTTGTCGACTCTGAGCAGTGAGAATTCTATCCCTAATTATCTTGATTTGTTCCGTCATTTTCCTCATAATATCAGGTCCCAACAAACTCTGCTCTCTAGGTTCATACCAGCATAGGGGTGATTGGTGTTTTTATCCTTACAGGGCCTCATATGGTGCCATGCCAATACTCACATGATAACTATTGTTATACGCAAATTTGATCAACGGCAAGTACTTGTCCCAGCTACCTCTTTGGTACAACACACATGCCCTTAGCATATCTTCCAGCGTCTGGATAGTCTTCTCGGATTTTCCATCCGTTTGAAGGTGGTAAGCTGTGCTTAGACACAGCTTTGAACCAAATGCCTTCTAAAAGGCTCCCCAAAACCGTGACATAAATCGCCCGTCTCGGTCTGAGATTATCGTCGATGGGCAATCTTACAATCTCTTGAATATATAACTATGCTAGCCTATCCAAGGAGTAAGTTACCTTGATAGGTTAAAAGTGAGCTGACTTGGTTAATCGATCCACTATTATCTATATGGCATCATGACCCGCTTAGGTCTTTGGTAGTCCAGTCACAAAATCCATTAAGATACTGTCCCACTTCCACTCGGGTATTGATAGGGGTTGTAGTATTCCAGAGGGTTTTGGTGCTCAATCTTCACCTTTTGATAGACTAAGTACTTACTCACCCATGCATTCACATCCTTTTTCAACCCAGGCCACCAGAACATCTTCTTCAGATTCTGATACATCTTGGTGGTACCAGGGTGAATGGTAAAATGACTTTTATAGGTTTCCTCCAAAATCTCCTTCTGGAGGTCACCACTTGCCGGTACACAGATCCGGCCTTCAAACTTCTACATGCCATCATCATCCTGTGCAAACCCCTTTAGCTTTCCACTCCGTACTACCTCTAAAGTTTCTCGAAACTCCTTATCCTCTTATTGGGCTTGAGTGATCCTTTTTCTAAAGTCACTCATCACACTAAGATGGCACACCTTTGCGCTTTTGATGGTCAAGGTCATTTCTAGGTTTAGGTCTCTAAAATTTTCAATCAACTCTACCTCCTTAACCATCATGTGGGATAGGCGCGATGATTTCCTACTCAAGGCATCGGCTACTACATTGGCCTTGCTAGGGTGGTAGTTCAGGCCAAAATCATAGTCCTTTAGAAACTTCATCCACCTCCTCTGTCTCATGTTTAGCTCTTTTTGATCAAAGAGGTACTTCAGACTCTTATGATCAGAGAACACCTCGAACCTTACTCCATACAAGTGGTGTCTCCATACCTTTGGAGCAAACACTATGGCAGCTAACTCTAGGTCATGGGTGGGGTAGTTTCCCTCGTGGGGCTTCATTTGTCTAGACACATAGGCTACCACTTGCCTATTTTGCATTAATACACAACCTAAGCCTTTAATAGAAGCATCACAATACACCTCAAAATGTATATTGGGGTCAGGCAACACTAAAACTAGGGTTGAGGTTAACTTCCGTTTCAGCTCTTGAAAGCTCCTTTTACACTCCGGGGTCCAAGTAAAAGAGACATTCTTCCTAGTAAGTTTGATCAAGGGTAAAGAAATCTGGGAAAATCCCTTAATAAGCTGACGGTAATATCCTGCTAAGCCCAAAAAGCTCCTAATCTCCATTACCATGGTAGATCTCTCCTAGTTCATCACAGCTTTTACCTTATTTGGGTCAGCAGCAATGCCTCCTTTTGATACTACATGCCTTAAAAACTTCACTTTTTCCAACCAAAATTTGCATTTAGACAGCTTGGCATATAGTTTCTTTTCTCTTAAGATCTCCAACACTATCTTCACATGACGTTCATGCTCCTCATGGGTCTTGGAGTAGATGAGTATGTCATCTATGAAGACAACCACAAACTGATCTAGATAAGGTCGAAAGATCCTATTCATGTAGTCCATGAATATAGCCGGAGCATTCGTCAATCCAAAGTTTACATGACGGTAAACTCAAAGTGGCCATATCGAGTACAAAAGGCCGTTTTTGGTATATCCTCATCGCTTACTTTAATTTGGTGGTATTCTGTCCTTAAATCAATCTTAGAAAACACCGTTGTTCCTCTCAGCTGATCTATCAAATCATCAATCCTAGGTAAAAGGTACTTATTTTTCACTGTCACTCGGTCCAACTGCCTATAACCAAAACACAGCCTCATGCTCCCATCCTTTTTCTTCACAAACAGCACCGGGGCTCCCCACGGTGATGCACTGGGCCTCACAAACTTCATTTGTAATAGATCCTCTAGCTGGGTTTTTAACTCGGTTAGCTCCAGGGGTGATATTCTATATGGTGCTATGGATATAGGTCTAGTTCTGAGAATTAACTCAATGGAGAACTCTACTTCTCTCATCGGAGGGAACTCAGGTATCTCATTTCAGAATACTTTGGGATAGTTTCTCACAACAGGTATCTCATCGAAGTTTTTCTCAAGGTCCATATCACTAGCGGCCAGAAGAATGTAACCCTTATTCTCTCCCCTACCACAGTTTATTTCTACAGCATTTATATACAAGCTTAGAGGTTTTCTAGGTCCACTGGGGATGGGAAGAAAGATGATGGACTTCTCATAACAATTTAGCATCACACGGTTGGCATAAAGCCAATCCATGCCAAGGATTATGTATAGGCATTGCATAGGTAAGCAAACAAAATCTAAGACAAAAGATCTATCCTTAACAATAAAACTACAGTTTAGGCAACATCTACATGTCGTAATAGGTTTTCTAGTAGGGGTAGAAATAGTGAGATCAAAGGGAAGTTCTGACATACAATTTTAGGGACTCAATGCAAGAGTGGGATATAAACGAATGGCTAGTGTCAGAGTCAAAAAGTATGATTAAGGTCCTATCATTCATTTCACACTTATCTTCCATGAAGTTTCGTGATGTCATTGTCTCTTCAGTGTTGAGGGTGAAGACCCTTCCTTGTCATTGCGGCTTAGGGCTGGGGGCTGTCGAGTTCCTTTCTGTGCATTCTCGTGAGTAGTGGCTGGGCTTCCCACATCAGTAATAGACACCCAAGCCTGCTTGACAAGGCAGGTCTCCATGAGGTTTCCCGTACTTGGAGCATATGGCGGCAGGTGTAGGCCTCGAGGGTACAACTAGGGTTCTTTGTGGCGCCTTACCTCAGCCATCATTCGGCCTCCCTTGGTTGAAGTCTCTTCGGGGGCCTTGTGGTCTAAACGGCGGCTTGGACTATGGTCTTTGTTGCGGTCGGAAGGGTGGCCTATTCTGTGGCTTGAACCTTAGGGCTTACGGTGCTAACTATTTCGCGAAGCTATCGGCTTTCAATGTGCTCAGCTTCTTCTGACCGTCCTCAATGACGCGGCATTTGTTGACCGGGGTAAGGAAGTCCCTAATCTCCAAATGGGCCACCACGACATTAATTTCCACCTTCAGCCCGGACTTGTACTTAACGCACTTCTAGTACTCGTTGGGGTTCCCTTGGTACATCCTTGAGAATTTGATGAGCTCCTCGAACTTGGTGGTATACTGGGCAATACTCATGCCTCCTCGAGTGAGTTTCATGAACTTGATATCTCTAGTATTCCTTATAGACTCCGGGAAGTATTTCTCATAGAAGTGAGCCTTGAACAGCTCCCAGTCGATATCGGAGCTGGCTGCCTCCAACAGTCTCTGAGCACCGGTCCACCAAAATCCAACATCGCCTTCTAGCATATAAGTGGTGAAAGTTACCTTTTGCACTTTCGTGCAGGGGATTACAGTGAAAATCTTCTCCATGCTTTTGATCCATTCATCTGCATGATTCGGATTCAGGGTTCCCTTGAAAATTGATAGGCTAGCCTTGCAAAACTCCCTGAAACGGGCGTGCTCGAGGATCTCAACAGAATTGTGACCATGGCCTACGTCTGCCTGGCGATCTCGGTCCATCCTCTCAAACATTGCCCTTATGGTCCTGGCCACATCACGGAGGGCTTCAGCAGTCTCATTTTCCTGACCGTAAGGAGTCGTGGTCCTATTCTGTTGTCGAGGTGCCATTAGTTCTTTTGCATACAAAACAACAAACACTAAGGTGATCAGGCTCAATACTCTATGTAAAATGAGCTAGTTACCATGGCACATTCAATATACAGTAGTCATTCATCACTATCCTATAGCTTATTCTATCAATAAAACGCTATACATGACATAGCTACTGCATTATGCTTAAGAAGCATAGTTAGTCCAATCCTCAGGCTCCATGAGAATCGAATTGCTCTGATACCAAAATGTAACACCCTAATATTTAACCTAACACGCCTAGGACGTATTCAAGTTAATAATTAGTTGTTACTCTTTTGTTCCTGTTTCTTAATTCTAACTTTTAGAAAATGCTTAGTAAAAATACAGGTAAAATGTTTTTTGAAATAAGAGATGAAAACGTGAGCCGCACATGCGATGAACAGTACATCGTTTGATTTGTGAACAATAAAAAGGCCATACATGCTATGAATAAAACTCAAGGATCATACACAACAACCATCATATCATATATATATTTAAGGTTCAACTATACATCAAGTTAGATAGTAGTAATAAGTACAATCATCCGAAATACATAAAAATAGAAAGTACATAGATCAGAAACCCTCGCCTACCCTTGTGCATCTAAAGTAGATAACCCTAATACAAAAGAAGGCTATCCTATGCCAGGCATATCCTCGAGTACCATCACAACAACCATAAACTCCTACTACTGCTTGCCCCAAGAGGGGGGAACATACCCAACCTACTGAGCCAGTTGGCCCGGAGTGGCCAAACAGTGGGCGGGTCTCGCATGGGCTTCTCGACAGGGTGTCATCCTCACACGTCCTCCATGGATCAGCTACATCATCGTGGCCTCACTGCCTTCACCAAAGTCAATCGACACGGTGGGTGAAGAACTCTCGGAGGGTACCTGGGTAGCGGAGTCCTCGAATGGATCCGTCTCTGAAAAAGCCAAGGGGAAACGGGGTATGTACTCTAGAAAGTTGCGAATAACAGAGGCGGTCGGCGGAGTGCAGCGAGTCTGCTCCTCGCGAAGATGCACGTGCTCGAAGACGAGGTCGTCGCCAAAAGGGGAAGCAAGAGAGAATCGAAAGCTGGAAACTGGGTATGTAAAGGGGCAGTCCATGAACACAAAAAGACAAATGGCACAACGACCCACAAAGTGATATGACCGATGAGCAGCATCGTAGTGTATCTACCAAGTAGGCGCGTCAATGTAGATCACAAATGTCACCATCGACTTCTGAAAACACGATTGAAAGAAAAGATAGAGGGATTGAGATACTTGGTAAAGAATCTCAGTAGGGTGTCTTTCTATCCTAGTGTCATCATCTACGTTCTCAGGAACCTCGGGTTTCATTATGAAATAGTGAGCATGCATAAGGTTTAATTTTTAAGTTCTAAAATATCATTTACCGAGACCCATTCATTTTAATGTGCGTATTAAATGTTATGAATGCGTCATGCCTCATCATGAAATGCATGTCAATGCAAGGTGCAACATACTATATACAAACACAAATGATGCTCTTGAAACATAGTAAGCATAACATGAATATCTTTAATTTATCTTTCAGGTGACATAAGCCATTTTCTTTCTCCCATGTTAGGGCCACCCTATTTCTCTCGCCTTTTGAGAGTTCTAGGTTATGAGCTCATACCTCGCTAGTCGTCACTAACATACTCTTATCTTTAAGATAAGTTAACACCCAAACAGTAAGTATGATAGAGGGCTAGGATTACCTTTCATAACCTTTAATTCGGGAAGTCTAAAGGATCACTTTCTTATTGGATCACCTCTCATAACCTCTAATTCGGGGAGTCTAGAGGATTATTTTCATATGTTTTATGTCAACTTAACATTAGCATGTTATATTAAGATGCAAGAATATAAATACACCACATAATTGTCACATGCTTCCATATTATTTCAACATATGCATCTTAAACATTTCACGTGTAATCATAACATGCCATAACAATCTTTGCATCATGCATACATGACCAATACATCAATCTTAACATCTCAAAAGACAAGCATTCTTTTTAACTTCTTAATTGATAAACCCTCTAAATCAAGTAGACCTATCTTTTGCATTTATTCTTTTATACATCAAGGGGATTAATTCCAATAATTCTCACTAATTATTAACCTCAAGGACATCTATAAACAAATCTGGGAAGATTTGAAATAGAAAAGAAAATGAACCATTTCAGTATTCTATAAGTTATGTTTTTTACCCTTTCTCATTACCAACTTTTCCTATAACACTAGAATTAATTCCTAAACTGATTATGAGTATGTCCTATCTATTTACTAAGTGTTAAACATCATTTTTACTATAAATATCACATGCTGGACTGACAACATATTATTGGTCTTAAGGAGTTCTAGAATTCACGTTTTGGGTTCTTTCTAGTTACTAGTCCTTCCTTAACTACTAAAATTAATTACCGCATCTATTAGTAACAATTTTCTCAAGATAAACACATTCCATACAGCATACATCAAATCTGGAAAGTTTGGAATAGAACTAAAATTTAATTTCCTAAGAGCATGCAAGAACACAAAATAGGCATTTCTAGTAACTAGTCTTTTTTTAAATTAATTCTAGATCAAGAGATACACTTATAATTAACTTTACCCTTATAGAAACACAAATAATACCCTTAGTTTAATAGCAAAGGTCAAGAGCTCAAATAATTTTTGGTTATGTGAACTAAGCTTTAACACTTTAAGAACAAGCTTATATTTCAAGGAAAAGTTATAAAACACAAACTTCATTTTTCCAAGATAACAATATATCATTCCTTATTTTCTTGAAGAACCAAATCTCATTTATAAGGATAGATGCTTCATGGAGCAAAATCCATATGTAAGTTGAAAGGGGTAAATCTTGAACACTAGATTATTCAGGTGATGACATAAACTTAAATATCCAATGCAAGTCTCATTTTACTCTTGGCATAATAAGGTCATGGAAATGGAAATATAAACATGATATGCAAGACTCAAAATTAAATATGATAATGCAAGTTCATTTTTTAATCTTTGAGTTTAGGTGATGGCTTGAAATATAAACATGCTAGATGAGAAATATAAACATGGAATGCAAGTTCATTTCTTATCTTCAAGCTTTAGGTGACAACTTGGAAATAAATATGAAGTGCAAGACTTGATGTAAATATGAAATGCAAAGACTTGAAATATAAACATTGAATGCATTTCCTTTAATTATTTCTTTAGGTTCTAGGCTCAAGACTCTTATTTAGAGTGGTAACTTTAAAACACCAATCAACCTCAAGGTTTGAAAGAATGTCCATTTCTTTCTTTTAAGTTTTATGCTCAGGATTCCTATCTAGAGTTATTACTCTAGAACACTGATCAACTTTAAGGTTGAAAGGGGTAAGTCTTGAACTTTTAGAAAATCATTATGTGGCAACTTAAATATATAAATCCATTTTTGCATGATATAAAAACCAAAAAGGAAACAAAATTTTGGGCTCTCAATGGTCTATTATATGAGGTTTTGCAACCATCACTTAAAATCCATCTTCATCAACCCACGGTTTTTCCAATAACAAGGCCATCAAGGCCGAAAAGAAAAGAAAGGAAAGGAAAGGAAAGAACCGGAAAAGAGAAGGAGAAAAAAAGAACAACCATTTCAACATTTCAATCCAAGAAAGATACAAAGAGAAGAGCTTGGTCTTGGAAAGGAAATGAAAAGAAAAGTCTTGCTTAGGGCCAAGATGAATTCGGCCAAGTGAGAAAGAAAAGGAAAGAGGAGGTGTTCTTGAGTTTTGATTTTGGAAATGGAAAGGTTAGGTGTTTAGAGAAGGATCTATGGTGGTTTGGAGTTGAGAAGTGGTGGAGGGTAGTGGCTCTTTTGAAGAATAAAGAAGAAGAAGAAGAGAAGGATTCTAGGAAATCAAAGGAAGAAAGCTTGAGGTTGCAAGAATGCTCAAAGGTTCTTTCAAGCATTCCTTTGGTACCAATTTATAGAAAAATGAAACATATGGGGGCATGAGGGGGAGGAGTGGCTGGCGGCCTTTGGGAAGGAAAGGAAGAGAAAATATCTCCTTTCATGGTATGGTGTAGACATGGTTTAAGGTATGGCTAAGTATGGCTCAAGGTATGGTTCTTTGAATGTATATTTTAATTGAATTTCAACATGTGATGGATGCAAATGGAGGGGGAGTGGCCAGCCATATTAAGAGGAAAATAGGGGAGGAATATCTCCTTTAAATGTTGGTTTATGAGTATGTTTAGAAGTTGATTTGATTTGATCATGGATTAGGAGTTGTAATTAAGTGTTTAGGTGAGAAAGTGAGTAATTAATGAGTGTTCTTGCTCATTAGTGAAGTCAAATCTCTTCTAATCAAGATTCTTAATCACATCTTGATTTTCTTAAATCATGGAATTGGAATAGGGAAAATACTATTCATGAAAATGTGACATAAAGTCTTAAATCAAAAAAATGATTTTGAGTTTCCTTAAGTAATCTTAGGCCCTAATTAACCTCAATTATTTATTTTGACCCTTCATTAATTATTAAAATTAATTACTCTTTAACTAGAGCTTAATATTGCTTAGGTTTCGTTAATTATGTAATTAAGCTCATTATGCCCTTAATCCGGGGTAAAACAGTAATTTTTTGTAAAAACTTCCTGGGACCACCCGGGCTCAACCAGTCATTAAACAACCCTTAAAAATAACATTTCAAACTTGCGGGCAAAGTCCAGGTCCAATTGGGAATCAATTCTATGTCAATTAGACACGGGCATTTTGGTAATTTTGGGTGCAAGAACTCAAAAATGAGATTCTTCTGCTCTATTAACACATATAATACACATAATCTCCGTTCAACATTAAAACAACCCTTTGAGGATGGCCGGGGCCGACTATCCTTATTTTCCTAGTAAAAATGGCCTCAAGGGCATTTTGATCATTTGTACAAGGGAAAAATCGGAGTGTTACACTTCACCATTTACTTTTTTGGATTGCAATCTTGTCCAAAAATCTAGTCTTGCAAATCCTTTCTTCTTTTTCTTCTCAAGACTTCTTTTTTCTTCTTCCTCCACCACAAGAACCACCATCCTCCACCACCTCTCAACCTCAAACCACCACACCACATCCATAAACTACCCCCAAGAAATACAACATTTCCATCTTTAAACACAAGAACTCAAGAAAAACTTTCCTTCCTTTTCTTTCTCTCTTGGCCAAATCATTGTTGTTGCTCCAAAAGAAGATTTTTCTTCTCATTTTCTTGTACAAGATCAAGTTCTTTCCTTGCAGACAAGAAAATATCTTTGGTAGGGATTTTGTTTTGAGTTCTTTCTCTTTTCTTTGGTTTATATTTGGTTTTGATGATGGATGGATGATTAGGTTGTTACTCTTTTCTTTCCCTCATTTTTCAATTTGAGCTTTCCTTCTTCCTCTGTATTTTTGGTTTTAGTTATGGTTGGATGGTTAAAAACCATGGCTTGATGATGAAAGATCTTAATGGTGATTTGATATCACCATGTGCTTGACCTTTAGAGACCAAGGTTTAGTTCTCTTTTCTTTGGTTTTGATGTTGGTTGGATGTTCAAGACCATGGCTTGATGATGAGAGTTTTGATGATTGGTTGTGCTACTATCATATTCTTAATCTCTAGAGCTCAAGATTTGATTTTTAGCTTTAAGAGAAAAATGAGAAAAGATTGTTTTATTATGTTCTTGTGTTGTTTTTGTTTAAGCTTGATGGTGAGTCCAAGAAATGGGGTTCTTGGAATGATGGTGTTGAGGGACTCTAAGGCTCATTTCCATTTTGTTAGATTGATTGAGGTTAAGGAGTTGTTCTCTAAAAGTCTTGAGTTTGGGGATTAAAGAGATAAAATGAGATGCATTTATGTTTATATTCCAAGTTTTTGCATGTCATGTTTAAATTTTAAGCCTTGCATATTATGTTTATTTCCAAATTATCACCTTAAATCTTGAAGATAAGAAAATGAGCCTGCATTTCATGTTTAAATTCCAAGTCTAGCATGTTTATATTTCAAGTCATCACCTAAAAATCAAACTTAAAATTGACTTGCATTCTCATATTTATATTTCAAACCCTTGCATTTCATGTTTAAATTTCAAGCCTTGCATATCATGTTTATTTCAAGTTATCACCTTAACACTTAAAGATAAGAAAATGGACTTGCATTTCCATGTTTAAATTTCAGTCTTGCATATCATGTTTATATTTCACGTTATCACCTAAATTTTAAAGCTCAAGACTTGAGGTTGGCCTTGTTGATGATGAATCTTAACTTTATGATGTGCAAAAGAGTTTTGAAAGATTAAAGAACTCAAGAGGAGTAAAATGTGAATTCTAAGTGATTTAGAAATCTTTATATGAAACCTTTGGTTTTATTGGAACATTTGATTTGAGTTTAATGTGAGTTTGAATTTAAGGAAAAAGTTGGAATGATGTTTAAAATGGTTTTAGAATGAATAGGTAACTTGAGAGATGTCAAAACTTGAGTTTTTCAACTTTTGGGGTTTCTGGCAATCAATTACCAGCATGTTGTAATCGATTCCCAGTATGTCTTTGATGCCTAAAAATGAGTTTTTGGCCTTGGTAATTGATTACCAAGATGTTCTTGACAGGCCAGAATGTATTTTCAACACTGGTAATCGATTACACAGCCCATGTAATCAATTACAGGAGCTCAAACATGCTTATTTCAAAAATTTGAACTATATAATCGATTACTAGAATATGAAATATGTAAATAAGTGTGTTTCCATATGAAATAGCATGGACTGATGATCTTGCATGCTTGATCTTAAGTTATATTAATGATGATCTTATTATAGCTGTATACATGTATTTTATTGACCATAGGATGTGCATTAGTTGAGTTTGGTCCTTGATTTCTGGCACACTGGATAAGAAGATGTTTATTGTTATATTAGATTACGACATGTTTAAGGATATATGCAATGAATGTTATACACACTTATGTGATTGATTATATGATGAGTTATGGCATGATATGATTATGCTTAATTAATTGAGATGCATGATTTATAAAAATTATGAGTATGATATATTGAATGATAAGTTATGAGTGCATTGCATCTCTAAAAGAATATGCCAAAAATAAGTGACACAAAACATAGGGAAATGATCCTCTAACTCCCCGAATTAAAGGTTATGAGAGGTGAACTAATAAAGTGATATGTTCATGTTTGCATTTATGAGTAACATGCTAAGTTAAAGGTGACACAAAATACACGAAAATGATCCGTTAGACTCCCCAAATTAAAGGCTATGAAAAGTGAGCTTATGCCCCCTACCCTGCACTCTGGGAGTCGGGAGTTGGCTTATTGAGAGAATAAGTGTAAGCTAGTGACAATTAGTAAGATATGAGCTCATAACTTAGAAATCTCAAAGGAGAGAATGATAGGGCGGCCCCCAAGAGAAAGAGAAATAAGATACTTAAGTTACCTAAAAGATCAATGAGAAAAAGTCATGCTAGAAAAGATTACATCCTTTACGTTATGGTATTTGATTTGTGACAATGATTATGTGCTCATAGTTTATCATGTTGCATCTTTGCATTAAGATGCATGCTAAAATAGGCGGGCCTCGGATTAATAATATTTGGAACTTAATAATTGAACCTTATGTGCATGCCCACTATTTCATAATGAAACCCGAGAACCATGAGGATGTAGATGATGACACTAGTGAGGAGGTGAAAGCCCTATTGAGCTTCTTTTATAAGTTTCTCATCCATTCTTTCTTTCTTTCCATCCCATCTTCAAAGGACGATGGCTTCGTTCATGATCTTCATTGATGCGCCTACTTATAAGATACACTTCGATGCCACCTATAAGTCGTATCATTCGTGGGTCATTGTGCTGTGCCCTTTTGTATTCATGGAGCGTCTTTTTGCACACCCGGTCTCTAGCTTTCAGTTCTTTTCCGCCTCTCTGTTCGGTGATGATCTCGTGTTTGAGCATGCTTGACCACGTGAGGAGCAGACCCGTCATGCCCGTCCTGTTGCTTTTGCCGCTTGTGACTTCCCTGAGTACATTCCTCGATCACCTCCTCACTCTATGGAGCCTCAGTATAACTTGTCCGAGGATTCGGCTACTCAATGCCCTTCGAAGGGTTCTGCACCTATCGTTCCCATGGAGATAGGAGGTTGTAGCGTGGCCACTGTAATCCAGCTAGTGAGCGGAGCTAGGGTAGCCATGTGACCATGCCGAGTTGCCCACTTTCAACTGGCTCACCATTTGGCTACACCCAATGCGTTGGCCTAGTAGATTGGCTACCTTTCTCCCTCCCGGGAGCATCAACTGTAACATCCCTTGCTGCTTTATGGATTGATGACTGTCCCCATAAACCAACACGGGTCTTTTCAGCGTGCTTTGTCCTTACTCACACGCTTCCTGGGAAAACTTCCTAGGAGGTCACCCATCCCAAAATTGCTCTAAGTCAAGCATGCTTAACTATAGAGTTCTTTCATGAAGGGCTACCGAAAAGAAGATGCATCTTGTTGGTATAGGTAGTACAAATCAACTCATATAAGCCATCCTCAACTGTATAGTCTCATGCTTATACAGTCTTAGGATCCCTCTCATTTGGGTGTATAATCGATTTATTCATGTACCCCTCTGCTTTCGAAATCTGTTAGGAGCCGCTCCTTGTCCGTGCCTCCTTGCACCAGCGATCACTCCCCGACTTTGCAATCCCCGGGCATTACATGCCCACCACCTTCCAATTGGTTCATCCCCAAACCACACCATACTGGGAGAGGTGTAGGCTCTGATACCATTTGCAACACTCCATGTTGCTTTATGGATTGATGACTGTCCCTACAAATCAACACGGGTCTTTTTAGCGTGCTTTGTCCTTACTCACATGCTTCCTGGGAAAACTTCCTAGAAGTTTACCCATCCCAAAATTGTTCCAAGTCAAGCACGCTTAACTATGGAGTTCTTTCGTGATGGGCTACCGAAAAGAAGATGCATCTTGTTGGTATAGGTAGTATGTAACACCCCGATTTCTCTACATCAGAAATGACCAAAAATGCCCGAGGTCATTTCCTGACCCGAACTCGAGGGTAACCAACTCGGTCATCCTCGAAGGGTCAACTCAATGTTTGAAGGGGATTGAATGGCCTTTGAATGCTTTCGGAAGCGAAAATTTCGTTTCGCATGAGTTTGGTCAAAATGACCAAAATACCCCTATAGCGTTTCTGGGTAAAGGTGCCGTTTGAGCCCGGAACTTCCCCCAGAGGTTCAAAAACATGTTTTCATGTGTCTAGAGGTATCTGTTCAAGTCCCGGGCAGTTTTAGTGCAAAATTACGATTTTGCCCCTAGAATAGTGTTTTTAAGCTTAATGACGTAATTAGCAAAACCCTAAGCAATATTAGGCTCTAAACGAAGATTAATTTATTTCCCTAATTAATCTAGAGTCAAAATAATTTATTAAAGTTAATTAGAACCTAAAATTGCTTAGATTAAACTTAAATCCCTTTTTAGAACTCAAGATTCCTAGTCTTGGAATCTTGAATAGTGTTTTCTCTCCAATTTCTTAAATCAAGGAAATGTGTCTAGAGTTGTTTAGACTCTAAATTGAGGATTTAACTCTCTAATGGTGCAAGACCACTCCTTAATTATGTCTAGACCACCTTAATTACCCATTTACCTTACCTAAACACTTTCTTACAAATTCCTAATCTTAAGCATAATCAAAGATACACCTAAACACAACTCTAAACCACAATTAAAATGCAAACTAATCCTCCCCATGGGCTGATGCATTTCGAAACACCTTTCCCCTTTGACCACATATTAAATTGTTTCTCACCTCAAGAACCATGCTTGAGCCATACCTTGAGCCATACCCCACCATGCTTTGAACCATACCTCACCATACCTCAAGACCACATTATCTCCCCTCATGGAACTCATGGAAAGCCTCCAATCTGCACCCTCATGGCCTAACCCTCTCCTTCCATGAGCTCCCTCCATTTGTTTCATTTCTCTATAAATAGAATGCCTTGAGGAGCTTTGCACCACTTTTAGATCATTTGCCAAGTTTAGGAAACACTCAAAGCTTTTCTTTTCTCTCAAAGTCTTTGTGTTCTTCAAGTTCTTGGAGTTCTTCAAGTTCTCCATCTTCTTCATCTTCTTTCTTCCATCTTCAAGTTCATCACACCAAGTAGGATTTTCTTTCATGTATTCTTTTCTTGAAGTTCTTGTTTCAAGCTTTATGTTCATAGTTTCTCTTGATTCCTTTTAGAACTTCTTTTCTTCTCCTCATTCCTCTTTATGTTTAGACCATGGGCCTTTGGAGTTCAAAGAAATGAGAGCTTGATGATGAGAGTTTAAGTGATGATGTTCATCACTTGAAACAAACTCTAGAGCTTGATCTTTGTTCTTGAGCAAAAGTGTTTCTAGTTTTTTTTTCTTGAACTCTTGAGAACTTTAACTTTGATAATGTTTTTAAAATGACTCTATGAACTTAATGATGAGGTCTCATGATGTTGGTGTTAATATATCACCAAGATCATGGATTCTAGAGTTTCAAATATTTCTTTTCTTTCCTTGAAGTTTCGGCCATTACCATTCTTCTTACATGCAAAATGTTTGATTTTCTAAATATGTTATGTTGAGTTCTAAGAACTCTAGACTTTACCTTGTCTTGGTTTGATGAGTTTGGGTTGAGGTTTAAGTTCCTTTAAAGTCTTGCTAAGAGCTCTAGAGAGATAAAATGAACTTGCATAATTTATCTTATGCTTGCATTCATATTTACATTCTTGCTATGCATTTTACTTTCAAGCTATCACCTAAGAACATAAAGATTAAAATGGAACTTGTACCATCACTTAATTTAATTCTGAAAGCCTTTCTATTTCGCCTTAAAGTCGATTGTTGTAGGCCGTAGAGCTCTAAAAAAAAGAATTGAACTTGCATCAACACCTAATTAATTTGTCGAATGGCTATCTATTTCGCCGTTAAAGTGAATTGTTGTTGGGGCAAGAGCACTAAAATAAAGAATTGAATAGCGCACATTTACTTACAAGGTTAGACGTTTAAGATTATGCTCGTATATTTACTTTCAAGCTTGCACGATACGCTTTATGTCTTGCATATTTAATTTATGTCATCATTTTAATTTGTAAGCAAGATTAAAAATGAAAAGCATGAGCATGTTTAGTTTATGTCGTAACTTAAGAACCTAGAGCTCAAAGACTTGCCGATTTCATTCCAAGATAAAGTTAAATGTGAATGTATACCTTGAATGCATAATTTCCGCCAAGTAGTGATGATGGACTTGCAATGAGTTTTCATCTAGCTACTAGGACCAATAGTCTATGTTTTAAGTTTTCCTTAAAGCCTTACAAATCTTTTATAAGGTTATGTCATCACAAGTTGTGATTTTATTATCTTTAGGAGATGAAATAAATTTTGGTCTTTAACCTAAAGGCTTCACTTAGCCTCTTGAGAAATGAAAATGTTTTTGCAAAGAGTTTTAGAAGTTCTAGAATGATTCCAAGAGAAACTAGTTAACTTATGTACCTAGAAATGTCAATTTAATTCTCTTATTGAGGCAAGATGTTTTCGGTTCTGATGTGATGAATGTGATGCTGTATGATGATGTTTTAATGTGTTGGAATGTGTGAAAATATCATATGATGATGTAGAAGCGATCCTATGCATGATAGGTAAGAAACTAGCTAACTAGAAATACCGTAAAGCTAGAATTTAACATAGTTTTGACCCATTTGTTTATGGAACTTTTCCAAACTGTTTTATGGGGACATAATCAGATTTAGATTGTTTAGACATGAAAAACTTGGTATCATTTGAGTTAGAATTGAATTCTAGCACCTATGAGAAACTAGTAACTAGAAAACCGAAATGCAAAATGTAGAACTCTTAGAACATTTAATTTTCTGGATTAGGTCCAGCACCCTTACAACATGGTAAACATGGTTAATAATTAGTCCTTAAGCATAGAATTCCTCATAATTGAGTTAGATTTAATACATAGCTTTCAACAAAACTAAACCGAGAAAGTGTCTAAACGTAGTTCACAGAACCCCGTAAATACAAGTTAGAGAACTTGTCCTATGCTATTCAGATTTTAAAAGTAAAATGAGAGGATTATGAATGATGTTTAATTATGAGCCTTAGGTGCTTAAAATATGAGCACGACGGATGTAAGAGAACTATATCTCAAGATTAAGACCCGTGAAGGTCAAAGCATAAACTACCGTAAGGTAAGCGTTTGGATGATTTATGATGATGCATGAAGTATTCTAATGATGATGATGTTATTCATATGAGGAATTTATGAGATTATATGTTTATGTGGCATAAAGCAAATTTGGAAGGAAATTGATTGTAATGACCGTTTAGGCCACTGAATTTCCACAAATTTGGGGACTTAAAGAGATTTTTGAAAATTAAGGTACCCTAAGATGGGTTCTAGGATGACAATCGGTTACTGGCCGAGCACCTCCATAGAACTCATGTGACATCGGTACCATTTTACACTCTTAGGTGACACCGGTTGCCTGAGCACTAAGAGTTTTTGCCCTTTAACCGCACTCGGATAGTCGGGATTTATGTGATACGCTATCGTTAAGTGGTAGCAGTAGAACTAGTGACGACTAGTTAAGGTATGAGCTCATAACCTAGATGTATGACACGCTCGTGACACCGGTTAGAGCACCCCCGCCTGATTGTCTTTTAGGTGGCCCATGAAGAGAAGTTTCATGATTATGATTATGTCACTAAGTTTTGTCCCACATGTGAATGTTACTATTGCCACTTTATGCCACCAAGAATGATGATGCTGATGTTATGTTTTATGTATGTGCGATAGGTAGTGCCATGCATACATTTTCTAATATGTTGCATCCATGACATTAAGATCATCCTAAAATGAATGGACCTTGGCTAAAATATATTTTAAAGTTTAAAATGAACCTAATACATGCTCAGTCATTTTGTATAAATAAAACCCATGGTTCCGAGGGCGTAGATGATGAAATCTAGGTAGTAGGAGGCCCTACTGAGATTCTTTAGCAAGATTCTCACTCCCTCTACCTCTTTCTTTCCGTCACATCTTCAGATGGCGACGTTCGTGGTGTTCGTGGACACTTGACATGGGAGGTGCACCATGACCGGACCAC
The DNA here is from genome assembly GCA_031216125.1 of Dalbergia cochinchinensis. Taxonomy (NCBI): domain Eukaryota; kingdom Viridiplantae; phylum Streptophyta; class Magnoliopsida; order Fabales; family Fabaceae; genus Dalbergia; species Dalbergia cochinchinensis. Next base: position 50,139,584 of record CM062377.1, read on the forward strand.
GGGTCATTCCATTTGTGGGTCGATGCACTGGTTAGAGTATTTATGTTCATGGGTCGACCGCTTCACTCCCCCGCACATTCCCATCGTTTCTCCCCGCCTCACCTTTTGGCGATGACCTGGTGTTCGAGCAAGACGCCCCCTAGAGGAGAGACTTACGTGCACTCCCATCATCCACGTCGCGCCTGAGACTACCCCCGGTATGTGCCTCGTTGCGCGTCGCTTCTCAAGACGGATCCTTCCGAGGATCTCGCAACCTGCACCCTCCAGGATCTTCCCTTCCATACCTATGGACTTTGGAGAGATAGCGAGCCCCACCGTGACTCGGACCTGAGGCGTGCCACGATCGACGGAGATGCGACCATACCTGGGCTCACACTCGAGGAGCTCTTGCCCGGCTTCCGGGTTACGCCTCTGGCCACGAGATAGTCGCTTGATGGGAGGTCAGTGGATGGCCCGAGTTAGAGACACACCACTTACATGGTGATAAACCTTCTTTTGTTTAGAGGTTATCCTATTAGATGCACTCGGGTAGGGGAGTAGATTATGTTTATATTTATGTTGTATTTCCTTTCACGTATTTCCATGTACCAAATCAAGTCTCACGCTTATAAGTGGGCAAATTATAATTATATATGAAATGTTATTCAGTGTCTCTCATGATGTGCCCTTCTATGCTTTATGTTATGACATTATGAGATGTATGTTTTGATCGTTGCAAGTTATAACGCATCACGCGGCTCTCACTTTTAATTCAAAAAAAAAATTACCCGTATTTTCCGCTAAGTAATTCAAAGTTAAATGAGATCTATGAAGTAACAAACTAATGTTTAACCTAAGTATGTTCTAGAGTATTGGGTTAAAAATTAGGATGTTACATAGTACACATCAATTCATATAAGCCCTTCTCAACTGTATAGTCCCATACCTATACAGTCTCAGGATCCTTTCATTCGAGTGTGTGATCGGTTCATTCATGTACCCCTCCGCTTTCAAAGTTTTCCAAGAGCCGTTCCTTGTCCGTGCTTCCTTGCATCGGCGATCACTCCCCGACTTCGCAATCCCCGGGCGTTACATCAGCAATAGGGGATGTTAGTAGATCTCATAGAGCGCCTGTGCACATTTACATAGATGATAGCCTTCTTTTGCTTTTTGGTTTATTAGAGGTTATCTATTTTGGCACATCCAAATATGAGCAATGGGGAGGAGAGACCATGGCTAGTTGTACCTTGATCTTTTCTTTTTATGTTTTTTTATGGATGACTGTACTGTCTATAACGGCTCACCTTTTTATATTGTCCCTGATAAAATAATTAATTGTGAGTAATCAGTAGGGATTTTGAAAATTTCGGCAAACACAGTTTTGATCACAACAATATGAGGAGTTTGTAAAAAAAATGAAAATTTATTTAATAAAATAAAATTTAATATAATAATATTTTTAAGCAGAGATATAGAGTAATATGGATAAGACCCTATAAATGATATAAGAACTTAGATAAAAATAAGGGTAAGGGTGTTTATATATTTTAACCCGGTAAAATTTATTTTACGTCAATCAGATACCGAAATGGTAATATTTGGTACACCAAAATGGTAATAACCGATACACCAAAACACTAGGTCTGGTAAAAATAATGGATATTATCATATCTCATATAATTTTTACTTAGGACAATCAAATAAATATAGATATTTCTAATACTGATACAAGGCAAATTGATCCGAAAATATTAATTTCCTTACTTTCTCTTCAAGTTAGTGATATTATAAAAAGGAAAAAGGAAATGAAATATCATTCCTTCTCCATTTCTCTAAGCTTGACGTTTTCTTCTTTCTTCCTCCATCTTCTTCAAGTTTTTATTCTTCAAACTCCATAAAAGCTTCATATTCTTGAGGGATACACTTAGATAAACACATAAACTAGTTCAAGATCATTTTCTCTACATCAAACTCAAGCCAAAACCTTCTTTTTCCTCTTCAAAGATGTCCAACAGCAGCTCATAGAAGGGCTGGAAAATGGGTTTGAAGCTTTAAGTTAAAGGAGGAAAAGTTAGAGAAAGATTTAGCAAAAAGCTTGGAAGAAAGGTAGGAAGAATCTATGTCTATTACTTGGTGATTGTTTGGCTAGTTTGTTAATATAAATCCTTGAGATATGTTTGAAATTATTTTATGAAATCTGAAATTTATCTTCAAGATTCATATATATGTGAGTTAGATGAATAAAAAGGATGCAACAGATATGAGTTTTGAATTGGTTTATTGAATTTTTGGATTTCAACAGGGCAGCATATTTCACGAATTTTCTGACCTATTTAGAGGCCTTAGATTGAACTGAAAATTTTATATGATGTAGCTAACATGTTGAGGCATCTTTAGTAAAAAGTTTGCGGTATTCTGGTCACTTTTTCTATGTTTAAAAAATCAAGAACCGAAATTGTACCTATGTTGCCTGAATTATTGGAACTGAAGTTGCAAATTTGTCTATTTTTGTTACCATATCACATGATTGACTTTTCCTTTGAAATTTTTACAAGGTATTAGAGACATCTTAAGGTTTTACTAGGATTTTTATTCCCAATTTTCTGGTTTCATTTGCTAGGGTTAAAAATTAAGGAATTCAGGAATTTAGCTGAGAATCGGTGGTCTCTGACCACCAAATTTCTCTAATTTTGTTAACATAGCTAGAGAACTTTTTTTACTATGAAATTTTTATGGAACCTTGTGGACACATTGAGGTGTCATTGAGAATTTTTATAGTCTCTGATTTGATGGTTTGAATTGAATATTAGATTGTACTACAAATATATGAAATCTGCCATTGTGCTGAAAATAAATTGATGCTTTGAATTGATGAAATAATGGCATCTTGTACTAGTATGACATGAGCACATGAATATGAATAAGAATAATTGAACTTCGCAAGATTTTTAGAATATTTTAAGAGATTTTGACCTGAATATTTCATAAAAAGTTACCAGATTTTCTGATAAATCTCATTAAAAAAAATTAAGGATAGATTTTGAACAGAATATGAATATCTCATAAGACATCAAGAGGTTTTAATAGAATATCTCACACACATTTACTAGATTTTAACAAAATATCTCATAGGAATTCAAGAGACTTTAAGGAAATATCTCATAAGAATTTAATGAAATTCCAAGGAAATCTTAGACAAGTATAAGAAACCGAGCTTCATAAAGAGAGGGAACGTAAGAAAATAAGTCTTACACAAAGAGGGGGAAATCAAGAAAACAAGCTTTACATAATAATCAATTACTTAATGGTAAGCTCATGGATTCACGGGTAGTAGTAGACGTGCTATGCCCTTAGAACTATATCAGGTTGTAATCGCGACGGCGTTACATCATTATGAGAAAGGGATGTATTAGGAATAGTGAGGCTATTCTAGATAAGATGTAGTAGACGTACTCCATCTAGTGAACTATATCAGGTTGTAACGTGACGACGTTGCATCGTTGACAATACGATCCACAGAAAAGTATATCAGAAGAATCCTATGAGTTCTACTATCAAGCCTAAACCTTAATAATAAGATCATGTCAGAGAGGAAATGAAATGGATAAAACAAAATGAAGTAAATCATGTTAAAGGGATGAACTATATCAGATTATAACACAAGGTGTTGCAAAGAAAAAATTGAAATTGATGTATTGAGAAGGAAATGTTTGGAGATCTATATCAGGATATAGTACGAGATACTATATCAAGTGAAGTATATCAGGTTGTAACACGAGGTGTTACAGTAGAGGCAATACATCAAAAGAGAAGTATATCAGAAAATCATAAGTAATTCTTTTCTAAGCCTAAAGTTGTTCATGAGCTTATGATAAAGAAATAATGAAGTAAACGAGATAATATTATATGAACAACCAGAATAAGGGAACTCTTAAGACTAGGTCAGATATTACTGTGTAGTAGACTAGTTTCCTACTGGGAATCTTTGATTCTCATTCCTGTAGTTATCATATTTTGCTATAGATTACGATGATGGTGATTTATTTTGTGGAGATTCATAGTTGGTATTGGCACTATGGTCTAGACGTTTTGATGAATCAATGATAGAGAATTAATCAGTTCTTTTTATTTGCTTTTGATGAATTTTGAGTAGTGCCCTACCTAGACTAGAGGGTTCCTGCATAAACCAGGGTAAGGGTTTGATATAGTTACAGGATACTGTTGATTAGTAATCAGTTACTTCAATTATGTATTTTCAACATATTATTTATATTCAAACTTAGCGTCATAGAGAGGAAGTGCTTTATGTTAGTCATGAAAAGCAGGCTCATATGTAATAATATATGTACACTCCTCCAAGATCAAGTAGAGTTCACAAGTAACAACTCCTCACTATAAGGTTATGGGTTAAGCATAGCTTTATGGTGTGAAGGGTGTTACACTATCCCAACCTTTAATGGTGGGTGTGATGCTACTATTTTAAGTATTTATATTATGTTATGTAATATGAAACTTTAGTGTTGGAGCATGAATTGAATTTGGTGTTAAGACTCAATTTATTAATTCATAGAGTCCATGAGTCCTTTAAACCATTACTCTAACTCAATTTCTCAAACAATTTTCATTTCCTTTTGTATAAATGAAAATTGAAAAAATACCAACTTCTTTAATACAGTACCAGTAGTTAGATAACAAATTACCAATATATTGGGATCAGTTACCATTTTGTATCAAAAATAACTTCGAATTACTTTGGTCTTGAAACACAAATTGAATGTTATGTTAAGGCTTGATTTATCAATTCATAGGGCCCATAATGCCTTTAAATTTATTCTTCAACTCAATCTTTTATGAAAAATTCCAATTTCTTTGAGTATAAATAAGAACTGAAAAAGATACTAGCTAATTACCAACATTTTGATGAAGAATCACCAATATGTTAGGACCAATTACTAGTTTATGTCAGAAATTTTTTTGAATCACTTTAGTGTTAGAGCACAAATTGGCTTTCATGTTGATGCTCAGTTTATCAATTCATAATGCCTTGAGTCCTCTAACTCAATTTCTCATAAAATTCTTATTTCCTTTAATACAAACAAAAACTGAAGAAACCTACCTTCTTGAAAAGTAACAAACATTTTGATAACAAATTACCAACATAATGGGAGCACTACTAACTTGTATTTTGATAACAAATTTCCAACTTGTATTACCAACACTTTGGTCTTGAAGCGCAAATTGGAGTCCATGAGTCCTCTAAAATAGTCCTCTAACTCATTTTCTCATAAATTTCTCACTTCCTCTAATATAACCAAAAAAATTAAAAGGATACTAGCATTTTTAAAAAGTTACCAACAAATTGATAAGAAATTACCAATGTATTAGAACTAGTTAGAAACAAGCATTAGAAAAAAAAATTAAATCAATTTTGGTCTCGAAGCACAAATTGCATGTCATGTTAAGGCTCGATTCCTCAATTCATAGAGCCTATTAGTCTTTTAAACTAGTTCTCTAGCTCAATTTTTCATAAAATTCTTATCTCATTGTATAAAAAAAAAACTGAAAAGATGCCAGCTTTTTTGAAAGGATACCAACAAATTGATAAGCAATTACCAACAATTTGTAAGTAGTTACCAACGTGCATCAGAAAAAATTTCGAATCACTTTGGTCTTAAAGCACAAATTGGATGCCATGTTGAGTCTTGATACATCAAATCATAGAGCCCATGAGTCCTCAAAAGTAGTTTTCTAACTCATTTTCTTATAAAATTCTCATCTCCTATAATATAACATAAAAGAAAGAATACTAGCTTTTTTAAAAGGTTGCTAACAAATTGATAAGATCTTACCAGCATATCATAACTAGTTACCAACAAGTATTAGAGAAAATTTTAAATCACTTTGGTCTTGAAGCTCAAATTGTTTGGCTCATTTTGGTCTTGAAGCTCAAATTCAATATTGTGTTGAGGCTTAACTCATCAATTCATGAGTCCTCTAAAGAAAGCTGTAACGCCCCAATTTTTCTATTTGAGAGAAAATGACCAAAATACCCCTAAGGTCATTTTCCACCCAGAATTCGAGGATAGCCGGCCCGGTAGTCCTCGAAGGGCCAACTCAATGTTTGAAAGGAATTAGATGGTTTTTGAATGATTTCAGAAACGAAAATCTTGTTTTCTATAGTTTCGGGTCAAAATGACCAAAATACCCCTATAGTGTTTTTACGTGGGTAAAGGTGCCGTTCGAGCCCAAAACTTTCCCCGAAGGTTTAAAATAATGTTTTCATGTGTTTAAAAGCATTTGTTTAAGTCTCGAAGGTCCCGGACAGTTTTTGTGTAAACTTACGATTTTGCCCCTGGAATAGTGCCGTTTGAGCTTAATGATGTAATTAAGCAAACCTACGCAATATTAGGCTCTAATCGAAGATTAATTAATTTTCATAATTAATTTGGAGTCAAAATAAGTTATTAAAATTAATTAGAACCTAAAATTGTTTAAATTAAACCTAAATCTCTTTTTAAAACTCAAGATTCCTAGTCTTGGAATCTTGAATAGTGTTTTCTCTCTCCAATTCTTAAATTAAGGAATTGTGTCTAGAATTGTTTATATACTAAAATGAGTTTTTATCTCACTAATGAAGCAAGAGCACTCCCTAACCTTGTCTTGAAATCCTTAATTACATCCTTAGTCACCTAAACACTTACTTAGCAATTCCTAATCTTAAGCCTAATCCAAGATACATCTAACACACATCCTAACCTATAATTAAGGAGCAACTTGTTCCCCAAGTTCTTCTAGAAAGGCATGGCCACCCATACCTCCCTCATGGCCACCCATACCACACCCTGCCTTGCACCATGCCTAGGACCATGCCTTGAACCACACCTAGCTATACCTCAAGCCATACCTTGGAATGACACTTTGTAAGAGATATTTTCTCTCCTCCATGGCCATGAATTTCGTGGTTCTTCCTCCCTATTCACTCCTTCACATTTTTTTCTTCTATAAATACTTGTCTTGAGAGCACTTGGTCCATTTTTGCTTATTTTGTGCATCAAAGTTTCAAAGAGAATTGTCTTAAGTTTCTTTTCTTCTCCAAGAGCTCAAAAGTTCTTTCTCATTCTCTTCTTCTTCATCTTCTTCCTCTAACACAAAGAACCACCACACAACCACCTTAGATCACCATTCAAACACACAAGCTTTCATCCTCGCTCATCAAGCTCACACAAAAACTTTTCCTTCCTTTTTCCTCCTCTTTGGCCAAAAATTCAAGGACCACTTGGAAGCAAGTTTTCTTCTCTTTTCACTTCAAGAAACAAGCTTTCCTCTTCACCACTTGGTAAGGATTTTGTTCTTTAAAGTTTGGCCTTTTAAAACTTTGATAAAAAAAATGAGTTTTTGCTAGGTTCTCTTGGCTTTTGGAACTTCTTTTTCTTCTCTTTGATTTCAGCCTTGGAGCCTTTCTTTTTAAAAGAAAATGATGCTTGATGATGAGGGTTCAAGATGAAGATCATGTGAATCTTCACTTGTGAGACCTCTAGAGCTTGGAACTTGGTTCTTGGACTAAGCATGTTTCGATTTTTCCTTTTCTTTTCATGCTCTAGTTTCAGTTTCTTTTTCTTTTTCCTTGGTCCTAGTTTTGATTTTAAAGGCTTATGTTCGTTGGAAAATGACTTAAGGATGAGAGTACATGATGTTGGTGGTGATATATCATCAAGAACATGGCCTCCAGAGTTTTAAAATTTTATTCTTTTCTCCCTCATGGTTTCGGCCCTTTTTCCTTTTCTTTGGAATCCATTTCCTTGAGCTTGATGATGAAGTTCACACTATATGGTTTCTTTGAAAATCTTGGTACAAGAACTCTAAAGCTTGCTTTATCTTGCTAAGATAAGTTTGGGTTGAGGTTTAAGTTCCTTTAAAATTTTGCAAGAGCTCTAGTGAAGAATGTAAAATGAACTTGCATTCATATTTATTCTCCTTGCCCAGCATATTTATTTTTGAGCTAATCACCTAAAACATAAAGATTAAAACAAGAGTTGTATTTTCATATCACCTAATAATTAATCTCGAAGCTCGCCTATTTCGGCCTTAGAGTCGATTGTTGTGGAGCCTAGAGCACTAAAATAAAGAATTGGACTTGCATTCATATTTACTTTCCTTATCTAGCATATTTATATTTCGAGTCATCACTTAAATCCTAAAAGATAAAATGAACTTGCATATTTACTTCAAGTCTTGCATATTTACTTTTAAGTCTTACATATTTATTTTCAAGTCTTGCATATTTATATTCCTAGCATCCCATGTTTAATATTCAAGTTCTTGCTTCTCATATTTACTTTGAAGCTCTCACTTTACTTTATAATGGAAAATAAAATGGAATGCATAGCATGTTTACTTTTTGTCATCACTTAAAGATCCTATAGCTCAAAGACTTGTCCTTTCATCTCAAGCTAAAGTTTGGTTATGGAAGCATTCCCTTGAAAGCACAATTTGGCCATCGGATGATGATGAGCTTGGTGTAAGTTTCATCTAGTCACAAGTTCCCATAATCTGTCTTAGGATTTTCTTAAGCATAGGAGAACTCAAAGAATATTTCAAGTATGATTTTACGTTTTAAATTCCAATCTTAGGCCAACTCAAATGGTTGCTGCCCTTGTTTAGTTTATGATGATTTTACTGAAATAAGTTGGTTTCCAAAGAGTTTTAGAAGTTCTGAAGTGAATCCATGAGAAACTAGTGACTTATGTGTATTGAAAATAAAATTTCATGCTTGGTGTGATAATGAATGAATTTGGTTCTGCCTTGATGATTTGGTTGCTGTTTGATGATGAGGTTGCTGTTTGATGATGATTTTAATATGTTAGAATGTGTAAAAATTATATATGTTGAGGTAGGAGCCTTTCTATGTATGTTAGGAAAGAAACTAGTCTTACAGAAAAATCATAAAGTTGAGTTTTAGCATAGTTTTGACCCATTTATTTTTAGCCACTGCCAAAACTGTTTTGATAGGATAACATTCAGTTTAGGATTGTTTAATCATGAAAAACTTGGTAACATTTAATGTAGGATTGATTCTTAGCATCTATAGAGAAACTAGTAACTAGAAAACCGTAAAAGTGTAATTCTAGAACACTTAGAAATATAATTTTCTGATTCTGTTACAGAATGATTAATCATAGAAAAAGTGATCTATAATTAGTGCAAATGTGTAGGAATACCTAATAATTGGCTTAGATTTAATTTATAGCGCCTTAGGCGAAGACGGAACTTAGAAAGGGTCTAAGACGTAGATTCTAGAACCCCGTAAGTATATGATATTAATTCAGCCCACATCCTTATGATACTGTCTAGATTTGTTTATGATCATCAAAAATAAGTAAGAATTATTGGTGGTGAACCTATAAGTGTATAAAAGAATAAAAATGGATGATAGCATAATTAGTTTTCAAGATTTAGGCCCGTAAGGGTCAAGGCATACGATACCATAAGTCCTATGACATAATGAGCTTTATGACTTCAAGTAGATGTATGTTTAATTATGAGAATGACTTGAGCATAGCATATGCATTAGCTGAACCCGGTCCTTGATTCCGGCAAACTGGTTAGGAGCTGCTATCTTTTAAGAGTGTTAAAGTAATGATGTGATGACATATATGCTATGATGAATTTGACTATATGACTTGATGTCTTATGTTGATGTTGAATGGCTACGCAGCTCTATATGTTTTGTGACATAAAGCAAATTTTGAGGAAATCCAGTTTACAGCCGTTATGCTACCGAATTTTCGTCAAAATTTGAGAGCTTAGAAAAAGTTTTTGAAAACTCCTTGGTGACACCAGTTCAGCCAAGCACCCCTAGGAAGGATGTGATACATTCTGGGTGACACCGGTTCGGCCAAGCACCCCCAAAACAGATGTGACACAGTACTGAGACGCATTTCTCCTGCTACGATGAGGAGAAAGCAAAACCGTGGGGGGTATGGACATCGAGCTTGCCGAAGCGGACAATATTACTGTGCACTGGATGCCAGTAGATGCATTTCGAAGAAGAAATGATGAATTACCCCCCTCTATTACCCCATATTAAATCTAGTGATGACTAGTTAAGATTGAGCTCATTCCTAGGCAATAAGTGAGATGTAGTTTGGTGACTAGATTATCGCCGGGGCTAGTAAGTCGGTTGGATTTTTAGTGAATATGTTAAGAGGGTGGTCTTTAAGAAAAAAGAACTTAAGAGTTTGACTTATGAGAAAGATGTCACATGGAAAGTACTGTGCTTTTTATGACACGTATATGATTTATGTTTCCTTATGATGTGCCCAAGTATTATGATTTCCATGTTAAAGTGCATATGGTATTGCCATGCATTCATCAAATATCTGTTGCATTCATGCTATTAAGACTCATACTAAAAGACGCCCACTTCGAATAAATAGACTTGGAAAGCCTAAAACCAAACCTTATGCATGTACACCTTTTTCATAATTAAAACCGAGGTGGCTGGGGACGATGATGATAACACTTGTGTTAGAGTCAGAAATCTCTACTGAGAATCTTGAATGAGTTTCTCATCCCTCTCTTTTCTTCCATGTCGTCTCTAGACGAGGATAACAACGAGGTTCGTGATTTCTTTTAAGGCTCATGTTTAAAGGTCACTACAGCAGATGGAACAAAGGGTCGCTGCGGAAGCATAGATAGTTTAGCTTCTGGATTGATACTTAACTAAGCTCATGGGTGGTTAAGGATCACTTCATATACATGTGCATGTTTTAATGTAAATGATGATACAATGATGCTAGTAATTTATGTATTTATGAAGGTGTGATGATATTATGTTATTATGTATAATACGACCTTTCATGATTATGCATGGTGTGATTACTTTTCTTGTACGTTATGGTTACGACGAACATTAGGTTAGCGTGCGGCTCGCGTTTTGCTTTCAAGTTTCAAAAAAAGAAAAATTTATTCATAGTTTCTACTAAGTATTTTAATGAAAGGTTTTAAAGAATGAAACTAAAAGAGTAATAGACTAATAGTTAACCTAAATACATTCTAGGAGTATTGGGTTGAAAATGAGGATGTTCCAAAAGCTATTGATTATGTTGATTGTATTTTGATTTCTAATGATTAATTGATTATGCTAATTTGAGAAGGTTTATTTTCATTAGCCTTCTTCTATTGCCCATGATGCTCAGACAATAGGCTAGCAAACATTTTATTATAGAAATTGGGCATTCTATGATTCTGAAGCTCAAGTTTATGTTTTGTAGTTGTTAAAACAGATTGAACATGAAAAGTTGCCTGTACTTCCTTGAATAAGTGACTCAATTACAACTACAGACTCCATTGGATGTTTTAAATATCTCAATAAAGAGGTTCGTAGTTTTATAGCATAGAAAACAAACAAAAAAGATCCTCACTGTAACACCCTAATATTCAACCCAATACTACTAGCATATACTGAGGCCAAATATTAGTCATTACTTCTTGATTTAATTCTATTATCTTTGAAATTACTTACTGAAAATACGAGCCAATTTTTTTTGTAACAAAACCTTGATAAAGTATGAGCCGCGTATAATGTAATCGAATGATATCGTAAAGTGCGGAAATGTAAACACATAAAAGGCTCCATACACAACATCATGAACACATATACTGAAAAGAAAACTATTAGTGCTAAGATATTCAAAATAAACCACAACCTCAAAGGTCTTGAAAGTGCCGAAATCTTCATCAAAAAGAATGAACCATTTTTAAACTCTAGGGACCAAGATCTTGATGATCTATGAAATTAACATCCTAAGTCCTCATCATTGAGTACAAGGCTTCCTTCAAAACTAACATTTAAACAAAGTTCATGCTAAAGAAGAAAGCAAAACTGAAACCATGCTTGGTTTAAGGTCAAAGTTTTAAGCTTTAGAATTTGTTCATGTGACAAGCATCAACATGAAACCCTCATCATCAAGCTTTCATTTTTCCAAGCCTTAGAAACCTCCATGGCTGAAAATATGAAAAGAAAAGGGAAGTCCAAAAGGTGTTCAAAAGAGACATAAACTCCTTTCTTACTCAACCTTGAAAAAGGATGAAACTTTCCTTTTGAAAAATTCAAGCTTTAGGGGTTGTTAAGTGACAAGCACTATCATAACACCCTCATCATCAAGCTTTCATTTTTCCAAGGGTCAAAGGCCTTCATGGCCGAAACATAAAGAAGAAAAGGGAAGTTCCAAATGTTCAAGAGAAACATAACCTCATTCTTAACTAAACTTGTAAAAGATGAAACTTTTCTTAAGAAAAACTCAAGCTTTAGAGGTCTCATGTGAGATGAACTCATAGTCACCTCTAGAGAGCACTCATCATCAAGCTACCATATTCAAGGCCTTGAGGCCGAAAACTAAAGGAAAAGGGAAGGAAGAAATCGAAAAAGAGAGCAACATGGAGGTTCAACCATTCATCATTTCCTAACAAGATTCAAACATAAAGATCAAAGACATATTTAGAAAGGTTCCCTACCTTGTGTTTTTCAAAAAAGAGAGGAAGAACTTTGAGGTTGAAGAACTCTTGGAAGCTTTGAAAGAAAGAGGAAGTAAGAAAGCTTGGGACTTTTGAGAAGTGAGCAAAAGAATGAAGTTGTGTAGTGTTGTGTATTTATAGACAAATGAATCATGAAGGAGTAGAGGGGGAGGAGCATGGCCGAAACTTCTTGAAGAAGGAAGAAGGAAGAAAAATCTCTTGTGTTGTCATTCATGGTGTGATTGAGAGCATAGGTCATAGGTCTTAGGGTGGCTTTTGAAGGACAACTTGATTGACTACATAAAATACATTTCTTTTGAATTTTGGGGGGAAGTGGCCGAAAATCATAAGGCCAAAGGAGGGAAGATTTCATTCAATTTAATCATGTACTAGTGAGGTATTTAGGAGCAAACAAGGTTAGGTCACTAATTAAGGTTGTGTAACCGAGTGTTTAAGTGAGCTAATTAGGTGATTAGGGCCATGGATTCCTTAGATCAAGAGTGGTCTTGTAGGATTAATGAAGTCAAACTCCTATAACTATTGATTAGAGTGTGACAACTTTTTCTTGGGAATGAGAGTGTTCTTGGGAATAGGAGTGTGAATAGTAAAAACACTATTTATAGTTGCTTTTTCTTTTAAAGAAAGAAAGGGATTAGAAATGAATTTTAAATTTTCTTAAGCAATTTTAGGTTCTAATCAACCTCATAATTATTTTAGCTCTAAATAAATCATGAAAATTAATTATCCTTTAATTAGAGTCTAATATTGCTTAGGTTTTGAGTTAGGTAACTCGTTAGGCTTAAAACGCACTAAGCGGGGGTAAAATCATAATTTTTACCAAAAGTTGCCCGGGATCTCCGGGACTTAAACCAACATAGTTCCTGCCTTGAAACCATCATTATTGATCTCCAAGACAAGTCCGAGTCAAAGTTAAAACTTAAAATCTGTCTTAAATCTGTGCAAGAGTATTTTGGTCATTTACGCATAGAAACCTCATAAACAAGATTTTTCTGCTTTGTTAAAAATTTATATACATATAATTCCTTTCATATATCATAAAAGCCCTATGAGGATAGCTGAGGCCGGTCGTCCTCGTGTTTCAGGTAAATGGCCTCAGGGGCATTTTGGTCATTTAAAAGTTGAGAGAAAAACGGGGCGTTACACTCACACAGGACTTTTGTCTCCCCACAAAAGAACTCTTGTATCCTTCCTTACTTGTTTCACTCCTTTACTCATTTCTTACTATATTATCTATGTACAAAAGTCTTAATTCTAAAATCCCAAGCTAGAGTGGTCCTAAGCACTGTCAGCAAATCATCTGGAAGCATAGAATTCTTATTGCTGAGAACACTACAGTGAGTTGTGAATGATCAAATAGGGAGTAGTGTTCGAGTCATCTACCTTTCTCCACCTCTGAAGGGAACATAATTACATTTTTAACAATAAAACAAATTGTTTGCTTCTGATAATCATTTGAACTGTCATCTTGCTCCCGCTAATTGTGAGATGATAATGACTACTTACATAGGAACTATTATTGGAATCTATTGAAACCACATTAGATGGGCATTTAATGCCTAATTGGAATTCTAATTAATTAAACACATATCTCTTCTATGAATGTTTTCTAAAAAAGAAGATTCTAATGCTAAATCATTGCATACTCGCATAGAACGATATTATAGTTAGAGGTGATTATTCGATGGAGAAATGAGGAATTTTAATTATTTTGAATGCATCACATCCTTTTAGGTCTAAGGAATAATTACAGATTTCTGTTCCTTCATTCCTATTTTATAGTCTCGCATGAAATCATCATTTCTTGCTCAGTAGCCTCTGTAACATTTTCATATCCACATATTTGTCATTAATGGTGCTACAGTTTGAGATTAATTCTTCGACAACAATAAACTATTATCACTCTTCAATGTCATAACAAGTCCTCCCACAAAATTATATATGTTCAACACATATCTCCCAATCTAGTTGGTTTTTTTTCACAAATATATATATATATATATATATGCATTTCTAGAATTCCATATGTTCCACATCATAGCAAACAAAATAAATGCTTCTTTTCTGTTAAACATAGATGTATCAACCCCAAAAATGTGCTTTTTCCATCACTTAAATCCTAATAAATGCGGCAACCTCACCACCACCAACAGTACCTCAATATTCAGAATTACATGGTACGCAAAAAAATCACATTAGAGCACATGTCACCTAGGCCCAAATTTTGTAAGGGACAGACACACAGAGAAAAGGGGAGGGGAAAGGGAGAGAAATGTTACCTTGATTGAGCTTGAGACCCTAGTAATGGAGATTTTCAAAGGTAGTACAAAGAGGAACAAACAACAACAGCCCACAAGGACCAGCAACCAAACGATGCTCAACAACAAGGGAGATAAGATATGGGTGTGGTGGGTAAAGGAACTTTAGAACAATTAGATTTTGTGGGTGGAGAGAGAAATGGATGATGTCTGTTGCAAGGTCAAAGGGAGAGCAAGATTCAGGTGGAGATGGAGTCTTTGAGGGAGAGTTTGGGGTGAGGAGGAAGAGCTTTTAGAAGAAAGGGGAGGAGATTAGTGATTTAGTGGAAAGGGGAACCTCGCTTATTTTTTCTCTCTTTTTTTTATGATTTTTAAATCCTCACCCCACCATATGGCTTCAAAGTTATAGTGCATAATAAGCAGCTCTCTTTTCATATACCGTATGCGTCGTAGTATGAGTTGATTCTATGCGTTCAATTATCCTTTGTTGTCTAGAAAAGATGATTTTTCTTAGGCCTCAAACACGGATGTGAAATCTACACGCAAAATCGCAGGTTGTCTCTATTTCAAATGACAATATATAAAACATTTTAATCAGGAACCAAATTCTTCCCTGCTTAAAAAAGATTTTCATTCTCACCAAAAGCCTGGAACCAACAAGCATCTAGGATCAGAGGTGCAAAGATAGTGAGCACAGAAGAAAGACACTAGAGATCTTAAAAAGAATGGACTTGCTTGTGGTGACAATCCCTATATAAGGATGAGGAGACATACAAAAACATACAACATGATGAAAATGGAAGCAGGGGTATACCGTCAAAATAATTTACAGTATTGGATGACCCTAAACCCTAAACCCAAAAGCTCGTATATACCCTCGCTACTCCAAATCAGCAGATATGAATATTCGCTAAGACTTCTATGAGAGGAGTCCCATCCACCCATCAACCCGCTTTCCAAAATTAAATTACATCGGTGACTAAAGAATGCATTTCCATCAAATCGCAACTCCGACTGGTCCATGAAATCGTGGTGCTAGACACTGCACAGCTTCCTTGAATATTTATATTCTTGGGTCTATTCTGCGGCGCTCTTGCACTGATTGATCTGCGAGTTCCAATCATCAAGAAGTCTTGATACAGACTCATCAAGCTTCTTAGCCTGAGGTCCTGGCCTAAGAATATTTACATCACTCCACTGGGAGCATGGATCCATCCACCAGCCCTTCCGGCCCGAGCACCATGCCCCTGGAACAGCTTGGTTATGCCCACGATGGAGGATCTTTTCATCAATCATGTCCAAAACAGGGTCGTCAACTTCAAACTGCCTAGCAAAAGCAGCTCCACTTTCTACCATCTGATCATAAACAGAAACATTAAGGGAGTGTGGTTCCATCTTTGGAGGGTTGTCCCACATCATATACCGTATGTTACCATTCACTGTTGTGTTCTTGAACTCTGGTGCATTGCAAATGACTGAGTGAAAGTAACCTTCTTGGGATAACTTAACATTTGTAAAATACATCAGGAGCATTCGAGGTAAATTATCCCAGCCAAAAAGGCAAAACTCCAGGAAGGATCGGCTCAAGATGACCCATGGTGAACCTGCAAGGCAAGGAAAAGATTCAACATACAGACCCTAATAAGCTAAGTTGGTGTTGCGCACACCATATGAAAGAGCAGATTTGCCTGTGAAGAGTTTGAAAGATTCAGGCGTCTGCCGCTTCTGTGTAGCTTGAAAAATTTGACTTCTCCTTGCTAAATATATTCCCGGGTCCACTACAATAGGTTGGAATCTATCACTTCTGCATGTTTAAACATAAACGTAAATATATGATGTACAACCAAATGAAATAGTGCCACAATATAGCAGCTAGAATTAGCTGGGTAGTTTTCATTACTCTTTCCATCCAAGGTCACTAGTGTGATCAATGAAATTGAGGTCCCTCCTAACAGAAGAGAAAACATGGGACAGATCTGAAACAGATAAAAGTTTATGGATTAGTACATCAGATAAGTCTGCTGAAAGAATACAAAGATCATATCAAGAAAGGAAGACTATGAAAAATCAGTCGTCCATAGACAAAGCACAGCATAATTCCATGAAAACAGTTCAGAACAATATATGTATAGAGCATTTCATCACCCAGAAGATAAAATAATATAATATAATATAACAAGATATACGTTCTTGAGTTGGAACTACAATAATATAGACCAAAACAAAAAGATGCCCAGCCTTATTGACATCGCTAAACAAACCGCAGCATAATTTAGTAAATAGAGTTCAAAATATTATAGTTTTTTGTTTTGGTTCTAAGGAGCTACTAGTGAAGCTAAAGAAATAGGGGAAAAGATGAGCACATGGGGATCAAACCCTTCACCCACCCTTAATGACCGATTGACACAAGGACCAAAAGAGGTGCCACTTGAGCATCGTCTCATTGGTTCAAAACAATATAGTTATATAGAGCATTTCATCACCCTTACATAAAATAATAATAACTATTAAAAACTGATAGTGGTAAATGTTCTTGAGTTGAAAAGCAATAATATACAGCAAAACCAATGGAAGCGCAGTTTTATTGACATCTGATAAACACCAAAGTTTACAACAGGTCTGTCAGGTCAGTAACAATAAGAACAAATGCATTAAAGAGTGCAGCCACTTTCCAATCAAGTGGAGAATGATATTCTTTAGTCTAACCTAAAAGGCCGTGGGGCCCACCAGCCGTGAAAGTTGGGGACAGCGGTGCAAAAGTTTACTAGCATCAGCCATAGGACATTCTATTGACCCAAAAAAAACAAAAAAGGAAAAGGATACATTTCGCATTTGAAGAACATTTGCCAAACACTTTGGCATTAACGTTTAGCCCACCATACAATTTTTTCCTATTATAAACCAGAGACTATTTATTATGGTTTATGAGATAATTTTACACCATTTATTTGTTGTTTTCTATCTGATTGCCTTGGACAAGTTCACTCTATACATCTATCATTCACATGGTCTTCAGGCTTCATGTGCTCCATTCCTTGTGATAAGAGATTTCATGAACCAATCAATTGATCTCCATCATTTGAAGAAGGAAAATCTTAAGATTTGCATGTACTATTAGCAGTATTCAGCAGAAAATACACGAGGTGTAGCATGTGAAATTCTATTCATTTTTAACCAGAATCATTATAGAAGTCTAAAAACAACATTTAATTTCTATATAGGGTGCCGGTTCATACTTGAAACACTTATGTATATACTTTTTCCTTGTTATTTATGATGATGACCCATTCGCTTGAGCATGCTAAATTATATCCTCTTGTCATGATATCAACCAGACTACCAACTAATTCATCATTAGAAACTTCCTTCCACACATTCAACTTTCTACAAGTGCTTAAAAATATCCCTACAATTAGAAGACCATACCTATAGTTATATTAAACTTGTATAACAAGATCAATATTCTAATTGGAAGATAGGAATAGTGATAGAACCCACTGAAAGAAACCAAAGAAAGGAAGAAGTATAAAGTATTATTCACACCCTTAGGCTGAGATCAGTGTGATTTTTAGCCAAGGAAGAAGAGAGAAACAATATAGGAAATGCAAAAAATGAGAAGAGCTTCTGGACGCTACAGTAGTCCAACTCTCCTAGTGCCAAGCCAATATTTTGCTTGCCTTTCACATGCCCTCCCTCTGATACATATAGTCTCATCCCTCACTCCCCATGCCAACTCATCAGAGTTGGTTACAATAGTGTGCCCTCCACTACTGCCTAATTCTTTGTGTCTATTTCCCTATTTGCCCTTTCTTCCATACACTCTAACTATATGTAGGTTACTAGCAAATAGCTTCCGTATGAGATTTTGGCTATCAAAAGTACTCAAAATATTTGAATGAATGGTATAAAATAACATATCCAGCTTATAAGCAATCTCTCCCATCTAGCAATAATGGTATAAAATAACATATCCAGCTTATAAGCAATCTCACCCATCTAGCAATACATATGCAATACAAACACATCTCGTCAAGGATGTAAATTGTAGATCAATTTTGGTGGGTGTGAATTGCTTATCAAACAAGACAAACTGTGCAAGGTAAGCTGTAAATGTAACAATTAACTTCATTACTTTTCATGCATAAGATAACCTAAAATGAGGCTTTCCTTTGGTGCCCAGCACATGGTTTGTATAATGGTGCTCCTCTAGCTAATATTCAAAGGAATTGACTAGCGTTGTTACATTGTTTATTCCTTTAGATCTTAGCTATACATTTTGTATCTATGTGAGGATGTCTCATCATCTTTTGTACATTATCTTCTCTTCTAATAAATTGTTTTTAGCAAAAAAATAAAAGTGAATCAGTACATAATAATTTCAGCTGAGTTTCTTTGGTGTGGAGGGGATGGTTCTAAGAATCTCTAAGTAATAAGAGTCCATATGCCTCCCCACTCTTCTCTAACTACTTGTGCCTCTGCTCTCATCAAGCTTATCCCTCCTTTTCAACTCCACACTTCTTTTCCTTGGGTTCCTCAACTGATGCCTTGAATCCAGCTGAGGCTCTAGCCACACTTTCCTTAATGTAAAGACTAAAGACAATTTATCTGGTCAAAAAAATGTATTTCACCTTTAGAGTCCCAATCAAATTCACTAATCATGGGCAGTACCAATTTAAATGTAAATAATATTAGCCCATAGTATCCAATCCAGCCTTTCAACCTGATGGCATTTCAGTTTTATTACTGACAAATCAACTAAACTTGAAGGTTCCAAATTGAATAAAAATAATAACAATAGAAAGGGTGAACTCTTACAGAGATTATAACAATATTTGACTGACTTTAATGCAACACTCATTTTAAACTTCAGAAAAAAGATGAACATGATAGAGTTCAGCCCTTCTAATATTGTTAATCTTTCAAACTGATCTAGCTAAAGCCAACCTAATTGGACCAAATATAACTGGATTATACAGGTTCCAATTAAGAGGGAAAGATAATCCAATATTCGCAATCATCAGAAAATATAAGTCTTCATCTGAATACAGCATGATTTTTGAAAAAATAACATGTTGAAGTGATACTTTAAAATGTAACTATATATATGTAGTATACACATGTTATCTTAATCAGTCATTTGCATTTTATTCAACTATCTAAGCCCAGACCTTAAAGAATGTGTTGACAAAACAACAATCAATTCAAATCACCTAACCTCTATCCACATATTGAATTATCGATTTTCAGGACCAGATGGTGGATGCTTCAACAAATATGCAGATGTATACCAAGACTAATGAAAGTATTATCTAAATCAAAATCACTACTGAAATGAAGGTCTTGGGCTCATTTTTTGTTCTCTTATCCATGGCATCCCTAACTTCCAAATTTGGGAGATCCAAAATCCAAGCCTATTATAGTATAGAAATTATGAAAAAATGGAATAAGATCGCAAACATGGTCATCTTAGATTCAATAGCCAGAATGCAACTACAAGAAACCATTTTCCCACAATCTAGTATTATAAGTTGAGGGAGCATATGGTGATTTGAATAGCCAACTGCAGAGAAATGAAGTTTCCAACTCAAATACGGTGATTCTAATAATCAACTGTAGAGAAATGAAGTTTCCAACTCATATCATCTGAAATTTCCTAAAACAAATGAAAAAACAAAGCTCCTAAAAAATCATATAAACTTCTCCAAATAATTTATCATCAAGCCAAACTACACAGGCAAAAAACATCTAAACGCTGAATTACCAAAGAAATCAACTTCACAGTGCGAACTGATGAACCAAAACAAAAATTACCGTATTGGCATTACCATCCTGGGTGACGAGGGGATAATCACGTGCACTCAAAGTGACAAACCAATCCCAGCCACCATCCAATTTCATCATAATAGCAGCAGCCCGCAGAGTGATAGCAACATTGGAGGAGCCCAAGTAGGTCACATAATCAGCCTTCCCGACCACATCAACATTCCCGAAGGCCTGAATCACCGGCACAGACATGACGGCGGCGGCGAGCCTCTGCCTCTCTTCATCCCTGGCATCCATTCCAAGGTGAAGCAGGTAACGGTTCCTGGGATGATAGATTGCCAGTAACAGCCGGAAGATCCGGTCCTTGTCCCCGTTCCCGCCGGAGAGGAAGTAGGCGAATGCAGGAGGGTGGATTGCGCCCTGCTGGACAAGGGAGGGGAAAGGCTTGGGAGAGTTGAAGGAAGAGAGTAAGAGAACGGTGAGGGAGAGAAATGCTGCGCTGAAAAGGGTGAAGAGCCATTTCCTCTCAGCACCCATCAATAGTGGCAGTGACTGTGAAAATGGTGCCTTTGGGTGGTGGTGTGGTGATGTTGGGGCATATGGGTGTATCTATAATCTATGGCTTGTTCTCTCGTTTGCCAAAATGGAAGGGGTTTCTGGAAATGGTGTTGCTAAATTCTAGAGTTTGACATTGTTTGGGTTAGGGGCTCATTGAAGATCTTGCCTTTTCTTGGTTTGACGGTGTGGTTAGTGAGGTTGATGGTGATGGCTATGGGAACTATCAATGTAACTACATATAAATAAGACACACGAAGAGGGGAAATGGTGATTGAAATATGAAAAACCCAGATCAGACAGTTTCAAATATTCTCAAAGAATTGCTCTTTCTGAACTAATTTGTGTGCGTAGCTAGAGAGCGCTAGGTTTTTTTTTTTTTCTCCTCTTTTGATCAGGTTAGATTTGTTGCTGGGAGTCGCAGACGAGAATGGAGATCAGGAATTATTTCCTTTATTTCCCTTTCGAGGGCTTGAGTCGAATTCAGTGATTTCAAAACAAAACTACGGATATCGAAATAAAAAAAACCTCGCACTTGTCAAAATTAAATAAATAATTTGATTAGAGATGGGAACAAGAACAACGATACAACACTAATAATATGTTAACAATAGTGATAAATATGATGGTGGACTCGTGTGGGAAACTACGAATGGGAAATCTGAAGACGATAGCAAAAACGTTTCAGTCGAACGAAGCATTCATCATTGAGGTTTTCGTAGACACGAGACACCTTTTATTTTCAAGAATTAACATGACTCCAATATGTATTGACATGCCCAATATGTAACTTCAGATGCTACAGTAAAGTAATCAATCACTTTTCGAGTAAACCTTAATTTTAATTCCCAAATTATGATCGTCAGTCATTTTAGTATCTAAAGTTTAAAAATTAATTCGTTGGTGTTTCAAATTATAAAACATGTGTGAAATTAATTATTGATTTTGTTTCTTTATTATGTAAACACATTTTCACTAATGTATCATGTTAAATGATATACTAACTAAGAAACATGGATACACTGACTTGATGGTGTGTCCGTGTGTCACACACCAATACTCATAAAATACATGTTGGATACGCATCCGTACTCGTTTAATTAAAAAAATAATTTTTTTGAGCTTAGATATAGCTGGACACTAATCTAATTTATTATGGACATGACTTGGACACATCACAGAATACTTGAGTTGGTTTTTTTTTCAAATTTTTAATACCAACATGAGTCCAAAATCAATCCTAGTTATTTAGTTGGATCTGTGCTATTGGGTATTTTATTTTGAAAATTCTTCAGTTGATCACAAAAAAATTAAAAAGAATTAATTAGATAAGAAAATTATATAAACACGATAACAAAAAAATTCACACAAAAAAAATCATACCAAAAAAAAAATTATATATATATATATATATCGTATCTAAATTCTATAATTTTTTGAGTTTAGTGTCTGCAGTAATAAAATTAATAAAGTCTCATATGCATATCAGGTATCGATGTCTGCACTCTATAGTATACTAACAATAGATTGACATCCTATTTGGCCTTGGAGGTGGGTATAATTGAATAACTGAGTCAAATTGCTAACATGAATCAAATATATTAACAATATTAGTTATATGTAAAATTTGCTTGGTAGTCTTCAATTTTTCTTATTTTTATTCAATTTAATTGGCAAAGGTCAAGTAGAATGTGAACATATTATTGATATGTCAATTAACAAAAAAGGTCAACAAAAATGTGAGGATATAATAAAAGAAAGAAAGTCAAGGATTAACATAACTCATATTTTGTAATTTTAGGGACTAAAAAATTAATTTCTAAAATTCAAAAATCAAAATGACTCATGCTTACAATTTCTGGGATTAAAATAATTTATTTAAAATGAACCTTTCCTCATCACTTTTCCCTCGAGTTTATTGCCATGCGGACAAGTATAATTTTTTTTTATGTGCACGGATCAGTATAATATTGAAATACAAAATTGCCCCCAAATTTTTTTGAGTTTAATTTTCATACAGTAATAATTATTAAATTAAATCATTTTATTTGAATAACTTTTTAAATTATAAATGTGAAACTTAACTAATTTACTAATGTAACACCCCGATTTCTCTGTTCGAGGGAAATGACCAAAATGCCCCTGAGGTCATTTCCTGACCCGAACTCGAGGGTAACCAACTCGGTCATCCTCGAAGGGTCAACTCAATGTTTGAAGGGGATTAAATGGCCCTTGAATGCTTTCGGAAGCAAAAATTTCATTTTTCGCAGTTTCGGGTCAAAATGACCAAAATACCCCTATAGCGTTTTTACGCGGGTAAAGGTGCTTAGTTTGAGCCCTAACTTTCCCCTAAGTTTAAAAACATGTTTTCATGTGTCTAGAGTCTCTATTCAAGTCTCGGTGGTCCCGGGCAGTTTTAGTGCAAAATTACGATTTTGCCCCTAGAATAGTGCTTTTGAGCTTAATGACGTAATTAAGCAAACCTAAGCAATATTAGGCTCTAAACAAAGATTAATTTATTTCCCTAATTAATCTAGAGTCAAAATAATTTATTAAAGTTAATTAGAACCTAAAATTGCTTAGATTAAACTTAAATCCCTTTTTAGAACTCAAGACTCCTAGTCTTGGAATCTTGAATAGTGTTTTCTCTCTCCAATTCCTTAAATCAAGGAAATGTGTCTAGAGTTGTTTAGACTCTAAATTGAGGATTTAACTCACTAATGGTGCAAGACCACTCCTTAATTATGTCTAGACCTCCTTAATTACCCATTTTCCTTACCTAAACACTTTCTTACAAATTCCTAATCTTAAGCATAATCAAAGATACACCTAAACACAACTCTAAACCACAATTAAAATGCAAACTAATCCTCCCCATGGGCTGATGCATTTCGGCCACATCCTCCCCCTTTGACCACATATTAAATTATTTTCTCACTCAAAGAATCATGCTTGAAGCCATACCTTGAACCATACCTCACCATACCTTAAGCCATACCTCAAGAACACATTATCTCACCTCATAGAACTCATGGAATGCCTCCAATCTGCACCTCATGGCCGAAGCTCTTCATCACCATGAGCTCCCTCCATTTGTTTCATTTCTCTATAAATAGAATGCCTTGAGGAGCTTGCACCACTTTTAGATCATTTGCTAAGTTTAGGAAACACTCAAAGCTTTTCTTTTCTCTCAAAGTTCTAGTGTTCTTCAAGTTCTTCAAGCTCTTCAAAGTTCTTCATCATCTTCATCTTCTTCTTCCATCTTCAAGTTCATCACACCAAGTAGGGATTTTCTTTCATGTATTCTTTTCTTTAAAGTTCTTGTTTCAAGCTTGATGTTCATAGTTTCTCTTGTCTCTTTTTAGAACTTCTCTTCCATTCCTTTTTCCTTTCCATTTTCGGCCATGGGCCTTTGGGAATGAAGAAATGAGAGCTTGATGATGAGAGTTTCATGATGATGTTCATCACTTGAAACAAACTCTAGAGCTTGATCTTTGTTCTTGAGCAAAAATGTTTTTAGTTTTTCCTTTCTTGAACTCTTGAGAACTTTAGCTTTAATGATATTTTAAAATGACTCTATGAACTCAATGATGAGGACTCATGATGTTGGTGTTAATATATCATCAAGATCATGAACTCTAGAGTTTTAAAATGTTCCTTTTTCTTCTTGAAGATTTCGGCCATTACCTTAAATTTTTCTAAGCTTCATGGTTTGATTTCCTAAAAATATTATGTTGAGTTTTAAGAACTCTAAGCTTGACTTTACCTTGTTTGGATGGGTTTGGGTTATGGTTTAAATTTCTTTAAAGTCTTGTTAAGAGCTCTAGAAAGATAAAATGAACTTGCATAATTTATTTTATGCTTGCATTCATATTTACATTCTTGCTATGCATCTTTACTTTCTAGCTATCACTTAAGAACATAAAGATTAAAATGGAACTTGTATCATCACTTAATTTAATTCTCGAAGGCTTTCTATTTCGGCCTTAAAGTCGATTGTTGTTGGGCCTAGAGCACTAAAATAAAGAATTGAACTTGCATCATCACTTAATTAATTCCTCGAATGCCTATCTATTTCGGCCTTAAAGTCGATTGTTGTTGGGCCAAGACCACTAAAATAAAGAATTGAACCATGTATATTTACCTTCAAGCTTGCACGTTTAAGTTTATGCCTTGCATATTTAAATTCAATTCATCACTTTACTTTGTAAGCAAGATTAAAAATGAAAAGCATGAGCACGTTTAGTTTATGTCGTAACTTAAGAACCTAGAACTCAAAGACTTGCCCATTTCATTCCAAGTTAAAGTTTAATGTGAAGCCATACTTTGAATGCATATTTTCGGCCAAAGTAGTGATGATGGACTCGCAATGAGTTTTCATCTAGCTATTAGGACCAAAAGTCTATGTTTAAGTTCCCCTCAAAGCTTTACAAATCTTTATAAGGTTATGTCATCACAAAATGTGATTTTATTATCTTTAAGGGATGGAATATGTTTTGGTCAGTGACCTAAGGCTTCTCTTAGCCTTTTGATGAATTAAAGTGTTTTGCAAAGAGTTTTAGAAGTTCTAGATCGATTCCGAGAAAAACTAGTTAACTTATGTACCTAGAAATGTCAATTTAATTCTCTTATTGAGGCAAGATGTTTTCGATTCTAATATGATGAGTGTGATGCTGTATGATGATGTTTTGATGTGTTGGAATGTGTGAAAATATCATATGATGATGTAGAAGCGAATCTATGCGTGATAGGTAAAGAAATTAGCTAACTAGAAATACCGTAAAGCTAGAATTTAACATAGTTTTGACCCATTTATTTTTGAAACTTATCCAAACTGTTTTAATGGGAACATAATCAGATTTAGATTGTTTAGACATGAAAAACTTGGTAACATTTGGATTAGAATTGAATTCTAGCACCTATGGGGAAACTAGTAGCTAGAAAACCGTAAAAATGCAAATGTAGAACTCTTAGAACATTTAATTTTCTAGATTCTGTCCAGCACCCTTACAACATGATAAACATGATTAATAATTAATCCTTAAGCATATGAATGCCTCATAATTGATTTAGATTTAATATATAGCGCTTAGTAGCGGAACCGAGAAAGGGTCTAAAACGTAAGTTCTAGAACCCCGTAAATACAAGTTAGAGATTCTGCCCTATGCTTTTCAGATTTAAGTATGACACATGAGGATTAGGAATGATGATTAATTATGAGCCCTTAGGTGCATAAAAATATGAGCGTCGGATGTTAGAGAATTATATCTCAAGATTAAGACCCGTAAGGGTCAAAGCATAAGCTACCGTAAGGGTAAGCGTTTAAATGTTTTATGATGATGCATGTAGTATGCAAATGATGATGATGGTTATTCATATGAGGAATTCATGAGGTTATATGTTAATGTGGCATAAAGCAAATTTGGAAGGAAATTCGGTGTAATGACCATTGTGCCACCGAATTCCCGACAAATTTGGGGACTTAAAGAGATTTTGAAAATTAAGGTACTAAGATGGGTTCTAGGATGACACCGGTTCGGCCGAGCACCTCCATAGAACTCATTTGACATCGGTACCATTTTACACTCTTAGGTGACACCGGTTCGGCCGAGCACCCCTAAGAGTTTTGCCCCCTAACCCGTACTCAGATAGTCGGGATTTATGATTTATGATACGCTTATCGTTAAGTGGTAAGTAAGAACTAGTGACGACTAGTTAAGGTATGAGCTCATAACCTAGATGTATGACACGTTACGGGTGACAGGTTAGGCCGAGCACCCCCAGTTCGATTGTCTTTTAGGGTGGCCCATGAGGAAGAGAAGTTTCATGATTATGATTATGTCACTAAGTTTTGTCCCATATGAATGTTACTATTGCCACTTTATGCCACCAAGTATGATGATGCTTGATGTTATGTTTTATGTATGTGCATTAGGTAGTGCCATGCATACATTTTCTATTATGTTGCATTCATGACATTAAGATCATCCTAAAATGAATGGACCTTGGCTAAAATATATTTTAAAGTTTAAAATGAACTTAATACATGCTCAGTCATTTTGTATAAATAAACCCAAGGTTCCTGAGGACGTAGATGATGACACCTAGGTAGTAGGAGGCCCTACTGAGATTCTTTAGCAAGATTCTCACTCCCTCTACCTCTTTCTTTCCGTCAAGTCTTCATATGGCGACGTTCGTGGTGTTCGTGGACACGCCGACATGGGAGGTGCACCATGACCCGGACCACAGGTCATTCCATTTTGTGGGTCGCTGTACAGTCAGAGTATTCATGTTCATGGGTCGACCCTTCACTCCTCTTGTACATTCCCATCGTTTCTCCCCCGTCTCACCTTTTGGCGATGACTTGGTATTCGAGCGCGTACGTCCCCTAGAGGAGAGGCTTCGCCGTACCCCATCATCCACGTCCGCCGCTCGAGACTACCCCCAGTATGTGCCCCGTTGCCCGTCGTCTTTTTCGAAGACGGATCCTTCCGAGGATTCGGCAACCTAGGCACCCTCCGAAGGATCTTCCCCCTCCATACCTATGGACTTTGGAGAGGATAGTGAGCCCACCGTGACTCAGCCGAGGCGTGCACGACGACCGGAGATGCAGCCATACCCTGGGGCTCATACTCGATCCCCGCTCCGCCTCTTCACGCCCGAGGAGCTCGCCCAGTTTCCCGGATATCTGCCTCGATCACGAGATAGTCACCAGTAGGAGGTCGTGGATGGCCCGAGATAGAGCACATACCACTTAGATGGGAATAAACCTTCTTTTGTTTAGGGGTTTCCCATTAGATGCACTCGGGTAGGGGAGTAGATTATGTTCATGTTTTATGTTGTATTTTCTTTTATCCATTTCCCCTGTACTAAACTAAGTCCCACACTTATAAGTGGGCAAATTATATATATATGAGATGATCTTCAGTGTTACTCATGGTATGCCTTATGCTATGATGTTGTGAGACATTTGTTTACCATACATGGTTTACTGCTTATCGCATCACGCGGCTCTCACTTTGTTTTTTTAAAAAAAAATTACCCGTATTTTTCGCTAAGTAATTCAAAGATAAATGAGAACTATGAAGTAACAGACTAATGATTAACCTAAATATGTTCTAGAGTATTGGGTTAAAAATTAGGACGTTACAACTAATATGATAATACATAATTAAATGACAATATAAAACTATATTATAAGTACATACATATTAAGAGAAAGCTAATGATAATTAACATTCATATGGTGGATTGCTATGATGAAATTATATAAATTTGGAAACATATGAGTAAATGGGATAAATTAGTATGAATAATAATAATAATATTAATTTATTAAAATTAATAACTAATAAATCGAATCCCAATTGAGATCCCAATTTATTAGTTTATTGTCGTATGATTTCAAGATAAATTTTTCTAAATAATTTATATAATTTTATTCACATGGAGCATATCATTATTATCCATATAGAATAATTTATATAATTTCAAATATTAGAATCATTAAAGATTACAATTTGTACTGAAAGATGATCCATGTCAATATAATTACGATCTACAATTAAAATTAAGAATCATTAATAGTCTCACATTATGAGAGTAATATAAAAAAATCAATAAGGAAATATTTCCAAATAAATAACTTTAAGATCAACATACTTTTTGGCTCTAAAGAAAACGAACAGGTTAAATTATTAACAAATTGCTAATTGGTTGATTTTGATATGATAATATCACAACCTGACTTGGGAACGTGACTGACACGTGAGGAATCTCATTCCTAATAAGCCTCATGACCTTTGAGTCTCTCTACTTGCATAAAATAACATATGTTTTTATTCTGAAAACATAACTTCATCCAAATCTTTATTCAAAACTTAACATTTGGAATCATAGAACTAGAATGCTTGATATAAATAGCTTTGAAAAACATTTTAATCATACTCTAAAAAATCAATTTAACACTTGAACCAAATCATAAATTCATCTCTAGCTTGTTATATCATTTCTAATCAAAATCTACAATTTCAAATCCATCCCTGAAATCTATGAACATATACATAGATGTTTCTAACTCTAAGATTAAATACATAGTCTAAAAATAATGCATAGATCGGATCTTGCCTGAATATCTATTAGAGCACTCTACTCTAACAAGACTCTAAACTAAGCCTTACTCCAAAGTAAAACTCACCACTAGGGACAACTGCATCAATTGAATCGGTGAAAAAATTGTGTATTTACCTGCAACTATGAAAGGAAAGGAGATGGGTAAGTGATAAGAGGCTTTTGTGTAAGTTATCTTACTTCTAAATTTTAGCTTTTTACATGTGTTTTAATGTGTTGTTAAAAGCTTATTCAAAGGGCTACAACTTCTATTTTTAGTGCCAAGGCCAATTTCAATTACATTTCTGCATTGCAATGATCAATGAGCTGCAATGATCAATGGCCAGCGACAATCATGCGATGACGCAAAACAACTTATGTAACCTATTTTTGGGCCCCACTTTGACCTGTAACACCCCGATTTTTCTGTCTGAGGGAAATGACCAAAATGCCCCTGAGGTCATTTCCTGACCCGAATTCGAAGGTAACTAACTCGGTCATCCTTGAAGGGTCAACTCAATGTTTGAAGGGGATTGAATGGCCTTTGAATGCTTCCGGAAGCGAAAATCTCGTTTTCCGCAGTTTCGGGTCAAAATGACCAAAATACCCCTATGCGTTTTTACGCGGGTAGAAGTGCCGTTTGAACCCGAAACTTTCCCCAGAGGTTTAAAAACATGTTTTCATGTGTCTAGAGGTCTCTGTTCAAGTCCCGGTGGTCCCGGGCAGTTTTAGTGCAAAATTACGATTTTGCCCCTAGAATAGTGTTTTTGAGCTTAATGACGTAATTAAGCAAACCTAAACAATATTAGGCTCTAAACGAAGATTAATTAATTTTCCTAATTAATCTAAAGTCAAAATAATTTATTTAAAGTTAATTAGAATCTAAAATTGCTTAGATCAAACTTAAATCCCTTTTTAGAACTCAAGATTCCTAGTCTTGGAATCTTGAATAGTGTTTTCTCTCTCCAATTCCTTAAATCAAGGAAATGTGTCTAGAGTTGTTTAGACTCTAAATTGAGGATCTAACTCACTAATGGTGCAAGACCACTCCTTAATTATGTCTAGACCACCCTAATTATCCATTTTCCTTACCTAAACACTTTCTTACAAATTCCTAATCTTAAGCATAATCAAAGATACACCTAAACACAACTCTAAACCACAATTAAAATGCAAGAAACTCTCCTCCCTTGGCTGATGCATTTCGGCCACCTCTTCCCCATTTGACCACATGTTGATTTGTTTTCTCACTCAAAGAACCATGCTTGAGGCCATACCTTGAACCATACCTCACCATACTTTGAGCCATACCTCACCATGCCTCAAGACCACATTATCTCACCTCATGGAACTCATGGATGCCTCCATTCTGCACCCTCATGGCCGAAACCCCATCAGCCTATTCACACCCTTCATTTGTTTCATTTCTCTATAAATAGAATGCCTTGAGGAGCTTGCACCGCTTTTATATCATTTGCTAAGTTTAGGAACACTTAAAGCTTTTCTTTTTCTCTCAAAGCTCTTGTGTTCTTCAAGTTCTTGGAGTTCTTCATCATCTTTATCTTCTTCTTCCATCTTCAAGTTCATCACATCAAGTAGGGATTTTCTTTCATGTATTCCTTTCTTTAAAGTTCTTGTTCTAGCTTTATGTTCATAGTTTCTCTTGATTCTTTTTAGAACTTCTTTTCTTCTCCTTTTTCCTTCTCATTTTCGGCCATGGGCCTTGAAGTTCAAAGAAATGAGAGCTTGATGATGAGAGTTTCATGATGATGTTCATCACTTGAAACAAACTCTAGAGCTTGATCTTTGTTCTTGAGCAAAAATGTTTCTAGTTTTTCCTTTCTTGAACTCTTGAGAACTTTAGTTTTGATGGTGTTTTAAAATGGTTCTAAGGACTCAATGATGAGGTCTCATGATGTTGGTGTTAATATATCATCAAGATCATGGACTCTAGAGTTTCAAAATGTTCTTTTTGTTCCTAGAAGTTTCGGCCATTTCCTTTTCTTTTATATGCCTTATGGTTTGATTTTCTAAGGATGTTGTTTTGAGTTCTAAGAAATCTAGACTTTACTTTACCTTGGTTGGATGAGTTTGGGTTAAGGTTTAAGTTCCTTTAAAGTCTTGTTAAGAGCTCTAGAAAGATAAAATGAACTTGCATAATTTATCTTATGCTTGCACTCATATCTACATTCTTGCTATGCACCTTTACTTTTAAGCTATCACCTAAGAACATAAAGATTAAAATGGAACTTGCATCATCACTTAATTTAATTCTCAAAGCCTTTCTATTTCGGCCTTAAAGTCGATTGTTGTTGGGTCTAGAGCACTAAAATAAAGAATTGAACTTGCATTATCACCTAATTAATTTCTCGAATGCCTATCTATTTCGGCCTTAAAGTCGATTGTTGTTGGGCCAAGAGCACTAAAATAAAGAATTGAAACTTGCATGTTTACTTTCAAGCTTGCACGTTTAAGTTTACGCCTCGCATATTTACTTTCAAGCTTGCACATTTAAGTTTATGCCTTGCATATTTAATTTAAGTCATCACTTTATTTTGTAAGCAAGATTAAAAATGAAGAGCATGAGCACGTTTATTTTATGTTATAACTTAAAGAACCTAGAGCTCAAAGACTTGCCCATTTCATTTCAAGTTAAAGTTTAATGTGAATGCTTTCTTTGAATGCATATTTTCGGCCAAGTAGTGATGATGGACTTGCAATGAGTTTTCATCTAGCTACAAGGACCAATAGTCTATGTTCTAAGTTTTCCTTAAAGTTTTACAAACCTTTTCAAGGTTATGTTGTCATGAGATATGACTTTATTCCCTTTTAGGAGATGAAATATATTTTGGTCATTGACCTAAGGCTTCTCTTAGCCTCTTGATGAATTAAAATGATTTGCAAAGAGTTTTAGAAATTCTAAATTGATCCCAACAGAAACTAGTTAACTTATGTACCTAGAAATGTCAATATAAGTCCTTTACTAAAGCTAAATGTTTTCGGTTCTGATATGATGAGTGTGATGCTGTATGAGGATGTTATGATGTGTTAGAATGTGTGAAAATATCATACGATGATGTAGAAATAATTCTATGCATAATACGTAAGAAGCTAGCTAACTAGAAATACCGTGAAGCTAGAATTTAACATAGTTTTGACCCATTTGTTTTTGGAACTTATCCAAACTGTTTTAATGGGAGCATAATCAGATTAGGATTGTTTAGACATGAAAAACTTGGTAACATTTGGATTAGAATCGAATTCTATGGGCTGTCTGGAGAAAACCCCCATCAACATTTAAAGAAGTTTCATATGGTGTGTTTTGGCATGAGACCCAATGGGGTAGAGGTGGATGATGTTAAATTGAGAGCATTCCCCTTTTTCCTTTGAGGGTGCTAGCAGAAAATTGGTTCTTCACCTTTCTTGATGGGGTTGTCAATAATTGAACTGGGATGAAGAGGCTTTTCTTGGAGAGGTATTTTCCTGCCTCTAGAGTAGTTTCCATTAGAAAATAGATCTCTAGAATCCGCCAATCAGATGAGATTTTCCATGAGTATTGGGAGCGTTTCAAGCTCCTATGTGCCAGCTGCCCCAACCATCAAATTCTAGAGCAACTCCTCCTCTAATACTTTTATGAAGGTCTTGTACTTACTGACAGGTGCATGATTGATGCTGCAAGTGGAGGGGCGCTCTTGGATAAGACACTGGAAGAAGCCCGTGCTTTGATTGAGAATATGGCTACCAATTTTCAACAATTTGGTTCCAAGGCAGCCACAACTACTAGAGGCCTTCATGAAGTGAGCCAGCCAGAGGATCCATTGTTGGCCCAGACTTTGCAGCAACTTTCTGGCCTTATGCAGCAATTAATGGTGAGCCAGGTAGCAACTCCAGTGGTTTCTAAGGTCTGTGGCATATGTGCTTCAAATGACCATCACATTGATATGTGCCCAACATTGCAAGATGACTCAACCACTGGAGTAGCAACAACATACCCCTTTCAAAGTCAATCTCGAAATTAAGCAGGCCAGTTCCTATTTAGGAATACTTATAACTCCAGCTGGAAGAATCACCCCAATTTGAAGTGGGGTAGTGATTTTCAACAACAGGGCCAACCTTCATAGTGAAAGTACCTAGCACCTTATCAGAAGCAACTGGCCCTTCCTGCACCTCCTTCATTAGATCCCACAATGACTGAGATGATGAAAATGATGATGGAGAAAATGTAGGAAATTAGAAGAGAAAATGTCCAGCTGAGAGAGGAGGTGACTCAAATGAAAAATAATCAAAGCCAACAACCCTAGTTGCCCAGTTACCCTCTCAAACTGTGCCAAATCCAAGGGGAAATGTCTATGCAATCACTCTGAGGTCTGGAATGAAAATTCCAGAAGTGACTAGGCCTATCCAGGAAAGGGAGCAAGCTGAAGACAAGCCTAAAGAGCATTCGGGTGAGCGCTACAGTGCTCTATAAAATCAACAGATGGAAGCCTGATGCCAAGACACTCCTCGAGTGAGCGTTGTAGTGCTCTATCACCGCTGCAGAGGTCCACCGAGAGTGATCTACCACCAGTTTCAAAGGAAAGGCCTATTGCTGGCCACTGCAGCAGTCAACCACCGCTACAGCGCTCCACAGAACCTACAAAGGTTCCAGATTTCATTCCTCCATTGCCATTCCTACAAAGGATGCAACCCAAGAAAGTGACTACAGCAGATATGGGTCCGGACACACTAGAAACCTTCCAAAAAGTGCAAGTGGATATTCCTCTATTGGATACAATAAAGAAAATTCCTAAATATGCAAAATTCTTGAAAGATCTTTGCACCAATAAGAGGAAGATCAAGGGCAGTGGGGAGGATAAGGTGACTATGGGGGTCAACGCTTCCTTCATTATCAAGCCAAGCAACCTGCCAACCAAGTACAAGAACCCAGGCACATTCTATGTTCCTTGCACCATTGGGAACTTGCATATCACTATAGCCCTAGCTGACCTTAGAGCAGGCATTAATATTATGCCCAAATCACTCTACTAGTCCTTGCACTTTGGAGAGCTTAAGCCAATCGGGCTACAAATTCAGCTAGTCAACTACAGCATCACAAGACCAGAAGGAGTATTAGAAGATGTTCTTGTCCAGGTAAATGATTTAATATTCCCTGTTGATTTCTATGTGCTTGAAATAGAAAATGACACCAACGCCAGCCAACATACATTGATCTTGAGGAGACCCTTTTTTGAAAACTGCTAGAACCTTGATTGATGTTCATGCTGGCACATTATCCATGGAATATGGGACATGAAAGTCCAATTTAATTTATTTGATGCCATGAAACATCCCCAAGAGGAATACTCCGTGTTTGGTATTGATGTCATTGATTCTTTAGTTGATGATGCCTATGGTAATGTGATTTGTAAAAATCTAGATCCCTTCTTCTCCACTCTTTTTTCTTCCATGGAATATGATGCACCTGTTATTTTAGAATGTCCCAACTTTTCAGATACGGGTACACCACCAAGGCAGCAGTCATCAGTTTGCCAAGTGCTCCATGATCAGCCCATGTTGGGTAAGAAGCCCTGTGAGGGGCAGTGGATCTTGCTACATGAGCCTCGAGCAAAATTGATGGCTGGAAGGCGAAAGTCTAGATGGGAAAGACCATTCTTGGTCACCCATGTGCACCCTAATAGTGCTATTGAGTTAGGGAATTCCAGGATGGTTCGGTGCACCATTGATGAGAACTGGCCGATGTACCTTCGTGAGACCCCCATAGATCTAAGGGCTCAGACAGCCTATCTTTGGGTTGAAGCTACATACCCTCCATGAGGGTTCTGACCGTCTAACTTAGGGACATTAAAGCAAAGTGCTAGGTGGGAGACAACTAACCATGAGGTTTTTCTTTACCTTTCCCTTTATTTTTCTGCATTTTATTTTTTTGTCATTTTTAGTTTTAATTCTTGCATCATATTTATTTTCATTTATATTTTACACCATCCCTTTGTCACCTTAGAGGTTACATGCATAGGCTCACACCACATGCACCTTATTGACTTGCTTGGCATTGACTTTATCTTGTGTTGCATGGTTGGTTGATTTATTATGTTGTTTGGATTGAGTACATGTGCTTTTACCGATGAGATTTTGAGCCTCTTTGATTGGATTATAATATGCCATCCTTATTTGTTCATGTGTGTTTCCCTCTTTGGATTTGTATTCTAGAACTTGCTTAGGGTCTTGCTTGAAAATATGTTTCCATGTGCATGCTTGAATATGATTGAGGTATCTTTCTTGTTTTTAGCCACTTGCCCATATAGCCAACCTTTGCATGTTACCATTGTTTAGGCCCCTTGATCCTTATTGTCCATTCTTTTATTTTAGCACATCCCTAGCCAAAAGTGAAAAACCATGAAAATTCCCAACCTTTTAAGCTTAAGAGAGCATTTGTGCATTTCTTCTATGTGCTTGAGCATAAGTGTGAGGGAGAGCATAAAGACATGCTTCAATTTAAGTGTGGGGGAAGAACAATGTGTACCCAAAATTCAACAAGTGGCATACAAAAAAAAAGAGGAAAAATATAACTTTGATAAAAAAAAATCTGAAAAAAAAGTTTGGTTGAAGGTGTGCCACATTGTAAAAGAGAGGCTTGTAATTGTGTTTAGTTGGACAAAGTGTACCTTTAGACACTTGTGTTTTTGGTGTATGAAATTGCTTTCCTTTGACTTGAGGTTCAGCCCCATTGGCCTATATTTTTATCCATCTTCATCCAAGCCCCATTACAACTAAAGGTAAGTCTTCTTGATTCAGTATGCATATGTGTATAACAAAATGGAGAATTAGACCCATAACAAGCCTATGGTAATGCATTTTCATTTGGGATGATTAAGTGTGCATCATAACCCAAAAGACTTGAGTGAATGAGGGATAAACACTGACCTTGGGAGGATTTCCGTACTTGATTCATGCATCATATATGGATTCTACCTTGTGTGTTATGTTGTTGATCATGCCTTGCTTGTTGTAATTCTCTTGATTGTTAGTGTGAAAGCTTACTACTGTGCCTCTAGGTTCATTGGATTGGTGCATTGTCATTTAATTACACGCATTATGCATTTTAGGTTAGGAGTCTAGAATAGTCCTTGTTTACTGTTTCTCATCCAAGCCTTAGTTCGATCTTAGTTTCACATGAGGATGTAACGCCCCGATTCTTCTGTCTGAGAGGAAAATGACCAAAATGCCCCTGAGGTCATTTTCTGCTCAGAATTCGAGGATGGCTGGCCCGACAGTCCTCGAAGTGCTAACTCAATGTTTGAAGGGGATTGGATAGCCCTTGAATGGTTTCGAAGGCGAAAATCTTATTTTTTGCAGTTTCGGGTCAAAATAACTAAAATACCCCTATAGCGTTTCTACGCGGGTAAAGGTGCCGCTTGAGCTCGAAACTTTCTCTGAAAGTCTAAAACAATGTTTTTACATGTTTAAAAGCGTCTGTTTAAGTCCAGGTGGTCCTGGGCAGTTTTAGTGCAAAATTATGATTTTGCCCCTGGAATATTATTTTTGAGCTTAATGACATAATTAAGCAAACCTAAGCAATATTAGGCTTTAATCGAAGATTAATTAATTTTCATAATTAATCTAGAGTCAAAATAAGCCATTAAAATTAATTAGAACCTAAAATTGCTTAGATTAGATTTAAATCTCTTTTTAAAACTCAAGATTCCAATCTTGGAATCTTGAATAGTATTTTCTCTCTCCAATTCCTTAAATCATGAAATTGTGTCTAGAATTGTTTATGAACTAAAATAAATTTATAACTCACTAATGATGCAAGGCCACTCCTTAAACATGTCTTGACAACCTTGATTACCCATTTTTCTCACTTAAACACTTTCTTACAAATTCCTAATCTTAATCCTAATCAAAGATACACCTAAACACAACTCTAAACCACAATTAAAATGCAAGAAACTCTCCCCCATGGCTGATGCATCTTTGGCCACCTCTCTCCCATTTACATCACATGTTGATTTGTTTCTCACTCAAAGAACCATGCTTGACCCATACTTGCACCCATACTTGAACCATACCTTGGAGAAGATATTTTCTCTCCTCCTTGGTTGTAAATGGCCGAAGCTCTCCCTCCCCTAAACACCTCTCATTTTGTTTCATTTCTCTATAAATAGCATGCTTGGGTGAACTTGCATCATTTTGGGTTCATTTGCTAAGTGTAAGTTTTCAAAGAGCACTTCAAAGTTTTCTTTTTCTCTCAAAGTTCAAGTGTCCAAGTTCTTCATTCTCTTCACTCATCTCAACCTCCAATCACTTGGTAGGGATTTTCTTTCAAGAGTTTCTTTCATTCAAGTTCTTAATCTAGTTATGTGTTCATGGTTTCTCTTGAATCTTTTTGGAACTTCTTTTCTTCTTCTCCTTCTTCCTCATTTTCGGCCATGAGCCTTTGAAAACAAAGGAATGAGAGCTTGATGATGAGGGTTTCATGATGATGCTTATCACTTGAACAAACCTTTAAAGCTTGATCTTTGTTCTCGAGTTAAAAATGTTTATGGTTCTTTCTTTCTTGAACCTTGAAATCTTTAACTTTGGTGATGTTTTAAAATGGTTACATGAACTCAATGATGAGAACTCATGATGTTGGTGTTAATACATCATCAAGATCATGGTCTCTAGAGTTTCAAAATGGTTCTTCCTTGCTCTTAAGTTTCGGTTTCTTTCCTTTCCTTTTTCTCTAAAATTTCGGCCAACCAACTTGGGTGGTCCAACATGATAGCTTGATGATAAGAGTTCTAGTTGGTAACTTTATGTTCACTACAAAGAAATCTCTAGAGCTTGAGTTTTCATAAAGGTGTTATAAAGTTCATTTATGGTTATATTTTTAGGAATGTTATCTTGAGTTCTAAGAACTCTAGACTTCACTTTATCTTGTCATGATGAGTTTGGGTTAAGGTTAAAGTTTCTCTAAAGTCTTGTATGAGCTCTAATAAGATAAAAATGAACTTGCATATTTACTTTGAGGTTGCACTCATATTTATGTTCTTGCTTTGCATCTTTATTTCCAAGTCATCACCTAAGGACTCAAAGATTAAAACAAGACTTGCATTATCACCTAATTAATTCTCAAAACCTTTCTATTTCGGCCTTAAAGTCGATTGTTGCTGGGCGTAGAGCACTAAAATAAAGAAATGAACTTGCATTGCATATTTATTTCAAGTCTTGCATATTTACTTTCAAGCCTTGCATATTTACTTCAAGTCTTGCATATTTAAATTTCAAGCCTTGCATATTTATTTCAAGTCTTGCATATTTAAATTTCAAGCCTTGCATATTCATTTTAAGTCTTGCATATTTATTTCCAAGTCTTGCATATTTACTTTAAAGTTCTCACTTTACTTTGTAATGAAGAATAAAAATGAAGTGCATAGCATGTGTATATTATGTCATCACTTAAAGACCTTAGAGCTCAAAGACTTGCCCATTTTATCTCAAGTTAAAGTTCAATATGGAAGCATTTTTTGAATGAACACTTTCAGCCAAGTAATGATGATGAGCTAGGAATGAGTTCCATCTAGTTACAAGGGCCAACAACCTATGCTCTAGTATTTTCTTTAAGCTCGATGAGTTTTATAAAAGTTATGACTAACAAGAATTATGATTTTATTCCTCTTCTAAAGAAGAATTAAATTGGTTACTGACCTAAGGTTGTTTTTAGCCTCTTGATAAAATAAAATAGTTTGCAAAGAGTTTTAGAAGTCCTAAAATGATTCCAAGGGAAACTAGCAACTTATACGTTTTAGAAACGTCAAATTATGTGTCTCTTTGGACTTGAACAATTCGGTTCTGCCTTGATGTGTTTGCTGTTGTATGATGATGTTTTGATGTGTTAGAATGTGTGAAAATGATATCTGATGAGATAGGAATACTTCTATGCATGTTAGGGGAGAAACTAGCTTCATAGAAAAATCGTAAAGTTGGAATTTAACGCGTGTTTAACCCCTTTAATTTTAATCAATGCCAAAGATATTTTAGTATGACAACAATCAGTTTAGGATTGAATAATCATGAAAAAATTTGGTTACATTTGAAATAGGATTGAATTTTAGCACTTGTAGAGAAACTAGTAATTAGAAAACCGTAAAAATGCAATCTTAGAACTCCTAGAACATTTAATTTCTGGATTCTATCCAGCAACCTCATAATATGGAAAACATGGTTTAAAATTAGTTCTTAGGCATAGGAATGCCTCATAATTGGTTTAGATTTAATTTATAGCGTCTTAGGCGAAGACGGAACCGAGAAAGGGTCTAAAACGTAGGTTCTAGAACCCCGCAATCATAAAGATATAATTCTGCCCTTAGAGTATGATGCTTCCCAGATTTATTAATGAACATAAATGCTAGTAAGAATTATTAGTTGTGAACCCTTAGGTGCATAAGAGGTTGATAGAGAACAATAGAATAATCATATCTCACGTCTAAGACCCGTAAGGGTCAAAGCATAAGACACCGTAGGTTCAAGAGCATAATGAGCTATAAATGTTACATGAGAATGTATGTTTAATTATGAGAATGACTTGATGTCTTATGGTGATGTTGAATGGCTATGCATGTTCTATATGTTTCGTGGCATAAAGCAAGTTTGAAGGAAATCCGGTGTACGCCGTTATGCTGCCGAATTTCCCACCAAACTGGAGGATTTGAGAAAAGCTTGTGAAAACTCCTGGGTGGTACCGGTTCGGCCGAGCACCCCCAAGAAAGGTTCTGAGTGACACCGGTTCGGCCGAGCACCCCTGAAACAGATGTGATATAACACTGAGACGCATTCCTCCTGCTACGGTGGGAAGGAAACAAATCCGTGAGGGTATTGACATTGAGCCTGCCAAAGCGGACAATTCGCTGTGTACTAGATACCAGTAGGGCATTTCAAAGAAGGAAATGATCCTAAGATAGGTGATCCAAGAAAGTTATATATACCCCCTTCTATTAGCCCATATTAAATCTAGTGACGACTAGTTAGGATTGAGCTCATTCCTAGGCGACAGGTGAGATGTAGTTTGGTGACCAGATTATCACCGGGCCAGTGAGTCGGTTGAATTTT
The DNA here is from genome assembly GCA_031216125.1 of Dalbergia cochinchinensis. Taxonomy (NCBI): domain Eukaryota; kingdom Viridiplantae; phylum Streptophyta; class Magnoliopsida; order Fabales; family Fabaceae; genus Dalbergia; species Dalbergia cochinchinensis. The sequence continues at coordinate 50,179,873 of CM062377.1, forward strand.
TGGTAGATATGTTAAGAGGGTGGTCTTTAAGAAAAAGAACTTAAGAGTTCGACTTATGAGAAAGATGTCACATGAAAAGTACTATGCCTTTTATGTCACGTATATGATTTATGTCTCTTTATGTTGAGCCCAACAGCAATGATTTTCATGTTAATGTACATATGGTATTGTCATGCATTCATCAAATATCTGTTGCATTCATGCCATTAATGACTCATATTAAAAGACACCCACTTCAGATAAATAGATTTGGAAAGCTTAAAACCAAACCTTATGCATGTACACCTTTTTCATAATTAAAACCGAGGTGGTTGGGGATGATGACGATGACACTCGTGTTAGAGTCGGGAATCCCTATTGGGAATCTTGAATGAGTTTCTCATCCCTCTCTCTTCTTCCATGTCATCTCTAGACGAGGATTACAACGAGGTTCGTGACTTCTTCTAAGGCTCGTGCTTAAGGGTCACGCTAGCAAATGGAGTAGAGGGGTGCCGTGGAAGCATAGATAGTTTAGCTTTTGGATTGACATTCATCCAACCTCATAGGTGGATAAGGATCACTTCATATATATAGGCATGTTTTGATGTAAATAATGGTACAATGATGCTAGTAATTTATATATTTATGAAGGAGTGATGATAATATGATTGTTATGTATGATACTATATTTCATGATTATGGATAGTGTGATTACTTTTCTTGCATGATATGGTTATGACAAATGTTAGGTTAGCGCGTGGCTCACGTTTTGTTTTTCAAGTTTTGAAAAAGAAAAATTTAATGGTATCTTTCGCTAAGTATTTTAACGAAACATTTTAAAGAATGAGACTAAAAGAGTAATAGACTAATGATTAACCTAAATATGATCTAAAATATTGGGTTAAAAATTGGGATGTTACAGAGGACATGTGAAAGCTTAAGTGTGGGGGAGTTTAATAAGGGGCTTTTGTGCCACTTATCTTACTTCTAAACTTTAGCTTTTTACATGAGTTTTGATGTGTTGTTGATATAATTAATAAGGATTTTGATTTGTTCCTCATTGTGTGATTTTGATAGAATTGATGGCTTTTGCATTGATTTTGGGATAATTTGTAATTATACCCTATCACATTTGACTTGTCTCTTTAAGTATCATTTTGTGCACAGGAGCTTTGAATCAAGTGCAAATATCAAGAACAAGATTGGAAACTGTTGGGAAGAATTTGGAAGCAAAATAGAAGAATTCTTGAGTTTATTTGAGCAAATTGCAAGAAGAATTGTAAGAGAAAATCTGTATCTCTTTCTACAGAGATCAGATTAAGACAAACGAAGATGTTTTGGAAAGTTCAAGAATTCCTTTACAACTTACATGTTCAGCTCAAAATCTAGTACTAAGAGTATCTTAGTGAAAATCGAGTTGCAAAATTAAAGGTTGCTGATGTTTTGAAGCTATTCAACTTGACCTCTAGTTAGTATTTTGGTAATATCTAGAGCTATAGATGCCCGATTGAGGTGATTTTGGTGGCGTTGGAAAGCTTATTCAAAGGGCTACAATTATATTCTAGTACCGAGGCCAATTTTAATTCTATAAAAACCGCTGCAATGGTCAATATCGCCTGAGAAAGTGATGTTCAGTAGTATAGCTCATTGATGATCGCTGCAGCAGTCATTGACCGCTGCAATGGTTATGTGATGACGCAGAACAGCTCATTTAACCTATTTTTAGGCCCCACTTTGACCCATTTTAGAGAGCAGTATATAAGGGATTGTTATAGACTTTTACCCTAACTTCTCATTCAGTCTTAAAACTCAGTTTTAGGCTGCCACTTTAGGCTATTATTCTCTCTCTATATCTCTCTCTACATCTTCTTCTTCTCTATTCTTCTCTCTCTAAGGGTTCCATTGGTGAAGGTGCTTTGTCTTGGAGATTGTGGCAATGATCATTGTAACATCCTAATTTTCAACCCAATACTCCTAGAACGTGTTTAGGTTAACCATTAGTCTATTACTCTTTTGGTCTCATTCTTTAAAATGTTTCTTTAAAATACTTAGCGGAAAATACTGGTAAAATTTTTCTTTTTGAAAGGAAAGACAAAACGTGAGCCATACGCATGTGCAAAGTAAACTACGTCATCGTCTTGCAAGAAAATCAAGAGGGGAACACGTCATATCAAAAGGAACATAATACCATAAAAGAAACTACATCATGATTTAGATAAACAGTCATACCATACACCAAAATAGTAGTAGTTGAGTTAATACAGTCATCCGTCCATCATAAGGAAAACATAAAGAAAGTATATCTGGAACTCCCATCTACAACAATGCACCAAAAAATAGATAACCTCTAAAACAAAAGAAGGCTACCCTAGTTGTGAAGGTGTGTGTCCACTAGAGTCAGCTACCAGCTCCTACTCCTGCTCGTCGATGGGAGGTACACATCCAACCCACTAGGCCAACTCAGCCGAGGTGGCCAAGCGGTGAGAAGGTCGGGCGTGTGCTCTGTGGAGGGGTACCATCCTCACTTTAACTCCTCAAAGTGGCTGTGTCACTGTATCCTCACTACCCAGCTCCATGGGTATAGTGGGGGAGGAACCCATGGACGGGATGTCCATCTCGGAGAAGGCCGGGGGTGAACAAGGGACGTACTCCGGATAGGCATGGATGGCAGAAGCAGTGTCAGGGGTGCGACGGATGTGCTCTCCTTAGGGGCGTGTGCACTAGAATAGTTTGTTATCGGCAAAGGGTGAGGTCGATGTAAACCGAAAGCTCGTGATTGGCTGAGCAAAGAGACGATCCAGAAATACGAACATGCGGACGGAACAACGGCTTACAAAATGATAGGACTGGTGCATGGCGTCAAAATGCAACTCCCATGTCGGTGCGTCAACGTATATCACGAAGGATGCCATCGTCCTCTGAAAACGTAATGGAAAGAAGAGATAGAAGGAGTGAGAAACTTTCTAAAGAATCTCAGTAAAGAAATCCTCATATCCTAGTGTCATCATCTACGTCCTCAGGAACCTTGGGTTTATTATAAAAAGGTGTGCATGCATAAAGTTTGTTATTAGTTTTTAAACAAAATTATCCAAGGCCTGTTCGTTTTATAATGAATCTTAATGTCATATAAGCAACATAGCAAAGCATGAATGCATGATAATACATTATGCAAGAAGGCAATAGACAACATCAAGAAACATCATGTAAGTGGCATAAAGTGGCATGTAACTTTTCATGTGGAACTTTCTCTTTTCTTAACTATGTGACATTAAACCTTATACTTTGTATCATGGGGGCCACCCTAAAAACATCTCTAGGTTATGAGCTCATACCTAACTAGTCGTTACCAGTTCTTACTTATCCTACGATAAGCATAAAATAATAATCCCGACTTCTAGAGTACGGCATAAGGATCACCTATCATAACCTTTAATTCAGGGAGTCCATAGGAATATTTCCTTATTTAAAATGTTCTACTAGTATCTAGTACGCAGCAAATTGTCCACTTTGGCAAGCTCAATGTCAATACCCTCGTGGATCTACTTTCTCCCCACCGAAGCGGGAGAAATATGTCTCATTATTATGTCACATTTAAAATCTCATGGAGTTTTCAAAAACTTTCTTAAGTCTTCAAATTTGATGAAAGTTTGGCAGCGTAACGGCGGTATGCTGAATTTTCTTCAAATTTGCTTTATGCCACAAGAACTAATAGTGCATGTACTTTCATATTCAAAGTTCAAAATCAAATCAGATTATCAATTTCATACAACATATCTCATCAGTTTATGTCATGCAAACTCGTAGATTCATGGTAAACAAAATCATGGATTCATATAATACGAAATCATAGATTTAAGTAACATACGATCATGGCTTTATGTCATTCAAGTAGGGAACATGTTTATTGCATACTTTGGATTTTGGTAATCGATTACATAAGCCTTGTAATCGATTACATAGCTTTGAATTTTTAAAACAGGAAAGTTGAGGGCTCTCATAATTGATTACATGGGCCTTATAATCGATTACAATAAACTTGGGCCCCAAGAACATCTGAGTAATCGATTACATGGAATGGTAATCGATTACTAAAGTTCCAACACGTGTAATCGATTACATGATGCTATAATTGATTACACAAGCCAAAATTCACATCGGAGTATGGCAAAGCTCTCTGGTAATTGATTACATGAGCCTTGTAATAGATTACCAACATCTTCAAAATACAAAATTTTTAGTCTAAAACATCTTCTAAGTTATTCCTTCCTTCTTAAACCATTTTGAACCTTGGTCCAACACTTGCTTTGAAATCAAAACATTTTTGTAAAGGTAAATGCCCATAGATTCAAGATTAAGTAGAAAAAGTTAGGTCTTAAGCCTTAGATCTTTAGGTGATGACATAAACTTAAACATGCTAATGCAAGTTTTAGTTTAATCTTAGCATTATCAAGTAATGGCAAGGAAAAGTAAATATGCAAGGATTGAAATTAAATATGAAAATGCAAGTTCATTCTTAGTCTTTAGGTTTAGGTGATGGCTATAAACATGCAAGACAAGAAATGTAAACATGAAATGCAAGTTTATTCCTTATCTTTGAGCTTTAGGTGATAACTTGAAAAATAAATATGATATGCAGTCTAGTTCTTTATTTTAGTGCTCTAGGCCCCTTAGAGTTTTAACTCTAAATCAACAATCAACTTTAAGGTTGAAATAGGTAGGTTTTGAGATTAATTATTTAGGTGATAGTAAGGAAAATAAATATGAATGCAATCCATTTCTTATTTCTTTAAGTCGTAGGCTCAAGATCACTTTTTACAATAACATAGTTTCTTTGTTTGCTAAAAACCTTTTTAAAAGTGAAACTTTCAAGCTTTAGAGGTCAAATAAATAATGGTTTTGCAACCAACACTCAAGATCCTCATCATCAAGCCATGGTTTCTTCCAAATGTAGGCCATTTGGCCGAAAACAAAGGGAAGGAAAAGGAAGAGTAAGAACCGAAAAAGAAAGTAGAGAAGGAACGAAGCATCAACATTGTATCATTTCAAACCAAGAGTTTTAAAAAAAGGAAAGAATAGTATTCTTCATACAACTCCCTACCTTAGATATGATCCTTGATTGAGAAAGATTTGCTCTTGGGAAAATGGAGAAGAAGAAGAAGAAGAACTCTTTAAGAGAAAGAAAGCTTGGAGGTGTAAGAGAATGAGCAAAATAATTTCTTGGAGAGCTCCTCCTATTTATAGAGAAATGAAACACATGGGGGATGAAATGGGGGGAGAAAGGTGGCCAGCCATTTGGAGGGAAAGAGGGAGAGAAAAAATCTTTTTTGTGTATGTCATTCCAAGGCATGGCTAGGTAAGGTTGAAAGTATGGTCTTTTGAGTGTGAAATATTATTAAAATAAATCAACATGTGATCAATTGGAGGGGGAGTGGCTGTGTGGTTTAATGGCCATGGGTGAGGAAAATTATCTCATTTCTTTTGTGTTATGACATGGTTTAGGAAATAGTTTTGATTAGGTAATTGATTAGGAGTTTGTGGTTAAGTGTTTGAATGAGAAAGTGGGTAATTAAGGTAATTCAACACATGGTTAATGAGCATTCTTGCCCAATAGGAGAGTTGAGCCATATTTAACCAAGATTCTCAATCACATCTAAGGTTCCTTAAATCATGGAAATTGAAAAGAAGAACACTATTCATTGATTCATGACATAATGTCTTGATTTTGAGAAAGGGGTTTTCAGTTTCTCTAAGTAATCTTAGGTTCTAATTAATCTCAATTAATTATTTTGACTCTAGATTAGTAATTAGAATTTATTAACTTTTAATTAGAGTCTAATATTGCTTAGGTTTCTTTAATCGTATGATTAAGCTCATTAGGTGCTTAATCAGGGGCAAAATTATAATTTTACACAAAAATTACCTGAGACCACCGAGACATAAACAGACATGCCCATACTCATAAAAACATCATTTAAAACCTTTTGGTGGAGTTCGGGCTCAAATGGCTCATCAATCGGTGCTAAACGGCGTTAGGGACGTTTTGGCCATTCAGCACATCAGAACTCAAAAACGATATTCTTCTGCTCTATTAACATTCATTCATATACAATCCCCTTTGAGCATTGAGTTGACCCTTCGAGGACTGTCGGGTCGACTGTCCTCGAATTCCGGGTGAAAAATGACCTCAGGGGCATTTTGGTCATTTTTGCTCAGATAGAAAAATCTGAGTGTTACATTACTTCCCTCCTTAAAAAGAATTTCATCCTTGAAATTCATTACCTTAGAATAGCTCTGGGTACTTTGTCCTCATTTCTGATTCCAGTTCCCACGTGTACTCCTCTGACTTGCCACGTCCCCACGCTACTTTCACCAAAGGAACGGACTTGTTCCTCAGCTACTTGACTCCATGGTCCACGATCCTCGTTGGTGGCAGATTGAAAGTTAAGTTCTCCCTTAACTGTACTTGCACTGGTTCTAAAACATGGCTAGCGTCGGACTCATATTTTCTTAACTTAGAGGCGTGAAAGATGTTGTGGAGATTAGAAATATTAGGGGGTAAAGCTATTTTGTAAGCTACTGAACTGACTTTTTGAAGAATCTTAAAGGAGCCAAGGAATTGGGGGCTCAATTTTTTGACTTTCATGGTTCTTCCTATGCCTGTAGTGGGGGTGATCCTAAGGAGCACATGTTCTCCCTCGTTAAATTCCAACGGCTTTCACCACCTGTCCGCATAGCTCTTTTGTCTATTTTGAGTGGTAAGCATCCTATCCCGTATCCTTTTGATTTGCTCAGTCGTTTCCTTCACTATCTTAGGTCCTAACAGACTTTGCTCCCTAGGTTCATACCAGCATAGGGGAGATTGACACTTCCAACCATACAAGGCTTCATAGGGTGCCATGTCGATACTTGTGTGATAACTGTTGTTATATGCAAATTTGATCAATGGCAGATACCTATCCCAGTTTCCCCTCTGGTCCAAAACACAGGCTCTCAACATGTCCTCTAGGGTTTGGATCGTTCTTTCCGATTAGCCATCTGTTTGTGGGTGGTATGTTGTGTTTAAGCACAACTTTGAACCAAACGCCTTTTGAAAAGCTCCCCAAAAACGTGACGTAAATAGCAGATCCCTATCCGAAATTACCATCGACGGTACTCCATGTAGTCTTATGATCTCTTGGATGTATAACTACGCCAACTTATCCAAAGAGTAGGTCACTCTAATAGGCAATGAGTTACCCGACTTAGTCATTCCATCCATAATCACCCATACGACATCATGGCCAGTTTGGGTCCTAGGCAATCCCGTCATAAAATCCATAGATATACTTTCCCACTTCCACTCGGGAATTGACAGGGGTTGCAACATACCTGAAGGCTTTTGGTGCTCAATTTTCACCTTTTGGCAAACCAAGCACACTTACTAACCCAGGTGACTATATCCTTCTTTAATCCGGGCTACCAGAACATCTTCTTCAAGTCCTGATACATCTTAGTAGTACCCGGATGAATGGTGAAATGGTTCTTGTGAGCCTCCTCCAAAATCTTCTCTCGGAGATCACCTTTCTATAGTACACAGATTCGCCCTTCGAACTTCCAAAGGCCATCAGGGCCTTGCTTGAAACCTTTCAACTTGCCCATCTTGAATGTCTCTAGGGTCTCCCTAAACTCCTTATTCTCCTTTTGAGCTAAGGCAACTCTTTGCTTAAACCCACTTGTCATGCTAAGGTGACACATCCTCATACCTTCGCTGGTCAAAGACAACCCCAGATTCATATTCCTAAACTGCTCTATTAACTCAACATCTTTAACCATCATGTGAGACAGGTGCAAAGATTTTTGACTCAAGGCGTTGGCGACTACATTAGCCTTGCCGAGGTGGTACCTTAAGCCGAAATCATAGTCCTTTAAAAACTCCATCCACCTTCTCTGCCTCATGTTTAACTCCTTTTGATAAAAGAGGTACTTGAGACTCTTATGATTGGAAAAAACCTCAAACCTTACACTATACAAATGGGGCCTCCACATCTTCATAGCAAACACTATCGCTGCTAGGTCTAGATTGTGGGTGGGGTAACACACCTCGTGAGGCTTGAGTTGTCTGGATGCATAGGCTACCACTTGCCTATTTTGCATCAACACACAACCTAAACCTTTGCCCGAAGTGTCAAAATATACCTCCAAAGGTACATTGGGGTTGGGTAAAACCAAAACTGGGGTTGAGGTTAGCTTTTCCTTCAGCTCTTAAAAGCTTTTCTCACACTCAGGGTTCCATACAAAAGGGGATGTTTTTTTGTTACGGTGGTTGGTCTTTCCCATTTCATCACTGCCTTAATCTTACACGGGTCAATGACTATACCTCCTTTTGACACTATATGCCCTAAAAACTTCACCTCTTCTAGCTAGAATTCACACTTAGACAGCTTAGCATACAACTTCTCCTTCAAAATTTCTAAAACCAGCCTTAGATGACGCTTATTCTCCTCGTGGATCTTTGAATAGATGAGTATATCATCTATGAAAACAACCACGAACTAATCTAAATAGGGTCTAAAGATCCTATTCATATAATCCATAAACACCGCAAGGGCATTCGTCAGTCCAAACGACATAACCGTGAACTCAAAATGTCCATACTGAGTTCTAAAGGTAGTTTTGGATATATCCTGATCTCTTACCCTAATCTGGTGGTATCCGGACCTTAAATCAATCTTGGAGAATACCACTGCTCCTTTTAACTGGTCCATCAGATCATCAATCCTAGGCAGAGGGTACTTGTTTTTCACCGTCACTCGATTCAACTGCCTATAGTCTATGCACAATCTCATACTTCTATCCTTCTTTTTGACAAGTAAGACCGTGGCTTCCTAAGGTGAAGCACTAGGTCTTATAAAGCTCTTCTCTAACAGCTCTTCCAACTGGGTTTTCAACTCAACCAACTCTAGGGGTGACATCTGATACGGGGCTATGGAGATAGGTCCTGCTCCGGGAACTAACTCTATGGAGAACTCCACTTCTCTCTCAGGAGGGAACTCGGGTATTTCATTCGGAAATACTTTAGGATAGTCTTTTACTACCGGAATATCTTCTAGGTTTTGCTCAAAGTCTATTTCACTAGCGGCTAGAAGAACATATCCCTCAGTTTCCTTCCCACTACAATTGACCTCTACAGAATTTAAATATAGTCTCAAAGTTTGACTGGTTTCACTAGGGGTGGAAAGGAAGATGACAGACTTGGTATAACAGTCTAACAATACACGGTTGGCATAAAGCCAGTCCATGCCAAGGATTATACCTATGCCTTTCATGGGCAAACAAATTAAATCTATGATAAAGGATCTATTTTCAACAATGAGGTGACAATTTAAACAGCAATTGCAGGTATTCACAGGGCGATTAGTGGGGGTTGCAACAATAAGATCAAAAAGGAGTTTAGAAACTTTTAAATTTAGAGAATCGACACTAGCATGTGAAATAAAAGAATAGGTCGCACCAGAGTCATACAGTATAGTTAAAGTTCTACCATTTAATTCACACTTACCTTCGATGAGGTCATGGGACTTCTTCGCGTCCTTGGCTTTGAGGATGAAGACCCTCTCTTGGTGTTGTGGCCTAGGGTTTTGGTTTATCGGCTTCCCATTTGTGCAATCCTTTGCATAGTGGTTGGGTTTGCCATACTTGAAGCACACTCCCTGCCTGTAACATCCTAATTTTTAACCCAATACTCCTAGAACGTATTTAGGTTAAACATTAGTCTATTACCTTTTTAGTCCCATTCTTTAAAACCTTTCATTAAAATACTTAGCGGAAAATACGAATAAATTTTTCTTTTTGAAACTTGAAAGCAAAACGCTAGCCGCGCGCTATCCTAATGTTTGACATAACCATAATGTACAAGAGAAAGTAGTCATACCATACATAATCATGAAATATAGTATTATACATAACAACATAATATCATTGCATCTTCATAGATACATAATTTACTAGCATCATTGTAACTTCATTTATTTCAAAACATGCACATATATATGGAGTGTTACTTATCCACCTACGAGGATGGATAAGTATCAATCCCAAAAGCTAAACTATCTATGCTTCCGCAGCGACCCTCTGCTCCATTTGATAGTGTGACCCTTAAGCATGAGCCTTAGAAGAAGTCACGAACCTCATTGTAATCCTTGTCTAGAGACGACACGGAAGAAAAGAGAGGGATGAGAAACTCATTCAAGATTCTCAATAGGAATTTCTGACTCTAACACAAGTGTTATCGTCATCATTCCCAGCCACCTCGGTTTTAATTATGAAAAGGTGTTCATGCATAAGATTTGGTTTTAGACTTTTCAAATCTATTTATCCGAAGTGGGTGTCTTTTAGTATGAGTCTTAATGACGTGAATGCAGCAGATATTCGATGAATGCATGGCAATACCATATGCACTTTAACATGAAAATCATAATACTTGGGCACATCATAAGGAAACATAAATCATATATGTGGCATAAAAAGGCATAGTACATTTCATGTGACATCTTTCTCATAAGTTAAACTCTTAAATTCTTTTTCTTTAAGACCACCCTCTTAACATATCCACCAAAAGTCCAACCGACTCACCGGTCCCGGCGATAATCTGGTCACCAAACTACATCTCACCTATTGCCTAGGAATGAGCTCAATCCTAACTAGTCGTCACTAGATTTAACATGGGGTAATAGAGGGGGTATACATAACTTTCTTGGATCACCTATCTTAGGATCATTTCCTCCTTTGAAACGCTTTACTGGTATCTAGTACATAGCGAATTGTCCGCTTTGGCAAGCTCAATGTCAATACCCTCATGGATTTGTTTCCTCCCTACCGTAGCGGGAGGAATGCATTTCAGTGTTATGTTACATCTGTTCTGGGGGTGCTCCGCTGAACTGGTGTCACCCGGGAGTTTTCGCAAACTTTTCTCAAATCCTCAAATTTGATGGGAAATTCGGCAGTGTAACGGCGTACACTGAATTTCCTTCAAACTTGCTTTATGCCACGAAACATATAGAGCATGCATAACCATTCAACATCACCATAAGACATCAAGTCATATAGTCAAACTCATCATAGTGTATACGTCATCACGTTATTGCTTTAACATTCTCAAAAGATAACATGCTCCTAACTAGTTTGTCGAAATCAAGGACCGGGCTCAACTAATGCATATGCCATGCTCAAGTCATTCTCATAATTAAACATACATCTTGTTAAAGTCATGAAGCTTGTTATGTCTTGGGACCTATGGTGTCTTATCCTTTGACCCTTACGAGTCTTAATCTTGAAAACCAATTATGCTAACATCCGTTTTTATTCTTTTATATACCTATAGGTTCATCACTAATAATCCTTACTCATTTTTATGATCGTAAACAAATCAGGACAGTATCATAAGGATGTGGGCTGAATTAATATCATATACTTACGGGGTTCTAGAATCTACGTCTTAGACCCTTTCTAAGCTCCGTCTTCGCCTAAAGCACTATAAATTAAATCTAAACCAATTATGAGGGATTCTTATACATTTGCACTAATTATGGATCACTTTTGCTATGATTAATTGTAACACCCTAAAAATTATCTAAAAATTAATTTGAGCTTTATCAATCATAATTTCAAAAATTTGATAATTTGAACAATGATGATGACGATCCAACGGATTTGTTAAAAAAAAAGTGAATAGTATTTTGCGAGCTCCGCAGGCCCACCGGGACAGCCAAAACCCTAGAATTGGGATCCGGAGATGCCCAAAATTGAGAAATTATGTGATTATGGTTAGAAATAGGTAGAAATAAAGATTTTATACCCAAAATTATTTTTTGGGCAATGTTTGATTACCCGGATACATTATTTTACCCGTTCGGTAAAATTTCAATGTGCGGTTTCTAATATCGAAAGATAGTTTAATCTTTATAAAAGGATAACGTTTATCCTTTAGAGCCAAGTGTAAGGCTAGGATAATCTTGAATTACAAGATCAAATCCTAGCCATATATCTTATTTTCTTTTAGAAAGAATTATCTTTTGTAATTAAATAGATGTTTCCAACCTAATATAAGATAAACTCTAGCCACCTAACATCATTATCTCATCTTCTCATCCTCGGCTAGCTTTAGAAACTGCAGAAACTCCATTTCTTCTTCACATAAACCTTGCAAACTTGTTTCCAAACTCCAAACTCATAGCCTAGATTTGTTAAAACCCCAAACTTCCTTCACTAAACTTGTTCTACACATCAATATCTACCATTCTAACCGATTAAAATTTCAATTCCTCACTTTGATATCTCATACTCCTCTGCCTAAGGAAGGGTTTGGTGTGGGTTTAGGAGCTTTGAAGTGGAAGGAATCAATCTTGGAGTACCTTGGAGGCAAGGATCCAAAAGACACCAAAAGTAGGGTTTTATTTGTTCTCTTTTCTTTCAAAATTTATTTTTAATTTCTCTGATTGGTTTGGCTGGAAATTCTGGATGTATTGATTGATGATGGATAGATATTGATGTGTTCAATTTGGTGGAGTGTTTGGATGATGTTAGAAATCATTTTTGTTAAAAGAGATTTTGAACCACGTTGCTAGAATTTCGGTTTTTGTACAGGTAGTATTTGTTCATGAATTTTCTGGGCTTGTTTTTGACATTTTTGTTAGCTGAAAAAAATATATGTTGGAGCTAACATCTTGAGCTAGTCCCATGAATTTTATTGGGTTTTGATTCTAAGTCAAACTACCTCAAAAAAATCAAGAATCAAAATTAAGCATATGCTGCCTAAAGTGTTGGAACAAAAGCTGTAAATTTGCTAATTTTGTTACCATATCAAATAATGGAATTATCACTTGAAATTTTTACAGGGTATTATAGACATATTGAGATTTTACCAGGATTTTTATTTTGAATTTTATGGATTCAATTGCTAGGGTTAAAATTATGAATTTTGGTTCTTGAGTTGAGGTTGAGTGGTTTCTGGCCACCAAATTTGTCTAATTTTGTTAACATAGTTAGAGAACTATTTTTACTCTAAAATTTTTACAGAACCTTGGTGACACATTGAGGTGTCCTTGACAATTTTTATAGCCTTTTAAAGGATTGTTTTATATGCAAATAAATTTGTGCCACAATAGTGTGAAATCTGGCATTGTGCTGAAAATAACTTGATGCTTTGACTTGATGAAATGATGGCATTCTGTACTAGCATGATATGAGTACCTGAATATGGGGATTAATAATTGAGCATGTGAACTTATTGATGAGGTTAGGTACACATAGATATGAATGATTATTACAATTGCTTATATGCAAAAGAAAAGCATAAGATTATGTTTCTTGGACTGGAGAAAGTAAATTCAGTTTGTTAGGAAAAGTAAACCTAACTACCAAGAAAAGCATAAGATTTATAATCCTTGGGCTAGAGAAAGTAAATCCGGTCTGTCAGGGAAAGTAAACCTGACTACCCTTGAATTGAGTCGGGGAAAGTAAACCTAGCTAGGAATAGGTCTGTGTGAGAATTGGAGAAAGTAAATCCAATGATCATGTATAGGAATGAGCTCAGTCCTGAAAAGCGGTCTATTACCCATTATTGCCACACTGGGATGGCGATGCATGCCTGAGATGTGACAAGATTAGTCAGGGGCCAAGGCAAGTTTAAGAAGTAAATTTTCTAAGAAATCTTTTGTTTTATATGCCGAGTGAAGAAGTTTAGTATTGATATTGAGACCAATATATTTAAGTGGAAAGTTAGTAGTATATGATGTTGAGTAGTATGGTATATGTACATTAAGTGATTGAATGTTAAAAGTAACCCACTTCAGAAATATGATTTAGAACTTTAAAAATAAACCGTTATTATATAATGCATGACCACTTTTTCTTAATAAACCGAAGTGGCTGGGGCGATAACGATGACATTATAATTGTGTTTGAGGGAGTTACCCTACTAAGAATTGTATAATTCTCACCCCTATTTTGTGTGTTCCCATGTCATCTCCAGGTTGATCCGAAGAACGGTGAAGACACTACGAGAAAAACTATACTGAAGTTGCAATAGTTTAGTAGTTGATGTGTTTATTTTACCATAACTTTATTATGGTTATATATATGTAAATGTAATAGAGAATAGATGTATTAAGCTCATAGAAGAGCTTCCCTGGTGTACTTAACCTTGTATTAAATCAATGTTTTGGTTTTCCTTGCTATATATATATTTCAATAGAACTACGACATAGTTATCTCACAAATAAATCAAATTGGTTATAGATAATTATGAAAGGTCTGCTAATCTATAAGTAACAACTCTCGAGTCTGATGTCATGACTTAAGGATGACGTTGTACTTGGGAGGATGTTACATTAATCATGCTGTAAGAGAATCAGAAAATTATATTTCTAAGTGTTCTAGAATTGCACTTTTACGGTTTTCTAGTTACTAGTTTCCCTATACGTGCTAAAAATCAATCCTACCTCAAATGTTACCAAATTTTTCATAATTAAACAATCCTAAACTAAATGTTATCATACTAAAACAGTTTTGGCAGTGGCTAAAAATAAATGGGTCAAAACTATGCTAAAACTCAACTTTATGACTTTTCTGTAAGACTAGTTTCTTTCCTATCATGCATAGAAAGGCTCCTACCTCAACATATATAATTTTTACATATTCTAACATGTCAAAACATCATCATACAGCAGTAAACATACCATGGCATAATCAAAAAGCATAGGTTCCAAAGAGCACATAATCTCACATTTTCAAGGCATATAAATTACTAGTTTCTCTTAGAATCGTTCTAGGACTTCTAAAACTCTTTGGGAACCATTTTGCTTCATTAAAATCATTATAAAATGAGTAAGGGCAGTAGCTTATTTAAATTGTTCATAGTTGGAATTTAAAACATAAAATTGCACTTGAAACGTTCTTTGAGTTCACCTATTCTTAAAAAAATCCTAAGACATAGATTATTGGCGCTTGTGACTAGATGAAACTTACTCTAAGCTCATCATCATCACATGGCCGAAATATGCATCCATGGGGATGTTCCCATAACCAAACTTTAAATTGAGATAAAAGGGCAAGTCTTTGAGCTCTAGGGTCTTCAAGTGATGACAAAAAGTGAATATGCTATGCATTCCTTTTTATTCTTCATTATAAAGTAAAGTGAGAGCTTCAAAGTAAATATGAGATGCAAGAACTTGAAATATAAATATGAGGTGCTAGAAATATAAATATTCAAGACTTGAAAATAAACATGCAAGACTTGAAAATAAATATGCGAGTTCAATTCTTTATTTTAGTGCTCTAGGCCAAGCAACAATCGACTTTAAGGCCGAAATAGAAAGGCTTTGAGGTTAATTAGGTGATATGCAAGCTCTCGTTTTAAATATTTAAGTTCTTAAGTGATGACTTGAAAAGTAAACGTGCTAGACAAGAAACATAAATATGAGATGCTCTTCGTTACTTATCTTTAACTTTATATGATAGCTTGGAAGGTAAACATGAATGCAAAACTCAAAAGTAAATATGCAAATGCCTAAGCTTGAAGATAAACATGAGTGCAAGTTCATTTTATTTCTTATTAGAGCTCATCCAAGACTTTAGAGGAATTTAAACCTCAATCAAACTTATCACAACAAGCTAAAGTGAACCTCAAGGTTCTTAGAACACAAAGTATCTTTTCTTGAAACAAAGTCATAAATAACATTTTTATTAAAACTCAAGCTCTAGAGGTCTCATTGTGATGAACACATAGTCATCATCTAGAAACTCTCATCATCAAGCTATCATGTGTATTAATAACAAATATGGCCGAAAATTTGAGGAAAAGAAAAGAAAAGGGGCCGAAACCATGAGCAAGAAAAAGAATCATTTTGAAACTCTAGAGACCATGATCTTGATGATGTATTAACACCAACATCATGTGTCTTCATCATTGAGTTCATACACTCATTTTAGAATAACATCAAAGTTAAGTTTTTCAAGATAAAAAGGAAAGGAACTCAAAACACCTTTTCTTCAAGAACTAAGATCAAGCTTTAGGGGTTGCTCAAGTGATGAACATCATCATGCAATCCCCATCATCAAGCTCTCATTTCCAAGCTCACCAAAGGCCTTGGCCGAAAATAAAATAGAAGGAGGAGAAGAAGTTCTAAAAGATTCAAGAGAAACCATTAAGTCAATGACTAAATAAGAACTTTTAATGAAAGAAATATTTAAAATAAAATCCTTACCAAAGGTATGTCTCTTGGAGGATGAACAAAGCTTGGACTTGAGAGGAGAATGAAAGAAAAATCCTCCCTAAAGCTTGATGGAGCTTCGGCCAAGAAGAAAGGAAAAGGAAAAGAAGTTGTGTTTCTTGAGCTTGATCTTGAGAATGATATGGCTAAGTGTTTTATGTAATGCCCCGATTTTCTGTCTGAGAGGAAAATGACCGAAATGCCCCTGAGGTCATTTTCGGCCCGAAATTTGAGGATGGCCGGCCCGGCAGTCCTCGAAGGGCCAACTCAATGTTTGAAGGGGATTGAATGACCCTTGAGTGGTTTCGGAGGCGAAAGTCTCATTTTCTGCAGTTTCGGGTCAAAATGACCAAAATACCCCTATAGCGTTTTTACGCCTAAAACTTTCCCCAATGGTTTAAAACAATGTTTTCACATGTTTAGAAGTGTCTGTTTAAGTCTCAGTGGTCCCAGGCAGTTTTAGTGCAAAATTATGATTTTGCCCCTGGAATAGTATTTTTAAGCTTAATGATGTAATTAAGCAAACCTAAGCAATATTAGGCTCTAATAGAAGATTAATTAATTTCCATAATTAATCTAGAGTCAAAATAAACTATTAAAATTAATTAGAACCTAAAATTGCTTAGATTAGATTTAAATCTCTTTTTAAAACTTAAGATTTCACTCTTAGAATCTTGAATAGTGTTTTCTCTCTCCAATTCCTTAAATCATGGAATTGTGTCTAGAATTGTTTATGTATTAAAATGAGTTTATAACTCACTAATGATGCAAGACCACTCCTTAAACATGTCTTGACAACCTTGATTACCCATTTTCTCACCTAAACACTTTCTTACAAATTCCTAATCTTAATCCTAATCAAAGATACACCTAAACACAACTCTAAACCACAATTAAAATGCAAGAAATCCTCCCCATGGATGATGCAAGTTTCGGCCCTCTCTCTCTCTCTCATTTACATCACATGTTGATTTATTTCTCACTCAAAGAACCATGCTTGAGCCATACCTTGAACCATACTTTACCATGCCTCAAGATCACAACATCTCATCTCATGGACCTCATGGGGCTGCCTTGCTTGGCCGAAACTCCCTCTCCCTCTTGCACCTTGCATTTGTTTCATTTCTCTATAAATAGCATGCCTGGGTGAACTTGCATCATTTTGGGTTCATTTGCTACGTGTAAGTTTTCAAAGAGCACTTCAAAGTTTTCTTTTCTCTCAAGTTCAAGTGTTCAAGTTCTTTATCCTCTTCTCTCATCCCAATCTTCAAATCACTTGGTAGGGATTTTCTTTCAAGTATTTCCTTTATTCAAGTTCTTATTCTAGTTATGTGTTTATGGTTTCTCTTGAGTCTTTTTAGAACTTCTTTCCCTCTCCTTTTTCCGCATCATTTTTCGGCCATGGACCTTTGAGGACAAGGGAATGAGAGCTTGATGATGAGGTTTCATGGTGGTGATGTCCATCACTTGAACAATCTCTAAAGCTTGATCTTTGTTCTTAAGTTAAAGATGTTTTTAGTTTTCTTCTTGAACCTTGAAGCCTTTCGCTTTGATGATGTTTTAAAATGGTTACATGAACTCAATGATGAGGACTTATGATGTTGGTGTTAATGCATCATCAAGATCATGGTCTCTAGAGTTTCAAATGTTTCCTTTTCTTCTTAAAAGTTTCGGTTCTTTTTCCTTTTCTTTCTCCAAATTTTCAGCCATGTTGGCCAATGAGGTTCACAATGGCTTGATGATGAAAGCTTCTAGATGATGACTATGTGTTCATCACAATGAGGTCTTTAGAGCTTGAGTTTTAATAAAAATGTTATTTATGACCACATTTCAAGAAAAGAAACTTTATGTTCTAAAGAACCCTTGAGGTTCACTCTTGTCTTTACTTTATCTTGTCATGATAAGTTTGGGTTGAGGTTTAAGTCCCTTTAAAGTCTTGTATGAGCTCTAATAAGAAATAAAATGGACTAGCATTCATATTTAAATTCAAGCTTATGCATTACATATTTACTTTGAGCTTTGCATTCATATTTATTTTCCAAGCCATCACTTAAAGTTAAAGGATAAAGAATGGAGTGCACCTCATATTTACATTCTTGTCTAGCATATTTACTTATCATCACTAAAGAACATAAAGATTTAAAATGAGAGCTTGCATTATTACCTAACTAAATCTCAAAGCCTTTCTATTTCGGCCTTAAAGTCGATTGTTGCTGGGCCTAGAGCACTAAAATAAAGAAATGAACTTGCATATTTATATTTCAAACCTTGCATATTTATTTCAAGCCTTGTATATTTATATTCAAGTCTTGCATATTTACTTTAAGCTCTCACTTTACTTTGTAATGAAGAATAAAAATGAAGTGCATAGCATGTTTAAATTATGTCATCACTCAAAGACCTTAGAGCTCAAAGACTTGCCTATTCTATCTCAAGTTAAAGTCTAATGTGGAAGCATTCTTCGAATGCATAATTTCGGTCATGTAGTGATGATGAACTTGGAATGAGTTTCATCTAGCTACAAGGGCCAACAATCTAAGTTTTAAGATTCTTTTTAAGCCTCATGAATTTTATGAGATTAAGACCAACAAGATTTATGAATTTAATTCTCTTTTTAGGAGGGATCAAGTGGTCACTGACCTAAGGATGTTTTTAGCCTCTTTTACAAAATAAAATGGTTTGCAAAAGAGTTTTAGAAGTCCTAAAAATGATTCCAAGAGAAACTAGCAACTTATATGTTTTAGAAATATCAAGTTATGCATCTTTTTGGGACTTGATGTTTCGGTTCTGTTATGATGAGTTTGCTACTGTATGATGATGTTTTGATGTGTTAGAATGTGTGAAAATTATGTATGATTAGGTAGGAACATTTCTATGCATGATAGGAGAGAAACTAGCTTTCTAGTAAAACCGTAAAGTCAAGATTTAGCATAGTTTTAACCCATTTGTTTTTGGATACTGACCAAACTATTTCAATGGGATTATAATCAGATTAGGATTGTTTAATCATGAAAAATTTGGTTACAATTGAAGTAGGATTGAATTTTAGCACCTATAGAGAAACTAGTAACTAGAAAACCATAAAACCGCAATTCTAGAACTCTTAGAACATTTAATTTTTAGAATCTGTCCAGCAACCTTATAATGTAGTGAACATGGTTTATAATTAGTTCTTAGGCATGGAAATGCCTCATAATTGGTTTAGGTCGAATTTATTGCGCCTTAGGCGAAGACAGAACCAAGAAAGGGTCTAAAACGTAAATTCTAGAACCCCGTAATTGTAAGTTTATAATGCTGCCCCTAAGGAATGGTGTTGCCCAGATTTATTAAAGAGCATAAATAATAGTAAGATTTGTTATAAGAGAATCCTTAGGTGCATAAGAGGTTGATAGAAAATGATAGATTAATTACATCACAAGTTTAAGGCCCGTAAGGGTCAAAGCATAAGATACCGTAGGACTAAAAGCATAATGACTTTTCAATGTGGCTTGTGAACGTATGAGAATGATTATGTGAATGCATGGAATTATGATGAAGGATGCATGTTTGATTAACTTATGTGGCATAAAGTAAAATTTGGAAGAAATTTGGCATGCTGCTGTCATGCTGCCGAATTTCTGACAAATTTGGGAATTTAGAAAGTTTTTGAGAAAAATATGAGATTTTTACTATGAGGTACTAAGATGAGTTCTCAGATGACACCGGTTTGACCGAGCACCTCCAGAGAACTCATGTGACATCGGTACCAAGATGAATTCTTGGGTGACACTGGTTCGGCTGAGCACCCCCAAGAAATGCCCCCTAGCCTGTACTGGATAAGTTGAGATTATGTTTATGATTATGATACGCTTATCGGGATTGATAAGTAAGAACTAGTGACGACTAGTTAAGGTATGAGCTCATAACCTAGAGATGTGACACGTTTTGGGTGACACCAGTTCGGCCGAGCACCCCCAGAACGATTGTCTTTTAGGGTGGCCTATGAGGAAGTAAAGTATGATGTTTATGTCACAAAGTTTCCCATATGAGAATTTAATTGCCACTTTATGCCATTATTATGATGTTTCCTAATGTTATGATTATTATTCTCGCATTGAGTAAAGCCGTGCATACATTCTTTAATATGTTGCATCCATGACATTAAGAATCATACTAAAATGAATGGACCTTGGCTAACTATGTTTCAAAGCTTAAAAATGGACTTAATGCATGCTCACTTATTTTGTACACTAAACCCAAGGTTCTTGAGGACGTAGATGATGACACCTAGGTAGTAAGAGACCCTACTAAGATTCTTTAGCAAGATTCTCACTCCGTCTATCTCTTTCTTTTCGTCACATCTTCAGATGGCGACGTTTGTAATTTTTGTAGACACCCTGACGTGGGAGGTGCACTATGATCCGGAGCACGGATCATACCATTTTGAGGGACAGTGCACGCAGCAAGTCTTCATGTTCGTTGGACGTCCCTTTGCTCACCCCGTACATACCCATCGCTCCTCCCCGACAGCACCCTACGGCGACGACAAGCGGGTTTTTGAGCGCGCGCATGCACACCGCCGCCTTAGCCATGCGTAATTATCCCAACTACGTGCCTCGGACTTACTTCTCGGAGACCGATCCGTCGGAGGACCCGCCGACCCATCCGTACAGCGAGAGCTTTGCCCCCACTCCACCATTGATGAGAGAGGCCAGTGAGGATACTGTGACTCAGCCACGGCTAGCACGACGACCGGAGATGCGGCCACGTCGCGGGGGTCACCCTCGATCCCCGTTTCGCCTTTACACACAGGAGGAGCTCGCCCAGTTTCCCAGATATGTGCCTCGTTCGCGAGATGGACGTCAGTAGGTGGTGACGTATGACCGATGGAGTACTCGGGTAGAGCACACACCACTTAGATAAGGATAGACCTTCTTTTGTTTAGAGGTTATCTGTAACATCCTAATTTTTAACCCAATATTCTAGAACATATTTAGGTTAATCATTAGTCTGTTACTTCATAGTTCTCATTTAACTTTGAATTACTTAGCGGAAAATACGGGTAATTTTTTTTTGAAATAAAAGTGAGAGCCGCGTGATGCGATAAGCGGTAAACCATGTATAGTAAACAAATGTCTCATAACATCATAACATAAAGCACACCATGAGTAACACTGAAGATCATCTCATATATATATAATTTGCCCACTTATAAGTGTGGGACTTAGTTTAGTACAAGGAAAGTACAGGAAAGGAAATACAACATAAACATAAACATGATCTACTCCCCTACCCGAGTGCACCTAATGGGATAACCTCTAAACAAAAGAAGGTTTATCCCCATCTTAGTGGTGTGTGCTCTAACCGGGTACTCCATCTGTCGATCGTCACCTCCTACTGACGTCCGTCTCGTGAACAAGGCAAGTATCCGGGAAACTGTGCGAGCTCCTCGGGCGTAAAGAGGCGGAACGGGGATCGAGAGTGACCCCCGCGGTGTGGCCGTATCTCCGGTCGTTGTGCAAGCCGGGGCTGAGTTACGGTATCCTCACTGCCCTCCCTCATCAATGGTGGAGAGGGGGCAGAGCTCTCGCTATACGAATGGGTAGGCGGGTCCTCGGACGGGTCGGTCTCCGAGAAGTAGGTCCGGGGCACGCATGTCGGGATAGTCTCGCATGGCTAAGGCGGCGGTGTGCATGCGGAGTACTCTCTCGTCATGCGTACGCGCACGCTCAAAAACCCGCTCGTCGTCGCCATAGGGTGCAGTTGAGGAGAAGCGATGGGTGTGCATGGGATGGGCGAAGGAGCGTCCTACGAACATGAAAACCCGCACCGTGCACTGTCCCTCAAAATGGTATGACCCGTGAGTCGGGTCATAGTGCACCTCCCATGTCGGGGTGTCCACGAACACTACGAACGTCGCCATCTGAAGACGTGACGGAAAGAAAGAGATAGAGGGAGTGAGAATCTTGCTAAAGAATCTCAGTAGGGCCTCCTACTACCTAGGTGTCATCATCTACGTCCTCAGGAACCTTGGGTTTATTTATACAAAATGACTGAGCATGTATTAGGTTCATTTTAAACTTTAAAATATATTTTAGCCAAGGTCCATTCATTTTAGGATGATCTTAATGTCATGGATGCAACATGATAGAAAATGTATGCATGGCACTACCTAATGCACATACATAAAACATAGCATCAAGCATCATCATTCTTGGTGGCATAAAGTGGCAATAGTAACATTCATATGGGACAAAACTTAGTGACATAATCATAATCATGAAACTTCTCTTCCTCATGGGCCACCCTAAAAGACAATCGAATCGGGGTGCTCGGCCGAACCGTGTCACCCAGGCGTGTCATACATCTAGGTTATGAGCTCATACCTTAACTAGTCGTCACTAGTTCTTACTTACCACTTAATGATAAGCGTATCATAAATCATAAATCCCGACTATCTGAGTACGGGTTAGGGGGCAATTCTCTTAGGGGTGCTCGGTCGAACCGGTGTCACCTAAGAGTTTAAAATGGTACCGATGTCACATGAGTTCTATGGAGGTGCTCGGCCGAACCGGTGTCATCCTAGAACCCATCTTAGTACCTTAATTTTCAAAATCTCTTTAAGTCCCCAAATTTGTCGGAAATTCGGCGGCACAACGGTCATTACACCGAATTTCCTTCCAAATTTGCTTTATGCCACATAAATATATAGTCTCATAAATTCCTCATATGAATAACATCATCATCATTAGCATACTTCATGCATCATCATAAAACATCCAAACGCTTACCCTTACGGTAGCTTATGCTTTGACCCTTACGGGTCTTAATCTTGAGATATAGTTCTCTACATCTGTCGCTCATGTCTTTATGCACCTAAGGGCTCATATTTAATCATCATTCCTAATCCCCATGTTCATACTTAAATCTGAAAAGCATAGGGCAGAATCTCTAACTTGTATTTACGGGGTTCTAGAACTTACGTTTTAGACCCTTTCTCAGTTCGTTTTTAGAAAGCTATATATTAAATCTAAATCAATTATGAGGCATTCCTATGCTTAAGGACTAATTATTAATCACATTCATCATGTTGTAAGGGTGCTGGACAGAATCCAGAAAATTAAATGTTCTAAGAGTTCTACATTTGCATTTTTACGGTTTTCTAGTTACTAGATTCCCCATAGGTGCTAGAATTCAATTCTAATTCAAATGATACCAAGTTTTTCATGTCTAAACAATCTAAATCTGATTATGTTCCCATTAAAACATTTTGGATTAGTTCCACAAACAAATGGGTCAAAACTATGTTAAATTCTAGCTTTACGGTATTTCTAGTTAGCTAGTTTCTTACCTATCATGCATAGGATTGCTTCTACATCATCACATGATATTTTCACACATTCCAACACATCAAAACATCATCATACAGCATCACACTCATCACATCAGAACCGAAAACATTTAACTTAAATGAGAGAGTTAAATTGACATTTCTAGGTACATAAGTTAACTAGTTTCTCTCGGAATCGATCTAGAACTTCTGAAACTCTTTGCAAAACATTTTAATTCATCAAGAGGCTAAGTGAAGCCTTAGGTCACTGACCAAAACATATTCCATCCCCTAAAAGATAATAAAATCACAACTTGTGATGACATAACCTTATAAAGATTTGTAAAGCTTTAGGGAAAACTTAAAACATAAACTATTGGTCCTAGTAGCTACATGAAAACTCATTGCAAGTCCATCATCACTACTTGGCCGAAATTATGCATTCAAGGAATACATTCACATTTAACTTTATTTTTGGAATGAAATGGGCAAGTCTTTGAGCTCTAGGTTCTTAAGTTTCGACATAAACTAAACGTGCTCATACTTTTCATTTTTAATCTTGCTTACAAAGTAATGTGATGACTTAAATTTAAATATGCAAGGCATAAACTTAAACGTGCAAGCTTGAAAGTAAATATGCGAGGCATAAACTTAAACATGCAAGCTTGAAGGTAAATATACATGGTTCAATTCTTTATTTTAGTGCTCTTGGCCCAACAACAATCGACTTTAAGGCCGAAATAGATAGGCATTCGAGAAATTAATTAGGTGGTAATGCAAGTTCAATTCTTTATTTTAGTGCTCTAGGCCCAACAACAATCGACTTTAAGGCCGATATAGAAAGGCTTCGAGAATTAAATTAAGTGATGAGACAAGTTCCATTTTAATCTTTATGTTCTTAGGTGATAGCTAGAAAGTAAAGATGCATAGCAAGAACGTAAATATGAATGCAAGCATAAAATAAATTATGCAAGTTCATTTTATCTTTCTAGAGCTCTTAACAAGACTTTAAAGGAATTTAAACCATAACCCAAACTCATCCAAACAAGGTAAAGTCAAGCTTAGAGTTCTTTAAAACTTAACATAATATTTTTAGAAAATCAAACCATGAAGCTTAGAAAAATTTAAGGAAATGGCCGAAATCTTCAAGAAGAAAAGGAACAATTTAATACTCTAGAGTTCATGATCTTGATGATATATTAACACCAACATCATGAGTCCTCATCATTGAGTTCATAGAGCCATTTTAAAACATCATTAAAGCTAAAGTTCTCAAGAGTTCAAGAAAGGAAAAACTAAAAACATTTTTGCTCAAGAACAAAGATCAAGCTCTAGAGTTTGTTTCAAGTGATGAACATCATTATGAAACTCTCATCATCAAGCTCTCATTCCTTTGTTCTCCAAGGCCTATGGCCGAAACATAAAGAGGGAGAAGGAGAAGAAAAGAAGTTCTAAAAGGAACCAAGAGAAACTATGAACATCAAGCTTGAAACAAGAACATTAAAGAAAAGAATACATGAAAGAAAATCCCTACTTGGTGTGATGAACTTGAAGATGGAAGAAGAAGATGAAGAACTTTGAAGAGCTTGAAGAACTTGAAGAACACTAGAACTTTGAGAGAAAAGAAAAGCTTTGAGTGTTTCCTAAACTTAGCAAATGATCTAAAAGTGGTGCAAGCTCCTCAAGGCATTCTATTTATAGAGAAATGAAACAAATGGAGGGAGCTCATGGGGGAGAGTGGCTTCGGCCATGAGGTGCAGAATGGAGGCTTCCATGAGTTCCATGAGGTGAGATAATGTGTTCTTTGAGGTATGGTGAGGTATGGCTTAAGGTATGGTGAGGTATGGTTCAAGGTATGGCTTCAAGCATGGTTCTTTGAGTGAGAAAACAATTTAATATGTGGTCAAAGGGGGAGGATGTGGCCGAAATGCATCAGCCCATGGGGAGGATTAGTTTGCATTTTAATTGTGGTTTAGAGTTGTGTTTAGGTGTATCTTTGATTATGCTTAAGATTAGGAATTTGTAAGAAAGTGTTTAGGTAAGGGAAATGGGTAATTAAGGTGGTCTAGACATAATTAAGGAGTGGTCTTGCACCATTAGTGAGTTAAATCCTCAATTTAGAGTTTAAACAACTCTAGACACATTTCCTTGATTTAAGGAATTGGAGAGAGAAAACACTATTCAAGATTCCAAGACTAGGAGTCTTGAGTTCTCAAAAAGGGATTTAAGTTTAATCTAAGCAATTTTAGGTTCTAATTAACTTTAATAAATTATTTTGACTCTAGATTAATTAGGGAAATAAATTAATCTTCGTTTAGAGCCTAATATTGCTTAGGTTTGCTTAATTACGTCATTAAGCTCAAAAACACTATTCTAGGGGCAAAATCGTAATTTTGCACTAAAACTGCCCGGGACCACCAGGACTTGAACAAAGACCTCTAGACACATGAAAACATGTTTTTAAACCTCTGGGGAAAGTTCCGGGCTCAAACGGCACCTTTACCCGCGTAAAAACGCTATAGGGGTATTTTGGTCATTTTGACCCAAAACTGCGGAAAACGAGATTTTTGTTTCTGGAAGCATTCAAAAGTCATTCAATCCCCTTCAAACATTGAGT
Organism: Dalbergia cochinchinensis; assembly: GCA_031216125.1. Lineage (NCBI taxonomy): Eukaryota > Viridiplantae > Streptophyta > Magnoliopsida > Fabales > Fabaceae > Dalbergia > Dalbergia cochinchinensis. The sequence goes on from CM062377.1 coordinate 50,206,025, forward strand.
TGACCCTTCGAGAACGACTGAGTTGGTTACCCTCGAGTTCGGGTCAGGAAATGACCTCAGAGGCATTTTGGTCATTTCCCTCGGACAGAGAAATCGGGGTGTTACATTATCCCTTTAGTTGCACTTGGGTAGGGGAGTTGCTTCTATGTTTTTCGTTATACTTCCCTTGTATTTTCTCTTGATGTATTTGTTACTTATTGTACTAAACTAAGTTCCACTCTTCATGCGTAGGCATATCATATTATATAAATATGCAATTCAGTTCTATTGTGATATGCCTCTGCTTGCTTTATTTCCTTTCGTGATTTATTATTTATCGTGTCGCGCGGCTCTCACTTTGCTTTTATAATTCAAAAAAAATTTACCAGTATTTCCGCTAAGTATTTTAAAGTAGTAAGGAAACTATGACGTAACAGACTAATGATTAACCTAAATATGTTCTAGAATATTGGGTTAAGAATTAGGATGTTACATTTTAAGGAAGATTTAATGGTGGTTGTGTGGTGGTGGAAAAGATGAAGAAGATGAAAGGAAGAAAGAACTCTTGAGTTCTTTGAAAGAAAAGAAAGAAACCAAGACACTCTTGAAAACTCAAAGCTAGCAAATAAACTAAAGGTTCTCGCAAGTTCATTTGCATGTGTATTTATAGAAGAACAAAACCAAGGGTGCAAGGAGGGAGTGGTAGCTGAATTTTGAGGAAGGAAAGGAAGGAAAATATCTTCTTCAAATGGTCATTCAAAGGCATGGTGAGGTATGGCCTAAAACATGGTGAAGTATGGCTAGGTATGGCCTAAGGTATGGTGCTAGGCATGGTGTGGTATGGGTGGCCATGAGGGAGGTATGGGTGGCCATGCCTTTCTAGAAGAACTTGGGGAACAAATTGTTCCTTAATTGTGGGTTAGGATGTGTGTTTAGGTGTAGCTTTTGATTAGACTTAGGATTAGGAATTTGTGAGAAAGTGTTTAGGTGACTAAGGATGTAATTAGAGACTTGTAAGACTAGATTTAGGAGGTGGTCTTACTAAATTAATGGAGTCAAACTCCATTAACTAGGAATCCAATGCCAACACAATTCCTTGATTTAAGGAGATTGGAGAGAGAAAACACTATTTAAAATTCCAAAATTAGGAATCTTGGTTTTAAAAAGGGATCTAGGTTTAATCTAAGCAATTTTAGGTTCTAATTAATTTTAATAACTTATTTTGACTCTAGATTAATTATGAAAATTAATTAATCTTCGATTAGAGCCTAATATTGCTTAGGTTTGCTTAATTACATCATTAAGCTCAAATGACACTATGCTAGGGGCAAAATTGTAATTTTGCACAAAAACTGCCCCGAACCACCAGGACTTAAACAGATATTTTTAAACACATGAAAACATCATTTTAAACCCTCGGGGAAAGTTTCGTACTCGAACGGCACCTTTACCTGCGTAAAAATGCTATAAGGGTATTTTGGTCATTTTGACCCAAAACTGTAGAAAACAAGATTTTCATTTTCGAAATCACTCAAGGACTATCTAATCCCCTTCAAACATTGAGTTGACCCTTCGAGGATTGCCAGGTCGGCTATCCTCGAATTTCGGGCAGAAAATGACCTCAGGGGCATTTTTGTCATTTTCTCTCAGATAGAAAAATCGGGGCGTTACACTGCCCGACTAGGCAGGGGCGATTCCCGTGGTCCTTCCCACACTGGGGCATACTATGGTTGATGCGGGTCTAGAGAAAGCAGCGGTGGCTCCTTTTGGTGCCTTGTTTTTAGCCCAATTGGACCTTCCTTGGTGATGGTTATTATTGTTTTGAGGACCTCCCGATCCTCGTTGTTGGTTGTTGTTGTTTCGGTGGCTGTTGTACTTGAACAGGGGTCTTGGTTTTGTTTGGATTGTTGATTTGTGGTTGCCCTCTGCTGTTGTTGTTGTGGCTTGAACTAGTTGTTATTGTGATATGGGTTGTAGTGATTCCTTGACTGATTTTGATGTTGTGGCTTGAACCTTGGGGCTTGTGGTCCTAGCCCCTTGGCATGCTCTACTCTCGCAGTGCTGAGCTTCCGTTGCCCTTCCTCCAAGATCCGGCACTTGTTGACCAGGGTAGGAAAGTCCCTGATCTCCATGTGTTCCACTGCGAAGTTTAGCTCTGCCTTTAGTTCGGCTTCATACTTCACGCATTTCTACACTTTATTGGGGTTCCCTTAGAACACCCGTGAAAACTTGATCAGTTCCTCAAACTTCACCGTGTATTGGGTGACAGTAGACCCACCCTGGGTCAGTTCCATGAATTCAATGTCCTTAGCATTTCTTACAGATTCCGAGAAGTATTTATCGTAGAAATACGTCTTGAACAGCTCTCAATTGATGGCGGTATTGGAAACCTCAAGCAGTCTTTGAGTGCTGGTCCACTAGAACTCAGCATCGGACTTCATCATGTAAGCGGCAAACGTGACCTTCTGCTCCTCTGAACAGGCAACCACAGTATAGATCTTCTTCATGTTCTTCATCCATTCGTCAGCCTTGTTGGGGTCCATGGCTCCCCAAAAGGCAGGCGGGTTAGCGTTGCAAAATTCACTGAAATGGGCTTGCTCGATTATTTCCACGGTAAGGGGAGCACGCCCAGCATCTCCCTGCTGGTTCATTCGTTCAAACAAGTGTTCCATAGCTCTCGCCATGTCTCGAACAGCCGTGGTAGTTGTGTTATCTTGGTTCCCCTCGGTTGGGACCCTAGTCTATCGTCTGGGTGCCATTGGTTCCTTAACATATAAGACAACAAACACTGAGTTGATCAGGCTCAATATTTCATGCGAAATGAGCTAGTTACCATGGCACACACAAACAAATAGGGGTCATGTATACCTAACCTTATAGCTTGTTTCTATCAAGAACTACACATGACATGACTACTGCATTATGCCTATGAAGCATAGTCAATCCAATCCTTAGGCTCCATGAGAATCAAACTACTCTGATACCAAAATGTAACATCCTAATTTTCAACCTAATAATCCTAGAACGTATTTAGGTTAACCATTAGTCTATTACTCTTTTATTCTTATTCTTTAAAACATTTCTTTAAAATACTTAGTGGAAAATACAGGTAAAATTTTTATTTTTGAAAGGAAAGGCAAAACGTGAGACATACGCATGTGCAAAGTAAACTACGTCGTCATTTTGCAAGAAAATCAAGAAGGAAACACGTCATATCAAAAGGAACATAATATCATAAAAGAAATTACATCATGATTTAGATGAATAGTCATACCATACACTAGAATAGTAGTAGTAAAGTTAATACAATCATCCGTACATCATAAGGAAAACATAAAGAAAGTATATCTGGAACTCCCATCTACAACAGTGCACGTAAAAGTAGATAACCTCTAAAACAAAAGAAAGCTACCCTAGTCGTGAAGGTGTGTGTGCAATAGAGTCAGCTACCAGCTCCTACTCTTGCTCGTCGATAGGAAGTACATATCCAACCCATTGGACCAACTCAACTAGAGTGGCCAAGCGGTGAGAGGGTCAGGCGTGTGCTCCATGACTGGGTACCATCCTTAATCTACCTCCTTGAAGTGGCTGCATCACTGTATCTTCACTACCCAACCCCATGGGTATGGTAGCGGAGGAACCCATGGATGAGATGTCTATCTCGAAGGGGTCGGTCTCGGAGAAGGCCGAAGGTGAACGGGGGACGTGCTCCGGATAGGAGTGGATGGCGGAAGCAGCGTCGAGGATACGATGGACGTACTCTCCTCGAGGGAGTGTGCGCTCGAATAGTAGGTCGTCGTCGAAGAGCAAGGTCGGTGTAAACTAGAAGCTCGTGACTAGCTGAGCAAAGGAGCGATCCAGAAATTCAGCTCCCATGTCAGTGCATCAACGTATATCACGAAGGATGCCATTGTTCTCTGAAGATGTGATGAAAAGAAAAGATAGAGGGAGTGAGAAACTTTCTAAAGAATCTCGGTAAGGAAATCCTCCTATCCTAGTGTCATCATCTATGTCCTCAGGAACCTTGGGTTTATTATAAAAGGTGTGCATTCATAAAGTTTATCATTAGATTTTAAACATAATTATCCAAGGCCCGTTCATTTTAGAATGAATCTTAATGCCATGTATGCAACATAGCAAAGCATGAATACATGATAATACATCATGCGATAAGGCAATAGAACACAACATCAAGAAACATCATATAAGTGGCATAAAGTGGCTTGTAACTTTTCATGTGGAACTTTCTCTTTTCTTAACTATGTGACATTAAACCTTACACTTTGTATCATGGGGGCCACCCTAAAAACATCTCTAGGTTATGAGCTCATACCTAACTAGTCATCACTAGTTCTTACTTATCCTATGATAAGCGTAACATAATAATAATCCCGACTTCAAGAGTATGGGCTAGGGGGCATAAGGATCACCTATCATAACCTTTAATTCGGGGAGTCCATAGGAATATTTCCTTATTTGAAAAGCTCTACTAGTATCTAGTACGTAGTGAATTGTCCGCTTTGGCAAGCTCAATGCCAATACCCTCATGGATTTGCTTTCTCCCCACCGGAGCGGGAGAAATGTGTCTTAGTATTATTTCACATTTAAAATCTCATGGAGTTTTCGAAATCTTTCTTAAGTCTTCAAATTTGATGAAAGTTCGGCAGCATAATGGCGGTACACCGAATTTCCTTCAAATTTGCTTTATGCTACAAGAACTAATAGTGCATGTACTTTCACATTCAAAGTTCAAAATCAAACCAGATTATCAATGTCATACAACATATCTCATCAGTTTATGTCATGCAAACTCATAGATTCATGGTAAACAAGATCATGGATTCATATCATACGAAATCATAGATTTAAGTAACATAAGATCATGGGTTTATGTCATTCAAGTAGGGAACATGTTTATTGCATACTTTGGGTTCTGGTAATTGATTACATGAGCGTTGTAATCGATTACACAGCTTTGAATTTTTAAAACAGGAAAGTTGAGTGCTTTGGTAATCGATTACATGAGCCTTGTAATCGATTACACAGTTTCAGGTTTTCAAAATAGGAAAGCTGAGGGCTCTGGTAATCGATTACATGGGTCTTGTAATCAATTACAATAAACTTGGGCCCCAAAAACATCTGAGTAATCGATTACATGGAATGGTAATTGATTACTAGAGTTCCAGCATGTGTAATCGATTACATGAAGTTGTAATCAAAAGCAACTTTCTGAAGCTACTAACTATGTTTCCACTGCACTTTAAATTTTATACTTGATAGTATTTATTTTCAATAACTTTAGAAAACACAAAAAAGGATCAATACACGATTCCACCCCTATTCTCATGCACATCTTCACCTACAAGTGGTATCAGAGCCAGGCCTCTGAGGGGTAGAGTAATCTAATGATTACAGAGGACAAAGATCCAAAGGACAGATGGCATATATCATCTTTTCAAGATAAAATCTTTTATCTGATGATCCTTTGCTGAAAAGACTCTAAGTCATGGCACCGTTCATTCATACGATGAAAGGTGTAACACCCTAACTTTCAACACAATATGCCTAGTACGCATAATGGTTACTCGTTAGTTGTTACTCTTTTGTCTCAAAATTTTACCAAATTTTGGGCTTTGAAAATAAGTCTATGGAAAATACGACCCATTTTTTTTTTGAAAGACCAAACTATGAGCCGTTCGCGTTTAAGTTGTAGCGTATAATTATTCATCATACAACGTATATACAGATCACAACAGAATCTATCATAAACTAAACACATTGTCATATAACATTAACTTCAAATATCAAGTCAAACAATATTACTAGTAGTGATGATATAGGAATATTCTACAATAATATCACATCAAATATATTAAGCCCACCTGTAGAGGTTGAGCATACAAAAAAAAAACTAAACATAACTATGAAGTGGCTAAACTCTTCGCGACTAAGTTACGATCTCATACGAAGGCGAGATAACTCCTAAGGTTATGAAAATGAAAGACTATATCCTTGATTTCGCTGCGCCACTCTGATTTCGACCATCATGTAACTTCTATGCCAGCACCTCGGGGTGGTCTACGGATGTCATCGTCAACCTTGCTTGAAGACAAAGATGGAAAAGAAAGATAGAAGGAGTAAAAAACTTATATAAGAATCTCAGTAGGGTTTCCCTCTCCATACACGTGTCATCATCATCATCCTCAGGAACCTTGGGTTTAATTATGAAAGTAGTGGGTATAAATAAGGTTCATTTGTTAAGTTTTCAAATATCATTAATTGAGGCCCGTATCTTTTAGCATAAATCTTAATGCATGAATGCAACAGGTATCTCATGTATGCATGGCAATGCCTCAGTGCATAAATCAACAATGTGTAAGTTCAAGCACAAGATAAGACTAAGCACATAAACATGAGATAAGTTAAAGAACTAAAATAGTGGCAAGTAAATGGATGCATGGTAGGGCAATTTAATGAGTTATACATCATGTAACACGCATGGGAAGGCAGAAGAACCCATGGTATTTTACTTTCTGATGAATGAACTCTCAAGTTCCTTTCTTATCAATTTCACCCTCTCACGTCATCACCAAAAACCAACCAACATAACTTCCCTGGTGATTTTTATAATCATCACCAAAACCAACCAACATAATGATCGCCTAGGATGAGCTCAACCTAACTAGCCGTCACTAGATTTAACGTGGGGTAATAGAAGAGGAGAAACACATCACTTCTTTATCTTTATTATTATGAATATGCAACTTACTTGGATCACCCCTCATAACCTTTGAAGAGGGTCATTTCCCAAGTTTTTTATCTCTTATCCATGGCATGTTCTTTTTAGAGATGCAATGCAATCATAAATCATTATTCAACTTATCGTGCTCATAAACTTGTAAATCATGCATCTCAATTAAACAAGCATCATCATGCCACACCATAACTCGTCAAGTAATAAGCACATAAGCATGTATAACCTTTATTACATATATATTTAAAAATATCATATCCTAATATAACAATAAACATGCTCTTATCCAGTGTGCCAGAAATCAAGGACCAGGCTTAGCTAATGCACATGCTATGCTTATAGGATGCATACATACATATATATAAATATATTCATCCAACTATAAGTCATCATGTTCATAGTCCAAGAATAAGCATGCAAGATCACCAAATCATGTTATTCAAGTGGAGAAATACTCATTCACACATTTCAGGTTCTAGAAATCTGATTTCATGGGCCTCGTAATCGATTACATAGTTCGGATTTTCAAAATAGGAAGGTTTGAGATTCTGGTAATCGATTACATGAGACTTGTAATTGATTATCATGGTTAAAAACGCATTCTGGGCCACAAGAACATCTTAGTAATCGATTACATAGAGTCCAAAAACATAATCTGGGTTTCCCAGAACATCTTGTAATCGATTACATAAGGCTGTAATTGATTACACAGTTCAAAAGCTCATATCCGGGACCTCAAGGCCTTCTAGTAATCAATTACATCACCTTAGTAATTGATTACCAATATCCCCAAAAGATGAAAACTCAAGTTTTGACATTCTGCAAATCATTCTTTCATTCCAAAGCATTTTTAAACACTTTCCCAACATTTCCTTAAAATCAAACACACATTTTACTCCTCTTAATTTCCTTAATCTTTCAAAACTTCTTTTCACATTATAAAAAACAAGATTCATCATCAATAAGGCCATTTCAAGATCTTCAACTCTTTCAAAGGAAATCACAAGATGCAAGTCTTTCAAAACTCGAGGTAATGATACATTAACTTTAAAACTTTATTCCTTTGACACCAAAACATATTTGTAAAGACAAATGTTGTCGAAATCGAAATTCCTCTGTAAGTTAAAAGGGGTAAGTCTTGAGCTCTAGATTGTTTAGGTGATGGGATAAACTTAAATGTGCAAATGCAAGCCTCATTTTAATCTTGATATTATAAGGTGATGGTAATGGAAATATAAATATGATGTGCAAGGCTCGAAAATAAAAATGAGAATGCAAGTTCATTTTTATCTTTAAGATTTAGGTGATGGCTTGAACTATAAACATGCTATACAAGAAATATAAACATGAGATACAAGTTCATTTCCTTATCTTCAAGATTTCGGTGATAACTTGGAAATAAACATGATATGCAAGACTCAAATATAAATATGAAATGCAAAGACTTGAAATGTAAATATGAATGCATTCCCATTTGTTATTTTTTTAAGTCCTAGGCTCAAGACTCCTATTTAGAGTAACAACTCTAAAATACTGATCAATCTTACAAAATTGACATAAGCTTTAGAGTCTCTTATTATTGTGGTTCCAAGAACCTTGTCTCCTTAAACTCATCATCAAGCTCAACAAAAAAAAAAAACCATCAAAGAAAAACCTAATATATTTTCATTTATTTCTTTAAGGTTTAAGCTCAAGACTCCTATTTAGAGTATAAACTCTAAAACACCGATCAGTCTTAAGTTGAAACGGGTAAGTCTTGGACCCATAAAAACCAAGTGACAACAAAATCATAATATTTCATTTTCTAGAAACTCTTAAAACCAAGTAATGAAACCTTGAGCTCTAGAAGTCAAACAAATGATGGCTCTTCAACTAACATCAAAGTTCCTCATCATCAAGCCATGGTTTCTAACCATTAAACAACATCAAAACAAAAGCAAATGGAAGAGAAGAAAAAGCTCAAAAATTGAAAAAGAGAGAACAAGGAAAATAAGAAGAACTCAACATAAAATTCCCTACCAAGGCATTTTCTTTTTGCAAGGAAAAGCTTGAGCTTTGTAAAAGAAAATGAGAAGACAATCCTCTCCTTGAGGCAAGAAGAATTTCGACCAAAGGAAAGAAAAGAGAGGAAAGGTTTTTCTTGAGCTTTGATGCTTAGGAGTTGAGAGGTTATGTTTCTTGATGGCAGTTTATGGTGGTTTGAGGTTGAGAGGTGGTGGTTCTTGTAGTGGTGGAGGAAGAAAAGAGAGTTTTTGAGAGGTGAGAGATATGAGAGTTTGTGTGTTTCTTTGAGCATGTGTTGTATATATGGGTGCCCATGATGGAGGTATGGGTTGCCATCTAGAAGGACTTGGGGACCAAGTTTCATTTTTAATGTAGGTTAGGATATGTATTAGAGGTAGATTTAATTAGGAGAAAGGTTACGAATGGGTAATTAGGTGTTTAGGTGGATGATCATGCATTTAGGTATTTCAAGACTATGGTTAAAGAATGGTCATAAGCATTAAGTTCATTTAATTTGAATTAAACTCAATAAATTTAAATTTCAAATGCCAACATGTTTCCTTAAATCATGGGATTGTATACTATTACCTTTTTGACTTTAAGACCATTTGATTCTAGAAAGGGATTTAGCTTTCTCTAAGTAATCTTAAGCTTTAATCAACCTCAATTAATTATTTTGACTCAAGATTAATTATTAGAATTAATTAATCTTTAATTAGAGTCTAATATTGCGTAGGTTTCTTTAATTGCATGATTAAGCTTATTAGATGCTTAATTAGGGGCAAAACGGTCATTTTATAGAAAACTTCCCGGGATCACCTTGACTGCAACAAGTCTTAGACATCTCTTAAAAAATGACACTCCCAACTTCCGAGTAAAGTCTGGGCCTAGTCGGCAATTAATTCTGTGTTAATTAGTCGCAGAGGTATTTTGGTAATTTTTGCACGGAAAACCAGAAATCGAGATTTTCATTTGTAACAATACGCAGAACACAATTAATCCCCTTCAAGCTCTAAGACATTCTCTCAAGGCTTGCCCGGACTGGCTTTCCTCAATTCCCGGGCAAAAATGACCTTAGGAGCATTTTGGTCACTTGTACACAAGGAAAAAATCAGGGTGTTACAAAAGGAATTCAAAAGAGACTTGTTGACATGAACTCTACAAAGGGAAAGTTCTGCATCACAATCAAGTCAAGTCTCTGATCAGTTAAAGCCTCAAGCTTAGACTATATATGTTATCTTTGTAAGGGTGAATACATAAGAAAGGCTATATGAGACAATCGGTGCATGATGTTGTAGGATCTCAACTTGTATATCTTTGATCCTATTTGTAACATATCAGATGTCTTACAATGATGAAGCAATGAAACTTAATAAAGCTTCCTTGAGAAGTAGAAAACCCAATGATGTTATCTAATATTGGTTTTAAGGATGAATTCTTTATCTGTAGTCCATGTCTAAAGTTTGTAACGACCATATCAAAAGAACATCAATCTCATAAATGACAGATCAAGACAAAGATCATCTTGAGAAAGAACATTTGCTTATAATAGAAATGTTACACATCATGTATAAACTAGAAATATTCTAGGAATATTTTATTTTTGTACTAGATAGAGATGAAATATACTAGGAATATTCTATTTTTTGTAACGATTATTACTGATAGGGACTCAATAGGATCTAATTAAAAACTTTTAAATTATAGGGACTTGATTGGAAATTGAGTGAAATTATAGGAACTTGTAGAGTAATTAAACCTTTTTTAAATTATCTTTATTGGATTTGCATTAAATATGCATTTTCATTTTTAATTGGGATTATGTTGCATTAGTAGTATTTGTTATTATGAATATTTATATTTTGAATTTCAAAGTATTTTTAAAATTTTTCCATTTTGAAATTTTTGTAATAAACTCATAAATATAAGTAAGGATTCAAAAATTCACATGGAATGAGGAATGGGGACCTATGACAATGGTGGAGGCAAAATTGAGATTAGGGAAAAAGGTTTTTAACTTCAAATCCAGAACTTTTGAAATTATAACAAAAAAAAAAATTATCTATCTACTAGTCTCACTATGTACTATTTAATTTTTTGCAACTTAAATATTTTAATCTATCAATTCCATAATTTTTTCATACTAATTTTTTGAAAAAAGACCTTGAATTTTTAAATATTAATATTTAAAAAAAGGCTAAATACCCAAATAGGTCCTTTAGGTTTGTATTGGGGGACAAGTTAGTCCCTCAGGTTTTAAAAATCTCAAATTGGTCCCTCACATTTCAAAAAGGAGGACAAATTAGTCCCTCCGTACAGTTTTGTAGGGACCAATTTGTCCCCTTTTTAACTATACGGAACTGTACGGAGGGACCAATTTGTCCCCCTTTTTGAAATATGAGGGACTAATTTGGGATTTTTAAAACTTGAGGGACTAATTTATCCTCCAATATAAATCTGAGGGACCTGTTTGGATATTTACTCTTAAAAAAATCAATTCTAAAATTTACACTTCTTTGATAATGATACTAAGTATTTATTAATTTTAAAAAATTATATATTTACATTTATTTTTTATTGAAAATAATATTGTAATTGATATACTACTTTAATAATTGAGATGATAAAAATTAGGATTATATATGATTTTTTACTAATTATTACACATTAATTATAACGTATTTTAAAATTGATATTCTAATTTATTGAAGGGATATACAAGGAAAAGACGCGCAATTGAAATAACATAAATTAAGTGACACGTGTTGATCATCTGTTTGTGTCTTGGAACTACAGTATAGAGAAGCAGCCTGACTTTTGTCAGATCTGTTGCAGAAGCCATTAAAAAGTTGAGATTTCTAAGGTTCTTTCATAAACTACTTTTCACTTTTTGATAATGGTTTCTAAACTTTTCCTTCTAGAAGTTGGGATAGTTAACCAAGTTGACAGAAGAAATGATATGCCAGTCTGTAATTGGGTTTGACTTTAAATTTGAATTTTAAATTTTCCCTCATTTTTCCAGTAAAGTTTAGCATTTCATAGTGAAATGAACTTTCTGATGTGCGGTATCAGTTCCTTGATAAAACTTTGGTCTTCTAGTCTTCAATCAGAGCTTTGTTGTTGATAAAAAGATAATGAACATGATGATTGAAGATTGTAAAACTCGTTGCCTTTAGAGTTTGATTGATATCTTGAGTTTAAGCTTTTTCCTGAAATCCAATGCTACTTTCGGATGTCCTGAAACTTGGTTTCTTGTACTTGTTGTATTTCTTCAATTTGTTAGGCATGTATATGCTCAAATCATAATATAATTAGCACTTCCATTTGGTTCCCATCTCTTTATATGAGATAAATCATGCCTACACATATAAAGTGAAATTTTTCACGTTAATGGAGCCATATTATGCTAATGAAATAACCTGTTTGCTATTTCAAGAAACTCAAGGTAGACATCAGTCATTCTTCAAAATATTTTCCTTAAATTGGCTTTTTGTCATTCAAAACATATTACCTTGAAGTTTTCTGAAGGGTTCTGGAGCTAACATTGTTTTGTTAGCTATCACTCGAATAAAGAAGATTCTTATTTTGAACATGTAATAGTATATAAGTTAATTCTAGCACACATACACACACACATACACCTGCACATTGTTTATTTGCTGAAATACTGATAACGGATTAATTAATTAATTTGATGAAAAGTGGGCTTTTGGTTTCAGCATCAACATTTTGTACCCAAAGGAAGATAGGGGACAGAAGATTCTTCTCTATGCTTGCCGCAATTGTGGTCACTAGGTAGGTTCCTTTCTTTTGTTCTCAATTCATCTCTTTTGGCCACTCTAGGATTGATGCCAATCCTCTATTTTTTTTTATAAAAAGTTGTTGTATTTTACATTTATTTTATATTTTAAAGTTATTATTATTGTTGTTGTTGTTATTATTATTATTATTACTATTATGATTATTATATTTCAAAAGTTAATATTTTAAATAATATTTAACTAAATCAAGTAATTGTTTAACATTGAGCAACGTTCATATATTGATTGTCAATAATACATGATTTTGGAAAACCTATAATGATTGACTATTTCAATGAGTTTTAATGCACTTTATTTTATGATCATTTGGCAAAGTAAACGTAGTTTTGTTTTACTTTATAAAAAGATATGGGACACAGAAAAAGAAGAGAACACAAAATTGTTACTTATGATATATATTTACTTCCTTGAGCAATCCAATCTAGTTATTCATATGTAGTCTTATTAGTTCATGTGCAGAGTTAGTGAGAAGTGGCTATCGTATCCTGGGGAGTATTAGCCGTGAAAACCATCTGCACCGAGTAACTTTCTCATGGTGGTGAAATACTGTTAAGCTCAGTGCCTAACATGCCTTAGCTAATAATACAGACAAACCACTCTATTTCAATTAATTCTTATTGTGTTATTTATTTTTCTGTTCAGTTTTTTTTATTATTGTGAACACCTTTTTTTTCCCAGATTTTTTTTGTATTTGAATTTTCCTACAATCTTAAGAGTATTTTTCAGCATCGAAAAGATATTGGCAGAGGAGGAACAAAGCAAGAGTTCATAGCGACTTTTGAACAACAAGTCATTATATTCTTCAAAGTGATTAATTCAAGAAAGAAGATCATTTCCAGCACTAGCATCAGCAAATATTAGATAGCTTGTCTCTCATCTTCAATTTCAATTAACAAAAAATATCAAAGATTTGTGAACAACTCCAAGGTGTCAGTCATATTGCAATTGAGGATAACAAATGTCCACTTCATTTTGACAACACAACAGGTAAGTACCATACTTACAAACCATTTAGATATTGTGCAATTGTCACTGAAATAAATTTTATGATAGAGGAAAATTATTAGGTGGTAGACTCTGGGGTTACCAAACATATCTGTGCAAATAGAAATGCTTTTACCTCCTACAGTAATGTAGGGGAAGAAAAGGAAGATATAAATATTGGTGACTCTATAAGAGTTACAATAATTGGTAAAGGAATTGTGAATTTAAAATTCTCTTCTAGGAAAACCTTCTCACTACAAAGTGTCCTCTATGTACATGAAATGTCTTATAATTTAATTTCTCTGTCTATATTGGCTAATGCTAATGTTAAAGTTGTTTTTGAAAATGATGTAGTTATATTAACTAAAAAAGAAAATTTCATAGGAAAAGGATGTTTCAGTAATGGTTTATATTTGCTAAATGTTTCACATGTCACAGATGAAAATGCATGTTCAAATTCTTATTCTTTTGATTTATGGCATGGTAAATTAGGACATGTTAATTTTTCTTACCTAAAGAAAATAAAAAAAACTAGGGATTATAAATGATATGACAATAAATAACAATGATAAATGTCCAATATATGTAGAAGTTAAAAGTACAAAGAAAACCTATAAGCCTGTAGAATTCTGTGAGACAAGTTTATTAGGCTTAATACATTTAGATATAGGTGATTTAAAATCTATTATGACTAGAGGAGGTAAAAGATATTATATAACCTTTATAGATGATTTTTCAAGATACACATATGTCTATCTGTTAAAAAGCAAAGATGAAGCTGAAGAAAAATTTAAAATTTATAAGGATGAAGTGGAAATAAATTAAATAAGAAAATTGGGAGACTAAGATCTGACAGAGGAAGAGAATATGAGTCAATTTCTCTTAATAACTTTTGTGAACAATGTAGAATAATTCATGAGGTAACACCACCTTATTCACTAGAATCCAATAGAGTAGCTGAAAGGAAAAATAGAACACTAAAAGAAATGATGAATGGTATGCTAATAAGGGCCCGTGCACCTCCAAATTTGTGGGGCGAAGCTATTCTTTTTGCATGCCACATTCAAAATAGGGTAATATTTAAGAAAACAGGAAAAACACCTTTTGAGTTATGGGAAAAATGGGTGCCCAATTTCAAATATCTTAAAGTGTGGGGGTGTTTAGCAAAAGTGTTATTACCTAAACCAAAGAAAAGAAAAATTGGATCTAAAACTTGTGATTGTTTGTTTATTGGATATGCTGGAAATAGTGCTTCTTATAGATTCTTAGTATTAAGAAGTGATGTTTTGGATGTCAACACAATTATTGAATTAAAAAATGCTGAGTTCTTTGAGAATATATCTCCTTTGAAAATTCCTATAAGGAAACTTTTATCTAGAAATGCTTGTGAACTAGTAGCTTTGAAAATAAAGAAATTGAACTTAGAAGGAGTAAAAGAGAAAGAAAAGAAACTAATTTTGGTGATGATTTTTACATCTTTTTAATAGGCCGAGATCCTTTAGCATACCATGGGGTAGTATCATCTGTAGATGGTCCTTTATTGAAAGAAGTCATTAATAGTGAAATAGAGTCAATAATAAGTAACTATACATGGGAGATAGTAGATTTACCTAACAGAGTAAAACCAATTGCATGTAAATGGATTTTTAAAAAGAAATTAAGGCCTGATGGTTTAGTTGAAAAATACGAAGCTAGGTTGGTGGCTAAAGGTAATACACAAAAGGAAAACTTAGATTATTTTGATACATATTCACCTGTGGTTAGAACTTCTTCTATCATAGTTTTGATTGCTTTAGCATCTATTCATAATTTATTAATACATCAAATGGATGTTAAAACTGCTTTTTTGAATGGGAATTTAGAAGAAGAAATATATATGCATCAACTTGAAGGTTTTGTGGTTCCTGGTAATGAGAACAATGTAGATTAAATAAATCTTTATATGGTCTTAAACAAGCACCTAAGCACTGGCATGAAAAATTTGATAAAGTGATGGTGCAAGATGGCTATAATGTAAATGATTCTAATAAGTGTATTTATAGTAAATTTGATGATAATTTAAATGGTGTTATTGTTTGTGTATATGTGAATGATATGCTTATTCTGGGAACCAACATTGATGTGATTAATGAAACTAAACAATTTTTATCATCAAAATTTGACATGAAAGATTTAGGAGAAGCTAACTTGATTTTGAGGATTAAGCTAAAGAAATTAAAAAATGGTTTTAGAATATCTCAAGAACATTTTGCTAAGAAAATCTAATTTTTATGATTATAAGCCTGCAAGCACTCTATGATGGTAGTTTACATTTGAAAAAGAATAATGGGAATACTGTGTCAGAAGCTCAATATGCTCAAATAATTGGTAGCCTTATGTACTTGATGAATAGTTCAAGGCCTAACATTGCTTATATTGTGAATAGATTGAGTAGATATACATATAATCCTAATAAGGATCATTGGATTGCTTTGTGTAGAGTTATGAAATACCTTCGAGGTACTATAGACTACCGTCTATGTTATGGGGGATATCCAGATGTACTTGAAGGGTACTTTGATGCTAACTGGATCTCTGATTCAGATGAGACTAAATCCACAAGTGCATTTATTTTTACCTTGGGTGGTGGTGCTGTCGCTTGGAAATTATCCAAGCAGACCTGTATATCCAGATCCACTATGGAGGTTGAGTTTATTGTTCTTGACTTAGCAGGATCTGAGGCTCAATGGCTAAGAAATCTCTTAACTGATATTCCTTTGTAGAAGAAACCCTTGTCTTCCATATCTATACAGTGTGATTGCCAAGTGGCAATAGCAAGAGCGAACAACAAAGTTTATAATGGAAAACAGAGGCATATATGTATATGTCATAATTTTGTAAAGTAGATGCTAAATGATGGAATCATTTCCATAAGTTATGTGAGGTCAGGGATGAATTTGGCGAACCCTCTGACCAAGCCACTAAGCAAAAAGCTAATGAGCGATATATCAAAGGGGATGGGACTAAAGCTCGATTTAGAGATTGAAAGTGATGGTAACCCAACCTAAATTTGGGAATTCCTCAAGCTATAGGTTCATATGGATAAAAATAAGTCACTTGTCATTCATTTAAACACTATCCAATATAGTTCATCCCTATGGCGTATAATAATGTCTGAGGGATAGTGTGTGACTGTAGTAAAATGAAGGGTGGGTTTATACTCTTAATGAATTTATAGCTCATGAATGAGTGGTGTGCTTCCCTATAGTGTGCACTTGATAGATTCACCTATGTGAGTGGTTAAGGTAGGGTCGCCTTTGTGGGAGCTTGGGCAAACTCTCTGGAGCCAGTCATGAAATCCATGTAACAGTACAAGGCCAAAATGCACCACACCGTGTTGAACAACTTTGGATGAGAAGACAATGTGAGTAATGAGATCACTGAGTCATGTGTGGAATGAAGGTTCATAGAGGTTCTAATCTCATTGGCATTTTTGAGATTCAAATTTCATTTGCTCTAGGTGCTAGTTCATAGCCCAAAAGACACTAGTATTATGGAACTATATTTAACTATAAAAATAACTTTAAAATATATGGGGGATTATTGTATTTTATATTTATTTTATATTTTAAAGTTATTATTATTGTTATAATATTTCAAAAGTTAATATTTTAAATAATATTTCACTAAATCAGGTAATAGTTTAATGTTGAGCAATGTTCATGTCGCAACCGGGATTGCGACGGGGACGGCGAAAAAAAGAATTTTGTTTTGAAATTATAGGAATCGCCACCAAGTTTATTTAAATTGGGAAAAACATGGAAAAACCCATTATTTTTAGAAAATAGTCTTTGAAACCAGATTTGAGTTCGGGAGTTGGTTATGCATAGGAAAGGATAGGAACTTAATCCTACGCACCTCTAATACACCCATCCTTGGACGGTACCTTAGTAAGTTGTGCAAATTAATTAATGAATAACCTAAGAAAATAAAATAAAAAAAAGAAAAGAGACAAAACATATTTACAATTTAACCAAACAATTTGAGGAAAATTAATTTTGGCTTGATAGGGATCGTCTGCTCCTATGTATCCCCTAGTGCAATAGGGAATTCAAAGTCACGTAATTCTGTAGAAAATATTTGTGAGTTGGCAGTTTTTAATTAAAAGGGTGAATCAAATAAAAAAACTATTAATTAATTTTAATTTTGAAAGAAAGAAAATTTAGTTATTAAATCAATGAAAATCCATTTGTGCATAGAATTCAAGTTGGCACTAGGCCACTCAATGAACCCTTATGATTCAACCATAGTGAAGATAATATTTGTTATTCAATCACCATTATTGAACATCGCACAAATATAAAAGATTTTAAAAAAAATTAAAAAACATATTTTCTGTTTTATTTTATTTTTAGATAAAACCATAATTTTAACAGAAGTTAACCAAGTTAATTCACAAATATAGATACACAAATAATTTGGACCAAAAAACATAAACATATAAAAGAATTAAAATAAGAAGAAAATTAATTCATAAACATAGTTACACACACAATGCATAATCATATAAAATAATCAAACTAAAAAAATTCATAAACACAAATGCACACTTAATTCAAGCAAAACACAAAAAAAAATAGAAAAAATAGAAAAATAAAAAAAATCATAAACACAAGCACACAATTAATTCAAGCAAAACACATAAATATATAAAATAACAAAACTGAAATACACAAATACACAAAACATGTAAAATAATTAAACTGGAAATGGAAAATTATTACAATTACATAATTGATTTAATCAAAACATATAAACACAAAGTATTTAAACTAAAAAAAAACATAACGAAGCAAAATAATTAAATTAAAAAAAATCCTAATTACTATTTTTTTTAATCTTTTTCAATTAATAGAAACACTAACACTAATTTCATCCAAAAATTAAAAACTTATTTTTATTTTATTTTTACAATTAATTTACTTTATTCCATTCAAACCAGCATATTACAAAATCCTCCTTTTTTTTAATTAAAATACTCAAAGATTTATTATAAACTCAAAGTGAATAAGACTTTTTATTTAGACTTAAACTTAATTTAACCCAAAAGCTAAAAAAAAAATAAAATAAAATAAATTAAACAATCAAATCCTAGATCAACCAAATCTATAACTAAATCTAACAAAACTAAATAATTAACATAAAATAAAAAATCTTAACTTTCCTAATCTACCTTCCCCCTCACTCACTCACACACACACACACACAATTTTCTCATACAAGCACACACGCGCACCCTCACATAACTTTCTGACTCTTCTTTCTCTCTTTTCTCACATGCACACACTCAAAAACACAAAACCAAACATTCAGACAAAAAAGGAGAAAGACTGAGAGAGTGAAGGAGAGAAAGGAAAGAGGCCGCGTGGCCAACGCATGGCAAGAGAGGGGGTTTTTGCGCGTAAAAGGGGAAAAGCGTTGGTGGGGTGAGGAAAGGAAGAATGGAGGCCGATCTGCGGTGGTTCACAACGGCCTCAATGGTTTGGGTGAGATCACTAATGACTGGCGGTTTGGAGTAGGGGAAGATGAGGTCGCCGGCAGTAACTAGATCGAGAGGGCGTGTGGTCTTTTCACCGGTGGTGGTGGGTGGATCAGAGTGTATGGTGGCTTTCTCACAGTGGTTTTCGCGGCTGGTGGGAGCTGAGGAGATGATGACCTGCGATTCTGGCTTGGAGGGGGTACTGGCGGCGGGATGTGTGCAGTGGTGGTGGAGGATTCAGATTTGGTTTGTGAAGAGGGAGTTTGTGGTGGTGGGTGGGTGGTGGCTTGCGGTAGAGCTGGGGAAGAAAGGCGGTGGTTGTGGAAGATGATGAGGCCAAGGAAGGGTGGTCAGATCCGCCGCGGATGGGGCACGAGCAGCGGCTGAAAAGGCTAGGCACGGCGGTTATGGCGGGCCAACAGTGGAAGATGATGATGGTGATTTGAGGGGAGGCCACGGCGGCGGTTGAGGGGAAGGCCGCGACCTCTCTACTGCTTTTTTTCTTTTGATGATGCTGTTGTTGCTATTGTTACCTTACCCTTTTTTTTTGTTGCTGGACTGGTTCTCTTCCTTGTATATTTTTGATGTGTTTGAAATTTTCTTCTGATCTGATTGAAATTTTCTTGCTTGATGCTATTGATTATCTGATGGGTTAGTGATGAAAATAGAGAGTTCAGGTTCTATCTCCTGATGATGGAAATACATTTTCGAAGGCTAAAAAATCTCCCCTCTGATCAAATATTGTAATTAGATTTATAGATGCATCTCCTTGTTGCCCAAAATAATCAATTCCCTTGACTAGTTGGCTGGTAAGATCACCGAAAGAAAATTCTATCTTTTCAGCAAGATTGGACAAAAGAAAATTATCATTTTGCATCATGATGTTCACCATTTCTACTTGTTTTTCCCTACTATCCATTTCACTATCGATTCACATGTGGGAGATGCCAAAGAATGGGGAAGCTCGTGACTATATGCTGTCTTTCCTTTTTTTTTTTTTACAATCGGTTATGGGCTAAAAGAGGAATGGGCTTTTATCCTCTTTTTTATGCACATGAAGCAAGAAAAACGTAAAATGACAATAACTAAACCTAGACAAAAAGCGAAATAAACATAACAAGCAAATATGGATGAGACTTGAGATAATTTGTAACTTAGCCCCCAAAAAGCAACATTGCTAACATGAGTCTATAAATAGACAAAACTCTAAAAATATCCTAATTTTGATTTTTTTGGTTTTATGGGCCAAACAAAATCGGGTGTTCACAGTTGCCCCTCTTTACTTATTTCTTATAGGAGAATATGAAAAATCTAAATTTTACATATTATCTTGATAAGGAATGAGTAAAGACATGAACAATGATTTTGTTCGGCCATATATGCAATGTAAACAATCTAGATCTAAACAGCGAAAGAATATGCACATATGAGAAAGTCAAATGCAAATGCACAAACTGACAAAAATCAAAAGTGGCCAGTGCTGATCAAAATTTAAAAGCTGACCAGGGCTTGACTGGAAATGTAAAATGGCAATCTGAGGTCAACTAGAAATTAAATTGGCAACTGAGGCCAACTGAAATGTAAATTGCCATCTGAGGCCGACTAAAATGTAAATTGGCAACTGAGGCCAACTGAAATGTAAATTGACATCTGAGGCCTGAAAATGTAAATTGCCATCTGAGGCCGACTGAAAATGTAAATTGGCATCTGAGGCCGACTAAAATGTAAATTGGCAACTGAGGCCGACTTGAAATGTAAATTGGCATCTGAGGCCGATGGAAAAGTAAATCGGCAACTGAGGCCGATAGAAATATAAATTGGCATCTGAGGCCGATTGAAAATGTAAATTGGCAACTGAGGCCGACTGAAATGTAAATTGGCATCTGAGGCCGACTGAAAATGTAAATTGGCATCTAAGGCCAACTAAAAATGTAAATTGGTATCTGAGGTCGACTGGAATGTAAATTGGCAACTGAGGCCGACTTGAAATGTAAATTGGCATCTGAGGCCGACGAAAAAGGAAATTGGCAACTGAGGTCAGCTGAAAATGTAAATTGGCATCTGAAGTCGATTGGAAATTAAATTGGCAACTGAGGCCGACAGAAATATAAATTGGCATCTGAGGCCAACAGAAATGTAAATTGGCAACTGAGGCCGACAAAACTGTAAATTGACATCTGAGGCTGATAGAAATATAAATTTGGTATCTGAGGTCAACTGGAAATGTAAATTGGCATTTGAGGTCGACAGAAAAGTAAATTGGCATCTGAGGCCAACAGAAATGTAAATTAGCAACTGAGGCTGACGAAAATGTAAATTGGCATCTGATTCCGACTGGAAATGTAAATTGGCATCTGTAAATTGGCAACTGAGGCCGACAGAAAAATAAATTGACAACTGAGGCTGACTGGAAATGTAAATTGGCATCTGAGGCCGATTGGAAATGTAAATTGGCAACTGAGGTCGACAGAAAAGTAAATTGGCAATTGAGGCCGACTTGAAATGTAAATTGGCATCTGAGGCTGACGGAAAAGTAAATTGGCAACTGATGCCAACTAAAAATGTAAATTGGCATCTGAGGCCTACTAAAAAGGTAAGATGGGAATCGAGGCAGAAATGACAAGAAACCCAATGATTTGCACTTTCTTATTTTGTATTTTGTTTTTTTTGTTTCAAGAGCAAATGCATTTTTCTCTTTCTCTTTTTTTTTTCTCAAAAACAAAAGTAAACCAAAAATATCAAGCTAAAGTAGGGATGCCAAGAATGTATATGTACCACATGTGAATGAATCAAGGATCATAACAATATGAAATGGATTAAAAAGAATAAGCCAATGGCCTAAGTGATTTGAAAATCAAAGAAAGAAATCTTGTAATGATGAATATATCACAAAAGATCATTTTAGCATAGAAAAAACATTTGAACCATAGGCTTCTTCGGAGAGGATTTTACCACCCAAACCCATTTTCAAGTTTATCACTAAGTTCACTTGACATGGCCTTGCAAGATAGTTTCATTGCATTTTTTCATTTTTTTTTCAAATTCTTTTCTTTTATTTTTCACCTCACTTCACATGATGACCCTTTTAAAGGCTTTGTAGCTCTCATCTGATCAATTCTCTAAGTTGAAAAGATCACCGTCAGTTAGTCAATTCACATCATTTCACTTATGTTCACTATACTTGAAGCACAGTTCAATAGATGCATATGACTACAAGCAGATGACCTAGAAACTTATTGGATACATATTATCATGGAAATGGTGTTCCAAAGGCTGACCAAACAAAAGAATGCAAAAGAGGAGAAAGAAATCAAAAAACTATTGCCCCAGTATAGATTCTTGTTTGGTTCTCAAGTGATTGATCAATTTTCATCCATTGGGCATCATAACCATTCATTCATTCTTGATGCGGTGAGCATACGTGTAATCGTAAAAATTTGCCTGGCTTCAATCTGCAAGGCCAAGAAGTCTAATCATCACCAAAATTGCCCCAATGTCGATTCTCTTGAATAGGAAGCCTGATGATCATAAAATATTGCCCCCATTTTCAATTCCCTTGAATTAGAGGCCTTGATGATCATAAAACATTGCCCCAGTTTGGGTTGCTTGCAACAATGCTTATTCTTTGACCAATTTTTACTTAGGTCACCCTTTTAGGTTTTCAATCTAATAGGTCATTTTTTTCTCCTTTTCCTCTTTTCTTTTTTTTTTTTAACTTTCCAATTTTCTTTGTTTTTTCATTTTCTTTTCTTCTTTTTTTTCTTTTTTTTTTATTCCCCCAACGATTCGTGCAAAGTCATGAAAGATTATGCATGTTTTGTCTCAAAATTGAAACCATAGAAAATACAACAGTCACTCATTGATCATAATGGACTTTTTAAGGCTTGTACCTTGGCCATGGCTAAGGGTTATGAAACAAAGGATATAAAAAAAGCTCAAACAAGTGTTTAATGGTTGAGAAGGATCAAGGATTGTTGACTCTCTTCTTTCTTTTTTTGTAGATTCTCCCAATTCATTTTTCTCTTCTTTTTTTTTTTGACAATGCATTGGGTTTAACACATTGTGTTTGCCCCATTATGGAGTGATCCTTGTCCAAGGTTTCTTTTGAAGAAAGGAAATTCCAGGCTCAAGAGGGGTGACAAGGGATTAGAACAGGGGAAAGAGAAAGATGGCCAAACATCATTTCAAATTGTGACTGTTTATTTTCAGAAAAGCTCAACTTTGAGACAAAATTGGTGGATGCACAGTTCAGCTTTGAATACTCCTGCCTACTCCCTTCATTCCATGTTTCTTTGTAGCAGAATGACTTTCTTTCCATCCGCATTCAATGCCTAGTACCCAGACAAATTTCATGATTATCTTTGTCCCATGGACTACTATGACCAATCAATGAGTTTCCAATTATTTTGTTCACCAAGCAATACAAAAGACACTTTTAATGGATAATGCAAAATGTGGAAAAATAAGATGACAATATGCAACAATTGTGAGAATGACGGGGATCTGTAGGATTAAGACACTATTATGGTAATGATTGACTAGACTGAAATATGTGGTGATTAGCACGAATGAAGGCATGAAATGAAAGCTTTTGGAAGATACTATGGATAAATATGCAAAATACTGATATGAACAAAGTGATGCAATAGCAACAAGATAGCCAAGATGTAGAAAGAGTAGGACACAACATTTTGCAGCAACAATATGAACACAATTATGGGAAAAATATGATACACTGAAATCCATTCCATCCATTATTCTAATGCTTCAAGAAAGTGAATAAAAGCTCATAATTTTGACCAACTTGAGGTGCCAATTCATGGTATCCACTTGATAAGAGAAACCATCCAATATCACTTAGGGATCTTACATGATTGAAGGACACGGAAATATTGCATTCTCTTCTTTTCCTTAGATTAGAAGACAAAGAGCTGAAAGAAATTAATGCTCCAACATGCATCTTTTAAACTTTCATACCCTTCTTTTGGATAAAATTGCTAGGAAGATTGGAATCAGCCACTATCGGGAGTGGTGGTTTCACTAGGCTCTAGAGCTTTCTTAAGACAAAAGGAATCATCGAGCAAAATTTTGAGTGAAATCATGCAAAGGTGATGGATGACAAAAGTGTTTTTGGTTTTTATAGATTTTATTGGTGAATGAAGGTGCCTTGGTTAATTGATATGAGATGAAGGAGATATGATGGAAGTGAACATGACTGAGTACAAGTGTATGGTGATAAAGGGGAAACATGCTTATCATGGTAAAGGATATATGTTAAGGTTGATGATTAAGGGTTTGGTGGATTGGGGGATTGTAGGATATGGATTGGCGATGTATTGTGCATGATTTTGCTTTTGATTCATTTTGTCCCGAATATGGCTCATTTGCTAGCAATTCAATTTTTCCTTCAATCATCCATTTATGCTTCTGACATTCCAGCTTCAAATTGTCCTCATTTTTCTACAAAATTTTCAGCATTTCTTTATTCTTTTGCTAGAGTCCCTAAATTTCCTTTCACAATTTCCTTTAGCCTTCATATCTTTCAACCATATAATTGTGCCTTTCCAATGCTTCATCCACTCATAACCCAATCTCCTTTGAAATTTTGTGATCTGATCTCAAGAATTTAGATTTGGGTAATATTCACTCTCTTTAGAAGCACCATGGTTCAATTTTTCTTTTTTCTTATTGACAACAAAAATATTCAAAAGATCTTTCAAAAAAATTTTCAAAAAACATGAAATGAACAAACACAAATCATTATTTATATGAACGGTTTTTTTTTTTTTTTGGGAATCAAGACATTATCAAAAAGCTGTTAAATGAAAAGAATATATATATACAAAGAAACTCATGCCAGATGGAAATTTGACAGTTCAACATGCCATAGAGGAACTACAAAGAGTTGTTTTTTTTTTCTTTTACAATATGAAAATGAAAATAAGAGATGCTGAAAATGCAAGAAAATTAAACTAAACTATGGAATGCAACTTTTTTTCTTTTTTTTTTTTGCAATGTAACAAATCATAACAACTCAAAATGAAATGGTTCCTAATGTAGGAAACTCATGAAATGAGAAAGTCAAACTTATACATCGGAAAAATTATAGTTTTTTTTCTTTAGTTTTTTATTTAAAAAACCCATCTATCTGTGCAACAAAATAGAATGATATGGAAATGACGAGTCACTATGTACAGGAAAAACATGTTAAAGTTAAGGATAACTTACACTCATGAGAAAAATGCACAAGAACAAAATTTCATGAATAAATGGAAGGATGCCCCTCCTTTTTTTTTAGGAAGCAAAATTTTATGAACAATTGAAGGGATTTTTTTTTACTTTTATGAACAAATGTGAGGATTTTTTTTGAAGAAATAAATCAAAAGAATGCACCAAAATATGATATGATGTAAAACCATATAAATATATGACAAATGCAAGGATGTTAGAGATGTATAAAGATCAAGACAAATGCACAAAAATCAAAGCCTTTAGAGATTTTCAACAAATTAAGACAAATATCTAAGCACAAAAGCAAATACAAACAGATGCAATGATGCTTTTTCCTTTTTTTATTTTTTTTTATTTTAGGTAGAAAATCAATTCAAATGCAAAAGGTGATTGTATAATGAAAAAACTTAATGAAGAAATGGAATGATTTTTTTTTCAAATCAAAACAAGTAGATAAATGCATAAAGATGAACAAATGACATATGCAATTCTTTTTTTATTTTTGTATGAAGCAACAAAATCTAGACAATGCCTAAGAGAAAACTACTTAATTCACCAAAATCACAATATAAAGCTTATCCTATACTAGAACACAAAGGCTTTTTTTTTTTGAAGTGATAAATGACATAATGAAACAAGAAATTATCCAAACTAATAATTTCATGTTGGAATGCAGTATGCAAAGTTTCATTATAATGACCGTAAAGGCACACATCTTTTTTCTTTATTTTGAACATGAAAAGCCACAAAAGATGGAAAACAAATTGTGCTCAAGTGAATGCAAAATCATGAAGAGTTTTCAAATGCAATAGAATCATGTTAAAATGTACAAGATCAAACATCATCATGAGGGAGATGTTGAAATCCACTTATTCTTTTTTCTTTGATACAATGAACAAACCATGCCAGAAAACTATATTAAATGAGTAAATGCAAAATTTTCTTACATGCAAGAATAAATACAAAGACACTTTTTCTTTTTTTTTTCTTTTTTTTGTGATGTAATAGATCAAGATGACATGAAAATAAAGAGTCCTACAATACATGAACATGTGCTAAGATGAGTACAACATCATGAAGGGTTTACACATATAGGAAAATCATACTAATAACAAAAGTATTTAGTTCTTTTCTTGTTTTATACAGCATGAACACTCTCCAAATGTAAAAATGATATATTTTCAGATGAATTGTACGAATCCTCATTAAGAGCTAACATGCATATGATGTTCTTTTTTTTTCACTAGTGCAACAAGACATGAAATAAATGGTTCCCAAATGCAAGAAAATACACGTAAGTGTAGAACGTAATGCACTACTTTCCACTTGAATAATGCAAAGATACAATAGCTCCCTTTTTTCGATTTTCCTTTTAATGCAACAAAAGATGATGGCCTAAAATGCAAGATTAGATGCGCCAAGATTTATCATTTTCTTCTTCGTTTATGCAATTCAACAAATGAAGTCAACCTTGGAATGACAAGCTACCAAACATAAGATATCCATGCTAAAACACAAAGTGCAAAACTTCATTTTTTTTATTCGTTTTATTTTTTCTTTTTCAAAATGCACCAAATCAAGAGAGAATGGCTCATTGATAAGAAAAATACACAAGACTTAATTATTGCTCGATTTCATGCAAAGGATGCACTCTCTTTTTCTATATGCAACAAGTCAATAAATTACTTGACCAAGAATTACCAAATGCATGAAAATCATAATATAATGCAAAAATATATGAACAAATGCAAGAATGACTTTTTCTTCCCTTTTTTTTATGTAACAAGTCAAAAAAAAAATATGATATGATGAAAAGCTTCGTGAGCTAATGCAAGTATGATCTTCTTTTTTTGGCAATGCAACTAACCATGAAAATGAAAAAGAAATAATATGATGCCAAACTTCCTAAACATATACAAGGATTTTTTTTAAAATTATGCAACAACTATGATGCAAAATCTCATGCAATGGTGGTTTTTTTTTATTCATACAACAAATCAAGGCCACACGACATGAGATAATGCAAAACTTCATGGATGGATGAAATTATGCTCTTTTTTTAGAATGCTACAAGCCCCGACAATACAAAGAATCATGATGTGATGTGAAGCTCTATAGACAAATTCAACAATGATTTTTCTTTTAATTAATTTCATCAAATTAATTAAAAAAAAGGTATGATGTGAAACTTTATGCAATGACATTTTTTTTAAAAAAAAAAAGATGCACCAAATCATGACAATATGAAATGAAGAGCTACCAAATGTAATGGTTCAAAGGATACCATTTTTTATTTTTCTTTTTTTTTTATGATGCACAAAAGAACCTATCTTTGTTCAAAGGATAGCCTTTTTTTCTTTTTTCTATCCTGGACACAGGAAACTCATGCTTAAGTGCAACATAAAACTTTATTTATGCTTGAAATGAAGCAAAAGTTGCAATTTTTTTTTTTCAGAAATATGCCAAATCAAGGTAATGGAGAGAAATGTAAAATGCAGAGAATCCACACAAAAATTGCAGAGTGCAAAACATCATTAGAAAGAAAGGTTAAAGGACACAATAAAAACAAAATTTTGATGCTCAAATGGAGATGAAATAAAAATAGCAAGAAGTATATACAATGATTTCAAAGATCATACAGATAGTGCTAACTTAATACTTTCTTTTATTCAACAAAAGCTTTCAATTTTTATGTTTGAAAGATCAAAGAAATATGAAAAAGGACGAGTTTAGTCAATTGAACAACTGAGACAAACACCAAATTGAAGTAGAAGAGAAATTTTCACTTTTGCTGCCATTTTTTTTTTATAATCATGGATGGAAAGAAAAGGGAAAACAAAATTTATTTTAACATGCCTTATTGAGGACTGATTCTTATGAAATGCTTCCCTAAGAATTTGATGATACGCAAATCTATATAGGCAAGTAAAGAAAAAAAAACCAATTTTATACAAAGCAATTTATGAATGAAAATGATAAATAAAGTGTAACTAACCTAAATGCAATGTAATAAAAAAAATGATGTAAAGATAAATAAAAGCAAAGCATAAAGGAGTGAAGTGTAGAAAGATGAAAGAAGCATGCTCCCATTGTGCTAACAAGATTGAACTTAATAGATGGGGAGTTCTAAGGCCAAAACCCTAATTTGGGTGTTTGCTAAGTTCAACTATACGTGCACACATTCATGGTGGATCTAGACTTCTAATAATCATGGTCCCCAGATTGCCCCTATTCATAGATAAGGATCCAACTCTCGAATCAACCACAAGTAGGGATGAATCCTCTCAATATGATTGACCCATAAAGCCAGTAACAATCCAAGTGATGTCCCAACAACTATCAAGTAAGCATGAAGCCCCTCATGACAATGTCAAGAAACCCCCTTTCCTTGGTTCGCACAAGCTGGTATAGAGCTTAAAAAAGTGTGTGAGGTAAGTGATTGTGAAGTGTGTGCAGGGAGCATACAAACCTTTCAATCCTAACACTACATACACTCCTGCAAAACAAAATACAAACAACAAATATATACAGAACAATAATGGTTTTCTATCCTAAGGTTTTAACAAACAATGCCATCACATAAACACATGAAATACTACACTTTGTAAAGAAATAAACCGCAAAGAAAAACACAAAAGAAATAAGCAAAGGAAAAAATCAAAATCAAAAGGTTATATTTAATTTGCACAACTAACTAAAACAGGCTTGACTCTCTTGGAAAATCCCCAGTGGAGTCGCCATCTGTCGCAACCGGGATTGCAACGGGGATGGCGAAAAAAAGAATTTTGTTTTGAAATTATAGGAGTCGCCACCTGTAACACCCGAAAAATTATTTAAAAATTAATTTGAGCTTTATTAATCATAATTTCAAAAATTTGATATTTTGAACAATGATGAAGACGATCCAACGGATTTGTAGAAAAAAAAAATGTGAATAGTATTTTGCGGGCCTGACAGCCAAAACCCTAGAATTGGGACCCGGAGATGCCCGAAATTGAGAAATTATATGATTATTGTTAGAAATAGATAGAAATAAAGATTTTATACTCGAAATTATTTTTCGGGCAATGTTTGATTTCCCGGGTACACTATTTTACCCGTTCAGCAAAATTTCGGCGTCCGATTTTGACACTGTAAAAGCTATTTATTCTACAAGTTAAAGAGAGCCACTTATCTTGAGCCAAGTGGCTGACCAAGATTCATTCTTTGACAAACAAACCAAATCTTAGCCATCCATTTTTCTTACTTTGGTCAAAGATCATTTAATTATACAATATAATACTCATTCTTTTATATATAACAAGATAACCACAAGCCAAGCTTCTTCAAGAAGCTCAAAATTTCATGCATCATGCTGTAAGGAGAAGGAAACCAGGTTCCTCCATGTCCAAGAGCTCAAACTTCACTTCAAATGCCAAAAACACTAGCCTAGAGTTGATAAAACACTAAACTTCCTTCACTAAACTTATTCTACACATCAATACCTACAAATCTAACCGATTGAAATCTCAAATCCTCACCTTAATACCTTATTTTCCCACTGCCTAAGGAAGGGTTAGGTGCTATTTGGAAGGCTTGAAGTGAAGAAAAATCATTTTTGAAAGATCCCTTGGAGTTAGAAGTCTTAAAGCTTCACAAGTAGGGTTTTCTTTGATCCTTTCTTTCCAATTTTATGCTGGACTTCTCTGATTGTGTTTGGTCCGAAATTTCTGGATATATTGATTGATAATATGTTGATATTGATTTGTTAATTTTGGTGGAGTGTTTGGATGATGTTAAAAATCATTTTTGCTCAAGAGAAATTGAAATATGCATGCTGGATTTTCGGTTCTGTTCTAGGCAGTAGATAATCACGAATTTTCTGGGTGAATTGTGGGTGTTTTCATGAGTTATAAAACTTATATGTTGAAGGTAACATCCTAGTATAGTTCCATGAGTTTTCTTGAGCTCTGGTTTTGACTCCTAATGCCTTGAGAAATTCAAGAACCGAAGTGGTAACTATGCTGCCTGAAATGTTGAATCTGAAGCTGTGAATTTGTGAAATTTTATTAACCTAGTAAATGATCGAATTATGAGCTTCAAGTTTTACAGGATATTAAGGACATATTGAAGTCCAAGCTTGAATTTTTATATGATTTGATATGATCATTTGGTAGGGTAATAAAATTGGAAACTATGGCTGTTGGCTGTAAATAGGGGTTTCCAACCTCGGAATTTGTCTAATTTTGTTGACATATTTAGAGAATTCTGTTTGTTATGAAAATTTTAGGGAACCTTGTGGACACATTGAGGTGTCATTGAGAATTTTTATAGCATTTGAATTGATCATATGGTATGAGAAATAAATTGTGCTACTTGAGTGAAAAATCTGCCAATGTGCTGAAGTTGTGATGATGCCTTGAATTAGAGACCTAATGGCATTTGGTTCAAGTTGATGTGTATGAATACATGCCATGGACTTCCAAGATTATGTTATGAGGAATGAATTAATAATATATATAGGTTTGAAGTATTATGAGATCAAAGAATTATGTTCATGCATATGGAAATGTGATGCATGTATATGTGAGCTTGAGGATGATGTATGTGCTAAGTGAACAATGAAGTCCCCTTTAGTATAAAAAGGGCACAAAGAGGTCTCTAGTAGAGCACGAAGAGGTCCCCAATAGGGCACGAAAAAGTCCCCTTTATTATGTCAAGGGCACGAAAAGATCATTATAATTGCCATATTTATATGTATATCTTGTTAAATTATTGGTCTTGAAGGAATTCCTATGATGTTGAATGTTATGAAATACATGTTTTAAGTGATTAAATAATAAAAGAGACCCACTTCGGAAAGATGATTTTATAATTTTAAAATGAACACTTGATATGTACATATTGCATGCTCATGCTTTCTTAATAAACCAAGTGGTCATGATGACGATGACATTATGAATGTGTAATTGGGGAGTTACCCTACTGAGAATTGTATAATTCTCACCCCTATGTTTTTGTGTTCCCGTGTCATCTCCAGGTTGACGCAGAGGACCGAGGGACTGCTATGCAAAAGAACTCGGAAGTGCAATAGTGTAGTAGTTAATGCTTTTATTGTGTTGTATTTAGTGGAATGAACATGTGTGTAAATATGTTAGATAACAAAGGTGTGTTAAAGCTCAAAGAAGAGCTTCCCTTATGTACTTAACTTTGTATAAAATAAATAGTTTGGTTTCATTGCTATATATTTTCGTATAATTATGACCTATTTATCTCGCGAACTAACCAAACTGGCTATAGATATTTAAAAAAAAAAGGTCCGTAAACTTAGAAGTAACAACTCTCGAGTATGACACCATAACTTAAGGATGAGGTTGTACTTGAGAGGATGTTACACCACCAAGTTTCTTTAAATTGGAAAAAACATGGAAAAACCCATTATTTTTAGAAAATAGTCTTTGAAACCAGATTTGAGTTCGGGAGTCGGTTATGCATAGGAAAGGGTAGGAACTTAATCCTACGTACCCCTAATACACCCGTCCTTGGACGGTACCTTAGTAAGTTGTGCAAATTAATTAATTAATAACCTAAAAAAACAAAATAAAAAAAGAAAAGAGACAAAACATATTTACTATTTAACCAAACAATTTGAGGAAAATTAATTTTGGCTTGGCAGGGATCGCCTGCTTCTATGTATCCCCTGGTGCAATGGGGAATTCAAAGTCACGTAGTTCTGTAGAAAATATTTGTGAGTTGGCAGTTTTTAATTAAAAGGGTGAATCAAATAAAAAAAACTATTAATTAATTTTAATTTTGAAAGAAAGAAAATTTAGTTATTAAATCTATGAAAATCCATTTGTGCAAAAAATTCAAGTTGGCACTAGGCCACTAAATGAACCCTTATGATTCAACCATAGTGAAGATAATATTTGTTATTCAATCACCATTATTGAACATCGCACAAATATAAAAGATTTTAAAAAAAAGTAAAAAACATATTTTTTGTTTTATTTTATTTTTAGACAAAACCATAATTTTAACAGAAGTTGACCAAGTTAATTCACAAATATAGATACACAAATAATTTGGACCAAAAAACATAAACATATAAAAGAATTAAAATAAGAAGAAAATTAATTCATAAACATAGTTACACACACAACGCATAATCATATAAAATAATCAAACTAAAAAAAATCATAAACACAAATACACACTTAATTCAAGCAAAACACAAAAACAAAAAATAAAAAAATAGAAAAATAAAAAAATCATAAACACAAGTACACAATTAATTCAAGCAAAACACATAAATATATAAAATAACAAAACTAAAAAACACAAATACACAAAACATGTAAAATAATTAAACTAGAAATGCAAAATTATTACAATTACATAATTGATTTAATCAAAACATATAAACACAAAGTATTTAAACTAAAAAAAATAAAATAAACATAACTAAGCAAAATAATTAAATTAAAAAAATCCTAATTACTATTTTTTTAAATCTTTTTCAATTAATAGAAACACTAACACTAATTTCATCCAAAAATAAAAAACTTATTTTTATTTTATTTTTACAATTAATTTATTTAATTCCATTCAAACCAGCATATTACAAAATCCTCCTTTTTTTAATTAAAATACTCAAAGATTTATTACAAACTCAAAGTGAATAAGACTTTTTATTTAGACTTAAACTAAATTAAACCCAAAAGCTAAAAAAAATAAAATTAAAAAATTAAACAATCAAATCCTAGATCAACCAAATCTATAACTAAATTTATCAAAACTAAATAATTAACATAAAATAAAAAATCTTAACTTTCCTAATCTACCTTCCCCTTCACTCACGCGCGCACACACACTTACACAATTTTCTCATACAAGCACACACACGCACCCTCACGTAACTTTCTAACTCTTCTCTCTCTCTTTTCTCACATGCACATACTCAAAAACACAAAACCAAACATTCAGACAAAAGAGGAGAAAGACCGAGACAGTGAGGGAGAGAAAGGGAGCAGCAGCGATAATGGAAAAAAAGGAAAGAGGCCGCACGGCCAACGCATGGCAAGAGAGGGGGTTTGCGCGTAAGAGGGGAAGAGCGTTAGTGGGGAGAGGAAGGGAAGAATGGAGGCCGATTTGCGGTGGTTCATGACGGCCTCAATGGTTTGGGTGAGATCACCGATGACTAGCGGTTTGGAGTGGGGGAAGATGAGGTCACCGGTGGTAACTAGATTGAGAGGCCGTGTGGTCTTTTCGCCGGTGGTGGTGGGTGGATCGGAGTGTATGGTGGCTTTCTCACAGTGGTTTTCACGGCTGGTAGGAGCTCGGTAGATGATGACTGGCGATTCTGGCTTGGATGGGGTATTGGCGGTGGGATATGTGCAGTGGTGGTGGAGGATTCAGATTTGGTTTGCGAAGAGGGAGTTTGTGGTGGTGGGTAGGTGGTGGCTTGTGGTGGAGCTGGGGAAGAGAGGTAGTGGCTGTGGAAAATGATGAGGCCAAGGAAGGGTGGTCAGATCCGCCGCGGAGGGGGCACGGGCAGCGGCTGAAAAGGCTAGGCACGGCGGTTATGGCGGGCCAACGGTGGAAGATGATGATGATGATGGTGATTTGAGGGGAGGCCACGGCGGCAGTTGAGGGGAAGGCCGCGGCCTCTTTTTCTTTTGATGATGCTGTTGTTGCTATTGTTACCTTACCCTTTTTTTTGTTGCTGGACTGGTTCTCTTCCTTGTATATTTTTTATGTGTTTGAAATTTTTGTCTGATCTGATTGAAATTTTCTTGCTTGATGTTATTGATTTTCTGATGGGTTAGTGATGAAAATGGAGAGTTCAGGTTCTGTCTCCTGATGATGGAAATACATTTTTGAAGGCTGAAAAAACTCCCCTTTGATCAAATATTGTAATCAGATTTATAGATGCATCTCCTTGTTGCCCAAAATAATCAATTCCCTTGACTGGTTGGCTAGTAAGATCACTGAAAGAAAATTCTATCTTTTCGGCAAGATTGGACAAAAGAAAATTATCATTTTGCATCATGATGTTCACCATTTCTGCTTGTTTTTTCCCTACTCTCCATTTGACTATCGATTCACATGTGGGAGATGCCAAAGAATGGGGAAGCCCGTGACTATATGCTGTCTTTCCTTTTTTTGTTTTAACAATCGGTTATGGGCCAAAAGAGGAGTGGGCTTTTATCCTCTTTTTTATGCACATGAAGCAAGAAAAATGTAAAATGACAATAACTAAACCTAGACAAAAAGCCTATATTGAATTTGAAATAAACACAACAAGGAAATATGGATGAGACTTGAGATAATTTGTAACTTAGCCCCCAAAAAGCAACATTGCTAACATGAGTCTATAAATAGACAAAACTCTAAAATTATGCTAATTTTGATTTTTTTTGTTTTATGGGCCGGACAAAATCGAGTGTTCACAGTTCATATATTGAATGTCAATAATACATGATTTTGGAAAACCTGTAACATCCTAATTTTTAACCCAATACTCCTAGAATGTATTTAGGATAACCATTAGTCTATTACTCTTTTAGTCTCATTCTTTAGAACCCTTCATTAAAATACTTGGCAGAAAATATGAGTAGAATTTTTCTCTTTGAAAACATAGACAAAACGTGAACCTCGCGTGCCGTAAACATGAAAAGAAACACCAGATAGGCTTCCTAGAAAGAACAACCATCAACACATCATCATATAACATTAACATCAAATATCAAATCAAATATTAATAGTATTAATGATATAGGAACATTCCACAATAACATCACATCAAATATATTGGGCCCACTTGTGGAGGTTGAGCATACAACGATACGATGTGTAAAAGCTAAGACTATGTCCCCGCTTCCGCTGCACTACTCTAATTTTGATCACCAAGCTACTTCCATATCGGCACCTCAGGGCGATCCTCGGACTTCGTTGTCAACCTTGTCTGAAGACGAAGATGGAAAAGAAAGATAGGGGAAGTGAGAAACTTATACAAGAATCTCAGTAGGACTTCCCTATTCACACACATGTCATCATCATCATCCTCAGGAACCTCGAGTTTAATTATGAAATAGTGGGTATAGATAAGATTCATTTGTTAAGGTTTCAAATACCATTAGCTGAGGCCCGTATCTTTTAGCATGAATCTGAATGTATGAATGCAACAAGTATCTCATGTATACATGGCAATACCTTAGTGCATGCGACATAAATCAACAACGTGTAATTTCAAAATACAAGGTAGGGCTAAGCACAAGAACAGGGGATAATCTACAAAATGAGAACAGTAGCACATAGATGAATGCATGGTAGAGTAATGTAATGAGTGCTCATATCTGTTTCATATTGTTCCACCCTCTTTCATGATCACCAAAATCCCAACCAACATGCCAAGCCCGACGATTTTACAATTGCCACCAAAACCAACTGCCCTAACCGATCGCCTAGGATGGGCTCAACCTAACTAGCCGTTGCTAGATTTCATATGGGGTAATAGGACCTAAAATTGCTTAGATTAAACCTAAATCTCTTTTTAAAACTCAAAATTCCCAGTCTTGGAATCTTGAATAGTGTTTTCTTTCTCCAATTTCCCTAAATCAAGGAATTGTGTTGGCATTAGATTCCTTGATTAATGGAGTTTGACTCCATTAATTTAGCAAGTCCACATCCCAAATCTAGTATTACAAGCCTCTAATTAACCATTACCTCACCTAAACACTTTCCTACAAATTCCTAATCTTAAACATAACCCAAAACACACCTAAACACACTTCTAAATCACAATTAAATGAAAGAAATCCCTCCCCCATGGCTGATGCATTTTCGGCCACATCATCCAAGTTTCATCACATTATTTAAATTTTAAACACTCCTTGAGCCATGCTTTGAGTCATACCTTGAACCATACCTCAAGATCACAACATCTCACCTCATGGACCTCATGGGACTGCATGCCTTGCCCGAAACCCTCCTCCCCCTTGCCACCTTTCATTTGTTTCATTTCTCTATAAATAGCACACTTGAGTGAACTTGAAATACCTTTAGTTCATTTGCTAAGTTTAGAGAACTCAAAGCTTTCGTTTTCTCTCAAAGACCAAGAGTTCTTCTTCTTCAAGCTTCTTCATCTTCTTCATCCTCTTCAACATCATTTCTGTAACATCCTAATTTTTAACCCAATACTCTAGAACATATTTAGGTTAATCGTTAGTCTGTTACTTCATAGTTCTCATTTATCTTTGAATTACTTAGCGGAAAATACGGGTAAATTTTTTTTGAAAAACAAAGTGAGAGCTGCGTGATGCGATAAGCAGTAAACCATGTATGGTAAACAAATGTCTCACAACATCATAACATAAGGCACACCATGAGTAACACTGAAGATCATCTCATATATATATAATTTGCCCACTTATAAGTGTGGGACTTAGTTTAGTACAGGGGAAATGCACAAAAGAAAATACAACATAAGACATGAACATAATCTACTCCCCTACCCGAGTGCACCTAATGGGATAACCTCTAAACAAAAGAAGGTTTATCCCCATCTTAGTGGTGTGTGCTCTAACCAAACTCCATCGGTCGATCGTCACCTCCATCGACGTCCGCCTCGTGAACGAGGCAAGTATCCGAAAGCGTGCGAGTTCCTCGGGCGTAAAGAGGCGAACGGGATCGAGAGTGACCTCCGGTGTGGCCGCATCTCCTGGCCGTGCAAGCCGGGGCTGAGTCACGGTATCCTCACTGCCCTCCCTCATCAATGGTGGAGAGGGGGCAGAGCTCTTGCTATACGGATGAGTAGGCGGGTCCTCGGACGGGTCGGTCTCCGAGAAGTAGGTCCGGGGCACGTAATCGGGATAGTCTCGCATGGCTAAGGCGGCGGTGTGCATGCGGGGCACTCTCGTCATCGCGCGCACGCTCAAAAACCCGCTCGTCGTCGCCATAGGGTGCAGTCGGGGAGAAGCGATGGGTGTGCACGGGATGAGCGAAGGGGCGTCCTACAAACATGAAAACCCGCACCGTGCACTGCCCCTCAAAATGGTATGACCCGTGAGCCGGGTCATAGTGCACCTCCCATGTCGGGGTGTCCACGAACACTACGAATGTCGCCATCTGAAGACGTGACAGAAAGAAAGAGATAGAGGGAGTGAGAATCTTGCTAAAGAATCTCAGTAGGGCCTCCTACTACCTAGGTGTCATCATCTACGTCCTCAGGAACCTTGGGTTTATTTATACAAAATGACTGAGCATGTATTAGGTTCATTTTTAAACTTTAAAATATATTTTAGCCAAGGTCCATTCATTTTAGGATGATCTTAATGTCATGGATGCAACATAATAAAAAAATGTATGCATGGCACTACCTAATGCACATACATAAAACATAACATCAAGCATCATCATTCTTGGTGGCATAAAGTGGCAATAGTAACATTCATATGGGACAAAACTTAGTGACATAATCATAATCATGAAACTTCTCTTCCTCATGGGCCACCCTAAAAGACAATCGAACTGGGGTGCTCGCCGAACCGGTGTCACCGTAGCGTGTCATACATCTAGGTTATGAGCTCATACCTTAACTAGTCGTCACTAGTTCTTACTTACCACTTAACGATAAGCGTATCATAAATCATAAATCCCGATATCTGAGTACGGGTTAGGGGGCAAACCTCTTAGGGGTGCTCGGCCGAACCGGTGTCACCTAAGAGTATAAAATGGTACCGATGTCACATGAGTTCTATGGAGGTGCTCGGCCGAACCGGTGTCATCCTAGAACCCATCTTAGTACCTTAATTTTCAAAATCTCTTTAAGTCCCCAAATTTGTCGGAAATTCGACGGCACAACGGTCATTACACCGAATTTCCTTCCAAATTTGCTTTATGCCACATAAACATATAGTCTCATAAATTCCTCATATGAATAACATCATCATCATTAGCATACTTCATGCATCATCATAAAACATCCAAACGCTTACCCTTACGGTAGCTTATGCTTTGACCCTTACGGGTCTTAATCTTGAGATATAGTTCTCTACATCGGTGGCTCATATTTTAAGCACCTAAGGCTCATAATTAAACATCATTCATAATCCTCTCATTTTACTTTTAAATCTGAATGGCATAGGGTGGAAATCCTAACATGTGAATACGGGGTTCTAGAACTTACGTTTTAGACCCTTTCTAGGTTCCGCTACTTGCGCTATGGATTAAATCTAAATCAATTATGAGGCATTCCTATGCTTAAGGACTAATTATTAATCATGTTTACCATGATGTAAGGGTGCTGGATAGAATCCAGAAAATTAAATGTTCTAAGAGTTCTACATTTGCATTTTTACGGTTTTCTAGTTACTAGTTTCCCCATAGGTGCTAGAATTCAATTCTAACTCAAATGATACCAAGTTTTTCATGTCTAAACAATCTAAATCTGATTATGTCCCCATTAAAACAGTTTGGAAAAGTTCCATAAACAAATGGGTCAAAACTATGTTAAATTCTAGCTTTACGGTATTTCTAGTTAGCTAGTTTCTTACCTATCATGCATAGGATCGCTTCTACATCATCATATGATATTTTCACACATCAAAACATCATCATACAGCATCACATTCATCACATCAGAACCAAAAACATTTAACTTAAACGAGAGAGTTAAATTGACATTTCTGGGTACATAAGTTAACTAGTTTCTCTTGGAATCAATCTAGAACTTCTAAAACTCTTTGCAAAACATTTTAATTCCTCAAGAGGCTAAGTGAAGCCTTAGGTCACTGACCAAAACATATTCCATCCCCTAAAAGATAATAAAATCACAACTTGTGATGACATAACCTTATAAAGATTGTAAAGCTTTAGGGAAAACTTAAAACATAGACTATCCATCCTAGTAGTTAGATGAAAACCCATTGCAAGCCCATCATCACTACTTGGCCGAAATTATACATTCAAGGAATACATTCGCATTTAACTTTAACTTGGAATGAAATGGGCAAGTCTTTGAGCTCTAGGTTCTTAAGTTATGACATAAACTAAACGTGCTCATGCTTTTCGTTTTTAATCTTGCTTACAAAGTAAAGTGATGACTTAAAATTAAATATGCAAGGCATAACTTAAACGTGCAAGCTTGAAAGTAAATATGCGAGGCATAAACTTAAACGTGCAAGCTTGTAGGTAAATATGCATGGTTCAATTCTTTATTTTAGTGCTCTTGGCCCAACAACAATCGACTTTAAGGCCGAAATAGATAGGCATTCGAGAAATTAATTATGTGATAATGCAAGTTCAATTCTTTATTTTAGTGCTCTAGGCCCAACAACAATCGACTTTAAGGCCGAAATAGAAAGGCTTCGAGAATTAAATTAAGTGACGATACAAGTTCCATTTTAATCTTTATGTTCTTAGGTGATAGCTAAAAAGCAAAGATGCATAGCAAGAATGTAAATATGGATGTAAGCATAAAATAAATTATGCAAGTTCATTTTATCTTTCTAGAGCTCTTAACAAGACTTTAAAGGAATTTAAACCATAACCCAAACTCATCCAAACAAGGTAAAGTCAAGCTTAGAGTTCTTTAAAACTTAACATAATATTTTTAGGAAATCAAACCATGAAGCTTAGAAAAATTTAAGGAAATGGCCGAAATCTTCAAGAAGAAAAAGGAACATTTTAAAACTCTAGAGTTCATGATCTTGGTGATATATTAACACCAACATCATGAGTCCTCATCATTGAGTTCATAGAGCCATTTAAAACCATCATCAAAGCTAAAGTTCTTAAGAGTTCAAGAAAAGAAAAACTAAAAACATTTTTGCTCAAGAACAAAGATCAAGCTCTAGAGTTTGTTTCAAGTGATGAACATCATCATGAAACTCTCATCATCAAGCTCTCATTCCTTTGTTCTCCAAGGCCTATGGCCGAAAATGAAAAGGAAAAAGGAGTGGAAATGAAGTTCTAAAGAGAAACAAGAGAAACTATAAACATCAAGCTTGAAACAAGAACTTTAAAGAAAAGAATACATGAAAGAAAATCCCTACTTGATGTGATGAACTTGAAGATGGAAGAAGAAGATGAAGAAGATGAAGAACTTGAGGAACTTCAAGAACTTGAAGAACACAAAAACTTTAAGAGAAAAAGAAAAGCTTTGAGAGTTCCTAAACTTAGCAAATGATCTAAAAAGTGGTGCAAGCTCCTCAAGGCATTCTATTTATAGAGAAATGAAACAAATGGAGGGAGCTCATGGTGATGAAGAGCTTCGGCCATGAGGTGCAGATTGGAGGCATTCCATGAGTTCCATGAGGTGAGATAATGTGTTCTTGAGGTATGGTGAGGTATGGTTCAAGGCATGGTGAGGTATGGCTCAAGGTATGGCTCAAGCATGGTTCTTTGAGTGAGAAAACAATTTAATATGTGTGGTAATTGGAGAGAGATGGCCGAATATGCATCAGCCCATGGGGGAGGTTTCTTTGCATTTTAATTGTGGTTTAGAGTTGTGTTTAGGTGTATCTTTGATTATGCTTAAGATTAGGAATTGGTAAGAAAGTGTTTAGGTAAGGTAAATGGGTAATTAAGGTGGTCTAGACATAATTAAGGAGTGGTCTTGCACCATTAGTGAGTTAAATCCTCAATTTAGAGTCTAAACAACTCTAGACACATTTCCTTGATTTAAGGAATTGGAAAGAGAAAACACTATTCAAGATTCCAAGACTAGGAGTCTTGAGTTCTAAAAAGGGATTTAATGTTTAATCTAAGCAATTTTAGGTTCTAATTAACTTTAATAAATTATTTTGACTCTAGATTAATTAGGGAAATAAATTAATCTTCGTTTAGAGCCTAATATTGCTTAGGTTTGCTTAATTACGTCATTAAGCTCAAAAACACTATTCTAGGGGCAAAATCGTAATTTTGCACTAAAACTGCCTGGGACCACCGGGACTTGAACAGAGACCTCTAGACACATGAAAACATGTTTTTAAACCTCTGGGGAAAGTTCCGGGCTCAAGCGGCACCTTTACCCGCGTAAAAACGCTATAGGGGTATTTTGGTCATTTTGACCCGAAACTGCGGAAAACGAAGTTTTCGTTTCCGAAAGCATTCAAGGGCCATTTAATCCCCTTCAAACATTGAGTTGACCCTTCGAGGACGACCGAGTTGGTTACCCTCGAGTTCGGGTCAGGAAATGACCTCAGGGGCATTTTGGTCATTGCCCTCGGACAGAAAAATCGGGGTGTTACATTACTCCCCTCCTTACAAAGAATTTCGCCCTCGAAATTCGTTACCTTAGAAAAGCTCGGGATACTTGTCTCGCATTTCTGTCTCTAGCTCCCATGTGAATTCTTCAGACTTGTCGTGTCCCCATGCTACTTTTACCAAAGGAACAGACTTGTTCCTCAGCTGCTTGACTCCGCGGTCCACGATTCTCGTAGGGGGAAGATTGAAAGTTAGGTCGTCCCTTAACTGAACATGCTCTGGCTCTAAAACGTGGCTAAGGTCGGACTCATACTTCCTTAACTGAGAGACGTGAAAGACGTCGTGAAGATTAGAAAGATTAGGGGGTAAGGCTATTTTGTAGGCAACTGTTCCTATCCTTTGAAGAATTTGGAAAGGACCAAGGAATCGGGGGCTCAACTTTTTGACTTTCATGGCTCTCCCTATGCCTGTAGTGGGGGTAATCCTAAGGAACACATGTTCTCCCTCTTCGAATTCCAAGGGCTTGCACCGCTTGTCCGCATAGCTCTTTTGTCTACTTTGAGCAGTGAGCATCCTATCCCGGATCCTCTTGATTTGCTCCGTCGTCTCCCTCACTACATCAGGTCCTAAGACACTTTGCTCCCCAGGCTTGTACCAACACAAAGGTGATTGGCACTTCCTTCCATACAACGCATATAAATGCGGTGCCATCGATACTCGCGTGATAACTCTTGTTATACGCAAACTCGATCAAAGGCAAGTACTTATCCCAACTTCCCCTTTGGTCTAACACACAGGCTCTTAGCATGTCCTCTAGGGTTTGGATCGTCCTTTCGGATTGTCCGTCTGTTTGTGGGTGGTAAGCAGTGCTTAAGCATAGCTTTGAACCAAACGCCTTTTGAAAGGCTCCCCAAAAACGCGACGTAAACCGCGGATCTCTATCCGAGATTATCGTCGACGGTACTCCATGCAATCTTACGATCTCTTGGATGTATAACTGAGCCAATTTATCTAAAGAGTATGTCACTCTAATAGGTAGAAAGTGTGCCGACTTGGTTAGTCGATCCACTATCACCCATATAGCATCATGGCTAGCTTGGGTTTTAGGCAATCCCGTCACGAAATCCATAGATATGCATTCCCACTTCCACTCGGGGATTGACAGGGGTTGTAACAAACCTGAAGGTTTTTGGTGCTCGATTTTCACTTTCTGACATACCAAGCACTTACTAACCCAGGCGACTACATCCTTCTTCATTCCGGGCCACCAAAACATCTTCTTCAAGTCTTGGTACATCTTGGTAACACCGAGATGAATGGTGAAATAGCTTTTGTGAGCCTCCTCCAAGATCTTCTCTCGGAGGTCACCATCTTGGGGTACGCAGATCCTTCCCTCAAATCTCCATATCCAATCCTCGCCTCTTTCGAAACCTTTCAACTTTCCCGCCTTAACAGCATCTGTGATCTCTTTGAACTCCTCATTCTCTCAAGCAGCTAACATGATCCTTTGCTTAAATCCACTTGTTACACTAAGATAGCACATCTTTATCCCTCTATCGGTTGCTGACATCCCTAGATTCATATCCCTAAACTTCTCTATCAACTCAACTTCTTTGATCATCATGTGGGACAGGTGTAACGACTTTCGGCTCAAGGCGTCGGCGACTACATTAGCCTTGCTGGGGTGGTAACTTAAACCGAAATCGTAGTCTTTGAGGAATTCCATCCACCTTCTTTGCCTCATGTTTAACTCCTTTTGATCAAAGAGGTACTTAAGACTCTTATGATCGGAGAAAACTTCAAACCTTACACCATACAGATGGTGTCTCCACATCTTTAAGGCAAACACTACGGCGGCTAATTCTAGGTCATGGGTGGGGTAGTTAGCCTCGTGAGGCTTGAGTTGTCGTGATGCATAGGCTACCACTTGCCTATTTTGCATCAACACACACCCTAGTCCTTGTTCAAGCATCACAATATACCTCCAAGGGTACATTGGGGCTAGGTAAGACTAAGACTGGCGTCGTGGTTAACCTTTCCTTAAGCTCTTGAAAACTCTTCTCACATTCGGGGCTCCACTCAAACGGGGCATTCTTCCTAGTGAGCTTGGTCAAGGGTAGGGCTAATCGAAAATCCTTT
Organism: Dalbergia cochinchinensis; assembly: GCA_031216125.1. Lineage (NCBI taxonomy): Eukaryota > Viridiplantae > Streptophyta > Magnoliopsida > Fabales > Fabaceae > Dalbergia > Dalbergia cochinchinensis. Next base: position 50,249,643 of record CM062377.1, read on the forward strand.
GATAAACCTACGGTAGTAGCCTGCTAAGCCCAAAAAGCTCCGTATTTCCTTTACGGTGGTTGGTCTATCCCAATTCATTACGGCTTCTACCTTACTAGGATCAACGGCTATGCCTCCTTTTGACACAACGTGCCCTAAAAACTTGACCTCCTCCAACCAAAATTCACACTTAGAGAGTTTTGCATACAGCTTTTTCTCCTTCAAAATCTCCAAAACTATCCTCAAATGACGCTCATGCTCCTCGTGGGTCTTCGAATAGATGAGTATATCATCTATGAAAACGACCACGAACTGATCTAAATAGGGTCTAAAGATCTTATTCATGTAATCCATAAATACTGCAGGAGCATTTGTCAACCCAAAAGACATCATCCCGAACTCAAAGTGTCCATACCGAGTTCTAAAGGCGGTCTTTGGTATATCTTGATCTCTCACTCTAATTTGGTGGTATCCTGACCTTAGGTCGATCTTGGAAAACACTACCGCTCCTCTCAATTGGTCCATGAGATCATCAATCCTAGGCAAAGGGTATTTGTTTTTCACTGTCACACGATTTAATTGCCTATAATCTATGCACAACCTCATACTCCTGTCCTTCTTTTTCACAAACAAGACCGGGGCTCCCCATGGTGAAGCACTAGGTCTTATAAAGCTTTTCTCTAAAAGTTCCTCAAGTTGGGTTTTAAGCTCGGCTAGTTCTAGGGGTGACATTCTATAGGGGAAAATGGAGATTGGTCCCGCTCCAGGAACCAACTCAATGGAGAACTCCACTTCTCGCTCTGGAGGGAACTCGGGTATATCTTCCGGAAATACCTTGGGATAGTCTCTCACTACTGGTATATTCTCTAAATTCTGCTCAAAGTGTATCTCGCTAGCGGCTAGGAGAACATATCCCTTAGTCTTTTTCCCACTATAGTGGACCTCTATGGCATTGAGATAGAGTTTCAAAGGTTGACTTATTTCACTAGGGGGAGAAGGAAAGATAACTGTTTTGGTGTCACAGTCTAACAATACACGGTTGGCGTGAAGCCAATCCATGCCAAGAACTACTCCTATACCTTTCATGGGTAAACAAATTAAATCCATAACATATGATCTATTTTCTGTGGTGAGGTGACAATTTAGGCAACAATAACAAGTATTCACAGGATGATTTGTGGGGGTAGAGACAATAAGATCAAAAGGAAGTTTGGAAGTTTTCAAATTTAGAGTCTCGACACTAGCATAGGAAATAAAAGAATGTGTTGCACCAGAGTCATAAAGTACAGTTAAGGTCCTACCATCTATTTCGCACTTACCTTCTATGAGACCGTTGGATGTGTCCGCTTCGTCCACATTGAGGGTGAAGACCCTCCCTTGGTGTTGCGGCCTAGGGTTCTGATTTACTGGCCCTCCATTGTTGCATCTGTTGGCGTAGTGGCCGGGCTTCCCGCACTTGAAGCACACGTTTTGTCCAGCTAGGCAGGGACGGTTGCCATGATCTTTCCCGCACTGGGGGCATATTATCGCCGGTGTAGTCCTAGCAAAGGTGGCGGGGGCTTCTTGGGGCGTCTTGTTCTTGGTCCTACTTGGTCCTCCTTGGTTGTTTCGGGGGCCGCCCGACCCTCCTTGTCGGTTGTTGTTGTTGTTGTTGTTGTTGCGATTGTTGTTGTTGTTCTGGAATTGTAGTCGGTATGGTTGCTTGGGTTGTTGGTGGAAGGGGGTTCTTTGTTGTTGTTGTGGTCTGAACTGGTTGGTTTGGTAGGGATTATAGTGATTTCGGGATTGGTTTGGATATTGGGGCTTGAATTTTGGGGCTTGAGGTGCTAGCCCCTTGTTCCGTGCTGCCCTTGCAGCATTGATTTTCTTCTGTCCCTCTTCCATGATCCGGCACTTGTTGACTAGGGTTGGGAAGTCCCTAATCTCCATGTGCGCCACAGCATAGTTGAGCTCTGCCGTTAGTCCGGCCTCATATTTGACGCACTTCCATACCTCATCGGGGTTTCCTTGAAACACCCTAGAGAACTTGATCAGCTCCTCAAATTTCGCCGTGTACTGGGCGACAATAGACCCTCCTTGGGTCAGTTGCATGAACTCAATGTCCTTTAGAGTATGTTTGAGAAGGTAGGATTGATAGAAGGATGCAAGAAGAGGGGAAGGAAATGGTTCAAAGGTGGAGATGAACAATTACAGAGGGAGAAAGAGGCTTTGAAGAAAGATTATTGTGAAGCAAAAGAAGAAATGTTGAGGTTACAGAGACATGTATGTCTGCATGAAATAGTCAGGTGTATAGGGTTAGAGGTTAAGGAGAAGAAGAGTGACATTCTCAAGAAGGTAACGGTTAAGAACAAAGTGAGATGTGGGGGTTTAAAGAGATATGACGTGACTGAAGACAAAGTGACATGGGAAAGAGAAATTCTAACATAGTGGATGAAAACTCCCGCCTTTTCATCATACTTTAAGGAGAGTCTTCAGACATTTGATCTCGCTTTCTAAAGGATTTACTTTCTGAGGCTTCAAGGTTTACTTTCTAACCTCCAGAGAAACTTCCATATCTTATCCTTGATTCTTCTTCTTGCTCTGAATATAATGCTCCTATACAACAATTATTCACTGAATCTCAAGACTTTCTTTCCAACCAATCAGTCTTCTTCTGAACACATAGTCTTCTTTCTGATTGATTCGTCTCCAAACTGAGCAACCTGATTCCTTTCTAATCTTTCAAACTGATACACAATACCTTAAAAAGAACTGTGGCTTTGCAAATTGACTTCTGAAGTACATGTTGGTAGACCTCATCTTTTATACTGATCTTCTGACATTCTTGCGCATTGATAAGCATAGTCTTTAGGAGGATACGTATATTGATGATTTCTAATGCTTTGCTTGATCTTCATAATGAGGTAGTGTAGAGAGACCACTCAGAGAGTTTTATGCAGAAATGCTTATGCATATATAAAAACTTAAAAACTTTTCAATACAAGAAGACAACAAGAGATCCTCAGTTATAGATGATGTGAATACATCTAGATACAAGATCTTCAGTAGACACATCTATTTACTAAGTATCCTTGTTTTTTAAGTAAATAGAGATTTTTCATAAACAAACTTGGATAAGAAATGTTGATCGGATTCTTGTAAGGATAATAGCACAATAATGTTCCAGAGGATAGGAAGGCAACTTACCTCAAAAGATGATCTAACAGTTGATTCCTTATCCGCAGCATCTGGGTTCAAAGATCTTAGCATGCTTTGGGTTTTCCTTCTGGTCCCTTTTTCTTGTATGGAAATGCTTGCCCTAATGATATAAGATTTATCCAGATAGTTTTTTACCTTTCCTCTTAGAATGGATGATGATATGATAAGTAGACTTTGCCTTTCTCTTAAGCTTGATTGGCATATTCAGCTTAGCTTCTACCCAACTTTGACAACTCAAAGCTTTCTCAACATATATAGATATCGTGGTAGTGATGAAAGCATGGTTGATAAATAACCAAGAAATGACTTGGATCTTATATCCTTGGAATACTCCAGGAACTTTGACAATAGAAGATTATCTTTAAAACAGAACTTTCATGAAGTTGCTATGCATTTAGATCTTCCAACGTCTATGTCGTCTTCAAACTGCTCATGTTATATGTTAGAAAAATTACTTTCTGATCGTCTTAAATAGCTCGAGCATATATCCTGAAAGATTGAGGTTCTGGAGCTAATTTTCTAAAGCTTGTTGGCTTTCATCTGCTAGTTTTCTAAAGTTGCCTTAAGATAAAAATCTCATGACTTTCTTCAAGATAAACAAGAATATCAACAAAGTCTTCCTTAGGCTTTTCATCATCATCATCATACATGAGGATTCTTGAAAGAATTGTTCTACAGGAAATTGTGAAAACCCCTTTTTAGAATCACAGCATGATATGTAGAGGAATCATCATCAGAATGCTTCCTTAGCTTTTCAGTCAGAGAGATATTTTCAGATATACCTGCAAGAAAGAGATTTTTTTCAACTTTTCTAAAGAAATTCTTTTTCAGGATTTATTTGTTGCAAAGGTATCTCTTTACACATTTTGAAGAGAATAAACAAAGGATATGCATATATATATATATATATATATATATATATGTATGTATATATATATATGTATGTATATATATGTATAAAAGAAGTTGCATAGATCTTTCTCATTTAGTTTCACCTATATATCTCAGTCCAGTCTCAGGAATTATCTACCTGCATGTTGTTTAGATATTGCCATGGCATCGAGGTGGAGTTGAAGTTGGACTTTGGTATTCGCCGTGGTTATATCATCGATGGATACTCTTAACTTATTAACTTACATAATCTGTATTATAGAGGTTGGCTACAGACATTTTATTTTGGTGGTGATGTGTTTTACTTTCGGGTTACGGACATAAACATGCAAAAGGTCGCATATCCATTTCCGCCAAGAAGGATATCACTTGATGATCCTATTTTACAACAGTTCTTCAATCAACATTTCTTAGCTCCAACTCAACATGTTTTTAATTATCATGTTTTTTATCCTATGGCAGCACATTACACTGCTAATGATATGGCAAATTTCTATCCTACTGGTTCTAACAATGTAGCCAGTGGTGCCTGCATGAGGCACTTATTTTTTATAATGATGCTAGAACTGATCCTAACCCAAATATTTCCATTGACAATCTTGTTATTGCCCCTGTTTCTGAAACTGATATTGCCTCGGTTGGTGATCCCCATTTACCATCTGAATTCCCCTTGGTTTTTAATCCTGTTGGTCATCCTATTGTGCTCCCTGATGTTCCCTTGGTTCAGGCTGCTGACCAAGATGAAAATGATGATGTTCATGAGGAACCTTTTCATAAAGCTGGGGTGGAAAAGTTTAATGAGAACAAGCATCCCTTTGACAAGGAGCAGAAAATAATTTTTTGACCTATAGTGGTAGCAATAGAATAGCAATAGAAGAGCAAGAAATAGATTTTAAGTAGATATTAAAAATTAACTCAAAGTAGTGAAAGTAAAGGAGTTAGGGAATAAGAGAATCCTACACAGATATTTTTATACTAGATCAGCCAAACTGCCTATATCCAGTTCTCAACCATCATTGAGTTTTACTAAACCTTTTTCAACCCAAGAAAGAAAAACAGGATAGTCTTTGTAGTAGCCTTCCCAAACTCTCACCTATGACCAATAGACAACCCCTACTGTCACAAGCCAAGTAGTTATTCACTAGCCTCTCTAAGTTGAACTAAGTAGTATTGTACTAGCCTCTCTAAGCTAACCTGAGTAGTCTTGTACTAGTCTCTCCAAGCTAAACCGTGACTAGCAAGAACACCTTACAGTCACATTGCAAGTAGTTTTACCTTAGCCTCTCCAAGCTATCTCACAACGATCACTACTAGATTGAGGTTATAAGATATTTATGTTTGGGTTTTCCATTCAAACTAACCTGCACTCAAGTTGCCTAAAGATATACAATAAAAATATCTGAAAAAACTCGAATGACTTTTTTCTAATCATTCTTCCTAGGAAAAACGTAAGATCTATTAAGTGTGTAGGAAGAAAATATTTACAGACAAGAAAACTAATTACAAGAAGTAATGAACTTCACAGAAAAAAAGGAGAAAAACTTGCAGCGTTTCAACACTGTATATTATTTAGCTATATTTTTGAAGGCTTAGCATCTCTATTTATAAGTGATCTACCTTTGTGATTGTTGCCCTTGATAAGCTCTCCAAGTAACACATGTTAGTTATTTATTTGTTTTTTTAAGAGTAGTCTAGAAGTGTAGCTTGTCTTTTATCAGATCTGTTGTAGAAACCATTGTAAGATAGAGGTTTCCAAGACTACTTTCAAAAACTACTTTTTTATTTTCTAATCATAGTTTCTGATCACTTCCTTTTAGAAGTTGGAGTAGTTGACCGAGTTGGCAAAAGAGATGACATGCCAGTTTGTAGCTAGATTTGATTTCAAATTTTCCCTCTTTTTTCTAAAAAAGTGCAGTGTCTTACTGTAAAATGCACTTTTTGAGGTGCAGTATCAGTTCCTTGATATGTCTTTGATCTTCCAGTCTTTAATCCAATCTTGTTGATGATAAACTGATTGCAAACATCATAATTGAAGATAGTAGAGCATGTTGGCTTCAAGGATGGATAGATATGTTCAAATTATGTCTGCTTTATGAAGTTCAGTGCTTCTATATAAAGACTTGTGCCTTGGTTTCTTGTACTTGTTGATTTTCTTCAAATCGTTAGGCATTTACATGCTCATTTCACGATATAATTATCACTTTCATTTTAGTTTCCATCTCTTCAAACGAGATAAATCATGTTTGCACATGTAAAGTGAAATTATCTTTGTTATTGGAACTGTATTATGCTAACGATATCACCTGTTTACTACTTTAAGAAACTCAAGGAAGACATTAGTTGTTCTTCAAAATATTTTCCTTAAATTGGTTCTGTTATATATTGCATTAATGTTTTCTAAAGGATTCAAGAGCTTACAACAAACACTAAGATCCCTTCAAAGAACTTGTTCTACTTATCACAATCTACAAAACTAACTGATTGGAATTTTGAATCACCTCCATTCTCGACCTTGAGATATCATACCCTACTAATTAAGGAAGGGTTTAAATATGTTTGGAAGGCCTGGAAGTGAGGAAAAATTATTTTTGGAAGATCCTTTGGAGTTAAAAGCCTTGAAGCTTTACAAGTAGGGCTTTTATATTTCTTTCTGTTTCAAATTTATTTATACAATTTGGTTACTAATTTAACTTAATAATTTTAGTTGTATTGGTTGATAATATATAGATATTGATGTGTCCAATTTGGTAGAGTATTTGGATGATGTTAGAAAATCCTTTTGACAAAATAAGTTGAGAATAAGGTGCTATAATTCTCAAATTTTCATAGACAGGTTATGGTTCACAATTTTTCTCAAGTATTTGTAGATATATTTTTAAGCTGAAATTTTTATATGATGATGCTAACATGTTAAGGTGTCTTCAATATTTTTCTTGAGTCATTTTGAGTACTTTTACTATTTTCTAAAAATAAAAAATCTGCATAATCAAATCTAAAGCTATAAATTTGTCTAATTTTGTTACTATACCAAATAATCAAATGTTTGCTTGAAAATTTTGCAGGGTGTTAAGGACATCTTGAAGTATAACATGAATTTTTTTAGGATTTTATTTGTTCATTTGATAAGGTAATAAAATTGAGATTTCTGGCTGTGACTGAAATTAAGTAGTTTCAGAGCTCCGAATTTATATAATTTTGTTACCATAACTAAAGCTTGGTTTGGCTTGAAATTTTTACAACACCTTATAGACAAATTGAAGTGTCATGGATAATTTTTGTAGCTTCGACTTCGGTTGTTTGATATGCAAACTGAAGTTTGCTACATAAGTGTGAAATCTGCCAAGGTGCTGGAATTATACTAATGCCTTGAAGTGGTGATATAATGACTTTTGATCCAAGTGTTATGTGTATGAATGTATACTATAGACTTTAAAGATTGGTTTATGAGGAATGAATGAGAATCACTTGTGATTGATTGTCTACATGTGATTAGAGCATGCATTTGGAAAAAGATATGTGACAAAAGAGAATAATTGAACTTCAATTGTACATGTTCTGACATATAGGCAAAATAGAAACAAAACTTATGTTAAATGAAGGGAAAGGCAAAAGGAAGAACTTCCCTAGAGATATTATGAGTCAGTTGACGTATTGGTTAGGAATAGAATTGTGTGAGATTTAGAAAAGGAAAAAATGAAGTCTGATCATCACGTATAAGAATAAACTCAATCCTGATAAGCAGTCTATTACCCATGTGTGGTGTTATCCACTATAGATACCATTTGGTATGAACTATGTCTTCCCTATGTTGATGAAAAACAAAATTCATGGAATTGAGTTCTATGGCCACAAGTAAAACTAGGGCACTTTACGATAATTTCACTACATTTATTATATGCATACTCATGTTATTCTGAATTGTCTGCCTTAGATGATTTACTCTGTGTTTGAACATTATGATATATGTGCATTAAGTGATTGAATGCTAAAAGAAGACCCACTTCGGAGGTATGATTTTGAACTTTAAAAATGAATCTTTAGTATCTAATGCATGATTACATTTTTCTAATAAACCGAAGTGGCTGGGACGATGACGATGACATTTATAACTGTGTATTTGGGATACCCTACTAAGAATTTTATAATTTTCACACATATGTTTGTGTGTTTCAGTGTCGTCTCCAGATTACTTAAGAGGACGATAAAGCTGCATTCGTGGAAGTTTATGTTTTGTAATAGCTCAATGGACGAAGGCTACTATTAGTTTTCGTTTGAATATGCTTATGTTTGTAATATTTAAGAAGACAAATGTACAATATGTAACATCCTCCCAAATACAATCTCTTCCTTAAGTCATGACCTCAAACTCGAGAGTTGTTACTTATAAATTAGCAGACCTTTCTTAAATATCTATAGTAAGTTCAATTAATGCGTGTAATAACTAAGCGTAATTCTATTAAAATATATCACAAAGAAACACAATATTTATTGAAGACATAGTTAAGTACAAAGGAAGCTCTTGTAAAAGCTTTAATACATATACGTTATCTATTACATTTACATACATATAACTCCAACTAAGTACAGTAAAGCATAAACATCAATTGCTAAACTACTACAGTCCCGAGTTCTTTTACAAAGCAGTTGCATCATTCTCTGGATCAACTTGGAGGTGATACGGGACACAAAAACACATAGGGGTGGGAATTATACAATTCTCAGTAGGGTAACTCCCTAATTACATAATTATAATGTCATCGTCATCACCCCCAACCACTTCGGTTTACCAAGAAAATGTGATCATGCAATATATACTAAAGATTCATTCTTAAAGTTCTAAAATCATCCCTCCAAAGTGGGCAGCTTTTAACAATTAATCACTTGACACACATATATCATAAAGTTCAAACATATAGTTAATAATCCTAATCAAGTAGTTAAATAAGATACCAGTATGCATATGCTAAATGTAGTGGACTTATCTCAAAGGGACCTGGTTTCACTTGTGGCCATAGAATTTAACTCGGTGCATTTTTCTCTTTTCATCGACATAGGAAAGACTTAGTGTATACCCAATAGGTATTTATTGTGGATAACTCCATAATGCATAGTTTATACCACATGGTATTTATAGTGGTTCACACCACACAAGGGAAATAAACAACTTATCAGGACTAAGCTCATCCCTATACGCGATCATTGGACTTCATTTTTTCTTTTTTCGAATCTCACATAGATCTATTCCTAGCCGATACTTCTATCAGCTCATAATATCTCTAGGGAAGTTCCTCTTTTTTCCCTCCCTTCATTCAACATAAGCCTTGTTTTTGTTTTCTTCATATGTCAGAATATGCACGAGTGAAATTTGTACATTTTCTTTTCTTATATAACTGCATCATGTGCTTTCTTTTCTCAAATGCATGCATAAGCCACATGTAGGCATTCAATCACAAGTAATTCTCATTTGTGCCTCATAAATCAATCTTTAAATCGTATAGCATGCATTCATACTCATCATACTTAATCAAGAGTCATTGTTTCACCAAATCAATACTTGAGTTCATTTCAGCACAAATACAGCATGTTGGTAGAATTCATGCCTAAGGAATACGATTTATTCTGCCTATCAAACATCTATTGCAAGGGTTATAAAAATTATCCAAGACACCTTGATGTGTCCACAAGACCCTATAAAAATTTCAAAACAAAAATGATTCTCTAACTATGTTAACAAAATTAGACAAATTTGGTGTTCAGAAACCACTCAGCCTCAGCTCCGAACCAAAATCTCATAATTTTTAACCCTAACAAATGATTGAATCAATTCAAAATAAAAATCAGGGTTGAACTTAAGATGTTTACAATACCCTGAAAAATTTTCAATTGATAGTTCAATCATTTGATATGGTAACAAAATTAGAAAAATTTACAGTTTCTATTCCAACATTTCAGGCAGCACATAGATCTCTTTAGTTTTTAATTTTTTCAAAACATAGAAAAAGTTCCCAGAATATCTCCAAACTTTTACTAGAGACACATTAAAATTTTTGCTACATCCCATAAATTTTCAGCTAAATCCAAGATCTCTAAATAGGTCAGAAAATTCGACCAAATTCCCTGCTTGCTTTAAATTAGGATTTTCCAGCAACAATGCTTAAGCAACATGAATTGTTTTCAAGCAAAAAAGGTCCTTAACATGACCCAAGAAAAATCATGGAGTTGCCTCAGAATGTTTACTTCAACATATAATTTTTCTAGCTCATAAAGACATCTACAAATACTTCAGAAAATTCATGATTCATAGCCTCCCAGTACAAATCCGATAATTTCAGCACATGAGTCAAAATGTTTTTGCCAAAATGGGTTTTCTAACATCATCCAAACACTCCACCAAAATTAATACATCAATCTCTATATAGTATCAACCAATATAACTAAAAATATCAATATAGATCAGTAATTAAATAATAAGAACAGATTTGACACAAAAGAGGTTCAAAAGCCCTACTTTTGTGGCTTATGAATCTTGGCTCCAAAGGATGATCTCAAGAGTGATTCTTCTCACTTCAATGCCACCAAATCAACATCAAACTCTCCCTTAAACAGTGAAGAATGAAATATCAAAGTGAAAATTGGTGATGAATTGATATTTTAATCGGTTAGATTTGTCAGTATCGAAGTGTAGAACAAGTTTAGTAAAGGAAGGTTAGGGTTTTAACAATTTTAGGCCAAGGATTTTGAGGTTGGAAATCAAACTTGAGCTCTTGGAATGGAAATAAGGTTGTTGTTGTTTCTTGCTATCTTTGTCGAGAATGACATGCTTCTTGGAGAAGAAAAGAGTTAGTATTTATCTCATAATTAATATAGGAATATAATAATATATATAGTTGGATAATTCTTAATCAAAGGAAGTAAAATGGATGGCTCGGATTGAATCTTGTAATTTAAGATTGAATCTTAGCCTTTCATTTGATATAAATGGGTAAGCTCATATATTTTGTAAAGATTAAATTAGCTTTTGATGTTAGAAATCGCATACCAAAATTTCATTAAACGGGTAAAACATTATATCCGGGAAATTAGATATTACCCAAAATTTAATTCTAGATATAAAATGTTTATTTCTAACTATTTCTAATCTTAACCTTCCAGACATCTCCTAGTCCTGGATCTAGGGTTTCAGCTGTCTCGTACGGGCCTACAAATCACTATTCATATTTTTTGTTTACACATCCCTCGTATCGTTCTCATCATTGCTAGAACTGTCAAATTTTTGAAATTATGACTAATAAAGCTCAAATTAATTTTTAAATAATTTTTTCGGGTGTTACATTATTTGTAACATCCCCTGCTGCTTTTATAGGTTGACGATTGTCCCCACAAACCAACACAGGTCTTTTCAGTGTGCTTTGTCCTCACTTACATGCTCCTTGGGAAAACTTTCCAGAAGGTCACCCATCCCAAAATTGCTCCAAGTCAAGCACACTTAATTGTGGAGTTCTTTAGTGATGGGTTACTGAAAAGAAGATGCATCTTGTTGGGATAGGTAATATAAATCAATTCATATAAGTCCTCGTTAACTATATAGTCTCATACCTACACAGTCTCAGGATGCCTCTCATTCAGGTGTGTAATCGGTTTATTCATATGCCCCTCTGCTTGGAAGTCTGCTAGGAGCCGCTCCTTGTCCATGCCTTCTTGCATCGGCGATCACTCCTCGACTTCGTCACCAAGCGTTACATCATTCGGGTGTGTAATCGGTTCATTCATGTACCCCTCTGCTAGGAAGTCTGCCAGGAGCCGCTCCTTGTCCGTGCCTTCTTGCACTAGCAATCACTTCCCGACTTCGTCACCAGGTGTTACACGAAGCGGTGATGAAATCGGGGAGTGATCGCCGGTACAAGAAGGCACAGACAAGGAGCGACTTCTAGCAGACTTCCAAGTGGAGGGGTACGTGAATGAACCGATTGCACACCCGAATGAAAGGTATCCTAAGACTATGTAGGTATAGGACTATACAATTAAGAAGGGCTTATATGAATTGATTTGTACTACCTATACCAGCAATATGTATCTTCTTTTCGGTAGCCTATCACTAAGGAACTCCACACTTAAATGTGCTTGACTTGAAGCTATTTTTGGATGGGTGACCTTCTGGTAAGTTTTTCCAGAGAGCGTGTAAATGAAGACAAAGCACGCTGAAAAGACCCATGTTGGTTTGTGGGGACAGTTATCAATCTATAAAGCAGTAGGGGATGTTACACAATAAAGCTCTTAGAAGAGTTTCCTCTTGTATTTGGCTTTATATTAAATAAATACTTTGTCTCTTTTTATATATTTTAAAAGAATTACAAACTAATTACTGATCGACTCACTCTAATATGCTATAAATACTTAAGTAAGGTCCATTAATTTATAAGTAACAACTCTCAAGTTTGATGTCATGACTTAAGGATGATGTTGTACTTGGAAGGATGTTACAGTGGCTGCTTCGTGGTGGCGTGTATGTGGCGCAAGCAACGGCTTCTTCGCTAGATGGGATATCTGATGGCAGTTGTCCGTTGGACAATCGATGAGGTGAGCAAAGACATGGCTGCGTGGTGGTGGACCCGATGATGCCACGACCTTCTCCCCCTGCATCTTAGCTACTAGATCCATTCTTTATTAGTGGCAGAGCAGCACCGACAGTCTATGATGAGAGAAGAAAAAAGAAGGGGGCTAAGGGAGGAGTTGTGACTTGTGGGAAGTGAGGGGTGCAAAGGTTTCTAATGAGCTTCATCTAACGTGAATGTTACTGGATCATCCACGTGGTTCACTCTATGGGTTGTAAACCTCTCAGAAACAAAATTGAATTTAGCATGGATGTTGGATGTTGGATGGATAGTTGGGCCACTAGGTTGTACGGGAAGTGGAGAAAGGCTATATACATGGATTCCCCAAATATAGCCTTCGGGGATTTTTCGGTCCACCCACGTTCACTGCATCCTTTAGTTTTCGAGGTCAAATACAGCCTCAGGAAACCTGATTATTTACCATATTGTTGTAGTTCCACTTAATTTGGTTGTTACTGAGATGAACTTCATTTAGCAAATAGTTTATCTTTTGTTTAGTGAAATGAAACGCCAAAATTATTAAACCGACACACTTGACTAAATTTATGCACACTTGACCAACGTTAAACTTTGGCTTCAATCCCTTCTCTTGCAGACTAGTGGCCAATACAAATTTGGTTCAGTTCGAAGATATTACAATTTGGATCCTTTTTATACACAGTCCTAATCTAGAATCAAAGCAGGACTACGCGTTTACGGATGTACATCCAGATTATCCATTAAAAGAAATCGTTATCAACACGTGTTACAACAGTGCATAAACGAGAGATCGAATCAAAATAAAAGGTAGAAAAGTACTGAGAGCGATGGGTCAATTAGCAATGATGACTCGAGATTTACATACGGGTTCAGCTAAATAAAATGCACGACACAATTGGCAGCTGCTGATTCCCCACTCACGAGACTCGAATATTTTAATGAGATGACAAATTCTTCCCTGCTTCAAGAATTTAATGTGTCATAAAAGCCCCGGACCAACAAGCATCCAGGATCACGGGTGCAAAGCGAGTGAGCACAGAATAAGACAATGTGATCTTAAAAAGAATGGACTTTGCTCTAGTTGTTAAGAATCCCTATAGGGAAGAGACATACAGAACATACAACATGATCAAAATGGATGGATGGGGCAATATCGTCAAGTGTTGGAGGATCTATCGCAAATACTAGCCTCCAAAAACAATGTAGCCCAAAAACTGAAATCTACGCCTCCCCACTCCAAATCTGAGGGTATATATACTCGCAAAGACTGCTATGAAAGGAGTCCCATCCACCTATCAACCAACTTTCCAAAATTTATATCACATTGGTGACCAAAGAATGTTTTTTCATTAAATTGGAGCTTCTACTGGTTCATTAAATCATAGTGCAAGGCACTGCACAGCTTCCTCGATTGCAGAATTTTAATATTCTTGTATCTATTCTGTGTCAGTCTCGCATTGATTGGTTTGTGAGTTCCAATCATCAAGAAGGCTTGAAACAGACTCCTCAAGCTTCTTAGCCTGAGGTCCTGGCTTAAGAACATTAACATTGCCCCACTGGGAGCATGGATCCATCCACCAGCTGCTCCGACCTGAGCACCATGCCCCTGGTACAGCTCGGTTATGCCCACGACGGAGGATCCTTTCATCAATCATGTCCAAAACAGGGCCGTCAACTTCAAACTGCCTAGCAAAAGCAGCTCCACTTTCTACTATCTGATCATAAACAGAAACATTAAGGGAGATTGGTTCCATCTTTGGAGGATTGTCCCAGATCATATAACGTAAGTCACCATTCACTGTTGTGTTCTTGAACTCTGGTGCATTGCAAATGACTGAGTGAAAGTACCCCTCTTGGGACAACTTAACATTTGTAAAATACATCAGGAGTGTTCGAGGTAAATTATCCCAGCCAAAAAGGCAAAACTCTAGGAAGGATCGGCTCAAGATGACCCATGGTGAACCTGCAAGGCAAGAAAAAGATTCAACATACAGACCCTCATGGGCTAAGACGGTGTTGCAATCAAACAGCATATGAAAGTGCAGATTTGCCTGTGAAGAGTGTGAAAGATTCAGGTGTCTCCCGCTTCTGTGTAGCCTGAAAAACTTGACTTCTCCTTGCTAAATATATTCCTGGGTCAACTACAATAGGCTGGAATCTATCACTTCTGCATGTGTAGACATAAACATAAATATATGATCTATAACCAAATGAAAGAGTGCCACAATGTAGCAGCTAGAATTAGCAGCAGTTTTCATTCATTACTCTTTCCATCCAAGGTCACTGGTGTGATCAATGAAATTGAGGTCCCTCCTAACAGAAGAGAAAACATGGGACAGATCTGAAACAGATAAAAGTTTATGGATTAGTACATCAGATAAGTCTGCTGAAGGAAAACAAAGATCATGTCAAGAAAGGAAGACCACGTAAAATCAGTTGTCCATATACAAAGCATAGTATAATTCCATGAAAACAGTTCAGAAAAATATAGGGTATAGATCATTTCATCACCAGCAAGATAAAATAATATAACAAGATAAGCGTTCTTGAGTGGGAACTACAATAGTATAGACCAAAACAAAACGATGCCCATTTTCATTGACATCCCTAAACAAATGCAGCATAATTCGGTGAATAAAGTTCAAAACAATATAGGTTTTTGTTTGGGGTCTAAGTAGCTCCTAGTGAAGCTAGGGAGATAGGGGAAGAGATAAGCAGATGGGGATCAAACCCTTCACCCACCCTTAATGACCTTTTGACACAAGGACCAAAAAAGGTGCCACTTGAGCTACATTTCATTGGTTCAAAACAATATAGTTATATAGAGCATTTCATCACCCATACAAAATAATAATAATGAAAAAAAGATACTGTAAATGTTTTTGAGCTGAACAACAATAATATACAGCAAACCAATAGAAGCGCAGTTTTATTGACATCTGAGCAACACCATACTTTGTTTACAAACAACAGGTTTGTCAGGTCAGCAACAAGAAGAACAAATGCGATAGAGTCTATATAGGGTGCCAGTTCATACTTGAAACACTCTGAGTATATACTTTTTCTTTGTTATTTATGATGACCCATTCACTTGAGCATGCTAAATTATATCCTCTTGTCATGCTATCAATCAGACTACCAACTCATTCATCATTAGAAACTTCCTTCCACACATTCAACTTAGTAGAGAGTGGTTAAAAATGCCCCTACAGATAGAAGACCATGCCTACAGTTATATTAAATCTGTATAACAAGGTTAGTATTCTAAATGATCAAATCATAACCAGTAAGATAAAATACCATGCAATTGGAAGATATGAATTGCTTCCGTATGAGATTTTGGCTATCATAAGTATTCAAGACATTTGATTGTATGGTATAAAATAACATATCCAGCTTATAAGCAATCTTTCCCATCTAGCATTACATATGCAACACCAACACATTTTGTCAAAGATGTACATTTTCAAGGTTCTAAAAACTGAACTGGGATATCAAACCACACAAGGTACTTGTTTAGAGGTTCAAAGATTCAACTAGTTCAACTAGAGGTTTAACTGAAATATAATAAAATATATATTTATACATGAAAAGATATATTTATATGATTAATCATATACTATAAATAAATAAATATTATTAAAAAATTCAAGTAAAAATAAAATAATTTTTAAAAATGAATAAAATTAGTTTTAGAAAACAAAAACACTACTTTAAATATACAATATCATACAAATAATAATCTAAAATAAGTTTCAGGAAAAAAAGAGAGAAAAGAGAAAACAGAACAAAACAAAAACATCAGCCTATATTTTACAGCTCCAAGTATATTACCAACATGGTAATAAGCCCAAAATCTATTACTAACACGGTGGACCACCACTTTTAATATTAACACTATAAAAACAAATGGAGCCCTAACCCGATACCCAACTTTTACCCTCTAACAACGCACCGCAAACCAAAAATGGGAAAGTGGGAGTTTGGAATGGTGGCTGTTAGGAACAAGGAGAACGACAACCATGGATCACAAGACCACAGTCCAGCAGACCCAGAAACGTGTTGGCTTGGTGATTTGTCATGATGAGTGGTTGGGAGGCCACTGTGCGAGCAGATTCGCCAAGCAGAAGAGGCAAGAGCACATGGCAGTTTGTCATGTTGGCAGGGCAAGAAGCTCATCGTGAAAGGGGAGGTTCGTGAACCGTGAACAGCCTCCGGTTCAAGTGGTTTACCTAGTTTTGACCAGTTTGGGTGGTCATTGACCAGTTCTTGAACATCTGTTTTTTTTCTTTTTTTTGGTTGTAGCCGGACTGGACAAGGGTCTGGTTCCCAGCTCAATCGGTCGGACCAGCCGGTCTGGTCCGGTTTTCAAAACCATGTACATTTTAGATCAATTTTGAAAAGAGTGTGAAATCCTACACAAGGTAAGCCGTAAACATATGAATTAACTTCAATAGTACTTCTCATGCATAAGATAACCTAAAATGAGGCTTTCCTTTAGTGGTCAGCACATGGTCTGTTTAATGGTGTTCCTCCAACTGATATTCAAAGGGATTGACAAGCGTTGTTACATAGTTTATTTTTTTAGATCTTAGCTCTAGATTTTTATTTCTTTAGATTTTAGCTATAGATTTTGTATCTATGTGAGGATGTCTCATCATCTTTTGTACATTATCTTCTCTTCTGATAAATTTTTTTTAATCAAAAAAATAAAAGTGAATCAGGTCATAAGAATTTCAGCTGTGTTTCTTTGGTGTGGAGGGGATGGTTCTAACTTCTAAGACTCTCAGAGAGTCCATTATGCCTCCCTACTCTTCTCTCACTACTTGTCCCCCCACCCCCAAATCAAGTTTATCCCTCCTTTTCGACTCGACACTTCTATTCCTGGGGTTCCTCAGGCTCTAACCAAACTTTCCTTTATGTAAAGACTAAAGAGAATTTATCTGCTGGAAAACATATCTTTCACCTTTAGCATCCTGACCAAATTCATTAATCATAGGCAGTACCAATTTAAATGTAAATAATATAAGCCCATGGAATCCAATCCAGCCTTTAAACCTGAAGGCATTTCAGTTTTATTAGCAACGAATCAACTAAACTTGAAGGTTTCAAATTGAATAAAAAGAATAACAAAAAAGGTTAAATCTTACAGAGACTATAATATCAATATTTGACTGACTTCAATGCAACACTCATTTTACACTTTAGCAGAAATATGAACATTATAGAGTTAAGCCCTTCTAATATTCTTAATCTTTCAAACTGGTCTAATTAAAGCCAATCTAATTGCACCAAATATAACTGCATTATACTGGTTCCAATTAAGAGGGAAAGATAATCCAAGATTCACAGTCATCAGCAAATATGAGTCTTCATCTGAATACTGCATGATTTTTTAAAACTAGCTGTTAATCACATGTTGCACTGATACTTTAAAATGCAACTCTATAAAAAGAATATGTAGTATACGCATTTTATCTTAATCAGTCGTTTACTTTATTTTCAATCTATCTAAGCCCAAACCTTAAAGAATGTGTTGACGGCCAATTCAAATCACCTAACCTCTATCTGTATATTGAATTATCGATTGTCAAGACTAGATGGTGGATGCTTCAACAAATATGCAAATATATATGAAGACTAACTAAGATATTATCTAAATCACTACTGAAATGAGGGTCTTGGGCTCATCTTTTGTTTTCTTATCCCTTCCATCCCTAACGTCTAAATTTGGGAGATCCAAAATCCAAGCCTATTATACTATAGAAATTATGAAAAAACAGAATAAGATTAGTCACAAAGATCGCAAACACGGTCATCATAGATTTAATAGTCAGAACGCAGCTATAAGAAACCATTTTCCTATAATCTAGTATTATAAGTAGAGTGAGCATATGGTGATTTGAATAATCAACTGTAGAGAAATAAAGTTTCCAACTTATATCTCCTCTCAAATTTCCTAAAACAAATGGACACCAAAACAAAGTTCCTAGAAAATCATATAAACTTCTCCCTAAAAAAAAAAAAAAAAAATTATCATCAAGCCAACCTACACAGGCAACAAAAAACTAAACACTGAATTACCAACGAAGTCAAATTCACAGTGCGAACCGATGAACCAAAACAGAAATTACCGTATTGGCATTACCATCCTGGGTGACAAGGGGATAATCACGTGCACTCAAAGTGACAAACCAATCCCAGCCACCATCCAATTTCATCATAATAGCAGCAGCCCGCAGAGTGATGGCAACATTGGAGGAGCCCAAGTAGGTCACATAATCAGCCTTCCCGACCACATCAACGTTCCCGAAGGCCTGAATCACCGGCACAGACATGACGGCGGCAGCGAGCCTCTGCCTCTCTTCATCCCTGGCATCCATTCCAAGGTGAAGCAGGTAACGGTTCCTGGGATGATAGATTGCCAGCAACAGCCGGAAGATCCGGTCCTTGTCCCTGTTGCCGCCGGAGATGAAGTAGGCGAATGCAGGAGGGTAGTGAGGACCGTGCTGGACAATGGAGGGGAAAGGCTTGGGAGAGTTGAAGGAAGAAAAGGAAGAAAGTAAGAGAACGACGAGGGAGAGAAGTGCTGCAGCGAAAAGGGTGAAGAGCCATTTCTTCTCAGCACCCATCAATAGGGCTAGTGACTATGAAAGTGCTACCTCCAGTTGGTGGTGGTGGTGTTGTGGTGTTGGGGCATATGGGTGTATCTGTAACCTATGGCTTGTTCTTGTTTCCCAAAACGGAAAGGATTTAGTCGGAGAAGTGCGTGCTGGCTAAATTCTAGATTTTAACATTGTTTGGCTTAATGGGTCATTGAAGGCCTTGCCTTTTTCTTGGTTTGATGGTGTGCTCAGTGGGGGTGATGGTCTGCTATGGGAGCTATCAATCTAACTAGAGTAATAAGACACATGAAGAGGGAAATGATGATTGAAAGGTGAATTCACTCAGATCAGACGGTTCCAAAATCTTCCCCCGGAATGGTCTTTTCCGAACTAATTTTGTGTGTATGTGTGCTGCTGGAGAGGGCTAGGGTTTTTTCTCAAGTTAGAACTGTTGCTGGGGTCACAGAAGAGAATGAAGATCAGGGACTCTTTCCTTTCTTTCCCTCATTATTTGATTTCAAAAAATATTGAAAATGGGATGAAAATTTTTATTAGGAATTTTTAGTTTAAACGTAATTGCTTCTGTAAAAAATTTCCATCCCCCTTTAGTCCGGAACCACACATTAATATAATTGCATGTTGTTTGCAATAAAAAAAATTATATAAGTAATTGAATTTAATTGTGTTATGATTTGAATTTTTATGTTTAAAATTATTATTGTGAAAATTCTGGTTCAACTACATGAAGTAAATGACCAAAGTCAGGAACTCAACTCACTCTTAGATCCTAATAAAATGCAAATAATTGCACCAAAGAGAAAAATCTTCCATGTAGTTATGGATTCTCCGACTATTTTAAAGAAGATATAAATAAGAGATAAATGTGACATGAGAATTTAATTAATGAATAATAAAATTATAATATCCTCACACCAAGATCAACACAGGAAAGTGGAGATAAACTACCTAAACTAAACTAAGTAGGAAAAGGAAAGATGTTAAGTTGTTGTTTTGATCCATGGAGATGTCCTTTTTTACGATTTCTTCAACCTTTAAATACTCAATAGCTTCGCCAAGAGCATTTCCCTTGAAAAGGAGTGATACATAACCATCATCAAACTTACACCATATATTTATACTAAGCTAAATGTTGTAAACTAGTGTATAAAAAGTTGTAAATTAGTATGCAAAATGTTATAAATCAGTATACGAAAAGTTATAAATCAATATGCAAAATCTTTTTGCATATTGGTTTACAACTTTTTACATTCTAGTTTACAACTTTTTGCATATTGATTTACAACTTTTAACTTGATGTAAGTGTATAATGTAAGTTTGATGATAGTTGTTTATCATTTCTCTCCTTTGAATTGCATATAATTGTCCCTCACCTTGCGCTAGTTGTAACGTCCTCCCAAGTACAACGTCATCCTTAAGTCATGACATCAGACTCGAGAGTTGTTACTTATAAATTAGCGGACCTTTCATAATTATCCATAGCCAGTTTGATTGATTTGCGAGATAACTATGTCGTAGTTCTATTGAAATATATATATATATATATATATATAGCAAGGAAAACCAAAACATTTATTTAATACAAGGTTAAGTATACCAGGGAAGCTCTTCTATGAGCTTAACACATCTGTTCTCTATTACATTTACATATATATAATCACAATAAAGTTAAGGTAAAATAAACACATCAACTACTAAACTGCTGCAACTCTAGTATAGTTTTTCTCGTAGTGTCTTCACCGTTCTTCGGATCAACTTGGAGACGACACGGGAACACATAAAATAGGGGTGAGAATTATACAATTCTCAGTAGGGTAACTCCCCCAAACACAATTATAATGTCATCGTCATCGCCCCAGCCATTTCGGTTTATTAAGAAAATGTGGTCATGCATTATATAATAACGGTTTATTTTTAAAGTTCCAAATCATACTTCCGAAATGGGTTACTTTTAATATTCAATCACTTAATGTACATATACCATACTACTCAACATCATATACTACTAACTTTTCACTTAAATATATTGGTCTCAATATCTATACTAAACTTCTTCACTCGGCATAGAAGACAAATGATTTCTTAGAAAATTTACTTCTTAAACTTGCCTTGGCCCTTCACTAATCTTGTCACGTATAGGCGTTGCGTATCGCCATCCCCAGTGTGGCAATAATGGGTAATAGACTGCTTTTCAGGACTGAACTCATTCCTATATATGATCATTGGATTTACTTTCTCCAATTCTCACATAGACCTATTCCTAGCCAGGTTTACTTTCCCCGACTCAATTCAAGGGTAGTCAGGTTTACTTTCCCTGACAGACTGGATTTACTTTCTCCAGCCCAAGAACTATAAATCTTACTTCTTGGTAGTTAGGTTTACTTTCCCTAACAAACTGGATTTACTTTCTCCAGCCCAAGAAACAAAATCTTATGCTTTTCTTTCACATATGAGCAATTGTAATAAGCATTTATATCTATGTATACCTAACCTCATTGTTAAGCTCACATGCTCAATTATTCATATTCATATTCATATTCAGGTACTCATGTCACACTAGAACCAAACTACTATTACATTATCAATTCAAGTCTTTGGCTCATTTCCAGCAATTGGGCAGATTTCACACCACTGTAGTAAAATTTTATTTATACATCAAACAATCAATTCAGAGGCTATAAAAATTATCAAGGACACGTCAATGTGTCATCAAGGTCTTGTAAAAATTTCAGGATAATTGGAGTTCTCTAACTATGTTAACAAAATTCTACAAATTTGGTGGTCAGAAACCACTCAACCTCAGCTCAAGAACCAAAATTCATAATTTTTAACCCTAGCAATTGAACCCAGAAAATTCGAAATAAAAATCCTGGTAAAACCTTAACATGTCTCTAATACCTTGTAAAAATTTAAAGTGATAATTCCATCATTTGGTATGGTAAAACAATTAGCAAAATTTACAACTTTTATTCTAACACTTCAGGCAGCATATGCTTAATTTCAGTTCTTGATTTTTCTAAGGCAGTTTCACTCAAAATGAAAACCCAAGAAAATTCGTGAGACTATCTAAAGATGTTTAATCTAACATATATTTTTTTTAGATCACAAAAATGCACACAACAAGCCCAGAAAATTCATGATCACACATTGCCTGTAAGAAAACTGAAAATCCTGCAAGTATCACTCAATATCTTTTGACAAAATGACCTTTCTAACCTCATCCAAACACTTCACCAAAATTCATACATCAATATCAACATAATATCAACCAAATTAACTAGAAATTTCAAGTTGAAACCAGTAAGAATTCCTCAAAAGAATTTTGAAAGAAAAAAGTCAAAGAAAACCCTACTTGTGAAGCTTTAAGGCTTCTAACTCCAAGGGATCTTTCAAAAATGATTTTTCTTCACTTCAAGCCTTCCAAACAGCACCTAACCCTTCCTTAACCAGTAGGGAATGATAGCTCAGGGTTCATCTTGGAGATTATTTAAAATTCTAATCGGTTGGTTTTGTAGGTATTGATGAGTAGAACAAGTTTTGTAAAGAAAGTTTGTGATTTTAGTAAGATTTGGCTATGGAAATGGAGAATTGAAATCAAGACTTGAAGGTTTAGAGAATATGATCATGGAGGCTGTGGGGGGCAGCAAGCTGGCCGAGAATTGCTTCTTAAAGAAGCAAATTTGGTGATGTTTATCTTATAATCAAGTTATGAATATTATATATATATATATTTAGATAATTATCCTCCAATAAAGTAAAATGAATGGTTGTGATTCAATCTTGTAATTCAAGATTCAATCTTAGCCATTCATTTAGTCTAAAGGGATAAGGACATTCTTTTTGTAGAGATCTAATTAGTTTTCGGTGTTAAAACTTACACACCGAAATTTTACCGAACAAGTGAAACACCATACCCGGGTAATCAAACATTGCCCGAAAAATATTTTCGGGTATAAAATATTTAATTCTACCTATTTCTAACCATAATCATGTAATTTCTCAATTTTGGGCATCTCCGGGTCCCAATTTTAGGGTTTTAGCTGTCCCGGCGGGCTTGCGGGGCCCACAAAACACTATTCATTTTTTTTTTTGCAAATCCATTGAATCGTCCTCATCATTGTTCACAGTATCAAAGTTTTAAAATTATGACTAATAAAACTCAAATTAATTTTTAAATAATTTTTAGGGTGTTACACTAGTAATAGAGTGAAATTGCCTTCACTTAAACTTTCAATTTCTTAGAACCATACTTTCTGACTATACGATGAACATAATGGCCTTAGTGGGGGCAACATGCAGAAATTGGCTCTCTCCACTAAACACGGGGTCTTAGTTGTGATAAAATGCATATGCACTTTGTTTTTCAAATATTCATTTTGGGTGATAACAAAAATGAAGCAATAAATTATAGAATCGAAATCAATAATACATAAGCTCCAACATTCTTCGGCCTTAAAAAATTCTTTTGTAAGAAACTAATGGTTTATCAAAAGATTTTGTGCTAAGGAAGTTATAGCATGTTTGAGAGAAGTGTAAGTAGAAAATAGCATGAGAAGGGGGTTGAATCGTACTTTAATCTTCTTAGAGTTCTAAAATACTAAACAAAAACTATCAAGTTTTTCACTTGAAGACAGCAGAGACAAGAGTTAGTGTATTTCATTAAATGACTTTCTGAATGAGTAATAATCAAAATAACTTTAGAAATTGTCTTAAAAGGATTTCCAGTGAACACACAACAGTAACAAAAACGATTGCTAAAAGATAAAAGAATAAGGAGAGAGAGATGTTACTCAAAGATTTTATACTGGTTCAATCAAACACTACCTACATCCGTTTCTCAACAAACTTGTTGAGTTCCACTAAACAAACACCTTCTCAATCTAGAGAAAGTAAGATATTCTTTGAATATCATTCTCAAGCTATCTCTAGTGAGTAGTAGTTCTAATTTACTCTCGCTTACAAGTAGTCTTTGTCCTAACCTCTTCAAGCTAAACTCACTTGATCACTACTAGATTAGGATACAAGATATGATTTGGTTTAGTACACTCCAACAAAGAACACTCTACTCTTTCTAAAGATAAAATAATGTTTGAGAAAGAAACTTGATAAACTTCTTTCTAAATTCTTTCTAAGAAGAAAATGTTAGCTAATAATCACAGGAAATAAGATTTTCTATACAAAAACTAATTACAAAGAAAATGATGAACGTCAAAAAGTATTTGAAGATTTTTATGCTTAAGCTACAAAAGTTCCTTCTAGTATGAAGGCTTCATCTTTTTATACTTGGAATTTGAATTGGACCATTGTGCCTTGATTTCACCTTCTCTTGACACATGTTGATCTTCTTTTTTGTGTCCCAGGTATTGTCTTCTAGAAGGGTAGCTGACCTACGTCAAACTATGCTTGGTGTAGAAACATTGACATTTAATTTTTGAATAATCCCTCAGAAATAACTTTTACTTTCTAAGAGTGGTTTTTAAACCATTTCTTCTAGAATATAAGGAATTGTCCAAGTACTTAGATGATGTGTTACTATCAATACTTTTTTTTAATATTATTAAATTTGAAATTAAAATTTTCTTTAGTTTCTATTGACTCAGTGTGTTTTATGAAGTAGATGTTCTTTCTTAAGTGATTTTCACACTTTCTAAGCTTCGTGTTGATCTCTTGAGCTTAACTTTGAGCTTGATAATGATCTTTTAAACATGTAGGAATTCTTCAAAGATGATTGCCAAAGTGATTAAAGATTATGATGATGATATACTCATGAGAAATTGATTTCTTCAATGAATATCACACTTTTTGAATGTGTGAATTACTTTCTGAAGATTTATACTTGGTTTTTGATGCTTCATATTGCTTTCTCGTGTTTCTCATACATCTCAATTCACTTTCTAAACTATTTTTCACATCATTAAAACTCTGAATTTCTTTGAATGAGATTTTAATCATGATACAACATGATATTATGAAAAATATGTCATGAATTTAATTTTTATGTTATGAAAATAGACATGTTAAATAGTACAGAAACTCAACTAGAATATTAGTCATTTCTTCAAGACATTGTAAAAAAATTTATTTTATTATCACTCAAAACATAGATTTCGAAAGAGTTCTGAAGCCAACAATCTCCCTTTTTTAATGATGACAAACCAGATTTTGAGAAAATCTTTTGGAGAACTCTTTGAAAGAACTTTTAAGGTTAGAGCCTTAAATACTCTTTGAAAAACTTAGTAAATTTTTTGGCTTACAACTTAGCCTATTTCAAAAAACTTTCCTAAGTTCTATTTTTGTAAGTGAAGGATTTGGTAAGTTTCTTCTCAAGTTTAAACAACATGTATCAAAGCAGTATTGATATCAAAAACTAAACATGTAATTCATTAGAGCAAATTCAATATGTAAAGTATCAAAGCTTATAGGAGATAGAGTATTTCAGAGCTGAATTATATAGAGATAGAAGTCTTGTATCATAACATAGAATTCAACATTATTATCTCCAATTTTTCAAAACACACACTTGGCTTAGAGAAGAAATGTTAGTTTTCAAATCTCAAGATGTATGACAAAATACATAAAAGAGCCTGTTATGAATATAAACATTTATAGATTAAGGTATCAGAGTATAATAAGTTATTAGAACATAAAATGATATTAAGAGAAACAATTAAGAATTGTTCAAAACAAATTTCTGAAACAACAAAAAAATGATATGCATGTATACTCAAGAGCTTTCTAAAGCTCCTCTACAACACATGACCTTTGAATCATGTGCAAAAGATTATCTCTTTACTATTTCTCCCCTTTTTTATCATCAGCAAAAGAGGTTTGCATTAGGTCAACTTATCATTCATCTTCTCTTCTCAATTCATGTAGAATCTACAATAGCAGCTCTTTATGTCTTCTTAGTTGGGCTTCAACCTTACTATTTGAGGCTTCTACTTTGTCAGGTCTTGCAGCCATATCCTTCTAATTGTGCATAAGCAACTGAGTCTCAGTGAGGTGTGGTGTAAACCTTGGTTGAGGTTGAGGTTGTGCAGGAAAATGGATGCTAGGTGCAAGAGCAGCTATTGATGTAGCTTGATCTTTAGGAATCTCAAGAGGAACTATATCTCCAAATTCTTGAGATTTCTGAGCTTCTTCTGGCTTAGTTTCAACTTCAATAGCAACATCAGTAGTAAGAATGGTAGTAACTATAACAGCAGTAGCAAGGGCATGGACATCATTTTGAGTTTCTAAAGCCTCATCAACCTCCCCAAGGATGTAATTCTGATGGATGGTGGATGTGGGGGTAAGCTCTTTAGAACAAGAGCAATATATGGTTTAGTAGGTTGTTTTTCTTCTTTTGGCTACTTAACAATAAGTCACAAGGCTGTTGAAAACTCATTTATGTAAAGCTTTAATTCTTCATTGCCCTCCCCCTTAGAATGTTATTCTTCTTCCATACTCTTAGAAACTTTTTTAGGAACTGGTTTAGAGACATGGCATCTTTAGAAGCAGTTTCTATAACCACTTTCTTAGTTATCACATCCTTTCAAGAACCACCTTCTCATGCTCTTTCTTACAGGCCACTTTCTCCATGGATTATTCAATGGCTTTCTTTATCACAATACTTATCTTAAGTGTAGTCTCTAGAGCAATGGCTGAGTCAAAAGCAGAAGTGGTATCTAATAGGGCTTTGATTTTTGGAGTAGGAATAGAAATAGGGAAAAAGGTGTGCCCAAATTGTTCAGTCATGGGCCTTGATAGTGTTAACTCTAGAACTCTTCAAAAAGCTTTAATGTAAAATATTTTAAGTGATAGCATAACCAATTTTGAGAAAATATTTTGAAGAAGGACTAATATTTCCCTTGAGTTTCTTGAAGTAATAAATAGGCTGTTACATTAGTAAAACATGGTTCTTAAAGCGAAAATATTATCACATGACATGTGCAAATATGTTTAATCTCATGTTGAAGAGATTGAGACTTAATGAATGTGAAAAATATATCGTAGAATAAACATATATATGCTCAAAGTACTAAAGAAAATCTTCTTATACAAGAAATCAAGGTTCAAATCTTCAAAAAGTAGCACAAGACTTCAGAAAGTACATTCAAGTGAAGATTTCAATCCAACTCTAAAGAAGATGTGTTCTACAACCTTCAATCATCATGATCGCAATCATATCATCATCTCTAAGATTTGATTGAAGACTGAGAGATTTCAGAAAGCATGTTTCACTATGAAATGGAGCACTTTATAAAAAATGGATGGAAATTTGAAATTCAAATTTAAACCCAATCATAGGCTGCTGTAATACCTCTTCTACCAACTTAGTCAACTGCCCCAACTTCTAGAAGGAAAAGTTTAGAAACCTTGTTCACAAAGTAAAATATAGTTTCTAAAGGTGACCTCAAAAACCTCTATTTCACAATGGCTTTTGCAACAGCTTTGACGGCATTGAGCTACTCCTCTAGACTATATCTCCAAGACATAAAAAGAAGATCAACACATGTCACTTGAAAGACAGATCAAGGGCAGCAGTCATAAATGCATAACATCAGTAAATAGAGATGATGTGCTCATATCTAAGAAGACTTTTGCTGAAACAAAGAGCTGAAATGATGTAGAAATCTCTCCTTATCTTTTCTGTAAAGTTCATTACATCTTGTAATCAATTTCTTGTTTGTAAAAATCTTCTTTCTATGTTCTTAATAAATCTTAAATTCTTCCTAAGAAGAATCATAGAAAGAAGTTATTCATGTTTTCTAGGTCTGTCACTATATATCTTACAAAATCTAGAGTGTTGGTTAGTTTGAGTGAAAAACCCAAACAATAGCCTTTGTAACCTTGATCTGGTAGTCATTACTATGAGTTAGCTTGGAAGGACTAAGCAAAGACTACTAGTAATGTGACAATAGGAGTAAACTATTAGTCATGGAGTTAGTTTGGAGAGGCTGATCAAAGACTACTCAAGTTATGACAACAGAGTGTACTGGTTCATCACCATGTTAATTTGGAGAGGCTAGTGAAAGCCTACTCGGATTGTGATGGCAGAGTTTACTTGTTGGTCACTGGTAAGAGCTTGGAAAAGCTATTGTAAAGACTATCTAACTTTCTTGGTTGAGAAAGGTTTTTAGTGGAACTCAATCGTGGCTGAGAACTGGATATAGGCAGATTGGCTGAACTGGTATAAAAACATTTGTGCAGTATCTTCTTCTCCCTTATCTATCTTTTATTTTACTGCCTCGTGCCTATTATATTGTGTTTTCTTTTAAACTACTTATACACGTTTTATTACACTTGTTAGAGTTCAGAAGTTACTTTCTGACGTTGCTAATACTATTTTTGCCACACTTCAAATTTAATACTTGATAATTATTGTTTAAGTTTTTTAGAAATTGAAAAAGAAAGAAAAGGTGAAGCACGATTTAACCCCCTTTTCTTATGCACTTTTCTATCTACAAGTGGCATCAAAGCTCAGGACTCTAAAGGGTTGAGCATCCCAACCACTACAGAGGACAAAGATCCAAGGACAAATAGTATAAAATATTCATATTGCAGAAGGATACTCCATAAATAGACCACCACCTTTGATGGTGGGGACTATGCTTATTGGAGAGATCGTATGGAGTTATTCATAAAATACACAAGTCTTGACTTGTAGGAGATCATATAGGAAGGAGATTATGTTCCAATGGAAGACGTTCATGGAACAAATGATGCACCTTTAACCTCTAGAGAAATTCCCAAGAGTTGGTAGACAAAGCATCATAGAGCTAGAGTTCTGTTGAACTCAAAAGCAAAGACTTACTCATGCTACGCATGATAAAATTAATACTTATGACACAGTGAAGGAGATCTGGGATAGGCTACACATACTGCATGAGGGAACTGATCAAGTCAAAGAAACAAAGATCAGCATGTTAGTCTATCAATATGAAATGTTCAAGATGAATGAACAAGAAAGTATCGATGACATGACAATGAGATTTATGCACATCATAAGCCAACTAAAAGGTCAAGGAACAAGATATTCTAACTCAGAAATGGTTAGAAAAATCTTAAGAAGCCTCCTTGTTAAATGGCTGCCTAAGGTCATAGTCATTACAGAAGCCAAAGACCTTCAAACTCTTGGCTTGGACACACTTATTAGGTCACTCAAAACCCATGAGGTACTGCTATCTGAAATGCATGGTGAATCCATTAAGAAAAGTAAGTCGATGGCCCTGAAGTCATCTCATCAGAAACAAAATAAGGGCAAAGTAATAAAAGTTACTGAGATCTCTGATGATGAGAAGAATATGATGAAGAGACTAAAGATAAGGATGGAGATGAGATCTCCACGCTAATGAGGAAGGTTTCCAAAGCCTGGAGAGGCAAAACAAAGAAAATAAGAGACATCAACCTCAAGAAAGACAGAAAAAATAAGGGAAAGCGGGAAAGCTGGAAAGCATTACTTACTACAACTATGGAGAGAAGAGACATTTTAAATCTAAATGTCCCAAGCTCAAAGGACCACAAAAGATGCTATCCATGAAAAAGAAAGGGATGCTGGCCATGTAGAGTGACTTAAAAGAGGAGAAAAACACCTCCAAAGGTCAAGAGGATCAAGAAGATATTGCAAACTAGTGTTTTCATGGCTGACTATGCTTTAGAGGGAGAACCTGAGGTATCAATGCCTAAACCTAACCTTTCATATGATGAAGTACTTATTTTATATGATGAGTTGCTTGAAAACTCTCAAACTCCTTCCTCTCACTATCTCAACCTGAAGAAGAACCATCTGAAGGTTGCTTTAGAACTTCAAATGGCCAAATCAGAAGCTGAAAATCTAAGGCTTGAGATGGAAGAAACAAAAGGAGAAAATAATTTTTTAAATATAAAGTTCAATGCCTTAGAAGTTGAATTCTCTGAAAAGAATGAGAAAAATCATAAAGTTATTTCTGAATTAGAGAGGACTTCAAAGCTTCTCAAGTCTAACCTTGAAAAGATAGAAAATGGTTCAAAGGATCTTAAATTAATGCTTAGAGGTCAAATGCCATATTTTCAAAAGAGTGGGTTCGGATATGAGGATGAGATGGATAAGAAAGGAAAGGAAAATGAGCCAAAGAAAGTAAAGAACAAACTTTCTTATACTTTCTATCATAAAAAGGGACACCCACCTGATAAGTGTTTCTTGAAAAAGAAATCTATCAAAAAGGTTGGGAAACCTCCTCCTCAAAAACCTAACCCAAAAGGACCCAAGAAAGTCTAGGTACCTAAATTAAAAGCTGTTTTTGTTGCAGGTGTGTCTGAAAACTCACGTTGATAAGGACAACAAATGATACATGGACAGTGGCTGCTCCAGACACAAGTTTGGATCCAGTCAAGTTTGTTAATGGAGGTAAAGCCAAGGTCACAGCCATAGGAAATGTTGGTAAGGATGATTCTCACCAAATTTTCAATGTTTTACTTGTTGATGGTTTGGCTCATAATTTTTTGAGTATAAGCAAATTCTGTGACCAGGACTTTAATGTTTTATTTAATGCTTATGCTTGAAAAATTGTAATTCCCACTTCTGGACAAGTCATCTTATTCAGCAAGAGGTATGATAACACTTATATGTTATTCTTAGGTTAAGATGTAAAATGTCTTGTATCCTTTATGGATGATAAGTGGCTATGGCGATCTTAGACAAAGCTTGTTAAAGGCCTTCCAAAGATTAGATTTGACTAGGATTCAACTTGTGATTTCTGTGAGAAAGGCAACCAGACTAAAGCTTTTTTCTACAACAAAAAATGTGGTTTCAACCACTAAGCCACTTGAGCTTTTACACATGGATCTCTTTGGAGCAATCAAGACTACAGGTCTTGCTGGGAAAATATATTACCTTGTCATAGTGGATGATTTCTCTAGATTTACATCGGTAATCTTCCTAGCTTCTAAGGGTGAGGTGGTAGAAAATTCAAAATTTTTGCAAAATGAGTTTACACTAAAAAAGATTCTCAAATCACCTCTATAAGATTAGATCATAAAGGAGAATTTGAAAATCATATTTTTGAAAAGTTTTTTGGAAAACAAGGCATCTCTCAGAAGTTTTCTACACTAAGAACTCCCCAACAAAATGGGGTTGCTGAAAGAAAGAATAGAAGTTTACAAGAGTGCCAGAAGTTGTCGCCTACCTCCTCAAATTAGAAATTATTTTATCCTAAGTTGCACCAAAAATGTGGTAAAGGGCACAACCTAGGTCATCTCTCAAGGAGGCTTCAATATTTAATTGTGAAAATTAGGAGTTTTAAAGAGTGAAATAATAGAAATTGAAATTAAAAGATAATAGCAATGAGATAATTGCAACATTGAAGAAAGCACTAGTACAAGGTATTCCTAGGATTAGAAATTAATTATCATTGGCCAAATATTAAACCCATTGGTGGCTATTAGTAATATATTACTAGCAATTCTACTAGTGATCAATCAATCTCTAGAATTTGATCAATGTAGGTAACTAATAAACAAGATTTCAATTTATTTAGAAATCACATTAATTTAATGAACTAATTACTATAGCCTAACTACCAGTCGAAAAGTTAATTCTAATGTTCTCCCTTAAACATAAACCATCTATCAATTTATGCCCAAATGGTTTCTCCAAACGATGATCGCCAATTTAGTATTCCAATAATGATTATAGTAATCACCACAATAATTATAGGAATAAAAACTACAGAACATTAAGAAAACTAATATATTTAATATCAAAAAAGGTCTTAAACATCATCCCAATCCATCAAGAAACCCTTATACTAGTAAAAAAACCAACTCCTCCATCTCTGTAGGATTACAACAATGAAGATAAAAAAGAACCTGAAAATAATAGCAATAATCCTTGCCACAATCTCTAAAACAAAGTACTTTCACTAATGGAATCCCTAAGAGAGAAAAGAATAAAGAAGAAGAAGATATAGAGAGAAGATGGAGAGAGATGTAGAGAGAGAATAATAGCAACTAAAAATAGCAACCTAAAGGTAAGTCAAAAGCTATGGTAAACAACTGTATCAATCCCTTATATATTGCTTTCTATAATAGCCCAAAGTGGGGCCCAAAAATAGATAAGTGAACTGCAATCCTGTCATCACACCAGCATTGTAGTGCTAAATGAGCACTGCAGCACTAAATGAGCATTGCAGCACTCACCAGAACAATGAGGTCAAGAAATTAATGGTTGCCACTCTACCGAGCGCTGTAGCGCTCAATGTGAGCCTCCACACTTTTTCTTCTATTTCAGCTCCACGCTACTTCCCAAGAGTTCCCAGCTTTATTCTTGATATTTTGCACTTGATCCAAAGCTTTTGTGCTCAAAACCATACTCAAAGAGACAAGCAAATGCAACAAGGTGCAATTACAAATTACCCAAAAATCAATGCAAAAACCATCAATTCTAACAAAATCACACAATGAGGAATAAATCAAAATCCTTATTAATTGCATCAATAGCACAATAAAACTCATGTAAAAGCCTAAGGTTTGATAGCAAGATAAGTGCCATAAAGGCCCCTTATCAAACTCCTCTACACTTAAGCTTTCATATGTCCTCGTGTGAAACTAAGATCAAACCAAGGCATGGATAAGAAGCAGTATACAAGGACTACACTAGACTCCTAACCTAAAATGCATGATGCATGAAAAGAAATGATAATATACTAATCCAATGAACCTAGAGGCAATACAGTAAGCTTTTATGTAACGCCCCGATTTTCTGTCTGAGTGAAAAATGACCAAAATGCCCTTGAGGTCATTTTCGGCCCGAAATTCAAGGATGGCCGACCCTGCAGTCCTCGAAGGACTAACTGTAACGCCCCAATTTTTACTGTAATTTTTACTGTCATTAGAAATTACTCAATTACCGAATTACTGTTGGTAATTATTACATAAGATTTGAGGCCGAACAATCCTCAATAAAGGAATATAACATTAGAAGAGAGGTTAGGAATGATTCATGCGAGAGTCGCAAATCCCGAATTTCTGTACGTATAAAATGACCAAAATGCCCCTGAAGTTATTTTACTCAGAAAATGAGGATCGTGGGCCCCACCTATTCTCAAGGGGATATTTTGAGGATAATAAGGGATTGTTTGTGTTATGTGTGTTAATAGAGCAGAAGGATCTCAATTTTGAGTTAGACGCGAAATGACCAAAACGCCCCTGTAATGTTTTAACTCCGATGTGCGTGCCGAATGAGCCCGAACCTCACTAAAATGTTTTAAAATGTGTTTTTAAGCTATGATTAACCATTGGTTAAGCTCGGGTGGCCTCGGGCAGTTTTTAAGTGAAAGTACGATTTTGCCCCTGTTTTTGGGCAGTTTTGCGAATTTCAGGATTTTTGATTAGATATCTGAAACCTAAGCAATATTAGGCTCAAATTAAAGCTTATTAAATTCTAAATATTAATCTAGAGTCAAAATTATGTATTTAGATTGATTAGAACCCAAAATTGCTCAAAAACACCCAAATTGCTTACTAATTCACTTAAACCCTTAACCGTAAATTCTCTAAATTACATGAATACCTTGCCTACACCTAAATAATGCATGGAACACACAAATTTCACTTCTTTGGGCTGTAATGGACGAAATTATTGATGCCATTATGCAGCTGAATTATTGCCAAAAGTTGCACTAAAACAAAATGCCAAAATGTCACCATAAGAGACATAATTCCTTAATTTCATACAACTTTGTCTAAAATGATTTTTCCTCCCTTATTTCTCCTGCAAAATTCCGTCCACTACCTCATCATTTTGGCCAATTAGAAGCCTCAAAATCTTCTATAAATAGGCTTGCTTGAGTGGTCTTGGAATGCTTGGTTCATAACTAGTTTTTAGGAGCACCAAAAACTTTCTTTCTTCCTTCTCTTTGGCTGATTTCTTTCTTCAATTTTTTTCAAAGAGATTTTGTTTCATTTCACTTTAAGAAACCAAGTTCTCTTCCTCTTCTTCAACTCAGATTAGGTAGGGAGTAGTTTCTAAATTTATTTCTATGCTTTGAGGAGTTGTGTTTTTAGCTCAAAATGATGAAATTATGAACTTACCTTAGCTTTTCATTTTGGTTTTCCTCTTCAATTTTTCTTTAACCAATTCAACCATATGGCCTAGGTGGAACTAAGATGATGGCTTGATGATGAGGACCTTGAGGGTGGGTTGTAAATCCATCACAAGTTAGGCCTCTAAAGCTTGAAAATTCCACTTGATGCAAAACTTTAAAGAATAATGCTTTATGATGCTAAAACAAAGATTTTTAGTTTAGAACTTGAAAGATGTATTTTCCTTTTATGTTTTATTTCTTGTTAAGATATGTATTGGGTTGAATTTATAATTCTTTTAAAGTCTTGAAGGAGCTCTAGTAAAGAAACAAAATGAATTTGCATCCATGATTAAGTTTATGCTTTGCATAACCATGTTTACCTTCTATGTCATCACTAAATTTTCAAGAATGAATAAATGAACTTGCATTTCTCATGTTTAAATTCCAAGCTTGTATTTCATGTTTATGTTTCAAGTCATCACTTAATCTTTCAAGATAATAAAGAGGTTGCATCTCATATTTAATTTATGCTCTCACTATATTTTATAATGGCTAAAAGAATCAGCATGGCATGTTTATTTTATGCCATCACCTAAAGATCCTAGAGCTCAAAGACTTGCCCATGTATCACAAGCAAAGAAATATGATTATTGGAGTTAAAGAATTTATTCTTTAAAAATTCTTGAGATTGGAGCTTAAAAGATGTAATAATAATTCTCTTCTCCCTCTCGTCTGTGCGGACTACCGCTCCGGTTTCTTAATATTCTCTTCTCCCTCTCTTGGTCTGTGCGTACTACCGCCGCTCGGTTTCTTAATATTCTCTTCTCCTCTATCTGTCCTGTGCGGATTACCGCTCCAGTTTCTTGTATCATGTTTATATTTCAAGTTCTTGCATCATGTTTAATTTTCAAGTCATCACCTTAAATCTTAAAGATAAAGAAATGGAATTGCATTTCATGTTTATAATTCCAAGCTATCACCTTATAAAGATAAGATTAAAATAAGGTTGCATAGCATGTTTATAATTCTAAGATGTCACCTAAATCTCTAAAGCTCAAGACTTACTCCTTTTATCTTAAGTGAGAATTTTAATTGTGAAGATCCTCCCAAATTTGACAAAAGAACTAGTTTCTAAATGAGTTTTAAGGCTTTGCAAGGATTTTATGGGGAACTAGTATTTTATATGCACTTAAAATATGATTATATGTAATTGCATGAGGTTCATGATTCGACCACTGATCTGAGTTTAGTATCAATGTGTGATAATGATTTGATATGATTGAAGTTGTGATAATTATGGTTTATTGTTAAGAGAATGATTCATAATTGGTTTAGTAACTAATTAGTTCTATAATTTATAATTCTATGTAAGGATTGGATGCTTATTAAGTACTTGATATCATTGAATGATTTCCTGGCTTGCATGTTATAGTTGCTGTTGCAAATAATGAGAATGCTTATACATGAAATGTTCTTTATTATGTAAAATTTACCTTTGTTGCTAGAAGAAAGTGTATCATTGTAAAAGTGTAATTTGGAAAGGTTCTGGCTAAGGAAAGACTTGGTATTTAAGCGTGTCCATTGTGACCCACCTCTCTTTCCTGGGAATCTCCCATATGCATGATTACAGTTGATATATATTATTCTAGCTTAAGACTATAAATGAGAAAATGTTATGATGTTTATGAATTGTATTATGATATAACATGCAAAGATTTAATGGTGACTTAAACTTATAAGAAAATGATCCTTTGGAACCATCAGACTATAGGTGGTGAAAAGGTGATTTTAGCCCCCTAACCCGTTCTTTCAAAAGGGTAGAGTCGGGACTTTAACTTATCAAAAGGGATAAGTATATGCTAGTGATGACTAGTAAAGTATGAGCTTATAACCTAAATTACTTCCAAAAGGGTGGAGTATAGGGTGGCCTAAGGAAAATAATGATGATGATAAGATTTTAAGTCACCTAAGGCACTAAAGAAATGAAATATGTGCACTATGTTCACGTGTAGCTAATATTATATGACGTTCTTTTATGCATGTTATTTGATAATGATGATGAGGAAAATGATGTAATGATAAAGGAAAAGTTCATTGTAAATATGACATGTTAAGATTATGATGCATTATAAGATGCATGATTAAAAATTGACGAACCTCGGTTAAGTATTTGTCCGAACTTAAAATGAATCTTTGCATGCTCACTATTTTAGAATAATCCCGAGGTTCCTGGGGACTTTGATGATGACACTGTAGAAGGAGGTACCTTACTGAGAATTCTTTAGCAAGATTCTCACTCCCTTTTCTTTATTTCCGTCATTGTCTCCAGATTCAGATGGCGACATTCGTCCTGTTCGTTGATACCCCTACTTGGGAATTTCACTATGATCCGATGCATCGCTCGTATCATTTTGTAGGGAGGTCTTGTGATTCGTGTTTTTATTTACATAGGTCGTCCATTTGCACATCCTGTCCCTAGTTATCGATTTTCTCCTATTTCTCCCTATGGCGATGAAATGGTTTTCGAACATGCACGTCCACTTGATGAAAGGATGTTACGTTCTTATCCCGCTTCATCTGCTATCCATGGATTTCCAGAGTATGTTTCCGAGATGAAATATTCTGAAACTGATCCTTCAGAGGACACTCCTACTCATGTATATTCTGAGAACTCTGCTCCTACTCCCACACATGTAAGAGAGGGTAGTGAGGAAACAGTTGTTCAGCCGAGGTTAGCAAGAAGGCCGTCCATGCGACCCCAGCCTGGTGCATCTCGTGGGTCCCCTCCCGAGGGAGCTCATCAGTGGATCGGATTTATTCCCCCATTTCCAGGACAGTGGCCATAGAGGGTTCTTAGTAGATTTATGTGTGATCATGCACCCTAGTTTTAGGATAACTTTCCCGGCTTATGGAGTTATCTAGTTTAGGGGCATGTATTTCCTTATGTATATTTTCTTTTATGGGTTTGCATAAGATAATGATGTATGAACATAACCCACCCATTGAGTGAGGTTATTGTATGTAAATATATGCTATAATGTACTTATGGATGTTATATAATGGAGCCTAAGTGATATGATGTGATATATTCTTAAACGTCTTATTATACTCCGCTTACTCGTTCACGTTGTACTCGGCTCACGTTTTCAATTATGTGTTTAAAAAAAAAAATGGCTCGTAATTTCACTAAGTATTTTCAAATTATGAAGAAAGAACCAAAGCAAGGAGTAAAGTTTAGTCATTAATCAGATTCAACCTAGGTGTATCTGGTTAATTACTAGGGTGTTACACTAACTCAATGTTTGAAGGGGATTGAATGACCCTTAAGTGGTTTCGGAGGTAAAATTCTCATTTTCTGTAGTTTCGGGTCAAAATGACCAAAATACCCCTATAGTGTTTTTACGCGGGTAAAGGTGCCGTTTGAGCCCGAAACTTTCCCCAGAGGTTTAAAATAATGTTTTTACATGTTTCAAAGCATCTGTTTGAGTCCCGGTAGTCCCGGGCAGTTTTAATACAAAATTACGATTTTGCCCATAGAATAGTGTTTTTGAGCTTAATGATGTAATTAAGCAAACCTAAGCAATATTAGGCTCTAATCGAAGATTAATTAATTTTCATAATTAATCTAGAGTCAAAATAAATTATTAAAATTAATTAGAGCCTAAAATTGCTTAGATTAGATTTAAATCTCCTTTCTAAAACTTAAGATTTTACTCTTGGAATCTTGAATAGTGTTTTCTCTCTCCAATTCCTTAAATCAAGGAATTGTGTCTAGAATTGTTTATGCACTAAAATGAGTTTATAACTCACTAATGATGCAAGACCACTCCTTAAATATGTTTTGACAACCTTGATTACCCATTTCCTCACCTAAACACTTTCTTACAAATTCCTAATCTTAATCCTAATCAAAGATATACCTAAACACAACTCTAAACCACAATTAAAATGCAAGGAATCCTCCCCCCATGGCTGATGCACTTTCGGCCCTCTCACCCTCAATTACATCACATGTTGATTTGTTTCTCACTCAAAGAACCATGCTTGAGCCATACCTTGAACCATACCTCACCATACTTTGAACCATACCTCACCATGCCTCAAGATCACAACATCTCACCTCATGGAACTCATGGGGCTGCCCTTGAGCTGTAATGGCCGAAGCCCTCTCCCCCCATTTGCACCTTTCATTTGTTTCATTTCTCTATAAATAGCATACTTGGGTGAACTTGCATCATTTTGGGTTCATTTGCTAAGTGTAAATTTTCAAAGAAGCACTTCAAAGTTTCCTTTTTCTCTCAAGTTCAAGTGTTCAAGTTCTTCAAATTCTTCATCCTCTTCTCTCATCCCAATCTCCAAATCACTTAGTAAGGATTTTCTTTCAAGTATTTTCTTTATTTAAGTTCTATTTCTAGTTATGTGTTCATGGTTTCTCTTGAGTCTTTTTAGAACTTCTTTTCCCTCTGCTTTTTCTTCATCATTTTCGGCCATGGGCCTTGAAGATCAAAGGAATGAAAGCTTGATGATGAGGTTTCATGGTGGTGATTTCCATCACTTGAACAATCTCTAAAGCTTGATCTTTGTTCTTAAGTTAAAAATGTCTTTAGTTTTTCTTCTTGAATCTTGAAAACCTTTCACTTTGATGATGTTTTAAAATGGTTACATGAACTCAACGATGAGGACTCGTGATATTGGTGTTAATGCATCATCAAGGTCATGGTCTCTAGAGTTTCAAATGTTTCTTTTTCTTCTTAAAAGTTTCGGTTCTTTTTCCTTTTCTTTCTCCAAATTTTCGAACATATTGGCCAATGAGGTTCACAATGGCTTGATGATGAGAGCTTCTAGATGATGACCATAACAATGAGGCCTCTAGAGCTTGAGTTTTAATAAAAATGTTATTTATGTCTACATTTCAAGAAAGGAGACTTTGTGTTCTAAAGAACCCTTGAGGTTCACTCTTGTCTTTACTTTACCTTGCCATGATAAGTTTGGGTTGAGGTTTAAGTTCCTTTAAAGTCTTGTATGAGCTCTAATAAGAAATAAAATAGACTAGCATTCATATTTAAATTCAAGCTTATGTATTACATATTTACTTTGAGCTTTGCATTCATATTTATTTTCCCAAGCCATCACTTAAAGTTAAAAGATAAAGAATGAATTGTACCTCATATTTACATTCTTGTCTAGCATATTTACTTTTCATCACTAAAGAACATAAAGATTTAAAATGAGAGCTTGCACTATCACCTAACTACATCTCAAAGCCTTTCTATTTCGGCCTTAAAGTCGATTGTTGCTGGGCCTAGAGCACTAAAATAAAGAAATGAACTTGCATATTTATATTTCAAGTCTCGCATATTTATTTCAAGCCTTGCATATTTATATTCATGTCTTACATATTTACTTTAAGCTCTCACTTTACTTTGTAATGAAGAATAAAAATGAAGTGCATAGCATGTTTAAAATTATGTCGTCACCTAAAGACCTTAGAGCTCAAAGACTTGCCCATTTTATCTCAAGTTAAAGTTTTATGTGGGAACATTCTTTGAATGCACAATTTCGGTCATGTAGTGATGATGAGCTTGGAATGAGTTTCATCTAGCTACGAGGGCCAACAATCTAAGTTTTACGACTTTCTTTAAACCTCATGATCTTTATGAGATTAAGGCCAAGTAAGATTTATGAATTTAATCCTCTTTTAAGGAGGGGTCAAGTGGTCATTGACCTAATGATGTTCTTAGCCTCTTTTACAAAATGAAATGGTTTGCAAAAGAATTTTAGAAGTCCAAAAAATGATTCCAAGAGAAACTAGCAACTTATATGTTTTAGAAATGTCAAATTATGCATCTTTTTGGGACTTAATGTTTCGGTTCTTCCATGATGAGTTTGCTGCTGTGTGATGATGTTTTGATGTGTAGAATGTGTGAAAATTATGTATGATGAGGTAGG
Organism: Dalbergia cochinchinensis; assembly: GCA_031216125.1. Lineage (NCBI taxonomy): Eukaryota > Viridiplantae > Streptophyta > Magnoliopsida > Fabales > Fabaceae > Dalbergia > Dalbergia cochinchinensis. The sequence continues at coordinate 50,289,918 of CM062377.1, forward strand.
AACATTTCTATGCATGAAAGGAGAGAAACTAGCTTACTAGAAAAGCCGTAAAGTCAAGATTTAGCATAGTTTTCACCCATTTATTTTTGGACACTGCCCAAACTGTTTCAATGGGAATGTAATCAGATTAGGATTGTTTAATCATGAAAAATTTGGTTACAATTGAAGTAGGTTTGAATTTTAGCACCTATAGAGGGACTAGTAACTAGAAAACCATAAAACCACAATTCTAGAACTCTTAGAACATTTAATTTTTAAAATCTGTCCAGCAACCTTATAATGTAGAGAACATGGCTTATAATTAGTTCTTAGGCATAGAAATGCCTCATAATTGGTTTAGGTTGAACTTATAGCGCCTTAGGTGAAGACAGAACCAAGAAAGGGTCTAAAACGTAAGTTCTAGAACCCCGCAATTATAAGTTTATAATGCTGCCCCTAAGGAATGATGTTGTTCAGATTTAATAGAGAGCATAAATAATGATGAGATCTATTAGAAGAGAACCCTTAGGTGCATAAAAGGTTGATAAAAGATGATGGGTTAATTACATCACAAGTTTAAGGCCCGTAAGGGTCAAAGCATAAGATACCGTAGGACCAAGAGCATATTGAATTTTTAATGTTGCTTGTGAACGTATGAGAATGATTATACGAATGCATGAAATTATGATGGAGATGCATGTTTGAATGACTTATGTGGCATAAAGCAAAATTTGGAAGAAATTCGATATGCTGCAGTTATGTTGTCGAATTTCTGCCAAATTCGGGGACTTAGAAAGTTTTGAGAAAACTATGAGATTTTTATTATGAGGTACTAAGATGAGTTCTCGGATGACACCGGTTCGGTCGAGCACCTCCAGAGAACTCATGTGACATCGGTACCAAGATGAATTCTTGGGTGACACCGGTTCGACCGAGCACCCCCAAGAAATGCCCCCTAGCCCGTACTGGATAAGTCGAGATTATGTTTATGATTATGTTACGCTTATTGGGATTGATAAGTAAGAACTAGTGACGACTAGTTAAGGTATGAGCTCATAACCTAGAGATGTGACACGTTCTGGGTGACACCGGTTCGGCCGAGTACCTCCAGAGCGATTGTCTTTTAGGGTGGCCTATGAGGAAGTAAAGTATGATGTTTATGTCACAAAGTTTCCCATATGAGAATTTAATTGCCACTTTATGCCACTATTATGATGTTCTTAATGTTATGACTACTTTCTTGCATTAAGTAGAGCCATGCATACATTCTTTAATATGATTGCATCCATGACATTAAGAATCATGCTAAAATGAATGGACATTGGCTAATTATGTTTTAAAGCTTAAAAAATGGACTTGATACATGCTCACTTGTTTTACATACTAAACCCAAGGTTCCTGAGGACGTAGATGATGACACCTAGGTAGTAGGAGGCCCTACTGAGATTCTTTAGCAAGATTCTCACTCCCTCTATCTCTTTCTTTCCGTCACGTCTTCAGATGGCGACGTTCGTAGTTTTTGTGGACACCCCGCCGTGGGAGGTACACTATGATCCAGATCACGGATCATACCATTTTGAGGGACAGTGCACGATGCGAGTCTTCATGTTCGTAGGACGTCCCTTCGCTCACCCCGTGCATACCCATTGCTTCTCCCCGACAGCACCCTACGGCAACGACGAGCGGGTTTTTAAGAGCGCGCGTACGCATAACGAGAGAGTGCTCTGCATGCACACCGTCGCCTCAACCATGCGTGACTATCCCGATTACGTGCCCCGGACTTACTTCTTGGAGACCAATCCGTCGGAGGACCCGCCTACCCATCCGTACAGCGAGAGCTCCGCCCCCACTCCACCACTAATGAGGGAGGGCAGTGAGGATACCGTGACTCAGCCACGGCTCGCAGGACGACCGGAGATGTGGCCACATCGCAGGGGTCACTCTTGATCCCCGTTCCGCCTCTATACGCCTGAGGAGCTCGCCTAGTTTCCCGGGTATGTGCCTTGCTCGTGAGATAGACGTTAGTAGGAGGTGACGTACGACTGATGGAGTACCCGGGTAGAGCACACACCACTTAGATGAGGATGGACCTCCTTTTGTTTAGAGGTTATCCCTTTAGTTGCACTTAGGTAGAGGAGTTGCTTTTATATTTTCCGTCGTACTTTCCTTTGTATTTTCTTTTTAGTTGTATCTATTCATGATGTACTAAACTAAGCCCCACTCTCCATGAGTGGGCATATCATATGATATTATATAAATATGCAGTTCAGTTTTATTGTGATGTGCCTTTACTTGCTTATGTCATGCTGCTATACGATGCTTGCTTTATTTCCTTTCGTGCTTTATTATTTATCATGTTGCGCAGCTCTCACTTTGCTTTTATAATTCAAAAAAAAATTTATCAGTATTACCGCTAAGTATTTTAAAGTAATAAGGAAGTTATGACGTAACAGACTAATGATTAACCTAAATATGTTCTAGAGTATTGGGTTAAAAACTAGGATGTTACATTTTACACCAACTATTAAGAAAATTACAACAAGCAATGCATGATCAAGAACATAGCACATAGAGTAGAATTCACATATGATGCATAAATCAAGTACAAAAATCCTCCTAAGGTCAGTGTTTGCCACTCATTCACTTAGGTGTTTAAGGTTAAAATGCACACTCAATCACCTAAAATAAAAATGCATTACCATAGGCTTGCTACAGGTCTCATTCTCTATTTTGTCACACATATATGTATATTGAATCAAGAGGACTTACCTTTGGTTAATGGAGCTTAGGTAAAGGTGGATAAAAATATAAGCCAGTGGGACTAAACTTCAAGTCAAAGGAGAGCAAATGCAAGCACAAGTTCCTAAGGGTACACTTTGTAACACAATTACAGGCCTTTCTTTTGCAATATGACACAGCTTTAACTCAAATTTTTCCAGAGATTTTTTTAATAAACTTTTCATCCTCATTTATTTATTATGCCACTTACTGAATTTTTTTTTGTACACAGACTGTTCTTTCCCCATGTAATGCCTAGTGACGAGGGCAGGAGTAATCGCCGGTGCGAGAAGGCATAGACAAGGAGCAGCTCCTAGCAAGGCCTCTAAGCGAAGGGGGAAATGAATGAACCGATTACAGACCAGAATGAGAGGGATCCAAAGACTGTGTAGGTATGAAACTATACAGTTAATGATGACTTATATGAATTGATTGGTACTACATATGCCAAGAAGATGCATTTTCTTTTTGGTAGTCCATCACTAAAGAACTCCATAGTTAAGCGTGTTTGACTTAGAGCAATTTTGGGATAGGTGACTACCTGGAAAGTTTTCCTAGGGAGTATGTGAGTGAAAGCATGTTGAGAAGACCTGCATTGGTTTGTAGGAATGGTCGTCAATCCATGAAGCAGCAGGGGATGTTACAAATGGTATTAGAGCTTGCACCTCTCACAATACGGTGTGGTTCGAGGACAAACCAAGTATAAGTCGCTGGGCATGTAACGCCCAGTGACGAGGGCAAGACTGATCGCTGGTGCGAGAAAGCATGACCAAGGAGTGGCTTCTGGCAAGGTCTCTAAGCGAAGGAGTATATGAATGAACTGATTACACACCAGAATGAGAAGATCTTGAGACTATGTAAGTATAGGACTATACAGTTAAGGATGGCTTATATAATTTGATTAGTACTACCTATGCCAAGAAGATGCATCTTCTTTTCGGTAGTCCATCACTAAAGAACTCCACAGTTAAGCGTTCTTGACTTGGAGTAATTTTGAGATGAGTGACCTCTTAGGAAGTTTTTCCAGGGAGCATGTGAGTGAGGACAACGCATGCTGAGAAGACCTATATTGGTTTGTAGGGACAGTCGTCAATCCTTGAAGTAGCAAGGGATGTTACACCCTACACTAAAGAACTCCACAGTTAAGCGTGCTTGACTTGGAGTAATTTTGAGATGGGTGACCTCTTAGGAAGTTTTTCCAGGGAGCATGTGAGTGAGGACAACACATGCTGAGAAGACCTATGTTGGTTTGTAGGGACAGTCGTTAATCCTTGAAGTAGCAAGGGATGTTACACCCTACACTTAAATTGGGGCATGTCATCATGCTTTCCCCCACACTTATGCTCAAGCACATATAAGAAAACCACAAATGCTCTTCTAAGCCTAAAAGGTTAGGATATTTCATGGTTTTTCACTTTCGGCTAAGGATGTGCTAAGACAAAAAAATAGGTAATAAGGCTCAAAGGGACTAAACAATGGTAACATGCATAGGTTAGCTTTATAGGCAAGTGCCTAAAAACAAGAAAAATGCCTCAATTATTTCAAGCATGCACATGAAAAGCATATATTTAAATAAGACCCTAAGTAAGTTCTAGAATGCAAATCTAAAGAGAGAAACACACATGAACAAATAAGAACGACACATAATAGTCCAATCAAAAAAGCTCAAAATCTCACAAGTAAAAGTGCATGTACTAAATCCAAATAACGCAATGAATCCACTAAGCATGCAATACAAAGTAGTCAATGCCAAGCAAGTCAATAAAGTGCGTCTGGTGTGAGTCTATGCATGTGACCTCTAAGGTACCAAAGGGATAGTGTAAAATGCAAATAAAAATAAAAATGATGGATATAACACCCTGATTTTTTTTTTCTGTCTGAGTAAAAATGACCAAAATGCCCCTGAGGTCATTTTTCACTCGGAATTCGAGGATAGCCGACTCAATAGTCCTCGAAGGGTCAACTCAATGTTCGAAGGGGATTGTATGTGAATGAATATTAATAGAGCAGAAAAATCTCTTTTTCTGAGCTTTCGAGTCAAAATTACCAAAATACCCCTATAACATTTTTGCATGGGTAAATGTGCCGTATAAGATAATGTTTTTATGAGTCTGGGCATGCCTATTTAAGTCCTGGTGGTCCCAGGCAGTTTTTGTGTAAAATTATGATTTTTCCCCTGGAATAGTGATTTTGAGCATAATGACGTAATTAAGTAAACCTAAGCAATATTAAGCTCTAATCAGAGATTAATTAATTTTCGTAATTAATCTAGAGTCAAAATAATTTATTAAAATTAATTAGAATCTAAACTTGCTTATATTAAGCTTAAACCTCTTTTAAAACTCAAGATTTCAAGTCATAGAATCTTGAATAGTATTTTCTCTTTCCAATTCCTCAAATCAAGGAATTGTGTCTACAATTGTTTACACTTCAAAATGAGTTTTAATCTCACTAATGAAGCGAGAACACTCCCTAATCATGTCTTGACATCCTTAATTGCCTATTACCTCACTTAAAACACTTACTTAGCAACTCCTAATCTTAAGCCTAATCAAAGATACACCTAAACACACCTCTAAAACCACAATTAAATGAAAGATTTTTCTCCTTCCATGGCATGATGAAACTGGCGCCACTCCCCCTCCAATGCATCACATGTTAATTCATTCAAACACTCAAGAAGCATGCCCATGAGTGCCATGGCCTCTCCCCTTCTATTCACTCCTTCACACCTTGTTTTTCTATAAATACCATGCTTGGGTGAACTTGGTCACATTTGGTTCATTTATTAGCCTAAGTTTTCAAGAGTTGTCTTAAGTTCTCTCATTTCTTCAAGAGTTCTCTTTATATCTTTTTCATCCCCACCAAAGAACCACCCCTCATAACCTCAAACCACCACATAACCACCATAGATCACCATTCAAACATAAGCTTGCATCCTCACACATCAAGCTCATACAAAAACCTTTCCTTCCTTTTCTTTCCTCTTTGGCCAAAAACCTTAAGCCCACTTGGAAGCAAGTTTTCTTCTCTTTTCTCCTCAAAGATCAAGCTTTTTTATTCACCACTTGGTAGGGATTTTGTTCTTTAAAGTTTTGTCTTTTAAAGCTTTGTTAAAAATGAGTTTTTGTTAGTTTCTCTTGGTTTTTAGAACTTTTTCTCTTCCCTTTGATTTTCGGCCTTGGAGCCTTTCTTTTAAAAGAAAATGTTGGCTTGATGATGAGGGTTTCAAGATGTTGATCATGAGATTCTTCACTTATGTAACCTCTAGAGCTTTAAAGTTTTGTCCTTTTCCTCCTTCATCGCTTCAGCCTTATTTCCTTTTCGTTGATGTTCAAGGTTTTGTTTAAAAAAAAAAGGTTGTTAGTTATTTTGATCTTTTGATCCATTTCCTTGAGCTTGATGATAATGTTCAAACCATAAGGTTTCTTTGAAACCTTGGTACAAAGAACTCTAGAGCTCACTTTGTCTTGTTAAGATATGTGTTGGATTGAGGTTTATATTCCTTTAAAGTCTTGTATGAGCTCTAGTAAAGAATAAAATGAACTTGCACCCATGTTTAAATTTATGCCTTGCATATCATATTTACTTTACAATGCCAACAACTAAAACTTAAAGATTAAAACAAGAGCTTGCATTTTCACATCACCTAAATAATTAACTTGAAGCCTACCTATTTCAACCTCAAAGTTAATTGTTGATTTAGAGTGACTACTCTAAGGGGCCTAGAGCACTAAAATAAAGAATTGGACTTGCATATCATGTTTATATTTCAAGTCATCACTTAAACTTTAAAGATAAAAATGAAGTTGCATCTCATATTTATTTCAAGCTCCCACTTTACTTTTCTAATGAAGAATAAAATGAAGTGCATATCATGTTTATATTCTTGTTACCACTTAAAGGTTCTAGAGCTCAAAGACTTGTCCATCTATCTCAAGAAGAGTTGGATATGGAAGCATTCTCTTGAATGCATAATTCAGCCATGTGATGGTGGTGGACTTGGTGTGAGTTTCATGTAATCACAAGGGCCAACAATCTATGTCTTAGGATTTTCTTAAGCATAGATAAACTCAAAGAATGTTTCAAGTATGATTTCATATTTTAAATCCCAACCATGAACGATTTGAAATAGCTACTGCCCTTATTTATTTTATGATGAATTTAATGAACTAAATTAGTTTCCAAAGAGTTTTAGAAGTCCTCAAATGATTCCAAGAGGAACTAATAACTTATATGTACTAAAAATGAAATTTTCATGTGCTACCCGAGGTATCATTTCGGCTCTGCCTTGGCATATTTGCTACTGTTTGGTAATGTTTAATATGTTAGAATGTGTATAAATTGATAAGAATTGAAGTGGAGACTATTCTATGCATGTTGGATAAAAAGCTAGTTTACTAGGAAACCGTAAAGTTGTGATTTTAGAGGTCTTTGGCTAAATTAACCTTAGCCACTATCAAAACTGTTTTACTATGATAAAATTCTATTTGGGATGGTTTAACTATGAAAACTTGGTAACTTTTGGTGTAAGAATGATTTTTAGCACTTAGAGAGAAATTAGTAACTAGAAAACCGTAAAAACGTGAATTCTAGACCTTAAAATGTAGATTATAAATTCTGTTTTAGGAACATGATAATTCGGTGATGGATGGATGAACACTTGGTAGAATGTGTAGGATATATTCATAATTGGTTTAGAAATTAATTATAGCGCCTTAGGCGGAGATGGAACTTAGAAAGGGTCTAAGACGTAGTCTCTAGAACCTCGTAATTAAATTATATCAATTTTGCCCACATTTTATGATGTTGTCTAGAATTGTTTAGGATCATAAAAATAACTGAGAATTATTAGTCATGAACTTATAGGTGCATAAAAGGTTAAAAATGGATAATAGGTTGGCTAGATTGCAAGTTTAAGATCCGTAAGGGTCAAAGACATAAAACTTGGAGAGTTAAGTGACTAATGAAGTTTGTTATTTCAAAGGAATGTACGTTGACTACGAATTGCCTTGAGCATAGCATATGCATTAGTTGAGTCTGGTCCCTAATCCTGGTACTGGTTAGGAGCATGACTACTTTCCAAGAATGTTAAAGTGATGATGTATAGATGCATGTGTTATGAAGAATATGTTTATATGACTTTGATGGTTTATTTTGAATATTAAATTATGATTGAATGTACATACTCTATATGTTTTGTGGAATAAAGCAAGTTTGGGAAAATTCGGTGTACAGCCGCATGCTGTCGAATTTTCACCAAATTTAAGGACTTAGAAAGTTTTTTTAAAAAAGATATGAGATACGTTCTAGGTGACACCGGTTTAGCTGAGCACCCCCAGGAACAAAACCGTGAGGGTATTGACATCAAGTTTGCCAAAGCGGACAAATAACTGTGTACTAGATACGAGTAATTGTAACATCCTAATTTTTAATCCAATACTCTAGAACATATTTAGGTTAATCATTAGTCTATTACGTCATAGTTTCTTTTTTTCTTTAAAATACTTAGCGGAAAATACTGGTAAATTTTTTTTTGAATTATAGAAGCAAAGTGAGAGCCAAGCGACACGATAAGCAATAAAGCACGTAAGGAAATAAAGCAAGCATCTCATAAACATCATAACATAAAGCAGGTGAAGGCACATCACGATAAGACTGAACTGCATATATATATATATATATATATATATATATATATGTATATAATATGATATGCCCACTTATGAAGAGTGGGACTTAGTTTAGTACAACATGAAACGAATACATCTAAAAAGGAAATACAAAGGAAAGTGCGATGAAAAGCATAAAAGCAAACTCCCTTACCCAAGTGCAACTAAAGGGATACCCTCTAAACAAAAGAAAGTTTATCCACATCTAAGTGGTGTGTGCACTAGCCCGGTACTTCGTCGGTCATCCGCTACCTCTTACTGACTTCCATCCCGCGATCGAGACACATACCCGGCAAACTGGGCGAGCTCCCCCGATGTGTAAAGACGAAGTGGGGATCGGGAGTGACCCCCACGACGTGGCCGCATCTCTGGTCGTCGTGCTAGCTGAGGTTGAGTCACAGTGTCCTCACTGCCCTCTCTCATCATGGTGGAGTGGGGGCAGAGCTCTTGCTGTACAGATGGGTAGGCGGGCCCCCTGACAAGTCGGTCTCCAAGAAGTATATCCAGGGCACGTAGTCGGGGTCGTTGCGCATGGATAAAGTGGTGGTGTGCATACGGAGCACTCTCTCATTGTGCGTACGCGCGTGCTCAAAAACCCATTCGTCGTCACCGTAGGGTGCTGTCGGGGAGAAGCAATGGGTATGCACAGGGTGAGCGAAGGGTCACCTAATGAACATGAAGACACGAACCGTGCACTGACCCTCAAAATGGTATGATCCGTGCTCCAGATCATAGTGCACCTCCCACGTCGGGGTGTCCACAAAAACCACGAACATCGCCATCTGAAGACGTGATGGGAAGAAAAGATAGAGGGAGTGAGAATCTTGCTAAAGAATCTCAGTAGGGCCTCCTACTACCTAAGTGTCATCATCTACATCCTTAGGAACCTTGGGTTTAGTGTATAAAATGAGTGAGCATGTATTAAGTTCATTTTTAAGCTTCTGAAACATAGTTAGCCAAGGTCCGTTCATTTTAGTATGATTCTTAATGTCATGGATGCAACATAGTAAAGAATGTATGCATGGCTCTACTTAATGCAAGAATAGTAATCATAACATTAAGAACATCATAATAGTGGCATAAAGTGGCAATTGAAATCTCATATGGGAAAACTTTGTGACATAATCATCATACTTTACTTCCTCATGGGGCTAACCTAAAAGACATTCGTCCTGGGGGTGCTCGGCCGAACCGGTGTCACCCAGAACGTGTTACATCTCTAGGTTATGAGCTCATACCTAACTAGTCATCACTAGTTCTTACTTATCAATCCCGATAAGTGTATCATAATCATAATCCCGACTATCTAGTACGGGCTAGGGGGAATTTCGTGGGGGTACTCGGTCGAACCGGTGTCACCCAAGAATACGTCTTGGTATCGATGTCACATGAGTTCTTTGGAGGTGCTTGGCCGAACCGGTCTCATCCAAGAACTCATCTTAGTACCTCATATCTTATAAAGAAAATCTCACAGGTTTTCTAAAAACTTTCTAAGTCCCCAAATTTGTCAGAAATTCGACAGCATAACAACAGCACGTCGGATTTCTTCCAAATTTATTTTATGCTACATAAACAAATAGAACATATATCCTCAATCATAAATTCATACATTGACATAATCATTCTCAAATAGAACATACATTCACATGTAATATTGAAACTCATTATGCTCTTGATCCTATGGTATCTTATGCTTTGACCCATACGGGCCTTAAACTTGAGATGTAATTATTCTATCATTCTCTATCAACCTCTTATGCACCTAAGGATTTTCTTCTAACAAATCTTACTATCATTTGTGTTCTTTAATAAATCTGGGCAGCACCATACCCCAAGGGCAAAGTTATATATCTATGATTACGAGGTTTTAGAACTTATGTTTTAGACCCTTTCTCGGTTCCGTCTTCGCCTAAGGTGCTATAAATTAAATCTAAACCAATTATGAGGCATTCCTATGCCTAAGAACTAATTATAAACCATGTTTTCCATATTATGAGGTTGCTGGACAAAATCCAGAAATTAAATGTTCTAGGAGTTCTAGGATTGCACTTTTACAGTTTTCTAGTTACTAGTTTTTCTATAGGTGCTAAAATTCAATCCTAATTCAAATGTAACGAAATTTTTCATGATTAATCAATCCTAAACTGATTGTTATCATACTAAAACAGTTTTGGCATTGATTAAGATTAAAGGGGTTAAACACACGTTAAATTCCAACTTTACAGTTTTTCTATGAAGCTAGTTTCTCCTCTAACATGCCTAGAAGTATTCCTACCTCATCATATATCATTTTCACACATTCTAACACATCAAAACATCATCATACAGCAACAACACATCAAGGCAGAAATGAATTGTTCAAGTCCAAAAAGACACATAATTTGACATTTCTAAAGCATATAAGTTGCTAGTTTCCCTTGGAATCATTTTAGGACTTCTAGAACTCTTTGCAAACCATTTTATTTTATCAAGAGGCTAAAAACAACCTTAGGTCAGTAACCAATTTAATTCTTCTTTAGAAGAGGATTAAAATCATAAATCTTGTTGGTCATAACTTTATAAAACTCATTAAGCTTAAAGAAAATCCTAGAACATAGGTTGTTGGCCCTTGTAACTAGATGGAACTCATTCTAAGCTCATCATTATTACTTGGCTGAAATTATACATTCAAAGAATGCTTCCATATTAAGCTTTAACTTGAGATAAAATGGGCAAGTCTTTGAGCTCTAAGGTCTTTAAGTGATGACAAAATATAAATATGCTATGCATTTCATTTTTATTCTTCATTACAAAGTAAAGTGAGAACTTTAAAGTAAATATGCAAGACTTGGAAATAAATATGCAAGGCTTGAAATTTAAATATGCAAGACTTGAAGTAAATATGCAAGGCTTGAAAGTAAATATGCACGACTTGAAGTAAATATGCAAGACTTGAAAGTAAAAATGCAAGACTTGAAATAAATATGCAATGTAAGTTCATTTCTTTATTTTAGTGCTCTAGGGCCAGCAACAATCGACTTTAAAACCGAAATAAAAAGGCTTTGAGAATTAATTAGGTGATAATGCAAGTCTTGTTTTAATCTTTGAGTCCTTAGGTGATGACTTGAAAATAAAGATGCAAGGCAAGAATATAAACATGAGTGCAACCTCAAAATAAATATGCAAGTTCATTTATATCTTATTAGAGCTTACTCAAGACTTTAGAGGAACTTAAACCTTAACCCAAACTCATCATGACAAGATAAAGTGAGGTCTAGAATTCTTAGAACTCAAGATAACATTTCTAAAGAATTAAACCACAAGTGAGCTATATAACATTTTTATGAAAACCCAAGCTTTAGAGGTTTCATTGTGGTGAACATAAAGTCTCCATCTAGAACTCTCATCATCAAGCTATCATGTTAGACCACTCAAGTTGGTTGGCCGAAATCATGAAGGAAAAAAAAGGAAAGAAATCGAAATCTTGAGGAAAGAAAAGGAAGGAACCAAAATCATAAGCAAGAAAAGATCCATTTTGAAACTCTAGAGACCATGATCTTGATGATGTATTAACACCAATATCATGAGTCCTCATCACTGAGTTCACTAACTCATTTTACATCAACATCAAAGTTAAGAATCTCAAGGTTCAAGAAAGAAAGAAACTAAAAACACCTTTTGCTTAAGAACAAAGATCAAGCTTTAGAGGTTGTTCAAGTGATGAATATCATCATGAAACCCTCATCATCAAGCTCCCATTCCTTTGTTTTCAAAGGCTCATGGCCGAAAATGAAGAAGAAAGAGAAGAAGAAAAGAAGTTCCAAAAAGATTCAAGAGAAACCATGAACACATAACTAGATTAAGAACTTAAATGAAAGAAACACTTGAAAGAAAATCCCTACCAAGTGATTGGAGATTGGGATGAGTGAAGAGGATGAAGAACTTGAAGAACTTGGACACTTGAACTTTGAGAGAAAAAGAAAACTTTGAAGTGCTCTTTGAAAACTTACACTTAGCAAATGAACCCAAAATGATGCAAGTTCACCCAAGCATGCTATTTATAGAGAGATGAAACAAAATGAGAGGTGTTTAGGGGAGGGAGAGCTTCGGCCATTACAGCCACAAGGAGGAGAAAATATCTTCTCCAAGGTATGGTTCAAGGCATGGTGGAAAGCATGGCTAGGTATGGGTTCAAGTATGGGTGCAAGTATGGGTCAAGCATGGTTCTTTGAGTGAGAAACAAATCAACATATGATGCAAATGGGGGAGGAGGTGGCCAAAACATGCATCAGCCATGGGGAGGATTTCTTGCATTTTAATTGTGGTTTAGAGTTGTGCTTAGGTGTTTCTTTGATTAGGATTAAGATTAGGAATTTGTAAGAAAGTGTTTAGGTGAGAAAATGGGTAATCAAGGTTGTCAAGACATGTTTAAGGAGTGGTCTTACATCATTATGAGTTATAAATTCATTTTAGTTCATAAACAACTCTAGACACAATTCCATGATTTAAGAAATTGAAAAGAGAAAATACTATTCAAGATTCCAAGATTAGAATCTTGAGTTTTAAAAAGAGATTTAAGTTTAATCTAAGCAATTTTAGATTCTAATTAATTTTAATAGCTTATTTTGACTCTAGATTAATTATGAAAATTAATTAATCTTCGATTAGAGCCTAATATTGCTTAATTATGTCATTAAGCTCAAAAATACTATTCCAGGGGTAAAATCGTAATTTTGCACTAAAACTGCCCGGGACCGCCAGGACTTAAACAGACACTTTTAAACATGTAAAAACATTGTTTTAAACCTTCAGGGAAAGTTTCGGGCTCAAACAGCACCTTTACCCGTGTAGAAACGCTATAGGGGTATTTTGGTCATTTTGACCTGAAACTGCAGAAAATGAGATTTTGTTTTTGAAATCACTCAAGGATCATCCAATCCCCTTCAAACATTGAGTTAGCCCTTCGAGGACTGCCGGGGCCGGCCATCCTCGAATTCTGAGCAGAAAATGACCTCAGAGGCATTTTGGTCATTTTCCTCTCAGATAGAAAAATCAGGGCGTTATAGTAATTGCGTTTCAAAGAAGGAAATATTCCTATGGATTCCTTGAATTAAAGGTTATGATAGGTGATCCTTACGTTCCCTAGCCCGTACTCTAGAAGTCGGTATTATTATGTTACGCTTATCAAAAAGGATAAATGAAAACTAGTGATTACTAGTTAGGTAAGCTCATAACCTAGAGATGTTTTTAGGGCGGCCCCCATGATGCAAAGTATAATATTTAATGTCACATAGTTGAGAAAAGAGACAGTTTCACAAGAAAAGTTATATGCCACTTTATGCCACTTATATGATGTTTCTTGATGTTGTGTTCTATTGCTTTCTTGCATAATGCATTATCATGCATTCATGCTTCGCTATGTTGCATACATGACATTAAGATTCATTCTAAAATGAACGAACCTTGGATAATTATGTATAAAACCTAAAAATGAGCTATATGCATGTACACTTGTTTACAATAAACCCAAGGTTCCTAAGGATATGGACGATGTCAATTAGATAGGAGGTTCCCTACTGAGATTCTTTAGCAAGATTCTCACTCCCTTTTCTTTTCCGTCGCATCTTTAGACTTCAATAGTGACATTTGTGGTCTTCATCGACACCCCGGCGTGGGAGGTTCACTTTGATCCAGAGCACCGGTCCTACCATTTTGAAGGGAGCTGTACCGTCCGAGTTTTTATGTTTTTGGGGTGACCCATCGCACACCCTGTTCATAGTTATCACTTTTCTCCGACTTCCTCTTTTGGCAATGACATGATCTTCAAGCGTGTGCTGACGCACAATGAGAGGATACTCTGCACGTATACAACTGCATCTGCCGTCCGTGACTTCCCAGACTATGTTCCCCGCTCCAGGCATTCCGAGATTGGCCCATCGGAGGATTCGCTTACCTACCTATATTCCAAGAGTTCTGCCCCCACTCCTCCACAGAGGGAGGAGGGTAGCGAGGAGACAGTTACACAGCCAAGGTTGGCATGGAGGCCAGCTATGCGACCCCGACATAGCGTCCATGCTCAGGCATCTTGTGTGCCCACTCCCGACGAGCTTTGTCTGTGGATCGGCCATGTTCCGCCCTATCCGGACTACTAGCAGTAGGTCTCTTGGGGGATCATTAGTGTACACACTACCACTAGTTTAGGATAACCTTCTGTTGTTCTAGAGCTTATCCATTTTAGGTGCACGAGGGTAGGGGGTGATTTCCTTTATGCTTTCCTTTAGATTTTCCTTTCAGTTGTATTTGCTCTTATGATGTATTAAACTTATCCCGCCTTCCATCGGTGGGTAGTTATTATATTAATATAATATTATTATGGTGTGTACATGATTGTCTAATGTTATGAAGTTATTTGATGCTCTTATCTTATACCTTCTTTTGTATGAGTTACGTTTTATGATAATGCTCGCTTACGATATGTACGGCTTTTACTTGGCATTTATGTTTCAAAAATAATTTTATCCATATTTTCCGCTAAGTATTTTAGAGGAAGGATTAAAGAATGAGACTAAAACAGTAATAGACTAATGATTAGCCTAAATACATTCTAGGAGTATTGGGTTAAAAATTAGGATGTTACATTTTGGTATCAGAACAGTTCGGTTCTCACGGAGCCTAAAGATTGGATGACTATGCTTCATAAGCATAATGCGGTAGTCATGTAGCGCTTGATAGAGATAAGCTATAGGTTAGATATACATGACCCCTGTTTGTTTGTGTGTGTCATGGTAACTAGTTCATTTCACATGGAATATTGAGCTTGATCAACTCAGTGTTTGTTGTCTTATGTGTTTAGGAACCAATGGCACCCAGATGATAGACTAGGGCCCCAACCGAGGGGAACCAAGATAACACGACTGTCGTGGCTGTTCGAGATATGGCAAGAGCGATAGAGCGCATGTTTGACCGAATGGACTAACAGGGAGACGCTGCATGTGCTTTCCTTGCAGCTGAGATGATCGAGCAAGCTAGGTTTGGTGAATTTCACAAGGCGAACCCACCGACCTTCGGAGGGGTCATGGTTCCCAACAAGATTGATGAGTTGATAAAGAATCTGGAGAAGATTTATTCTGTGGTCGCCTGTTCAGAGGAGCAGAAGGTCACGTTTGCTGCCTACATCATGGAATCTGATGCCGAGTTCTAGTGGACTGGCACTCGAAGACTGTTGGAAGCTTCTGATACTGCTATCGACTAGGAGCTATTCAAGACGTACTTCTATGAGAAGTACTTCCCTGAGTCAGTGAGGAATGCGAGGGACATAGAGTTCATGCAACTAACCCATGGAGGGTTAATTGTCGCCCAGTACACAGCGAGGTTCGAGGAACTGATCAAGTTCTCACGGGTGTTCCAAGGGAACCTAAAGTGTGGAAATGTGTGAATTATGAGGCCGGATTGAAAGCTGAGCTAAACTATGTGGTGGCGTACATGGAGCTTAGGGATTTTCCTACCCTGGTCAACAAGTGCCGCATACTGGAAGAAGGATAAGGAAAGCTCAGCGCTGCGGGAACGAAGCATGCCAAGGGGTTAGGACCACAGGCCCCAAAGTTCAAGCCACAACATCAAAATCGGTCAAGGAATCACTACAACCCATATCACACCAACCAGTTCAAGCCATAGTAACAATAATAACAACAAAGAGCACCCTTCCATCAACAATCCAAGCAACACCAGAGGCCACCTTTCAAGCACAATGGCAACAGAAACAACAACAACAACCAACAAGGAGGATCAGGAGGTCCCCAAAACAACTACAATAATCAGCAAGGAGGGTCCAGTGGGGCTAAGAACAAGGTACCTTAGGGAGCCTTCGCTGCCTTCAGCAAACCCGCACCGGCTGCAGAGTGCCCTAAGTGTAGAAAGAATCATGGTAATTGCCCCTGCTTAGCTGGGCACGGAATCTACTTCAAATGTGGGAAGCACGGCCACTATGCCAAGGACTGCACAAATAGGAGGCCATCAAACTAGAACCCCAAGCCATAGCACCAAGGGAGGGTCTTCACCCTCAGTATGGAGGATGCGAAAAAGTCCAACGACTTCATAGAAGGTAAGTGCGAAGTAAACGGTAGAACTTTAATTGTGCTGTATGACTCTGGTGCAACCCATTCATTCATTTCACATGCTAGCATCGAGTCTTTGAATTTGAAAGATTCTAAACTCCCTTTTGACCTTATTGTTGTTACCCTCACTAATCGTCCTATAAATACCTGTAACTGTTGTTTAGATTGCCATCTTACTATAGAAAATAGATCCTTTGTCATAGATTTTATTTGTTTGCCCATGAAAGATATAAGCATAATTCTTGGCATGGATTGGCTTCATGCCAACCGTGTAATGTTAGACTGTGATACCAAAATTGTTATTTTTCATTCTCCCCTTAGTGAAACTAGTCAAACTTTGAAGCTTTACCTAAATGTCGTAAAGGTCAACTGTAGTGGGAAGGAAAGTGAGGGATATATTCTCCTAGCTGTTAATGAGGTAGACTTTGAGCAAAACCTTGATGATATACCTATAGTAAAAGACTATCTCGAGATATTTTTGGATGAGATACCCGAGCTCCCTCCTAAAAGAGAAGTAGAGTTTTCCATCGAGCTGGTCCCTGGAGTAGGGCCTATCTCTATAGCTCCTTATCGAATGTCACCCTTAGAACTGGCCGAGTTGAAAACACTGATAGAGGAGCTTTTAGAGAAATGTTTCATAAGACCCACCACTTCACCTTGGGAAGCTCCTGTCTTATTCGTAAAGAAGAAAGATGGAAGTATGAGATTATGCATAGACTATAGGCAATTGAATCGAGTAACAGCGAAAAACAAGTATCCCTTGCCTAGGATTGATGATCTTATGGACCATTTGAAAGGAGCGGTGGTATTTTCTAAGATTGATTTAAGGTCGGGATACCACCAGATTAGGGTAAGAGACTAGGACATACCTAAAACTGCCTTTAGAACTCGGTATGGACAGTTTGAGTTCACTGTGATGTCTTTTGGACTGACAAATGTGCCTACGGTGTTTATGGATTATATGAATAGGACTTTTAGACCTTATTTAGATCAGTTTGTGGTTGTTTTCATAGATGATATACTCATCTATTCGCAGACCCACGAGGAGCATGAGCATCATCTAAGGCTGGTTTTAAGGATTTTGAAGGAGAAGAAGCTATATGCTAAGCTTTTTAAGTGCGAATTTTGGTTGGAGGAGGTGAAGTTTCTGGGGCATATAATGTCTAGAGGAGGCATAGCTATTGATCCCAGTAAGGTTGAGGCATTTACGAATTGGGATAGACCAACCACTGTAACAGAAATACGGAGTTTCTTGGGTTTAGCAAGCTACTATCGTAAGTTTATAAAAGGATTTTCCCAGATTGCCCTACCCTTAACCAAGCTCACTAGGAAAGATGCCCTCTTTGTATGGAATCCCGAGTGTGAAAAGAGCTTTCAAGAGCTGAAGGAAAAGCTAACCACGACCCTGATTTTAGTTTTACCTGACCCTAAAGTGCCCTTCGAGGTATATTGTGATACTTCGGCCAAAGGCTTAGGCTGTGTGTTGATGCAAAATAGGCAAGTGGTAGCTTATGCATCCAGATAACTCAAGCCTCACGAGGTAAACTACCCTACCCATGACTTGGAGTTAGCAGCTATAGTGTTTGCTTTGAAGATGTGGAGGCACCATTTATATGGTGTGAGGTTTGAAGTTTTCTCCGATCATAAGAGTCTTAGGTACCTCTTTGATCAAAAGGAGTTGAACTTGAGGCAGAGAAGATGGATGGAGTTTCTGAAAGATTACAATTTCAGCTTAAGTTACTACCTCGGCAAGGCTAATGTAGTCGCCGATGCCTTAAGCCGAAAATCATTACATCTGTCTCACATGATGGTAAAAGAAGTTGAGCTGATAGAGAAGTTTAGGGATATGAATCTGGGGATGACATTGACCAACGATGGCATGAAGATGTGTCACCTTAGTGTGACAAGTGGTTTCAAGCAAAGAATCGCCCTAGCACACCGAGAAGATGAGGAGTTTAGGGAAACCTTAGAAGCTGTAAAGGTGGGCAAGTTGAAAGGTTCTGATGGTTTATGGAGGTTTGAAAGGCAAATCTGTGTGCCACAGGATGGTGACCTCTGAGAAAAGATTTTAGAGGAGGCTCACAAGAGCCATTTCACCATTCACCCTGATACTACCAAGATGTATCAGGACTTGAAGAAGATGTTTTGGTGGCCCGAATTAAAGAAGGATGCGGTCACCTGGGTTAGTAAATGCTTGGTTTGTCAAAAGATGAAAATCGAGCACCAAAAGCCTTCCGGAATATTGCAACCCCTGCCAACTCCTGAGTGGAAGTGGGAAGGTATATCAATGGATTTTGTGACGGGATTGCCGAGGACCCAAACTGGCCATGACGCCATATGGGTGATTGTGGATTGGCTGACCAAGTCAACCCACTTTCTGCCTATTAGAGTAACATACTCTTTGGATAAATTGGCACAATTATACATCCAAGAGATCATGAGATTACATGGAGTGCCGTCGACGATAATCTCGGATAGGGATTCGCGGTTTACGTCGCGTTTTTGGGAAGCCTTTCAAAAGGCATTTGGTTCAAAGGTGTGCTTAAGCACAGTGTACCATCCACAGACAGATGGCCAATCTGAAAGAACAATCCAAACCATGGAAGACATGTTAAGAGCCTGTGTCCTGGACCAGAAGGGGAGTTGGGATAAATATCTGCCTTTGATTGAATTTGCATATAACAATAGTTATCATGCAAATATCGGCATGGCACCCTATGAAGCCTTGTACGGACAGAAGTTTCAATCCCCTCTATGTTGGTATGAACTTGGGGAAGAAAGTATGCTAGGACCTAATGTAGTGAGGGAAATAATGGAGCAAATCAAGAGAATTAGGGACAGGATGCTTATGGCTCAAAGTCGGCAAAAAAGCTATGCAGATAGGCGGTAAAAGCCGTTAGAATTCAATGAAGGAGAACATGTATTCCTAAGAATCACTCCCACTATAGGCATAGGAAGAGCCATGAAGGTTAAAAAGTTGAGCCCCTGATTCCTTGGTCCTTTTGAAATTCTTCAAAGGGTCAGGTCAGTAGCCTACAAAATAGCTTTTCCCCCTAATCTTTCATATCTCCACGATGTCTTTCATGTCTCCCAGTTAAGAAAGTATGAGTCCGACCCTAGCCATGTTTTAGAATCAGAGCAAGTACAGTTAAGGGATGACCTCACTTTCAATCTGTTGCCAATGAGGATCATGGACTACGGAGTCAAGCAGCTGAGGAACAAGTCCGTTCCTTTGGTGAAAGTTGCATGGGGATGTGATAAGTTAGAAGAGTACACGTGGGAACTAGCGTCAAAGATGAGGACAAAGTACCCAGAGCTGTTCTAAGGTAATGAATTTTGAGGACGAAATTCTTTTTAAGGAGGGGGTAATGTAACACCCCGATTTTTTTTTTCTGTCAGAGCAAAAATGACCAAAATGCCCCTGAGGTCATTTTTCACCCGGAATTCGAGGATAGCCGACCTAGTAGTCCTCGAAGGGTCAACTCAATGGTCAAAGGGGATTGTATGCGAATGAATGTTAATAGAGCAGAAAAATCTCTTTTTCTAAGCTTTCGAGTCAAAATGACCAAAAATACCCCTTTAGCATTTTTGCGCGGATATATGTGCCATTGAGCCCAAAACTTTTCCGAAAGGTTTAAAATGATGTTTTTATGAGTCTAGGCATGTCTGTTTAAGTCCCGGTGGTTCCGGGCAGTTTTTGTGTAAAATTACGATTTTGCCCATGGAATAGTGATTTTGAGCTTAATGACGTAATTAAGCAAACCTACGTAATATTAGGCTCTAATCGAAGATTAATTAATTTTCATAATTAATCTAGAGTCAAAATAATTTATTAAAGTTAATTAGAATCTAAAATTGCTTAGATTTAACTTAAACCTCTTTTAAAACTCAAGATTTCAAGTCATGGAATTTTAAATAGTGTTTTCTCTTTTCAATTCCTTAAATCAAGGAATTGTGTCTACAATTGTTTACACTTCAAAATGAGTTTTAATCTCACTAATGAAGCAAGAATACTCCCTAATCATGTCTTGACATCCTTAATTGCCCATTGCCTCACCTAAAACACTTAGTAACTCCTAATCTTAAGCCTAATTAAAAATACACCTAAACACACCTCTAAAACCACAATTAAATAAAAGGTTTTTCTCCCTCCATGGCATGATGAAACCGGCGCCACTTCCCTCTCCAATGCATCACATGTTAATTTATTCAAACACTCAAAGAAGCATGCCACACCATACCTTGAGCTATACCTACACCATGTCTTGCACCTTACCTTGGAATGACCACATGGAAGAGATATTTTTCCTCCCTCCATGCCCATGAGTGCCGCGGCCTCTCCCCCTCCATTCACTCTTTCGCACCTTGTTTTTCTATAAATACCATGCTTGGATGAACTTGGTCAATTTGGTTCATTTACTAGCCTAAGTTTTCAAGAGTTATCTTAAGTTCTCTCATTTCTTCAAGAGTTCTCTTCTTCTTCATCTTCTTCATCCCCACCAAAAAACCACCCCTCACAACCTCAAACCACCATATAACCACCATAGATCACCATTCAAACACATAAGCTTGCATCCTCACACATCAAGCTCACACAAAAACCTTTCCTTCCCTTTTTTCCACTTTGGCTGAAAACCTCAAGCCCACTTGGAAGCAAGTTTTCTTCTCTTTTCTCCTCAAAGATCAAGCTTTTTTCTTCACCACTTGGTAGGGATTTTGTTCTTTAAAGTTTTGTCTTTTAAAGCTTTGTTAAAAATGAGTTTTTGTTAGTTTCTCTTGGCTTTTTCTTTTCTTCCCTTTGATTTTCAGCCTTGGAGCCTTTCTTTTAAAAGAAAATGTTGGCTTGATGATGAGGGTTTCAAGATGTTGATCATGAGATTTTTCACTTGTGTAACCTCTAGAGCCTTAAAGTCTTGTCCTTTTCCTCCTTCATGGCTTCGGCCTTATTTCCTTTTCTTTGATGTTCAAGGTTTTGTTTTGAAAAAAAAAGGGTTGTCAGTTATTTTGATCTCTTGATCCATTTCCTTGTGCTTGATGATGATGTTCAAACTATAAGGTTTCTTTGAAACCTTAGTACAAAGAACTCTAGAGCTCACTTTGTCTTGTTAAGATATGTGTTGGATTGAGGTTTATGTTCCTTTAAAGTCTTGTATGAGCTCTAGTAAAAAATAAAATGAACTTGCACCCATGTTTAAATTTATGCATTGCATATCATATTTACTTTACAATGCCAACACCTAAAACTTAAAGATTAAAACAAGAGCTTGCATTTTCACATCACCTAAATAATTAACTCGAAGCCTACCTATTTCAACCTCAAAGTTGATTGTTGATTTAGAATGACTACTCTAAGAGGCCTAGAGCACAAAAATAAAGAATTGGACTTGCATATCATGTTTGTATTTCAAGTCATCACTTAAACTTTAAAGATAAAAATGAAGTTGCATCTCATATTTATTTCAAGCTCCCACTTTACTTTTCTAATGAAGAATAAAATGAAGTGCATATCATGTTTATATTCTTGTTATCACTTAAAGGTTCTAGAGCTCAAAGACTTGTCCATCTATCTCAAGAAGATTTGGATATGGAAGCATTCTCTTGAATGCATAATTCAGCTATGTGATGGTGGTGGACTTGGTGTGGGTTTCATCTAATCATAAGTGCCAACAATCTATGTCTTAGGATTTTCTTAAGCATAGATAAACTCAAAGAATGTTTCAAGTATGATTTCATATTTTAAATCCCAACCATGAACGATTTAAAATAGCTACTACCCTTATTTATTTTATGATGAATTTAATGAACTAAATTGGTTTCCAAAGAGTTTTAGAAGTCCTAAAATGATTCCAAGAGGAACTAGTAACTAATATGTACTAAAAATGAAATTTTCATGTGCTACCCGAGGTGTATCATTTCGGCTCTGCCTTGGCATGTTTGCTACTGTTTGGTAATGTTTAATATGTTAGAATGTGTATAAATTGATAAGAATTGGAGTGGAGACTATTCTATGCATGTTGGATAAAAAGCTAGTTTACTAGGAAACCGTAAAGTTGTGATTTTAGAAGTCTTTGGCCAAATTAACCTTAGCCACTATCAAAACTGTTTTACTATGATAAAATTCTATTTGGCATGGTTTAACTACGAAAACTTGGTAACTTTTGGTGTAAGAATGATTTTTAACACTTAGAGAGAAATTAGTAACTAGAAAACCGTAAAAACATGAATTCTAGAACCTTAAGGATGTAGATTATAAATTCTATTTTAGGAACATGATAATTTGGTGATAGATGGCTGAACACTTGGTAGAATGTATGGGATATATTGATAATTGGTTTAGAAATTAATTATAGCGCCTTAAGTAGAAACGGAACTTAAAAAGGGTCTAAGACGTAGTCTTTAGAACCTCGTAATTAAATGATATGAATTCTGCCCACATTTTATGATGCTGTCCAAAATTGTTTAGGATCATAAAAATAAGTGGGAATTATTAGTCATGAACCTATCGGTGCATAAAAGGTTAAAAACGGATAATAGGTTGGCTAGATTGCAAGTTTAAGATCTGTAAGGGTCAAAGGCATAAAACTTGGTAAGTTAAGTGACATAATGAAGTTTGTTATTTCAAAGGAATGTACATTGACTACGAGTTGCCTTGAGCATAGCATATGCATTAGTTGAGTCTGGTCCCTAATCCCGGCATACTGGTTAGGAACATGACTACCTTCCAAGAATGTTAAAGTGATGATGTGTAGATGCATGTGTTATGAAGATCATGTTTATATGACTTTGATGGTTTATTTTGAATATGAAATTATGATTGAATGTACATACTCTGTATGTTTTGTGGCATAAAGCAAGTTTGGGAAAATTTGGTGTACAGCCATATGCTGTCGACTTTTCACCAAATTTGAGGACTTAGAAAATTTTTTTAAAAAAGATATGAGATACATTCTAGGTGACACCGGTTAACCGAGCATGCCCAAGAATAAATGTGACACGATACTGAGATGCATTCTGGGTGACACCGGTTTAGCCGAGCATCCCTAGGAACAAAATAGTGAGGGTATTGACATTGAGCTTGCCAAAGCGGACAAATAACTTTGTACTAGATGCCAATAATTGTGTTTCAAAGAAGGAAATATTCCTATGGACTCCCCGAATTAAAGGTTATGATAGATGATCCTTATGCCCCCTAGCCCGTACTCTAGAAGTCGGGATTATTATGTTACGCTTATCAAAAAGGATAAGTGAGAACTAGTGATGACTAGTTAGGTATGAACTCATAACCTAGAGATGTGTTTAGGGTGGCCCCTATGATGCAAAGTATAATGTTTATTTTCACATAGTTGAGAAAATAGACAGTTTTACAAGAAAAGTTATATGCCACTTTATGCCACTTATATGATGTTTCTTGATGTTGTGTTCTATTACTTTCTTGCATAATGTATTATCATGCATTCATGCTTTACTATGTTGCATACATGACATTAAGATTCATTCTAAAATGAACGGACCTTGGATAATTATGTATAAAACCTAAAAATGAACTATATGCATGCACACTATTTTACAATAAACCCAAGGTTCCTGAGGATGTGGACGATGTCACTTAGATAGTAGGTTCCCTATTGAGATTCTTTAGCAAGATTCTTACTCCCTTTTCTTTTCTGTCGCATCTTCAGACTTCGATGGGGACATTTGTGGTCTTCATTGACACCCTAGCATGGGAGATTCACTTTGATCTAGAGCACCGGTCTTACCATTTTGAAAGGAGCTATACCGTCCGAGTTTTTATGTTTTTGGGGCAACCCTTCGCACACCCTGTTCATAGTTATCACTTTTCTTCGACTTCCCCTTTTGGCGATGACATGGTCTTTGAGCATGCGCGGACGCACAATGAGAGGATACTCTGCTCGTATACCACTGTATCTGCCGTCCGTGACTTCCCAAACTATATTCCCTACTCCAGGCATTCAGAGACTGACCCATCGGAGGATCTGCCTACCCGCCTATATTCTGAGAGTTCTGCCCCTATTCCCTCACAGAGGGTGGAGGGTAGCGCAGAAATGGTTACACAACCAAGGTTGGCACGGAGGCCAACTATGCGACCCCGACATGGCGCCCATGCTGAGGCATCTCGTGTGCCTACTCTCGACGAGCTTCGTCTGTGGATCGGCCATGTTTTGCCCTATCTGGACTACCAGTAGTAGGTCTCTTGGGGGATCATTAGTGCACACACTACGACTAGTCTAGGATATCCTTTTTTTGTTCTATAGGTTATCCATTTTAGGTGCACGAGGGTAGGGTGATTTCCTTTATTCTTTCTTTTATATTTTCCTTTCAGTTGTATTTGCTCTTATGATGTATTGAACTTATCCTGCCTTCCATAAATGGGTAGTTATTATATTAATATAATATTATTATGGTGTGCACATGATTGTCCAATGTTATGAAGTTATTTGATGCTCTTATCTTGCGCCTTCTTTTGTATGAGTTACATTTTTTGATAATGCTCGCTTACGATATACGTGGCTCTTACTTGGCATTTATGTTTCAAAAAACATTTTACCCATATTTTCCACTAAGTATTTTAAAGGAAGGATTAAAGAATAAGACTAAAAGAGTAATAGACTAATGGTTAACCTAAATACGTTCTAGGAGTATTGGGTTAAAAATTAGGATGCTACAATGGAAGACTCAAAATTAAGATTAAAATAAATAAAATGCAGAATAAAAGAGAAAGGTAAAGAAAAACCTCATGGTGAGTTGTCTCCCACCCAGCACTTTACTTTAACATCCGTAAGGTGAATGGTCAGGACCTTCATGGAGAATGTGCAGCTTCAACCCATAGATAGACCATTTGAGCCCCCAAATCCTTGGAGACTTCATAGAGGTGCATCAACTAGTGCCCATCAATGTCACACTAGATCTTGGTCTTTGGGTTTTCCAACTCAATTGCACCCCTAGGGTGCAAATAAGTGACCAAGAATGGTTCCTTCCATCTAGATCTTGACTTTCTAGTCATTAGTGCTTCCCGGGGCTCATGTAACAAAATTTGTTGCCCTTCACAAGGCAAACTTCCCAACATGGGCTAGTCTTGGAGCACCTAGCAAACTAATGACTGCTGCTTGGGTGGTGCACTTGTATCTAAAAACTTAGGACATTCTAAAATAAGAGGTGCATCATATACCATGGAAGAAGAAAGAGTAAAGAAAGGGGGATCTAGATCCTTAGCAAATAGATTACCATAAGCATCATTAGCTAAAGAATCAATGACATTAATGCCAAACACAAAGTGTTCCTCATAGGCATGTTTCATAGCATCAGATAAGTTAAATTGGACTTTTATGTCACCATACTCCATGGATAAAGTGTCAGCATAAACATCAATCAAGGTTCTAGCAGTTTTCAAAAATAGTCTTCCCAAGATCAATGTTTGCTGGCTGGCATTGGTGTCATTTTCTGTTTCAAGCACATAGAAATTAGCAAGGAATATTAAATCATATACCTGTACTAGAGCATCTTTAATAATCCCTCTAATCTCATGATGTTGCTGTTGGCTACTTGAATTTGCAACTAGGTAGGTTTAAGCTCTCCAAAATGAAAAGACCAGTAAAGCAATTTAGACATAGCATTAATGCTAGCTCCAAGGTCAGCCAGGGCCTTCATGATGTGTAGGTTCCCAATAGTGCAAGGGATAGTGAATGTGCCTAGATTGTTGCACTTAGGTGGTAAATTGCTCAGCTTGATAATAGAGGAGGCATTTACCCCCATGGTCACCTTCTTTTCCCTACCATCCTTTATCTTCCTCTTATTAGTGCATAGGTCTTTAAAAAATTTAGCAAACTTAGGAATTTGTTTGATTGCATCTAATAGGGGTATGTTCACTTGCACTTTTTTGAAGGTTTCCCAAGTTTCTGGATCTAATTTTGATACAACAGTTTTTTTTTGGTTGGTTCTTCTGAGGGAATGGCAATGGAGGAATGAAGTTTTCAACTCTGGTGGCCTCTATTGAGCACTTTAGTGCTGTTCAAGCGTTGTAGTGCTCTCTAGAATTCTTCTGGATTGCTTCTTCTGTCTCGGCTAAGTGTTCCAGTGTTGTTCGAGCGATGCAATTCTCACCCTAGAAGTACCTTTATCCCAGTTCTTGATCTGTATGCTCGGTTGAGTGCTGTAGCAATGTAGCACTGTTTGAGTGCTACAGTGCTTAACAAAATCACCTCCATAACTAGTTTTCTCTTTCTGATCATTCTCTATAGGCCTTGTTACCTCTTGCATTTTCTGTCCAGACCTCAAGGTGATTGCACAGATATTTTCCCTCAGATTAGGCACGGTCTGAGAGGGTAACTAGGCAGCTAGGGCCTACTGCCTCTTACCACTTTTCATCTGAGTCGCTTTCTCTCTCAGTTGGGTGTTTTCTTTTCTAATTTCCTATATTTGCTCCATCATTATCCTCATCATCTCAATCATAGTGGGATCTAAAGATTGAGGTATATGAAAGGCCTGTTGCCTCTGATGAGATGCTAGATACTTCTGCTGAGAAGGTTGGTCTTGTGGCTGTGAGTTATTTCCCCACTTCAAATTAGGGTGATTCTTCTAGCTTGAGTTATGAGTGTTTCCAAATGGGAACTAGCTTGCCTGATTATGAGGTTGACTCTAGAAGGGATTTGTTGCTGCTATCCTAGTAGTTGAGTTATCTTGGAATACTGGTAATGGTCATGTGAAGTACATGTGCCATAGATCTTGGGAACCACTGGAGTTGCTGCTTGGCTAGCCATCAACTGTTGCATAAGCCCAAAAAGTTGCTGTGAAGTCTTGGTCAATATTGGATTTTCTAGCTAGCTCACATCATGAAGGCCTCTAGTAGTTGTGGCTGCCCTGGAACCAAATTGCTGAATATTGGCAGCCATATTCTCTATCAAAGTATGGGCCTCTGCCAGAGTCTTATCCAAAAGTGCCCCTCCACTAGCAGCATCTGTCATACATCTATCAGCAGGTACCAACCCCTCATAAAAGCATTGAAGGAGGAGTTGCTCTGGAATCTGATAGTTGGGGCAGCTTGCACAAAAGAGCTCAAAGCGCTCCCAATATTCATGTAGAGTTTCATCAGTCTGGTAGATTCTAGAGATTTCTTTTCTGATAGAATCCACTCTAGAGGTGGGAAAATATCTCTCCAGGAAAAGCTTCTTCATCCCCATCGAGCTATTTACAATCGCATATGGCAAATTAAAGAACTAGTTTTCTGCAGCACCCTCTAAGAAGAAGGGGAATGCTTTTAGTTTAACATCATCCACCTTCACCCCATTGGTCTCATGCTAGAACATACCATGGGTAGTTTCTTTAAGTGCTGATTTATTACATAATCTAATCAAATTCCCCAATTTGAAATTCGTATTTATAAACTGAAAACGTATACATCACTGTCCCAAATACTGAAATTAAATACATAATCTGAAAATAATGCATGGCTCAGATCCTGCCTGCACATCTACTAGAACACTCTACTTTAACATGACTCTAATCTAAGCCTTACTCCAAAGTAAGACTCACCGCTGAAAATGACTGCATCTACCATACTGAAGGCTGAGCAACATCTATACCTATAACTATGAGGAGGAAGGGAAAGCGGTGGATCAAAGGACTCAGTGAGTGAGCTCTTACCCATTACCCACATGGGACAACCAAGGAAAATACCATATATAATGTACATGCAACAATCATAAACCTTTTGATATTCATATGCACAACTATATATAGAAAAGATACCTATATATTTATTGTAACACCCTAAAAATTATTTAAAAATTAATTTGAGCTTTATTAGTCATAATTTCAAAAATCTGACAGTTTTAGCAATGATGAAGACGACTCAATGGATTTGCAAGAAAAAAAAATGAATAGTGACCTTGCGGGCCGCACGAATCCATGGGGATAGCCGAAACCCTAGATCCGGGACCAGGAAATGCCCGGGACTAAGAACAGAGAGGGTTAAGGTTAGAAATAGTTAGAAATGGAGATTTTATACCTAGAATTAATTTTCGAGCAATGTTGGATTACCCAAGTATGGTGTTTTAGCCATTCGGTAAAATTTCGATGTGTGATTTTTAACACCAAAAGATAGTTTAATTATTATAAATGGATAGTGTATATCCATTCAATCTAAGTGTAAGGCTAAGATTTGATCTTGAATTGCAAGATCAAATCCTAGCCCTCCATTTTATTATCTTTCTTTAAGAATTACACATTTACATTACATGATATTTACACTTTATCAAAGGATAAATACAACTCATCATCCTTATCACTCCAACAAGTCATTCTCAGTAGCAAAACGGAATAACACGGCCACCATTTCTCTCTTCTTCAAAGAGCTTGAAACATGAATTCAAACCTCCATTTTCCTAGCCTAGACTTGATAAAACCACAAACTCCCTTCACGAAACTTGTTCTACTCTTCATAATCTATCAAACTAACCGATTAGAATTTTAATCCATCACTATTTTCCTACTTTGAGCCATCATACATCATTGCCAAAGAGAGGTTTAAAGGCTGTTTGGAAAGATTTTGAATGAAGAAAAACACTTGGGGAAGATTATTCTAGGCAAAAAGCTATGGAGATTCAAGTAGGATTTTATTTGTTCTCTTGTCTTTCCAATTTTACTCTGATTGTTTCTGATTGAATTGGTTGGAATTTTCTAGATGTATTATTGATGATAGATAGATATTAATATGTTTAATTTGGAGAGTTTGGATGATGTTAAAAATCAGTTTTGCTAAAGAGAAGTTGAAACATGCATGCTAGATTTTCAGTTCTATTCCAGGCAGCAACTAATCATGAATTCTCTAGCACCATTGTAGGCATTTTTAATAGCTAGAAAAAATTTATGTTGAATTTAACATCCTAGGCTAGCTCCAAGAATTTTCTTGGTTTCTGATTATGAGTTAAACTGCCTAAAACAAATCATCAACCGAGACTATATAGGTGTTGTTTGAATTTCTGGTCTTGAAGCTCCAAATTTTTCTAATTTTGTTACCATATCAAATGATTGAATTATCACTTGAAATTTTTATAGAGTGTTGAGGACATATTAAAGTCCAACCTTGAATTTTTGTATGATTTGATATGATCATTTGTTAAGGTAATAAAATTGGAGATTATGGCTGTTGGCTGTAAATAGGGGGTTTCTGACCTCTGAATTTGTCTAATTTTGTTATCATAGTTGGAGAACTCTTTTTTCTCTAAAGTTTTTATAGGAGCTTGGGGACGCATTGAGGTGTCTTAGATAATTTTTATAAACTCTGAATTGAATGGGTAATATGCAAATAAATTGGTGATATAATAGCATAAAATTTGCCAAGGTGTTGGAAAGTAAACTAAAGCATGGAATTGATGAGATAATATGTTTTAATTCAAGTAGAATATATGTGAATGCATGCTAGCAACATAAAAGATTGGTTTATGAGACGTGAATGAAAAATTATATTGTGAACAGATTTTTAATTCAAGTTTGATGTGTATTAATGCATACTATGGACTTTAAAGCTTGTTTTATGAGGAATGAATGAATGATATATATAGGTTTGAAGCTTTACGAAATGAAAGAATTATGTTAATGCATATAGGAATGTGATGCATTTATATGTGAGCTTGAGGATGATGTACATACTAAGTGAAAAATAAAGTCCCTTTTAATATAAAAAGGGCATAGAAAAGTCCTCTTTAATATAAAAAGGACACGACAAAGTCCCCTTTAATCTAAAAAGAGCATGACAGAGTGCCCTTTTTATATTAAAGGGCACAGCAAAGTCCTCTTTAACGTAAAAAGGGCACGGTAGAGTCCCCTTTAATGTAAAAAGGGTACGATAGAGTCCTCTTTAATCTAAAAAGGGTACGATAGAGTCTCCTTTGATGTAAAAAGGGCATGGAAAAGTCCCATTTACTATGTCAAGGACACGAAGAGATCATTGCAAATTGTAATATGTATATGCATATTTTATTAAATTATTTGTCTTGAATGAATTATTAAGATCTTGAATGTCATGAAACACACGTGTTAAGTGATTGAATAATAAAAGCAACCCACTTTGGAAGGGTGATTTTAGAACATTAAAATAAACCTTTAATATACGTTGCATGCTTACTTTTTCTAATAAATCGAGGTGGCTGGGATGATCACGATGACATAGATTTTAGTATCTGTTTTGGGGATGCCCTACTGAGAATTATAGAATTCTCACCCCCCATGTTTTTGTTCCCATGTCATCTCCAGGTTGATCTTGTGAACAGTGAAACAACTACAGGAAGAATTGAATTAGAGTTGTAGTAGTTTTGTAGTGGGGACTTGTATATGTTGTACTTAGTCGTATATTTATGTCTGTATTTATAATAGAGACCAGATGTGTATTGAAGCTCATAGAAGAGCTTTCTTTTGTAATCGACCTTATAATCAATAAATATTTGTTTCTTAGTCATATATGTTAATAGACTATGATTTAGTTACTTCACGATTCAATCAAACTTGCTATAGATATTTAAGAATAATGTTGTACTTGGGAGGATGTTACGTTTATAAATTCACATAAAAACATCCCTACATTCTTACTCCAACTAGAAATCATTTTCGATACTTATACATAGCAGCTCTTAAATTGAATATTCTCTGAAAATATAATTAGAAGTACTCTAATAGTGAAACAAGGATATCTGTATAGTTATGCATGTCAACCATGACATAACCAATTCTCTATGGGTGCTAGACACGACTCCACCCTCAAGGCTTTGTTCCTTCCCCCAGACACGGGCACAGGGAAAAACATGTATTTTCTATTCTGTAAGATTGCCTCTAAGGACAACTTAGTACCAAGGTTAACGATCGTTTTTCCCAACCTTTAACTCGCTGTCTATTTCTCTATAGCTACCGTCTAAACTAGTTTTACTTAGTTCTTATACTCTAAAAACTTGTAAAAGCTCTTAAGGCACTAAAACTCTATTACATACTCTAATATGGGTATCAAAACTCTTTCATACATAATTACTCTATTTCTTGAAGTCATAAAATCTCTAAAATCAGAGTTCAAAACATTAGGGTTCATAATTATAAAACTTGGAAATCATATAACATATTTATTCATAAAGTTGGATCATACTCTTATTTTGCATTTCTCTAACATATATAGATATCTTAATTGAATATTCAAAAGAATAAATCTAAAATCTCAAAACATAATAATTAAACTTGATATTCTAAAAACATAATCTAAAATCCAACATCTTTTACAATTTAGTGATATCATAGAAATTCCTGAATACATATTTGACAAAATAGTCATCTTGCTACAATACATATTTCTTAACAAAACCTTTCTCAAACATGTAAAATATTTTCTATAACACATAACATAACAATCATGGTCCCATGGTTTTGTAAAACTCATTCTTTCATGCTATCATCAAAATGATAATTTTTCTAGCTTGACATAATCATATAAAATCGTATTCTATACTTTATCTCATCTCAAATCTTCATATGTATAACAAACATAATGCATAAAACATAGCAATAATGATGAAACTAAGGTCATGAGTTTGAACCCACTCACCATTTGAAGCCAAGAGTATGTGGGTACCACCAACTTGACCTGGAGAGCTTGAAATGGCACCAACAACTGCCATAGAGCAACCATAACTCTAGATAAATTTCTAATAACCTCTAGATAGCTGTAATATAACCCTAACAACATTGGGAGAGCACCCCCACTTGACAAAAATGAGAGAAATAGTAAGACCTAACTCAAGATCATGAAAGAATAGAAAGAACGAAGACATAAACTAACAATATATACATACCTTGATGATTTAGGGGAGCTAGATTGAAGAGAATGAGAGAAAAATAATCAAAATAGGGAGGAGAGGGTTTTTGATTGTGAAAAATGGGGGAAGAATCCGAGTTGGGGTGTTTAAATAGAGGAAAGATGTCAGTTAAGTGAAAGTACGTCATTTTATACTATTTCTATCGTACTGACACCGCTATAGCAGTCTATGACCATCTATGACTGCTATAGCAGTCTAGCCATTCCTTGTGCCCTAACTGATACACTTATGACTGGACCACTATAGCAGTCCTCAGACCCAACTCCCCTAGTTCCCACATTGTGATAGTAAAACTAGTTGAGCACCTCTGGGTGCTTCTGACATCTAGGTTATTTCAATACTCACTTATTTACATTTGATGTCCATTAACTTTAAAACTTAAATGTAAATAGGGAAATACCCCTCATTTGGATTCAAATAAAATATTATAAAAATCAAAATCCCAACAAATCAAAATCCAAATTTTGGGTTTTAGTTCAAATCCGAGAATCGTCAAGATTTTCTGAACTTGTGGTTTAAAAAGGAAATGTTTAAGGGCTTCACAAAATTTATTAAAAATCACTCTTTAACTTGTTTTCCTCTTGGGAACAATTACCGGGACTTTTGATCCCAAAAAAGTGGCTCTAACATATAGCCTTCTAAAGAGGTGTAGGATTCCAGACTTAGCGAAATCCAAGACCTGACAGCATGGGTGGGTCCTGGGGGATCCTAGGGCCGTATGGAGCTTATACACTGACATGTGTAAATCGGGTATTACAGAAAAATTAATATAGACATTTATATGAGAAGAATTATTTGCACAAGGAGTCCTTCATATTAAGAATTGTCCAACAAGGAGTCATTTAGATTAAGAATTGTTCAATCATTGATTCAAAGGATTAAGTCATAGAAGTGGCTACTTTCATTAATTATACTACCACGCAACAATGATGCAATTCTATTTAGCGATCACACACTAAGGGTTTGACTAACACACGCACTAGTAATCCATAATCATGGTTCTATGAGCCTTTGCCAATTTAATTACTAATTACAGAAACCTAATCTCCCAATGAAGTTAATTCCAATCCCATACCAAATGGATGTAATTTAATCAATTAACAAAATACCCCAATGAAATCCTAATTATGTATACAACCCATAACATGAATGAACACACAATTAGGCAGCTCTCAAAAATACAATTGCAATAATTCATACAATCAATATTAAAGAGAGATAACAAAAAAGAAAGAAAAACCAACCACAAATTGTAATTAAAATGGGAACCTCAAGAACAATCTTGATCCTCAATTATCCTTGTGCAAGGTAGAGAAAATTACTCCTTCATACGTGGAGGATAGCAATCAATGTAATAGAGAGTACGATCATAATCTCAAACGGAAGGCAAAACAAGGATTTAAAGCTCCCAAGTAGGTATGTATAATACATCATCATAGTGTCAAAAACGAGCCCTAAAAGAATAAAAAATGTTGTTTTACGAATTGAGACTTGTGCAGACACTACTCTAAGCACTTTCAAGCTCATTTTGAGGCCAAAAAGGGTTCAAATTAACTCATAGATCTAGAAATAGAAGTTGCAGTCTTTTGAATAAGCTTTCTAACTCTATAAATATCACTCTAATTGGATATCTATAGCTCTAGATATTTGCAAAATATGAACTAGAGGTCAGGCTGAATAGCATCAGAATATCAGCAACCTTTAATTTTGCAACTCAATTTTCACCCAAATGCTTTTAAAACTGGGTTTTGAGCTGAACATGAAAGTTTTTAGAGGACTTTTTGAGCTTTCCAAAACATCTTTATATGTCTCAGTAAAATCCTATAGAGAGATATATGAATTTTTCATTATAATACTTCTTGTAAATGAGCTCCAAAACTCTTCTATTTAGCTCCCCAAATTCTTTCAAATTGAACACTACTGTAAACTCCATGCACCTTGTAACGCCCCAATTTTTCCCTATGTATGAATGACCAAAATGCCCCTAAGGTCATTTTTACTTGGAATTTGAGGATAACTAGTACAGGCTATCCTCTAAGGTTTAGTTTGATGATTGAAGCGAAATAGATGTATTGTTAATTCTGTTAGAGGTGAAAACCTCGATTCTTGATTTTTTTTCCCGTATGTGAAATTACCAAAGTACCCCTACGATAATTTGACGTGGGATTGTTTGCCGACTGAACCCGGACTTTACTCGGGAGTTTGACAATGTTGTTTTTAAGGGATGCATGATGTCTGTATAAGCCCGGATGATCCTAGAGAGTTTTGTGTAAAATTACCATTTTCCTTTGCTTACGTGCATAATGACCTCTGCTTACGTGCATAATGACCCCTGCTTATGTGCATAATGAGCTTAATCGTGTGATTAAGGAAACATAGGCAATATTAGGATTTAATTAAAGATTAATAAATTGTAATTGTTAATTTTGAGTCGAAATAATTAATTGAAGTTAATTGGGGCCTACGATTGCTTAGGAAAATTCAAAATCCCTTCCGTAATCTAAGACTTTGTGTCATGTCAAGCCAAATAGTGTTTTCTCTCTCTAATTTCTTAAATCATGGAACCCATGATGTGATGAGATTCCTAGCTAATAAAGGTGGTTTTACTCTAATTGAGCAAGACAACTTCCTAATCTTGTCTTGCATGGCTTTAACCATTTGTTTTCTTGCCTAAACACTCAATTACCAATACCTAACCAAATGCCTAATCAAATTTACCTCTAAACATAACCCTTAACACAAAAGAAATGAAAATATCTTCCCCCCCCCATGCCTTCCTCATGGCCAGCCACTCCACCTCCTATACCCTCCTCATATTTATTTTTTTAACACAAACTCTCATTTCTTTTCATTCACTTTTTTGGCTAAGACTTTGTGTCAAAAAAGAGCTCTTGCAAATCCTCTCTTCTCTCTCTTCTCAAGGCTTTCTTTTCTTCCTCTTCCACCACAAAAACCACCATCTCTCAACCTCAAACCACCACATCACCACCACAAATCACCATCAAGAAACACAATCTTTCTACCCCTAAACACAAGAATCCAAAAGAAACCTTCCTTCCTTTTCTTCCGTACTTGGCCAAAATTCTTCTTGCTCCAAGAGAAGACATATTCTTCTCATTTTCTTTCACAAAGATCAAATTTCTCCTTGCAACAAGAAAATACCTTTGGTAGGGGTTTTTCTTTAAGTGCTTCTTCTTTTCTTTGTTCTTTTTTTTTTTGGTTTGAGCTTCTTTTTATTTTCTCTTTATTCTTTTAGGTTTATCATTGTTGAATGGTTACAAATCATGGCTTGATGATGAAGATCTTTGATATTGGTAGTGATACCTTCATTTGGTTGACCTCTAGAGCTCAAGGTTTGATTTTTAGTTCCAAGAGAAAAAGTGGTTGTTTTCATATTTTAGAGTTGGTATTTATTTTGAGCTTGATGATGAGTCCAAGGAAATAAGGTTCTTGGAACCATGGTGTTGATGGACTGTAAAGCTCATTTCCATTATGTGAAGTTGATTGAGGTTAAGGGATAGTTCTCTAAAGTCTTGAGATTGGAGCTTAAAGAAATAAAAATGAGAAGCATTCATATTTGTGTTTCAAGCTCTTGCATTTCATATTTAAGTTTCAAGTCTTGCATATCATATTTATTTTCAAGCCATCACCTTAAATCTTGAAGATAAGAAAATGAGCTTGCATTTCATGTTTAAATTCCAAGCCTAGCACATTTATATTTCAAGCCATCACTTAAATCTCAAAGATCTAAAATGGACTTGCATTACCATGTTTATATTTCAAGCTCTTGTACTTCATATTTAAATTTCAAGTCTTGCACATCATATTTATTTCAAGTTATCACATCAACCGTTGAAGATAAGAAAATAGACTTGCATTTCACGTTTAAATTCCAAGTCTTACATACCATGTTTATATTCCAAGTTACCACCTAAATGCTAAAGCTCAAGACTTGCTTCTCTTTCATCTAAAATGGATGTTTGAGCTTAAAAATTTGGAGATCTTGAAATGGCCTTGTTGATGATGAATCTTGGTTTTTATGAGGTGTAAAAAAGATTTGAAAGATTAAAGAACTCAAGAGGAGTAAAATGTGTGTTTGATTCTAAGAACAATGTTGGAATGATGTTTAAATGGTTTTAGAATGAATGTACAATTTGACGGATGTCAAAACCTGGGTTTTTCAACTTTTGGGGTTTCTGGTAATCGATTACCAGCATGATGTAATCGATTACTAGAATGTCTGTGATGCACAAAAATAAGATTTTTAGCCTTGGTAATCAATTACCATCTTCTGCAATCGATTACAACATGTTCCTGAAAAACCCAAAATGCATTTTTAACACTGGTAATTGATTATATGACCCATGTAATCGATTACCAGGAGCTCAAGTTTACTTGTTTCAAAAAATTGAGCTATGTAATCAATTACAAGCATGTGTAATCAATTACTAGGACCTAAAAAGTGTAAATAAATGTGTTTCTACTTGAAATAACATAGATTGATGACTTGCATGCTTGATCTTAAGCTATATGCATGATGATCTTTTGTATAAATGTATACCTATATCCTATTAAGCATAACATGTACATTAGCTGAGGCCGGTCCTTGATTTTCGGCATACTGTATAGGAGCATGTTTATCGTTGTGTTGAATTGTAACCTGTTAGAAGATATATGCAATGAATGTTGAACATGCTTATGTAGTTGATTACATGATGAGTTGTGACATGATATGATGTGTTCAATTGATTAAGATGCATGATTATGAGCATGACATGTTAAATAATAAATTATGATTCCATTGCATCTCTAGAAGAACATGCTAAGGCTAAGTGACTTAAAACATAGGGAAATGATCCTCTAGACTCCCCGAATTAAAGGTTATGAGAAGTGAGCCATTTAAGAGATTTGTTTGCATTTCTGTGTAACATGCTAAGTTTAAGGTGACATAAAATACATGGATATGATCCTTTAGACTCCTCGAATTAAAAGTTATCAAAGGTGATCCCATGCCCCCTACTTCGTACTCTGGGAGTTGGAAATTAGCTTATCAGAAGGATAAGTGGAAGTTAGTGACGACTAATGAGGTATAAGCTCAAAACCTAGAAATCTCCAAAGAGAGAATTATACGGTGGCCCCCAAGGAAGAGAGTTTGAGAAGCTTAAGTCACCTAAAAGGTTAATGGGAAAAAGATCATGATAAAGGGTTTGCATTCTTTACTGTAACTCCTTGATTTTTCCCATGTACAAATGACCAAAATGCCCCTGAGGTCATTTTACTGGGAAAATAAGGATAGTCGTCCCCGGCCATCCTCAAAGGGCTGTTTTTAATGTTGAATGGGGATTACATGTGTTATCCGTGGTAATAGAGTATACGAATCTCATTTTTGAGTTCCTGCTCGCAAAATTATCAAAACGCCCCTATGTCTAATTGACACAGAATTAATTGCTGAATGGGCCCGGACTTTTGCCGAGAGTTGGAAATATCATTTTTAAGGGATGTTTAATATCTAGTTAAGCCCGGGTGGTCTCGAGGAGTTTTTGTAAAAAATTACCATTTTACCCGTAATTAAGGGCATAATTACTTTAAGTACGTAATTAATAAAATCTAAGCAATATTAGGCTCTAATTAAAGAGTATTTAATTTTACTAATTATTCTAGAGTGAAATAATTAATTGAGATTAATTAGAGCCTAAGATTTCTTAATAAAACTAAAAATTCTTTTCTTGATTTAGGACTTTATGTCACATTTTCAATGAATAGTATTTTTCCTATTCCAATTCCATGATTTAACAAAACTAAGATGTGATTGAGAATCTTGATTAGAAGATGTTTGACTCCATTAATGACCAAGACCACTCTTAAACCTTGTCTTGAGAAGCCTTAATCATCTTCTTTCTCATCTAAACACTTAATCACAACTCCTAATCCATGGCCTAAACAAATCAACCTCTAAACACACTTATAAAACAACATTTAAATGAGATATTCCCCCCTCCCCCATTTCTTTCTAATGTGGCCGGTCACCTCCCCCATTTTTCATCCATCACATGTTAAAATTAATTAAAATGTGCATTCAAAGAACCATACTTAGCTATACCTTTACCCATACCTAGCCATACCCAAACCCATACCATGTAAAAAGATATTTTTCCCTTCCTTCCTTCCCTCCATGACCGCCGACTACTCCCTCCATTCATGCCCCCATATGTTTCATTTTTCTATAAATAGGTGCCAAGGGAAGTTGCAAGAACCTTTGCATAACATTGCTACTTCAAGCTTTCTTCCTTCAATCTCAAAGAATTCTTCTTCTACATTTCTTCTAAGAGCCACCACCCTCCACCACTTCTCAACCCCAAACCACCACATAACCACCATAGATCTTCCTCTAAACACTTAACCTTTCCATTTCCAAGACCAAAACTCAAGAACACATCTTCCTTCCTTTTCTTTCTCACTTGGCTGACTCCATATTTGGCTTCAAGGAAGACTTTTCTTTTCATTTCCTCTCCAAGATCAAGCTTTTCTCTTTTCAAAGAAAAATACCTTTGGTAGGGAGTTGTTTTAGGGCTTTTCATTCTTTCCTTTTGTGTTACTCTTAGATGATTCTCTCCTCTTTCTCTTGATTTTCGGTTTCTTACTTTTCTTTTTCTCTTCTTTTTTTTTTTGGCCTTGATAGCCTTGTGAATGAGAAAATCATGGCTTGATAATGAGGATCTTGGGTGTTGATTGAAAAATCATCATTTATTTGACCTCTAAAACTTGAAGGTTTCACTTCTAAGAGTTTTTGGCAAACAAAGATATTATGTTATTTTAAAAAGATAAATGGTAGTCTTGAGCCTATGAATCAAAGATATAACAAATGGAGTACATTCATATTTATACTTCAAGTCCTTGCATTGCATATTTAAATTTACGCCTTGCATTTCATATTATCACCTAAATAATTAATCTCGATGTCTACCTATTTCAACCTTAAAGTTGATTGTTGATTTAGAGTGAATACTCTAAGGGGCCAAGAGCACTAAAATAAAGAATTGAACTTGCATTCATATTTACATTTCTTGCCTAGCATTTTGACTTTTCAAGTCATCACCTAAACTTAAAGATTAAAAATAGAGCTTACATCATCTATCTTTATTTGCCCTCGACAAGTTGAAAGGATCTTATCTTTCTTTATTTGCCCTTGACAAGTTAAAAGGATCTCATCTTTCTCTATTTGCCCTCGACACGTCGAAAAGATCTCATCTCTCTCTAATTGCCCTCGACAAGTCGAAAGGATCTTATGTTTCTTTATTTGCCCTTGACAAGTCAAACAGGATCTCTTATCTTTTATTTGCCCTTGACAAGTTATAGAGGATCTCATATTTCTCATTTGCCTTTGACAAGTCAAAGAAGATCTCATTTTTACTTATGGCTACAGAACTTAATTCAATATATCATTCACTTTCTTTTCCAATGCATTTATAAAACACATATAGGCATTCATTCACATTGTGATTTCAATCATACCTCATAAACCAATATTTACTTCCTCTAGTATGCATTTATACATCACAAGTTATATGGCCAAATATTTAACATCAAGTGTTCATGTCATACTAGAACCAAACTACCATTACATTATGAATTCAAGTCTTTGGTTCATTTCCAGCAATTGAGCAGATTCCACACCATTGTAGCACAAATTTATTTGCATACCAAACAATCAATCCAGAGGCTATAAAATTTATCCAAGACACTTCAATGTATCCCCAAGGTGCTATAAAAATTTCAAGGTAAATAGAGTTCTCTAACTATATAAAAAAAATTCTACAAATTTAGTGGTCAGAAATCCCTCCACCTCAGTTCAAGAACCGTAATTCATAATTTTTAACCCTAGAAAATGATTGAATAAATTCAGAATAAAATTCATGGTTGTACTTCGAGATGTTATAAGCATCCTGTAAAAATTTCAAAAGATAATTCAATCATTTGCTATTGTAACAAAATTATACAAAATCACAGCTTCA
This sequence comes from Dalbergia cochinchinensis, assembly GCA_031216125.1. Classification (NCBI taxonomy): domain Eukaryota; kingdom Viridiplantae; phylum Streptophyta; class Magnoliopsida; order Fabales; family Fabaceae; genus Dalbergia; species Dalbergia cochinchinensis. The sequence goes on from CM062377.1 coordinate 50,330,321, forward strand.
GTTCCCATAATCCAGACAGCATATGCTTAATTTTGGTTCTTGATTTTTCTAAGGCAGTTTGACTCAAAATAAGAGCCCAGGAAAATTCAAGGGACTACTTCAAGATGTTAGCTTAAACATATATTTTTTTCAACTCACAAAAATGCCCACAACATGCCTAGAAAATTCTCACACACTGCCTGTAAGAAAACTGAAAATCCAGCAAGTATCACTCAACATCTTTTGACAAAATGATCTTTCTAACCTCATCCAAAAACTTCACTAAAATTCATACAACAATATCAACATAATATCAATCAAATTAACTAGAAATTTTGGACTGAAACCAGTAAGAATTTCTCAAAAAAAAATTGAATGAAAAGGCTAAAGAAAACCCTACTCTTGAAAGCTAATGTATCCTTGTCTCTAGTTTGCTCCAAAATGGAAGTTCTTCACTCCAAAGCTCTTAAAACACAATCAAACCCTCCTCTAATCAGTGATGGGTGAGGTAATAAGGTGAGATTTGGGGATTCTAATTGGTTAGTTTCGTAGGTATTGAGGAGTAAAATAAGTTTTATGAAGGGAGTTTAGGGTTTTATCAAGTTCAAGCATAAGATTTTGAGGTTGGAATTCAAATTTTCATGGAAGCAAACATGGAGGTTGCTGTATCCCTTGCTGGCCGAGAAAGTATGATGATGAGATAAGGTTAGATGGCTTGTATTTATCTTGTAGTTAAAGCATAGGTATTATATAATATAAATGTATAATTCTTTAAAGGAAAGAAAAACAAATGGATGGCTAGGATTTAATCTTGCTTTACAAGATTAAATCTTAGCCATTCACTAAGTCAAAATGGATATACAGTAACCTTTTGTAAAGATTTAACTATCTTTTGGTATTAAAAAACACACACCCAAATCTTACCAAACGGGTAAAATATCGTGCCTAGGTAATCAAACATTGCTCAAAAATAAATTCTAGGCATAAAATATTTATTTCTAACTATTTCTAACCTTATTTCCATGTTTTCCCAATTTCGGGCACCTTCGGGTCTAGAATCAAAAGTTTCGGCTGTCCCGCGGGTCTGCGAGGCCCGTAAAACACTATTCATATTTTTTTTTTTTTACAAAACCATTGGACCATCCTCGTCATTATTCAAATTGTCAGATTTTTTAAATTATGACTAATAAAGCTCAAATTAATTTTTAACTAATTTTTAAGGTGTTACATTCATGACATCCAAGATGCATACTGAAATGAATGGACCTCGATAAATGGTACTTTAGAACTTTAAAATTGAACCTTATGCATATTCACCTTTAATAAAGAAACCCGAGGTTCCTGAGAATGTAGAAGATGACACCAAGATAGGAGAATACCTTACTGAGATTCTTTATTAAGTTTTTCACTCCCTCTATCTTTTCTTGACACCAAGATTGGGAGCTACATTTTGACGACATACACCAGTCCTATCACTTCATTGGTCATTGTTCAGTCCATCTGTTTGTATTTATGGATTGCCCTTTTGCTTAGCCGGTTACTAGCATCCGTTTCTCGCCGACCTTGCCTTTCGCCGATGATCTACTCTTCGAGCATACACGCCCCCGAGGAGAGCATATCTGTCATTACCCCGCTGCTGCCTCTACTATCCGAGACTACGTAGAGTATGTTCCCTGCTCACCCCCAGCTCATTCTGAGATCGACCCCTCCGAGACAGACATCCTATCCATAGGTTACTCCCCCACCGTACCCATGGAGTTAGGTAGCGAGACTATTGTGACGCAGCTACTTCGAGGAAGCAGGGTGAGGATGGTGACCCGTCATGGAGCACATGCCTGACCCTCTCACCGTTTGGCCACCTCAGTCGAGTTCGCTCAGTGGGTTAGTTATGTTCCTCCTTTTGATGGGCATGATTAGGAGCTAGCAGCTAACTCATAGTGCTTACACACGTACACGCTTAGGATAGCTTTATTTTGCATGACATCCAAGATGCATACTGAAATGAATGGACCTCGATAAATGGTACTTTAGAACTTTAAAATTGAACCTTATGCATATTCACCTTTAATAAAGAAACCCGAGGTTCCTGAGAATGTAGAAGATGACACCAAGATAGGAGAATACCTTACTGAGATTCTTTATTAAGTTTTTCACTCCCTCTATCTTTTCTTGACACCAAGATTGGGAGCTACATTTTGACGACATACACCAGTCCTATCACTTCATTGGTCATTGTTCAGTCCATCTGTTTGTATTTATGTATTGCCCTTTTTTCTTAGCCGGTTACTAGCATCCGTTTCTCGCCGACCTTGCCTTTCGCCGATGATCTACTCTTCAAGCATACACGCCCCCGAGGAGAGCATATCTGTCATTACCCGCCATCGCTCTCATCGTCCGAGACTACGTAGAGTATGTTCCCTGCTCACCCCCAGCTCATTCTGAGATCGACCCCTCCGAGACAGACATCCTATCCATAGGTTACTCCCCCACCGTACCCATGGAGTTAGGTAGCGAGACTATTGTGACGCAGCTACTTCGAGGAAGCAGGGTGAGGATGGTGACCCGTCATGGAGCACATGCCTGACCCTCTCACCGTTTGGCCACCTCAGTCGAGTTCGCTCAGTGGGTTAGTTATGTTCCTCCTTTTGATGGGCATGATTAGGAGCTGGCAGCTAACTCATAGTGCTTACACACGTACACGCTTAGGATAGGTTTATTTTGCTTTTAGAGGTTACATATTTTAGATGCACGTTTTGTAGATAGGGGATTCAGATGTATTTTCTTTATGTTTCTTCATGTTATGAATGGATGACTGTATTAACGCTACTACTACTTGACTTGGTGTATGGTATAACTATTTATATATATCGATCTATGATGTTACTTCTTCTCGTTTCATTTGTTATGTTATGATTTTCCTTTGCAAGTCAATGATACGGTTTACTTTATGCACTCGTGTGGCTCATGTTTTAGCTTTCATTTCCAAAAAGAAAAATTTTACCCATATTTTCACTAAGTATTTTCTAAAGACTAGAATTAAGAGCTAGAACAAAAGAGTAATAACTAATAATTAACTTGAATACATCCTAGGTGTATTGAGTCAATTATTAGGGTGTTACATTTACTATATGACATTTGATTGTGGCATTGGTTACTTGTTCATGGTATATCATGTTGTATTCTTGCATCAAGACGCATACTAAAATAGGTGGGCCTCGGAGTAATAATATTTAGGACTAACTAATTGAATCTTTTTCATAATTAAACCTGAGGTTCTTGAGGACGTAGATAATGACATTATGAGGTGATGACCCTACTGAGATTCTTATATAAGATTCTCATTCCCTCTTTCTTTCTTTCCATCTCATTTTCAGAGGAGGATGGCTTTAGGGTTTCGTTGACGCACCCACTTGGGAGATGCACTACAATGCCGCCCATCCATCATATCATTTTGTGGGTCATTGTACCGTATGCCTTTTTGTGTTCATGGAGCACCCTTTTGCCTATCCGGTTTCTAGCTTTTGGTTTTCTCCTTTTTTCCTTTCGGTGATGATCTCGTCTTCGAGCGTGCCCATCCTCGTGAGGATCGGACCCACCGTACCTATCCCGCCGCTTCTTGTAACATCCTCCCAAGTATGATATCAGTCTTAAGCCATGACATCATACTCAAGAGTTATTACTTACAGATTAGCAGACCTTTCTCAAATATCTATAACAAGCTCGATTGATTCACGAGATAACTAAGTCGTAATTATATTAAAATATATAGTAAGGAAACTAAAACATTTGTTTAATACAAAGTTAAGTACATAAGGGAAGCTCTTCTAAGAGCTTTAACACACCTTTGTTCTCTAGCATTACATACATATCCATTCCACTGAATACAACATAATAAAAGCATTAACTACTACACTATTGCACTTCCAAGTTCTTTTGTATATCAGCTTCTCGGTTCTCTGCATCATCCTGGAGATGACACGGGACATAAAAACATAGGGGTAAAAATTATACAATTCTCAGTAGGGTAACTCCCTAAATACATAATCACAATGTTATCGTCATCACCCTAGCCACTTCGGTTTATCAAGAAAAAAATGGTCATGCATCGCATAGTAACGATTTATTTTTAAAGTTCCAAATCATACTTCTGAAGTGGGTTACTTTTAACATTCATTCACTTAATATACACATACCATACTACTCAACATCATATACCGCTAACTTTCCACTTAAACATATTGGTCTCAATATCGATACTAAACTTCTTTACTTGGCCTATAAGATAAAGGATTACTTAGAAAATTTACTTTTTCAACTTGCCTTGACCCTCGACTAATCTTGTCACGTCTGAACATTACGTATCGCCGTCTCTAGCATGGTAATAATGGGTAATAGACTGCTTTTCAGGACTGAGCTCACTCTTATACATGATGATTGGATTTACTTTTTCCAATTCTCAAACAGACCTATTCCTAGCCAGGTTTACTTTCCCCAACTCAATTCAAGGGTAGTCAGGTTTACTTTCCCCGACAGACCGGATTTACTTTCTCCAGCCCAAGAATTATAAGTCTTATGCTCTTCTTAGTAGTCAAGTTTACTTTCTCTAACAAACTGGATTTACTTTCTCCAGCCCAAGAAATATAATTTTATGGCTTTCTTTCGCATATGAGCAATTGTAATAAGTATTCATATCTATATGTGCCTATCTTCATCAATAAGCTCACAAGCTCGCTCATGTCATACTAGTACAAGATGCCATTATTTCATCAATTCAAAGCATCAATTCTTTTTTAACACAATGGCAGATTTCACATATTCGTAGCATAATTTATTCTGTATTTCAAACCATCAAATCCAAGGCTATAAAAATTGTCTAAGACACTTCAATGTGTCTAAAAGGTTGTCTAACAATTTCACAGCAAACGGAGTTCTCTACCAAGTTAAATAAAGTGTACAAGTTTGATGGTTAGAGACCACCTATACACAGCTCAAACCAGGATTCTCATAATTTTTAACTCTAGCAAATAATTAAATCAATTCAAAATAAAATTCACGATTACACTTCCATATGTTATCAACTTCCTATAAAATTTTCAAAATGTGGATCAATCATTTACTATGGTAACAAAATTATACAATTTTATAGCTTCAATTTCAATAATTTTGACAGCATAAGTACCATTTTGGTCTCTAATTTTTTTAAAGCAGTGTCCCTTAAAACCAATCCCTAAGAAAATTCATGTAGTTACTTTAAGATGTTATCTTCCACATATAATTTTTCCAGCTCATAAAAATAACCACAAATATGTCTAAAAATTCATGGCATTTCTCTATCTACTGCCGAACCGAAAATTCAGCAGTCTAGTCCAAACTTCTTTGACAAAAATGATTTTCTAACCTCATCAATACACTCCACTAAAATTAACACATCAATATCAACCAAATTAACTAGAAATTTCATATTGAAATCAGTCATAATTTCTTAGAAAAATTTTGAAAGAAAAAGGCCAAAGAAAAACACTACTCTTGGAGGCTATTGAATTCTTGTCTCTAGCTTGTTCCAAGATGGAATTTCTTCACTCCAAAGCTCTTAAAACACACACAAACCCTCCTCTAATCAGCAATGGGTGAGGTAATAAGGTGAGGTTTAGAGATTCTAATCGGTTATATTTGTAGAGGTTGAAGTGTAGAGCAATTTTAGTGAAGGAAGATTTTGATTTTAACAAGGTTTGGCTTAGGATTTTTAAGGTTGAAGATCAAGGTTTTGGCGAAGAAGAAAATGGAGATCCTACCTTCAAGCTTGCTAGCCGAAGCTAGAATGGCTTGTTGGAGAAAAATTTGATCATATTTATCTTATAATAAATGCTTGAATTCTTTATATTATTACTAGATAAATCCTAATCTAAGAAAATAAAATGGATGACTATAATTCAATCTTATAATTCAAGATTGAATCTTAGCCATTCATTTGGTTTAAAAAGATAAGGTCATTCTTTTTGTAGAGATCTAATTAGTTTTCGATGTTAGAAATCGCACACTGAAATTTCACTGCATGGGTGAAACACCGTACCCAAGAATTCAGATATTACCCAAAAATTAATTCTAAGCATAAAATTTTCATTTCCAAATATTTCTAACTTTATTCCAATGTTTTCCCAATTTCGGGCACCTCCAGGTCTCGAATATGGGGTTTTAGCTATCCCGATAGGCCTATGGGACCCACAAGTTATTGTTCACATTTTTTTTAAAAAATCCATTGGATTATCCTCATCATTATTGAAACTGTTAGATTTTTGAAATTATGTCTAATAAATATCAAATTAATTTTTAAATAACTTTTAGGGTGTTACACTTCTGCCGTCTGTGACTTCCCAGAGTACGTTCCTCGATCACCTATGATGGACTCTCAATATGACCTGTTTGAGGACTCGGCTACTCGGTGCCCTTGGGAGGGTTCTGCACCTACCGTCCCCATGGATGTCGGAGGCAATAGCGAGGCTACTATGACCTAGCCTGTGAGAGGAGCTAGGGTGGTTATGCGACCACACTGAGTGGCTCATGCCCGTCTGGCTCACCGTTTGGCTACACCTGACGAGTTAGCTCAGTGGATCGAATACCTTCCTCCCTCTGGGGGAGGGCAACAGTAGGAGCATTTTGCAGACCCTGGGGTGCCTGTGCATGTGTTCTGGCAACGATAGCCTTCTTTTTGTATCTTAGAGGTTAACTACCTTATTGCACTCTAGTAGGTGTAGCGGGGAGGATTGACCTTAGCTAGATGCACCTTGTCCCTTTCCTTTTTATGCTTCCATGGATGAATGTACTATCCCAACCATTAGTGGTGGGCATGACGATTTCATTTTCAGTATTTAGTATCACGGTATGTAATTTGGAACGACTATTATTATTAATGTATGAACCCATGTTGATGCTTGATGATTATCACTTGCATTTGTCTTTATCTGTGTGTAAATGTGTCGCCTTGTGTACGTATAGAATGGTGTAATGCATTTCAGTTTGCGCGGCTCACATTTTCGTTTTAAGTTTTAAAAAAATTTACCCATATTTTCACTAAGCATTTCAACAAATTAAAGTTAAGAACTGAAACAAAAGAGTAATAACTAATAATTAACTTAAATGTGTCCTAGGCATGTTGAGTTAAATATTAGGGTGTTACACATCTCTATGGTCTTCATATACCAACGTAGAAAGTCCCTACAAGCAAATAACACTCACAAAAATGGATTAAAAGTACAAAAAGATCCAAAATATATTTATTCATTAAAATGATGTACTTAACCATAATTTTTACTCAATGATGCATAATGAGGACTAAACCTAAATCAACCAAAAGTTAGTCATTCTAGCATACAAAATGATGCAATATGCCTAGAGTTATATAGGAAAAGGGGTACATAAATGCAATGCATTAGCGGTTCAGTGAGTAAAGAGAGTCTTAGTTATGACTCTGGAGGCTTAAGGCAATTCAGTCAAAGCAAATGAAGAATCTAGTAAGGAATACACGAAGATTCATCAAGAACCATTTCAAGACTTGAGTTTTCTCACCCCCTATGTGTTTGTCTTGATATTTTGTTTGCTTAAGGTCTCTGTAATGCCCCGATTTTTTTCCCGCTGGGCAAAATAATCAAAATGCCCTTGAGGTCATTTTCACTCGGGAGTCGAGGACAGGTGGTCTAGGCTATTCTCAAGGGGTTAGTTTAATGTTTGAAAGGGATTAGATGTATGTTGAATGATGTGAAAGGTGAAAACCTCAGTTCCTGGTTCTTCCTATGTGTAAAATTACCAAAGTACCCCTAAGGTAATTTAATGCAAGGTTAATTGCCGACTAAACCCGGACATACCCGGGAGTTTAGAATGTTGTTTTTAAGAGATGCATGACGTCTGTATAAGCCTAGGTGGTCCCAGGGAATTTTATACAAAATTACCCTTTTGCCCCTGGTTTGTGTTAAATGAGCTTAACTGATTGATTAAAGGAATATAAGTAATATTAGGCTCTAATTAAGGATAAATTAATTTTATCTACTAATCTTGAGTCTAAATAATTGTTTGGAGATAATTAAGGCCTAAGATTGCTTAGGAAAATTGAAATCTCTTTCCTAATCAAAGAGATCTTAAGATATTAAGAAAGTAAAAAAGGTAAATAGTATTTTCTCTTTCTTCTTCCCTAAATTAAGGAAACATGTTGGGATTTGAGTTTCAAATTAATTGAGTTTAATTCAACTAAGTATTCAAGACCACTCCTTAATCACGTCTTGAAAAGTCTTAAACACTTGATTTCTAATTCAAACACCTAATTACCAATTCCTAACTCATTTCCTAATCAAATCTACTTCTAATTCATGTCCTAAACACAAATGAAAAATAAAATTTTCCCTCCAAAAAGACCCATATGGCATCAGCCCCCTCCCTCCGTTTCACCCTCATATTTAATTCTTTTTCAACACAAACACACTCACAAACTTTCATTTCTCCCTATTCATTTTTTTGGCCAAACTTGTCAACCAAGTAGTGTCAAAAATCCTTTCTTCTCTCTCTTCTCAAGATTTCCTTTTTCTGCTTCCTCCACCACAAGAACCACCATTCTCCACCACCTCTCAACCTCAAGCCACCACACCACCACCAAAGGCCACCCCAAAGAAACACAATCTTTCCATCTTTAAACACAAGAACTCAAAAGAAATCTTCCTTCCTCTCTTTGTCAAAATTATTGTTGTTTCAAGAGAAGATTTTTCTTCTCATTTTCCCATACAAGATCAAGCTCTTCCCTTGCAAACAAGAAAATATCTTTGGTAGGGATTTTTGTTTTCAGTTTTTCTCTCTTCTTCCTTTTCATTTTTGGTTTAAGCTTTCCTTTTTCCTCTCTTTATTCTTTTGGTTTGGTTGTTGTGGAATGGTTAAAAACCATGGCTTAATGATGAGGATCTTTGATGTTAGTTGTGATACCATCATTTGTTTGACCTCTAGAGCTTAAGGTTTGATTTTTGGTTTCAAAGGAAAAATAAGGATAGATTTTTTTATTGTTGTTCTTGAGATGTTTTTGTTTGAGCTTGATGATAAGTCCAAGAGAATGAGGTTCTTGGAACCATGGTGTTAAGGGACTCTAAAGCTCATTTCCATTTTGTGAGGCTGATTGAGGTTAAGGAGTTGTTTCTCTAAAGGTCTTGAGTTTGGAGCTAAAAGAGATAAAATGAGATGAATTCATGTTTATATTCCAAGTTCTTGCATTTCATGTTTAAATTTCAAGTCTAGCATGTTTATATTTTAAGCCATCACCTAAGACTCAAAGACTAAAAATAGGCTTGCATTCTCATATTTATATTTCAAGCTCTTGCATTTTCATGTTCAAATTCCAAGCTTTGCATATTATGTTTATTTTCAAGTTATCACTTTAGATCTTGAAAATAAGAAAAGAAGACTTGCATTTCCATGCTTAAATTTCAAATCTTGCATATCATATTTATTTTCAAGTTATCACCTAAATTCTAAAGCTCAAGACTTGCCTCTTTCATCTAAAATGGATGTTTTGATTCATGAAACCTTTATTTGGAATCTTTGGTTTATTAGAAAGTTTAATGTGGTTGGGAATAATGTGAGTATGATTTTAAGGGAAAGGTTGGAATGATGTTTAAAATAGTTTGAGAATGAATGGATAATTTGAGGGATGCCAAAACTAGAGTTTTTCAACTTTTGGGGATTCTGGTAATCGATTACCAGCATGTTATAATCGATTGCCAGAGTGTCTTGGATGCCCGAAGATGAGTTTTTGGCCTTGGGAATCGATTACCATCCTCTGTAATTGATTACCAAGATGTTCTTGAGTGTCTAGAAAGTATTTTCAACACTGGTAATCAATTACATAGCCACTGTAATCGATTACCAGAACCTAATATGTGCAAATAAGTGTGTTTTCACTTGAAATAACACGGAATGATGACTTTGCATGCTTGATCTTGAGTTATATGAATGCTGATCTTTATTATGACTAGATACATATATCCTATTGAGCATAGCATATGCATTAGCTGAGCCCGGTCCTTGAATTCTGACACACTATTTAGGAGCATGTTTACTTTTCAATGAAATATTAATTGATGACATGCTTATGGATACATACAAAGAACGTGATGCATGCTTACGTGATTCAATTACATATGAGTTGTGACATGATGTGATTATACTTAACTAGTTGAGATACATGATTTATAAAAATATGAGCATGATATGTTGAATGATGAGTTATGATTGCATTGCATCCCTAAAAGAATATGCCAAGGTTAAGGTGACATAAAATATATGGAAGTAATCCTCTAATAGAGTTTATGTGAGCTGGGTCAATGAGAGATGGGCCAATACTGACCCCCTGGACTCCTCTAATTACAGTTAATGAGAGATAAGCTAAAAATGGCCCTCTGAACTCCTCTAATTAAAGGTTATGAGAGGTAAATCAATACTGACCCTCTAGACTCCTTGACTTAATTAAAGGTTATGAACGGTGATCCAATACGATGATCCTATGCCATGAGTATGAGATATTAAACGATAAGTTATGATTATATGTTTCATGGTTGCATTTCTAGAGTACATGCCAAGAATTAAAGTTGACATAAGACATATGGAAATGATCCTTTAGACTCCCTGAATTAAAGGTTATAAAAGGTGATCCAAGAAAATTTCATGCTTATAACAAGAAAGTGATGTGTTTTCCCCTCTATTACCTCATATTAAATTTAGCAGAGGCTAGTTAGGTTGAGCTCATCCTAGGTAATCAGTGTTGTGGAGTTTTGATGCTGCATTTAAAATCACCGGGGAAGGAGTGATGGTTGGTTTTCAAATGTGCACATGAAAGGGTGGTTATTGAGAAAGGAATTTGAGAGATTTCAATCATGAGAAAGTAAATTATCATGGGTTCTCTTGCTTTCATGCATGCTAAAAGTTATATGATTCATCATGTTTGCATTCTTTTACCATTACTCGATTGCATAATTTGAATGTTAAGTCACCTAAGAAAGAAAAAGAGAAAAGATTGCATGCATAATGGATGTGTTCCTTATGCTTCTACTTTATGTTATTGTGTACTTGGAATGTTGCATAAGGTATTAACATGCATTCATGACTTAGTATGCTGCATTCATAACATTAAGATGCATGCTAAAAGACATGAGCCTCGGCTAATGGTATTCATAACTTAATAAATAAACCTTATTTATGTCTACTACTTTCATAATGAAACTTGAGGTTCCTAGGGACGATGATGATGACACGTGTGTGGAGACGAAATTCCCTACTGAGATTCTTTTATAAAGTTTCTCACTCCCTTTCTTTTTTTCCGTGTTCATCTTCAGACAAGGCTAATGACATGTCTGTGGACTTCCTTGAGATGCCGACGTAGGACTTGCATGATTGTCGAGATCAAAGTGGCGCAGCTGAAGCGAAGATATAGGCCCTCCCATTTACAGCACTTAGGAGTTATCTCGTCTTCATTCAGGTTTGCATTTTAGTTTCTAGTAAATGTGTACCCGCAAGGGGTTTTAGTTTCATCATAATTATATCTAGCTTTTTGATTTATTATACGCTCAACCTCTATGGATGGGCTCAATATGTGTTGATGTGGACTATAATTCTGGGATATTTCCACATTATTATTATTACTATTTGATGTGATATTTAAAGTCAATATTATGATGTGATGATGTTCTCAGTTTATGTTACACTCTGTTGTGATTTGCATGTATGCTATGTGATGAATAATTATATGTTATAACTTATATATGAACGGCTCATAGTTTAGTCTTTCAAAAAAAATAGATTGTATTTTCCATAGACTATTTTCAAAGTTTAAAATTAAGTAAAATTCTAAGACGAAAGAGTAACAACTAACGATTAACCATTATGCGTCCTAGGCGTATTGTGTTAAAAGTTAGGGTGTTACAGTCTCCATGCTAACATGTAAAATGTATTCATTTTTGCTTTTGTTTACTTACTCTACAGATTCCTATAATTTCACTTAATTTTCAATTAGGTCCCTATAATCTAAAAGTTTGTAAGTAGATTCTTTTGGTATATGAGATTTTTCAATTAGGTCTTTACCATTATGAAAAATAAAATATTACATAAATATTTCATTTCCATCTTCTTCTTCATCCTCTAATGGAATGGAATATTCTATGAACATTATATCTTTCATAATAACAAGGACCTGATTGAAAAATTTCATATACTATAAGGATCTACTTAAAAACTTTTAAACTATTGGGGTCTATAGAGTAATTAAACCTTCTTTTTTTATTCATATTTTTATAATCCAGTTTTTTTAAGTAATAGATAAATAATTTATTTCTTGATAAAATGAGATATATGTATAATAAATCAATTCAAGATATAACACATTAGGCTGATTAATGCATTTCAAGATCATGTAAACAAACTATGAATATATTTGGTCAAATACCTATCTATCTTTGATAAAAAAAAATTGTAAAAAGAATAAATTAGAAAAAGAAAGGGTTTGATGACGATCAAAATAGATAGATCATAGTATTTATTATTTCAATGATAAAATAATTATTTAATTAAATGTTGTTGATGTTTATAAATTACTATGGGAGTTTCACTTGGAAAACTTTCCTTAAAAAGAGTTTTGAATAACTTTAAAATGACTTTTTTCTAAAATATGAAATAAACATGCACATGATGTGATTTATATGTTCATAATAAGAGTATAGCAATGAAGGGAGAAGAACAAATGAGATAAATGGTTGATTGGAAGAGTAAGATAGCAAATTTGTGTCATTGGATTAATTAACTTTTAATCTTATTCACTTATGTATGATTATATTATCCAAATTTTCTCATCTCACTCTTATGACATAGCATCCTTGAAAAGATCCTAATTAAATTAGGATGAAAGTTAATTCATTTATTGTATTGGGAAAAAAAATCCTAATTTTTTTGAAAACTCAAATTTTAACATTGGAGGTACTCCAAATTGGTTGATTGATGTCATAAAAAGTTGAGAAATGATAAATATTTGTCACCACACTTATACCAAATTAAATATTATAAATCAACATATAAAATATTATAAATCAAGATGTAAAAATTATAAATTAAGATGTAAAAGGCTTTTACACATTTATTTATAGTTTTTTTTATACTGATTTATAATTTTTAAATTTATAATTATTTATATATTAATTTATAACTTTTAAGTGAGTATAAGTGTAAGGTGCAATTGGTAGATAACTCCTCTAAAAACTTCTACCGAACTTACTGTATCAAAGCGCTCAGGATCTAAGCATCTGGCGCAGTCTGTTTAGTCCTTCCCGTTGTGCGGGTCTTGTTGAGAATTGGTTGGACTCGGATCTTATCTCGTCTTTTGGCTCCAGCGAGACAAAACCTTTGCCCATTTCGGTCTCCAAAACGGATTAGTAATTTCCCTCTTTCTTTATACCCTTCTCTAGATTCTGGTTCAACCTGTCATTTTCAACAAACTCCCGTATTCTTATTGATTCTTTTTTCGGATCAAAACTCTGGTCACAGTCTTGGGATCGTTATCGTATTTTCGTTGATTTTAGCTACTGTTGTGGTTATTCGTACTACCCTTGGTTTCTTCTAGTTAGTACTGGAATTGGGTTTTTCCTAAAAAACGATTATATGTTTGGATGGTTGGTTGGTGGTGTTTTGTGCTTTTGACTTTGCTCATGTGATTGTTGGAGTCACGGTTTTTGTCTTGATAATAATTTGAACACTCTGCTAATCAAAAACAAATTTGAACACTGTTTATGAGTTTTTTGGGCTATGGAAAATTAACTTGTATGTTCACTGTGTGATTTATTGCAGGAGGGGAATTTGTTCTTTTGTCTTGAAGTTATCGAGGGAAAACATGTCAGGAGCCGTTGTTGGTTTGTATGAAAATAATATGAGGTCTGGCGGTGCAGATCTGGCAAGTGCTATAGTGCCTTTGTTGAAGCTTCTCTCCCTAACAGTCATAGGACTACTTCTTGCGAACCCTAGAAGGCAATTCATCCCCCGGGCAACATTTAAACTGCTTAGTAAAATTGTATTTGCTCTGTTCTTGCCGTGCCTTATATTTACTGAGCTCGGTGAAAGCATTACTCTTCAAAACTTTGCGGATTGGTGGTTTATACCAGTTAATGTGCTAGTGAGTACAGCTATTGGTTGCTTGCTTGGGCTCTTAGTGGTTATCATATGTCGTCCACCTCCGGAGTTAACCCGATTTACTATTATAATGACGGGATTTGGAAACACTGGAAATCTGCCCCTTGCTGTGGTTGGATCTGTTTGCCATACTAAGGATAATCCTTTTGGACCTCACTGCAACACAAGAGGTGTGTCTTATGTCTCTTTTGCTCAATGGGTTGCAGTAATCCTTGTGTACACCCTTGTCTATCACATGATGGAGCCTCCTATGGAGTATTATGAGATTGTTGAGGAAGGGGGTGAAATTGAGGAAGAACGGACACTCAACGATATCAGTAGACCACTCCTTGTGGAAGCTGAGTGGCCTGGGATTGAGGATAAAGAGACTGAACATTCTAAGACACCCTTTATTGCCAGGGTCTTTAAGAGCATCTCAGGTATTTCCTCATCCACTATTCCTGAACTTGAAATCACAGCAGATAGCAGCGGGAACAGTCCCAGGTCTATAAGGTGCTTGGCCGAGCCTAGAGTTGTCCGGAGGATCAGGATTGTTGCTGAACAAACACCAATTCAGCACATACTTCAACCTCCAACAATTGCCTCTCTGTTAGCTATCATTATTGGCATGGTGCCTCAGCTGAAAGCTTTGTTCTTTGGATATGATGCTCCATTAGCTTTCATTACAGACAGTTTGGAAATTTTAGGCGCAGCTATGGTACCTTCTGTGATGCTTATATTGGGGGGTATGCTTGCTGAAGGACCAAATGAGTCAAAACTTGGACTTAGAACTACAGTTGGTATAATTGTGGCAAGACTCCTGGTGCTTCCTCTCCTGGGAATTGCAATTGTGGCATTGTCAGATAAGCTAAACTTCTTGGTTGAGAATGATCCAATGTTTAAATTTGTGCTTCTATTACAGTATACAACACCAAGTGCTATTTTACTGGGAGCGATTGCCCGCTTGAGGGGTTATGCAGTTAGTGAAGCTTCAGCACTTCTCTTTTGGCAGCATGGGTTTGCCCTTTTCTCCCTTTCCTTGTATATCGTAATCTATTTCAGAATAATTTTGTATATCTAATTTGCTGTGTGGTTTACTACCTTGACATTGTCGGTGGTGGGATAGAACTGTTGCCATTGCAATATTGTCCTCTGAAGTAGGAGGTATAGTGGTGATAGAATTGTTTCTTGCTTTGTAATTTGTATACTGTATTGGTTTGGCACTGATGATGCAATAATGTTCTGACGATTATGAAATGGGTTTCAGGGTTTCACTGATCAACTATGTTCCTGTTCTGAAAGTTTGTCTGATGGAACCAATAGGTGTAGCTTTTACAGTTTTGGGGTATAATTTGCATGCTTTTAAATCAGTCAATCAGTAACTGCATGCACTGGATGGTGTTTTTAGTCTAACCTTGACTTCTAAGCTAACTATTAAGCTCAGCAGTCACCTTTTTCTTCTGAACAAAATCTGTAAATTTAAGGCCTTATTGTTGTTTTGATGAGAATTCTCATTGTGTTCGCTGGGAAAATTATGTTCATTTTCTAAATCTCTGCTGCTGCTGAAGATCACCGGGAAAATTAACTTTGGCTCCAGTCTGTATTGAATGTTATTTTACTGACCCATGGGCATCTTTACCGTACTGATAACGGTCGATATTATTATGCAGACCCAGGTTCTGGATGAAAGACGTAAAGGTTTGTGTAACGTTTTTGTTTGGTTTATCTTACCTATATGGATGGATGCTTTGGGTTGACTCAGACGATTTTTGCCAAACAATAGCAAATGTTTGACGTTTTTTCCCAATCTTTTTGGAACTGCAGACACTTAATGGTGAACCTGGTTTGGAGTTTACTAAACAAAGAATAATAATAGAAGTGTTAAGATTTAGTGGTCAAGTGAAAATTATGCATTAGCGGTGAAAAGTGAAAAAGTTAATGCCTGTTTTTTTCATTATCTGGAGGACGAAGCCAGGCATTAAATGGCCCTCAAGATAAACGGCATCCATATCTTGTATAGAGTAGTTTTGTAAAGTTAACACCCCCCCCCGTCTTCTTCCTCCTCTTTTTTTTTATTTTTTATTTTCTGGTCACTCTGCTAACCTGTTTGAATGGACAGGTTGGTATGTCACCCGAATTGATCAAAATGGAACCTTATGTTCTGTCTTAACCATTTGTCCAAGATGAAATCATGCTGTGTTTTTTTTCCTCTGCTTAAATGGTCCCTTTGTGTTTTAGACTCCTTTCAGAAGAATAATTCCTGCTCTGATGCGCTTCTATAGGATGTGTGTGAGGGGGATTATCGTGAGAAGAGCCTAGGCTATAGTAGTGGTTAACTGATTGGATATGGACAGTCCACTATCATGAGAAGTCAGCTAGGACACTTTTCTTTTAATAAGCACATCGAATGGTCACTGGATTTTAATAAAAAGATTACATGAATTGATTTTTTTACTGTTAGTGAATAATTGATCAATTAAAAAAAGAAGAGAAGAAAATGTTTAGCAATTGGAACCAGCAAAAAGCACAGGGTTTCAACAATCAAACAAATTTGTCCTTTAAATATTTTGAACTAGATAAAAGATCTACTCTGCCGTGGAAGAAGAAAACTCAAGGAAGAAGAAAATTTGTGGACGAGAAAGAGCAGAAAGACATGCTGGAGAAGTTATCCTATCAGTACACTCATATCAGAAATGAACAAAATATCCCTTCTAATGTTGTTCTCCCCTACGTTTACGTATAGCCATAATTGGACTTTTTGTGAGAGTTGTGCTAAAAATTGCATCCTTATATAGAGTAGTTGTGAAATTCAAACCATTAAATGGCCCTCAAGACAACACCTTTAGAAAATAATCAGAACCATAGTTGAAGCGTCTCCATTTCTCTTTTATTTTTCAAGAAGCGTCCTGACTTTTGCTTGGTCAACAAAAAGAGCTAACAAACAGGCTAGAGCCCAAACTAACTGAGCTCGGGGAGAAAGGCACAAACAACAACACTTGGCCCCTAGTTGGAAAAGGAAACAGCCCACGAAGAAGGAGGGCGATCACTACAGATAATGCTAAGAGTTAGAACTTAAGCCAATCTTTAGGGAGATTTCCTGAGATTTCTATTTATTAAAAATAAATTATATCCTAGATTTAATTAGAATGATTCATATTGATATTAGTTTGACTTATATTGATTTAGAATCATATTAGTTTGATTTAGTTATTATGTTTTGATCTTATTCTAGGCCTATAAATAAGTGTGCTTCTTTGTAATTGAAACATCATAGAAATATACGGATTACTTAGCCTCCTTCTTCGTGTTCGTATTTTCATTATGTCTTCTAACATGGCATTAGAGCCGGGGCGCCCACCTTAAAAATTCAATTCCGCTGCATCAAGCTATCTTTGAAGAGCAATTTTCTTTCTTTTGTTTTAATTTTCCCTTTTATTTTTTTGCAATTGCCTAAGACACATCTCTTCTTTCTCCATGGTTTTGTCCAATTTGCCTCCATGCTTTGCCTCTAGTCTGTGTCTGCGATCTCCGTTTCCTTGTTCCCTTCTGCGTTTTCCTTGTTCCGCCTAGGCTCCTCTACATTTTCCTGGTTCCCCCAAGCCCCTCTGTGTTTTCATAGTTCCATCTAGGCCCCTCTTCATTTCCTATTTCTGCCTAGGCTAGGTTCGTCCATGCCCCTTGCACCTCTTGCCTCCCCTGCTAGTCTCCATTCAATTATAACAAACTTCAAGCTTAGTGAGATTTAGCTTGAGGGGGAGTGTTAAGGATAAACTATATCTTAGATTTATTTGCAATGATTTAGGTTAATATTAGTGTGAGTTATATTGATTTAGAATGATATTAGTTTGATTTAATAATTATATTTTGATCTTATTGTAGCCTTATAAATAGATGTTACTTCTTTGTAATTGATATATACAACATCTCAATAATCTATATCAAGTTCAATTTTTTTTTCCTTTGTGTTCCTTTTTTCAATCTGTCTTCTATCACTAGTCTTGGCAGGTTATTGGCCAATTGGTTTCCTTCACGTGGTGTCCCGCAGAAGTCAGAAGGCACACCGCTCAGAACCGGCCGGTTTGGATCGAAAACCGGTGAACCGATCAAACATGGTCAAACCCAAATCAAACAGGTAAGTTTATGCTGAACCGGCCCGCTTAACCCACGCATTAAAACGTTGACCAAGCACCCCAGCTTTAACGCCAAACATGAACGATTTTTTATCGAAAATACCTTCATGCGGGGTTCGAACCTGTGACAAGAAGGGGATAGGTTCCCTGCTTTTCCACCACACCAAGCTTCCTCTTTGATATAATATATGCAAACAATAATATATGTCATCTCACTTAATGAATTTTTTCGACCCAAAAATACCAACATACTTGCCGTTGGATTTGAACCCTGTATAGCATAGTGGGTAGGAGCATAAAGCAATGCATGGCTACCACTAGGCCACATGATTTCTTATTATGTTACATCACTAATATATATATTCAATTCAATTGGTTGAATCAGTGACCCACCAGTTTAACCAGTGACTCAATGACCCTATGCCTTGACTGAGTCGATCACCGGTTCAGTTTTGATAACTATGATTCTGGTAGTGTAAAGACATGGTCCTTAGACATATGAACACGTGTGTTTTTTTTTTCATTATGATATTTTATATAATTTACCCAAGACATGATTATTATGGATGCTAATTGAATTATGGATTGTGAGATGTTGTAGAGAAAATGAGTATTTATGAATAAACTTTTTAAACGATCTTCAGCGATTTATTCCGTTTATTTATTTTATGAGTTATTACAAACATTAAATTAAACCATTTATTACGCATCTCAGCATGAAAAGTTTTCGTACGCTTCCAACGGCATCCATTGTGTATAGGTGATCTACCTTCTTTTTGGTACTTGTATATAACAAGTCCCTGAGAGTTGTGCAGAATGCCATTTCTATCACTTGCACCTAAGCAAGCCATGATCAATGTGTGATATACAAACCCCGTTAGCTAATGTAATGTGTTAACAATAACTAAGTGATAGACTAGTTACAATGACAGCGGAACAATCTACGCGTTTGGAAGTTAAGGTTTTAGATCTAAGTTGAAACTAATGTCTCCATGATGCTGATCATGTGTACATATGCTACGGTTTTCACGGGCACCCGTTATATGTAACATCCAAGAGGTAAATTGTGTACCATATTGCATGCAGGAAGAACGTTAAATCAATGTAATTAACTTCTCAATCTCCATCCACTTGATCACAAAACCTGAATCACTCTTTTTACTATGCATCAACTTATCTCTTTTTCTAGGTCAATGATGTCATGGGGTTGTATCTGGTTTCATAAAATAATTTTCAGTATTTATTTTTAGTTTCTGTTTTCAAAATCTTATAAAAAAATAATGAAAATTGAAAATAAAAACAGAAAATTAACTGAAAATGTAAAATAAAAAATGGAATATCTTTTCTGAAATCAAACGTTAATTTTCCACAATATTTTCATATTAAATATCGACGAAACTTTCTTGAATTTCTTAAGATATCCATATTTTTTCAGGCTTATATGAAACAATCATAGTCCCCTCCGTTTCAAAATAAATTAATTTTTTAGTGTCCCATGAGAATTAGAGTAATGATATTGATTTTTAAAAAATTAAAAGATTAAAATATCCTTAATTACATTCTCTTCATTGAGTCATTGTTGTTCACCTCCTAATTCTCTCTCCTATAAATATATGGATAAAATGAGCATGAAATAATCAATAATTCATTGAAATATGAAAAGCATAATTAATTTGAAATTTGACAAAACTTCAAAACGATAGTTGTTTTGAAGTATATGGATGACGGGGTAATTCTTTTCGTATTTTTTTTCTCTGTTCTTGTGTTTTATAGAGTGAAGTTATTCATTATGAGATTCGACTCATAAAAGATAACATCACTAGCAAATTGTCTGATAAATAATCAGCTATCCATAAATAAGTATCAGTTTGGCAATTTGTTTACGAATAATTTTATCATATGTAGAGATAAGATAAAGTAAGAAAGATTGTCAAAATGTCAAGTATATTGATCGTTACTTCTAGCGGAGGATTTAAAGCTGTTTCCCCTTGATATATACTTCAAACTGCTACAACTTTGAACTACGGGAAAGACAGATAAGAATTCAACAGATACACTAACGTGGCGTGAAGAGATTCACTTGATAGAGACCTTTCTGCCCGGATTCATTGTAACTGTTATCCTAGATTTATATACCCACTCCAAGTCTGAGAGTGAAGCGAACAAGTGTACGTTGGGGTCATTAAGGAAAGTAGCGAGTCATTCGGGAAATTTTTTGGGTCGTAATCTATCACTTGTCATGGAAGTATGCTTTAAGCTCATCTTCGGAAACAGAATACACATCACCTTATATTAATAGCATACTTGAATTTCACTCTCAAGTTGGTAAGATTATGGTTATTACAAAAATCTATCAGAGAGTAGCTTAAGTAAATGTAGCAAAATCATCATACAGATAAAGATACTATTTAATTTAATTTGATGTTAATTTTGGTAGCTATTGAGAATATAATATTTTATATTATCAACGAATCAATTTTCTTCTATGTCTTTTGAAGTAACTAAACTAACTCCTTACCAAAAATAAAATAACTAAATAATAGTGTTACGAACAAGAACACAAGTCAGACTTCACCTCAAATCTGGCCCAATTGTGAAAGCCCAGTTCGTGAAACCCAACCTTCCAAGATCTGGGTCCAGGATCTCACCCCACCCAACTTCTAAGAGAACCTCCACGTGGTAGCGGCTACCAAGGTCATGTTCCCCCCTCTCCACTTTGGCCAATGAAAGCAGAATTGTTTCATTGGCATACAAGAGGAAACAAGAAGAGAATAAACTAAATCTATATTGTAATGAGACTTGATTGATTATTCTTGATGATTGTTACAAAGATGATATAGTAGATGTTTATATAGATGATATAATAGAAAGTTGTTAACTAGACTAACTGAAATAACTAACTTAAATAGCTAATAATAGAAGCTTCTTTGATAGCCTATCTTATCAGCCCCCTTCAAACTCATGAGGTGAAATGGTTTCAACTCGAGTTTGCACCTCAAATAGGAAAATTGAGAACTAGAAACAGACTTGGTAAGGATGTCTGTAGCTTGTTCTTCAGAGGGAATACGATGTACTTGAACATGTTGTTGGGTGACACGATATCAATCACGAGCAAAGTGAAGGTCAATTTCGAAGTGTTTGGTGTGATTGTGAAGGACAGGATTGGCAACAAGCATGATAGTGCTATATTATCACAGTAAATGCAAGGAATAATGGAAGAAGAAAACTGAAGTTTTGAAAGAAGAGATTTGATCCAAGAAATTTCAACAATAACAAAGGCTAATGAGCGATATTTAGCTTCAGCACTAGATCTTGAGACAACAGTTTGCTTTTTAAATAACCAAGACACAATGTTGGGACCCCAGAAAACACAAGAACCATAGGTAGATCGCCGGTCATTAGGATCAGAGGCCCAATCTGAATCACAAAATGCAGTGATAGAAAGAGAAGATGAGGGTCTGAGCAGAATGCCATGAGTGGAAATGCCTCCGAGGTATCTAAGTATACGTTTTACTAGTTTCCAATGGGAGAGAAGGGGATAGTATAAGAATTGACACACTTTATTTACAAAAAAGGCAATTTCCGAGCGAGTGATGGTTGGACATTGAAGGCTGCCTACTATGGAATGATAAAGGGTAGGGTTGTCAAAGGTATCAGTCCCATGTTTGGTAAGTTTCAAGCCAGAGGTCATGGGTGTAGGAAGAGGTTTGCTATCATGGAGGTTGGCACATAGGAGAAGGTCAGTAATATATTTGGTTTGAGACAAATGAAAGTGACCATTAGGAAGTTTCTTTGCTTCAATGCCCAAGAAATAATGAAGCTAGCCTAAGTCTTTGAGTTCAAAGGTTTTGTGTAAGGTTGAAATGAGAGTTTGCATGACTGAATGGGATGAACCAGTGATGAGAACATCATCAACGTAAACAAGGATAAAAATAGTATAGTGAAGAGTGAGTTTGGCAAATAATGAAGGGTCACACTTGGTAGGAGTGAATCCAAGACTACTTAAAGCTATAGAAAGTTTACCAAACCAGGCCCGAGGGGTTGGCTTAAGGCCATAAAGAGCCTTGTTGAGTTTGTAAACTAAATGAGGGCCACCAACTTGAAAGTCATCAGTTGATGCATAAAGACTTGTTCACATAAATCACCATTGAGGTAAGCATTTGTAAAATCTAGTTGATGAATAGGCCAACTAGAAGAGAATGCAATGGTGAGCAAGATTTGAATGGTGATAGGCTTGATGACTACACGGAATGTTTCATGAAAATCAATTCCCGATTATTGGTGATAGCCTTTAGCCACTAGCTGAGCTTTATGCTTGAAAATGGTCCCATCAGGATTATACTTGATACGAAAAATCCATTAGGATCCAATTGGAATTTGATTTGCAGGAAGAGGAACCAAAGTCCAAGTATTATTCTTTAATAAAGCATCATATTCTGATTGCATTGCTTGTTTCTAGACAGGTTGAGAAAGAGCTTCTTTGGTGTTGTTGGGTTCAAGAATGGTGAGAAAGGTTTTGGGTTTAAAAATGCCAGCCTTCCTTTCTTGTGGTCATAGGATGAGTAGAAACAGGTGAAGGAATGAGAGTAGCAGGTGCAAGTAAAAGAATGCACAAGAAAAGGGACTGAATCGTGCATTCCTTCTTTTTACTTGTCTGAAACTTTTAAACAAAGATACTATCAAGTATGAAACTTGTAGTGCATCAAAAACATAGCTAGTAGTTTCAAAAAGTAGCTTTCTGAAGATTTATTAAATAAACAAAAACATAAATCATTGTGCAAGATTATGTTTAACTGTGAAGCATATCTTAGGAAGAGAATTAATAAAGAAAACAATTGGGAGTATAAAAACATTATGCATTCCTTTTGAATATGTAAAACAAGAGAAATAACAAAGAAGTGATAAAGAAGATCAATGAGAGAAAGATGTAACACTAGAGATTTATACTGGTTCAGTCAAAACTACCTGTATCCAATAATTCACAAACGTTGAGATTCTACTAAAACATTTTTCTCAGCACGAGAAAAAACAAATAGATAGTCTTTATATTAGCCATCTCAAGCTCACATTTGTAGCCAACAGACAACCCTTGCTGCCACAAATTGAGTAGTAATTCACTAGCCTCTCCAAGCTAAATCGGGTAGTTATTCACCAGCCTCTCCAAGCTAAACGGAGTAGTCTTGTACTAGCCTCTCTAAGCTAACACCTATGACTAGTAGGCAACTCCATACTGTCACAAACCTGAGTAGTTATTCACTAGCCTCTAAGCTGAACCAAGTAGTTTTTCACCAGCCTCTTCAAGCTGAACCCATGACAAGTAAATTGTCCCATTAAAAGTAGTCTTTAACTTGCCTCTCCAAGCTAAACTGTGATAAGCAAAAATACCTTATTGTCACATTACAAGTAGTTTTACATTAGTCTGTCCAAGCTATCTCACAGTGATCACTATCGGATCGAGGATACAAAGGTTTAGTGCTTGGGTTGCCACTCAAACTAACCTACACTCAAGTTTCCTTGACATATGTATGAAAAGATCCTAAGAAAACCTTGAATGACTTCCTTCTATCACTTATTCCTAAACTATTTAAGAACATAGAAGGAAGATTTTTTACAAGTAAGGAATTTGATTACATTATGATATGAACCTTACTGGAGATGAGAGATTTTTTGCAGAATTTTCTCTTTAAGCACAGAGTCTCTCACTTAAATATTAGAGCACAACATCTCTATTTAAAGATGATCTTGCTTGTGACCGTTGCCTATGATTTATTTTTTCAAGGACACGTGTTGATCATTCATTTATGTCTTGGAAAGATAGTTTAGAAGAGTAGCCTATCTGTCTGTCAGATCAGTTTGCAGAAGCCATTATGGAATAGAGGTTTCAGATGTCTTTTAGAAATTACTCTTACTTTCTAAACAATGGTTTCTAAACTTTTTCTTCTAAGATTTGGGATAGTTGACTTCAAAGGCAAAAGAGATGATTGACTAGTTCTGACACCGGGATTTGACTCTTTGAAATTCAAATTTCCTTCCATTTCTAGAAGTGTTTAGTGCTCCACAGTGAAGTGAGCTTTCTAACGTGCTGTAACAGATCCTTGATGATTTCTTTACTTTTAGATCTTCAAGCCAAGCTTTATAATGATGACTGATTTGCGATTTTGCTGATTGAAGATAGTATAATATCTGGTCTTCAAAGGTTGCTTGATATCTTCATTGTAAGCATACTTTCTAATTTCCAATGTTACTTTTTGAAGTCTCAAGACTTGGTTTCTTGTAGTATTGATATCTTCGTCAAATCGTTAACTATTTATTGCTTGAATAAGGATATAGTTTCACTTCCATTTTCGTTCATATCTTTCAACATGAGACAAATATGTTGACACATGCAAAGTGAAATATACTCTCATTTGAGTGAGCCTTGCTCTTACTAAATAATAGAATCCTATTATGATCTTACAAGAAACTCAAGATAAACATCAGTCATTCTTCAAAACATTTTCTTTAAATTAGCTTTGTTGTCATTCAAAACTAATTAGCGCAATATAACAGGGTTCTAGAGCTAATAGCAGGAGCATGGTGAGCTTGATCTGAGACATGAGGGGAAGATGGAGTTGCTTGTAATTGAGTAGGGGAAGAAGTTGGTGAAGTAGGCCTGTAACAAGAAGCAAAAACAGAAGCAGAAGAACAAGTAATATAAGGGGAACAAGAATAGGTAATATGGGGGGAGTAGTAAAGGATTGATGAATTACAGAAGAAAGAGAGCAATAAGGAAACACATGTTCATTGAATTGCACATGTCTAGAAATATAAATTCGACCATTTGGATGTAAGCATCGATAACCCTTTTGATTTGGACAATATCCTAAAAAAGTGCATTGTGGAGAACGAAATTCAAGTTTATGAGAGTTATAAGGCTTTAAAAGAGGGTAACAAGCACAACCAAAACTTTTAAAAGAGCTATAGGATGGTGGATGCAAGAAAAGCTTAGCATAGGGTGAAGAATGCTGTAAAACAAGAGTAGGTAATAAGTTTATGAGATAAGTGGTTGTTTCAAAGACTTCATGCCAGAATTTGAGAGATAGAGAAGCAAAGCATGTAAGGTTAAACCCAGTTTAGTAATATGACGATGTTTTCTTTTAGCACATCCATTTTGTTCATGTGTGTGAGGACAACTAAATCTATGTATAATGCCTTGATCATGTAGATATTTCAAGAATTTAAGATATTCTTTAGCATTGTGTATTTGCAAAATTTTAAGCTTAGTTCCAAGTTGTAATTCAGCCATAGATTTGAACTGAAGAAGGGCATTAAAGGCTTGAGATTTGTGAGATAAAAAATAAATCCATGTAAATCTTGAATATACATCAACAAATATGATACAATATCTAGAACCATTACTTGAAATTAAAGGTGCAGGACCCCATATATCAAAGTAAATCAATTGTAAAGGTGTAGAATGTAACATCCCCTGCTTGTTCTTGGAGCTTTAGAAACGTAGCTACACCAAGGCTAAACCAGCAACTTCTTCAATTTCTCTAAGCCTTTTCTAAGGGCTAAAATTCATATATAGGGCTGTGAAGTGTTGGTGTTGGATGATGATAAGAAGAGATGATGGTTAGAGGTGTTTTTACTAAAATTTTGTAACTATTTTTGTGAAAAATAAAGGAAATGAAGAGAGAAATGGTGACTACAATTTTTGATAGATTTTAGGCTGAAGAATGAAGTGTGGAGTTGTGTTTAGAGGTGTGCTATTTATAGAGAAAGGCTAGGATTAAAATATTAATAATTTCATAATTTATTTGTCATGTTTAATTAGTTTAATTAAATAAATATTAAAGTTAACATTAAATAATTTAATAAATTCTCAATTATCATTTAAAGACATACGATAATGTTAGTCACATGATTTAAAGACATTTATTAAATTTTAATATATTTACATATAATTTAATAATCAATTATTCAAAATAAGGTAAATTTACTTAAACTAGTCAATCTTAATTAAGTTAATTAATTAGTAAATAATTTTATTATTATTATTTGTTTAACCAAATATTATCATAAGGTTATTAGAGATGTAATACATGGATTCACGAAATTCATACCAATTTTTATAATCATTTATATTTTATTTGGTTTTTTAGACTATTACTAGTTTTATTAGAAATTAATTAACTAATAATTTATTTAACTATCATTAAATTATTATTATCTTTTTCTTTGGCAGCCCATATGTCTGAATCTTATCTCTAATAAAGTTGTAAAGGTTGGCAAGTTGTCTTGAATGATTAATATATGAAAATGACAAATTTTACATTTTTTATCTTAAAGTTATATATACTAAATAATTCATAAAATAATCACGAAAATTATTTTTTCTAATATATTATCAAGAACATATATTTACCTTATTTATACATTATCTATAATTTTTATAAATTTTTTGTATAATTTTTAATATTTTTTTATGTATTTTTACCTTAGTTTAGTCCATTTTTAAATTAATTAATATCTAATTATCTCTAAATAAAATATGTAAAAAAAATTTACAACCTTCCAAGTGGGTTTTGAACTGTCCAACGTGATAAGGGAACAAGCTCACCATTTTTGAAAGTCTTAGTAAAAAATGGTTAGTTTTGGAAATATCTTTCACTTTCAAATATATATATTATTATAAATATTATTATTTTTTAATGAGGCTGATTTCTAGACAATTCTAGGTGTCATGTAAGAATATTATTGAGATTAATCAAGATTTATAAAAATTATCTTAAAGCTTTAAGTAGTTAATTAGATATTTTAAGCTTTATTTAAGTCAAAATTAATTAAATAAATATTAAAGTGATTTTTAATACTATCTATGGTCTAATGAAAAATCCCATTTCGTGGTCCTCTTTATCTAATATCATAAATTAGTTAAAAAAAATTTATAAGACTTAGAATTTTTTTCTAGGATTTTTCGGAGCTTGTTTTACATACTAAATTAAGTTATTTTTGTGTAATAATACTAATATTATACAAATTTACCAAATATTGATATTTATCATCAAAATTATTTTTAGAAATATATTTATAATTTTTTCTTTAATTTTTTTTTGATACTTTCTAAACTTTTCTAAGGGTCTTGTTAGCTTTATCATCAATGATATTTTTTGTAATTTTATAATAAGAAGTTACATTATTTCTATAATCTATAATTACCCCTGAATATTTCTTACTAAAAATAGATCCTCAGGCTATTTAATAAAAAGCTATAATAATGTAATGCTATATTAAGAAAAATTGGGAATGTTACAATTCTCCCCTTCTTCAAGAAATTTCGTCCTCGAAATTGATTACCTTAATTAAAAATTTCTGGATAATCTCTCTGAAGATCCTTTTCCTTTTCCCATGTTGCTTCTTCAGGAGTCGATCCTTCCCATAGGACTTTTACCAAAGAAACCGTCTTACCACCTCTGAGTTCCTTCAGGCTTTTATCCAAAATTTTAACAGGTTTAATCTCATATGTTAAATCATCTTTTAATTGAACACAGTCATTCTGGAGTAAATGTGAAGGATCAGGGGAATATTTCTTTAATTTAGACACGTGAAAGACATCATGAAGGTTTGATAGGTTTGGGGGAAGAGCAAGGCGATAGGCAATAGAACCAATTCGATTCAAAATTTGATATGGACCAAGAAAACGAGGACTCAACTTCCTAGTTTTTAGAGCTTTGCCTGGCCCTGTCATAGGAGAAACCCTTAGAAATACGTGTTCACCCTCCTGGAATTCTAGAGGCTTCCTCCTTTTATCAGCATAACTCTTTTGCCGACTTTGTGCAGCCTGCAATTTATCCCTGATGAGCTTGATCTGGTCAGTGGTTCTTTGGACTATTTCAGGTCCTAGCATCTTCCTTTCACCAACCTCATACCAACACAATGGGGATCTACACTTCCTACCATATAAAGCCTCATATGGTGCCATTCTAGTACTAAATGATAACTGTTGTTATATGAAAACTCTACTAATGGTAGGTAACGGTCCCAATTTCCTTATTGTTCCAAGACACAAGCTCTCAACATGTCCTCTAAGGTCTGTATGGTTCTCTCAGATTGCCCATCAGTTTGAGGATGATAAGCAGTACTGAGTCTTAATCTAGTACCAAAGGCTCTCTGTAATGTTTCCCAAAACCTAGAGGTGAACCTAGGATCTCTGTCAGAGACAATACTAGAGGGTACACCATGGAGTCTAACAATCTCATTAATGTATAATTGAGCTAGTTTATCTAGTAAATAGGTAGCTCTAATGGCTAAGAAATGAGCAGATTTAGTCAATCTATCCACTATAACCCAAATTCCATCATGTCCCAAAGATGTCTTAGGCAATCCCATCACAAAATCCATGGTTATGTTGTCCCACTTCCATTCAGGGATATCTAAGGGTTGGAGTAAACCTGAGGGTTTCTGATGTTCGATTTTGACTTTCTGACAAACCAGGCACATTGCCACAAATTCTGCTATATCCCTCTTCATTCTTGGCCACCAAAAGAATTGTTTAATTTCTTGATACATTTTGGTAGCTCCAGGGTGTATGGTATACCTACTATTGTGTGCTTCATCTAAGATTAATTTCCTTAGATTTCCCACACTAGGTACACATAACCTATCATGATATAACAGTGCTCCATCCCCAGCAATACAAAAGTCCTTTTGTTCCCCCTTAATTACTAACTCTTTGTAGGTTTGTAAAAGTTGATCCTCCTTTTGACCTTCAATAATTTGTTTCCTAACGTTATTTTCTATCCTCAAATGATTCAAATTAAAATGGTCCTTCTCTATGGTTACTTCAAGGTTCATGTCTCTAAATTTTTCTAATAATTCCCATTCTTTGACCATCAAACTTGCCACATGTAGAGATTTTCTACTAAGTGCATCGGCAACCACATTGGCTTTCCCTGGGTGGTATTTAACTTCAAAATCATAATCCTTTAAAAATTCTAACCACCTTCTTTGTCTCAAATTCAACTCTTTTTGATCAAACAAATACTTTAGACTCTTATGATCAGTGAAAGCCTCAAACTTAACGCCATACAGGTAATGCCTCCATATCCTAAGAGCAAAAACTATAGCTGCTAATTCCAAGTCATGGGTAGAGTAGTTCTCCTCATGTGGTCTTAATTGTCTAGAAGCATAAGCTACTACTTTTCCTTCTTGCATTAAGACACAACCCAAGCCTTTTCTAGAGGCATCACTATATACTGCAAAATTATTTTCTGGGTTAGGGATGACTAATACTGGAGCAGATGTGAGCCTACGTTTTAACTCTAGAAAACTAGTTTCACACTCAGGTGTCCATACAAATGGTTTTCCTTTTCGGGTTAACCTAGTCAAAGGTAAAGCTAACTATGAGAATCCTTGGATAAACTTCCTGTAATATCCTGCAAGTCCTAAGAAACTCCTAATCTCAGTTACTGTCTTAGGTTTCTCCCAAGATGACACAGCTTCTACCTTACTAGGGTCTACAGACACACCATTCTCATTAATCACATGACCTAAGAATTTTACTTCTTTTAGCTAAAAATCACACTTCTCTAGTTTTGCATACAATTGATTCTCCTTCAGTATCTGCAAAACTATTCTCAAATGCTCCTCATGTTCTTTCTTAGTCTTGGAATAAATTAAAATATCATCAATAAACACCACCACAAATTTGTCTAAGAAAGGTCTAAAAATCCTATTCATATAATCCATGAAAATAGCTGGAGCATTTGTTAATCCAAAAGGCATCATCAAAAATTCATAATGTCCATACCTAGTTCTAAAAGCAGTCTTAGGTATATCTTCTTTCTTAATCCTAATTTGGTGATATCCTGATCTTAAATCTATCTTAGAGAACACTTTGGCTCCTCTCAGTTGATCAAAAAGGTCCTCAATCCGAGGAAGGGGATACTTATTCTTAATGGTAACTTTATTCAGTTGATGATAATCTATGCACAATCTTAAGCTACCATCCTTTTTCTTTACGAACAATACTGGTGCTCCCCAGGGTGAGGCACTAGGTCTAATGAATCCTTTCCCTAATAGATCCTCTATCTGTTTCTTCAATTCGCTCAACTCAAGAAGTGACATCCTATAAGGTGCTATGGATATGGGACCAGTACCAGGCAAGAGGTCAATAGAAAACTCTATCTCTCTCTTAGGAGGTAAATTCTCAATATCAGGTGGAAATACCTCAGGATATTCTTTCACTACAGGAATATCTTCAATCTTCAGCTGATCATTTGCCTCAGATTCCAATGAGCATAGTAAAACACATCCTAAGGATTGTTTAGTTAAACATTCTCCTATTTGATTAGCCAAAGATTCGGCAGTCTCTGCTAAGGAAGTTACAAGATTATTTTGGCTACAGAACTGTATGGTTTTCTCACGACACTTTAGAAAAACATCGTTATCAGATAACCAATTCATACCTAGAATAATATCAATATCATCCATAGGTAAACAAATAAGGTCAACACTAGAACAATGAGTACCAATTTGAATATGACGGTCTAAGCAAACAGAAGAAGTCAAAATTCTACTCCCAATAGGTGTAGAGACAATCAGATCATGTGATAAGGTAGACATAGGTAATTCGAGTTCATTTGCACGGGTTGGGGAAATAAAAGAATGAGAAGCTCCAGAATCAAACAGTGCAATTAATATTTTATTATTTAAAATACACGTACCCTATATCAGTTTAGGATTTTGAGCCGCTTCTTGTGTACTCAGGGCAAAGACTCTTCCTTTGGCTTGAGGCTTGTGGTTGGAAACTTCTCCCTTATGCTGATTCTGAGGACATTCACGTGAGTAATGTCCCTGTTTTCCACACGTGAAACAAACACCCAGTCCTTTCAAACATGGCCTATTTCCATGATTTTTCCCACAATTTTCACAAACAAGAGATGGAGCAGGTGTAGAGAATGGTCTACGTGGTGGCAAGGGCATTTTTCCTCTATACATATTCCTCCTTGGCTGATTCTGGTTTTGGTTTAGTTTGCGGTTCTTGTTCTTTGGAAATTGTGGTGGGATGAATCTAATTTTATCTTCCTCTATTTTTCTTTTAAACATATTCTAACGCTCAGCTATCAAGTCCTTAATATTTTGTTCAGCGATCCTGCATTTATTCACCAACAAGGGAAAATTTCTAACTTCCATAGTACTTACAGCATTCTTAAGTTCAGGATTTAAGCCGGCCTCAAATTTCATTGCTTTCCAAGTTTCATCTGGATTGAATCTTAGATAAGATGAGAACTTGGCCAATTCTTCAAATTTTGATACATATTGTCCAATGGTCATATTCCCTTGCTTCAGCTGCAGGAATTCAGTCTCCTTCTGGTTCTTTACACTTATTGGAAAATATTTTTCCAAAAAAGAGGCTTTGAATTGTTCCCATGTGAGAGGAATTTCTTGTGCCTCTAATAGAGACTTAGTGCCCCTCCACTAGTGCTCAGCCTCACCAACAAGCATATAGGTGGCATAAGTCACCTTTTGCTCATCGGTACACACCATGGCCTCAAATATCTTTTCTATGTTCATCAACCAATTTTCAGCTATGGTTGGGTTGTATTCTCCTTTGAAGGAAGGAGGTTGCATCTTTTTAAATTCAGTTGACCCATAAAATTGAGGGTGCAAACCTGGTGGATCTCCTTGACCATTGCCATTCCCATTTCTAGCTCCATTTTCTTCCATTTGCTGTAGCATCCTATTAGTCAACATCACTTGTTCCCTAATCGCTGCAGCCATGTTCTCCAGGGCATTTCTATCTTCTCTTCCTCCATTAAGAGGAACAGATCTCTGTCTTGTTTGCATGTTGTTTCTGCATACATAGTTAGTCATGTATTGAGGTGATCAAGCTCAATATACCTACCTAGCAGCTAGAAACAATTTCCACACAAAACAAATCAATATAAAGAAAACACTATATGGAGAAATATGACATGCATGAATTCTTACCTAATGATAGTTGTCTTCCAAGGAAAACTGCTCTGATACCACTAATGTAATATCCCCTGCTTGTTCTCGGAGCTTTAGAAACGTAGCTACACCAAGGCTAAACCAGCAACTTCTTCAATTTCTCTAAGCTTTTTCTAAGGGCTAAAATTCATATATAGGGCTGTGAAGTGTTGGTGTTGGATGATGATAAGAAGAGATGATGGTTTAGAGGTGTTTTTGCTAAAATTTTGTAACTATTTTTGTGAAAAATAAAGGAAATGAAGAGAGAAATGGTGACTACAATTTTTGATGGATTTTAGGCTGAAGAATGAAGTGTGAAGTTGTGTTTAGAGGTGTGCTATTTATAGAGAAAGGCTAGGATTAAAATATTAATAATTTCATAATTTATTTGTCATGTTTAATTAGTTTAATTAATTAAATATTAAAGTTAACATTAAATAATTTAATAAATTCTCAATTATCATTTAAATACATACTAAAATGTTAGTGACATGATTTAAAGACATTTATTAAATTTTAATATATTTACATATAATTTAATAATCAATTATTCAAAATAAGGTAAATTTACTTAAACTAGTCAATCTTAATTAAGTTAATTAATTAGTAAATAATTTTATTATTATTATTTTTTTAACCAAATATCATCATAAGGTTATTAGAGATGTAATACATGGATTCACGAAATTCATATAAATTTTTATAATCATTTGTATTTTATTTGGTTTTTTAGACTATTACTAGTTTTATTAGAAATTAATTAACTAATAATTTATTTAACTATAATTAAATTATTATTATCTTTTTCTTTGGCAGCCCATATGTCTGAATCTTATCTCTAATAAAGTTGTAAAGGTTGGCAAGTTGTCTTGAATGATTAATATATGAAAATGACAAATTTTACATTTTTTATCTTAAAGTTATATATACTAAATAATTCATAAAATAATCACGAAAATTATTTTTTTTCTAATATATTATCAAGAACATATATTTACCTTATTTATAATTATCTATAATTTTTATAAATTTTTTGTATAATTTTTAATATTTTTTTATGTATTTTTACCTTAGTTTAGTCCATTTTTAAATTAATTAATATCTAATTATCTCTAAATAAAATATGTAAAAATTGTTTATAGTCTTCCAAGTGGGTTTTGAGCTGTCCAACGTGATAAGGGAACAAGCTCACCATTTTTTAAAGTCTTAGTAAAAAATGGTTAGCTTTGGAAATATCTTTCACTTTCAAATATATATATATTATTACAAATATTATTATTTTTTGATGAGACTGATTTCTAGACAATTCTAGGTGTCATGTATGAATATTATTGAGATTAATCAAGATTTATAAAAATTATCTTAAAGCTTTAAGTAGTTAATTAGATATTTTAAGCTTTATTTAAGTCAAAATTAGTTAAATAAATATTAAAGTGATTTTTAATACTATCTATGGTCTAATGAAAAATCCCATTTCATGGTCCTCTTTATCTAATATCATAAATTAGTTAAAAAAAATTATAAGACTTAGAATTTTTTTCTAGGATTTTTCGGAGCTTGTTTTACATACTAAATTAAGTTATTTTTGTGTAATAATACTAATATTATACAAATTTACCAAATATTGATATTTATCATCAAAATTATTTTTAGAAATATATTTATAATTTTTTCTTTAATTATTTTTTGATACTTTCTAAACTTTTCTAAAGTTTTTGTTAGCTTTATCATCAATGACATTTTTTGTAATTTTATAATAAGAAGTTACATTATTTCTATAATCTATGATTACCCCTGAATATTTCTTGCTAAAAATAGATCCTCATCCTATTTAATAAAAAGCTATAATAATGTAATGCTATATTAAGAAAAATTGGGAATGTTACATAGAATATGTAGTAAGTGAGAATGGAAGTTGATGAGACTTTCCAAGGCAACAAACAAGACATATATTAGGTATTTTATTTATATTAGAAGTGATATTACAGGAAGAAAGAACTTGTTGTACAATTTTGTTTGATGGATGACCTAATCTAACATTCCAATCAACAAATTTCATGTTAGAAGCAGTAGCAAAAATTCAAGTAAAAGTAGAAACAGGAATAATCTTGTTGAGGCAATGTGTAGGGGAATGCTAAGGTATAGTAGTAATGTGGGAAATAGTACATGCCATTCCTAGGAAGCCATGGCTAGGAAGAGGTTGCATTAGAAGATGATGAAGCCATGGATCAAAACGAAAAGCTCATGATACCATAAAAGCATATAATTGTTGCATTGCATACAAGAAGAGACAAGAAAACAATAAATTGAATTTGTATTGTAATGAGACTTGATTGATATTCTTGATGATTGTTACAAAGATGATATAGTAGGTGTTTATATAGATAATACAATAGAAAGCTGTTAACTAGACTAACTAAAATAATTAACTTAACTAACTGATAACAGAAACTTTTTGATAACCTATCTTATCAGTCAAGAATAGAAGAACATGAGATTACTGCATAAGGGACACAACTGACCTCCTAACCATGATAACCACCTTTGAGGCCATCTCTATAAATACCTACAGGGATTCTAGGTATATTTTTACATTCACTTGTGTGTCTATACCCACTTTAAGCCCTTACTTATGTACTAGTTAAGTCCTTGCAAGGACACACCATGCACTCCAAAGAAAGAGTTGTTGTCACCTTGTGTTCTTGAACCTAATCACCTCCTAGGTAATGAGGACACATCTATCCCTCTTGTATTTCACCTTATGACAAATAGTCAAACAATTTTAGTAGTGTAGTTATAGATAATTCAATGATTATATAAAAACTTTTACACTAATAATTTATAAAAATTAAATATTTAATTAAATAGTAAAAAATAATATAAAATGATGTGTATTTCTTTAAAAAAAATTATGTGTATAAATTTATTTGAATAACATTACTTTTTTATCATGTTAAAAACATACCACTTTTAAAGAAACACTTATTTGATTGACCTTGGATAGATTGAGTCCCTTTTTTTATTGGCATAGATTAAGTCTTTTTTCTCTTGTTAACCAGTTTATACCCATGCATATATATGTATAGGTAAGTTAAATTATAAAAATATAGTGTTAAGTGGTTGCTTCGGTACCTATAGAAAACAAGGGGTTTGGGTACCCTTATAGAGTGTTCCAATAAAAATGTGTTATGTTTTTAGAATTATGTCACATAGAGGTTTTGTGTCATATTTTTTAAAATTATAGTATAGCCCAAATTTATATATAGGGATATTTTTATAAAGCTATTTAAGTTATTTTCATTCCAGAAAAAATAATTTATATTTTATACATTAACAAAATTAAAAAAATAAGTGAAAGTAAAACAAAATTTTAACAAAACCAAATTGAAGAACCCAACCATTTATTTTCAACCCATTCACCTTCCTCCTCCCATCCACACCTCCAATCACTAATCCTAAATTCTCTTGCTTCCTTCTCATTTCAAAAAACAATTTATATATTAAAAAACCAGTGAAGTAAAACAAATCTTTTAAGAAAATCAAAATGAAGAACCCTAATTAGTCTTCACGTCACCTCTGTCCAGCACTCATTGCCACCATGAACCGCTACCTGCAACTCCGCCTCTGGCACCACCTCTTGCTCTACTTTTGTTGCACCACTTCGCCTCACATCCACCTAAAAGCTGCTTCGCCTAATGATAAACTTGCACTATGCAACGACTTGCCATTCGTGCCTTTCTTTTTGGAGCCATTTTATTTGTTATCCATACAATTTTTGTGTATAAAAAATAAATGAGATTACTTTCTAAAACATCTAATAAATATAGCTATAATAAATAAATCTACGGATGGGGTCATAGGATGAAAAAAAAAAGAGTATAATAACACTTGAAATTGTCTATATATTTTAGTATTAGTACTTAATATTTACTAAATTTATGTAGAACAAATTCCAAAATTTAGTAATATAAAAAATATTAATAGCAATCAATTAAATTTGTGTTGAGTTCTTGTCTTCCATCCTTACCATATATCTTTCTAACTTGAAGTTCCATAAAAAAATTTTAATCTTTCGCTCCTCGTCCCTACTCCACATATGTTTTGGAACTTCCCATTCCTCTTATGATGCTCAACTAGATTAAATGATTCAAATACGAAATAGATTATAAGAAAATATATTGAATAATCATTTTGATAACATCTTGTAATTGTAAGATTGTTGGAAAATATGTTTCAAAGCTTCTGGGCAAAACCTCTATTTTTGTCCATGATCTTTTTGTGATATTTTAATTTTGTCCCAATTTTTATTTTTTTTTCAATTTCATTCCTAAAATTTTGATCTAATATCTCAGTGTTTTTGCACATATCCTCATATTTATTAGGGTAAATAACACTCTCCATTCTTGATGTTTGTGGAAATGACACTCAACCCGAAACTTATTGGAAATTGACACCACTCCATTATCTTGTCTCACTAACTACTCATTTAACTGTGGTTTAAATATACACTTTTACATATTCTATCATATACTATAATCTTATTAATCATATCATATCCTCTAATAATAATAATAATACAATCAAAAACTTATCGTAAACAAAGTTTGGTCACATGTCGAATTTTGTTCAATGAGAATTCAAAACATGATTATTTTTACTAAAAAAATTGAATATACCATCAATTTATTATAATATTTCATTAAATCATTTTCCTATGGCATAATATTATCATAGATCAAAAAAACTATCAATGAACACACACATACTATTAATCAATCATTTATTAATTAGATAATTAGAAAACTATTCTTGAGAAAATTTTGACGCATTGCAAATTTTCCTTCAATGAGAATTTAATATATGATTATTTAATAAAAAAAAATCTAAACATCATATCAATTTACTATAACATTTTATAAAACTCAATTTATTATTTGTCAAATCTATATTTGAAAATGCAATTATTTTTCTATAAAATTTATATTGGAATAATTTTTTATGTTTTGGTAAAAAGATAATTACACGAACAAATACAAATAAAAAAGGTAAAAGTTAATATAGTTACATGATGTTTAAATGCAAAGTTTTAAAATTTTATAAATGAAATAAAAAGGTATAAATGATCAAGTGGTTGACCGGCATGTTTGAGTTTTAAATTGAAGTATCACAAATATAACTAAATAACCAAACTAATTCTAATCAATTTTATATATTTGTGTTAGATTTTTAAGTTTATTGAAACAATTTGATTCGGTGAACACTTCTAATTATAATTTTTAAACTATATTATATCTTAGTAAAAAATAGCAAGAAAACCACTTCATTTTTATTATTTTTTAATAATATTATTTGTAGTATTTTTTAAGGAAATTTTTAAAAGAATACTAAAAACTGTCCCTTAAATAAGTTTAAATATCACGTTACGATATTCTTCAAAGATATCCAAGGGAATGCCATTTCTTTTAATTTTTATATGTGTAGCTTTTATTGAAAAATAATTGCATTTCTAAATCTAGATTTGATAAATAATAAATTTTGAGTTTGATAAATTGTTATAATAAATTGATAGGATATTCAGATTTTTTTAAAAATAATCATATATTAAATTTTCATTGAATGAGAATTCGAAATGTGTCAAAAAATTTTAAAATAGGTTTCTAATTATGTAATTAAGAAATAATTGATTCATAGTAGTTATCTGTTAATTGATAGAATTTATTGGCTGTGATGATATTATGCCATAATAAAAAGTGATTTCATAAAATATTATAATAAATTGATAGGATGTTCATAATTTATTTGAAAAAAAATCATGTATTGAATATGGAAGGAAATTTGTACATGTGACAAACTTTCTTTACGATAAGTTTCTAATTATATTATGATTATGGAATTTAGGATAAAATTAGTAGGATTATAGGATATGATAGAATATGTAAAATTGTATATCTTAACTATATGAGTAGTTAATGAGATAAAACAATGGGGGTAGAGTGTTAATTTTCTATAAGTTTGGGGTTGAGTATCATATTCACAAACCTCAAGGGTGGACAAAGTTATTATCCTATTTATTAATAGAAAAGGTTGTCATGGCTCAAATAGGTCATTTTTTTCCATATAAATTCATGTTATGTATGCAAAAACTTTATTTTCATTTTGATGTTCTAAACTTTAGGGTTTTTAGTTAGATGTGCCAATAAGTAAGATCTAATTCATTTTAATAAGCATGACTAGACAAAAAGAAAGCTTTCATAACATACACACGAAATAAGAATGGATACTTCAAACCCAAATCAATAGTACTCATTGAAAAAATGAATGTATTAACGAATAGCTAGGATAGCATGAAATCTTATGAAAATGTTAGGATCGAAAATGAAATAAAAAAAAATTGGGATGAATTCAAAATATCACTAAAGGTCATAAACAAAATAGAGCTTTTATCAAACTACTCATCATTTGTTTTTTCATGCCATCGAATCCATAGAATTTTCATTAGTTGGAGAGTGGATGAGTTTGTTTACTTAGACTATCCATTCTAATAAATATAGTTATAATACATAGACCTAGAGTTGGAGTATTTTAGGATAAAAAAGTAATTAATAATAACTTAGAGTAAATCTAGACTTAGTTCATGAAATATTATTTCATTTTAAAACTTTAATTCTTAACAAATTAAATGCATACACTTTAATTGTTAATATATTTCATGTTGTAACATATTAATTCATGTTCAAGCTAATTAATCTGTAGTTGAACAACTGTATGAGTGTGCTATGTAATACCCTAAATATTAACCTCTTATGCGTACGTCATAATTGGCTAATTATTAGATTTCTACACTTGGATTTCTTTCGTTTTGTTTAATTGGAAATACTTTTAGTGGAAAATAGAACATACATTCTTTATTTTAAAACATAAAATGGCAAAAGTCTCATTTGTAAGTGCATAATACAAACTAGCTCAACCTATGAATAAAACCATATTCCATAACAATAAACACATGGAAGAACAAATCCTAGACATAGTAAACATTTTAACATCACAAACCAACACATCATCATATAATAGGACACTAGTATGTCATAAAAGGGCATAAGTCCATGGAGGACAACCACACCTAATACAAGTCGCATAAGATATAACATAGGATCCTAATAAAGAGCATGACATAAATGAATTTAAGCTAAGAGCCAATACTAAGGCCAGGTCTTAAATACAGTCATCCATAATACTGGAGAAATCTCAACATATAAAGGAAATATATAAATAAAATCAACAATCTACATACTCTAGAATATCAAATAAAAGATCTACAATGATCTGTCATCTAATCTCTAAGCGTGCACAATCTCCAAAGATAATAGGACTCAAGGGACTCCAGCATCTTGATCCGCTGGCTCATTTGAAGATGATACGGAAAATAAAAAAGGGTGAGAATCCAAAAGAAGACTCAGTTGCTATATAAAAACAGTTCAAGTGTTATTGTTGTTATCGTTGTCATTTCCAGTCACTTTAGTTTAATTATGAAATAAGTGAGCATACTTTATTTTATTTAATCAGTTAGTAAACTAGAATTTCAAAGTGACACATATTTTAAGACTTAGGAAAGTCTCTTGGTTGAAGAATAGTGAAATAAAATGCATGACATCACTAGTGTAATAAAAAAAATACAAAATGATGCATGTATGAAAATGTAATGAAACAAGTCATCTCACATCTTTAGCACTTTAATTTACTTAAACTTTAGTTCCTTAAACATGTCACCCTTTCTCATGTCGCCTTGACCAACCATGTCACTGTCCCAGTGATTTAACTATCACCTATACTCTGAATCACCTATTTCCTAGGATGAATTCAACCTAACTAGTCGTCTCTATATTTAAATAAGGATATAGAGGAACTTTACTTAAACTTTAACTTTAACTTCAACTTCCTCACATATTATTTTGCAACACAATGGTAAAGTCTTATAAATTATTAGGGGACATAAGCACAACATTTATGTATTTGATAACAGCTTGAAATTCTTATCTAACATACTTTGATTTGCACCCTAAGGCCTATGAGACATAATCCTAACTCATACTAATATTCTGATCCTCACTTTGTGTTAGAATGAGTTATGTCATGTCAAAGTCCATGGGACACTCCCCATCCACATAGTATTCAATCATGCATTTCTAGCATTTTCACATTTCAATAGAGTAAATCAACACATAAACATAAACACAAATGATGCCTAAACCAATTGCTAGAATAAAAGGACTAGTCTCAACTAATGTATTTCATAGATGTATTTATATATAGATTTAATTAATCCATTAGTCCCTACAGTTTCACCAAATTTTCAATTGGGTCCCTACATTTTAAAAGTTTTCAATTGGGTCCTTATATTAAAAAAAATTTTAACCGAGTCTCTGACCCCATCATCCGTTACAAAAATGTGAGAGTTAATGGGTGACGTGGCGTATTCTCTATATTAGAATTAGAGCCTGTTACAGGCCCCTATTTTACCCAAAATCTACCATGGCTAAACATTTAAAGCTTATGTTGAAGCTTATATTGGCATTTCCTCCTTAATAACCCAAACATTTGCTTCCTCCTTCCCCCCATTCTTCTCCTTTTTCTTTTCTTTTTCATTCAAGCTATCATGTGCAGCACTTCACACTGTTGCTACCTCCACTAGAACTGTTTGACTCAACATCCATTTATGCTTTCTATGCATTGTGACACTAATTCATTAACACATGAAAAAAGACAACCCCATGTTCATCCAAAATGAAAAAACCGCAACTCAATATCCAGAAATGAATATTTTCTAAACAATCCTCAGCTTGTTTCAACAATTGCAATAGCTAAGATAGGCTTACAGTAATGACTTTTACACAATGATTAGAAGAAAAAAAAAACCAAACCTATGGGCAAGGTGCATGCCATTGGTCAAGTGTACTCAAGCTCACCACAACTAATGATTTCTAAATGCTCAAAGCGTTGAGATTCATGAGTTCATGTGGCAATTCCTTTAATCTCTTCTTAAAGATTTAAGACAAGTTAGGTTTTTCACTTGGCTAAGAATAAACCGTACAACCTTGTGTTTATCTTCATCTCGTCCATGTACTGTTGCCAAATCTTTATAGAGAAATATGTCATTTGTTTATCCTTAATATCTTCAAGAACGGACTAGATCAGATTTAAAGTGCTTGAAAGCTAATCAGTATTTGTTTTTTTAAATTCTAGAAAGGATAACGATTATCAACATTGATTCAAAATCTCAGCTTGCAACCAAATTTACTTGCAATGCCTCAAAGAGCTACTTCGCCACTCAGAAATGAAAGATCTTAGCGCTACCCCTTCACGCTTTTCAGCACAACTTTCACAAATGCAGCTTCATAACACCTCCAAATGGAAAAAAAAAAATACAATAAGGTATATCTATAAGGAGAGAAAAATAGTAGAATAAAAAGAATGAGAAGCTCAAAACCCTTCAACAAGACCAAAACTTTTGAAGAAGGGATTAAAGCCCCTTGTCCTTGCTATTGCCACTCGTTTAACAGCATAATCTTGCTTTTGTATTGGGGTTTTGTTTGATTTTAGAGTCCAAAGTGTTACTCCCTTGCTTCTTTTGTTTGGTTTCATGATGAGCCTTATGAAAGGGTGATGGGCTTTGTCTAGCCATGCGATTACTCACGTGATGAATAGGAAAAAATATTCAGTTAACTCTCACTTTTTTGTAAGGGATAATGGGGTCATAGACTCGATTAGAATTTTTTTTTTGTATAGGGACCCAATTGAAAATTAGATGAAACTATAGGGACTTCCGAATTAATTAAACCTTATATATATCATTATTAATCAAAGTCAGGCAAAGCCACAATTATTTCAAAGTCCAACAAAAACAAGAATTCAATTTTAGGCCAAAACTACACAATCCACATTAACTACTCAAACACCTAATCAAGTTCCATTTTTTATTTTCCAAACCCTTAAATATGCACAAGGATGATATATCAATAGCTAAAAGTTACTGGTGATAACCCAAACTTCTCAACTCAATAAAAACCTCATTTATGTCTAGAATTAACATGAAGCATTTAAAATTAGCTAGATATAACCAAAATTCCATTTTTCACTTTTGAAATTTCTTTTTACATGTAAAAGACATTATCAACTAATAAAACACTCAAGTACACCTTCTAACTATTATCTCCGGTTCAAACCACCACTTTTACAGGTGAAATAACTGCTATAAAATAATTTTCTGAATACAACACACATATCCCTTGTTCCAAAAGATCCTATGCACACATTTAAAACATAATTGACCCCAAGTATATAACAAAATTAGTTTTCTTCCCAATTAAATAACAAGGACCAAAACTTTAACACAGAGAGCATACTTTTAAGAATTTCTAGCAATATAGCAATATGAGAACATGGAACCTCAATACAAATAATCTCATTTTCAAGGAAAGCAACAAAGCTTATAATCTTACCATTAGACCCCCCGTAAAACCAACATTTCTCACACTTTTTGGGTCTCAAAAAGAAATTCCAGTAGCATATTTCTTTCATACATGAACTATAAGCCTCATGCTAACTCTAATCTTGCACAAGACAAGTCAAACAACTCAAAATCTCACTAGGCACCCACAAAATCCAAATTTTGAAATAAGAGCAAGTCAAATTGAAACACATCATCATCATCAAGTCAAGAAACATAAGGACTCCATCAAAAGCTCAACATTTTCAGATTTGACAACTCACGAAACAAACATATAAACAGATCCTCCATTGGTGCTAGATAAATCAATAAAAGTAAAGGTTTTAGAAGATAAAACTCTGACTTTGAATACTTAAATTCAACATTCCCAATAACTAAGTGCTGTCCAAACAAAATTTCTGCACATTTGTGCATATGCATCTACCAAAACTCATGAAATTTCATCATCTTCACATCCTATGCAAGAACGCAACACAAAAACTCAATTCTGAAAATTTTTCAACACAAAACAAGTATTCATAGGATCGCATATGTTCCTCATTAATACACACACAATTTTAATCCCTTTTTCTAGGAGCCAAAAACCTTCATTTTGAATAAGAACATAAGGGCTGTAAATTACTTTCCTATGTTCTCCAATCACTAAAACATTGTTCACTTTGAAAAATTATTATCTTACACAACCTACATGCTAGTAAAAATATAACAAAGCTCAAGCCCTTAATGCACCATTTTATTCATACTTCAATGCCCCAAAAGTATGAAACACAAAACAAACCTCCTACCAACTCTTAGCCTCCTTTAGAAATTTTATCAAACTCATGGCGTGCACTTTAATTGATTTTCATGTATTAATTTTCACACCCACAAACACACCCCATAGGGCATATTTCCAAGCTTTTATGCATAAGAAACAAATGTATACATACACACATATATATATGGATCAAACACTTAAATTTCATCAAAATTCCACCAAAAATTGCAAGCAAGAATATGATTAAAAACCCTACCAATGTTGAAGGACTAGAAGAAAGGATGGCCCTTGATGCTCCAAAAGTTGAGGAAGAGCAAAATCTCCTCCTTTCAATAAAGAAGCAGCGATGACCAGCACACAAGGAAGAATGAGAAGCTTGAGCTCTTGACAATAAAGGTGGTTGGTGCTTTGGGTGTTTAATAGAGGAAGTGTTGATGGGTTTTGGATTTTATGGAGGATTGGGGATGGTGGCTAAGG
This sequence comes from Dalbergia cochinchinensis, assembly GCA_031216125.1. Taxonomy (NCBI): domain Eukaryota; kingdom Viridiplantae; phylum Streptophyta; class Magnoliopsida; order Fabales; family Fabaceae; genus Dalbergia; species Dalbergia cochinchinensis. The sequence continues at coordinate 50,374,317 of CM062377.1, forward strand.
TTGTAGGTGAAGGAAAGGAAAAAGAAGATGCAGTGAGTAGGGTGGTGTTTGAGACGAAGAGAAATGAAAATAAATGGGTATAAGAAGGAGCCGCTAGTTTTTCATTTAGTGGGGGTATGGTTTTTGTATCATTTTGTCCTAAAAAGGGTGTAAGTGTAAAGTAATGAGAGTAAGTGAAAGGTACTTCAGGGATTTCACAATAAAATATAAATTAAAATAATACTAAACATGGTCAAGAAATGACATTCCACCTTATTAGTTTGAAAAATTTACATTCCATCTCATTTAATTTAGCTAAGGGTTTGTTTGGTGCAATCTCTTTTATGATTCAAATTTTATAAATTATAAAAACATAATTATAAAATAAGTAATAAAATAAAACATTGGTAGATTTCTTTTTACTGAATTTGACACTTTCTTAAATTTTTACCTGTTCATGATTAAAAATATTTTATATTATTAGTTCATAGAAATTAAATTCATAAATAATATTAAAAGCAAACAATAATTTTTTAATTATAAAATTAATAATAAAAACTGCAAAGAAAGAAGATATATAAATTAAATGAATATTTGGAATAATATTAAAATATACAAATAAATGTTAATTTTTGTTTTAAAAATAAATAATACGTGATAAATAACATTAGTAATAAATAATATTAATATAAAATATAATTATATGAATGAAATTCAAAATATTAAAAATAATTGTTATTATACATCAATAATTTAATTATTATATTTAATAATCAATTATTTAGTATCATTTAATACTATTTTAAATTTTTATTAATTGACAGTGTAAAATCAATTTTATACTATCAAATAATAAAAGTTTAAGAAATTGTCAAACCATAATGGATGTTAAATGCAACGATCAATTGGACAACAGTGTGAAAAACTTTTATACTATTATTACAATAAAATTAAATTTTTATTTCTTTTATAATTTTATTTCTATAATATTTTATTTTATATAATATCAAATACAAAAAAATATATATCATTTTCTTTTTTCTTATAATACTCTCAACTTGTACATTTTTATCATAGCTCGTGTACGGAACGGAACTACATCTACACTGCACACAGCAACGCGGAAAGCAATACGCGTAAAAACCGTGTCAATGCTAAAACTGTGAGCCCACTCATACACATAACGGTGCGTTCCTTTCATGCAAATAGGTAGGGCCCATCCCCTCCCCTGTATCCATGAAGATTGCATATGGGCCCCACGTGCGCTATCCACTGGTCACGTGCCTAGCCCTCCTGCACCCTATCATGTTGATTTATGATAGAAAGTTGCTTACACCCGTCGAGTTACCCGCCACCACGACCTATACTTTTCATATATTCTGTCCAGTTATAAGTATTTGTTAAAATTAAAGAAATAGTTGATAAAATATTAATATTAATAAAAATTATGATAAGTTTATTAAATTGTTCCTACTTCTTTTTAATACATTAATTTTTTTCTCTCCTTCTCCATCAATAAATCAATAATATTGAAAAAATATTATTAATAAAAAATAATTAATACTACTTAAACTTTTAAAATAAATAATTATATTTAGATAAAAATAAATTTTTAGAATGGATTATTATTAAGTAATAATAAATTTCTTTGTACATAAACTTATTGGAAGGAATTTATACATGTCGAGTCATCGGTAGAAATTAGAGTAAAGGTTCATTTTAATATCTAAAATTATATGCGTGATTCATTTTCATTACTAAAATTAAGAAAATATTATTTTAATCCCTGAAATTTCAAAAAGTGATTTAACTTAGTTCTTTTGGTGATCCAATTTGATCTTTAGGAACAGTATTATAAGGACTAATTTGAACCATTTTTTGAAATTTATAGCACTAAAGTAATATTTTCTTAATTTTAGAGACTAAAGTGAATTATGTATGTAATTTCAGGAACAATGTGAACTTTTATGCATAGAAATTATAAAAAATGGAGAGAAGAATGAACCACGAGAATATCTTCCCCACATCGACGTTCACCTGGCAATTAGGAAACGAAAATTTTATTTATATTTATTTTATATAAAATATTATATCAATTCACGTCTTAATTATTATCGAATGAGATATTACTTTACTGAAATAGGTCTTATACTTTATCTATTTGTGAATAGGCTACGAGTCACAAGAGTTTCAGACTACTAATAACACATCTTATTAGCAAACCGTTGCAGTGTAAGGTCGAATGTACAGGAGGCACCCCTCAACCATTTCGATACTTTTTCTTAGCTTTTTCTTAACAATCTACCTGACGCGACAACATTAGGAGCGTGGCTTTGAGGGACCTAATCACACTTGGTATTTCTTTGCTAGATGTGTCTTTCATTGTTATTTATTTTGATGCTGAGTCTATCAAAAAAAATTTATTTTGATGCTGATACGAAGAAACAAACTAAGCTAGTTTCCAAAAGGATCACATCAACGTGCTACACCGTTTCAGTTGTGATGTGTAGAGAGAAATGTTTTTGTTTCTGTTGGCTTTGCTCCCATCCACCTGGAAACCGGACCTGGGCACTCTGTTTGATCAATGGTGGATGTAGAAATTGTTGAATTCAATTGGAGCACCACGTACTTTAAATAAAAATGAAAATTAAAGATAAATTCTCATTGAAATATCATTCTGCTATTAGATATAAAATATAGATTTTTTTTTTCAGGATATTCAATGCCAATCAGAGTTACTATTCTTTTTAAGGCAGAAGTTCTTATAAGGAGATAAATCTCTATTTATGATACTCTTTTCATATACACTTCTAGCAATCAAATCCCTAGCTAAATTGCTAAGTAAATCTAGCTAGTTACTGACTGTGTTAAGTCTCATGGTTATATAAAGTTTAACTTCGATGTATTGATAGACTAACAAAGTTTAACACTATTTTATGATTAAATCTTTCCTTCTACATATTTTTTAAATAATGGTATAGATATTAGCCATATTTATTGATGTGATATTATATGATTGAATAATTTTATAAAACTTTTTAATAGTGCCAGCATATTCAAATTAAATCCTAAAATTTAGAAATATTTACAAATTTGTCACATTGGATGACATACAGCCGCCACGATTTTTTTACCAAAAAAAAATATGCATAAGTATTAAAACTAATTACCAATATATACTCCCTTTTTATAAAAGCATTACATTTAATAGTGTCACATTTTTAATAACAATAGATCATGCAGTATGTCTGAGAGTCCAACGTATTACTTCCATTTCAATCTCCTAGAAGACTAACGCTTCATCTGTGTATTGTCAATGGCACAAATAGAATACGTAAGACAGTCTCACATGTTATGCCCCTAATATGTTACACAGCAAGACATATTATGTATTATGCTGTAGCACATAATACGTTACTTAGTGGGCCTATAAAACCAAAATGGGACCACAATGTCTCATGTATTGCATTGTTGGTAGAGAGAAATTAGAGAGAAAAAGTAGAGAGAAAGAGAAAGAGATAAAGGAAAAGTAGCAGTAAAAGTGTGATATGGCTGAGAACAATAATGTCTACTGTTAAGATCAATGTGGACACATCTCAGTAAATCCAAATACACAAGTAATTTAATATTTTAATTTTATTTGTTAATATTATTATAGTTAAATAATTTAATTTTGTGTTTTATAGTAGTTAGTTAGAAATTTATTTGAGTCTATGTATAACTTTAATTTGGCTTGATTTCTTTAGAGATAGAATTTTTATTTGTTGAAAAAAGTATATATATAAGTTTAATTTAATTAATTCAGACTAATTTATGAAATCATAATTGAATGCAATAGGAACACATTTCAAATTTACTTTAGTTGAGATTAATAAATTTTTAGTTCTAAGAAAAAAGAAAATGGTTTGCCGTGTAATAATATTTATACTTTATAAATACTAGTATAAATTTTAGTAATAAAAATTGAATATTAATATTTAATTTAATAATAATATTAAAATTAAATAAATAGGCTTGTAAAGAGTTTAATAATTTGATAAGTTTAGTGTCTCCATTTTTTTGAAGTTTATGATTTTATTCCAGTTAGGTTAGAGACTCCACACTACTAGAAATTCGTAGGATACTGATAGCAATTAACCATCGGTAGTTACCGACAATATCTTTGACGGGTTGTCACCTTTTTTGAAAACCAATGAATTGATTATTAATTGCATGACATATCGTCGATAAATGATGGCATCACTACGCGCCACATGGCGTGCATAGTTTCTGACAGGTGTACCAAAAATTATTTTGTTTTTTATTTTATTTTTATTAAAATTTATCGATGGTATTTTATTTAATTTGTTTAATTTATTTTTGCATTAAATTACCAACGGGCGTACTGACAAGTATTTTTTTTAAAGGTTACTGACGACTGTTTTATTTATTTTAATTTTAATTTTTTGTCATTAAAGTAGCGAGGGGCATTTTATTTTATTTTTATTAAAATTTATCGACAAGCTTATCGATGGAATTTTGAAAATTGCGTACATTGACGTGCAATTCTTGGTGTTCCTACATACCCTTTGGTAATTAGTGAGGTTTGAAACACATTGTTTCATTAATTGGTTACCTGTAGATATTTTAAATAGAACGGCTTTTTCTTCCCCATTTTGTCCACCACACTCTCTATCCTCTCCCTCTCTCTAAACTCGTCGCCACCACCACCTATTTTGCCACCGTGTGTTACCATTAGAGCTCCGTTCGAAAGATGGAGACCACCATTGCGATCTAGGAGCTTTGATAAACATTTTAATTGGTTTAGTTTTTTGTAATTTAGTTTAGTTTTTCTGTTCATTTATGGGTGCCCAATATAGTGTTGTGTTTTATTGCATTAGAGATAATTACTGTTATTATTTTGTTAATATAGGAGTTTTGTTTGAGGGTGGCAGAGACTTATTGACATTGAGAGTGGTTTGCCATTCTACTTCCTTATGTTATTTTATGTTTTCTATGTATATAAGTTTGTTAAGTTAAAATTTTCATATTTTATTTTCATGATTGGATTTGATTGGATACAGAGAGCTCGCCCATTTTGTGTTTTTTTCATTGCTGTAAAGGTTAGTAACTAAATCTTTGTTATTTTATACTTTAATATGTATGCACTTGTCTTGGCTTGTGCTTGTGTCTTTACACCCAATTTGCACTCTAAACCAGCCAAACTTTCTTCCTAAGGTAGTAATACAACAACTATTCTTGATGATGAGGTGAAATAAGGAGCCTTTAAAGAAGGTTGATTTGAAGATTTCAACAAGTAGGTTGGTGTTTATGCTTAAGCTTATGGATGCTTGGTGTTGTAGCTTGGGATTTCTAGTGACTTTATGATGTTTTGATAAAGAAGGCTATAGGAAGGAAGTTGGCCAAAAATCACGGGAAAAAGAATGAAAAATTTTGATTTTGTTCCATTTATATAAGAAAATGTGTAATAGTTTTCTACCACAGAAATTATTTCTTTGTAATAAAATTTAGAATTTTATGTGGTTGTAATTAAATATTGATAAAGATAATGGTGTAGCCAATTCCTAGCCACACATATCAAGTGTAATAGGAATTTTACATTGCAAGTTTCATATATATAAGAAACTGCGTATTGATATTTTATCAAAAGGATAAAATACTGTACTCGGGAAGACAGATATTGCCCGAAATTTAATTTCGAGTCTAGAACTCCATTTTTAACCATTTCTAACCCTTTTTCCTATCTTTTCTCAGTCTCGGACATCTTTGGATCCCGGTTCTAAGGTTTTAGTTGTCGTAGCGGGATTGCAAGACCAGCAAGGTTACTATTCATATTTATTTTTCTAAGTCATTTTATTATAACTAATTCTATCAAAATCCTAAAATTCATCTTAATAAAGTTCAAATGAAATTTTTGAAATAAATTTCAGAGTGTTACATGCCTTGGAGTGAAACAACACAAGCATTGCTTAGGGGAAGTGAAGAGGTCGGTAGAGTAGGGCTCTATAGAAATCTTGTTGTATCGAGAGGTGGGATGGTCTCTATAGAATAAATCTCTAGCTGTGACAATGTTGGCCCAATTAGGAGCTATGACAACTAAGGCTTTAGAAGAAGCTTGGAGTAGATTTATGCAGATCTATGCAGACCTAGGCTAGCCCAACCTCATGATACATGTATGGGCAAGCATCAATGAATGTCCTCTGATTCATTTTGAACAGTCGATCCATGATTTGGCAACCTGTTTGAGTAGGAACTGGAACATCCTTGAATTTGCTGACTACAACAAAGGCACTTATAATAAATGTTGGTATAAATGTGCACGAGAGGGGGGTTGAACTGTGCTTCACTTCATTTTGCATATCCGAAACTTTTAGCACAAATACTATCAAGTATGGAACTTGTAGGGCAGTGAAAATGCAATTAGTAGTTTCAGAAAGCAAATTTCTGAAGTATACAATAAACAACATAAAAGCTTAAAGCGTTAGACCAGCATAAGTTCAACAGTAAATCTTAACTGAGAAAAATAAAGGAGTTCAAGGAGAATAAGATGTAACGCAAATATTTTTATACTGGTTCAGCCAAATCTGCCTACATCCAGTACTCAACACATATTGAGGTTCTATTAAACATCTTTCTCAACCAAAGAAAGAAACAAATTGGATAGTCTTTATTAGCCTTCCTAAGCTCTCATTTGTGACCAATAGACAACTTCTATTGTCACTAATTGAGTAGTTATTCAGCAGCCTCTCCAAGCTAAACTGAATAGTCTTATACTAGTCTCTCCAAATTGACACTTGTGATCAGTAGACAACCCTTATTGTCACAAACTTGAGTAGTAATTCACTAATCTCTCTAAGCTGAACCAAGTAGTTATTCACTAGCCTTTTCAAGCTGAAGCTGTGACAAGTAAACCATCTGTTACATGTCCAGTTGAAAATAGTTCTTAACTAACCTTTCCAAACTAAACCGTGATTAGTAAGAACACCCTACTGTCACGTTGCGAGTAGGTTTATATTAGTCTCTCTAAGCTATCTCACATCGATCACTACTAGATCGAGGATACAAAGGTTTTAAGTTTGGGTTGTCACTCAAACTAACCTACACTCAAGTTTCCTTAACATATACATGAATAACCTAAGAAATATTGAATGACTTCTTTCTATCATTTCTTCCTAAGAAAAACATATATCTACCCAAGAATGTAGAAAGAAGATTTTAACAAGTAAGGAATTTGATTACATAATGATATGAACTTTACTAGATGTGGGGAGAGATTTTTACAGAGTTTTCTCTTTTTGCACGGAGTCTCTGTCTCATCTGTTTGAGCACAACATCTCTTTGTAAATATGGTCTTCTTTGTGACCGTTGCCCTTGATCAGATCTCCAAGTGATACGTGTTGATATCATCCATTTGTGTCTTGGAAAAGTAATCTAGAAGAGTAGGTTGACAGTTTGTCAGATCTATTGCAAAAGTCATTGTAGCGTTGAGGTTTCTGATGTCCCTTCAGAAACTACTCTTACTTTCTAAACATGGTTTCTGAACTCATTCTTCTAGAAGTTGGGGAAAGTTGATCTAGTTAGCAAAAGAGATGAAACACTAGTTCTGACACTGGATTTGACTATAAATTTGAATTTCAAAAATTCAAATTTTTCTCCTTTTCCAGTAATGTTCAGCGCTCCATATCTGATGTGCAGTAACAGTTGCTGAAGAACATCAAAAACCTCTTCTCTCTCACAACGGCTTTTGTAGGCAGATCTGACAAAGCAGAAAGGCTACTCTTCTAGACCTTCTTTCCAAGACACTAATAGATGATCAACACGTGTCCCTAGAAGATTAAGAAAAGACTTCTATAAATAGAGATGTTGAGCTCCTCAAAGAAAAAGACTTAACATTGAACAGATAAAGTTGAAACACTGCAAAAAAATTTCCTTATTCTTTTTCTTTGTTTGAAAATCATTTCTTTGTACATTAAATCTTGTTTCTACACTCCATAGATCAAACGTTCTTCCAAGGAAGAAAATATAGAAAGAAGTTATTCAAGATTCTCCAAGTTCTTTTCATTGTATATCCGAAGAAATCTTGAGTGTAGGTTAGTTTGAGAAGCAACATAAACATTTAACTTGTGTATCCTTGATCTAATAGTGATCAATGTGAGATAGTTTGAAGAGGCTTATAAAAAACTACTTGCAACGTGACTATAAAAGTGTTAGTTACAACTCAGTTTTAGCTTGAAGAGGCTATTGAATAATTACGTGGTATGAAACAGTAGGGGTGTCTATTAGTCACTGGACATAGCTTGAGAAGGCTACTGAAAGGACTATCTTTATTCTTTTTCTGGCTAGAAGAAGAAGTAATGAAACTCAACAGTTGTTGAGAACTGGATGTAGACAGGTTGGCCGAATCAGTATGAAACTCCTTGTGTTGGTTCTACTCTTTCCTTTATCTCCTTTTTATTTTCGTATCTATTTTTGTTTTAGTTTCAAGTTTTGAAAAGGTTTTTATGTGTCTTTTTTTAATTGCTCAAGTTCAAAAAGTTCAGTTTCTAAAAGTATTTAACATTATTTTCTATTACGCTACAAGTTCTTGATAGCCTTTTTCAATAAAGTTTTTCAGATCTTTAGTGAAAGGAGAAAAGTTAAAACACGACTCAACCTCCTCTTCTCGTGTGTTTTTCTACTTACAATAGGGCCATTCATTTGGTTGTGTTGGGTGAGGAAAGTATGGTAGGGAGCATTCTTCGTATGAATTGGGCATCCATGGCTAGGGAAGCATACATTATACATGGTAGGAAGCTCATCTCCTATTGTAGAAAGGTCCAGGATGGCTGTTACATTGTATAGCGTAGGGGTGAAAATGCCAAATGTTAAGACAAAGGCATTGATAGATACATTCCAAAAGCCCAAAAAGGCTATCAAGAGATCCCGATTTGGAGAAAACTCTTGTTTAGAGAACATGATCATCTTATAGATACCCTATGTTCTCCAAAGATGGACTTTTTATTCCTCAACTTTATCAAGCTAGTTTGTGTAAAGCTTATTAGGATGAGGCCAACCTCAGATTTCAAAAGGGCATTTGAGAATAGAAAACTAGTTGGAATAGAAAGGAAGTTTAAAGCCATTAAGGATTATGTAGGTTTCCACCAAGGTTTGAAAAAAGGATAGCTCTGAGTCTGAGATAATAGGAATAAGTATGTAATCGGTACCTTCTTTGTCATAAGGGATCAAAATGGCTACCATCTTGTCCTTTTCAGAGGATGAAGAACCTTCGGTTGCTCTCATTAGCTGTTATAAAGATTCAAGAGCAGCCACAATAGTGTTCGAATTGTCAGCTGATCATAGGTAGGTTAAAGGATGAAGATGAGTTATCTATGGGTGTAGAAGAGTCGGGGTTTTAGGAATCAGAAACTTAAGATAAAGATATATTGATACGAGTATAAAACAAGAGGAAGAAAACAACAATATTCAAAGAAAGAGAAGGTCGTGACAGAAATTTAAAGTAGAAATAGGTCATAAGAATTGCACAAAGAGGTTGAAGATGAAGAAAGACAGTAACGGCTACAAAACCCTTTAGCTTGAGTATTTAATAACACCTTATAGCTCATAATAGCTATTAAGCTAAGAGGCATGGGCACTACTAGAAAAGAGAGATCCCCCGACACTTACCTCATGGTAGTTTAGGGAAAAGGTCATCGGTGTCCCAAGAACATAACATTCATTGCGGTGTGAGTAACCTTCATCGCTTCTATTGCTCAATCCTTTAGTATTTTGGCGCCCATAATCTCAATCTCTCTTGCTTATAGAAACCCCCTCTCTCACGGACTTCATTTTTGTTATCTTCAATCTATCTTTCTTTGTTTTTCACACTCCGGCTCTGAAACTCGGAATCAACTTCAAACCCCTACATCCCAACATTGTTAGCCGCCTAGCCCGATGGTCCCCTACTCACATTGCCAGTCTGACAGTACAACCACTCACACTGCCTAGCCTAATGATTTGCCACTCGCATCGCCCTGCCTTCACGGCTTGCACAGGTTGTCCTCTTTTCTATTTTGCGCAGGTTTGTTTCTCTTTTCTCTTCACATCTTTCCATTTGCAATATGTGAATATTATGTTGATGGGTTTTTGGTAGTTTTCGTAGGTCTTCTTCTCCTTTCTCTTCTCTCTTCAAAGTTGAGGTCCTAGCGGAGTCACCACTCTGCCTCTGATTTTTTCCATGCCTTGTCCATCTTGGTTTGTTTTAATAGCCTTTCTTAATTTGTGTTTTGTGTGATTTCACGTGCCTATTGGTGAATCCTTTGCTTAATTATTCCGACTTTATGGATTTTGATTGCTGAATTTTACTTTGCAAGTTTAAGTTGTTCATAAAGTCAGCTTAGCAAAGGTTCATTTGGTTTATGCAGCCATGCTTCTCTTATTTGATGGGGGATTTGATGGAAAAGGCTAAGAAGAACCATGCTAATTTTTTTCCTCTTTCTTCTCTAAGGCTTATTCATCAATCTTAATTTCAATTTGTTCCTTGTTCTATTTCTTTTCCATTTTGCTTTAGTTCTCAAGAATGGTGATTTAATTATCAATTTGATGCATGCAAAGCTAGCTAGTTTTGTCAGTTGATTATGTTAGTCATAAGATCTAAAATCTATGAATCATGGTTATGATACTTTCTTAAATTTGTTGCTTTTCATTATATGGGAGCAAGGTGTTTGATGAAATGGGGGAATAAAAGAATTTTTTTTTTTGTGGGAAGGGAAGTTGTTTCTCTTTTTCTAAGTAAATTAATTGCTCAAAACTTCTGTTATGAAATGGAATTTGTGACACTGTTGAAGCTGGTTTAGAGATTTAGAGATTTTAGTCTTAATTAAGCATGCTAGCATGTTTTGATGAGTATCTTGAACTATGGATTGACTATGCCTTGAGCTTGTTAAATTGTTTCAGTTTATTATGCAAGCCATTTTCATTAATACCTTGGGTGTTGGAATAGCACTGTTGGTAGTGTAATGTCATGGTTTTGTCAATAAACTACTAGGGCATACCTTTTCCAATCTTAGCATTTTGCACTAACTAGGAACATTTGATTGTGATGCAGATTTGGCCTCCTACAAATCCTCGAGGAGCTTAAAGGCTACTCCCTAGTATTATCAAACCTCATTGGATCTTTATCTTCGCCGGTTATGGGGCTAGCCCCATGAGGTGTGTATACTCTTTGCACCTTAATGGAAAATATAAAAGAAAAAAATGTTTTTCACTGGAAAAGAAACTAAGTCTTTATGTTTAAGCGTTTACTTACTATAATATTATAGTTTCGAACCATTTATTAAGAGTGTAACTCACATTTGACTTAATGAAGGAGAGGTGACTGAAGAATTTTTTTTAAAACTATAAAAAAATATTCTTTTGTCTTGCACAATAATTAGAAATGAAACTTCATGTGCTTGCTCAAGTAACTGAATATTCACATGTTAGCTGTTCCTAATCGAGAATAGATAATTTTTAACACAACATATATTTCATATTATTAGACTCCAAAAATAAGCTATGTATGCTAGCTTATGTTTATTGGTCATGCCTTAAGGTTATTAATTGTATCCGAGACATTCTTTGTTGGTTAGAATATATGGGGCTAATTCGTTAGGAAAGGAAGGTACTAATTAAAACAATTTATGACACAAAAAGGACTAAATACAATAATATGTCTGAAAAACCTAGTAAAGGTCAAGAATTGATATAGTCCTTATTTATTAGGTTTTTTTTTTTTGGGAGTGTGAATTTTGGCTTTCCAGTTTTGGTTGATTTTAACCTTGTTTACTGTTGAATTCTTTTATGTTGGACTATGGATCCTTGCATAAGTTTTTCTTCCTTGCAATTTAGTATGGGATGGAATTACGTTTGCTGCATACTCTTTCATTTTGTTGCCTTTAGTCTTTCATTGGTGTTGTTTGTTTTGGGTCAAAGTGAAAAAAGGTCCTTTATGGATCCATTCCCATATCATATTATTGTTAGTGCAATTTAGTCTTCTTAAAACTTAGCCCTTTCTCAATCATCTATCATGAAACCCATCATATATCTCAAGGGACAAGTGGGAACTAGCATGACAAAATGAAAAATCATCGTTAGGTTATGTTGAGGTTATGATGACACTTATTTACATTAGTTAAAATTGCATTGCTACATTGGAACTTATTGTTGCTGGTGATACTATGGACTTTTAGTTATGTTAAATTCTACTTTTATTCATTTAAAACTATTGCGTTCTGTTCTTTCTATGAGAAATCCTTAAGTATATGGGTAGGAGGATGCCAACATTGCAGCTTTCTTTTTTAGGGGGAGAAGGTACAAGAGAAGAGAGTTTGTTTATTATTTTTAATAAGGGAAGCTTAGGACTAAAAAATGAAGAGACTTAATCAACAAAAACATAGCAATTCACATATAAATGTATACTCTCTTTTTTATTCGCTACCATTACATATATATTAGGATTGGGTTGTTATGTTCTTATACCATACTTTGCAAGGATTGAACATTTAATAAAAAAATTTTAGTTGTTTTTTGGAATATAAAAGAAGTTGTATGTTGTAAGAGTGTGCTTTTTATGTCTACTTTTTGTTGTGGTTGATAAGTTTAGCAAGGGGAAATTATTCAAATGAATATTTTATGGGCTATAATACTCTTTTTCAAATATATTTCTCCCCTTTTAGTCAAATATGTGGTTAGCCATGTGTTTTGCAGTTCATAAGTTAATTATCAGTTAGTACATTGATAAAATGTATTTGGGATTTTTGCAATCTACTGAATGATTCTTGAATGTTACAATTTCAGATTGAGGAATGGCTAAACAAGCTACTGCTACTCCACTGGCTCCTTCATTTGAGTATGAATTCTTTGATATTGATCTAAATAGCCTTAGAGTTGTTAGCACCTCATCAAGCAACGTGGATCCATGATTGAACTTGGAAGTTTGAACCTTACACACAGAATTGGCAAGGGGCCCTTTTTCTAATGTCTGGTTCACAACTCGTCAAAAGTAAAGTGAGGATTATGGTAAGTATCATGAAGTTGCTGCCAATGTTTAATTTGTGTTCTTACTTATTTTTGCTTTTGGTCATTTTACATGTCCTTAATTTCTATGTTGTTACAAGAATATAAAGACTTGCTTTATTTATTCATTTTGTCTCATGACTTTGTATGAAATTCAAATGTTTAAGACATGTAAGACATTATGTTCTATTATCTATTTTGACCTTTTTTTGGTTATTATAAGTAATGAGTACTTGTTATTTTCATATTCTATTCATGCTTGAACTTTTTGGATATTTGAAAGTAATTGTTATAGGAAGAAAGTAATTGTAATTAGAATAATGATAGAATACAAAAAAAAAAAGATAAAAATATATTTTTTGCTTCTATTTTGTACTTAGCAGTGGTTCAAACCCGTTGCAAAATTTTTAAGTGATTTAGGATTGCTCCCTTTGCAGCAGTTTGCAACCACCACCAAAATTTTCTAGGAATATTAATCTATTATATTGTGGCGGTTTGCAACCACCGCTGTTTGGCCTGATGATGCTTGACATAGCGGCAGTTTTAGAATCGCCGCGAGTTGGAAATTGCAGTGGTTTGAACCGTCGCTAAAGGTAAGAATAATCACCACAAAGTCCATTTTTTCTAGTAGTAGGGGGGCATATGTTGATGCCTAAAAGATATAGGCTAATAATGCAGGGCCAAAATGGTAGAATATAAGGCAGCCACAGATAGAAGGCAAAATTAGTCCTAGAAAAAATGCAAGCCCAAGGAAAAGAAAGCAACGGGGAAGGTGAAAACATTTGGGCTTACATGATCATAAAGAAATATTGTCCTAACTAGGAGAAGGGATTCACGAGTGAAGGTGCATGAAAGCTAGAATATGAGTAATGGTTGCTAGAAAATATGAACAAGCATGCTCATGTACAAAGTATAGTTGAAGAGCTACAAATAGGAGAACATTTGTATAAATGAGACACAATTCAAGTCTCTAGAAACTAGCCTTTTGTTTATCAATTGTATTCTATTTGATCCAATTCCATTGTAATAGCTAGGGGGTACCAGGGACGGGTTGGGCCGGATTGAACAAAACCCGAACCCGACCTGATTTTTTGATCGGGTCAATTTTTGAAACCCGAACCGACTTGATAACGACCTAATTATGTCCCAGTCGTACCAGGCCAACCCGATATTCGAATAATATATAAAAATTTGGATATTGTACATAGTAAAATTATAAAATTTTACAAGTAAGAAATAAAATTTTAGAGATATTTTACAATATAAGTTTCAAAATAAAAGATATCAATGTAGAAATAGCATCATTTATATAAAGTATATTAATTGAACTTTAAAATCTTATAATTTTTCACAAATTAGTAGAAAAATATATATTTATTAAGGGATTATTCGACTTCAGGCCGGGTCGGGCCAACCTGATGTATGACCTAAACTCGGCCCGAAAAATGCATCGGGTCAAATTTCATGACTCGAACCCATTCCAGTGAGCTTCGAGCAGGGCTGGGTTGGTGGGACGGGACGGGTTATGAACACCCTAATAGCTTTAGTTCATTAATGAAAGTTATTTTTTCCACTTTTACTTCTCTCAATTTGATATTGTCCAAAGCCATTCAAAAGTGATTTGAAGAGCCCATATGCTAAAGGATTGATCACTTCTTTTAGCCCAAATAGCCATATCTTAAGAGATTTCTTGTATGCTTGATTAATTTAATCAAATTAGATTTGATTTTAGCTGGTTCATTTTAGATCAAATAGTATGTATGATAAATTTGACCTAATAAAAACAATATCATTTCAACAAATTAATAGTTTTATTTGATATTAAATTATTTTATTAATCAAATTCTAATACAAATTACATGTAGCTTTTTCTTAAAAAATTTGAATTCATTAACAAAATTTATTCTCTAATCATATTTGAGATGTATGTTTTGGAAATAGAAGAAATATGGTTATATAATAGCAATGCCTCTTAAGAGGAAAATATATAATTTATTCATTTTTACTCTATGTAAAATAATAATATATATTAAAAATAAATTATAAAAATTAATTTAATAATTATAAAATAAAATATTAAATACATTTAAATAACTTTAAGTAAATGTTATTCTCTCATACAACACATAGGTAACCTCTTGTATTGAGAAAGAGTAGAAATCTGATGAGAGATTTGGCCTATAAATAAAGTTTTAATTTCAATAAAGTGTATTATTCTTTAAAGAGACAAACCACTTCTACAAGTAGTTTTTAAGAGCACTTCACATGATATAACATTTTGTAAGGATAATTTATAATTTTAGTTATGTTAAAGTTGTGGATAGAGTGAAAGATTTGGGAAAGTATTGTAGAAATCGAGTTAAAAAGGATTGAACTACATTAAATTTTGTAAACATAATATTTTATATGTTATTTTTCTTCTAGTATTATTGCATCTAGACATCTAGTATATGGAGGGCTATATTTTGTACACTTTAACTATCCAACATCAACATTGATAATATAAAAGAATCTATATTGTTATATGATTAAATTATTTTATTTATATGGCCTTTTAAACAATGAATGAGAACATTATATATATATATATATATATACATATATTAACTTGATATCCAATAATTGGAAGATAATTTTTTGTGTTCCCAATGCATTAAATTAAATTTATAAATATGAGATTATTTTTTATTGAAAATACCAACAATAAACTTAATTTTTTAGTAGGTTTTTAAGCTCATTTAAAATATGAGCTTAATGCTGATACACTGATAATATAAATTTTTTTATACATTTATCAAATTCTATTTTGCCACTTCGGCAAAACATGATTGACTTTCACTCTATGACTATATATAAAATGATTTGATTGGAAGATATCATAAAATAAAAAAAATTTATACTATCAATGCATTTTAAATTAAATTCTAAACAAGGCACATCAATTTCACAATTTTACATAAACATATATATATATATATATATATATATATATATATATATAATATAAACAAAAATATATAACTGTGAAGTTATTGTAACACGAAAGATGTTAAACTCATTAACGACGGACGCTTTCAAGTTTATATAACAACATTTAATACGCTAAGTAAGTTCTAGGTTAAACTTGTTCACAGAACATTATACTTTGTAAGCCATCATTTGATAAATAACATTACATAAACATTGTTCTCATGTTCTGGTTCATTTCCACAGCACTTTACAAAATTTAATGAAATTTTCTAATTTGGAGTACTAATTTGAAAAATTAAAATTAACAACATATTCGTGCCTTAAAAATTTTAAAAATAATATTTATTCTTTTAATAATTTCTTTATCAGTGCTCTTAGCACAACCCGGTAACCCCAAATAGATCGAGCTGAGAAATGTTATTGTGAATGACCCTACTTTCGCGCAACCAATCAGTGCAACCACCAACATCAGGTTGCTTTCTAATGTGTGTCAGTTAAGGACATTGATGACTTTCAGAATAAAGAGCATTTTAATCGAGTGCAATTGCAAGATCAAGAACACAGTGAGTGGAGATCAAGATAATCAAGGGAAAACAAAAAAGTAGGAAAAACGAAAAAGCAAATGAAAAAACGAAAAAGCAAATGAGAAAGAAAGACAAAAGCAGAAAAGACAAAACAAGTGCTGCAAGCAAACTAAATATGCATCAACCCAATTTGCTAAAGCTACGGCAATGAGTTACTTTCCATCATTTTTGTTTTTATATATTTTTTGTCGGCTGTTAATATGGCCATGCTTTACCTAACTCGGTGGTATTAGTCCCAATAGAAAATATTAATTAAGCAACTTTTGATTAAATCACACCCGCCTTTTTCGTTTTCCCTGAATATAAATAAGTCTTCGTCGCTACCCCACCCCATGTGACTCTCTTCCCCTCCTTCATTCCGGCCTTAATTCTCCTTTTTACTTTTTCTCTGTTTCTATAAATCATCCAAAGTTCCACTCTTTAGTTACATACACTATGCCGTATCACCTTAATAAACACCATGCTTAACGGATTATAACACAATCACTGTGCCTGCTCCGCCTTTGTGTTGCTGGTAGTGTTGATTTGTTTTGTTGTCTTAAAAGTTGGGTTGCACTGAGAATCCAAAATGGTGGGGTGGCCTCCAGTAAGGTGATCAGTGAATTTTCTTGCAAGGAACCAGCAATGAAGGGTGTTTACTTTAATGGGTTGTCTTTCCTCTTGTTCATCTTCCCCATAGCAGTGTCTCTTAGCTCAATCTCAGCTTTATCTCAAAGTGGGTCAGACAGACATACTATCAAGTTTATCATAGGTTGGTGCTTCTTGCAGGTTTCTCTGCAACATTCATTCTTGTAAATATGCTTCGCATGGATAGTACTAGTGATGGGTTAGTCGTAGATCTTGTTCTCTCACACTTGTTTGGTTTCTTCTCTCAAAGCTAAGGAAGTTGAAGGAAAGATAGCCCAAAAAGGGAATGAAAAAAAGAAGAAGAAGAAGAAGAAACAAATAAAAGAAAAATAAAAAAGAAAGTGTCACTCATGCTTCATTTCACATTGGGTTTCTTGCTAGTGGCTAGCATAAACTGAATTAAGCTCAAGTTGACAATTTTGTTGCTAGTTGGTAATTTGTTTTTCTATCAACCAATCATGGAATATCCTTCTTTCGATAATGTATTAATTATAAGGCTTTGAAGGGTTTATGCAACTGAATTATGTAGTTTTGGATAATCCGTTTTGCTGGAAAGTGTTTGTTGTTATTTAATCTCTGTGCTCCTACCTTGTTCTGTTTTTAGGAGAAGAGAATTTGGGACCATGGAAGAATGAGGTCACACAAGGGGCTCTAGCGCCAAGTCCTGGAACGGATGCTCCTGCGGGTACCCTTGTACTGGCGGCTAACAGGACAGATAGGCCCGACATTCTACGACGATTTCGACGTTACCGAGGTGGTTGGGACATTACAAATCGGCATTACTGGGCCGTAAGTACCATGGTTCCTGTTTGTCATCTTCTGAAATGGCTGGTTTATTATGTTTTTCATGCCAATTGGATAATGATAAGTGAAGTTCCTAATGAGGACTCTATTTCTATTGGCCTGTCCGGTGAAGTTTTGCTTATAATAGATGTGCATCATTGACCATGTTTCTGTTGTTGCTCTGAAATTTTTTGCGGTTGTTGTAACGAGGTAAGGTTAATGACTTGAATTTTGAAACTGAAGTGGTCAGATGAAGGGGTGATGTTTATTTTGCTTATTACAGTAATTGCCACCGCCGTGTAATTAACAGCTGGATTCTGGAGATGTACATGTCTACCCAGTCTTTAAAATTTCATTGCATTTTATCTGGACTTGTATTTTTCAGTTCCTTTTTGGTTCTACTTTCTGCTGATTCTTTTTCCCCTCTTGTTCAAAGCACCTTCATAGTATTGTTATTTACTTCAAATAACCAGTTTGTAATCATTATCTGAGCAGTCAGTCGGATTCACTGGTGCGGTTGGCTTCGTCCTTGCTGTGCTGTGGTTTATTTCGTTTGGCTTGGCGCTTGTGATTCATCTTTTCTGTGGATGGGGGATTAACATCAAGGATGAAGGATCCAATCGTTCACAAAGAATTTGTCTGATGTTGCTTTTGATATTCACCTGTGCTGCAGCGTAATTCTCTGAACTTTGTTTCAATTTTCATTTGTTAACACCTCTTCGCATGATGCTTTGTTTTCTTATGCTCTCTTTCCTTGTTCTTTGAATCATCAAAAATCCTATTTTAACGCTCAAAAGTAGATGTATAACTGAAACACTCACTCCATTACCATTAGAAATAATAGTGGCCTCAACTTTTTTCACTCATCCATCACATTCAAAGATGATGAAATGGGTGTCTCAATTGAACACCTACTTTTAGGTGTTAGAATAACAATACTATTAAATCACATATGTCTAAACTTGGTTTTTAATCACCTCTCTCCTAACTGGTTACAAAGCAGACTTTTTGCAACTCTACCTCATATACCAGCATGTTATGAATGCTACTAATAGGATTTTATGAAAATAACAATCTTGATGATAGTTTGGTAATAATATCATTTATTTTCCATTTGAATTTAGGGGTCATTTGTTTTAAGGTTTGAAATTACATTATGAGGAAATACATTTTTGGGAATGATATTTCTAGGAATATTATTCCTAAGTATTTTAAATAAATTTTTTGTTTAGTATTAAACATTCCTGGTTTCTTTTATTGAGATTCTCAAAAATAAATTTAAAACATATTTATTTTATAATATATATATATAATTTCCTAAAGATCTCCAACAAATTTATTATTATTATAATCCAAAATAAAAATTAGACTTTCAGAAAAAAATTAACAATTAATTTCTTAAAATTTGTTTATCTCGATCAACATAACAATTAATAAAAATTTTTAAATTGAGAGCGTAATAAATTTATGAAGTTTGATAAGCATGGTAAATGAAGATTATGGGGGAAAGTCAAATAATTGAGGAATATTTTTATATTTATACATAATAACTACTATTTTCAAATCATAGGAGCTTTTTTTTCCCATCTTTCATCATAGGAATGAGATCTCATTAAATCATTGAAAAACTTTTTTCTAGGAAATAATTGATATCCGTAAATTTATTTATAGAGGAGTTGATAGCAATCCTCTGATAGAAATCACGTTTCTTGATCGTTTCTTCAAATTCCATTTACTTTTCAATGTCAGTGTAATTGTAGAGTATTGATAGAGTGATGGTCCAGAACCTGAATTTGAAATTATGTTTGACTTTGATTGTTATGTTTTATTATCATTCCAAAATTGATGCTTTCAACTTTGCCTGGTAAATCTAGCCTAGCTAACATCTTTTATTTCCTTAATCGCACAGGACCGGTTGTATCCTTCTTACTGTTGGGCAGGATAAATTCCACAGTGAGGCCGTGGACACCCTCCATTACGTTGTCAACCAGTCTGACTATACGGTGCAGACTCTAAGGAACGTTACAGAATATCTCTCGCTTGCAAAAACTATCAAAGTGGCACAGATGCTTCTTCCATCTGATATCCTGGCCGATATTGATAATTTGAATGTTGATCTAAAAGCTGCAGCAAATACACTTTCCGAGAAGACAGATGAAAATTCTGTTAAAATACGAAAAGTGTTTAATGATGTGTATGCAATCCTAAACTTCGCAATATTCGATCTAGAATTTAATATTGGCATCTGCGTGATTCTAAACCGCTCCACTTTGTAGGCGTCTAGCTTTGATTGTGATGGCAGCAGTGATGCTAATACTGGCTCTAATTGGACTAGGTATGTATTAGTTATAAATACTTTTAGCTTATTCTATATTTATATTCTTTAACTCTTGCTCATAATTTACCAATGTATTGTCTGCAGTTCTCTCTATTCTTGGACATCAGCATTGGATCCTGATGTAAGTTATGTTTGCATATATCCTATTGATATATGACCTTTGCTTATCGAGCCACTGTCTGCCTGAAGGATCCTTTTCTTCTTGCTATATTTGATTTCAAAATGTTATTGCAGATTTGTCATCAGTGGATGGTTACTGGTTGCAACCACATTCATTCTTTGTGGAGTGTTCATGATCCTTAATAAGTAAGAAATTCGATATTTGTCTGATATTTCACTTTAACATGCTCTTTAAGGAGGAACTATATATATGCCCTCTGTTAGCTGCCTCTGGGACTTCATGTTCTCTTAAAACGGAATTTTCTGCTAATCCTGAAATTTCAATCTTCCGTCCAAAAGCTCACTTAATTAGATTATTTCTATTGCAGTGCAATTTCTGATACCTGTATGGCTATGGGAGAATGGGTGGAGAATCCACACGCAGAATCTGCTCTTAGCAATATCCTTCCATGTGTTGATCAGAGAACGACAAACAACACACTCTTTCAGAGTAAACAAGTGGTCACCAATATTGTTAGTGTTGTCAATCGTTTCATTTATAGCACTGCAGATTCAAATCCAACACCAGGGAGTATGAACTATTACAATCAGTCTGGACCTGCAATGCCACCTTTGTGCTATCCCTTTGACTCCCAGTTTCAAGAGCGACAGTGTACAGCCCAAGAAGTTTCCTCTGCCAATGCTTCATTGGTATGCTTTTCATGACTTCACTTCTGAATATCTGGCTTGGTCACTAGCTTCAACCTGGTTTTTGGTTGCTCTCCCTCTCTCTATCTCTCTCCTTCCAACCCTACACGAGTAAAAGAAAGCTGGCAGTTCTTTTAAGTTTTTGATCGTTAGTTTTCATTCCTTAAGGTGAGAAGTTTAGACTGCATTGAACTACATGTCTATCACATTAACATTCACACGTTTAATGGGAGATAATACGTGCATCTATGTTGTTTTCGAACTTAATTATTTTGAAAACGTGTTCCTGTACAAGGATGATTGACTGACATATAATGCTATTTTGCATCTCACTGAACCACATAAAAGTTGTTAGCAATGAACTGGGATGAGAAGAAGGATTTCTAGATTTTGCTCTGTAACATTTGATTTTTTTTTTTTTTTAAATATGTTATAGTTTTACTTCTTGCCAATGATACACACACGTAATTAATCAAGTCCATTGTTAAAATATTTCAGGTTTGGAAGAAGTATGAATGTGAGATATATGAAAATGGTATTTGCGCCACCGTTGGTAGGGTGACCCCAGAGATTTACTCGGAGTTAGTTGGTGCAGTGAACGCAAGCTATGCGCTAGAACATTATACTCCACTTCTACTTAGTCTTCAGAATTGCAATTTTGTCCGGGATACGTTCAATGAAATCACTTCTAGTTACTGTCCTCCATTAAACAACTATCTTAAGGTTATCAATGTTGGACTTGGCCTCATTTCAGTTGGCGTCTTGCTCTGTCTTGTTCTCTGGGTACTTTATGCAAACCGCCCCCAACGGGAGGAGGTGTTTGTGAAGCTATCCTTAGCTGAAAAAATAAAGAAAAGATTTAACAAGAACCGCAACAATACAAATTCGTCATTGCCAAATGGCGCTGGTGAGGTGTAGGTAGTATAATAGAAGATTAGTTGAAGAAAAGGAAAAAAAAGGGGAGAAGTAAACTACTAATGTTTTACAATACGCCATAGGCCGGGTAGAAACCAAGATGAAGCGAAGCCGCATCTTGTGTTGGAAGATAATAGCCGGTTAGCCGAACCTAGTGTACTATACGTATATATATTCATATAAAGAAAAATAAGTTTCGTTTGTTGAGCATCCGCAATATTCAGCATGACTCCCTACGATTGTAACGGTCAAACTGTCGTGGACACTTTCTTCATTGCCTTATAGTGCATTTTCCCGGAATAGTTTTAAATTTCATGAAATTTAAAATGTAAGGAAATTTAAATGTTTTAATTGAATTGCCTTCCATTTTATTTCATTTTATTTTTGTTTGGAAAAGATAATCATATGACAAGAGCGCAATGATGGCCAATGATAGGTGGTAGACAGCATATGGCAAGCGGTTGTTTGTTAGTGGTCAGCAGGCGATTGTAAGCGAGAAATGTTTGTTGAACACCACTAAGTGGACACCTACGCTCTCCACCATAGAAAATGTAAGAAAATGATAAAATAGCAGTAAAGTGAAGGTATGAGCACAGTGGCATAATTGAAAATTTTGCAAATAGTGGTAGGAGACATTGCATTGTCAAATTTTTTCCTCTCTTAGCTCGTGCCCTTTGCTTCTCTGAGCTCTTGCCTTCGTTCTCGCTCTCTGTCGGTGCTCATATCTCTCTGTCTCTCACTTTCTCTCAGCTCTTCCCGGTTTCAGCAACAGGTTCTATCTCTCACGTTGTCTCAGTTCATCCCACTCTTAGCTGCCGACCTATTTGCCTCTCAGCTCCTGCGTGTTGCTCCCTGCCACCGCCACCGCATTACAGTCTTGTTGATAAGGTATGTGGGTTCCTTATTTTCACTCATTGTTTATAAATGATCTATTGTTAAACTCGTAATGTAAGGCTAAAAGAAGGTTTACAAGCTGGTTGTAACTGATTTACAGGTTTTCAGAAATGGTTTACAAGTTTTTACACTGTATTTACAAGTTTTTACGATATGTTTACAAGTTTTGAAGTGACCGGAATGTTTAGAATCTGATTTTGAATTATATGAACATTGGCTACGATAAAATGTAGTTGGGGTAGGTTTTACCAGTGGTTTACAAGTTTTTTGTGCTAGGTATACAAGTTCTTTACTGAAAGTTTGCAAGTTTTAAGCATGGGTTTACAGGTTAAGTTCACAAGAGGAAATGATTTGTAATATTGAGAATTGCTTAAAAACCTGTAAATCAAGTGCAAAAAAACCTGTAAACTATTGCTTAAGACTTTCAAAGGAAGCATAATAGGCTTTGTAAACCAACTTGAGTGCACAAAGTGGATGCAAGTACCTGGAATTTGCTTTTGAATTATGTGAACACCGTATACAATAAATTGTACTTGGCAGATTCGCCACCGGTTAACAAGTTTTCTGGGTAGGTATACAAGTTTTTTGCACAAGGTTTATAAGTTTTAAGTACGGGTTTACAAGTCTTGTAAACCTGTAAACCAAGTGCAAAAAAACTTATAAATTATTGCTTAAGACTTACTCATATGTGTAATATAGGCTTTGTAAACGAAGTTGACTGCAAAAGTGGCTACTTAAATACCTTGAATCTAATTTTGAATTATGTGAACACTGTAAACCATTAGTCAACAAGCTTTTGGCCTTGGTTTACAAATTTATTCCAGTACGTTTGCAAGTTTTATGAACTGGTTCACAAGTACAGTACCAATTATTATTATTTTTTTAATTTTGTTATAGGTTTTGTTTCGCATTGTATATGCAAAGCATGGAGGATGTAACCCCTACAAATGCAAATGTTGATGCTGAGGTTCAAGTTGATGAGCATGGTGGCGATTATGACTTGTCAGTTCTTGCTGTTGGGATGCTTTTCAATTTAGAAGAAGATGTGAAATCATTCTACAAGTCTTACTCAAATAAACAAGGTTTTGCATGGAAAGTTAGAAATTCAAGGAGAGGATTGGATGGAAAATCCAATTACTTGATCCTTGCATGCTCTTGAGAGGGAAGTCGTTCATCAAAGATCCTCCAACTTTGAAGACGCTCCCGACTGTGCAAAAGAATTATGAACCAAGATTACCATTGTAACATCCTAAAAATTATTTAAAAATTAATTTGGATTTTACTAGTCATAATTTCAAAATCTGACAATTTTAGTAATGATGAGGACGGTCCAAGAGATTTGTAAAAAAAAAAATGTGAATAGTAACCTACGGGCTTCACCGGCCCATCGAGACAACCGAAACACTAGAATCGGGACCCGGAGATACTTGAAACTAATAAATTAGAGGATTGAGATTAGAAATAGTAAGGAATGAGGATTGTCTACCTGAAAATAATTTTGAGTAATGTTTGATTACCCGGGTATGATGTTTTACCCATTCGGTAAAATTTTGGTGTACGATTTTTAACACCGAAAGATAGTTAAATCTTTATAAAAGGATCATGTTTATCCTTTAGAGCCAAGTGTAAGGCTAAGATTTAATCTTTAATTACAAGATCAAATCCTAGTCATTCATCTTGTTTTCTTTTAGAAAGAATATACACTTTATATTAAACAATTCTTACAACCTAATTTAATATCATTAAAAGCCAGCAAAGCTTACCTTTGAAGCTTGCAATTCTCGGCCATTTCCAAGAGCAAACAACCACCATTGTTATCTTCTTCATAAGCTTAAGCTTCAATTTCAAATCACCAAAACACTTGCCCAAAGTTTCTAAAACCACAAACTTCCTTTACAAAACTTGTTCTACTTATCATTACCTACAAAACTAACTGATTAGAATTTGGATCTATCACATTTTTCGACACTGAGAGATCATTCTTCACTGCCCAAGGAAGGATTTGGTGCTGGGTGGCCTTGAAGTGAGCAAAATCAATCTTGGAGCATCCTTTGGAGCCAAGATCCCTAAAGCCACCAAAGTAGGGTTTTCTTTAGCATTTTCTTTCAAAATTTATTCTGAAAGTTTTTGATTGGTTTTAGTTTGAAATTTTTGTTGTATTGGCTGATGATATATTGATATGGATGTACTAATTTTGGTGGAGTGTTTGGATGATGTTAGAAAACCCATTTTGGCAAAACAAGTTTTGAATCATGTGCTGGATTTTCGGATTTCAACAAGGCAAGATTTGTTCATGAATTTTTCAGTGCAATTGTAGTCATTTTCATGAGCTATAAAAATTATTTGTTAAAGCTAACATCATAAACAAGTCCCACAATTTTTCTTGAGCTCTGTTTTTTATTTCTAATGCCTGAAAAAAATCATGAACCGAAAGTGTACCAATGCTAGTTGATTAATTGGAATTGAAGCTATAAATTTGTCTAATTTTTTTACCTTAGCAAATGATTGAATTACCCTTTAAAATTTTTACAGGAAATTAAAGACATCTTGAGGTTTTACCAGGATTTTTATTTCAAAATTTCTGGGTTCATTTGCTATTGGTAAAAATTATTCATTTTTAATTCTGAGCTGAGTATAAGTGGTCTCTGACCACTAAAATTGTTGAATTTTGTTATCATACTAAAAGGATCTTTTAACCCCGAAATTTTTAGAGGACCTTGGAGACACATTGAAGTGTCTTGGATAATTTTTATAGCCTTGGATTTGATGGTTTGAAATGCACAATAATTTGTGTTATGGATATGTAAAATCTGTCATTGTGCTGAAAATGAATTGATACTTAGAATTAATGAAATAATGACATTGGGTTCAAGTATGATATATGAATGCATGTAAGTGGCTTTAAGGAATAGTTTGAGGCATGATTGGAATCATATTGTGAATGAATGTGTATATATGCCTCATGTATGCATTTGGAACAGTAAAGTGAATGGTATACACATGTGGCAAAAGAGAATATATGAACTTTAATCGTGCATATTCTGACATATGGAGAAAACAAAAATAAGGCTTAGATTGAACGAGGGGAAGGCAAAAGTAGTAACTTTCCCAAAATACTATGAGTGTGCATATTCTGACATATGAAAAAAATAGAAACAAGACTTAGATTGAATTAAGAGGAAGGTAAAAAAAGGAACTTTCCCTGAGATATTATGAGTCGATAGATGTATCGATTAGGAATAGAACTGTGTGTGATTCAAAAATAGAAAAAAATGAAGTCTGATGATCGCGTATAGGAATGAGCTCAGTTTTGATAAGCAGTCTATTTCCCTTGTGTGCTGTGATCCACTATAAATACCATTTGGTATAAACTATCTATTGTGGAGTTGTTCACGGCAGATACCCATTGGGTATAAACTAAGTCTTTCCTATGTCAATGAAGAGCGAAAGTTGCACTGAATTAAGTTTTACAGCATGATATAAGCTAAGTCTTTCTTATGTCAATGAAAAGAGAAAAAATGCACTAGATTAAGTTCCTTAGCCATGAAAAGGAATGCATAATTTATTATTATTTCTGCATATAAGTTTACTTGATAATGCTTGTAAGAATGAAATTTCTACTTATGTTTTGGTTGTTATGTTTGAATGTCTGCTTAGGATGATTTACTAGATATTTGACATTATAATACATATGCATTAAGTGATTGATTATTAAAAGCTACCCACTTTGGAAGTACGATTTGGGACTTTAAAAATGAACCATTGATATGAAAGGCATGATCACTCTTTTTCTAATAAACCGAAGTGGCTGGGGCGATGACGATGACAGTATGAGTGAGTGAGTTTTTGGGGAGTTTCCCTACTAGAATTGTATAATTCTCACCCCTATGTGTTTTGTGTTCCTGTGTCACCTCCAGGATGATCCAGAGAACGATGTGGCTGCTACGTGAAAGAACTTGGAATCACAGTTGTTTAGTAGTTGGTATTGTTATTATGTTGTATATAGTCGTAGGCATATGTGTATGTAAATGTAATAAAGAACATATATGTATTAAAGCTCTTAGAAGAGTTTCCTTTTGTACTTAGCTATGTATTCAATAAATGTTGTGTTTCTCTGTTATATATTTTAACCAAATTACGCTAGTTATTACATGATCTTATCGCATTTGCTATAGTTATTTAAGAAAGGTCTGATAATTTATAAGTAACAACTCTCAAGTTTGACATCATGACTTAAATAATGTTGTACTTGGAAGGATGTTGCAACCGCAAGCAAGGGAGAGGACAGTATGTGGTGTATTAAAATAGTTGTCCTTCAGCATAACCATGATCTAAGCCCTTCTAAGTCAAGATTTTTCAGCATAAATAACCGTTTAAGTCTTCATGCAAAGAGATCTATTAAATTAGGTGACCGTTCAAGGGTGAGGATCACCAAGTCATTCCAAACTCTTGTGCATGAAAGTGGAGGATATGAGAATTTATCATTTGGTGAACGGGATCTGAGGAACTACAACCACAGAAAAAGGCGGGCAATTGGCAAGGAAGGGATGTGAAGGCTTTGTTGAAGTACTTTTCGAAAATGAAGGCACATGACAGAGAGTTTTGGTATGAAATGGATTTAAATGATGAATTCCATGTTAGGAATATCTTTTGGGCAGATGCTAGAAATAGAGTAGCTTATGAAAATGCTCTTAAGAGCAGGGTAGAAAAGGAGGTGGAAGCTGATTTCCAATCTATGAGCACAACTATTAGTTGTAGCTCTAACTCTCCCATCAAAAAACAATTCCAAGAAGAATACACCCATGCAAAATTTGATGAAGTATAAGTGGAATTCAGATACAAAAGAATTGTATTCCAAGTTTGAAATCAGTGGATGGGGTAGTTGCCACTTTTGAGGTTTATGAGGAAAGCATGCAATTTGGGCACCTAAAGGAAATGGCATTTGAGGTTGTATTCAATCACGATAACCATGACGTGTGCTGCCAGTGCTTCTTATTTGAATTTAGAGGTATTATGCACAGACATTCCCTTTGTGTATGTGCTTTTGAAAGAGTGAAACAAGTACTAACAAAGTACACATTGCGAAGATGGAGCAAAAAAATAAAAAGAAGGCATTCGAACGTAAAATGTGGCTCCGAAATTGTTGAATTTAGATCGAACATGGAGAGGTTTGACAAGCTGTTAAAGCACTTCTATGAGGTGGCAGAAGTGGTTGCAGATCCTGATGCTGACAACAATCTAGTGCATTCTACTCTTGAGAACCTACAGGCTAAGCTGCAAACTGTGGATCATTCTTTGGCAGGAGTGAACATGCCTTAGAATAGGGAGGCGGATTTAGCGCATTTCAGTGGGGGAAATGGAGTTGAAGAGCTTGAAATCCTCAACCTCGTGTGCGTACCATGTAAAGGTCGACCAGCATTCAAGAGAAAAATCTTTCAAGTTGAGAAAGTTCAGCAGAAATATAAAAGAAAACCACAAAGGAAGTTCAGAAATTAAAAATTCAGGTTTGTACACGTTACAAGTTTATAACATATGGTTAACAATTCTTTTAGTTATGGTTTGTAAGTTTTTTAGACATAGTTTACAAGTTTTTTGGCATGATGCACAAGATTTTTGTCATGGTTTACAAGCTTTTTGCAGCAGGATGAAAGTTTTTTAGTCATGGTTTACAAGTCTATTAGACATGGTTTACAAGCTTTTTGTAGTAGGATGAAAGTTTTTTAGTCATGGTTTACAATTTTATTAGACATGGTTCACAAGTTTTTTCGGGTCTTAGTGTACAAGGTTTTTGCACATGGTTTTCAAGTTTTTTAGTCATAGTTTACAAGTTTTTTGAACATGGCTTACAAGTTTTTTTGTCATGGTTTACAAGTATATTCAAATCATAACTAAATTGTACATTTGAACTAATATGTAGGACTCTGTTGAAGCAACTGTTAGCCACCAGGGTGGGCAAATTTCTCCATAGAGTCACATGTTGATGTTAGAGGCAGTGGAAATGTGATTGGTGAAAGGTACATGGTGTGTGTGAGCACTGAACTTATTATGAATTTGCAAATTTGACTGAGGGGTTTATGGTAATATTTTACTGCATACCATTACCTTTTTATTAAATTTATAACCTCTCAGTTTCAAGAGGACTACATGTAAAATACCACTTGTTAGTGGTTATATTGTGCCCCGATTGGTGATCAATCTATAATGGCATTATATGTACCTATGAACACATATATGCAATTCTTCTTATTGTTGGTTAGTATTATTGTTTTTTGTATTTATTGTTACAGATCATAGGTGTTGGCTTCGACCAAAGTGGTGCGGTTGGCAATGAGAAAGATTATTTTTTACGGTCAAAATGTTCAAATATGTAACATGGTGGATTTATGTCATTGCTTGAATCTTATAGTCAAGTTTCAAGTGTGCATGACATGTCATTCACAAGTGACCTTGTGAGTGGGAACCCAAGCAACGACATCATGATTACACATGATAAAATCAACTATCAATGTGAACCATGTTAAGATGTAATATCTCCTGCTTACAAAATGTGGTGGCCTTCTACTACCATATTTGCTCACAAGTAGGTGATTAATATAAGGTTTGAGTTCATACTATCCATGAGTTCATGCTATCCACGATAATCTGACCACCCTTATTCTTGTATATGGTTTACTTGCAGGACATGTTTTGTTTCCAGACTACTTTTTAATGCGGAAGAAAGACCTCAACCTCAATTGAGATAATGTTTTTTGGGCGCACATGGAGTTCGAATATGTAAATAGCTGATTAAAGTCTTTGTATCAGTTCATTAGTAATTTTGTACTAATCGAAAAGACTTGTTCATGTTGAGGGTTTTTTTTGCATGTTTCTCATGTTATGATTTTGCTTGTTTATAAGTGGCACATCTTTGGAAACTCTTTGGGGTTAGGTTTGATATATGTTGTATTATATAAGCAGGTGTGCCTTTAAGTACTGAAGTTACAACATCATGGTGTATTTATTAGTCGTTGAGAATTACAATATTACAACAGGTTCATAAACTTGTAAACCATGGTTATATTACTTGTAAACTTTTCGATAAAACTTGTAAACCTTGTTTAAGAACTTGTAAACGAGGCACATGAAACCTTGAGTCGTGCTCAACATGTGAGTCATGGTAGTAGGGAATAAAGTCGTGTACACTAAGTTCATAAACTTGTAAACCATGCTGCTAAACTTGAAAACCTTGACAAAATACTTGCAAAAATTTTTAACCGAACTTATAAACCTGGCACCTAATACATGATTTTTATTTAATAAGCCTTCAAACTGCATGCTAAAGTCCTAAAAGGGAAAAAAATTTCATTAGTATAATGGATCATCATCGGATAAGTTACCATCAGTGTAGTATTCCGGGCTATTTTCTATGGCCTCCAAACGAACTTGTGTTTTACCGTCATCAAATGCACTTCTCCCACGAGTTGCATCATGAATTGCCTTGTATTTGTTGAGCCTAATTTGCATCTCATTATTCTCGTGTCGAATCATATTAACTGCCTTCTCTAGCATGACCAAGTGTCTTAATTGACAAGCTGTGAACAACGCCTTGGCCTTTGCAGGCTGCACTGAATAAGTTCTACCCTTAGCCTTCCAGTCTCTTATACTCTATACGCCTATTCTCTTTCAAGTGTGCTAAAGTTTGATGCATAAAACCTTTGTCCAGGGTGCAGGTTATATTTAAACATATTATATTCTAGAGCCCATGCTCGACCCATGCACTCATACATTTTTTCCAGGGTGTACCATATCATGATAGGGGTTAGATAAAAAGAAGAGTTTGTGCCATCCATGAGGACTCTCACATGATGACTACATCTATACCATTACCATTTTATAGGCAAAGAATGAAGGTCATTACAGTCAAACATTGGTTTTTATTTCATTGATCACTTGCAAGTACTGAGTTTTGTCCATTGTGTCATGAGGGAATAATGACCGCTAGTAATTGGTTAACATGTGTGCCAATATCAATCACATGCGCACAGTAAGAATTTCTTTGGTCTTTATTTGATTGATCACTTGCAAGTACTTTTATGTTTTTTTTTCACGTCTTACCAGTACCAGTTACATCATTGTCACTCCAACAAGTCTTTTTACTTTGAGTGGCATGGCATTCACGCGTGAACATTACAATCTTTGGATGGATGGATGCATACTTACAATGAGGACACCACAAGGGGATAGCTGCTCAATTTATAGGGGTCCACAGCTTGCATGTGTATTTATATAACTTGCTTTGGGTACAATTCTTGTATAGTGCTTAATTTGCAATATCCACAAAAGTCATAAATGAATATCGATACATACTATAAGATCCATGGTGGAGATACGAGAAGCAATGTATTGAGGAGGGACAATTAGAAGCTATTAGAGAAGAACATTTTTTTTGCCAGGAAGAGTCCCAGGAGCTACAAGATGACTTATTGGAGCTCGGTTTAAGGGTGCAAATTCTTGACATGACTGCTCAGCAAATGTGGCAGAGCGCTAATAGTTCTATGGAGATGGAGTAAGCCCTTTTTCGCATGTTAAGAATAACATCATGGCACTGTGAGTGGCATGTTATTCCATGTTGAGGGTATGCACAGAATTTATTACAGCAAATGGGAGAACTCACAACAGTTGAAGAAGACACCATCATTAAGATGGATGAGTATTTTTCAAATTCGGAGGATGAGTGTTGAGTATTCCAACTAGTTTGTAAGTTTTCATGTAATGTTTGCAAGTTTTCTCCACTGTTTATAAGTTTTTCCAACAATGTTTCCAAGCTTTCCATTGATTAGCTTACAACTTTTGTGAGCCTTGTGTAAGGCACGTTGTGCATTCGCTAACATGTTTTGTCCAAATGGTTCGCAAGTTTTCATGTAATGTTTGCAAGTTTTCTCCACAGTTTACAAGTTTTTCCAACAAGTTTTTGAAGTTTTCCATTGATTGGTTTACAAGTTTTGTGAGCCTTGTGTAAGGCATGTTGTGCATTGGCTAACATGTTCTGTCCAAATGGTTTACAAGTTTTCATGTAATGTTTGCAAGTTTTCTCCACGGTTTACAAGTTTTCCAACATGGTTTCCAAGTTTTCCATTACTTGGTTTACAAGTTTTCTGATAACGGTTTCCAAGTTTTCTAGTCTCATTTACAAGACATTTTTAGCATGATTTACAAGTTTTTGTAACTCTGTTTGGCTAATTTTAATAACACAACTTGCAATTTGAAATAAACGCTATTTAGCCAAAATTTAAAATAATAACATGGCTCAGATGCACAATGTCAAAAAATATTTACTTAAGCCCTATGTAAGTCCTACTTCCACAATATATACAAGTACATCAAGGGTTCATCAACAACCTTTTTTTTGGCTCCCCCTGACATGGCGTCCAGTGTACGGAGTCCTTTGCTTGGGTCCTAGCTTTCTTTTCCTCTTGTATGCCTTTGTGGGTTAGTGGGAAGGAATGCCATGATCACCCCATTCGACAGGGGCTGAGTTAGTGTAGTTAGAAGCAGGAACAGTTAGACTCAATGTGTTATCCAGTCCAAAAGCCTCCAAAACATGCTGCCTACATTCATTTCTTGCGTCCAGAGCCCACTCAACAACGATATCATGTTGATATTGGGAACATGTGACCTGTCCATGGTGTATTATACAAATTAAACAATCTTCCAACTTATGCATAATAGAACATAAACTGTAGTTGCAAGCGTGTTCAACTCACAGTATCCCATTCTGGCATGGTTTGGTCTCTAGCAAAGAGTGTGACACCATCCCAAGCCTCTACGTACTTGATCGTGTATAGTCCGTAATCAAACCTTCAGGGACATTAATTAGTCAATAAGAGATATCTAGTAGGATTGATTATGAGGAACTCAATATGACGGTTGATAGGAAATTACTTACGTATTAGGCTATTTTGGAAGCTTCGGTATGTCAATGGTCACTTTAAACTGCCCCTTTAGAGCCAGGTAGAGTAGGATAACGAATTTGTTGAACCGCTTAGCCTAGTAATGTAAAAACTTACAGTTAAGTGTATGGCACATATATTTGTACAACTGGACAAAACAGCTGGAAATCAAATAATATCAGTGTAATCGTTAACAACGTACCACAATGCCATCCAGTGCCATAGTGTCTTCTATGTGGTCTCACTGCATAGAATCTAGCAGATACATTACCTTCCTATCAAAGTTAAGTGCATAGCACCACCAATGCTCCTTGCAAACTACCAGGGCAAATATCTGCAACAATAGTGGTTAGAAAATACATAAACCAGCAACTAAAGACCGGGAAATGGCACTAAGATACCACAAAAATTGCATACCAGGTTGCATTTTGTTAATAATTCTTGATCTAGCATCGGCCACCAAACGGAATGGTCCCAGAGGCCAAGCACACCACTTTTTTTTGTAGTTTTCAATGTCTTGTTTGCATGAATCCTGTATTGGTATACCCAAAGTTTTTAACTATTCCTGTTGGTGCACATAGATGTTAATACAAAACATGAAATCATACAACCCACATATTGTAACATCCCTTGCTGCTTTATGGATTGACGACTGGCCCCACAAACCAACACGGGTCTTTTCAGCGTGCTTTGTCCTCACTCGCACACTTCCTAGGAAAACTTCCCAGGAGGTCACCCATCCCAAAATTGCTCCAAGTCAAGCACGCATAACTGTGGAGTTCTTTCAGTTTGGGCTACCAAAAAGAAGATGCATCTTGTTGGTATAGGTAGTACAAATCAATTCATATAAACCTTCCTTAACTGTATAGTCCCATACCTATACAGTCTCAAGATCCCTCTCATTCGGGTGTGTAATCGGTTCATTCATGTACCCTTCCACTTTCGAAGTCTGCCAGGAGCCGCTCCTTGTCCGTGCCTTCTTGCACCGGCGATCACTCCCCGACTTCGCAATCCCCGGACGTTACATGCCCACCAGCTTCCGCTTGGTTCATCCCCGAACCACACCGTACTGGGAGAGGTGCAGGCTCTGATACCATTTGTAACATCCCCTGCTGCTTTATGGATTGACGACTGTCCCCACAAACCAACACGGGTTTTTTCAGCATGCTTTGTCCTCACTCGCACGCTTCCTAGGAAAACTTCCCAGGAGGTCACCCATCCCAAAATTATTCCAAGTCAAGCACGCTTAACTGTGGAGTTCTTTCAGTTTGGGATACCGAAAAGAAGATGCATCTTGTTGGTATAAGTAGTACAAATCAATTCATATAAGCCTTCCTTAACTATATAGTCCCATACCTATACAGTCTCAGGATCCCTCTCATTCGGATGTGTAATCCGTTCATTCATGTACCCCTCCGCTTTCGAAGTCTGCCAGGAGCCGCTTCTTGTCCGTGCCTTCTTGCATCGGCGATCACTCCCCGACTTCGCAATCCCCGGGCGTTACATGCCCACTAGCTTCCGCTTAGTTCGTCCCCGAACCACACCGTACTGGGAGAGGTGCAGGCTCTAATACCATTTGTAACATCCCCTGCTGCTTTATGGATTGACGACTGTCCTCACAAACTAACACGGGTCTTTTCAGTGTGCTTTGTCCTCACTCGCATGCTTCCTAGGAAAACTTCCCAGGAGGTCACCCATCCCAAAATTGCTCCAAGTCAAGCACGTTTAACTGTGGAGTTCTTTCAGTTTGGGCTACCGAAAAGAAGATGCATCTTGTTGGTATAGGTAGTACAAATCAATTCATATAAGCCTTCTTTAACTGTATAATCCCATACCTATACAGTCTCAGGATCCCTCTCATTCGGGTGTGTAATCGGTTCATTCATGTACCCCTCCGCTTTCAAAGTCTGTTAGGAGCCGCTCCTTGTCCATGCCTTCTTGCACTGGCGATCACTCCCCGACTTCGCTATCCTCGGGCGTTACATGCCCACCAGCTTCCACTTAGTTCATCCCCGAACCATACC
The DNA here is from genome assembly GCA_031216125.1 of Dalbergia cochinchinensis. Classification (NCBI taxonomy): domain Eukaryota; kingdom Viridiplantae; phylum Streptophyta; class Magnoliopsida; order Fabales; family Fabaceae; genus Dalbergia; species Dalbergia cochinchinensis. The sequence goes on from CM062377.1 coordinate 50,409,199, forward strand.
GTACTGGGAGAAGTGCAGGCTCTGATACCATTTGTAACATCCCCTGCTGCTTTATGGATTGACGACTGTCCCCACAAACCAACACGGGTTTTTTCAGTGTGCTTTGTCTTCACTCGCACGCTTCCTAGGAAAACTTCCCAGGAGGTCACCCATCCCAAAATTGCTCCAAGTCAAGCACATTTAACTGTGGAGTTCTTTCAGTTTGGGCTACCGAAAAGAAGATGCATCTTGTTGGTATAGGTAGTACAAATCAATTCATATAAACCTTCCTTAACTGTATAGTCCCATACCTATACAGTCTCAGGATCCCTCTCATTCGGGTGTGTAATCGGTTCATTCATGTACCCCTCCGCTTTAGAAAGTCTGCCAAGAGCCGTTCCTTGTCTGTGCCTTCTTGAACCGGCGATCACTCCCCGACTTCGCAATCCCCGGGCGTTACACATATAAGTACCACAAAAAAAGATGGCGGGCAGTAACGCTATGGGATTGGCCTTTTCCTTTCTTGTTCATTGAGGTATTGTAACACCCAAATAATTAACTTGACACACTTAGGACGTATTCTAGTTGATTATTAGATATTACTCTTTGTTTCAATTTTCTCTTCTTTGTAAATACTTAATGAAAATATGAGCCATTTTTTTTAAATATAAACAAAATGTAAACCGCACATAACATAAGCAATTGTTAACGTAAAGGATAACATGTAAAAAGGATAGCATGAAACAGAACATCGGTTAAGTTCCATAAAAGAACATCCATTAGCACACCATAGTTGAATACATAACAACCTACCCACCCATGAAAAGTGAGTTAAGTTTAGTACAATATGAAATACAAATACATTTAGAAAGGAAAATACAAAGGAAAACTTGCCTATCTAGTGCACCTAGGGTAGATAACTTTGAAAGCAAAAGAAGGTTACCCTACACTGGTAGTGGTGTGTGCACTAAGAACTTTCCAAAAGATCTACTACTACAGGCCCGGAAAGGGTGGAACATAACCGATCCATGGGCAAAGCCCGTTAGGAGTGGGCTCATGAAGTAGCTGAACATGGGCTCCACACCAGGGGTGCATAGCCAGCCTCCGTGCCAACCTCGGCTGTGTGACTGTCTCCTCGCTGCCCTCTCTTATCAGTGAGGTAGTAGGGACAGAACTCTCGGAATATACGTGAGTAGGCGAGTCCTCTAACGGGTTGGTCTCCGAATGCCTCGAGTGTAACGCCCCAATTTTTACTGTAATTTTTACTGTCATTAGAAATTACTCAATTACCGAATTACCGTAGGTAATTATTACATAAGATTTGAGGCCGAACAATCCTCAATAAAGGAATATAACATTAGTAGAGAGGTTAGGAACGATTCATGCGAGAGTCGCAAATCCCGAATTTATGTACGTATAAAATGACCAAAATGCCCCTGAAGTTATTTTACTCAGAAAATGAGGATCGTGGGCCCCACCTATTCTCAAGGGGATATTTTGAGGATAATAAGGGATTGTTTGTGTTATGTGTGTTAATAGAGCACAAGGATCTCAATTTTGAGTTCCGACGCGCGAAATAACCAAAACGCCCCTGTGGTTGTTTTAACTCCGATGTGCGTGCCAACTGAGCCCGAACCTCACTAAAATGTTTTAAAATGTGTTTTTAAGCCATGATTAACCATTGGTTAAGCTCGGGTGGCCTCGGGCAGTTTTTAAGTGAAAATCCGATTTTGCCCCTGTTTTTGGCGATTTGCGAATTTGGGATTTTTGATTCGTATACCGAAATCTAAGCAATATTAGGCTCAAATTAAAGCTTATTAAATTCTAAATATTAATCTAGAGTCAAAATTATGTATTTAGATTGATTAGAACCCAAAATTGCTCAAAAACACCCAAATTGCTTACTAATTCACTTAAACCCTTAATCGTAAATTCTCTAAATTACATGAATACCTTGCCTACACCTAAATAATCCATGGAACACACAAATTTCACTTCTTTGGGCTGTAATGGACGAAATTATTGATGCCATTATGCAGTTGAATTATTGCCAAAAGTTGCACTAAAACAAAATGCCAAAATGTCACCATAAGAGACATAATTCCTTAATTTCATACAACTTTGTCTAAAATGATTTCTCCTCCCTTATTTCTCCTGCAAAATTCTGTCCACTACCTCATCATTTTGGCCAATTAGAAGCCTCAAAATCTTCTATAAATAGGCTTGCTTGAGTGGTCTTGGAATGCTTGGTTCATAACTAGTTTTTAGGAGCACCAAAAACTTTCTTTCTTCCTCCTCTTTGGCTGAATTCTTTCTTCAATTTTTCAAAGAGATTTTGTTTCATTTCACTTCAAGAAAACAAGTTCTCTTCCTCTTCTTCATCTTAGATTAGGTAGGGAGTAGTTTCTAAATTTATTTCTATGCTTTGAGGAGTTGTGTTTTTAGCTCAAAATAATGAAATTATGAACTTACCTTAGCTTTTCATTTTGGTTTTCCTTTTCAATTTTTCTTTAACCAATTCAACCATATGGCCTAGGTGGAACTAAGATGATGGCTTGATGATGAGGACCTTGAGGGTGGGTTGTAAATCCATCACAAGTTAGGCCTCTAAAGCTTGAAAATTCCACTTGATGCAAAACCTTAAAGAATAATGCTTTATGATGCTAAAACAAAGATTTTTAGTTTAGAACTTGAAAGATTTATTTTCCTTTTATGTTTTATTTCTTGTTAAGATATGTATTGGGTTGAATTTATAATTCTTTTAAAGTCTTGAAGGAGCTCTAGTAAAGAAACAAAATGAATTTGCATCCATGATTAAGTTTATGCTTTGCATAACCATGTTTACCTTCTATGTCATCACTAAATTTTCAAGAATGAATAAATGAACTTGCATTTCTCATGTTTAAATTCCAAGCTTGTATTTCATGTTTATGTTTCAAGTCATCACTTAATCTTTCAAGATAATAAAGAGGTTGCATCTCATATTTAATTTATGCTCTCACTATATTTTATAATGGCTAAAAGAATCAACGCATGGCATGTTTATTTTATGCCATCACCTAAAGATCCTAGAGCTCAAAGACTTGCCCATGTATCACAAGCAAAGAAATATGATTATTGGAGCTAAAGAATTTATTCTTTAAAAAGTCTTGAGATTGGAGCTTAAAAAGATGTAATAGTAATTCTCTTCTCCCTCTACTGGTCCTGTGCGGACTCACATGCTCCGGTTTCTTAATATTCTCTTCTCCCTCTATTGGTCCTGTGCGGATTACTGCCGCTCCAGTTTCTTGGATCATGTTTATATTTCAAGTTCTTGCATCATGTTTAATTTTCAAGTCATCACCTTAAATCTTAAAGATAAAGAAATGGAATTGCATATCATGTTTATAATTCCAAGCTATCACCTTATAAAGATAAGATTAAAATAAGGTTGCATAGCATGTTTATAATTCTAAGATGTCACCTAAATCTCTAAAGCTCAAGACTTACTCCTTTTATCTTAAGTGAGAATTTTAATTGTGAAGATCCTCCCAAATTTGACAAAAGAACTAGTTTCTAAATGAGTTTTAAGGCTTTGCAAGGATTTTACGGGGAACTAGTATTTTATATGCACTTAAAATATGATTCTATGTAATTGCATGAGGTTCATGATTCGACCACTGATCTGAGTTTAGTATCAATGTGTGATAATGATTTGATATGATTGAAGTTGTGATAATTCTATGTAAGGATTGGATGCTTATTAAGTACTTGATATCATTGAATGATTTCCTGGCTTGCATGTTATAGTTGCTGTTGCAAATAATGAGAATGCTTATACATGAAATGTTCTTTATTATGTAAAATTTACCTTTGTTGCTAGAGGAAAGTGTATCATTGTAAAAGTGTAATTTGGAAAGGTTCTGGCTAAGGAAAGACTTGGTATTTAAGCGTGTCCATTGTGATCCACCTTTCTTTCCTGGGAATCTCCCATATGCATGATTACAGTTGATATATATTATTTTAGCTTAAGACTATAAATGAGAAAATGTTATGATGTTTATGAATTGTATTATGATATAACATGCAAAGATTTAATGGTGACTTAAACTTATAAGAAAATGATCCTTTGGAACCATCAGACTATAGGTGGTGAAAAGGTGATTTTAGCCCCCTAACCCGTTCTCTCAAAAGGGTAGAGTCGGGACTTTAGCTTATCAAAAGGGATAAGTATATGCTAGTGACGACTAGTAAAGTATGAGCTCATAACCTAAATTACTCCCAAAAGGGTGGAGTATAGGGTGGCCTAAGGAAAATAATGATGATGATAAGATTTTAAGTCACCTAAGGCACTAAAGAAATGAAATATGTGCACTATGTCCACGTGTAGCTAATATTATATGACGTTCTTTTATGCATGTTATTTGATAATGATGATGAGGAAAATGATGTAATGATAAAGGAAAAGTTCATTATAAATATGACATGTTAAGATTATGATGCATTATAAGGCGATGATTAAAAATTGACGAACCTCGGTTAAGTATTTGTCCGAACTTAAAATGAATCTTTGCATCCTCACTATTTTAGAATAATCCCGAGGTTCCTGGGGACTTTGATGATGACACTGTAGAAGGAGGTACCTTACTGAGAATTCTTTAGCAAGATTCTCACTCCCTTTCTTTATTTCCGTCATTGTCTCCAGATTCGGATGGCGACATTCGTCCTGTTCGTTGATACCCCTACTTGGGAATTTCACTATGATCCAGTGCATCGCTCGTATCATTTTGAAGGGAGGTGCGCAGTTCGTGTTTTTATTTACTTAGGTCGTCCATTTGCACATCCTGTCCCTAGTTATCGATTTTCTCCTACTTCTCCCTATGGCGATGAAATGGTTTTCGAACATGCACGTCCACTTGATGAAAGGATGTTACGTTCTTATCCCGCTTCATCTGCTGTCCATGGATTTCAGTATGTTCGAGGCGAGATATTCGGCTGATCCTTTAGAGGACACTCCTACTCATGTATATTCTGAGAGCTCTGCTCCTACTCCCACACCTGTAAGAGAGGGTAGTGAGAAAACAGTTGTTCAGCCGAGGTTAGCAAGAAGGCCGTCCATGCGACCCCAGCCTGGTGCATCTCGTGTGTCCCCTCCCGAGGGAGCTCATCAGTGGATCGGATTTATTCCCCATTTTCAGGACAGTGGCCATAGAGGGTTCTTAGTAGATTTATGTGTGATCATGCACCCTAGTTTTAGGATAACCTTCCCGGCTTATGGAGTTATCTAGTTTAGGGGCATGTATTTCCTTATGTATATTTTCTTTTTTGGGTTTGCATAAGATAATGATGTATGAACATAACCCACCCTTTGAGTGAGGTTATTGTATGTAAATATATGCTATAATGTGCTTATGGATGTTATATGATGGAGCCTAAGTGATATGATGTGATATATTCTTAAACGTCTTATTATACTCCGCTTACTCGTTCACGTTGTACTCGGCTCACGTTTTCAATTATGTGTTTAAAAAAAAAAATGGCTCGTAATTTCACTAAGTATTTTCAAATTATGAAGAAAGAACCAAAGCAAGGAGTAAAGTCTAGTCATTAATCAGATTCAACCTAGGTGTATCTGGTTAATTACTAGGGTGTTACATTTTGGTATCAGAGCAGTTCGATTCTCATGGAGCCTGAGGATTGGACTAGCTATGCTTCTAAAGCATAATACTTTAGTGACGTCATGTGTAGATGTTTATCGTTAGGATGAGCTTGAGGATTAGAAATACATGACTACTGTATGTTGAAAGTGCCATGGTAACTTGCTCACTTTGCATGGAATATTGGGTCTGATCACCTCAGTGTTGCTGTTTTGTGTGTTTAGGGACCAATGGCACGTCAACAACAGACTAGGAGCGCAGCACAGAATAATCAAGACAACGAGACAGCCGAAGCACTCGCGACGTAGCAAGGACCATGAGAATGATGATGGAACGAATGGATCAGGATCGTCAAGCCAATATGAATCAGGGACATGAGATTCCTGAACATGCTTGTTTCGGGGAGTTTCGTAAGGCAAACCCACCAGTTTTCAAGGGGACACTGAATCCAAATATTGCAGATGAATGGATTCGGAATATTGAGAAGGTCTTTGCTGTAGTCCCATGCTCGGAGGAGCAAAAGGTCACCTTCGCTACTCATATGCTTGAGGGTGATGCGGTTTACGGTGGGCGGTGTTCGAAGACACCTGGAGGCGACCGACGTGGACATTGATTGGGAACTATTCAAGGTCCATTTTAACGAAAAGTACTTTCAGTCGATTAGAAATGCCAAGGACATTGAATTCATGCAACTTGTCCAGGGAATATGAATGTGGCCCAATACATCGCGGATTTGAAGAACTCATTAAGTTCTCAAGAATGTACCAGGCAAATCCTGATGAGTACTGGAAATGCATTAAATACGAGTCAGGGTTGAAGGCGGAACTTAATGTGGCAGTTGCACATTTGGAGATTAGGGATTTCTCTACCCTAGTTAACAAATGTCAGATTATTGAAGAAGGTCAGAGAAAACTAAACACCCCAAAGTTAGATAATATTACCAAAAAGTTGACACCTCAAGGTCAGCAGTTCAAGAGGCAGAATCGACCTCCATTTCCCCCTCAATCAAGACCACAAGGGACACAAAGAAATTTTCAACAAGGAAGGCCAAACAACAACAACCGCTACAACAATAACCCCAGTAACAATCGCAACAACAACAATAACAACAATAAAGGGAAAGCACCACAAAGAGGTCCAGCAGTACCTCCATGGCCTACACCATCCATGGAATGTCCCAAGTGCGGCAAGAATCATGGGAGCATGCCATGTCGAGCCGGAACAAACGTGTGCTATCGGTGTGGAAAACCAGGTCATTACTCCCGAGAATGCACGGAAAGGAACCCGCCAACCCCCAATCCCAAGCCGCAATACCAGGGAAGGGTATTTACTGTTAATGCTGAAGAAACAATGAAGTCACGAAATCTCGTGGAAGGTAAGGGTAATATGCATGGTAAAGACTTAATTGTACTATATGATTCTGGCGCTTCTCATTCTTTTATCTCCCATTCATGTGTTAAAAGCCTTAATTTACCTATGACTGAGCTTCCTTTTGACCTTATTGTTTCTACCCATTGGAAACCCATTAGGACTTGTAAATGTTGTTTAGATTGTAGTTTTATTATAGATAATAGATCCTTTGTTTTAGATCTTATTTGCTTACCCATGCGAGGTTTAGATGTGATTCTTGGCATGGATTGGCTTGAGGCCAACCGTGTACTGTTAAACTGTTATGAGAAAACCATCACTTTTCTTCCTGTTCCTATTGAACCTAAGAAACCCATAAGTCTTTACATAACTGCTGTGGAAATGGACTGTGGTAAGGGTGAGAGTAAAGGTTACATTTTCTTAGCCGCTAGTGATGTAGACTTTGAGAAAAGTATCGATGAGATACCAATAGTAAGAAATTATCCTGAAGTATTTCCAGATGAGATACCAGAGTTTCCCCCCAAGAGAGAGATAGAGTTTTCCATAGAATTACTTCCGGGTGTGGGACCTATATCCATAGCCCCATACAGGATGTCCCCATTAGAATTGACCGAGTTAAAAACTCAATTGGAAGATTTATTGGAGAAAAAGTTTGTTAGGCCTAGTGCATCACCTTGGGAAGGCCCTGTGTTGTTTGTAAAGAAACAGGATGGGAGTATGACGATGTGTGTAGATTATAGGCAGTTGAATAAAGTAATGGTGAAAAACAAGTATCCTCTGCCTAGGATCGATGATTTGATGGACCAACTGAAAGGTGCGGTAGTGTTTTCTAAGATAGATTTGAGGTCAGGCTACCATCAAATTAGAGTGAGAGATGAAGACATACCTAAAAGCGGCCTTTCGCACTCGATCTGACCATTTTGAGTTTGCGATAATGTCCTTTGGGTTAACCAATGCTCCAACTATTTTTATGGATTACATGAATAGGATCTTTCGACCCTATTTAGATCAGTTTGTAGTTGTCTTTATAGATGACATTCTCATATATTCTAAGACCCATTAAGAGCATGAATGCCACCTGACCATAGTACTGGAGATCTTGAAGGAAAAGAAACTATATGCCAAGATTTCCAAGTGTGAGTTTTGGTTGGATAAGGTGCAATTTTTAGGGCATGTAGTATCTAAGAAAGGAATTGTTGTAGATCCTAGTAAGGTAGAAGCGGTAGTAAACTGGGAAAGACCAACCACAGAATCAAGTAAGGAGCTTTTTGGGTTTAGCCGGTTATTACCATCGATTTATCAAGGGATTTTCCCAGATTTCCTTACCTTTGACCAAGCTGACTAGGAAGAACACCCCTTTTCATGGGCCGGAGTGTGAAAAGAGCTTTCAAGAGTTAAAATACAAGCTAACCTCGACTCCTGTTTTAGTGTTACCCGACCCCAATGTGCCTTTCGAGGTGTATTGTGATGCTTCAAAAAAGGGTTTAGGTTGTGTATTGATACAAGATAGGCAAGTGGTGGCCTATGCATCAAGACAACTCAAGCCACATGAGGCAAACTACCCTACCCATGACCTTGAGTTAGCTGCCGTCGTGTTTGCTCTAAAGATTTGGAGACACCATTTATATGGAGTTAAGTTTGAGGTGTTTTCCGATCACAAGAGTTTGAAATATCTCTTTGATCAAAAAGAGCTAAACATGAGGCAAAGGCGATGGATGGAGTTCTTGAAAGATTATGATTTTGGATTGAACTACCATCCTGGTAAAGCTAATGTAGTAGCTGATGCTTTGAGTAGGAAGTCCTTACAAGTGTCCCGTTTGATGGTGAAGGAGGTTGAATTGATTGAGCAATTTAGGGACTTAAACCTAGGAATGATTTTGACCACTAAGGGCATCAGAGCTTGTCATCTTAGAGTGACAAGTGAGTTCAAAGAAAGGATTGTTCAAGCTCAAGGGGACGATCTTTGAGTTTCAAGAGACTTTAGGGGCAGTGAAGACAGGAAAGTTGATAGGTTTTACCCAAGGAATGGACGATTTGTGGAGGTTTAAAGGTCGAATATGTGTACCTGCTAGTGGTGGCCTTCGAAAAGATATTTTGGAGGAAGCCCATAAGAGCCATTTTACTCTTCATCCTGGTACCAAGATGTATCAAGATTTGAAGAAGATGTTCTGGTGGCCTGGAATGAAGAAAGATGTGTGTACATGTGTGAGTAAGTGCTTGGTGTGTCAAAAGGTGAAGATTGAACACCAAAAACCCTCTGGAATGCTGCAACCTCTGTCGATCCACAGTGGAAGTGGGATAGTATCTCCATGGATTTTGTGACTGGATTACCGAGGACCCAAATGAATCATGATACCATATGGGTAATCGTGGATCGATTGATGAAGTCATCCCACTTTTTACCTATTAAGGTGACTTATTCCTTGGATAGGTTAGCACAATTATATATTCAGGAGATAGTAAGGTTACATGGGGTGCCGTCGACGATAATCTCGGACCGGGATCCGCGGTTTACGTCACGATTTTGGGGAGCCTTTCAAAAGGCGTTTGGTTCAAAGCTGTGTCTAAGCACGGCCTATCACCCCCAAACAGACAGTCAATCTGAAAGAACTATCCAAACCTTGGAGGATATGTTAAGGGCATGTGTTTTAGATCAAAGGGGAAGTTGGGATAAGTACACACTTCGATTGAATTTGCAAATAACAAGAGTTATCATGCAAGTATCGGTATGGCACCGGATGGGGCGCTCTATGGACGGAAATGTGAATCTCCCTTATGTTGGTATGAACACCGGGAGCAAAGTTTACTCGGACTGATATTGTGAAGGAAACAACGGAACAAATCAAGAAGATTAGGGATAAGATTCTTACTGCTCAAAGTCGACAGAAAAACTATGCGGACAAGCGGCGAAAACCGCTAGATTTTCAAGAAGGGGACCACGTGTTCCTAAGGATCACCCCCACCACAGGCATAGGCCGAGCAATAAAAGTAAAGAAATTGAGCCCTGATTTCTTGGTCCGTTTGAAATCCTTACCAAAGTAGGACCGAGAGCCTCACCGTATAGCCCTACGCCCGAGTCTATCCAACCTTCATGATGTTTTCCATGTCTTTCGATTAAGAAAGTATCAATCGACCCGAGTCATGTACTAGAGCGAACATGTACAATTAAGAGATAACCCGACATTTAACTTACTACCCATGAGAGTCGTCGATTGAGGAGTTAAGCGATTAAGGAACAAGGTGTACCCTGGTCAAAGTAGCATGGGGACAGGTGAAACCGAAGAACTTACATGGGAGATGGAATCAAACATGAAAGCACAATACCCCGAAGTTGTTCTCGGTAACGAATTTCAGGTGAAATTCTTTTAAGGAGGGAGTAATGTAACGCCCCAATTTTCTTGTAATTTTACTCTCATTAGAAATTACTCAATTACCGATTACTGTAGGTAATTTGTACATAAGATTTGAGCCCGAACAATCCTCAATAAAGGAATATAACATTAGTACAGACGTTAGGAGCCATTCATGCGAGTCGCAAATCCCGAATTTCATGACGTATAAAATGACCAAAATGCCCTGAAGTTATTTTACTCGAGAAAATGAGGATCGTGGGCCCCACCTATTCTCAAGGGGATATTTTGAGGATAATAAGGGATTGTTTGTGTTATGTGTGTTAATAGAGCAGAAGGATCTCAATTTTGAGTTCCGCCGCGCGAAATGACCAAAACGCCCATGCGGTTGTTTTAACTCTGATGTGCGTGCCGACTGAACCCGAACCTCACTAAAATGTTTTAAAATGTGTTTTTAAGCCATGATTAACCATTGGTTAAGCTCGGGTGGCCTCGGCGCTTTTAAGTGAAAGTACGATTTTGCCCCTGTTTTGGGCGCTTTGCGAATTTCGGGATTTTTGATTCAGATACGAAACCTAAGCAATATTAGGCTCAAATTAAAGCTTATTAAATTCTAAATATTAATCTAGAGTCAAAATTATGTATTTAGATTGATTAGAACCCAAAATTGCTCAAAAACACCCAAATTGCTTACTAATTCACTTAAACCCTTAACCGTAAATTCTCTAAATTACATGAATACCTTGCCTACATCTAAATAATGCATGGAACACACAAATTTCACTTCTTTGGGCTGTAATGGACGAAATTATTGATGCCATTATGCAGCTGAATTATTGCCAAAAGTTGCACTAAAACAAAATGCCAAAATGTCACCATAAGAGACATAATTCCTTAATTTCATACAACTTTGTCTAAAATGATTTTTCCTCCCTTATTTCTCCTGCAAAATTCCGTCCACTACCTCATCATTTTGGCCAATTAGAAGCCTCAAAATCTTCTATAAATAGGCTTGCTTGAGTGGTCTTGGAATGCTTGGTTCATAACTAGTTTTTAGGAGCACCAAAAACTTTCTTTCTTCCTCCTCTTTGGCTGAATTCTTTCTTCAATTTTTCAAAGAGATTTTGTTTCATTTCACTTCAAGAAACCAAGTTCTCTTCCTCTTCTTCAACTTAGATTAGGTAGGGAGTAGTTTCTAAATTTATTTCTATGCTTTGAGGAGTTGTGTTTTTAGCTCAAAATAATGAAATTATGAACTTACCTTAGCTTTTCATTTTGGTTTTCCTTTTCAATTTTTCTTTAACCAATTCAACCATATGGCCTAGGTGGAACTAAGATGATGGCTTGATGATGAGGACCTTGAGGGTGGGTTGTAAATCCATCACAAGTTAGGCCTCTAAAGCTTGAAAATTCCACTTGATGCAAAACTTTAAAGAATAATGCTTTATGATGCTAAAACAAAGATTTTTAGTTTAGAACTTGGAATATTTATTTTCCTTTTATGTTTTATTTCTTGTTAAGATATGTATTGGGTTGAATTTATAATTCTTTCAAAGTCTTGAAGGAGCTCTAGTAAAGAAACAAAATGAATTTGCATCCATGATTAAGTTTATGCTTTGCATAACCATGTTTACCTTCTATGTCATCACTAAATTTTCAAGAATGAATAAATGAACTTGCATTTCTCATGTTTAAATTCCAAGCTTGTATTTCATGTTTATGTTTCAAGTCATCACTTAATCTTTCAAGATAATAAAGAGGTTGCATCTCATATTTAATTTATGCTCTCACTATATTTTATAATGGCTAAAAGAATCAACGCATGACATGTTTATTTTATGCCATCACCTAAAGATCCTAGAGCTCAAAGACTTGCCCATGTATCACAAGCAAAGAAATATGATTATTGGAGTTAAAGAATTTATTCTTTAAAAAGTCTTGAGATTGGAGCTTAAAAAGATGTAGTAATAATTCTCTTCTCCCTCTCTTTGGTCTGTGCGGACTACATGCTCAGGTTTCTTAATATTCTCTTCTCCCTCTCTGGTCCTGTGCGGATTCTGCCGCTCAGTTTCTTGTATCATGTTTATATTTCAAGTTCTTGCATCATGTTTAATTTTCAAGTCATCACCTTAAATCTTAAAGATAAAGAAATGGAATTGCATATCATGTTTATAATTCCAAGCTATCACCTTATAAAGATAAGATTAAAATAAGGTTGCATAGCATGTTTATAATTCTAAGATGTCACCTAAATCTCTAAAGCTCAAGACTTACTCCTTTTATCTTAAGTGAGAATTTTAATTGTGAAGATCCTCCCAAATTTGACAAAAGAACTAGTTTCTAAATGAGTTTTATGGCTTTGCAAGGATTTTACGGGGAACTAGTATTTTATATGCACTTAAAATATGATTCTATGTAATTGCATGAGGTTCATGATTCGGCCACTGATCTGAGTTTAGTATCAATGTGTGATAATGATTTGATATGATTGAAGTTGTGATAATTATGGTTTATTGTTAAGAGAATGATTCATAATTGGTTTAGTAACTAATTAGTTCTATAATTGATAATTCTATGTAAGGATTGGATGCTTATTAAGTACTTGATATCATTGAATGATTTCCTGGCTTGCATGTTATAGTTCTTTGTTACAAATAATGAGAATGCTTATACATGAAATGTTCTTTATTATGTAAAATTTACCTTTGTTGCTAGAGGAAAGTGTATCATCGTAAAAGTGTAATTTAGAAAGGTTCTGGCTAAGGAAAGACTTGGTATTTAAGCGTGTCCATTGTGACCCACCTCTCTTTGCTGGGAATCTCCCATATGCATGATTACAGTTGATATATATTATTTTAGCTTAAGACTATAAATGAGAAAATGTTATGATGTTTATGAATTGTATTATGATATAACATGCAAAGATTTAATGGTGACTTAAACTTATAAGAAAATGATCCTTTGGAACCATCAGACTATAGGTGGTGAAAAGGTGATTTTAGCCCCCTAACCCGTTCTCTCAAAAGGGTAGAGTCGGGACTTTAGCTTATCAAAAGGGATAAGTATATGCTAGTGAAGACTAGTAAAGTATGAGCTCATAACCTAAATTACTCCCAAAAGGGTGGAGTATAGGGTGGCCTAAGGAAAATAATGATGATGATAAGATTTTAAGTCACCTAAGGCACTAAAGAAATGAAATATGTGCACTATGTCCACGTGTAGCTAATATTATATGACGTTCTTTTATGCATGTTATTTGATAATGATGATGAGGAAAATGATGTAATGATAAAGGAAAAGTTTATTATAAATATGACATGTTAAGATTATGATGCATTATAAGACGCATGATTAAAAATTGACGAACCTCGGTTAAGTATTTGTCCGAACTTAAAATGAATCTTTTCATGCTCACTATTTTAGAATAATCCCGAGGTTCCTGGGGACTTTGATGATGACACTGTAGAAGGAGGTACCTTACTGAGAATTCTTTAGCAAGATTCTCACTCCCTTTTCTTTATTTCCGTCATTGTCTCCAAATTCAGATGGCGACATTCATCCTGTTCGTTGATACCCCTACTTGGGAATTTCACTATGATCCGGTGCATCGCTCGTATCATTTTGAAGGGAGTCTTGTGATTCGTGTTTTTATTTACATAGGTCATCCATTTGCACATCCTGTCCCTAGTTATCGATTTTCTCCTACTTCTCCCTATGGCGATGAAATGGTTTTCGAACATGCACGTCCACTTGATGAAAGGATGTTACGTTCTTATCCCGCTTCATCTGCTGTCCATGGATTTCCAGAGTATGTTCCCGAGACGAGATATTCTGAAACTGATCCTTTAGAGGACACTCCTACTCATGTATATTCTGAGAGCTCTGCTCCTACTCCCACACGTGTAAGAGAGGGTAGTGAGGAAACAGTTGTTCAGCCGAGGTTAGCAAGAAGGCCGTCCATGCGACCCCAGCCTGGTGCATCTCGTGTGTCCCCTCGAGGGAGCTCATCAGTGGATCGGATTTATTCCCCCATTTCCAGGACAGTGGCCATAGAGGGTTCTTAGTAGATTTATGTGTGATCATGCACCCTAGTTTTAGGATAACCTTCCCGGCTTATGGAGTTATCTAGTTTAGGGGCATGTATTTCCTTATGTATATTTTCTTTTATGGGTTTGCATAAGATAATGTTGTATGAACATAACCCACCCTTTGAGTGAGGTTATTGTATGTAAATATATGCTATGATGTGCTTATAGATGTTATATGATGGAGCCTAAGTGATATGATGTGATATATTCTTAAACGTCTTATTATACTCCGCTTACTCGTTCACGTTGTACTCGGCTCACGTTTCAATTATGTGTTTAAAAAAAAAATGGCTCGTAATTTCACTAAGTATTTTCAAATTATGAAGAAAGAACCAAAGCAAGGAGTAAAGTCTAGTCATTAATCAGATTCAACCTAGGTGTATCTGGTTAATTACTAGGGTGTTACATCGAGCGGGGGACATAGTCCAAAAAATCGCAAACGGCAGATGCAGTGGTGTACGTATGAAGGATCCTCTCGTTGTGCATACGCGCACACTTGAAAACCATATCATCATCGTACGGGGAATTCGGAGAGAAGCGATAGCTAGGTACGAGGTGTGCAAATAGTTATCCCATAAACATGAAAAATCAAACGGAGCAGCGCCCCTTAAAATGGTAAGACTGGTGGTCGGGGTCGAAGTGAACCTCCCAGATAGGGGTGTCAATGAAGAGTATGAACGTCGCCATCAGAATCTGAAGACGTGACGGGAACGAAGAGAGAGGGAGTGAGAATCTTGCTAAAGAATCTCAGTAGAGTGTCCTCCTATCTAAGTGACATCATCAACATCCCCAAGAACCTCTTGCTTTTTATGAAATAGTGAGCATGCAAAGATTCATTTGTTAAGTTCTAAAACGTCAATTATTGAGGCCCGTTCATTTTATCATGAGTCTTGAATGAATGCATCATACTTCTTTATGATATGCATGTCAATACTTTATGCAATAGTTAACTTTATAGCATACATCTAACTTCATAGTAAACATGACGTTTATAGAACATGATTCATGAATGACATTCCTTGGTTCTTTAGGTGACTTAAGTTAGTTCTTTTCACTCCTGGGGCCACCCTATTACTCTTCCCTTTTGAAAGTACTTCTAGGTTATGAGCTCATACCTCACTAGTCGTTACTAGCGTATACTTATCCCTTTTGATAAGTTAAAGTCCTGACTTAATAAGTACGGGTTAAGGGGCAAGAATCACCTTTTCAACACCTATAGTTTGATGAGTCCAAAGGATCATTTTCTCATGTTTTAAGTCACCTTAAGTCTTAGCATGCTATAACAAGATACAACACATAATTCATAAATGTTGCAATTCTTCATATATCTTTAGCATATGCATCTCTAATGTTTCATATGAAACTATAACATGCAAATGATAAGTTCCATCTCTAGAGATCATTACCCCATAAAGTAAACATGCTCATGATTCAAGAATAGTTGTACATATCTCAATAGTTTATATCATCCAAAATTCATAGATTCATGGTAAACAAGATCATGGATTCATATCATACAAAATCATAAATTTAAGTAACATAAGATCATGGCTTTATGTCAATCAAGTAAGGAAAATATTTATTGCATACTTTGGGTTTTGGTAATCAATTACATAAGCCTTGTAATCGATTACACATCTTTGAGTTTCAAAACAGAAAAGTTGAGGACTCTAGTAATCGATTACATGAGTCTTATAATTGATTACAACTGATCTGAGCTCCAAGAACATCGGAGTAATCGATTACATATAATGGTAATCGGTTACTAAAGCTCAGGAACACTTTTGGTTTTCCATAATGTCGTGTGATCAATTACATGATATTGAAATCGATTACACAGGCCAAAAGTTCATATCCGAGTATGACAAAACTCTCTAGTAATCGATTACATGGGCCTTGTAATCGATTACCAGTACCTTCAAAATACATAAATTTAAGTTTAAAACATCTTCTAAGTTATTCCTTCCTTTTCAAACTATTTTGAACCTTATTCCAACACTCACTTTGAAATCAAAACATTTTTGTAAAGATGAATGCCCATAGATCAAAGATTGAGTTAAAAGAGTTAGGTCTTGAGCCTTAGATCTTTAGGTGATGACATAAACATGCTAATGCAAGTTTCATTTTAATTTTAGCATTATCAAGTGATAGCAAGGAAAAGAGAATATGCAAGGCTTGAAATTAAACATGAAAATGCAAGTTCATTCTTAATCTTTAAACTTAAGTGATGGCTTGAAACATAAACATGCAAGACAAGAAATGTAAACATGAAGTGCAAGTTTATTTCTTATCTTTGGGCTTTAGATGATGACTTGAAAAACAAACATGATATGCAGGTCCAATTCTTTATTTTAGTGCTCTAGGCCCCTTAGAGTTTTCACTCTAAATCAACAATCAACTTTAAAGTTGAAATAAATAGGCTTTGAGATTAATTATTTAGGTGATAGCAAGGAAAATAAATTTGAATGCAATCCATTTCTTATCTCTTTGAGTTCTAGGCTCAAGATCACTCTTTACAACAACATAGTTTCTTTGTTTGCTAAAAACCCTTTTAAAAGTGAAACCTTCAAGTTTTAGAGGTCAAGTAAATGATGATTTTGCAATCAACACTCAAGATCCTCATCATCAAGCCATGGTTTCTTCCAAATGTAGGCCATTTGGCCGAAAATAAAGGGAAGGAAAAGGAAAGAGTAAAATCCAAAAAGAAAGTGGAGAAGGAAAGAAGAATCAACATTACATCTTTACAAACCAAGAGTTAAACAACAAAAGAAAAGAATAGAAGGCATTGAATCATTACCTACCAAGGTATGTTTTCTTGGAGATAAAAGAGACTTGATCTTGAGGGAAGGATGAAAGGAAAATCTTCCTTGGAGCTTGAAGAAGATTTCGGCCAAGGAGAAAAGGAAGAAGAGAAAGTTGTGTTTCCTTTGAGCTTGATCTTTGTAATGGCAAGGCCAAGTGTTTAGGAGGTAGTGTATGGCTAAGAGGTGGTGGTTCTTTGTGAGCAAGAAGAAGATAAAGAGAACTCTTGAACTTTGAGAGAAAAGAAAGAACTTAGAACTACTCTTTGAAGCTAAACTTGGCAAATGAACCAAAGTATAGCCAAGTCCATCTAGGCATGGTATTTATAGAGAAATGAAGCAAATGAAGATTCATTGAGGGGAGGGAGAGTGGCGGCCTCATGGAGCATGAGGTGAGAGAATTTGCTTCATGGAGGTATGGTGAGGTATGGTGGTGAGTATGGCAAGCATGGCTAAGTATGGCCTTTGAGTGTTCATTTTGATTTGAAATAAATCAAATTCTTTTTGAATGGAGGAGGGGTGGCCAGTTCTTATGGGAGCTTAGGGGGAAATTTTATCATTTCATTTGTGTTATGACTTGGTTTAGGGAATGGGATTGATTAGGTAATTGATTAGGAGTTTGTAAGTAAGTGTTTAGGTAAGGTAATGTAACGCCCGGGGATTGCGAAGCCAGGGAGTGATTGTCGGTGCAAGGAGGCACGGACAAGGAGCGGCTCCTGGCAGATTTTGAAAGCGGAGGGGTACATGAATGAACCAATTACACACCCGAATGAGAGGGATCCTAGGACTGTATAGGTATGTGACTATACAGTTGAGGAGGGCTTATATGAATTGATTTGTACTACCTATACCAACAAGATGCATCTTTTTTTCGATAGCCCATCATGAAAGAACTTCATTGTTAAGCGTGTTTGACTTGGAGAAATTTTGGGATAGGTGATCTCCTGGGAAGTTTTCCCAAGAAGTGTGTGTGTGAGGACAAAGCATGCTGAAAAGACCCGTGTTGGTTTGTGGGGACAGTCGTCAATCCATAAAGCAGCAAGGGATGTTACAGGTAATAGTTAATTAAGGATGTCAAGACATGATTAGGGAGTGTTCTTGCTTCATTAGAGAGATTAAAATTCATTTTATAGTGTAAACAATTGTAGACACAATTCCTTAATTTAAGGAATTGGAGAGAGAAAACACTATTTAAGATTACATGACTTGGAATCTTGAGTTTTAAAAAGAGATTTAATTAAATCTAAGCAATTTTAGGTTCTAATTAACTTTAATAAATTATTTTGACTCTAGATTAATTATGGAAATTAATTAATCTTCGATTAAAGCCTAATATTGCTTAGGTTTGCTTAATTTCATCATTAAGCCCAGAATGCACTATGCAAGGGCAAAAATCGTAATTTTACATAAAAACTGTTCGGGACCACCGGGACTTAAACAGACATGCCCAGACTCATAAAAACATCATTCAAAACCTTTGGGTGGAGTTCGGGCCCAATCGGCTCATCAATCGGTGTTAAACAGCCATTGGGGCGTTTTGGTCATTTAGCACATCGGAACTCAAAAATGAGATTCTTCTGCTCTATTAGCATACATATCACACATAATCCCCTTTGAATATTGAGTTAACCCTTCAAGGACTACCGGGTCGGCCATCCTCAAATTCTGGGTGAGAAATGACCTTAGGGGCATTTTGGTCATTTTCGCTCAGATAGAAAAATCGGGGCGTTATAAGTATGCATATGCAAATGTTACTGCTTGAATAAAAAACACATGCTCAACCTTGCACTAAAACACCATCACCAATTTACATACACATGTTTAAACCAAGTCCAGTGTTTATCATCACAAACCATGTTCCTTATCTTGCCTTTTGGACCAACGGTGCACAAGTCCTCATGAGTAAGAAACATGTCCCGTATTTGGACAAGCACCCTAAGCCATAGTCACAGACTAGTTAGTACCACATATGGTTAATTACATTATGGCAACATGTCCTGACTTTTATAACAGAGGAAAAATAAATAAAAGCAAATATGTGGTCTTACTTTCCACCATCTCCAACTCCACTCCTACTTTTACTATCCCTGGTGCAGTAGCCATAGACTTGATTAGCAATATTATCTGGAAACTGCATAGCAATGGGGATCGTAGCAAGAGGTTCCTCTTCATGTGCTCCCATTATCCCAGCAGTGGAAAAAGCCTCTTGATACTCTCCGACAATTTGATCTGAAACTTAAAAAATGACTATACCTTTTTCCTTATTTTCTTCACTTTCATTAGTACAGGTCATTGTGTTCACCCACCTGTGCTCCAAAGACAACAATATCACATGGTTACGAGTTTAAGCAAGTCATGGCTTACAAGTTTTTTAGTCATGGTTTATCGGTTTTCCTAAATGGTTTCTATGTTTTTACAACAGGGTTAAGAAGTTTTTTAATTGAGGTTTACAAGTTTTCAGAGGCTAGCTTACATGTTATTTGAATGCTCTTTATAGGTTATATGAACCTAGAGTAAGGCCTCTTCTCTGAATTCATAGGTTTACAAGTTTTTTCAATATGGTTTCCAAGTTTTCCTAAAAGGTTTCCAAGTTTTTACAATGGGTTTAAGAAGTTTTTTAATTGAGGTTTAGGGGCTATCTTACATGTTATTTGAATGCTCTTTATAGGTTATGTGAACCTGGAGTCAGACCCCTTCTTCGAATTCATAGGTTTACAAGTTTTTTAGTCATGGTTTACAAGTTTTCCTAAATGGTTTCCAAGTTTTTACAACGGGGTTAAGAAGTTTCTTAATTGAGGTTTACAAGTTTTCAGGGGCTAGCTTACATGTTATTTGAACGCTCTTTATAGGTTATATGAACCTGGAGTAAGGCCTCTTCTTCGAATTCACAGGTTTACAAGTTTTTTAGTCATGGTTTATAAGTCTTTTCAACATGGTTTACAAGGCCCCTTCTGTTTATAGAATTATTTTGTGATTATACCTTTGTTCCAATTTACTAACTGCATTCTGGTGCTTGCTCACATGTGGAAAGAAGTTTTATCTGCAGGCTCAATATGTGGCGTGGTCCAATAAGACAAATAAATGTGGAAGCATTGTAAGTTTCAGTCAAGGTGTGTTATGATTGTAACTAGGTGGATTCTTACATGCAGTTAACAATTAATGCCTATGCTGCAGTCATCTAAGGTGGCCAATGGAGGACAGACACGTGATGATATGGGGACATGCATAGTGGTTTAATGATGTGGCCATTGAAGTGCAACTGCTTGCAATAATAAGGGAAAAAAGACAAACTGATCATAAACGAATATTTTTTTATTTGAATATCTTTTTCAATTGGTTTGTCCAAATTTTTTTATTTTTCATTTCATATTTATTTGACTGTTTAAAATTTTAATTGATTTTAATATTTATGTTGTAAAATTTTTTATTTTTAAATGTAGTTATTTTTAATATCAAATATTTACAATTTGTTAATTTGTAATTTGTAATTTTTAAAAATTCGATTTGTCCGAATTGTATCTAGTGTAAAGTGAATATTATTTTATTTTTTATTTTATTTTTCATTTCATATTTTTTATTTTTGTTTTTTTAAATTTAATATTTATGATGTGGAATTTTTTATTTTTAAATGTAGTTATTTTTAATATTTAATATTTTTAATATTTTGATTTTTAATTTGTAATTTTTAAAACATTTGGTTTGTCCGAATTGTATCTAGCTTAAAATTCTTTTTATTTTATTTGTTATTTAAATATTTTTGAATTAATTAATTTATATTATTTTTTATTAAGAATTCGGTTTGTCCAAATTCTTTGTTAGGACCAGTGTTATTTTATTTTTCATTTCATATTTATTTGATTTTATTAAATTTTAATTGATTTCAATATTTATAATGTAAAATTTTTTATTTTTAAATGTAGTTATTTTTAATATTTAATTTTTATAATTTTATAATTTTTAATTTTTAAAAAATTCAGTTTGTTAGAATTATATCTAATGTAAAGTGATTTTTATTTTATTTCTTATTTTAATATTTTTATTAATATTTTATTTTAATTATTTTTTATATACTGATATTATTTTTTATTACGAATTCGGTTTGTCCGAATTCTTGGTTGGGAACAGTGGTTTTTTTTTCATTTCATATTTTTTTGATTGTTTTTAATTCATCTTTTTACTTGAATTCAAAAAAAATATAAAATAACAAGTATAATCTCACAGCCACATATCAGTTATCTCATAACCACCTGTTTGTCTCTCCACCGTGCACATGGCAACTCTGTGAAAGACATTGATTATCACCTCCATGGGAGTTGGCACATTGTAACTATGGTTTCCCCCTCTCATTTAATCAACTTCCTAGATAATTAACATTGAGGAAAAGGAATAAAAAAATAGAAAAAAGGGAACATAGCCAACCCATTGCCTCTCCCCAAGCAACATTGATTGGCACCCTTGCCCATACCACCCTGCCACTCCACCCTCAACATTATGACATAGGAAACAACTTCTATCATCTTCAAATCTCAATCCCCAAAATCGTGAAACCCACCCATGGCTTGAAAGCACATCGAGATTGGTTGCAAAATCAACAGCATACCCCTGATTGCCGCTAGTAAATTGTTGACTACCCCGAGAAACCCTTGATTGCCATGAGAAAACCCCTAATTGGAAACATATAAGGCTGTGATGCACGAGCACCTATTTTTACATGAAGCAATTGACTGGGTAATGGTAAGTCAGTCATTGCTTTGTCATTTCCTTTCTTCTTCTTTTTTTTTCCATTTTTGATTTTGATATTATTAGTCATTGCTGGTATATTTTTTATGAAAGGAGTTAATACAATAGTTTGTTGGTCTATATGAGTGGAGTCATATTCCACTTGGTTTTGTTTTAGTTGTAGCCTATATGATATGTTGTTTTTTCGAGATGGTGATTAGGGTGGTATTGTTTATTGTATTGAGCACTGCTTTTTCGTATGGTAGTGGGAATCCATATTAGTTTTGGTGACAAGTATGTGATAATATTTAGTTGTTTGTTGGTTTCCTATTGAACCATATAAGCAAAGCATTTAGTGGTGTAAAGCTAGAAAGTTATAGCACAAAGGATTTTGTCGATGACCTTAGTAGTAGCACTATTAGTAGCGGTAGCACTAGTGATGCTAAGAATGAAGAAGACTTTTCAAAAGAGCTTAATGTAAGTTGTATAAGAGAAAAAGGAAATGGCAATAATCCGCCAACATCTTGTATGAACATTATTGCTACTGAATTTTTGAATAGGTAGTTCAAAAATGATGACGAAGCGTATGAGTTCTATGTAAAGTATGCCAGATGTGTTGGTTTTGTTATGCACAAGGGAGAGATAGCTCATGATGATTCTGGCAATTTGATAAGGTAGAGATTTGTATGCAATTAGGTTGGATTGAGAGACAAGAAGTACTATGAAAAGCTTGATAGAAAGAGGAAGCACAAACTAGAGACCAGAACAAATTGTAATGCAAAATTTTGTGCTTACCTTGACAAAACTAACTCTACTTGGAAGGTGGGCAGGTTGGATGAAGAGCATAACTATGGGTTGATATTGCTGTGATTTGTACATTTAATCTCAAATCATTGTCAGATGATGGACACAGACAAAGCACAGGTTGATTATAACATCCTAATTTTTAACCCAATACTCTAGAACATACTTAGGTTAATCATTAGTCTGCTACTTCATAGTTCTCATTTTTACTTAGAAATACTTAGCGGAAAATACGGGTAAATTTTTTTTTTGAAAAACAAATTGAGAGCCGCGTGATGCGATATATCATGTAACGGACAAAACATACATCTCATAACGTCATAGCATAAGGCACACCATGAATAACACTGAATATCATCTCATATATATATAACTTGCCCACTTATAAGTGTGGGACTTAATTTAGTACAAGGGAAATACATGAAAGGAAATACAACATAAACATAAACATGATCTACTCCCCTACCCGAGTGCATCTAATGGGATAACCTCTAAACAAAAGAAGGTTTATCCCCATCTAAGTGGTGTGTGCTCTAACCGGGTACTCCATCGGTCGATCGTCACCTCTTACTAACGTCCATCTCGCGAACGAGGCAAGTATCCGGGAAACTGGGTGAGCTCCTCGGGCGTAAAGAGGCGGAACGGGGATCGAGAGTGACCCCTACGGTGTGGCCGCATCTCCGGTCGCCGTGCAAGTCGTGGATGAGTCACGGTATCCTCACTGCCCTCCCTCATCAATGGTGGAGAGGGGGCAGAGCTCTCACTATATGGATGGGTAGGCGGGTCCTCGGATGGGTCGGTCTCCGAGAAGTAGGTCCGGGCCACGTAATCGGGATAGTCTCGCATGGCTGAGGCAGCGGTGTGCATGCAGAGCACTCTCTCGTCATGCGTACGCGCACGCTCAAAAACCGCTCGTCGTCGCCATAGGGTGCAGTCAGGGAGAAGCGATGAGTGTGCACGGGATAAGCGAAGGGGCGTCCTACGAACATGAAAACCCGCACCGTGCATTGCCCTTCAAAATGGTATGACCCGTGAGCCGGGTCATAGTGCACCTTCCATGTTGGGGTGTCCACGAACACTACGAACGTCGCCATCTGAAGACGTGACGGAAAGAAAGAGATAGAGGGAGTGAGAATCTTGCTAAAGAATCTCAGTAGGGCCTCCTACTACCTAGGTGTCATCATCTACGTCCTCAGGAACCTTGGGTTTAATTTTACAAAATGACTGAACATGCATTAAGTTCATTTTAAACTTTAAAATATACTTTAGCCAAGGTCCATTCATTTTAGGATGATCTTAATGTCATGAATGCAACATAATAGAAAATGTATGCATGGCACTACCTAATGCACATACATAAAACATAACATCAAGTATCATCATACTTGGTGGCATAAAATGGCAATAGTAACATTCATATGGGACAAACTTAGTGACATAATCATAATCATGAAACATCTCTTCCTCATGGGCCACCCTAAAAGACAATCGAACTGGGGGTGCTCGGCCGAACCGGTGTCACCCAAAACGTGTCATACATCTAGGTTATGAGCTCATACCTTAACTAGTCGTCACTAGTTCTTACTTACCACTTAACGATAAGTGTATCATAAATCATAAATCCCGACTATCTGAGTACGGGTTAGGGGGCAATTCTCTTAGGGGTGCTCGGCCGAACCGGTGTCACCTAAGAGTATAAATGGGTACCAATGTCACATAAGTTCTATGGAGGTGCTCGGCCGAACCGATGTCATCCTAGAACCCATCTTAGTACCTTAATTTTCAAAATCTCTTTAAGTCCCCAAATTTGTCGGAAATTCGGTGGCACAATGGCATCACACTGGATTTCTTCCAAATTTGCTTTATGCCACACAAACATATATCCTCATGAATTCTTCGTATGAATAACATTAATATCCTTCATATAACACATACATCATCATGGAACATTCAACCGTTTATCCTTACGGTAGCTTATGCTTTGACCCTTACGGGTCTTAATCATGAGATGTGGTTCTCTAACATCCGTTGCTCGTATTTATGCACCTAAGGGCTCATAATTAAACATCATTCATAATCCTCATGTTCACACTTAAATCTGAAAAGCATAGGGCAAAATTCCTAACTTGTGATTACGGGGTTCTAGAACTTACGTTTTAGACCCTTTCTTGGTTCCGTCTTCGCCTAAGGCGCTATGAATTAAATCTAAATCAATTATGAGGCATTCCTATGCTTAAGGACTAGTTATTAATAATGTTTATCATGTTGTAAGGGTGCTGGACAGAATCCAGAAAAATAAATGTTCTAAGAGTTCTAAACTTGCACTTTTACGGTTTTCTAGTTACTAGTTTCCCTATAGGTGCTAGAATTCGATTCTAATCCAAATGTTACCAAGTTTTTCATGTCTAAACAATCCTAATCTGATTATGCTCCCATTAAAACAGTTTGGATAAGTTCCAAAAATAAATGGGTCAAAACTATGTTAAATTCTAGCTTTACGGTATTTCTAGTTAGCTAGTTTCTTACCTATTATGCATAGAATCATTTCCACATCATCATATAATATTTTCACACATTATAACACATCAAAACATCATCGTACAACATCACACTCATCATATCAGAACCAAAATCATTTAGCTTCAGTAAAGGATTTAAATTGACATTTCTAGGAACATAAGTTAACTAGTTTCTCTTGGAATCAATTTAGAATTTCTAAAACTCTTGCAAATCATTTTAATTCATCAAGAGGCTAAGAGAAGCCTTAGGTCAATGACCAAAATATATTTCATCTTCTAAAAGGGAATAAAGTCATATCTCATGATAACATAACCTTGAAAAGATTTGTAAAGCTTTAAGAAAAACTTAGAACATAGACTATTGGTCCTTGTAGCTAGATGAAAACTCATTACAAGTCCATCATCACTACTTGGCCAAAAACATGCATTCAAGGAATGCATTCACATTAAACTTTGACTTGAAATCAAATGGGCAAGTCTTCGAGCTCTAGGTTCTTAAGTTATGACATAAAATAAACGTGCTCATGCTTTTCATTTATAATCTTGCTTACAAAATAAAGTGATGGCTTAATTTAAATATGCAAGGCATAAACTTAAACGTGCAAGCTTGAAAGTAAATATGCAAGGTTCAATTCTTTATTTTAGTGCTCTTGGCCCAACAACAATCGACTTTAAGGCCGAAATAGATAGGCATTCGAGAAATTAATTAGGTGATGATGCAAGTTCAATTCTTTATTTTAGTGCTTTAGGCCCAACAACAATCGACTTTAAGGCCGAAATAGAAAGGCTTTGAGAATTAAATTAAGTGATGATGCAAGTTCCATTTTATTCTTTATGTTCTTAGGTGATAGCTTGAAAGTAAAGGTGCATAGCAAGAATGTAAATATAAATGCAAGCATAAAATAAATTATGCAAGTTCATTTTATCTTTCTAGAGCTCTTAACAAGATTTTAAAGGAACTTAAACCTCAACCCAAACTCATCAAACCAAGATAAAGTAAAGTCTAGAGTTCTTAGAACTCAACATAACATTCTTAGGAAATCAAAACATTTTGCATGTAAAGAAAAAGGAAATGGCCGAAACATTCTAGGCAAGAAAAGGAATATTTGAAAACTCTAGAGTCCATGATCTTGGTGATATATTAACACCAACACCAACACCATGAGTCCTCATCATTGAGTTCATAGAACCATTTAAAACACCATCAAAACTAAAGTTCTCAAGAGTTCAAGAAAGGAAGAACTAGAAACATTTTTGCTCAAGAACAAAGATCAAGCTCTAGAGTTTGTTTCAAGTGATGAACATCATCATGAAACTCTCATCATCAAGCTCTCATTTCTTTGAACTTCAAGGCCCATGGCCGAAAATGAAAAGGAAAAAGGAGTGGAAGAGAAGTTCTAAAAAGAAATAAGAGAAACTATGAATATCAAGTTTGAAACAAGAACTTTAAAGAAAAGAATACATGAAAGGAAATCCCTACTTGATGTGATGAACTTGAAGATGGAAGAAGAAGATGAAGATGATGAAGAACTCCAAGAACTTGAAGAACACAAGAGCTTTGAGAGAAAAAGAAAAGCTTTGAGTGTTTCTAAACTTAGCAAATGATCTAAAAGTGGTGCAAGCTCCTCAATGCATTCTATTTATAGAGAAATGAAACAAATGAAGGGTGCTCATGGAGGAGAAGAGCTTAGACCATGTGTGCAGAATTGGAGGGCATCCATGAGTTCCATGAGGTGAGATAATGTGGTCTTGAAGCATGGTGAGGTATGGCTCAAAGTATGGTGAGGTATGGTTCAAGGTATAGCCTCAAGCATGGTTCTTTGAGTGAGAAAACAATTAAACATGTGGCCAAAGGGGATGAGAGTTTCGGCCATGTGCATCAGATTTGGGGGAGGATTAGTTTGCATTTTAATTGTGGTTTAGAGTTGTGTTTAGGTGTATCTTTGATTATGCTTAAGATTAGGAATTTGTAAGAAAGTGTTTAGGTAAGGAAAATGGATAATTAGGGTAGTCTAGACATAATTAAGGAGTGGTATTGCACCATCAGTGAGTTAGATCCTCAATTTAGGGTCTAAACAACTCTAGACACACTTCCTTGATTTAAGGAATTGGAGAAAGAAAACACCATTCAAGATTCCAAGACTATGAATCTTGAGTTCTAAAAAGGGATTTAAGTTTAATCTAAGCAATTTTAGGTTCTAATTAACTTTAATAAATTATTTTGACTCTAGATTAATTAGGGAAATTAATTAATCTTCGTTTAGAGCCTAATATTGCTTAGGTTTGCTTAATTACGTCATTAAGCTCAAAAACACTATTCTAGGGGCAAAATTGTAATTTTGCACTAAAACTGCTTGGGACCACCGAGACTTGAACAGAGACCTCTAGACACATGAAAACGTGTTTTTAAACCTCTGGGAAAAGTTTCGGGCTCAAACGGCACTTCTGCCCGCGTAAAAACGCTGTAGGGGTATTTTGGTCATTTTGACCCGAAACCGCGGAAAACGAGATTTTCGCTTCCAGAAGCATTCAAAGGTCATTCAATCCCCTTCAAATATTGAGTTGACCCTTCGAGGACGACCGAGTTGGTTACCCTCGAATTCGGGTCAGGAAATGACCTCAGGGGCATTTTGGTCATTTCCCTCGGACAGAAAAATCGGGGTGTTACATTGATTACACGCATAGACATGGGATTGTAACATCTCAAATCATAGGTTTCTTGGTTGGGCAAGTAGGTGGTTATGATGGTGTTGAATTCTCAAAGAAAGATCTCTAAAATTATATTGATAAAAACAGTCATGCTAGGATAAATAATAGGAAAGCCGATGCAAGTATTGGTTATTTACAAGGCAAGGTTGCTTCTGAGCTAATGATAGTTGTAAGGTACAATTGGATGAAGGATGGTCTGCTAGGGAACTTGTTTTGGGCAAATGGATTGAGTCGAGTTGACTACCAGTGCTTCATTGACATGGTTGCCTTTGATTGAACATACAAAATGAATAACAGACCCCTAGTCTTTTTTTCGACACCAACCACCTTTGGTTGACTTGCATTTTGAGGTTTGCATTACTTGACGATAAATTTGCAGCCACATATAAATGTTTATTGGTGCATTTTTCAAAAGTTATGATGGGTAAAGAACCTAGCATGGTTTTGACAAATGGTGACAAAGCAATGAGGAAGGCTATTAAGCCCTTTTTCCTAAATGCTACCTATCCATTATGTGCTTGGAACTTGGAGAAAATTCTATAATGAAAAAGGAAATGTTTTCGTTTCCTATATGGATTATAGCCTTATGCATGCATGAATAAAAGGTGAAAAAAGCCAGTTAAGTGTGTAGCACCCTCCTACCTGTTGTGCGTTACTTGACTATTAATACAATAACTAGAAGAATGTAATTTACCTTATGTAGCTTACACTAGTCAAGAAAATGAAGATAAAGTAGAGTTAACTTAAAAAAAAAAATCATCAAGCTAAAGTACTAAAATGGGCAATCAATAGTTCATTAACACACACACGAACACATACACATACATGTCTTGTGATGATCATCTGAAATAGTAATATACAAGTCATAAACATATATAGCACACCAGAAGTTAAGTCACCCTGCTAGTAAAACTACCTAGGAACCAAATCCAAAATACATCAAGTGTCCTAGTATAACCTGCTCCATTGTAAGACCCAACAAAAAGAATGTACACACATAAAGGGCCTTAACAATAATAAGCACAACTGTCTGCAGATTCATGATAAGGGACATTTATGCCACTTATTTTGCTATCAAACCTTAGCTTTTTGCATGAGTTTTATTGAATTATTGGAAGAATTAATTAGAATTTTGATTTATTCC
Organism: Dalbergia cochinchinensis; assembly: GCA_031216125.1. Lineage (NCBI taxonomy): Eukaryota > Viridiplantae > Streptophyta > Magnoliopsida > Fabales > Fabaceae > Dalbergia > Dalbergia cochinchinensis. The sequence goes on from CM062377.1 coordinate 50,438,316, forward strand.
TTATTGTGTGATTTTGATACAATTGATGGCTTTTGTATTGATTTTGGGATAATTATTCGATTAGAGCATGTTGCATTTAACTTGTCTCTTTGAGTATGGTTTTTGTATGCAGGAGCTTCAAATCAAATGCAAAATGTCAAGAACAAGGTTTGAAACTATTGGGAAGAATTTTGAAGCAAAATAGAAGAGTTCTTAAGTTCAGTTGAGTAAAATTATAAAAGGCATTGTAAGAGAAAATCCGCATCTCTTTCTACAGGGATTGAATTAAAACAAATGAAGATGTTTTGGAAAGCTCAATAAGTCCTCTACAACTTTCATGTTCAGATCAAAACCCAGTTCTAGAATCATCTTGGTGAAAATCGAGTTGCAAGATTAAAGGTTGCTGATGTTCTAATGTTGTCTAACATGACCTCTAGTTAGTATTTTTACAATATCTGGAGCTACAGATATCTGATTGAGGTGATTTTGATGGCTTTGAAATGCATATTCAAGGGGCTACAATCCCTATTTCTAGTACCAAGGACAGATTCGGATGTTTAAGGGGCCAAAATGATTAAATACATTAAGACATCAATTCTATCCACCGCAGTAGCGGTCAACAGCGCCTGAAAAATGACATTCATTTGCATAGCTCACTGCTAAGCACTGCAGCAGTCAAAGAGTGTTGCAGCGGTCGTGCAATGATGCAACACATCTCATTTAACCTGTTTTTAGGCCCCAGTTTTGGCTATTTTAGAGAGTAGTATTTAAGAAATTGTTATACACTTTTACCCTAGTTTTCATTCAGCTTTTGACTCATTTTTGGGCCGCCACTTTTATTTGCTATTATTCTCTCTCTACATTTCTCTCTTCTCCTTCTCTCTTCTCTCTCTAAGGGTTCCATCAGTGAAGGTACTTTATCTTGGAGATCATGGCAAGGATTGTTGCTATTATTTTCAAGTTTCATTTATCTTCACTGTTGTAATCATCCAGAGATGGAGGAGTAGATTTCTTTACTAGTGTAGGGATTTTCAGATAGATTGGGATGACATTTGAGACTCTTTGTTTATATTGAATGAATTGGTTTTCTTAATGTTCTGCAGTTTTCATTCCTATAGTTATTGTGGTGATTGCTATAATCTTTATTGGAATAACTAAATTGGCAATTCTCATTTAGGGAATCCCTTTAGGCATAAATCCGTAGATCTATTGGTTTATGTTTGATGGAGAACATTAGAATTAACTTTTCGATTGGCGGTTAGTCTATAGCAATTGGTACCTTGGATCATTGTAATTACCAATTAAATTGAGATTTCATTTATTTGTTAATTTCATTGATCAACTCTAGGGATTGATTAATCACTAGTAGAATTGCCAGTAATTTATTACTAATAGCTACCAATGGGTTTAATATTTGGTCACTGATAATTGATTTCCAATCCTAGGAATACCTTGCACTAGTGCCTTTCTCTACTATTGCTATTATCTTTTAAATTGCATTGATTCTTATTCTTCAAAATCCCTAATTTTCACAACTAAGTATTGAAACCCCTTTAAGAGACGACCTAAGTTGTTCCCTTTACTACATTTTTTGTGCAACTTAGCACTTTATAAATTTAATTTGTTTGTGAGTCGCGATAGCTTGAATTAGTTCATAAGATCCTAAACTAGGCTACAACTATGTATAGGTATCCTGAGTGTCTCCTAAATCACTAATGGAAGCCATTCGCCATTGGATTGATGGCATCACCTCTAGCTAGGGCATTAGAACCAATTGAGGAATTAGAGTCGGATAACAAAGACTATGACTGAGCATTCCTCGTAGGGGGTATTGATAGTGCAGGTAGGGGTACAATCAGAACCGGATATGCCATATGTAGGGGCATACCATCATAAGGAAAGTCTAGATTAAATAAGGTGCTAAAATCAAATGGGGTAAAGGAACAATTGAAAAACACAAAAGCTCTGATCTAGGAGTGAGCCATAACAAAAGCGAGTCTAGAACTAGGTCATAATGCCACCCCTACTATGGCGAATCAATGAAAATTACCACCGACGGGATCTGCAAGATCTGAATACAATACAAAATGCATACAAATAAATATATGGATGAGAATATTATATAATTCTCAGTAAGGCACTCCCTTAAACATAAATATATCATAACTAGTAACTTTATTCATGCAAATAAATCTATGTAAAATCATATGCAATATCTATGAATTAACATATATTTCTCTAGTGACTAAAGAACTCAATTATATGTTTTATCTTTTTCCATCGATAGAGGGAAGACTTAGTTTGTAGTAATTGGTATCAGTAGATAACACAACACATGGACAATAGACTGCTTATTTGGACTGAGTTTATTCCTATTCATGATTATTGAATTTTCTTTTATCCTCTTCCGAATTTCACACAGATCTATTCTTGGCCAGTACGCCTACCAACTCATAATATCTCTAGGGAAGTTCCTTTTTTTTCCTTCCTCTTAATTCAACTCAAGTCATGTCTCTTTTTCACCCATATTTCAGAACATGCACAATTGAAGTTCATACATTCACTTTTGTCACATATATGCTCATATACTTTCTTTTTTCCAAATGCATGCATTGATCATATGTAGGCATTTCTTTACAAGTAATTTTTAGTCATGCCTCATAAACCAATCTTTAAAGCCTATACCCTACACCAAAAAGGTTGTTTTTTGAAGGTTCATTTCAGGTTCTACAGCAGTTTGAACTACTGCTATTAGCGATTAGCGGCAGTTTCGCCACTATCCCGAACGTCGCCAGCCATCTAGTGGTGGTTTCAATGGTGGTTAAACAATCGGGAGTTGCTTTTTTTAAAAATTGGTTAAAAATTTAGTGGCGGTGCAGAAACTGCCACCGATTCGTGTTGTAATTTTTTGACTTTATGTTGCAGCGGTTTTAATCGCCATGATTTTTATTCATAAAAACTTATTGAAGTTTTTGCAGCGTTTTGTGGAGCTGTCGCTATGTGCTGGCATTATATGTTGAACAAATGTTGTGGCGGTGGCAGTTTGGAACTGTTGCGATATATTCATTTTTTTTTAATTGCTGCTACTATATACTAATGTATATTTGATTTTTTTATTTTGATCTCAATAATATTTTCAACTACCTCTACTTATGTAATCTTTCTTTGAATCCCTTTATTTATAACTAAAAATCAAATTCGTTAATGTATCTAAAAATATTCAAACACATTGTTCCCAGTATATAATTCAAAACAAATTAAGAACAAACCAATGCATAAAATGCAAGTCTATCTGAGCGAGCCATCCAATTTAATTTCACAAAACCCCCAAACGAAATCTTTTAGTTTTTAGATTAACCATGTAAATAATTTTCAATAAATATATAAGTTTACATAGAAAATATTTACAAGAAATCCTTTATTAATTTTAGACATGAACCTTAGGGAGCTAATGATACTTAAATTTGAGGAAGTCATACACTACTAGAAATCTGTGGGATACCGATGAATTGTTGTATTTTTTTAATTAAACAAATTTGCATAAATACCTGGCAGTTTATCTGTCAGTAAACGATGGCGCTAAATCCCCCATATGGCGCGCATTATTTCCAACAGGTTTACTGACAAGTGCAATATTTTGTTTTTTAATTATATTTTTATCAACAATTACCGACGGGTATACTGACTGATAGCTTATTTAATTTATATTTTTTTATTTTGTCATTATGTTACCGATGGGTTTACCGACATGTTATTATTAAATTTATTTATTTATATTTAATTACTGACTCACGTACTTATGGTTATTTAGTTTCATTTTGTAATTAATTTTTATTCAATATAACCGATGGAAATACTGACAGGTATACTGATTAAATTAAATTTTTTTATTAAATCATCAACTACCTAACTAATGGGTATTTTATTTGATTTTACAATTATTTTTCTTATATATTACCAATGGGTTTACTGATGGGTACTTAATTTTATTTTTTTAACTTTTTATTGGTTACTAACAAGTTTTTCGATGGGTATTTGAATTTTGACATGTTGCCGCATAACCATTGGTGTTTCACACACCCATCGGTAAACCCATTGGTAATTATGAAATTATAAAACACACCGTTTCATTTAACCATGTACTTGTCAGTAAATCCGTGGGTAACCCGTAGATATCTAGCCCAAATCACCTTCTTCTTCCTCACTCTGTCTGCACACACACACACACACTCTCTCTTTCCTAACACTCTCTTTCTCTTTCCCCTTCACCACTATGCTTATTTTCTGGCTGTCCTCCACACCCAGAGCTCTATTCGACAAATGGAGACCACCATTGCGATCTAGGATCTTTGGTGAGTACTTTAATCGATTTAGTTTCTTGATTTGGCTTAGTTTTTTCCGTTCATTTATAGGTGATCATAGTGTTATGTTTAGGGCTTATGTTTTATTGCATTGAACAGTAAATATTATTGTTTATTTTTAATGTAGGATTATTGTTTGAGGGTGGCAGCAATTATTGACTGAGATTAGTTTGCCATTCTAATTATCTTATTTTATTTTATGTTTTTTATGTATATAATTATGTGTGGATATAAATTTTTCATACTAGGATTTCAAGATTGGATTTGGTTGGATGTGGATAGCTTACACATTCTGTTTATTTCTACTGCTGTAGAGATTAGTAACTAAATCCTTATTATTTATATGGTTTAGTATGTATGTAAAATAGAGACTTACGCTTTCTAGGATAGAGTTGTAGAAAATGAGAATTACATGATTGGAGGGAAATGTGTAGAGGTCATTCCCCAACTTGTTTGCAATGTTTGCTGTGGGATTCTGTGTTTGTGGAGATTGCAGGATGCATGTTGTGGAGTTATAAGGGGATGCGCAATACAACGGTTTTTAGGATTATGTGAATTGTATGTAATTATTAAAATATAACTGTTTCACTATATGTATTATGTTATTGATCTTTATACTAATATCTATAATTATTGAATTGACTGAAATATCTGATAACGGAAGCTCCTAATTTAAAAGGAGATACTGTTGAAATTTTGTTAAATTTTTTTTAGGCATAAAAGATTAAAAATAACCATATTAAAAAAACTTAAAAACCGATTAAAAGAAATATCTGATGGCAGAAGCTCCTAATTTAAGGGGAGATACTGTTAAAATTTTATTAAATTTTTGTTAGGGATGATTATAAAAAACTTAAAGACCAATTAAAAGAAATATTTGATGACGAAAGCTTCTAATTTGAAGGGAGATGCTGTCGAAATTTTGTTAAAATATTTTTAGAGGTGATAAAGGATTAAAAATAACCGCATTATAAAAAATTAAAGTCTGATTAAAAAAATATCTGATGATGGAAACTCCTAATTTAAGGAGAGATGCTGTAGAAAATTTGTTAAAATTTTTTTAGGGATAAAAGATTAAAAATAACTGTATTAAAAAAATAAAGAAAACCAATTCAATGTGTTTGAAAGTAATAATTTGAGCTCGTTGTTAAAAAATTATATGTATGATTGTACTGAAATATATGGCTGGATGAAATTTACAAAGCGTTCTTGTTTGGGACATGAATATTTGGTTTCTTTTAAATATAAAGAAGGCTTCTGTTTTAAAGTTAGAGTGTATAACCATGGTGCTTCAGAAATGGATTATTCACGATATAATGAAGACAATACCCAAGATTATGAAGTTGGCTTTGATGACATTGAAAGGCCTGCAACACTTAAGAATTATGTACATTTCTTGAAAGTTGTAGTGTGTAACATCCTTCCAAGTACAACCTCATCCTTAAGTCATGTCATCGTAATGGAAGGTTGTTACTTATTAATTAACTAGCTTTTCTTAAATATTTGTAACAGATCGATCGAATCGTGAAGTAACTAAATTGTAGTTCTATTAACATATATAACTAAGAAACAAACATTTATTGATTATAAGGTCGAATACAAAAGTAAGCTCTTCTATGAGCTTCAATACATATCTGGTCTCTACTGTATTTACAGACATAAATATATGACTAGGTATAATCGATATAAGTTTCAGCCTTAAACTACTGCAAATCCGATTTCCTTTCATAAAGCAACCTCCTTGTTCTCTGGATTAACCTGGAGACAACACGAGAACACAAACACATAGGGGTGAGAAGTATACTATTCCCAGTAGGGCATTTCCCTAAATAAACAATCGTACTGTCATCGTCATCATCCTAGCCACTTCTGTTTATTAAGAAAAAAGTGATCATGCAGTTTATAATAACAGTTCACTTTTTAAAGTTCCAAACCATATTTCTGAAGTGGTTTGTTTTTTTTGAAAAATCAATTACTTTGTAAACATTTATCATAGGCTCATAATCATAGTAAATAATGTCAATCAAAATGATTCGATATGATACAAATATGTATATGCTGTAGGGAAATTATCTTTAATTGCCTTGATAAATCGAAAATGACCTCATCTATCTTTATTTTCCCTCGACAATTCGAAAAGGATCTCATCCCTCTCTATTTGCCCTTGACAAGTGGAAAAGATCTCGTCTTTCTATATTTACCTTCAACAAGTTGAAAAGGATCTCATGTGTCTCTACTTGCCCTCGACAAGTTCAAAAGGATCTTATGTTTTTTTATTTGCTTTTGACAAGTAAAAAAGGATCTCATGTTTCTTATTTGCCACTGACAAGTTAAAGAGGATCTCATTTTTTCTTAAGGCTACAGAACTTCATTCAATATATCATTCACTTTTCTTTTTCCAATGCATGCATAAAACACATATAGGCATTCATTCACATTATGATTTCAACCATGCCTCATAAACTAATCTCTACTTCCTCTAGCATGCATTTATATATCACAGGTCACATAGCCAAATATTTAACACCAAGTATTCATGTCATACTAGAACCAAAATGCTATTATATTATCAATTCAAGTCTTGGGTTCATTTCCAGCAATTGGGTAGATTTCACACCGTTGTAGCACAAATTTATTTGCACATCAAAAAATTGATTTGGAGCCTACAAAAATTATCCAAGGCACTTCAATGTGTCCACAAGATTCTATAAAATTTTCAGAGAAAAAAGGGTTCCCCAACTAGGTTAATAAAATTCTACAATTTTGGTGGTCAGAAACCACTGAACCTCAGCTCAGAACCCAAAATTTATCATTTTTAACCCTAGCAAATGAACCCAGAAATTTTGAAATAAAAATCCAGGTAAAACCTTAAGACGTATCTAATACCTGTAAAAAGTTCAAAGGAAAAATCAATCATTTGCTATGGTAACAAAATTAGACAAATTTGCAGCTTCAGTTCCAACTATTCAGGCAACATAGGTACACTTTTGGTTCTTGATTTTTTAAAGCAGTTAGAGTCTTTATCATATACCATGAAAATTCTTAGAGTTGCCTTAGGATGTTAGTTTCAACACATATTTTTTCTAGTTCGTGAAAATATGTACGACAATGCCAGAAAATTCATGAACAAATACTACTTATACAACTTTGTATGTGTGTGTATGTAATCACACAATAGAATCAGAAAATATCAAGCAAATAAGTAGCCAAACTTTAGAAAACAAATTTGAAAACAAAAAGGTTTAAGAACCTTACTTTGGTGGCTTTAGGGATCTTGGCTCCAAAGGTGATCCAAGGATGATTTCCTTCACTTTAAAGCCTTTAAACCAACATCAAACCCTTCCTTAGGTAGTAAAGGATGATATCTCCAAGTGGGAAGAGGTGGAAAATTGGAATTTTGAATTGGTTAGTTTTGTAGATTGTGATGAGTAGAACAAGTTTTGTGAAGGAAGTTTATAGTTTTTTGCAAGTCTAGGTAAGGATTTAGAGGTTTGAATTAAGTTATGTGATGTTCTTTGTGAAGCAAGAATCGAGGCTGATGGTTCATGTGGCTGGCCGAGAATGATGCTTCCAAAATTTAAGGTTTTGTAGCTTTTAATGATATTATATTAGATAGTAAGAATTAACTAATATGAAATCTAATTTTTTCCAAAAGAAAAAATAAGATGGATGGTTAGGATTTGATCTTGTTATTCAAGATTGAATCTTAGCCATCCATTTGGTTTAAATGGATAGACATTATCCTTTTTTAAAGATTAAACTATTTTTCGGCGTTAGAAATTGCATACCGAAATTTTTTCAAACGGGTAAAACACCATACCTAGGTAATCAGATATTGCTCAAAATTTAATTTCAGCTATAAAACTTATTTCTAACTTTAACCCTATATTTTCTTAGTTTCGAATATCCTTGGGTCTTGATTCTAGGGTTTTGGCTATTCCGATGGGTCCGTAGGGCTCGTAAGTTACTATTCATAATTTTTTTTAATAAATCCGTTATACCGTCCTCATCATTATTGAAATAGTCAAATTTCTAAAATTATGACTAATAAAGTTCAAATTAATTTTCAAATAATTTTTAGGGTGTTACACTGTGCACCTTAAATAATTGTACGTGATTCTCAGGTGGTATAGGCCTTTCACTATCATCATTGCCAACTTCACAATCTTTGGTAGTGTCTTCATTACATATTGAATAATCTATTTTTGGAGTACTTTGGTTGTATACTCTGACTTTAAAATAGAAGCCTCATTTAAAGATTTTGTTTTGTATATAGCAAGAGGTGTTCACACCCTCTGTTCACACCTTCTGCTCAAAAGCCTTTTGATAAATCGCTTTCTAAAAGCATTGTTTTGGCCATCTCTTGCAAGCTTCTATTTTTTCTTTCAATAACACCATTTTGTTAAGTAGTTCTTGGTGCAGAAAACTCGTGAAGGATGCCATGGTTTTCATAAAACTCTTTGAAAATATGATTCTCAAATTCTCCTCTATGATCAGATTTGATAGAGATGATTTGGGAATCTTTTTCTATGCAGATATGTTTTGTAAAAACTTGGAATCTTTCAATCACCTTATCCTTAGAAGCTAGAAAGATAACCCATGTAAATCTGGAGTAGTCATCCACTATGACAAGACAATATCTTTTCCTAGCAAGACTTATAGTCTTGGTTGGTCCAAAGAGATCCATATGTACAAGCTCAAGTAGTTTAGTGGTTGAAACCATATGCTTATTGTGGAAAGAAGCTTTGGTTTGCATACCTTTCTCATAGAAATCACAAGTTGAATTCTTGTCAAATCTGTTATTGTTAGGCCTTTAGCTAGCATTTTATGGGAAAGCTCATAAATAAGCTTCATATGAGCTTGCCTAAGCTTCTTATGCCACAACCACTTTTCATCCATGAAAGATACCAGACATTTTACATCTTAATCTCGTAAGTCATTTAAGAACAACACATACGTGTTTTCATGCCTCTTACTAGACAAAATAACTTGTCCTGAAGTAAGATTTACTATCTTGTATGCATGAGCATTAAAAAATATATTAAAGCCTTGGTCAAAGAACTGGCAGATACTTAACAAGTTGTGAGCTAGACCATCAATAAACAATACACTAAAAATTTGGTAGGAATCATCCTTACCAACATTTCCTATGCCTGTGACCTTGGTCTTACCTCCATCGATAAACTTTACTGATCCCGAATTCTTGGATCATATGTTTCTGAACTAACTTCTAGATCCGGACATGTGTCTGGAGCAGCCACTATCCATGTACCACTTGTTGTCAGGTTCCAAATGCATTCTCAGGCATACAACAAACACAGTTTTTAATTTAGGTACCCAGACTTTTTTGGGTCCTTTTGAGTTAGTCAATTGTGAATAAGGTTTTCTAACCCTTTTGACAGACTTCTTTCTCATGAAGTACTTATCAGGTGGGTGCTCCTTTTTAAAACAGAAAGTACAAGAAGCCTTGTTCTTTATTTTCTTAAACTGAGTTGGTTTTCCTTTCTCATCAATTTTCTCTTCATATCCCAACCCGGTCTTTTGAAAACATGGCCTCTAACCTCCAAGCATTAGATTAAGGTTTTTTGATCTATTTACCATTTTTTCAAGGTCAAATTTTAGAAGCTTTGAAGTTCTCTCTAGCTCAGAAATGACTTTCTAAGTGTTTTCTTTTTTACTTGAGACTTTAGATTCTAAAGCATTGGAATTTGCATTTAAAACTTTGTTTTCTCCTTTTAATTCTTCTTTTTCATGCCTTAGATTCCCAGCTTCTATTTTGGCTATCTCAAGTTCTAAAATAACTTTTTGATGTTTCCTTTTCAGGTTGAAATAGTAAGAGGAAAGAGTTTAAGAGTCTTCAAACATCATACAAAGCTAAGAGTTCATCATAGAAAAGGTCAGAGTTGGAGTTATTTACCTCAGATTTGCTTTCTGACATATAGCTTTCTATGAAGCATAGGTTTGCAACATGCCTTTCTTTTTGGACATGAATTTCTTTTGTGAACCTTTGAGTTTTGGACATTCTGGTTTGATGTGTCCTTTCTATCTATAGTTGTAACATGTGATATTTTCCTACTATGCCTTGCCTTGCCTTTTCTGTCCTTCCTAAGGTTGAAGTACTTTCTTCTCTTCGTCTTGCCTCTCTCTAGGCTTTGGATGTCTTCTTCACTAGCATGGAGGGTTCGTCTCCATTTTCTTCTTTTTTTGTCTCATCATCTGATTCATCTTCTTCTTCAGAAGTTTCAGCAACTTTCATTATCGTAGCCTTATTCAACTTCTGATGAGATGACTTCAAGGCCATCAACTTGCTCTTCTTGATGGATTTACCATGTATTTCTGAGAGCACTATCTCATGGGTTTTGAGTGACCCAATGAGTACATCCAAACTTATAGTTTAAAGGTCTTTAGCCTTTGTAATGGCTATGACTTTAGACAGCCACTTGGCAGGGAAGCTTCTCAATATTTTTCTAACCATTTCGGAGTTAGAATATCTTTTGCCTAGTCTCTTTAACTGATTTACGATGTGCATGAACCTTGTCGCCATTTTATCAATATTTTCTTGACTGTCATTTTAGACATTTCATATTGATAAACTAGCATACTAATCTTCATCTTTTTTAACTTGATCAATGCCTTCATGCAACATATGCAATTTGTCCCACATATCCTTTGCTGTGTCACAAGCAATGATTTTGTCATATTTAGCCTTACTTAGTGCACACATGTGTAGGCATTCGACTTTAGAGTTTAACTGAACTCTGGCTTTGTGTTGCTCTATCCACCTACTTTTGGCAACTTTTCTTGATGTTGATAGCCATCATTGATTCTGGGAACCTCTTTAGTTGAAACATAGTCACCTCCTTGAATTATTTCCCACAAGTCAAGACTTATGTATTTTATGAACAATTCCATTTGATTTCTCTAGTAGGCATAATCCCCACCATCAACGAATGGCGGCTATTGAATATTCTATGCCATTTGTCACTCGAATCATTGTCCTCTACAAATGTTAGAGTGTTCAACCCCTTAGTAGCCAAGCTTTTATGCTACTTGTAGTTAGAAAAGTGCACGAGAAGGGGGTTGAATCCTACATCGCTTCTCTTTCACTTTTTAGCTTCTGAAAACTTGAACACTATACTATCAAGCTTTAAGCTTGTAGTGCATCGGAAACAATGTTAGAGATTTCAAAAAGTTACTTTCTGAATAACAGCATAAGTAACATGACAGCTAAAAAGATAGACTTTAAGCAAATATAAACAAATAACCACAAAGCAATGAATATAAAGAGATAAGGGATATGTTTTTATACTGGTTCAGCGAACTTCCCTACATCCAGTTCTCAACCACATTGAGTTTCATTAACACCTTTCTCAACTCGAGAAAGAAATCAGATAGTCTTTACAATAATTTTCCTAAGCTCTAACCTCTGATCAGTAGACAACCTCTACTGTCACAAACTAAGTAGTTATTTACAAGCCTCTTCAAGCTAAACCGAGTAGTTGTTGACTAGTTTTTCCAAGCTAAACTGAGTAGTCTTTAACTAGCCTCTCCAAGCTAAACTGTGACCAGTAAAATGCCTTTACTATCGTATTGTAAATAGTCTTTGACTATCCTTTCTAAGATGAACTCACAACAATCACTACTATATCAAGGATACAAAGGCTTGTGTTTGGGTTTGCAACTCAAACTAACCTATACTCAATTTTCCTTAAGATATACAATGAATGACCTGGGATAACTTGAATGACTTCTTTCTAGTAATTCTTCTTAGGAAGAACATAAGATCTATTAAGTATGTAGAAAGAAGATTTTTACAGACAAGAAAATTGGTTACAAGAAGTAATGAACTTCACAGAGAAAAGGAGGAATTTTCAAAGAGTTTCAACACTGTGTAGCATTCTATCTTGTGTATTTGAAAGCATAACATCTACATTTATAGATAGTCTTCACTTATGACCATTTCCCTTGATCAGTTCTCTAAGTGACACATGTTGATCATCTATTTGTGTCTTGGAAATACAGTATAGAAGAGTAGCTTGTCTTTTTGTCAGATCTATTGCAAAAGTCTTTGTAAAGTTGAGGTTTCTGAGGTCATTTCAAAAATTACTTTTTACTTTCTGATCATGGTTTCTGATATCTTCTTTCTAGAAGCTAGAATAGTTAAGCAAGTTGTCAGAAAAGATGACACGATAGTCTATAACTGAGTTTGATTTTAAATTTGAATTTCAAATTCCCTTTTTTTTTCAATAAAGAGCGGCATCTTACTGTGAAGTGCACTTTCTGAGGTGCGGTACTTGTTCCTTGATAAAACTTTGGTTCTCTTGTTCAGAGCTTGTTGTTGATAGAAATTTTGCGAGTATGATTATTGAAGATTGTAGAACATGTTGGCTTCAGATTTCAATTAATATCTTCATTCTAAGCTTACATTCTAAAGTTCAATGCTACTTTCTGACATCCTGAGACTTGGTTTCTTGTTCTTGTTGATTTTCTCCTACTCATTAGGAATTTTTCAAATTACGATATAAGTATCACTTCCATTTGGTTCCTATCTCTTTATATGAGATAAATCATGTTTGCACATGTAAAGTGAAATTATTCACGTTAACAGAAGCCATGTTATGCCAATGAAAGTTTGTTTGCTACTATAAGAAACTTAACGTAGACATTAGTCATTCTTCAAAATATTTTTCTGAAATTGGTTTTGTTCTCATTCAAAACATAATATCTTGAAGCTTTTTGAAGGGTTCTGGAGCTAACAATTGTAACTTCTGTTAGTAAACTAAAATGATAAAGATAATAAATGCCTACTATTGGTTTAGATTTCAAATTAAGCAAGCTGATAAATGTAATAACCGCTCATGATCAATTTTGAATTTTAAATTAAGTTAATCTTATCCATTAAAATTTATGCTTCATGGACACATTAGATTGAAGTGGTTACACACATAATTGGTCTTCTCTCTACCTTACATATATACATTTAATGTTCTATTCAAAGACACAGAAGAGACTTCTATCATTATGCGTGTATGAAAGAAATGGAGAAGGCAGAGAAACAAATTTATCTCAATTTTATTGAAAGCTCTTGAAGATCATGGCCTCTTCTTATTTTTATCCGGGTATGGAAAATCTCAACTTTCAAGATCCTATATATTTGTATGTTTCTGCTTCATGTCTTACATGTGATATTAGAACAAGTATTGTCAAATTTGGGATTCTCCTCCCAATTTTTATGAAACCTTAAACTATGAAAACTTGTTTACGATTTTACAAATTATTCAATTTACTCTTTGATTGTTTCAAGTTTTTGAAGTAAAACTTATTTGACATTTTACGGCTCTGAATGCTATTTTGGCTCATCGTTATTTATTTATTTATTTTGTTTAAGGGATATTTGTTACAGTATTAACCTTAACACAAATTATATGTATTTTATTTTTATTCCTAATAGTCACGATAAAGATCTTCATATTAAAGACGTAAGCAAAACCTACATAAAGGACATTATACTCTTGTTAAAGTTATTTTTTTAAGTTTAATTTCTGTGTCTATACATTTTTAAGGAAAGATCGATGATAATTATGTATGATGGATATAAAGGTAAAAGTCTACATGAGAAGGGAGGTTGAATCGTGCTTTACTTCATTTTACTTATCTAAAATATTTAAAACAAATACTATCATGTATGAAACTTGCAGTACAACGAAAACACAGTTAGTAGTTTTGGAATGTACATTTCTAAAGTATGAGATAAATAGTGGAATGGCAAACACAGATAATAAAGCATAACAGAGAAATGTAAAGGAAACCAAGGAGAAGAAGATCTGACACAAGTATTTTATACTGGTTCGGCCAAAATTGCTTATATCCAATACTCAACAAAAGTTAGGTTCCACTAAACATCTTTCTCAAACCATAGAAAGAACAACTAGATAGTGTCTACATTAGCCTTTCCAAGTTCTCATTTGTAACCAATAGACAATCCCTGTTGTCACAAATTGAGTAGTTCTCCACCAGCCTCTCCAAGTTGAACCCATGACAAGTAAACCACCTATTACTGTCCCATTGAAAGTAGTCTTTAACTAGTCTTTCCAAGCTAAACTGTGACCAACAAGAAAACCTCATTGTCGCATTGCAAGCATTTTTACATCAGCCTCTCCAAGCTATCTCACAATGATTACTACCGGATTGAGGATACAAAGGTTTTGTGTTTGGGTTGCCACTCAAACTAACCTACACTCAAGTTTCCTTAACATATACATTAAAAGATCCTAGGAAAACTTGAATGACTTCTTTCTATCATTTCTTCCTAAAAGAACATAAATCTATTCAAGAATATAGAAAAAAGATTTTTTTTTTTTACAAGTAAGGAATCTGATTACATAATGATATGAACTTTACAAGAAATAAGGAGAGATTTTTGCAGAGTTTTCTTTTCATGCATAGAGTCTTTCTTTGTTTCAATAGAGCATAGCATCTCAATTTAAAGAAGGTCTTCTTTATGACCTTTTCCTTTGATTAGATCTTCCAGGGACATGTGTTGATCTTCTATTTATGTCCTGGAAAGATAGTTTAGAAGAGTAGTCTGTCTGTCTGTCAGATTAATTTGCAGAACCTATTATGGAATAGAGGTTTCTAATGTCATTCAGAAATTACTCTTACTTTCTAAAGCATGGTTTCTGAAATTTTTCTTCTAAGACTTGGGATGGTTGACTTCAAAGACAAAAGAGATAATTAGCCAGTTCTGATACCAGGATTTGACTCTTTCAAATCCAAATTTACCTTCATTTCCAATAATATTCAGTACTCCACAGTGAAGTGAGCTTTCTAATGTGCAATAACAGATCCTTAATGATTTCTTTGATCTTCTGATCTTCAATCCAAGCTTTATGATGATGACTGATTTGCAATTGTCCTGATTGAAGATAGTAAAACATCTGGTCTTCAGAGATTGTTTGATATCTTCACAGTAAGCATGTTTTCTGATGTCTAGTGCTAATTTCTGAAGTCTTGAAACTTAGTTTCTTGTATTGTTGATGTCTTCTTTAAATCATTAGTGATCTTGTGCTTGAATAATTTCATAATTTCACTTTCTTTTCAGTTCATATCTCTCAACATAAGATAAACATGTTTACACATGTAGAGTGAATTTTATCCTCATTTGAGTAAGCCTTACTCTTACTAAATGATAAAATCCAATTATAAGCTTACAAGATACTCAAGACAACCATTAGTCATTCTTCAAAGTATTTTCTTTAAATTAGCTTTGTTGTCATTCAAAACTAATTAGCACATCTTGATAGGGTTCTGAAGCTAACAATGTCCCTTTTTTTTTATGATGACAAACCAATTTGAAGAAAATCTTTTGAAGAAATATTGAAAGAAATATTTCTCAAATACAAGCGTGATAGTTCATATTCTTTCAACCTTATATTGAAAGTGATTTTTAGGAAGTTCTTTTCTTAAGGCATGATATGAAAAGGTCAAAAACTTTTTAGCCTTAAGTAAACTTAAATCAAAGCCGATATGATTGTTCATGAAATTTTTTTAACTTACTCAGAGTACTTTCTGAGATGTGTCAAAAACAGATATGATTGTTCGTGCTTGAATATCTAGCAAGACATACTTGTGAAATTTCATCTTAATTAAAATCATATTCAGCACTTCCTTATCCAAAAGGTTTTAGAAATGAATCCTTAAGGATATATGATAAACGTAATAGGATTTTAAAGGAAAAAATATACTTATGCTTATGTGGTTTATGATGCTCCGAGAAACCTTATTATGATAATATCAACATATTACCATGCAAGGTTTCTGAAGCTCATTAGGAATCAATACCAGAAATAGCAAGGATGAGCTTTTTGTATTGAGCTATGAAACTTTTCTTGTTAGTATCAAAGCATGAAAGGTTATTTGTAAAACAAAAACATGAGTGTGCTCAATGATACATTTTTAAAGCATAAAAAAAAACTTTAAGCACATTATACACATTGAGGCTCAGCAGATTAATACGAGTATCAGAGCAATAACAACTTGTGCTCTTAAAGATACTTACTAGAGCTAAACAAAAGAACATATGTAAGCTAAGTATCCCAGCGTCCTGATGATTAAACAAGACAATGCATATGCATAAGAGATAAGAATCAGACATATATCAAAAAGATATATGATTAGCCAAGCATAAAAAAGCATCAATATGAATCAGTGTCAAGTCAATTATCTATCGAATGGCCTTGTCCCCATATCTATCAAACCTTTCATGATATCTTTCGTGTATCTTGGTTAAGAATGTGACTTCAAACCCCGGGCATGTCTCAATACTAAGACAAGCACCATTGAGAGAGAATATGAATCCCGAACATTGAGTTCGTACATGGAGATGTGGCACAACTTAGAAGGATGAAATGGTAGAAATGGAGATATCGACATGGAGTAAATTATACGCGAAGGAAATGACAGGGGGAAATTAGAGACAAAGACGCGGCAACGAAGACTATTTTACTTGTAGCTAATGAATTTCGAGGGTGAAATTCTTTTTAAGGAGGGGAGAAATGTAACACCCTGATTTTTTTTCTTACTATGCAAAATTACCAAAATACCCCTAAGTAATTTTTGCACGAGATTTGAGGCCGAATAAACCCTAATAGGGAATTCTAACATTAGAGAAACATTATACAAGACTTGGATATTATCTTGTATGAAAATCACAAATCTCGATTTCCCATGTACGAAATAACCAAAATGCCCCTGAGGTTATTTTTGCCCGGAAATTGAGGATAGCCAATCCTGATTATTCTCAAGGGGTTAGTTTTTATATTTGAAGGGGATTATTTGTGTTATGTTGAGGTTGTGGTTAAAAAATCTCAACTCCTTGCTTTTATCGTACGTAAAATTACCAAATTACCCTTGTGGTAACTTAATGCGAGATTGAGTAATCCTTGAACCCGGATGTCACCCGGTGAGTTTAAATGTTTTGTTACAAGTATGATTTCATATCTAGAAATGTAGAAGTAATTTTGGGGAGTTTTTATGTGAAATCTCCTTTTTACCCTTAGTTAATGCTTAATGAGCTTACTTAAGTAATTAAGGCAATATTAGGCTCAATTTCAATTCAAGTAGATTTCATTCTTTAACCTTAGGTTAAAAATAATTACTTGAGACTAAAAATAATTACCTAAGGTAATTGGAGCCTAAGAATTGTTTTGGAAAAATTAATTTCCATTCTTAATTACAAGAGCTCATAAAATCAATAATGTTAAGATTAAGATAAGTCTAAATGCATTTTCTTTCTTTGTCTTGAGATTAGAACTTATGTTACTAATTGATTTTCAACTCAATTGAGAATAACTCCATTACTAGTATAAGATTACTCTTTTACCTTATCTTGGTAAATCCTAAACACTCAATTTTTACCATTTATATAACGTCCCGATTTTTCTGTGTGCAAATGACCAAAATACCCCTGAAGTCATTTTTACCGGGAGCATGAGGATAGCTAGCCCTGCTCATCCTCAAAGGGCTATTTTGATATTGAACGGGGATTATGTCTGTTAATAGAGCAAAAGAATCTCATTTTTGGGTTTCTGTGCGTAAAATTACCAAAATACCCCTACAGTAATTTAACGCGAGATTAACTGCTGATTGAACCTGAACTTTACTTGGAGGTTTGAAATATCATTTTTAAAGGATGTTTAATGTCTGGTTAAGCTCGGGTGGTCATGGGTAGTTTCTATATAAAATTACCATTTTGCCCTTAACTAGTGCATTATGGGTCGAATGATGTAATTAACAAAATCTAAGGAATATTAGGCTCTAATTAAAGAGTAATTAATTCTAATAATTAATCTAGAGTGAAAATAATTAATTGAGACTAATTATGGCCTAAGATTGCTTAAAGAAACTCAAAACCCCTTTCTTAATTCAAGACTTCATGTCATGTCTCATGAAATAGTATTTTATCTTTTTAATTCCCTAATTTAAGGAAACCAAAGATGTGATTAAGAATCTTGATTTGAAGAGATTTGACTCCACTAAATGAGCAAGAACACTCTCTAAACCATGTCTTGAGTGTACTTAATCACTCACTTTATTACCTAAACACTTAATTACAAACTCTTAATCAACGGCCTAATCAAATCTACTCTTGAACACACTCTTAAACCCACATTAAAATAAGATATTTTCCTCCCCAATCCCCTTAATGAAACTGGCACTACCCCTCCATTTAATCCATCACATGTTGATTTAATTTCAAAGGAAGCCATACCTAGCCATACCCAAACCCATACCTTGCCATTCCATGACATGATGCACTTGAATGAGATATTTTTCTCTTCTTGATTGCCGCAGCCACTCTTCATTCCCTCATCTTCTCATATTTCATTGTCTTTATAAATACTCACTCATGAAAGCTTGCAAGAACACTAGAGCATCTTTGCAACTCTAGTATTCTCTCTTTGCTCTCAAGAGTTCTTCTTTTTCTTCTTCTTCATTCCTCAAAGAAACCACCATTAACCACCACATCTCACCCCAAGTCACCACACAACCACCAAAGACTTTCTCTGAAACACAACTTTTTACATCCTAGACTAAAAACTGAAGACAAACCTTTCTTCCTTTTCTTTTCTTCTTGGCCGAAATCATCTTAGCCCAAGGAAGAATTTTTCTTCTCTTCCTTTTTCAAGATCAAGCTCTTTTTCTTTCATCAATAAACACATCTTTGGTAGGGAGTTGTTTTAAAGTTTTCATTCTTTTCTTTTGTATCATCTTTGGATTGTAATGTTGAAATGTTGGTTCTTTCCTTTTCTTCATCTTTTTCGATTTTTATGCTTTCCTTTTCTTCTTTTTTTCTTTTCAGCCTTGATGGCTTTATTACTCAAGAGTCATGGCTTGATGATGAAGATCCTTGATGTTGGTTGTAAAACAATTATTTGTTTGACCTGTAAAGCTTAAAATTCCATCATTTAGTTTTAAGAGTTCCTAGTAAATAGGAATGCATTCATGTTTATTTTCCAAGTTGTCACTTAAATCTTAAAGGCTAAAAATGAACTTGCATTCTCATGTGTATGTTTATGTCATCATTTAATTATCTTGAGTTCAAGATTTACCCTTTTCAACTTAAGGTTGATCAGTGTTTTAGAGTTGTTACTCTAAATAGGAGTCTTGAGTTTAAATCAAAAATAATAATAATAATAAATATAAATGAAAATGTTATTGGTTTTCTTGGATGGTTTTTCTTTTGAGCTTGATGGTGAGTCTAAAAAGACAAGGTTCTTGGAACTATAATGATGAGAGACTCTAAAGCTCATGTATAGTTTGTAAGATTGATTGATGTTTTAGAGTTGATACTCTAAATAGGAGTCTTGAGCCTAGGACCCAAAGAAATAACAATGCATTCATATTTATATTTCAAGTCTTTGCATTTCATATTTATATTTGAGCGTTGCATATCATATTTATTTCCAAGTCATCACCTAAAACTTGAAGATAAGAAAATGAACTTGCATTTCATGTTTATATTTCTTGTCTAGCATGTTTATATTTTAAGCCATCACCTAAATCTTTAAGATTAAAAATGGGTTTGTATTCTCATATTTATATTCAAGCTTTGCATATCATATTTATATTTCCATTGCCATCACCTTATAGTGTCAAGATTAAAATAAGGTTTGCATTTGCACGTTTAAGTTTATGTCACCACCTAAATAATCTAGAGCTCAAGACTTACCCCTTTCAACTTACATGGGAATTTCAGTTCCATGGGCATTGTATTTATACAAGGGTTTTGTTTTCAAAAGAGCAAAGTTTTAAGGTTTAGGGTATTATTACCTTGAAGGTTCAAAGTTTGTGTCTTGCAATTTCCTTTGAGAAATATGTTAATTTCTAAAGTATTAAAACATGAGTTACATAACCAAAATCTTATTATTGAGCTCTCTGATTTTGCTATTGACCCTAGAGCAGTTGTGTATATTTCCAAGAAATAAATTGCCTTTAAGAATGTTCCATGACTTAGAATTAATTTTGAGAAAAACTAGTCAATAGAAATGCTTATTAATTACAATTTTACATGCATTTGGAATGTTAAATTTATGTTTTAGTTCTAACATTTCCAGATCTAAAATATGCCATTTGAGGTTGGTTAAAGGTGTAAAATTTGCTAATAATTAGTGTTATAATTAATTTTAGCACTTGAGGAAAAACTAGTAACTAGAAAGAATCAAATATGTGAATTCTAGAATATGTGGGTAAACAAGGATGTTTAACACTTAGTAAATTTGTAGGAATCACTTATAATTAGTTTAGGAATTAATTCTAGCATATTAGAAAAAGTAGATAATGAGAAAGGGTCAAAAATGTAACTTTTAGAACACCGAAATTTGCTCAAATTTCAATTCTGCCCAAATCTGTCCAGCATTGTGTAATGATGTTCTTAAGGTTAAAAATTAGTGAAGTGCATTGGAATTAATTCCTTAGATGCATAAAAGAATAATTTCAAAAGTTGAGTTTACCTGATTTTGAGGTTTTACCGTTTAAGGACTAGCGAACGTGTTTATTTTATGAGACAATTGGTTCATGATGTATTGAGAACTTATGTGATGATTATGTTTGCATACTTGGCTACCATTTACAAGATTTATTATGGCATGTTATGATTACACTTGGAATGTTTAATATGCATATGTTGTAGTAATATGAAAGCATGAGGCATTATATGATATGTTGTTCTCATATCTTACTATAACATGCTAATGTTAAGGTGACATAAAACAGGTGGAAATGATCCTCTAGACTCCTCGAATTAAAGGTTATGAGAGGTGATCCAAAATAGGAAGTAATTCTTTGGACTCCCCGAATTAAATGTTATGAAAGGTGATCCTAATGTCCCCTATCCCATACCTTAAGAGTCGGGAATTTAACTTATCAAAAAGGGATAAGATTATGCTAGTGACGACTAGTGAGGTATGAGCTCATGACCTAGAACTCTCAAGAGGAGAGAGTAATAGGGTGCCCCAATGAGAGAAAGAATAGCTTAAGTCCCCTAAAGAATAGAGTGAACTAATTCATGCTATGTTCATCATGTTACACATGCATCACTTATGTCTTTTGGTATGTTGCATTCATCATACCCAAGACGCATATTAAAATAAATGGGCCTCGGTAATTGGTATTTTATAACTTAATAAATGAACCTTATGCATGTTCACTATTTCATAATGAAACCTGAGGTTCCTGAGGACGTAGATGATGACACTAGGATAGGAGTACGCCCTATTGAGATTCTTTATAAAGATTCTCACTCCCTCTGCCTTTTCTTTCCATTATGTCTTCAGAGGACGATGGCGGCGTTCATTGTAACATCCTAATTTTTAACCCAATACTCTAGAATATAATTAGGTTAATCATTAGTCTATTACGTCATAGTTTCCTTTTTACTTTAAAAAACTTAGCGGAAAATACTGGTAAATTTTTTTTTTTGAATTATAAAAGCAAAATGAGAACCGCGCGACTTGGTGAACAATGAAGCATGGAGGGGATGAAACGTGATCCAAATAAACACATCATAAACACTGGATCATAAAACATGTAAATGCACAGAATAATATAGCAAACTGCATAAGTAGATATATATATATCATGCCCA
The DNA here is from genome assembly GCA_031216125.1 of Dalbergia cochinchinensis. Taxonomy (NCBI): domain Eukaryota; kingdom Viridiplantae; phylum Streptophyta; class Magnoliopsida; order Fabales; family Fabaceae; genus Dalbergia; species Dalbergia cochinchinensis. Next base: position 50,460,300 of record CM062377.1, read on the forward strand.
CCCAAGAAAGGCGAGGCTTAGTTTGGTACAACCAAAATAGAAATACATGGAGAACGAAAGTACAACAGAAGGCATAAAAAGAAACTCTCCTACTCTACTGCGCGTACAAATAGATAGCCTTAAGGAAAAAGGGGGCTATCTTGGCCTAGTTAGAGCTCGGGCACCAGAACGCGACTGTCGTCTCCTACTGCGGCCCTCTTTGGAAAGGGGGGATGTATCCGATCCACTGGGCTATCTCTGCCGGGGTAGTTATGCGCTGCATCGGTTGAGCATGAGCTCCACGGTGGGGAATCATCCTCACCTGTCCTCCACGTATCGGCTGAGTGACAGAAGCCTCACTACCCTCCCCAAGGTCCATCAGTATAGTGGGGGAGAATCCCTCGAAAGGTACCTGGGTGGCAGAGTCCTTTGAAGGGTTTGTCTCGGAGAATAATGAGGGAGAGCATGGCACATACTGTGGGCAGTCTCGGATGGCAGAAGCTATCGGTGGGGTGCGGCGGATCCGCTCCTCTCAAGGGCGTGTGTGCTTGAACACAAAGTCATCGCCGAAAAGTGAGGCAGGGGAGAATCGATGAGTATGTACAGGGTAACTGAAGGGCCGTCCAACGAACAGGAACACACGAACGACACAGCGACCCACAAAATGGTATGACTCGTGGTCCGGATCATGATGTACCTCCCATGTCGGGGTGTCCACAAAAATCACGAGCGTTGCCATCTGAAGACGTAATGGAAGGAAAGGATAGAGGGAGTGAGAATCTTACTAAAGAATCTCAGTAGGGCCTCCTACTACCTAAGTGTCATCATCTATGTCCTCAGGAACCTTGGGTTTAGTGTATAAAACAAGTGAGCATGCGTTAAGTTCATTTTTAAGCTTTTAATTAACCAAGGTCCATTCATTTTATAATGAATCTTAATGTCATGAATGCAATATAGCAAAAGATGTATGCATGGCACTACTTAATGCAAGGACATCAATCATAACATCAAGAAGCATCATAATGGTGGCATAAAGTGGCAATTGAAATCTCATGTGGGGAAAATTTTGTGACATAATCATCATACTTTACTTTCTCATGGGGCCACCCTAAAAGACATTCATTTCTGGGGGTGCTCGGCCGAACCAGTGTCACCCAGAACGTGTCACATCTCTAGGTTATGAGCTCATACCTAACTAGTCATCACTAGTTCTTACTTATCAATCCCGATAAGCATATCATAATTATAATCCTGACTATCTAGTACGGGCTAGGGGGCATTTCTTGGGGGTGCTCGACTGAACCGGTGTCATCCAATAACTCATCTTAGTACCTCATTGATAGAGAAATTTTTAGGCATCTATTATTGTTCATACTTGGCCTAATTTGCTTCTATATGTGTTTAATGCTAATGATTTAATTGAGTTTTGCATTATTGGGCCTCATTGGATTTAATTGTTGAAATTTGGTTAATTTTGGATTTTACACTCACTATGACCTTTTTGTCTTCCATAGATCATTTTGGGCTCTACAAATATCGGATTTAGGTGATCTTGGTGGCTCCTGAAAGCTAAGACCGAGATTTATAATTTTGGGTTTCATAGGCTTCATCAAAGTCGGTCCATTTCAAGGCTTAATTGGGCTTCCAAGTTCCGGAGCTAATGCTTAGGCGGGTCCAAGACCTTTCCTCACATAATTGGGCATATCTCACTCATTTCTGATCCAATTAAGGCATATAATATGTCTCTGGAAAGCTTATCCAGAGAGGATTATCTTATCTAGATCAGATTTCAGAAATCAGGAAAATCTGGATAAGATAAGGTTAGTGATAAGTGGAAATCCGGGTAGGGACATTGGATTGCCTATAAATTTCTGTTTCCTTTGCAATTCTGACTCAATCAACAATAAAGAACCAGAAACTTGTATTTTCGTTTTTCCTTTCAAACTCAAGGTGTTCATACAGAGAGCTTGCCAATGGAGATGTCCATGGAAGGCTAAACTTCTCTCAATCCTTGACATCATAGATAGTTGGTTTGAATTCGGAGTTCCTGTTGTATAAATCTTATTTGTATGTATGCTTTCCTTTTCTAAACTTCAATTTCGATTATGGATTTGGTTATTTAACATGATCATGTTTGAATTATATCTGATTAGATATAGGATTGAATTCGTTAGTGAAATTGAAGTAAAGGCTGAATAACCGATTGGTTGTTCAGGTTAATCCAAACTGCACGTAATTTGACATTCATTTAAATTGCGATTGTGATTTAAGGATTGTTGAGTAAAAACTGTATAATTAAATAGTTGACTCGGATTAACAGAGTAGCATACAAAGTTAACTCTTCTGAACCGTGATGAATTCTGCCAATAGTCATGATGTCTGGGATTGATTCCTTGATCAAGAGTGATTCTATTCTATTTACATTTACATTTACGTAATCCTTTTATTCTAAAATCACAAACTCCCCCCCCCCCCCCGCCTTTTTATTGTTATTAGTATTTACAATTCGATAACATAACTGAAGTGTCCTAAGGAAGAATGACTTGAGTCTACTTATACTGTAAATAAGGGGATTTAGACTATTTTGATATTGGATGTGACAGTACATATCACTCATATCTTATAAAGAAAATCTCATAGGTTTTTCAAAAACTTTCTAAGTCCCCAAATTTGTCAGAAACTCGGCAGCATAATAGCAGTACGCCGGATTTCTTCCAAATTTACTTTATGCTACATAAACAAATAGAACATGTATCCTCAATCATAAATTCATACGTTGACATAATCATTCTCAAATAGAACATACATTCACATATAACATTGAAACTCATTATGCTCTTGATCCTACGGTATCTTATGCTTTGACCCTCACGGACCTTAAACTTGAGATGTAATTATTCTATAATTCTCTATTAACCTCTTATGCACCTAAAGATTCTCTTCTAATAAATCTTACTATCATTTGTGTTCTTTAATAAATTTGGGCAGCACCATACTCCAAGGGCAGAGTTATATATCTATGATTATGGGGTTCTAGAACTTACGTTTTAGACCCTTTCTCGGTTCCATCTTTGCCTAAGGCGCTACAAATTCAATCTAAACCAATTATGAGAAATTCCTATGCCTAAGAACTAATTATAAACCATGTTTGCCATATTATGAGATTTCTGGACAGAATCCAGAAATTAAATGTTCTAAGAGTTCTAGGATTGTACTTTTACGGTTTTCTAGTTACTAGTTTCTCTATAGGTGCTAAAATTCAATCCTACTTCAAATGTAACCAAATTTTTCATGAATAATCAATCCTAAACTGATTGTTATCATACTAAAACAGTTTTGCCATTGGTTAGGATTGAAGGGGTTAAACTCACGTTAAATTGCAACTTTATGGTTTTTCTATGAAGCTAGTTTTTCTCCTAACATGCATAGAAGTGTTCCTACCTCATCATATATCATTTTCACACATTCTAACACATCAAAACATCATCATACAGCATCAAACACATCAAGGAAAAACCAAACTGTTCAAATCCAAAATGACACATAATTTGACATTTCTAGAGCACATAAGTTGCTAGTTTCCCTTGGAATCATTTTAAGACTTCTAAAACTCTTTGCAAACCATTTTATTTTATCAAGAGGCTATAAACAACCTTAGGTCAGTAACCAATTTAATTCTTCTTTAGAAGAGGATTAAAATCATAAATCTTGTTGGTCATAACTTTATAAAACTCATCAAGCTTAAAGAAAATCCTAGAACATAGGTTGTTGGCCCTTGTAACTAGATGGAACTCATTCCAAGCTCATCATTATTACTTGGATGAAATTATACATTCAAAGAATGCTTTCATATTAAACTTTAACTTGAGATGAAATGGGCAAGTCTTTGAGCTCTAAGATCTTTAAGTGATGACAAAATATAAACAAGCTATGCACTTCATTTTTATTCTTCATTACAAAATAAAGTGAGAACTTTAAAGTAAATATGCAAGACTTAGAAATAAATATGCTAGGCTTGAAATTTAAATATGCAAGACTTGAAGTAAATATGCAAGGCTTGAAAATAAATATGCAAGGCTTGAAAGTAAAAATGCAAGACTTGAAGTAAATATGCAAGGCTTGAAGGTAAATATGCAAGACTTGAAATAAATATGCAATGCAAGTTGATTTCTTTATTTTAGTGCTCTAGGCCCAGCAACAATCTACTTTAAGGCCGAAATAGAAAGGCTTTGAGAATTAATTAGGTGATAATGCAAGTCTTATTTTAATCTGAGTCCTTAGGTGATGACTTGAAAATAAAGATGCAAAGCAAGAATATAAACATGAGTGTAACCTCAAAATAAATATGCAAGTTCATTTATATCTTATTAGAGCTTATTCAAGACTTTAGAGGAACTTTAACCTTAACCCAAACTCATCATGATAAGATAAAGTGAGGTCTAGAGTTCCTAGAACTCCAGATAATATTCCTTAAAAATATAACCATAAATGAACTTTATAACACCTTTATGAAAACTCAAGCTTTAGAGATTTCTTTGTGGTGAACATAAAGTCACCAACTAGAACTCTCATCATCAAGCTATCATGAGGGCTCATCCAATAATTGTTGGTCGAAAATTTTAGAGAAAAAGAAAAGGAAAGAAACCGAAACTTAAGAGCAAGAAAGAACCATTTTGAAACTCTAGAGACCATGATCTTGATGATGCATTAACATTGACACCATGGGTCCTCATCATTGAGTTCACGTAACCATTTTAAAACATTATCAAAGTTAAAGATTTCAAGGTTCAAGAAAGAAAGAACTATAAACATTTTTAACTCAAGAGCAAAGATCAAGCTTTAGAGGTTGTTCAAGTGATGAACATCATCATGAAACCCTCATCATCAAGCTCTCATTCCTTTGTTTTCAAGGGCTCAAGGCCGAAAATGGAAAAGGAAGAGAAGAAGAAAAGAAGTTCCAAAAGATTCAAGAGAAACCATAAGATACACAACTAGATTAAGAACTTAAATGAAAAAAACACTTGAAAGAAAATCCCTACCAAGTTATTAGAGGTTGAGATGAGTGAAGAGGATGAAGAACTTGGACACTTGAACTTTGAGAGAAAAAGAAAACTTTGAAGTGCTCTTTGAAAACTTACACTTAGCAAATGAACCCAAAATGATACAAGTTCACCCAAGCCTGCTATTTATAGATAAATGAAACAAATGAAGGGTGTTTGGGGAGGGAATGGCTTCAGCCATTACAGCCACAAGGAGGAGAAAAATATCTTCTCCAAGGCATGGTGGGAAGCAAGGCTAGGTATGGGTTCAAGTATGGGTGCAAGTATGAGTCAAGCATGGTTCTTTGAGTGAGAAATAAACCAACATCTGATGGAAATAGGGGAGGGATGGCCGAAACATGCATCAGCCATGGGGGAGGATTTCTTGCGTTTTAATTGTGGTTTAGAGTTGTGTTTAGGTGTATCTTTGATTAGGATTAAGATTAGGAATTTGTAAGAAAGTGTTTTGGTGAGAAAATGGGTAATCAAGGTTTTCAAGACATGTTTAAGGAGTGATCTTGCATCATTAGTGAGTTATAAATTCATTTTAGTTCATAAACAACTCTAAACACAATTCCATGATTTAAGGAATGGGAAAGAGAAAATACTATTCAAGATTCCAAGATTGGAATATTGAGTTTTAAAAAAAGATTTAAGTTTAATCTAAGCAATTTTAGGTTCTAATTAATTTTAATAACTTATTTTGACTTTAGATTAATTATGAAAATTAATTAATCTTCGATTAGAGCCTAATATTACTCAGGTTTGCTTAATTATGTCATGAAACTCAAAAATACTATTCCAGGGGCAAAATCGTAATTTTGTACAAAAACTGTCTGGAACCACCGGGACTTAAACAGACACTTTTAAACATGTAAAAACATTGTTTTAAACCTTCGGGGAAAGTTTCGGGCTCAAACGGCACCTTTACCCGCGTAAAAACGTTATAGGGGTATTTTGGTCATTTTGACCCGAAACTGCAGAAATTGAGGTTTTCACCTCTGAAACCATTCAAGGGCCATCCAATCCCCTTCAAACATTGAGTTGGCCCTTCGAGGACTGCGGGGTCGGCCATCCTCAAATTCCGGGTAGAAAATGACTTTAGGGGCATTTTGGTCATTTTTCTCTCAGACAGAAAAATCGGGGCGTTACATTCGTGATCTACGTTGACACACTGAGCTCCATTTTGATGCCGATGCCATACACCAGTCATACTACTTTGTGGGCCGCTATTCTGTCCTTATGTTCATATTTTTGGACTGCCCATTTGCTCATCCAGTCACCTGTTTCCGTTTTGCCCCTACTTCACCCTTTGTCAACGAGCTTCTCTTCGAGCTTGCGCGCCCCCGAGGAGAGTAGACCTATCGCACCCCTGCAGCTACCTCGGCTGTATGAGACTACCCGGAGTATGTCCCTCACTCTCCCTCGGCCCATTCAGAGACTGACCCATCTGAGGACCTAGCCACAGAGATCCCGTCCATTGGTTCTTCCCCCACCGTGCCCATGGAGTTAGGTGGAGGCAGCGAGGCCACGGTGACTCAGCCGGTTCGAGGAGGCAAAGTAAGGATGATACCCTGTCATGGGGCTCATGCCTGACCTTCTCACTGTTTGGCCATACCAGCCGAACTGGCTCAGTAGGTGGGTTATGTTCCTCCTTTTTGGGACAGACAGCAATGGTAGTGGTAGCAGGCGTAGTAGTGTAGGTGCACATATCTTGCATAGGATATCCTTATTTTGCTTTTAAAGGTTATCTACTTTAGGTGCACTAGAGTAGGCAAGGTTTCTGGCTTATGTATTTTATGTTTCCTTATTCGCACAGATGATTGTACTAACACTACTATTTGACTTGGTGTATGGTTGAACTTCTACTTTATATATCTATAAGGATTTGTTGTGTTTGAGATCTTGTATTCCATTTATTATGTGAATGTTTATTCTATATTTTATGCAAGACAAATGACGTAGTTTTTATTTGACACATGGCTCACATTTTCACCTTTATTTTCAAAAAAAAAATTTACTCATATTTTTACTAAGTATTTTCTAAAATTAGAATTAAAAACTAGAACAAAAGGGTGATAACTAATAGTTAACTTACATACGTCCTAGGCGTATTGAGTTAAACATTAGGATGTTACAATTTACACAAAAATTACCAATTCCAAACCTACCACCTAATAAACTATGCTATCCTTTGTGTCCTATCTTACATGATTAAGAAAATATTGTCCCCCGTGATGCCCAACCTAATGCCACGACCTCCTTACCCTTTTATCATCTTCATATTTTATTTTTCAAGTAATGATATACTTACAAACACATCATAACCTTACCATTTGCTTTTTTGGATATGTCTTGCACATTTTGATCAAAAAAATTCTGCATTCTCTCAAAGAACACTAAGTTTTCATCTTCTTCCTCCTCCACCTCCAAGAGACTCCATTCTTGACATTCATCCAAGCTCTCAAGCTCAAACAAACACATATCCACCATAAACTAATTCCTAAACACCTAAACTTTCCATTTCTAAACACAAGAATACAAGAAAAATCCTTCCTCCATTCCAACCTTCTTTGGCCAAAACCATCACTAACATTAGGATCAGATTTTTGGTTCTTGTTGCTCATACAAGATCAAGCTTTCTTTAATAAACAAGAAACAACTTGGTAGGGATTTTATTTTATGTTCTTTCTTATGCTTTTTTCTTAAATTTTCGGTTTATATAGCTTGATAGTGACTATGGCTTGATGATGAGGAATCATGGTGGTGGTTGTGAATCAAACATATAAATAACCTCTAAAGCTCAAGGTTTAAATCTTGATGTCAAAAGATTAATGGAATAAGTAATAATCTTCCTTAGGTTGATTCTTTTTGAGCTTGATGATGAGTTCAAGAAATAAGGTTCTTGGAACTATGGTAACAAAGAACTCTAAAGCTCATTTCCTTTTTGTTAAGATTATTTGGAGTTAAAGAGTTTCCTTCTCTAAAAGTCTTGAGTTTTAAGCTTAACAAGATATAAAATGAACTTGCATCCATGTTTATGTTTCAAGCTCTTGCATGTCATGTTTAAATTCCAAACCTTGCATAATCATGTTTATGTTTCAAGTTATCACCTTAATTCTTGAAGATAATAATATGGGCTTGCATATCATGTTTAAATTTCAAGTCTTGCATAATCATATTTATATTTCAAGTTATCACGTAAACCTTGAAGACATAAAAATGAACTTGCATTTTCATATTTATATTTCAAGTCTTGCATATTATATTTATATTTCCAAGTTATCACCTTATAATGTTAAAGATTAAAATGAGACTACATGGCATGTTTATGTTTCTAGTCATTACCTAAATCTCTAAAGCTCAAGACTTGCTCCTTTTATCTTAAATGGAAATTTTGATCATGGACACATCTCATCTATATGTTTTTGGCCTCATGATGATCATGATTTGAAGCTTGTTTTATTTTATTTTGAAGCTTGGATCTTGTCTTTAAGATGCATAAAGAATTTTTGAAAGACTTAGAAATTAAAAAGAGTTAAAAAAACATGATTTTCTTATGATTTTAGAAGCTAAAGTTTTAGTTTCTGACCTGATCTATTAGAATTGGAATGCTTACTAATTTATGATGCTTCAATGAGTATAAATCACTAATAATTGTTGTAAAAATTGTTTTATCATTTTGGAAAAAACTAGTAACTAGAAAGGATCAAAATTGTAATTTTATGAAGCTTTAAGGAGACAAATTTTTTGATTCTGTTCAGGTACTATTCAATTCTATTTGTAACATCCTAATTTTCAACCCAATACTCCTAGAACACATTTAGGTTAACCATTAGTCTATTACTCTTTTAGTCTCATTCTTTAAAAACGTTTCTTTAAAATACTTAGCAGAAAATTCGGGTAAATTTTTTTTGAAACATAAGTGCAAAGTAAGAATCGCGCATATCTCAAATGAGCGGTATCATAAAGCGTATCTCATACAAAAGAAAGCAAAAAATAAGACCATCAAATAACTGCATAACATTAGACAATCATGTGCACACCAACAATAATATTATATTAATATAATAAACTGCCCACCTGTGAAAGGTAGGATGAGTTTGATATATCATAAGTGCAAATACAACTGAAAGGAAAAAAGCATAAAGGAAATCACCCCTACCCTAGTGCACCTAAAATGGATATCCTCTACAACAAAAGAAGGCTATCCTAGTCTATGCGTGGTGTGTGCACCAATACTCTCTAAGAGCCTCTATTACTGTGGACCCGGAAAGGGCGGGACATAACCAATCCACCGACGTATCTCGGCGGGAGTGGCCGCTTGACGTGGCAGGATGTAAGCTCCGTGACGGGGACACATGGCCGGCCTCTGGGCTAGCCTCAGCTGAGTCACGGTCTCCTCGCTACCTCCTCCCATGAATGAGGGAGAAGGGGCAGAGCTCTCATTGTACAGATAGGTCGGTGGGTCCTCCGAAGGATCATTCTTTGAAGACTGTGAGTGGGGTACATAGTCGGGGAAGTCACGTACAGTTGACGCAGTGGTATGGGTACGGAGAATCTTCTCGTTGCGCATCCGAGCGCGCTCAAAAACCATGTTATCTCCATAGGGGGATGTTGCGGAAAAATGATAGCTGGGTACTGGGTGTGCAAAGGGGCGTCCTACGAACATGAAAACTTTGACAGTGCAGCACCCCTCAAAATGGTAGGACTGGTGCTCCGGATCAAAGTGGACCTCCCACACCGGGGTGTCGATAAAGACCATAAATGTTGCCATTGCAATCTAAAGACGTGATGGAAAAGAAAGAGAAAAAGAGAAGGAGTGAGAATCTTACTAAAGAATCTCAGTAGGGAACCTTCTTTCTAAGTGACACCGTCAACGTCCTCTGGAACCTTGGGTTTATTGCAAAAAGGTGTGCATGCATATAGTTTGTTATTAGGTTTTAAACTAATTATCCAAGGCCCATTCATTTTAGAATGAATCTTAATGTCATGTATGCAACATAACAAGGCATGAATGCATGATAATACATTATGCAAGAAAGCAATAGATCACAACATCAAGAAACATCATAAAAGTGGCATAAAGTGGCATGTAACTTCACATGTGAAACTTTCTCTTTTCTTAACTCTATGATATTAAACTTTACACTTTTCATCATGGGGGCCACCCTAAAAACATCTCTAGGTTATGAGCTCATACCTAACTAGTCGTCATTAGTTCTTATTTATCCTATGATAAGCGTAACATAATAATCCCGACTTCTAGAGTATGGGCTAGGGGGCATAAGGATCACCTATCATAATCTTTAATTCGGGGAGTCCATGGGAATATTTCCTTCTTTGAAATGCTCTAATGGTATCTAGCATGCAGTAAATTGTCCGCTTTGGCAAGCATAATGTTAATACCCTCACGGATTTGCTTTCTCCCCACCGAAGCGGGGGAAATGCGTCTCAGTATTATGTCACATTTAAAATCTCATGGAGTTTTCAAAAAAAAAACTTTCTTAAGTCTTCAAATTTGATGGAAATCCAACAACGTAACGGCGGTACACCGAATTTTCTTCAAATTTGCTTTATGCCACAAGAACTAATAGTGCATGTACTTTTCATATTCAAAGTCCAAAATCAAATCAAATTATTAATGTCATAGAACATATCCATTCATGGTTCATGCATCAATACATCATATTATGCCATGATTCAAGAATAACCACACCTAGTTCTTCATATATGTCTAGCATATGCATCTCTAATGTTCCATATGAAACTATAACATGCAAATGATGAGTTCTATCTCTAGATATCAATGCTTCATAAAATAAATATGCTTATGATTCGTGAATAGTCATACATATATCATCAGTTTATGTCATACAAACTCATAAATTCATGGTAAACAAGATCATGGATTCATATCATATAAAATCATAGATTTAAGTAACATAAGATCATGGCTTTATGTTATTCAAGTAGAGAAAATATTTATTGCATACTTAGGGTTCTAGTAATCGATTACATGAACCTTGTAATCGATTACACAGCTTCAAGTTTCAAAACAGAAAAGTTGAGGGTTCTGGTAATCGATTACATGAGCCTTGTAATTGATTACCCTTGCTGAAAATACTCTCTAAGGCTCCAAGAACATCCGAGTAATTGATTACATGATGTTGTAACCGACTACTTCGACCAAAAGTTCATATTTGAGTATAGCAAAGCTCTCTGGTAATCGATTACATGGGCCTTGTAATCGGTTACCAGTATCTTCAAAATACAAAAATTTAAGTTTAAAACATCTTCTAAGTTATTCCTTCCTTCTCAATCCATTTTGTACCTTATTCCAACACTTACTTTGAAATCAAAACATTTTTGTAAAGGTAAATGCCCATAGATTCAAGATTAAGTTGAAAGAGTTTGGTCTTGAGCCTTAGATCTTTAGGTGATGACATAAACATAAACATGCTAATGCAAGTTTCATTTTAATCTTATCATTGTAAAGTGATGGCAAGGAAAGGTAAATGTGCAAGACTTGAAATTAAACATGAAAATGCAAGTTCATTCTTAGTCTTTAAGTTTAGGTGATGACTTTGAAACATAAACATGCAAGACAAGAAATGTAAACATGAAATACAAGTTCATTCCTTATCTTTGAGCTTTAGGTGATGACTTGAAAAATAAATATGATATGCAAGTCCAATTCTTTATTTTAATGCTCTAAGCCCCTTAGAGTTTTCACTCTAAATCAACAATCAACTTTAAGGTTGAAATAGATAGGCTTTGAGATTAATTATTGAGGTGATGGAAAAGAAAATAAACATGAATGCAATTCATTTACTATCTCTTTGAATCCTAGGCTCAAGATCACTCTTTACAATAACATAGTTTCTTTGTTTGCTAAAAATCTTTTTAAAAGTGAAACCTTCAAGCTTTAGAGGTCAAATAAATAATAGTTTTGCAACCAACACTCAAGATCCTCATCATCAAGCTATGGTTTCTTCCAAATGTAGGCTATTTGGCCAAAAACAAAGAGAAAGAAAGGAAAGAACAAAAACCAAAAAGAAAGTGAAGAAGGAGAGAAGAATCAATATTGTATTTTTACAAACCAAGAGTTAAAACAAAAAAAGGAAAGAAATCATTGAATCAACTCCTTACCTTGGATGTGCTACTTTGTTAAAAGGGAGTTTGATCTTAGAAAGAGGAGGAGATAAAGAAAAACTCTATGAGATTAAAGAAGTGAAGTTTGGAGTTACAAGAATGAGCAAAGTTCTTGCAAGCTTCCTTGGATGCCTATTTATAGAAGAATGAAATATAAGAGGGTGAGAATGGGGGGACGTGGCCGGCCATGGGGAAGGAAGAGAGAGGGAAAAATATCTCTTCCAATGTGTCATTCAAAGGCATGGTTCAAGGCATGGTGGATCATGGTTCAAGGCATGGTGGATCATGGTTCAAGGCATGGTGGATCATGGTTCAAAGCATGGTGAGGTATGGTTCAAAGTATGGCTATTTGTGTGTAAAAATAAATTACCATGTGATGAAAAATGGGGGAGAATGGCTCCAGCTTCTTCATGCAATGGGGGAGGAAAATCTTTTATTTAATTGTGGTTTAAAGATGTGTTTAGGTGCATCATTGATTAGGCTCATGATTAGAAGTTTGTAAGTAAGTGTTTAGGTGAGGTAATGGGCAGTTAGGATGTCAAGACATGAGTAGGGAGTGTTCTTGCTTCATTAGGGGGATTAAAGCTCATTTTATAATGTAAACAATTGTAGACATAATTCCTTAATTTAAGATTCCATGACTTGAAATCTTGAGATTTAAAAAAGGATTTAAGTTTAATCTAAGCAATTTTAGGTTCTAATTAACTTTAATAAATTATTTTGACTCTAGATTAATTATAGAAATTATTTAATCTTCGATTAGAGCCTAATATTGCTTAGGTTTGCTTAATTCTGTCATAAAGCTCAGAATCACTGTTCTAGAGAAAAAATCATAATTTTGCACAAAAACTACCCGGGACCACCGGGGCTTAAACAGACATGCCCAAACTCATAAAAACACCATTTAAAACCTTTGGGTGGAGTTCGGGCTCAAATGGCTCATCAATCGGTGTTAAACAGCCATAGGGGCGTTTTGGTCATTCAGCACACGGAACTCAAAAATGAGATTCTTTTGTTTTGTTAATATTCATTCACATAGAATCCCCTTCGAACATTGAGTTGACCCTTCGAGGACTACCGAGTCGGCTGTTCTCGAATTCCGGGTGAAAAATGACCTAAGGGCATTTTGGTCATTTTTGCTCAGACAAAAAAATTGGGGTGTTACATTGTTCATGTTGTTCCCACACCTTAGAATTACTTATATTTGTCGTAAAAATTGTTTTTGGTATCCTAGATGCATGAACAGGTAAGAACAAGTGTTAGTTTGGATCATTTTGCAAAATGCGGAAAGTTATCCTTTGAGCTATCAATTATGTGATTTCAACCAAATAATTTTAATTGGAGTTAGTAATGATGTTTAATGTGTCCATGTGTTCAAAAAACCATTTATGGTGTTTAGAAAAAGTTTTAGAAGTTTTGGTTGTTGTTAAGTGTTAAAAATGAGCAATTTTGTACTTTGACTCCTAAAGTATAGCAAAATTTGATCTATGACCCAAATGTTTTTTATGATGAATTTAAATGGATTCTAAGTGTTATGAGTCTCTGAAAAATATAGTTTAGTTTTAAGGATCATTAGTTTGAGAATATGTGTTAAAAAGAAAAATTACGTTTTGACCCATAACCTTTAAGAAATTACAGTTTTGACCCATTTTTGGACTTAAGCATAAATATTGATAACCTGATGAGATTAGTGTGAATTATATCTTATGGAAGCTATATTCATATGTTTCAGTTGAAATTTGTATGACTTGTGATGATCACTAGTATGTTGCACTAATCTTATTGAGAATGGCATATGCATTAGCTGAGTCTGGTCCTTGATTCCGGCATACTGGTTAGAAGCATGTTTATAAGATGTTGATGGTCACATGCTTATGAATGTATATATGCAAAGAATGTGTTGTGTGCTTATGTGACCAAATTATATGATGAATCATGGCATGATAAGTTTTATGATTGATTATTTGAGATGCATGATTTATAAAGTTTATGAGTATGACATGTTATGTGATAAGCTATGAGTATACGTGTCATGTTCACATCTCTAGATAACATACTAAGGTTAGGGTGACATAAAACACATGGAAATGATCCTCTAGACTCCCCGAATTAAAGGTTAAGAAAGGTGATCCAGTAAAGTGATCCTTTAGACTCCCCAAATTAAAGGTCATGAAAGGTGATCCTATGGTGTGAGCATGAAATGTTAGATGATAAGTTATAATTATATGTTTCATGTGTACATCTCTAGATAACATGCTAAGATTAAAGGTGACATAAAATATAAGGAGATGACCTTCTAGACTTCCCGAATTAAAGGTTAAGAGAGGCGATCTGATAAGGTGATCCTTTAGACTCCCCGAATTAAAGGTTATGAAAGGTGATCCTATATGCTTCTTATCCTGCACTCCGGGAGTCAGGAATTTAGTTTATCAAGAGGATAAGTATAAACTAGTGATGAATAGTTAGGTATGAGCTCATAACCTAGAACTCTCGACAGGAGAGAAAATATAGGGTAGCCCCCAAGGAAAAGAGCATTAGAAATTTAAGTCACCTAAAAGAATAATGAGGAACGATCATGTTAGAAGAATTTATGTTCTTTTTGTCACGTGCATTGGTTGTGATTTCTACGATATTTTTGCGTATGGCATTTACATGCATTCATGATATAGTATGTTGGATCCATGGTATTAAGATTCTTGCTAAAAGACACGGGCCTCAGCTAATGGCATTTGGAACTTGACAAATGAACCTTATATATGCTCACATTTTCATAATGAAACCCGAGGTTCCTGGGGACGATTACGATGACACTTGCATTAAAGTCGGGAAGCCCTATTGAGAATCTTGAATAAGTTTCTCATCCTTCTTCTTTCTTTCATGTTGTCTCCAGACAAGGATGATGGTGTAGTTTGTGATCTTCTCTAAGACGTGGACGAGGGAGTTGCACTACAAAAAAGATTAAGAGGGTCGCAGTTGAAGCACAGAAATAGTTTTTTTTTAGACATTAGCTTTAGGGTGATCATACCTCTTCTATCTGCTTGTATTCTAGTCTTTTGATGGATATGTACTGATATTCTTATGGGTAAAGGACATCGCTATTATGATATAGTTTTGATATGTTAGTGTCATGTTATGCCATGGTTTATATATATATATATATATATATATATATATATATATATTGTGATGTGGTTTATATGATCGCTATTATTAGATGTGTACCGACTGCTATCCATGCGCACACGTGGCTCACATTTTAGAGTTTTAAATACCTAAAAAAAATTTACCTATATTGTTACTAAAGTATTTTCAAGAGTATAAGTTAAAACTGAAACAAAAGAGTAATAACTAATAATTAACTTAAATATGTCCTAGGCGTATTGGTTTAAATATTAGGGCATTACATGAAGCAGTGCCTGTTGGTCTTCCCTGGGTTTTGAAGGAGTTGAGTGAGTACACAATACCTTCCATATATTCATACCACTCATTTGTAAGCAAGTAATCCAGGTGCTCAAAAATCTTAGTCAGTAGAGTCCCATAGTAGTTATTCTTTTCTCCGAAGAGATGGTACTCAGCATGTTATCAACAATTAGACTAGGCAAGTTTACTTTCCTTTTTGCCAAAAAATAGAACAATAGTATGCAGTCCACTCCTGCCAGTAGATGTGTGCTTCCAGGTCATGGAAGAATAGTGAACTAAATGAGAGTAAAGACTTTCCGTGCCCCAGAGCTCAACTTTGTAGTGGTTATCTTACTAGGTTAGTGTCTGGGGGAGTTCGTGAGGCAGATGAAAACTTTTTTGCTGTCATACTGAGAGATAAAAACTAGTTATCCTCTGATATATAGATGACACCTTAGTTTGGAGCATTGATAATGAAGGAGAGGTCAGAGGTGCTGAGATAAATGTCAAAGCATCTTATATACAAAGTTAATGTAGATTTAGATACTTACCTCAGCTGGGAGTAGAAAACAGTAACTATACCAGTGAAAATTTGGTCACCAAGGTTGAAGAATCCTTCCTATCCTTGGAAGGAAATGACCTCAAGCAGAATAAGGACCTGAGCCATCAAATCCTATCACAACTTCTTCCCTAGAGCCACTGGCTGTTGAGAGAAATTGTTAGCATAGTGCTTTTGGTGCTGGGATTCCCTAAACATGAGAAGTGTTCCCATGTTGGCTATGCAACCATTACAAAGCTTTCCTTCAGCTATAGATTAATAAGAAGGATAAGGGATTTGTGAGAAAGGAGAGAGATTCAAGTTGTAGGTAAAGAGGATTCATGATATGAGTTTTGGGGTTTCATTTGCAAGAGATTAAGGCTTAATGAACACGGGTTTGATATGTGATAGATGCTGGTTTATTATAGAGGTGAAGGTTTGTTGAGCAAGGATTTACAGGTTCAAACAAGAGGAAATGACTATGGTTATAGTTTCAAATTAGAGAAAAAAAAATGAATCGGTTTGAGTTGCGTGTCTAGGAAAATGAATGTAAGATGATGTGTGAGGCGTGCGGCTTTAAGTGATGTGACGTGACAAAAGGCAAAGCAACGTGGGAGAGAGAAACATAATAGAGTAGGAATTATCTTGGCTTTTCATGCTTCTTTCAAAATGAGAGTTTTTTGACTCTTGATATCACTTTCTAAACCTCACTATTTTGCTTTCTAACCTACTGGAGAATCTTCACAAACACATTACAGGTTTATTTTCCTATATTGGATTCTATGCTCCCATATATTCATTATTTTTTGACCCTCTTTTCTTCTCTTTAACCAACCCGTCTTCTTTCTGATCAATCCATCTTCTTTCTAATCCTACAAATTGTACTTCTGATATTGTATACTGACTTACTAATGTTCTGACCAACTAGCTAATCACATAGACTGAACTTCTGTTGATCTTGCAAATTAACATATTATATTTTCTAGAGGATACTCTTTCTGATGACTTCTAATGGCGTTGCTAGATCTTCATATGGGAGTTATGAAGAGAGAATGCCCAGAGTTGTTTTATACATGAAATTCTTATGCAGATGTGAAAACCTTTTTTTAAAAAAATTTTTGTTTTCAAAAAATAGAAAAGTATGCAAGAGATCTTTAGCCACAGATATTGTGAATACATCTTGACACATAGTCTTCAGTATACACATCTACTAACTCTATATCTCCATTTTAGACAAGATATAGAATAAAAAGGATTTTTCAACACAAACTTGGATTTAGAGTGCTAAAAAGATTCTTGATAAGATAAATAACTCTATTATTATAATAAATATAGAATACCTCAAGAGATTGTGTTCTAGCTGATTCCTTATCCACAGCATCTGGATGTAATAGATTGCAGCGTCACTTGTGCTTTTTCTTTTAGCCCTTTCTCTAGAGAAGTTAACAACAGCAAGTAGCATTCTATACAAAGGCTTCATCATAATCTGTTTTCTATTGATAGGTATGACCTTGTATAGCCATGCTTGCCCTGATGATGTCAGCTTTATCTAGATTATTCTTGAGCATCTACTTTGTACTGATGATGATATTTCAACATGTTGTATAGACTTTGCCTTTCTCTGAAACTTGGTCAACACATTTAGCATAGCTTTCACCTAACTTTGACTACTCAAAGTTTTTTCAATACATTCATGTTCAAAGATTGTGATAAAAGCACAGTTTTAATATATATATCCAGGGGATGGCTTGGTTCTCATACCTTTAGGAGTCACTCTATGAACTTAGACATTAGAAGACTGTCTTGAAATCAGAAACTCTCATGTAGTTTCTATACATTGAGATTCTTCAGCTTCTATGTTATATTCATAATACTCATTTTGTAGTCTAGAAAGGTTACTTTTTGATTATCTTGGGAGATCTGAGCATACTTCTGAAGTATTGATGTTCTAGAGCTTACTTTTTGATACTTTGGCTTTCATCTGCTAGCTTTCTAGAACTTCCTTGAGATTTATCTTCTCAGGACTTTTTCACAAGATTATCGAGATTATCAGCAAGGTCTTCTTTAAGCTTATTCATAATTGTACTTCAGAAGTACGAAGTTGTTATCCTTCAAGTTTTATAGAAACTCTCAAGCTTAGAATAAGGTATCTAGAATGATCATCATTTATTTGGTCCTTGATACTTCACTAGAGAACTTTTTTAGATATACCTGCATGAGAAAAGATTTGATTTCGATACCCAGACTTTCTTGGGTCCTTTTGGTTAGTTTCAAAGAAAGAGATTTTTTAGCCTTTCTAACAAATTTCTTTGTTTAGACCTACTTGTTAGGTAGGCATCTCTTCTTACAATAGTGAGAGCAAGAACCAGGATATAGATATAAGAGAAATGATAGATGTCTACCATCACACTTACACCGTACACTTACACCAAGTTAAAAGTTATAAACCAACATGCAAAAAGTTGTAAACTAATATACAAAAAGTTTTTGCATACTTGTTTACAACTTTTTGCATATTGGTTTATAAACTTTTGCATACTGGTTTCAACTTTTTACACACTAGTTTACAACTTTTAACTTGGTGCAAGTGCGTGGTGTAAGTATGGTGGTGGTTGTGTATCACTCCTCTAGATATGATAGATGAGGTTGTATAGCTTTTTCATCTTTTGTTTCCTTTGTATATCCTAGTCCAATTTTCTAAAACTATAGATTCTGACCATTTTCAAAAAAGTAAAGTTTTTGAAATATATCTAATGTTCCAGGTCAAATCTTTGGAAGCCATGAAGTGGTCTCTAAGATTTAGAAATAATTTTTAATACTCTTCACATTTCTTTTGGAGGCTTCAGTTTTATAAAACTTGAGAAGAAGGAAATCTCCTTGAAATATATCTTACTTTCAACTTTCCAACTTCAAGCTTGATCTTCTCAAGTTTTCATAGCAACCTTATGAGTTTCTTGACTAGTTTAAGATATATAGAAGAATACAATTAAGACCCTTCTAGAAACTCATCATATAAAGTAGATAAAAGATGGTATCAAAGATAAAATGCAGATACATTTACCTCACTTATCTCTATTGAAGTGCCCTTAGTCATGAAACACAAAATGGCAGCATTTTCTAACACATCATGACTTTCTTACTCATCTTTTTTTTTAGAGATATTTTAGGTGCCTAACACACTCTTTTGCTTTATGTTAGGATATATCTGTGATGCTCTGAGCTTGGAACTCCTGATACATGATGTTTCTTTTTACTATGGTTATCAGGTTGCTTTCTCAACATAATCATTACCCTTTGTGTCTTTCTTGAGATTGATGTCTCTTCCTTTCTTTGTTTTAGCCTTTACAGACTTTTGACAATCTCTATAGACATAGAGATTTTAGTAATTTTCATTACTTTAGAATTGCATTGCATCTGATATGACAAACTTTAGGATCAAGGATTTCTTGAGATGGTTTAAGATATTCAAACATCATGCATAGTCTATTCCATATAGCCCTTCATAAGTCACAAGCAATATATATATACACCAATCTTCTGCTTGGTGCACATATGAATAAAGGCTTAGCTTAGTAGAATAACAAAACTCTTTCCTTTTTGTTGTTTTTGTCCACCTGACTTTTGAAATCCCTTTAAACATTAAGTGTGCAGAGATAAATCCTAATATCTTATCAAAAGATGGTCAGTTAAAAGATTGATCTTTTGTATTGGATTTGTGCTATTCTGTCCCTTAGATCTTTGTCCTCTACAAATCACTGGATTGTTTAATCCCTCAGAGGCCTTGCTCTGATACCACTTGTAGGTAAAAGTGTGTATGAGAAGGGGGATTGAATCATGCTTTGCTTCATTTTACTTATCTGAAAGATTTAAAACAAATATAGTCAAGTATGAAACTTGTAGTGCAGCGAAAACATAGTTAGTAGTTTTAGAAAGTACATTTCTAAAGTATGAGATAAACAGCGAAATGACATATATAGAGATAATAAAGCATAATAGAGAAATGTAAAAGATATTAAGGAAAAGAAAATGTGACACAAGTATTTTACACTGGTTCGACCAAAACTGTCTACATCCAGTACTTAACAAAAGTTGAGGTTTCACTAAATATCTTTCTCAAACTAAAGAAAGAACAACTAGAAAGTCTTTACGTTAGCCTTCCTAAGCTCTCATTTGTGACCAACAAACAACCTGCTATCACAAATTGAGTAGTTCTTCATCAGCCTCTCCAAGCTGAACCCGTGACAAGTAAACCACTTGTTATTATGCCATTGAAAGTAGTCTTTTACTAGTCTCTCCAAGCTAAACCTTGACTAGCAAGAACACCTCGCTATTGCATTACAAATAGTTTTACATTAGCCTCTTCAAGCTATCTAATAGCAATCCTTACCGAATCGAGGCTACAAAGGTTTTGTGTTAGGGTTGCCACTCAAACTAACCTACACACAAATTTCCTTAACATATATATTAAAAGATCCTGGGAAAACTTGAATGACTTTTTGCTATCATTTCTTCATAAGAAGAACATAAATCTATTTAAGGATGTAGAAAGAATGATTTTTTTTACAAGTAAGAAATTTGATTACATAATGATATGAACCTTATGGAAATTAGGAGAGATTTTTGTTGAGTTTTCTCTTTATGCACAGAGTCTCTCTCTTTTTCAATAGAGCACAACATTTCTATTTAAAAAATGTTTTCTTTGTGACTGTTGCCTTTGATTAGATCTTCCAGGGCCACATGTTGATCTTTTATTTGTGTTTTGGAAAGATAGCCTAGAAGAGTAGCCTCTCTGTTTGTTAGATCAATTTGCAGAAGCCATTGTGGAATAGAGGTTTCTGATGTCTTTCAGAAATTACTCTTACTTTCTGAATTATAGTTTCTGAACTTTTTCTTCTAAGACTTGGGATGGTTGACTTCAAAGAAAAAAGAAATTATTAGCCAGTTCTAACACCAAGATTTGACTCTTTCAAATTAAAATTAAAATTTGAAATTCAAATTTCCCTCCATTTCCCGTAACATTCAACACTCCACAATGAAGTGAGCTTTTTGACATGCGATAACAGATCCTTAATGATTTCTTTGAACTTTTGATCTTCAATCCAAGCTTTATGATAATGACTGTTTTGTGATTGTCCTTATTTCAGATAGTAAAACATCTGATCTTTAGAGATTGTTTGATATCTTCATAGTAAGCATTCTTTTTAATGTCCAGTACTACTCTGAAGTCTTGAAACTTGGTTTCTTGTGTTGTTGATGTTTTCTTCAAATCGTTAGTGATCTTGTGCTTAAATAAGGATAAAATTTCACTTTCTTTTCAGTTCATATCTCCCAACATGAGATAAACATGTTTACACATGCAGAGGAATTTTATCCTCATTTGAGTAAGCCTTGCTCTTAGTAAATGATAGAATCTTATTATAAGCTTACAAGAAACTCAAGACAACCATTAGTCATTCTTCAAAGTATTTTCTTTAAATTGATTTTATTGTCATTCAAAACTAATTAGCACATCTTGACAGGGTTTTGATGCTTAAAACTTGTGTACACCAAAGTAGCCAAGCTAAAATGATGTGAATTGCAATTAAAAAATGTTAGCTCTAGAACCCTATCAAGATGCACTAATTAGTTTTGAATGACAGAAAGCTAATTTAAAGAAAATGCTTTGAAGAATGTCTAATTGTTGTCTTGAGTTTCTTATAAGATTATAACGGGATTCTATCATTTAGCAAGAGCAAGGCTTACCTAAACGAAGATAAAATTCACTCTGTATATGTAAACATGTTTATCTCATGTTGAAAAACATGAATTGAAAAGGAAGTGACATTATATCCTTATTCAAGCGCAAGATAGCTAACAATTTTAAGAAGATATCAACACTACAAGAAATCAAGATTTAAGACTTCAGAAAGTACGCTTACAGTGAAGATATCAAACAATCTCTAAAGACTAGTATTTTACTATCTTCAATTAGCTCAATCGCAAATCAATCATCATTATAAAGCTTGGATTGAAGATAAAAAAAGCAAAGAAATCATCAAGGATCTGTTACCGCACATTAGAAAGCTCACTTCACTGTGGAACACTAAATGTTACTGGAAATTGAAGGAAATTTGAATTTGAATTTGAAAGAGTCAAATCCAAGTGTCAAAACCGGTTAATCATCTCTTTTGTCATTGAAGTCAACTATCCCAAGTCATAGAAGAAAAAGATTAGAAACCATGGTTCAGAAAGAAAGAGCAGTTTTCTAAAGGGCATCATAAACCTTTATTCCATAACGGCTTCTGCAAACTGATATGACAAACAAACAGACTATTCTTCTAGACTATCTTTCTAAGACACAAATAAAAGATCAACACATGTCCTTGGAGGATCTAATCAAAGGCAATGGTCACAAAGAAAATCTTCTATATATATGACATGCTGTGCTCAAAAAATATGAGAGAGACTCCGCACAAAAGAGAAAAGTTTGCAAAAATCTCTCTTCATCTCCAGTAAGGTTCATATCATAATGTAATCAGATTCCTTATTTGTAAAAATATTCCTTCTATGTTCTTAAATAGATTTATGTTCTTCCCAGGAATAAATGATAGAAAGAAGTCATTCAAGTTTTCTTAAGATCTTTTCATGTATATGTTAAGGAGACTTGAGTGTAGGTTAATTTGAGTGGCAACCTAAGCACAAAACCTCTGTATCCTCAATCTAATAGTGATCACTATGAGATAGCTTGGAGAGGCTAATGTAAAACTACTTGCAATGTGATAATGAGGTGTTCTTACTGATCATGGTTTAACTTGGAGAGGCTAGTTAAAGACTACTTTCAACGGGTTAGTAACAAGTGGTTTACTTGTCACGGTTTCAGCTTGGAGAGGCTGGTGAAGAACTACTCGGTTCAGCTTAGAGAGGCTGTTGAATTAGTACTCAATTTGTGGCAGCAAGGTTGTCTGTTATTCTTTCTCTAGTTTGAGAAAGATGAATAGTTAAACCTCAACATTTTTTTATTACTATATGTAGACAGTTTTGGCCAAATCAGTATAAAACTCCAGTGTCACATCTTCTTCTTGTTGATCTTCTTAATTTCATCTTTGTTATATTTTCTTGTTATACATATTATGAAGGAATACTTAACATTTTTATATTTCCTATTATTTTCTTTATTAATTCATTTTTTGAGATACACTCCATAGTTGAACATAATCTAGCATAGTGTTTTATGATTTCTCATTATTTGACAATTACTTTAGAAATCTACTTTCTAATACCACTAACAAAGATTCCACTACACTACAAGTTTTATACTTGATAGTATTTATTTTTAATATTTCATACAAGTGACATGAAGCAAAGCATGATTCAACCCCACTTCTCATGCACTTTCTTACCTACAAGTGATATCAAAGCAAGGCATCTGAGGGGTTAAGCAATTCAATGGTTGCAGAGGACAAAGATCTGAGGCATAGAATGGCACAAATCCATTGCAAAAGATCAATTTATCAACTGACTATCTATTGATAAGGGCCATATGGAGTAGACTATGCATGATGTTTGAAGATTTTAAACCTTCTCAAGAAATCCTTGATCCTAAGGTTGTCTATCAGAAGCAATGAAAAATTGCTGAAACCTTAAATAAAGAGGAAAGATCTAATATAAAAATCTGAGATTGAAAATGGAGATGAGATCTCTCTGTTTGTGAAATATCTAAAGTTTGTAAAGACTGAAACATAGAGAAATCAATATCAGGGAAGATAAAAAGGTAAAGATTATCTTGAGAAAGTAACCTGCTAATTGTAGTAAAAAGAAACATTATGTATTAGGTGTTCCAAGCATAGAGCATCACAAAAATATCTCAACATCAAGTAGAAGAGTGCATTGGACAACTAAAAAATATCTAAAAACAAAAAAGATGAGTTAGAAAGTCTTGATGTGCTAGAAAATGTTGTCATTCTGTGTTTCATGACTAATGGGACTTCAACAGAGATAAGTGAGATAAATGTTCTTACAACTTATCCTTCATATTATGTATTAATTGCTGTAACACCCCGATTTTTCTGTCTGAGGGAAATGACCAAAATGCCCCTGAGATCATTTCCTGACCCAAATTCGAGGGTAACCAACTCGGTCATCCTTGAAGGGTCAACTCAATGTTTGAAGGGGATTGAATGGCCTTTGAATGCTTCCGGAAGCGAAAATCTCATTTTCCACAGTTTCGGGTCAAAATGACCAAAATACCCCTATAGCGTTTTTACGCGGGTAGAAGTGCCGTTTGAGCCCAAAACTTTCCCCAGAGGTTTTAAAACACGTTTTCATGTGTCTAGAGGTCTCTGTTCAAGTCCCGGTGGTCCCGGCCAGTTTTAGTGCAAAATTATGATTTTACCCCTAGAATAGTATTTTTCAGCTTAATGACGTAATTAAGCAAATCTAAGCAATATTAGGCTCTAAACGAAGATTAATTAATTTTCCTAATTAATCTAGAGTCAAAATAATTTATTAAAGTTAATTAGAACCTAAAATTGCTTAGATTAAACTTAAATCCCTTTTTAGAACTCAAGATTCCTAGTCTTGGAATCTTGAATAGTGTTTTCTCTCTCCAATTCCTTAAATCAAGGAAGTGTGTCTAGAGTTGTTTAGACTCTAAATTGAGGATCTAACTCAGTAATGGTGCAAGACCACTCCTTAATTATGTCTAGACCACCCTAATTATCCATTTTCCTTACCTAAACACTTTCTTACAAATTCCTAATCTTAAGCATAATCAAAGATACACCTAAACACAACTCAAAACCACAATTAAAATCCAAGAAATCCTCCCCCCATGGCTGATGTATATTCGGCCATCTCTCTCCTTTTACCACACATGTTGAATTGTTTCTCACTCAAAGAACCATGCTTGAGGCCATACCTTGAACCATACTTCACCATACTTTGAGCCATACCTCACCATGCCTCAAGACCACATTATCTCACCTCATGGAACTCATGGATGCCCTGCAATTCTGCACACAATGGCCGAAACTCATCAGCCCATTCACACCCTCCATTTGCTTCATTTCTCTATAAATAGAATGCCCTGAGGAGCTTGCACCACTTTTAGATCATTTGCTAAGCTTAGGAACACTCAAAGCTTTTCTTTTCTCTCAAAGCTCTTGTGTTCTTCAAGTTCTTGGAGCTCTCCATCTTCTTCATCATCTTCATCTTCTTCTTCCATCTTCAAGTTCATCACATCAAGTAGGGATTTCCTTTCATGTATTCTTTTCTTTAAAGTTCTTGTTTCAAGCTTGATGTTCATAGTTTCTCTTGTTTCTTTTTAGAACTTCTCTTCTACTCCTTTTTCCTTTTCATTTTCGGCCATAGGCCTTGGAGAACAAAGGAATGAGAGCTTGATGATGAGAGTTTTATGATGATGTTCATCACTTGAAACAAACTCTAGAGCTTGATCTTTGTTCTTGAGTAAAATACTTCTAGTTCTTCCTTTCTCCAACTTTTGGAATCTTTAACTTTGATGATGTTTACAAATGGTTCTAAGGACTCAATGATGAGGTCTCATGATGTTGGTGTTAATATATCATCAAGATCATGGACTCTAGAGTTTCAAAATGTTCTTTTGTTTTCCTTGAAATTTCGGCCACTTGCTTTTCTTTTACATGCAAAATGTTTTGATTTTCTAAAAATGTTATGTTGAGTTCTAAGAACTCTAGACTTTACTTTATCATGGTTTGATGAGTTTGGGTTGAGGTTTAAGTTCCTTTAAAGTCTTGTTAAGAGCTCTAGAAAGATAAAATGAACTTGCATAATTTATTTTATGCTTGCATTTATATTTACATTCTTGCTATGCACCTTTTCTTTCAAGCTATCACCTAAGAACATAAAGAATAAAATGGAACTTGCATCATCACTTAATTTAATTCTCAAAGCCTTTCTATTTCGGCCTTAAAGTCGATTGTTGTTGGGCCTAGAGCACTAAAATAAAGAATTGAACTTGCATCATCACCTAATTAATTTCTCGAATGCCTATCTATTTCGGCCTTAAAGTCGATTGTTGTTGGGCCAAGAGCACTAAAATAAAGAATTGAACCTTGCATATTTACTTTCAAGCTTGCACGTTTATGTTTATGCCTCGCATATTTACTTTCAAGCTTGCACGTTTAAGTTTATGCCTTGCATATTTAAATTAAATCATCACTTTATTTTGTAAGCAAGATTAAAAATGAAAAGCATGAGCACGTTTATTTTATGTCATAACTTAAGAACCTAGAGCTCAAAGACTTGCCCATTTCATTTCAAGTTAAAGTTTAATGTGAATGCATTCTTTGAATGCATGTTTTCGGCCAAGTAGTGATGATGGACTTGCAATGAGTTTTCATCTAGCTACAAGGACCAATAGTCTATGTTCTAAGTTTTTCTTAAAAGCTTTACAATCTTTATAAGGTTATGTTATCATGAGATATGACTTTATTCCCTCTTAGAAGATGAAATATATTTTGGTCACTGACCTAAGGCTTCCCTTAGCCTCTCGATGAATTGAAATGATTTGCAAAGAGTTTTAGAAGTTCTAAATTGATTCCATGAGAAACTAGTTCACTTATGTACCTCGAAATGTCAATTTAATTCTCTTACTGAAGCTCCATGAATTCGGTTCTGTCATGATGAGTGTGATGCTGTATGGTGATGTTTTGATGTGTGAAAATATCATATGATGATGTAGAAATGATTCTATGCATAATAGGTAAGAAACTGGCTAACTAGAAATACCGTAAAACTAGAATTTAACATAGTTTAGACCCATTTGTTTTTGGAACTTATCCAAACTGTTTTAATGGGAACATAATCAGATTAGGATTGTTTAGACATGAAAAACTTGGTAACATTCGGATTAGAATTGAATTTTAGCACCTATAGGGAAACTAGTAACTAGAAAACCATAAAAATGCAAATGTAGAACTCTTAGAACATTTAGTTTTCTGGATTCTGTCCAGCAACGTTACAACATGATAAATGTGATTTATAATTAGTTCTTAAGCATAGGAATGTCTCATAATTGATTTAGATTTAATTTATAGCGCCTTAGGCGAAGACGGAACCGAGAAAGGGTCTAAAACGTAAGTTCTAGAACCCCGTAACCACAAGTTAGAGATTCTGTCCTATGCTTTTCAGATTTGAGTATGAACATGAGGATTAGGAATGATGATTTATTATGAACCCTTAGGTGCATAACATATGAACGACGGATGTTAGAGAACTATATCTCAAGATTAAGACCCGTAAGGGTCAAAGCATAAGTTACCGTAAGGGTAAGCGTTTGAATGTTCTATGATGATGCATGTGTTATGTAAATGATGATGATGTTATTCATATGAGGAATCCATGAGGATATATGTTTATGTGGCATAAAGCAAATTTGGAAGGAATTCGGCGTAATGCCATCGTGCCGCCGAATTTCCGACAAATTTAGGGACTTAAAGAGATTTTTGAAAATTAAGGTACTAAGATGGGTTCTAGAATGACACCGGTTTGGCCGAGCACCTCCATAGAACTCATGTGACATCGGTACCAATTTATACTCTTAGGTGACACAGGTTCGGCCGAGCACCCCTAAGAGAATTGCCCCCTAACCCGTACTCAGATAGTCGGGATTTATGATTTATGATACGCTTATCGTTAAGTGGTAAGTAAGAACTAGTGACGACTAGTTAAGGTATGAGCTCATAACCTAGATATGTGACACGTTCTGGGTGACACCGGTTCGGCCGAGCACCCCTAGTTCGATTGTCTTTTAGGGTGGCCCATGAGGAAGAGGAGTTTCATGATTATGATTATGTCACTAAGTTTGTCCCATATGAATGTTTCTATTGCCACTTTATGCCACTAAGTATGATGATGCTTGATGTTATGTTTTACGTATGTGCATTAGGTAGTGCCATGCATACATTCGCTATTATGTTGCATTCATGACATTAAGACCATCCTAAAAGGAATGGACCTTGGCTAAACTATGTTTTAGAATTCAAAAATGGACTTAATGCATGCTCACTCATTTGTATTATTAAACCCAAGGTTCCTGAGGACGTAGATGATGACACCTAGGTAGTAGGAGGCCCTACTGAGATTCTTTAGCAAGATTCTCACTCCCTCTATCTCTTTCTTTCTGTCACGTCTTCAGATGGCGACGTTCATAGTGTTCGTGGACACCTCGACATGGGAGGTGCACTATGACCCGGCTCATGGGTCATACCATTTTGAGGGGCAGTGCACGGTGTGGGTTTTCATGTTCGTAGGACGCCCCTTCGCTCATCCCGTGCACACCCATCGCTTTTCCCGATCGCACCCTATGGCGACGACGAGCGGGTTTTTGAGCGTGCGCGTACGCATGACGAGAGAGTGCTCCGCATGCACACCGCCGCCTCAGCCATGCGAGACTATCCCGATTACGTGCCCCGGACCTACTTCTTGGAGACTGACCCGTCCGAGGACTCGCCTACCCATCCGTATAACGAGAGCTCTGCCCCCTCTCCACCATTGATGAGGGAGGGTAGTGAGGATACCGTGACTCAGCCACGACTTGCACGGTGACCGGAGATGCGGCCACACCGCGGGGGTCACTCTCGATCCCCATTCCGCCTTTTTACGCTCGAAGAGCTCGCCTAGTTTCCCGGATACTTGCCTCGTTCGCGAGATGGACATCAGTAGGAGGTGACGATCGACCGATGGGGTACCCAGTTAGAGCACACACCACTTAGATGGGGATAAACCTTCTTTTGTTTAGAGGTTATCCCATTAGATGCACTCGGGTAAGGGAGTAGATCATGTTTATGTTTATGTTGTATTTCCTTTCATGTATTTCCCTTGTACTAAATTAAGTCCCACACTTATAAGTGGGCAAGTTATATATATATGAGATGATATTCAGTGTTATTCATGGTGTGCCTTATGCTATGATGTTATGAGATGTATGTTTTGTTCATTACATGATATATCGCATCACGCGACTCTCACTTTGTTTTTCAAAAAAAAATTTACCCGTATTTTCCGCTAAGTATTTCTAAGTAAAAATGAGAACTATGAAGTAGCAGACTAATGATTAACCTAAGTATGTTCTAGAGTATTGGGTTAAAAATTAGGATATTACAATTGCTTTATATGATGAGTTGCTAGGAGTGTCTTAAATGTATTCTTTTATATATCTCAAACCAGTCAAAGAACTCATAAGATTACTATGATATCTTGAAAAGATCAAGTCTGAAGCTGGAAAGCTAAAAGACATATTTCAAGGAGATTTCCTTCTTCTCAAGTTCTATAAAACTGAAGCCTCTAAAAGACATGTGAAAAATGTCAGAAAAGTTATTTCTGAATTTTTAAGAGGACTTCATGGCTTCTAAAGATCTGACCTGGAATATTCAATATATTTCAAAAACTATTTGTGGAAATAGTCAGAATCTATAGTTTTATAATTGGTCTGGCATATACAGAGGAAACAGAAAATGAAAAAGCTATGCAACCTCATTTATTATATATATATATCTTGTTTCTTGCTCTTTCTGTTGTAAGAAGAGATACCTACCTAACAAACGTGTCTTGAGAAAGAAATCTGTTAGAAAGATTGAAAAATCTCTTTATTTGAAAAGGTTTTCTAGTAAAGTATCAAGCAGCAAATAGATGATGAATATTTCAGATATCATGTTCTAAACCTGAGAGCTTTCATTGAACTCAAAGGATAAATCACTCAGAAAGTAAAAATCGCTCAAGTATAATGATGAAAAAGCTTAAAGAAGACTTTGCTGATAATCCGGATAATCTTGTACGAAAATCCTAAGAAGATAAATCCCAAGGAAATTCCAGAAAGCTAGCAAATGAAAGCCAAAGTATCAGAAAGTAAGCTCCAGAACATCAATGCTTCAGAAAGTATGCTTAGATCTCCTAAGACATCAAAAAGTAACATTTTTGGTCTATAAGATGAGCAGTATAAAGATGTAAGGGAAGTTGAAGAACCTCAAAGCCATGGAAACTACAAGGGAGTTTCTAATTCTAAGGTAGTTTCTCAAAATAGAGTTCTTGGAAACACTTCCAAGGGTATGAAGACTGAGATCATCCTTTCGAAATATATCAAAACTATGCTTTCATCACCACCTTTGAACTTGAATATTTTGGAAAAGTTTTGAGTAGTCAAAGTTAGATGGAAGCTATGCTAAATATGCTGACAAAGTTCAAGAAAAAGGAAGAATCTACACAACATGTTGAAACATCATTACTAGTATAAAGTAAATGATCAAGAATATCTGGATAAAGTTGACATCATCAGGGCAAGCATGGCTGCACAATGTTGTACCTATCAATAGAAAACTAATTATGATGAAACCTTTGCACCAAAATGCTACTTGCTACTTCTAACTTCTCCAAAGAAAGGACTGAAAGAAAAAGCATAAGTAATGTTGCAATTTGTTGCACCCAAATGTTCAAGCTAAAAGACTATCCCTTGCGATATTTCATACTTCCTATCTTTTGAGATAATACTTGTGCTACTTATCTTATTAAGAATCATTTCAGCACTCTGTGTTCCAGTTCTTGCTGCAAAAAAAATTTTTGTTTAAAACAGAGAGGGTTAGTTAGTAGATGTGCACACTGAAGACTTTGTGTCAAGATGTATTCATAATATCTATTACTAAAAATTTCTTGAATTCTTTTCTATTTTTCAAAAAGGTTTTCCTTAAAAATTTTCACATCTACATAAGCATTTATGCATAAGACATTTCTGGGCATTCTCTCTTCATAACCCTTATCTGAAGACTTAGCAAAGCCATTAGAAGTCATCAGAAAGAGTATCCTTTTAAAGATAAAATATGTCAATTTGTAAGAATAACATAAGTTCAATCTATATTATCAACTGGTTGGTAAGAACATTAGTAAGTCAGGATACAATATCAGAAGTGCGGTTTGCAAGATCAGAAAGAAGGTGGATTGGTGAGAAAGAAGAAATAAGGGTCAAAAAATAAGGAATATATAGGATCATAGAATTCAGTATAGGAAGATGAGCTTGTGATGAGTTTATGAAGATTCTCTAAAAGGTCAGAAAGTAACTCCTTCAGAAAGTGATCTCAAGAGTTAGAAAACTTTGTTTCTGAAAGAAGGACGAAAAGGCGGGATAATTCCTACTCTTTTGTGTTTATTTCTCCTAAGTTCCTTCACTTTCTATTAACAACGTCCCATCACTTAATGAACCTTCACTCCTCATATATTACCACCTTTTTACCATTGTTTTCAATCTCAAACACTTAGCTTTAATCATTTCATCTCTTATATCTTCCTTGTAACCACAAACTTCTTCTCTCAAACCCTCATCTCTACAACTAAAACTGCTTTCCATCACCTCTAAACCCTTTTTATTCCTTACTTTTAATTCTCCTCAAGATTCAATCTTTCAACCTCTTCCTCACAAACATACCTATATACCTCACTAATGGTGAAAGGAAAGAGTGTGACTCAATCTATCTTTGTAAAATCATCTTTTCATATATATGATGATGCTGGCATGTAGGATCACCATTAAAAATACTTCCCTTCTAGAAAAATGGCACCTGGAAAGTTTTTGAGAAAATACATCCGTGAAGAAATCACCATTCTTGACGAAGTCTTTACTTTCCAGAAATGGGAAGAATTTTTGGAAATAAATGAACTAATCTTTCCGCAATTAGTTAATGCTTTCTATTCTCATCTGGAGAGACCATCACCATCCTTTGTCAAAGCAATGATCAGAGACTGCTCTATCAAGATCACAGCTTTAGGACTCACCAAGATTATCAAAGCACAAAATGATAGAATTGTCTACAACTCCTCACCAAACTGGGCAAAATATCTTGGAATAAATAAAGGAGATGTGTAACATCCTAATTTTTAACCCAATACTCTAGAACATATTTAGGTTAATCATTCGTCTATTACTCTTTTAGTCTCATTCCTTACAACCATTTATTAAAATACTTAGCGGAAAATACGAATAAATTTTTCTTTTTGAAACTTGAAAGCAAAATGCGAGCCGTGCGCTAACCTAACGTCTTGTCAAAACCATAACGTGCAAGAAAAAGTAACCACACTATTCATAATCATGAAACATAGTATTCTACATATCAATCATAATATCATCACATCTTCATAGATACTTAGATTACTAGCATCATTGTACCATCATTTACATCAAAACATGCCCATATATATGAAGTGATCCTTATCCACCTATGAGGTTGGATAAGTGTCAACCCAAAAGCTAAGCTATCTATGCTCCTGCAGCGACCCTCTGCTCCGTCTGCTAGTGTGGCCCTTAAGCGCGAGCCTCAGAAGAAGTCACGAACCTCGTTGTAATCCTCGTCTAGAGACGACACGGAGGAAAAGGAAGGGATGAGAAACCCATTCAAGATTCTCAGTAGGGATTCGCGACTCTAACACTAGTGTCATCGTCGTCGTCCCCAGCCACCTCGGTTTTAATTATGAAAAAGGTGTACATGCATAAGGATTGGTTTTAGGCTTTACAAATCTATTTATCCGAAGTAGGTGTCTTTTAGTATGTATCTTAATGACATGAATTCAACAGATATTTGATGAATGCATGATAATACCATATGCACATTAACACAAAAATCGTAATACTTGGGCACATCATAAGGAAATATAAATCTTATACGTGGCATAAAAAGGCATAGTACTTTTCATGTGACATCTTTCTCATAAGTAAAACTCTTAAGTTCTTTTTCTTAAAGACCACCCTCTTAACATATCCACCAAAAGTCCAACCGATTCACCGGCCCAGCGATAATCTGGTCACCAAACTACATCTCACCTATCGCCTAAGAATGAGCTCAATCCTAACTAGTCGTCACTAGATTTAATATGGGCTAATAGAGGGGGTATACATAACTTTCTTGGATCACCTATCTTAGGATCATTTCCTTCTTTGAAATGCTCTACTGGTATCTAATACACAGTGAATTGTCCGCTTTGGCAAGCTCAATGTCAATACCCTCATGGATTTGTTTCCTCCCCGCCGTAGCGGGAGGAATGCATCTCAGTGTTACGTCACATCTGTTCTAGGGGTGCTCGGCCAAACCGGTGTCACCCAGAACCATTCCTGGGGGTGCTTGGCCGAACCGGTGTCACCCAAGAGTTTTCGCAAGCTTTTTCTCAAGTACTCAAGTTTGATAGGAAATTCGGCAGCGTAACAGCGTACACCGAATTTCCATCAAACTTGCTTTATGCCACCAAACATATAGAGTATGCATAGCCATTCAATATCAACATAAGGCATCATAATCATCGTATGCATCATAAGCATCATAATATCATAATTTTGCATAACGCATCATGGCGTGAGCATCAACACTATATACTCTCATAAGAGATCACATGCTCAAGTTGTTCTCATAATAAAACATACACTTGCATGAAACATTAAAGCTCATTATGCTCTTAAGCCTATGGTGTCTTATGCTTTGACCCTCACGGGTCTAAATCTTGAAAACTGATTACGCTATCATCCATTTTTATCCTTTTATGCACCTATAGGCTCACAACTAATAATTCTTACTAATTTTTATGTTCGTCAATGAATCTGGACAGCCTTACACTTTAAGGGCAGAAATTACATCTTGTGATTATGAGGGTTCTAGAACTTACATTTTAGACCCTTTCTTGGTTTTGTCTTCGCCTAAGGCGCTATAAGTTATACCTAAACCAATTATGAGTCATTCCAATGTCAAAGAACTAATTGTAAATCATGTTCACTACATTATAAGGTTGCTGGACAGATTCTAAGAATTAAATGTTCTAAGAGTTCTAGAATTGCGATTTTTACGGTTTTCTAGTTACTAGTTTCTCTATAGGCGCTAAAAATCAATCCTACATCAAATGTTACCAAGTTTTTCATGATTAATCAATCCTAAACTGAATATTATCCCACTAAAACAGTTTTGGAAGTGGCTAAAAATAAATGGGTTAAAACTATGTTAAAACTCAACTTTACGGTTAATCGGTAAGTCTAGTTTCTTTCCTAACATGCATAGAAAGGCTCCTACCTCAACGTATATGATTTTTACACATACTAACATATCAAAACATCATCATACAGCAGCAACCATACCATGGCAAAATTGAAATGCATAATTTTACATTCTCAAGACATATAGGTTACTAGTTTCTCTTGAAATCATTTTAGGACTTCCTAAAACTCTTTGAAAACCAACTTGTTTCCTAAAAATCCTCACAAACCAAACAAGGGCAGCAACCATTTGAGTTGGCCCAAAATTGGAGTTTTAAAACTTAAAATCATACTTGAAATATTGTTTGAGTTCTCCTATGCTTAAGAAAATCCTAAGACATAGATTATGGGCACTTGTGACTAGATGAAACTCATTTTGAGTTTATCAACATCACATGGCTGAATTTACATCCTTGGGGATGTTTCCATAATCAAACTTTAGCTTGAGATAATGAGGGCAAGTCTTTGAGCTCTAGGTTCCTTAAGCGATGACAAAATATAAACGTGCTATGCATTCCATTTTTTTTTATTCTTCATTATGAAATAAAGTGAGAGCTTCAAAGTAAATATGGAATGCAAGAACTTGAAATTAAATATACAAGGCACAAAGTAAATATGCGAAACTTGAAAGTAAATATGCAAATTCAATTCTTTATTTTAGTGCTCTAGGCCCAACATCAATCGACTTTAAGGCCGAAATAGAAAGGCTTTGAGATTAATTAGGTGATATGCAAGCTCTCGTTTTAAATCTTTAGGTTCTTTAAGTGATGACTTGAAATGTAAATGTGCAATGCAAGGCTTGAAACTTAAACGTGATAATGCAAGTCCTTTTCTTTAATCTTCAGAGCTTAGTGATGACATAGGAAAGTAAATATGAGATGCAAGAGCTTGAAACATAAATATGAGGTGCTAGAAATATAAATATGCAAGTTCATTTTATATCTTTACTAGAGCTCTTACAAGACTTTGAAGGAACTTAAACCTTAACCCAAATTTATCACAACAAGCTAAAGTAAACAAAATATCATTCCTTGAAGCAAAATTATAAATAACATTTTTATCAAAACTCAAGCTTTAGAGGTCTCATTGTGATGAACACATGGTCATCATCTAGAAACACTCATCATCAAGCTATCATGAGAAACCAACAAAACTTTGATGGCCGAAATACATAAGGAAGGAGAAAAGGAAGAAACCGAAATGGTAAAGCCTCAAAACATCATTTTAAACCAAAAACAAATCTTAACATAGCAAAGAAATAATTATTAAAACAACTCCCTACCTAAGGTATGTCTCTTGGAGGATGAACAAGGCTTGGTCTTGAGAGGAGAATGGAAGAAAAATCTTCCCTTGGGCTTGAAGGAAGTTTTGGCCAAGAGAGAAGAAAAAGAAAGGATGTTGTGCTTCTTGAGTTTGATCTTGAGAATGATATGGCTAAGTGTTTCAAGGAGGATTTAATGGTGCTTGTGTGGTGGTGGAAAGGATGAAGAAGATAAGAAGAAGAAAGAACTCTTGAGTTCTTTGAAAGAAAAGAAAGGAACCAAGACACTCTTGAAAACTTAAAGCTAGCAAATGAAGTAAAGGTTCTTACAAGTTCATTGCATGTGTATTTATAGAAAAACAACCCAAGGGTGAAGGAATGGAGGGGGTGGCCGAAATTGAGGAAGGAAAGGGAGGAAATATCTTCATCAAATGGTCATTCAAAGGCATGGTTCAAGGTATGGTGAGGTATGGCCTAAAACATGGTGAAGTATGGCTAGGTATGCTTCAAAGCATGGTCCTAGGTATGGCTCAAGACATGGTGTGGTATGGGTGGCCATGAGGGAGGTATGGGTGGCCATGCCTTTCTAGAAGGACTTGGGGAACAAGTTGTTCCTTAATTGTGGGTTAGGATGTGTGTTTAGGTGTAGCTTTGATTAGGCTTAGGATTAGGAATTTGTAAGTGAGTGTTTAGGTGAGGTAATGATTAATTAGAGGCTTGCAAGACTAGATTTAGGAGGTGGTCTCTCTAAATTAATGAAGTCAAACTTTATTAACTTGGAATCCAAGGCCAACATGTTTCCTTGATTTAGGGAATTGGAGAGAGAAAATACTATTCAAGATTCCAAGATTGGAATCATGAGTTTTAAAAAGAGATTTAAATCTAATCTAAGCAATCTTAGGTTCTAATTAATTTTAATAATTTATTTTGACTCTAGATTAATTATGGAAATTAATTAATCTTCGATTAGAGCCTAATATTGCTTAGATTTGCTTAATTACATCATTAAGCTCAAAAACACTATTCTAGGGGCAAAATCATAATTTTGCACTAAAATTGCCCGGGACTGCTGGGACTCAAACAGATGTTTTGAAACATGTAAAAACATGGTTTTTAAACCTCTGGGGAAAGTTCTGGGCTCAAACGGCACCTTTACCCGCGTAAAACGCTATAGGGGTATTTTGGTTATTTTGATCCGAAACTGCAGAAAATGAGACTTTCGCCTCCGGAACCACTCAAGGGTCATTCAATCCCCTTTAAACATTGAGTTGGCCCTTCGAGGATTGCCGGGTTGGCCATCCTCAAATTTCGGGCCGAAAATGACCTCAGGGGCATTTTGATCATTTTCCACTCAGACAGAAAATCGGGGCGTTACAAGATGTGTCCAGGTATCTAACTGATTCGATTCTCCAGAAGCCAAATGAAATCACTATTGCCATGTTGAGTGTTAGGGCAAGAAAAGTATATAATGTGGTTTAGTTCTCTATTCTACCATGCATTGATAGCACAGATACTCTAGTTGGCATGGATTGCATTCTTCTTTATTGCCTGATGGCAAAAAGAATGGTAAACCTACCAATGCTAATTCTAGACTACATGATGATTGTAGCCACAAAGGAGACACAAAAAACTACAAGTGTCCCGTATTGGATGCTATTGACTAGGCTGCTTCAGCACATGAACTTCCCCTTTCTCACGAAAAATTATGAGCTTTTGGAAGGAACTGTCTTTACACCTTTGTCCTTTAGAACTTCAAGAAAAAATTCAAACCTCTAGATCACTAAACCAACAAGGCAGAGTTCGAGAATAAGAAGTGATCAAGCCCAAGTAGAAGGCCAAATCTCAATAAGAAAAAGCAAAAGGAAAGAAAAAACTTATTCTCATAGAAAGTGAGTCTGAAGAAGAGGAGGCAGCCCCTTTACTTCATCTCTATGAAAGAAGGATAAAAAGAAGAGAGAAGTCAATTTCGTAAGCAACAAAAGCTATAACCAAACCTGAGAAAGTCATCAGCAAGAAGGAAGTTTGGCTAAGATGTAGGAAGATGTAGAAGAGTGTGTCAAGAGTAACCATACTACTGTAGGAAGTTAAAAAATATCAGGAGGAGGCCTATCATGTAATAGTGGTTGATGATGATGAAAAGGAAAAAGAAGAAGAAGAAAAAGCAGAAGAAGAACAAGCGGAATCATCATCGTTTGAAGAAGAAGAAAGCTTGTTGAGTAACGAAAAGGTAGAATAAGCACTACACTTGGCTCTGGGCCCACGGCTGAAGAATCTAGAATGGAGCTAATCATTGAAGAACTTAATGAAGACGATTATGTAACATGTTATGCTCTCTTTCTTATGGCACTTCAGCCTCCCCCTTCCATCCACATTTCTTTGGTAGAAGAAGAAGAGGATAGAACATTAGAAACTTTAGCTTTTTCAATTAATAAAGCTGGTGTTTCTATGTCTGTTCAAGACGCCCCTTCTTCTGCTCAAGAAGTTGCTCTCCTCCCATAGCTCAGATATTAGATGTTGTTGTTACTTCTAAGCCTGCCCCTAATCCTACTACATCTGCTTCTGCTACTGCCACATATGCAAATGGTCATGGACCATCTTCTCCATCACCAATTGCTACACAAGATGAGACTCAAGCTGATTCACCTAAGTCAGGGGAGAATGTACCCCTAAATATTCTTGAGCCATCTCCCAGAGTTGCTCCTGTAACCATCAATCTGCCACCTTCATCCTTAATTGAATCTTCAGCAAGCTATCAGATCATCTTGTGAAATGTAAAGGAGATTTCCTCTAGACAGGATAGATTTGAGGCGACTATTATAAAGCATGGCGCCCAGCTCAAACAACTAGAAGATTTACAACTTCAGACTTTTTAGTTTCTATAGTGTCTATTTCCAAGGACACCTCTTTTTTTATGATGACAAAAAGGGGAGAAGAAAAGAATTGAAGAAAATCATGTGTCCATAGGACTTAGGGGCTGCTTATGGAACACAGGTTCCACAGGGGTAGCTTAGAGTTGTTGTTTGTTTAGCATGCATATTTTCGTTTGATAGTTTATATGTTTTTGTAAACCCTGACAATTAACTTTTTATGTTTTTATACAAATCATTTGTCTTTCTTTGCTCTCATATATCATGTTCTCTTATGATGCATATATGTCATTTAGGTTTTATGCTTTGTTTCTCTTAAAATCTGATACATATATTTTAAGCCTTAATACATGTCGATGATCAAACATGCTCAGCTAATCATATATCTCTCTACAAAATGTCTGCTTCTTATCTTTTTTACGTATGCATTGTCTTATTTAATCATCAGCATGCTAGGATACTTAGCTTACATGCGTTTGTTTGGTTAGTTTTGGCAAGTATCTTTGAAAGCACAAGTTGTTTGTTGCTCTGATACTCATATTAATCTGCTAAGCCTTGATGCGTATGATGTGCTTAATCAATTTTTTTTAGCACTTACAGAATACATTATCTTTGACACACATATAAGAGGTTTTAAAAGAGTTGTGTATAACTTGATCAAAATACAGTTGTGTATAGTTTCTGATAAGTCTTCAGAAACCTATGCTTACGTGTTTTTGATACAATTAAGATTAGTTAACAAGCTTTAGAACTCTCTCGAAGTATGATATGTTTATATGTCACAAAATGTGTTATGTTTTGTTTCACATATGTATCAATAAGACAATTTCTTTTAAAAGATCATATACTTCTGTTTTGCAAATATCTTTTCATGCTCTGATACTTATGAGAAAAGTTTCACAACTCAATACAAAAAGCTCATCCTTGCTATTTTTGGGACTGATCCTTGCTTTAGAAACCTTGCATAGCAATATGTTTATATTATCATATTAAGGTTTCTCTGAGCATTAAAACTACATAAGCATCAATATGTTTTTTACCAAAATCATGAATGCTCTGATGCATTTATAGTTTGTCTTTAAGCATTCGTTTCTTAAATCTTTTGGATAAAGAAGTGCTGAATAGAGTTTTAACTAAGATAAAATATCACAAGTGTTTCTTGTTTATTATTCAAGCACATGGATCTTCAGAAAGTATCTTTTTATGACTGAAAATCAGGCTAGTTCTATAACCATGACCTAAACATTTTTCTCCTTGACATACTACTTTGATACGCTTCAAAAAGTATGTTAAGCTTGATCAAAGCTTTAAGAAAAATCACAATGGCTATGATTCAAGTCACTTAAGGCCAAAAATGTTTTATTTATATGATCCATATCATGCCGTAAGAAAAGGACTTCTTGAAAAATCACTTTTAGTGATAAGGTTGAAAGAATTTGAATTATCACGTTTATATTTTAGTACTATCTCTTTTAATACCTCTTCAAAAGATTTTCTTCAAATTGGTTTGTCATCATCAAAAAGGGGGAGCTTGTTAGCTCCAGAACCCTATCAAGATGCGTGTAACACTCTAAAAAATTAGTTAAAAACTAATTTGAGCTTTATTAGTTGTAATTTAAAAAATCTAACAGTTTTAACACTGATGAGGACGGTCCAATGGTTTTGTTAAAAAAAAAAAAAAATGTGAACAGTAACCTGTGGGCTCCACCGGTCCGTTGGGACAGTCGAAACCCTAGAATGAGGCCCCGGAGATGTCCAAAATTTAGAAATTATAAGATTATGGTTAGAAATAGGTAGAAATAAAGATTTTATACCCGACATTATTTTTCGAGTAATGTTTGAATACCCAGGTACACTGTTTTACCCATTCGATAAGATTTTGGTGTGCAATTTTTAACACCGAAAGATAGTTTAGTCTCTACAAAAGGGCAATGTATATCCATTTTGACTTAGTGAATGGCTAAGATCTAATCTTGCTTTACAAGATTAAATCCTAGCCATCCATTTTTCTTCTTTAGATTAAAACTTATCTCCTTATAATATTTAATATATACCTATTTATTACAAGATCAACACAACTCCAAGCTTCAAAAAGAAGCCATACCTTCGGCCATATCCTTGCAGCAACTCCATCTTCCATTTTCAAAGAGCTCAAGCTTTCAAAGCCTATAAACACTAGCCCAGAGTTATTGAAACTTCAAAATTCCTTTACTAAACTTGTTCTATCTACCAAACCAACCGATTAGAATTTTAAATAATCTCCAAGCTGAACCCAGATCTATCATTCTTTACTGTTTAAGGAAGGGTTAGGTGTTGTTTGGAAGACTTGGAGTGATGAAAAATCATTTCTGAAAGATCCTTTGGAATTAGAAGCCTTAAAGCTTCGCAAGTAGGGTTTTCTTTGGCCTATTACTTTCAAAATTTTTCTGAAACTTTTTGAATGGTTTTAATTCAAAATTTCTGGATATATTGGTTGATGATAGATAGATATTGATGTGTTAATTTTAGTGAAGTGTTTGGATGAGGTTAGAAAATTATTTTTCTCAAAAGAAGTTTTGTCTGGGCTGCTGGATTTTCGGTTTTCTTATAGGCAGTATGAGATCATGAATTTTCTGGGAATGTTGTAAGCATTTTCATTAGCTGAGAAAAATATATGTTGGAACTAACATCTTGGGCTAGTCTCACGAATTTTCTTGGGTTCTTATTTGGGTGAAACTGCTTTAGAAAAATCAAGAACCAAAATTAAGCATATGCTGTATGGATTGTAGGAACTGAAGCTGTAATTTTGTGTAATTTTGTTACAATAGCAAATGATTAAATTATCCCTTGAAATTTTTACAGGATGCTTTTAACATCTGTAAGTATAACCATGATTTTTATTCTGAATTTATTCATCATTTTTTTTGTAACACCCTAGTAATTAACCAGATACACCTAGGTTGAATCTGATTAATGACTAGACTTTACTCCTTGCTTTGGTTTTTTTCTTCATAATTTGAAAATACTTAGTGAAATTACGAGCCTTTTTTTTTTTTAAACACATAATTGAAAACGTGAGCCGAGTACAACGTGAACGAGTAAGCGGAGTATAATAAGACGTTTAAGAATATATCACATCATATCACTTAGGCTCCATCATATAACATCCATAAGCACATTATAGCATATATTTACATACAATAACCTCACTCAAAGGGTGGGTTATGTTCATACATCATTATCTTATGCAAACCCATAAAAGAAAATATACTTAAGGAAATTCATGCCCCTAAACTAGATAACTCCATAAGCCGGGAAGGTTATCCTAAAACTAGGGTGCATGATCACACATAAGTCTACTAAGAACCTTCTATGGCCCTTTGTCACTGAAAATGGGGAATAAATCCGATCCATCGATGAGCTCCTCGGGAGGACACACGAGATGCACCAGGCTGAGGTCGCATGGACGCCTTCTCGCTAACCTCGGTTGAACAAGCTGTTTCCTCACTACCTCTCTTACACGTGTGGGAGTAGGAGCGAGCTCTCGAATATACATGAGTAGGAGTGTCCTCTGAAGGATCAGTTTGAGAATATCTCGTCTCGGGAACATACTGAAATCCATGGACAGATGAAGCGGGATAAGAACGTAACATCCTTTCATCAAGTGGGCGTGCATGTTCGAAACCATTTCATCGCCATAGGGAGAAGTAGGAGAAAATCGATAACTAGGGGACAGGATGTGCAAATGGGCGACCTATGTAAATAAAAACACGAATCACCTCCCTTCAAAATGATACGAGCGATGCAGGATCATAGTGGAATTCCCAAGTAGGGGTATCAACGAAGCAGGGCGAATGTCGCCATTTGAATCTGGAGACAATGACGGAAATAAAGAAAAGGAGTGAGAATCTTGCTAAAGAATTCTCGATGAAGGTACCTCCTTCTACAGTGTCATCATCAAAGTCCCGGGAACCTCGGGA
Organism: Dalbergia cochinchinensis; assembly: GCA_031216125.1. Taxonomy (NCBI): domain Eukaryota; kingdom Viridiplantae; phylum Streptophyta; class Magnoliopsida; order Fabales; family Fabaceae; genus Dalbergia; species Dalbergia cochinchinensis. The sequence continues at coordinate 50,502,510 of CM062377.1, forward strand.
TTATTCTAAAATAGTGAGCATGCAAAGATTCATTTTAAGTTAGGACAAATACTTAACCGAGGTTCGTCAATTTTTAATCATCGTCTTATAATGCATCTTATTCTTAACATGTCATATTTACAATGAACTTTTCCTTTATCATTACATCATATTCCTCATCATCATTATCAAAATAACATGCATAAAAGAACGTCATATAATATTAGCTACATATGGACACAAAGTGCACATATTTCATTTCTTTAGTGCCTTAGTGACTTAAAATCTTATCATCATCATTATTTTCCTTGGGCCACCCTATACTCCACCCTTTTGGGAGTAATTTAGGTTATGAGCTCATACTTTACTAGTCGTCACTAGCATATACTTATCCCTTTTGATAAGCTAAAGTCCCGACTCTACCCTTTTGAGAGAACAGGTTAGGGGGCTAAAATCACCTTTTCACGACCTATAGTCGATGGTTCCAAAGGATCATTTCCTTATAAGTTTAAGTCACCATTAAATCTTTGCATGTTATATCATAATACAATTCATAAACATCATAACATTTTCTCATTTATAGTCTTAAGCTAGAATAATATATATCAACAGTAATCATGCATATGGGAGATTCCCAGGAAAGAGAGGTGGGTCACAATGGACACGCTTAAATACCAAGTCTTTCCTTAGCCAGAACCTTTCCAAATTACACTTTTACAATGATACACTTTCTTCTAGCAACAAAGGTGAATTTTACATAAGAACATTTCATGTATAAGCATTCTTATTATTTGCAACAAGCAAATATAACATACAAAGTCAGAAATCATTCAATGATATCAAGTACTTAATAAGCATCCAATCCTTACATAGAATTATCAATTATAGAACTAATTAGTTACTAAACCAATTATGAATCATTCTCTTAACAATAAACCATAATTATCATAACTTCAATCATATCAAATCATTATCACACATTGATACTAAACTCGGATCGTGGCGAATCATGAACCTCATGCAATTACATAGAATCATATTTTAAGTGCATATAAAATACTAGTTCTAGTAAAATCCTTGCAAAGCCTTAAAACTCATTTAGAAACTAGTTCTTTTGTCAAATTTGGGAGGATCTTCACAATTAAAATTCTCACTTAAGATAAAAGGAGTAAGTCTTGAGCTTTAGAGATTTAGGTGACATCTTAGAATTATAAACATGCTATGCAACCTTATTTTAATCTTATCTTTATAAGGTGATAGCTTGGAATTATAAACATGATATGCAATTCCATTTCTTTATCTTTAAGATTTAAGGTGATGACTTGAAAATTAAACATGATGCAAGAACTTGAAATATAAACATGATACAAGAAACTGGGGCGGCGGTAATCCGCATACAGGACCGATGAGGAGAAGAGAATATTAAGAAACCGGAGGCGGGTAGTCCGCCAGGACGATAGAGGAGAAGAGAATTATTATTACATCTTTTTAAGCTCCAATCTCAAGACTTTTTAAAGAATAAATTCTTTAACTCCAATAATCATATTTCTTTGCTTGTGATACATAGGCAAGTCTTTAAGCTCTAGGATCTTTAGGTGATGGCATAAAATAAACATGTCATGCGTTGATTCTTTTAGCCATTATAAAATATAGTGAGAGCATAAATTAAATATGAGATGCAACCTCTTAATTATCTTGAAAGATTAAGTGATGACTTGAAACATAAACATGAAATACAAGCTTGGAATTTAAACATGAGAAATGCAAGTTCATTTATTCATTCTTGAAAATTTAGTGATGACATAGAAGGTAAACATGGTTATGCAAAGCATAAACTTAATCATGGATGCAAATTCATTTTGTTTCTTTACTAGAGCTCCTTCAAGACTTTAAAAGAATTATAAATTCAACCCAATACATATCTTAACAAGAAATAAAACATAAAAGGAAAAAAAAATACATCTTTCAAGTTCTAAACTAAAAATCTTTGTTTTAGCATCATAAAGCATTATTCTTTGGTTTTGCATCAAGTGGAATTTTCAAGCTTTAGAGGCCTAACTTGTGATGGATTTACAACCCACCCTCAAGGTCCTCATCATCAAGCCATCATCTTAGTTCCACCTAGGCCATATGGTTGAATTGGTTAAAGAAAAATTGAAGAGGAAAACCAAAATAAAAAGCTAAGGCAAGTTCATAATTTCATCATTTTGAGCTAAAAACACAACTCCTCAAAGCATAGAAATAAATTTAGAAACTACTCCCTACCTAATCTGAGTTGAAGAAGAGGAAGAGAACTTGATTTCTTGAAGTGAAATGACACAAAATCTCTTTGAAAAAAATGAAGAAAGAATTCAGCCAAAGAGGAGGAAGAAAGAAAGTTTTTGGTGCTCCTAAAAACTAGTTATGAACCAAGCATTCCAAGACCACTCAAGCAAGCCTATTTATAGAAGATTTTGAGGCTTCTAATTGGCCAAAATGAGGAGGTAGTTGTCAGAATTTTTCAGGAGTAATAATGGAGGAAAAATCATTTTAGACAAAGTTGTATGAAATTAAGGAATTATGTCTCTTATGGTGACATTTTGGCATTTTGTTTTAGTGCAACTTTTGGAAATAATTCAGCTGCATAATGGCATCAATAATTTCGTGCATTACAGCCCAAAGAAGTGAAATTTGTGTGTTCCATGCATTATTTAGGTGTAGGCAAAGGTATTCATGTAATTTAGAGAATTTACGGTTAAGGGCTTAAGTGAATTAGTAAGCAATTTGGGTGTTTTTGAGCAATTTTGGGTTCTAATCAATCTAAATACATAATTTTGAATCTAGATTAATATTTAGAATTTAATAAGCTTTAATTTGAGCCTAATATTGCTTAGGTTTCGTATATGAATCGAAAATCCCGAATTATAAAGCGCCCAAAAGCAGGGGGCAAAATCGTACTTTCACTTAAAAAGCTGCCCAAGGCCACCCGAGCTTAACCAATGGTTAATCATGGCTTAAAAACAGATTTTAAAAGATTTTAGTCAGGTTCGGGCTCAGACGGCCACGCACATCGGAGTTAAAGCGACCAGAGGCGTTTTGGTCTTTTCGTGCGTCGTCGGAACTCAAAATTGAGATTCTTCTGCTCTATTAACACACATAACACAAACAATCCCTTATTATTCTCAAAACATCCCCTTGAGAATATGTAGGGCCCACAATCCTCATTTTCGAGTAAAATAACTTGAGGACATTTTGGTCATTTTATACGTCTGAAATTGAGGATTTGCGACTCTCGCATGAATCGTTCCTAACCTCTCTTCTAATGTTATATTCCTTTATTGAGGATTGTTAGGCCTCAAATCTTATGTAATAATTACCTACGGTAATTCATAAATGAGTAATTTCTAATGACAAAAAATTACAAGTAAAAATTGGGCGTTACATTACTCCTCCTTAAAAGAATTTCGCCCGGAAATTCGTTACTGAGAACAACTTCGGGGTATTGTGCTTTCATGTTTGATTCCAGCTCCCATGTAAGTTCTTGGTTTCACCTGTCCCCATGCTACTTTGACCAGTGTGACCTTGTTCCTTAACCGCTTAACTCCTCGACGATTCTCGTGGGTAGTAAGTTAAATGTCGGGTTATCTCTTAATTGTACATGTTACGGCTCTAGTACATGACTGGTCGATTGATACTTTCTTAAGCGAGAGACATGGAAAACATCATGAAGGTTGGATAGACTCGGGGGTAGGGCTATACTGGTGAGCTCGAGTCCTACTTTGGTAAGGATTTCAAGCGGACCAAGAAATCAGGGCTCAATTTCTTTACTTTTATTGCTCGGCCTATGCCTGTGGTGGGGGTGATCCTTAGGAACACGTGGTCCCCTTCTTGAAAATCTAGCGGTTTTCGCCGTTTGTCCGCATAGTTTTTCATCGACTTTGAGCGATAAGAATCTTATCCTAATCTTTTTGATTTGTTCCGTTGTTTCCCTCACAATATCAGGTCCAAGTAAACTTTGCTCTCGGGTTCATACCAACATAAGGGAGATTGACATTTCAGTCCATAGGGCCTCATACGGTGCCATCGATACTTGCATGATAACTGTTGTTATATGCAAATTCAATAAGTGGCGGTACTTATCCCAACTTCGCCTTTGATCTAAAACACATGCCCTTAACATATCCTCCAAGGTTTGGATAGTTCTTTCAGATTGACCGTCTGTTTGGGGGTGATAGGTCGTGCTTAGACACGACTTTGAACCAAATGCCTTTTGAAAGGCTCCCCAAAATCGCGGACGTAAATCGCGGATCTCGATCAGAGATTATCGTCGACGGCACCCCATGTAACCTCACTATCTCCTGAATATATAATTGTGCTAACCTATCCAAGGAATAAGTCACCTTAATAGGTAAAAAGTGGGCTGACTTTGTCAATCGATCCACGATTACCCATATGGTATCATGATTCATTTGGGTCCTTGGTAATCCAGTCATAAAATCCATGGAGATACTATCCCACTTCCACTCAGGGATCGACAGAGGTTGCAGCATTCCAGAGGGTTTTTGGTGTTCAATCTTCACCTTTTGACACACCAAGCACTTACTCACCCATGTGCACACATCTTTCTTCATTCCAGGCCACGAACATCTTCTTCAAATCTTGATACATCTTGGTGGCACCAGGATGAAGGGTAAAATGGCTCTTATGGGCTTCCTCCAAAATATCCTTTCGGAGGCCACCACTAGCAGGTACACATATTCGATCTTTAAACCTCCACAAATCGTCCATTCCTTGGGTAAAACCTATCAACTTTCCTGCCTTCACGCCCTAAAGTCTCTTGAAACTCGGATCGTCCCCTTGAGCTTGAACAATCCTTTCTTTGAACTCACTTGTCACTCTAAGATGACAAGCTCGATGCCCTTAGTGGTCAAAGTCATTCCTAGGTTTAAGTCCCTAAATTGCTCACTCAATTCAACCCCCTTCACCATCAACCGGGACACTTGTAAGGACTTCCTACTCAAAGCATCAGCTACTACATTAGCTTTACCAGGATGGTAGTTCAATCCAAAATCATAATCTTTCAAGAACTCCATCCATCGCCTTTGCCTCATGTTTAGCTCTTTTTGATCAAAGAGATATTTCAAACTCTTGTGATCGGAAAACACCTCAAACTTAACTCCATATAAATGGTGTCTCCAAATCTTTAGAGCAAACACTTAACTCAAGGTCATGGGTAGGGTAGTTTGCCTCATGTGGCTTGAGTTGTCTTGATGCATAGGCCACCACTTGCCTATCCTGCATCAATACACAACCTAAACCCTTTTTGAAGCATCACAATACACCTCGAAAGGCACATTGGGGTCGGGTAACACTAAAGCGAGGGTCGAGGTTAGCTTGTGTTTTAACTCTTGAAAGCTCTTTTCACACTCAGGGTCCATGAAAAAGGGGTGTTCTTCCTAGTCGACTTGGTCAAAGGTAGGAAATCTGGGAAAATCCCTTGATAAATCGGTAATAAGCAAGCTAAACCCAAAAAGCTCCTTACTTGATTCTGGTAGTTGGTCTTTCCCAGTTTACTACCGCTTCTACCTTACTAGGATCTACAGCAATTCCTTTCTTAGATACTACATGCCTAAAATTGCACCTTATCCAGCAAAACTCACACTTGGAAATCTTGGCATATAGTTTCTTTTCCTTCAAGATCTCTAGTACTATGGTTAGGTGGCATTCATGCTCTTCATGGGTCTTAGAATATATGAGAATGTCATCTATAAAGACAACTACAAACTGATCTAAATAGGGTCGAAAGATCCTATTCATGTAATCCATAAAAATAGCTGGAGCATTAGTTAACCCAAAGGACATTCTTGCAAACTCAAAATGGCCGTATCGAGTAAAGGCCGTTTAGGTATGTCTCCATCTCTCACTCTAATTTGATGTTAGCCTGACCTCAAACCTATCTTAGAAAACACTAGCACCTTTCGGTTGGTCCATCAAATCATCGATCCTAAAGCGGAGGATACTTGTTTTTCACCGTTACTTTATTCAAGCGCCTATAATCTACACACATCCTCATACTCCCATCCTTTTTCTTTACAAACAACACAGGGCTCCCAAGGTGATGCACTAGGCCTAACAAACTTTTTCTCAATAAATCTTCCAATTGAGTTTTTAACTCGGTCAATTCTAATGGGGACATCTGTATGGGGCTATGGATATAGGTCCCTTTTGAAAGCAACTCTATGGAAAATTCTATCTCTCTCTTGAGGAAACTCGTATCTCATCTGGAAATACTTAGGGATAATTTCTTACTATTGGTATCTCATCGATACTTTGCTCAAAGTCTACATCACTAGCGGCTAAGAAAATGTAACCTTTACTCTCACCCTTACCACAGTCCATTTCCCACGGATTATGTAAAGACTTATGGGTTTCTTAGGTTCAATAGGAATAGGAAGAAAAGTGATGGTTTTCTCGTAGCAGTTTAACAAGACACGGTTGGCCTCAAGCCAATCCATGCCAAGAATCACATCTAAACCTCGCATGGGTAAGCAAATAAGATCTAAAACAAAGGATCTATTATCTATAATAAAACTACAATCTAAACAACATTTACAAGTCCTAACGGGTTTTCGGTCAGGTAGAAACAATAAGGTCAAAAGGAAGCTCAGTCATAGGTAAATTAAGGCTTTTAACACATGAATGGGAGATAAAAGAATGAGAAGCGCCAGAATCATATAGTACAATTAAGTCTTTACCATGCATATTACCCTTACCTTCCACGAGATTTCGTGACTTCGTTGTTTCTTGACGTGCATTAAATACCCTTCCCTGGTATTGTGGCTTGGGATTGGGGGTTGGCGGGTTCCTTTCAGCATTCTCGGGAGTAATGACCTGGTTTTCCACACCGATAGCACACGTTTGTTCGGCTCGACATGGCATGCTCCCATGATTCTTGCCGCAGGACATTCCATGGATGGCGCAGCCGTGGAGGTACTTCTTTGGACCTCTTTGTGGTGCTTTCCCTTTATTGTTGTTATTGTTGTTGTTGTGATTATTCTGGGGTTATTGTTGTAGCGGTTGTTATTATAGCGATTGTTGTTGTTTGGCCTTCCTTGTTGCAAATTTCTTTGTGTCCCTTGTGGTCTTGATTGAGGGGGAAATGGAGGTCGATTCTGCCTCTTGAACTGCTGACCTTGTGGTGTCAACTTTTTGGTAATATTATCTGACTTTGGGGTGTTTAGTTTTCTCGACCTTCTTCAATAATCCGACATTTGTTAACTAGGGTAGAGAAATCCTAATCTCCAAATGTGCAAGCTGCCACATTAAGTTCGCCTTCAACACGACTCGTATTTAATGCATTTCCAGTACTCATCAGGATTTCCTTGGTACATTCTTGAGAACTTAATGAGTTCTTCAAATCTGGCGATGTCTTTGGGCCACATTCATATTCCCCTGGACAAGTTGCATGAATTCAATGTCCTTGGCATTTCTAACTGACTCTGGAAAGTACTTTTCGTAAAAATGGACCTTGAATAGTTCCCAATCAATGTCCACATCGGTCGTCTCCAGGAGTCTTCGAACACCGCCCACGGAAACTGGCACCACCCTCAAGCATATGAGTAGCGAAGGTGACCTTTTGCTCCTCCGAGCATGGGACTACAACAAAGACCTTCTCAATATTCCGAATCCATTCATCTGCAATATTTGGATTCAATGTCCCCTTGAAAACCGGTGGGTTTGCCTTACGAAACTCCCAAAAGCAGGCATGTTCGGGAATCTCATGTCGCTGATTCTTATTGGCTTGCGGACGCTTATCCATTCGTTCGATCATCATTCTCATGGTCCTTGCTCGTCGCGGAGTGCTTGGTGTCTCGTTATCGTGATTATTTTGTCTTTGCGCTCCTAGTCATTGTCGACGTGCCATTGGTCCCTATACACACAAAAGCAACAACTGAGGTGATCGGGCCCAATATTCCATGCAAAGTGAGCAAGTTACCATGGCACTTTCAACATACAAAGAGTCATGTATTTCTACTCCCCAAGCTCATCCTAATGATAAACATCTACACATGGCGTCACTAACGTATTATGCTTTAGAAGCATAGCTAGTCCAATCCTCGGGCTCCATGAGAATCGAGCTGCTCACGATACCAAAATGTAACACCTAGTAATTAACCGGATACACCTAGGTTGAATCTGATTAATGACTAGACTTTACTCCTTGCTTTGGTTCTTTCTTCATAATTTGAAAATACTTAGTGAAATTACGAGCCTGTTTTTTTTTTTAAACACATAATTGAAAACGTGAGCCGAGTACAACGTGAACGAGTAAGCGGAGTATAATAAGACGTTTAAGAATATATCACATCATATCACTTAGGCTCCATCATATAACATCCATAAGCACATTATAGCATATATTTACATACAATAACCTCACTCAAAGGGTGGGTTATGTTCATACATCATTATCTTATGCAAACCCATAAAAGAAAATATACTTAAGGAAATTCATGCCCCTAAACTAGATAACTCCATAAGCCGGGAAGGTTATCCTAAAACTAGGGTGCATGATCACACATAAGTCTACTAAGAACCTTCTATGGCCACTGTCCTGAAAATGGGGAATAAATCCGATCCATCGATGAGCTCCCTGAGGGACACGCGAGATGCACCAGTCGGAGTCGCATGGGACGGCCTTCTCGCTAACCTCGGTTGAACAACTGTTTCCTCACTACCCTCTCTTACACGTGTAGGAGTAGGAGCGAGCTCTCAGAATATACATGAGTAGGAGTGTCCTCTGAAGGATCGGTTGAGAATATCTCGTCTCGGGAACATACTGAAATCCATGGACAGCAGATGAAGCGGGATAAGAACGTAACATCCTTTCATCAAGTGGGCGTGCATGTTCGAAAACCATTTCATCGCCATAGGGAGAAGTAGGAGAAAATCGATAACTAGGGACAGGATGTGCAAATGGCCGACCTATGTAAATAAAAACACGAATCACCTCCCTTCAAAATGATACGAGCGATGCAGGATCATAGTGGAATTCCCAAGTAGGGGTATCAACGAGCAGGGACGAATGTCGCCATTTGAATCTGGAGACAATGACGGAAATAAAGAAAAGGGAGTGAGAATCTTGCTAAAGAATTCTCAATAAGGTACCTCCTTCTACAGTGTCATCATCAAAGTCCCGGGAACCTCGGGATTATTCTAAAATAGTGAGCATGCAAAGATTCATTTTAAGTTCGGACAAATACTTAACCGAGGTTCGTCAATTTTTAATCATGCGTCTTATAATGCATCTTATTCTTAACATGTCATATTTACAATGAACTTTTCCTTTATCATTACATCATATTCCTCATCATCATTATCAAAATAACATGCATAAAAGAACGTCATATAATATTAGCTACATATGGACACAGTGCACATATTTCATTTCTTTAGTGCCTTAGCTGACTTAAAATCTTATCATCATCATTATTTTCCTTGGGCCACCCTATACTCCACCCTTTTGGGAGTAATTTAGGTTATGAGCTCATACTTTACTAGTCGTCACTAGCATATACTTATCCCTTTTGATAAGCTAAAGTCCCGACTCTACCCTTTTGAGAGAACGGGTTAGGGGGCTAAAATCACCTTTTCACCACCTATAGTCTGATGGTTCCAAAGGATCATTTCCTTATAAGTTTAAGTCACCATTAAATCTTTGCATGTTATATCATAATACAATTCATAAACATCATAACATTTTCTCATTTATAGTCTTAAGCTAGAATAATATATATCAACTGTAATCATGCATATGGGAGATTCCCGGGAAGAGAGGTGGGTCACAATGGACACGCTTAAATACCAAGTCTTTCCTTAGCGAACCTTTCCAAATTACACTTTTACAATGATACACTTTCTTCTAGCAACAAAGGTGAATTTTACATAAGAACATTTCATGTATAAGCATTCTTATTATTTGCAACAGCAAATATAACATGCAAGTCAGGAAATCATTCAATGATATCAAGTACTTAATAAGCATCCAATCCTTACATAGAATTATCAATTATAGAACTAATTAGTTACTAAACCAATTATGAATCATTCTCTTAACAATAAACCATAATTATCATAACTTCAATCATATCAAATCATTATCACACATTGATACTAAACTCGGATCAGTGGCGAATCATGAACCTCATGCAATTACATAGAATCATATTTTAAGTGCATATAAAATACTAGTTCCAGTAAAATCCTTGCAAAGCCTTAAAACTCATTTAGAAACTAGTTCTTTTGTCAAATTTGGGAGGATCTTCACAATTAAAATTCTCACTTAAGATAAAAGGAGTAAGTCTTGAGCTTTAGAGATTTAGGTGACATCTTAGAATTATAAACATGCTATGCAACCTTATTTTAATCTTATCTTTATAAGGTGATAGCTTGGAATTATAAACATGATATGCAATTCCATTTCTTTATCTTTAAGATTTAAGGTGATGACTTGAAAATTAAACATGATGCAAGAACTTGAAATATAAACATGATACAAGAAACTGGAGTGACGGTAATCCGCACAGGACCAGAGAGGAGAAGAGAATATTAAGAAACCGGAGCGGTAGTCCGCAGACCAATAGAGGGAGAAGAGAATATTAAGAAACCGGAGCGGCGGTAGTCCGCACAGGACCAGTAGAGGGAGAAGAGAATTATTATTACATCTTTTTAAGCTCCAATCTCAAGACTTTTTAAAGAATAAATTCTTTAACTCCAATAATCATATTTCTTTGCTTGTGATACATAGGCAAGTCTTTAAGCTCTAGGATCTTTAGGTGATGGCATAAAATAAACATGTCATGCGTTGATTCTTTTAGCCATTATAAAATATAGTGAGAGCATAAATTAAATATGAGATGCAACCTCTTAATTATCTTGAAAGATTAAGTGATGACTTGAAACATAAACATGAAATACAAGCTTGGAATTTAAACATGAGAAATGCAAGTTCATTTATTCATTCTTGAAAATTTAGTGATGACATAGAAGGTAAACATGGTTATGCAAAGCATAAACTTAATCATGGATGCAAATTCATTTTGTTTCTTTACTAGAGCTCCTTCAAGACTTTAAAAGAATTATAAATTCAACCCAATACATATCTTAACAAGAAATAAAACATAAAAGGAAAAAAAAATACATCTTTCAAGTTCTAAACTAAAAATCTTTGTTTGAGCATCATAAAGCATTATTCTTTAAGGTTTTGCATCAAGTGGAATTTTCAAGCTTTAGAGGCCTAACTTGTGATGGATTTACAACCCACCCTCAAGGTCCTCATCATCAAGCCATCATCTTAGTTCCACCTAGGCCATATGGTTGAATTGGTTAAAGAAAAATTGAAGAGGAAAACCAAAATAAAAAGCTAAGGCAAGTTCATAATTTCATCATTTTGAGCTAAAAACACAACTCCTCAAAGCATAGAAATAAATTTAGAAACTACTCCCTACCTAATCTGAGTTGAAGAAGAGGAAGAGAACTTGATTTCTTGAAGTGAAATGACACAAAATCTCTTTGAAAAAAATGAAGAAAGAATTCAGCCAAAGAGGAGGAAGAAAGAAAGTTTTTGGTGCTCCTAAAAACTAGTTATGAACCAAGCATTCCAAGACCACTCAAGCAAGCCTATTTATAGAAGATTTTGAGGCTTCTAATTGGCCAAAATGAGGAGGTAGTTGTCAGAATTTTCAGGAGTAATAATGGAGGAAAAATCATTTTAGACAAAGTTGTATGAAATTAAGGAATTATGTCTCTTATGGTGACATTTTGGCATTTTGTTTTAGTGCAACTTTTGGAAATAATTCAGCTGCATAATGGCATCAATAATTTCGTGCATTACAGCCCAAAGAAGTGAAATTTGTGTGTTCCATGCATTATTTAGGTGTAGGCAAGGTATTCATGTAATTTAGAGAATTTACGGTTAAGGGCTTAAGTGAATTAGTAAGCAATTTGGGTGTTTTTGAGCAATTTTGGGTTCTAATCAATCTAAATACATAATTTTGAATCTAGATTAATATTTAGAATTTAATAAGCTTTAATTTGAGCCTAATATTGCTTAGGTTTCGGTATATGTATCGAAAATCCCAATTGCAAGCGCCAAAATCAGGACAAAATCGTACTTTCACTTAAAAACTGCCCAAGGCCACCCGAGCTTAACCAATGGTTAATCATGGCTTAAAAACACATTTTAAAACATTTTAGTGAGGTTCGGGCTCAGTCGGCACGCACATCGGAGTTAAAACAGCCGCAGGGGCATTTTGGTCTTTTCGTGCGTCGGAACTCAAAATTGAGATTCTTCTGCTCTATTAACACACATAACACAAACAATCCCTTATTATTCTCAAAACATCCCCTTGAGAATATGTGGGGCCCACAATCCTCATTTTTAAGTAAAATAACAGGACATTTTGGTCATTTTATACGTCTGAAATTGAGATTTGCGACTCTCGCATGAATCGTTCCTAACCTCTCTTCTAATGTTATATTCCTTTATTGAGGATTGTTCGGCCTCAAATCTTATGTAATAATTACCTACGGTAATTCAGTAATTGAGTAATTTCTAATGACAGTAAAAATTACAGTAAAAATTGGGGCGTTACATTTTTGGGTTAAAAATTATGAATTTTGGTTCTTGAGCTGAGGTGGACTAGTTTCTGACCACTAAATTTGTAGAATTTTGTTAATACAGTTAGAGAACTCTATTTACCCTAAACTTTTTACAGGACCTTGATGACATATTGACGTGTCCTTGATAATTTTTACAGCCTCTGAAATGATTGTTTTATGCACAAATAAATTTGTGCCATGATAGTGTGAAATCTGCCATTGTGCTAAGAATGAATTGATGAAATAATGGCACCTTCTACTAGTATGACAGGAGCACATGAATATGAATATGAATAACTAATCATGTGAGCTTAACAATGAGGTTAGGTATACATATATATGAATGCTTATTACAATTACTCATATGTGAAAGAAAAGTATAAGATTTTGTTTCTTGGGCTGGAGAAAGTAAATCCAGTTTGTTGGGGAAAGTAAACCTGACTATCAAGAAAAGCATAAGATTTATAATCCTTGGACTGGAGAAAGTAAATCCGGTCTGTCGAGGAAAGCAAACCCGACTACCCTTGAATTGAGTCGGGGAAAGTAAACCTGGCTAGGAATAGGTCTGTGTGAGAATTGGAGAAAGTAAATCCAATGATCATGTATAGGAATGAGCTCAATCCTAAAAAGCAGTCTATTACCCATTATTGCCACACTGGGGACGACGGTATGTAACGCCCAGACGTGACAAGATTAGTCAAGGGCTAAGGCAAGTTTAAGAAGTAAATTTTCTAAGAAATCCTTTGTCTTATATGCCAAGTGAAGAAGTTTAGTATCGATATTGAGACCAATATATTTAAGTGGAAAATTAGTAGTATATGATGTTGAGTAGTATGGTATATGTACATTAAGTGATTGAATGTTAAAAGTAACCCACTTCGAAAGTATGACTTGGAACTTTAAAAATAAACCGTTATTATATGATGCATGACCACTTTTTCTTAATAAACCGAAGTGGCTGGGGCGATGACGATGACATTATGATTGTGTATTTGGGGGAGTTACCCTACTGAGAATTGTATAATTCTCACCCCTTTGTTTTTGTGTTCCCGTGTTGTCTCCAAGTTGATGCAGAAAATCAAGAGACTGCTATGTAAAAGAACTCAAAAGTGCAATAGTGTAATAGTTAATGCTTTTATTATGTTGTATCTAGCGGAATGGACAAAGGTGTGTTAAAGCTCATAAAAGAGCTTCCTTTATGTACTGAACTTTGTATTAAATAAATATTTTGGTTTCATTGCTATATATTTCAGTAGAATTATGACCTAGTTATCTCGCGAATCAATCGAAATGGCTATAAATATTTAAAAAAGGTCCGCTAATTTATAAGTAATAACTCTCGAGTATGATGTCATGACTTAAGGATGACATTGTACTTGGGAAGATGTTACAATGCGCTAATTAGTTTTGAATGACAACAAAGCTAATTTAAAGAAAATGCTTTGAAGAACGTCTAATAGTTCTGTTGAGTTTCTTGTAAGATTATAACAGGATTCTATCATTTAGCAAGAGCAAGTCTTACCCAATTGAGGATAAAATTTACTCTAAATGTGTAAACATGTTTATCTCATGTTGAGAAACATGACCAAAAAAGGAAGTGAAATTATATCCCTATTCAAGCGCAAGATAGCTAACGATTTGAAGAAGATATCAACGCTGCAAGAAATCAAGATTTGAGACTTCAGAAAGTAGCACTAGACATCAGAAAAGTATGCTTAAAATAAAGATATCAAGCAATCTCTGAAGACCAGATGTTTTACTATCTTCAATCAACTCAATTGCAAATCAGTTATCATCATAAAGCTTGGATTGAAAATCATCAAGAATCTGCTACTGTATGTTAGAAAGTTCACTTCAATGTGGAGTACTGAATGTTACTAGAAATGAAGGGAAATTTGAATTTTAAATTTTAATATGAATTTGAAAAATTAAATCCCAGTGTCAGAACCGGTTAATTATCTCTCTTGTCTTTGAAGTCAACTATCCTAACTCTTAGAAGAAAAAGTTCAGAGACATGGTTCAGAAAGTAATAGCAGTTTTCTAAAGAGCATTAGAAACCTTTATTGCACAACCACTTCTGCAAACTGATATGACAAACAGACAGGCTATTCTTCTAGAGTATCCTTCCAATACACAAATAGAAGATCAACACGTATTCCTAGAAGATCTAATCAAAGGTAACGATCACCAAGAAGACTGTAACACCCTAAAAATTAGTTAAAAATTAATTTGAGCTTTATTATTCGTAATTTAAAAAATATGACACTTTTAACAATGATGAGGACGGTCCAATGGTTTTGTAAAAAAAAAAAAAATGAATAGTATTTTACGGGCCCCACAGAGACAGCTGAAACCCCTGATTTGAGACCTGAAGGTGCCCGAAATTTGGAAAACATGGGAATAAGATTAGAAATAGATAGAAATAAAGATTTTATACCTGGAATTAATTTTCGGGCAATGTTTGATTACTCGGGTATAGTGTTTCACCAGTTCGGTGAAATTTTGGTGTGCGATTTTTAACACCGAAAGCTAGTTAATCTCTGCAAAATAATGAAGTCTATCCCTTTGAATGCCAAATGAATGGCTAAGATTTTATCTTGGATGAAAGATCAAATCTTAGCCATTGATATTAAGTTCCTTTAATGAAAAGCAATTATGCTTTATGTTAACCAATCACATTATTTCTTACAACATATATATGAGCAAATTTCTTCTCCAAGAAGCCATTGTCATCCTCAACAGCAACCATACAGCCAGCATTTCCATTTCCTTCTTCATCAAAACCTTGATTTCAACCTCAAAAATCCTATGCCAAACCTTGATGAAATCAAAATCTTCCTTCGCAAAAATTGTTCTACACTTCAACCTCTACAAATATAACCGATTAGAATCTTCAAACCTCACCTCATTACCTCAACCATCACTGATTAGAGGAGGTTTTGATTGTGTTTTAAGAGCTTTGGAGTGAAGAACTTCCATTTTGGAGCAAACTAGAGACAAGGATACATTAGCTTTCAAGAGTAGGGTTTTCTTTGGCCTTTTTCTTTCAAAACTTTTCTGAGCAATTCTTACTAGTTTCAGTGTGAAATTTCTAGTTAATTTGGTTGATATTGATGTATGAGTTTTTCTGAAGTGTTTAGATGAGGTTAGAAAGATCATTTTGTCAAAAGATGTTGAGTGATACTTGTTGGATTTTCGGTTTTCTTATAGGCAGTGTGTGATCATGAATTTTCTGGCCATTTTGGTGGGCTCGAAAAAATATATGTTGAAGCTAAAATCTTGGGGTAGTCCCTCGAATTTTCTTGGGTTCTTATTTGGAGTCAAACTTCTTTAAAAAAATCAAGAACTGAAATCAAGCATATGCTGTCTGGATTATAGGAATTGAAGCTGTGATTTTGTATAATTTTGTTACAACAGCAAATGATTGAATTATCCTTTGAAAGTTTTACAGGATGCTTAGAACACCTGAAATTATAACCGTGATTTTTATTTTGAATTGATTCAATCACTTGCTAGGGTTAAAAATTATGAATTACGGTTCTTAAGCTGAGGTGGAGGGGTTTCTGACCACTAAATTTGTAGAATTTTGTTAATATATTTAGAGAACTCTAATTACCCTAAAACTTTTACAGGACCTTGGTGACACATTGAGGTGTCATTAATAATTTTTATAGCCTCTGAAATGATTGTTTTATGTGCAAATAAATTCATGCCACAATAGTGTGAAATTTGCCATTGTGTTGAAAATAAATTGATGCTTTGAATTGATGAAATAATGGCATTTTGTATGAGTATGACATGAGTACCTAAATATGAGTATGAATAATTGAGCATGTGAGCTTATTGCTGAGGTTAGGTACACATAGATATGAATGCTTATTGCAATTGCTCATATGCGAAAGAAAAGCATTAGATTATGTTTCTTGGGCTGGAGAAAATAAATCCAGTTTGTTAGGAAAAGTAAACCTAACTACCAAGAAGAGCATAAGATATATAATCCTTGGGCTGGAGAAAGTAAATCTGGTCTGTTAGGGAAAGTAAACCTAACTACCCTTGAATTGAGTCGGGGAAGGCAAACCTGGTTAGGAATAGGTTTGTGTGAGAATTGGAGAAAGTAAATCCAATGATCATGTATGGGAATGAGCTCAATCCTGAAAAGCAGTCTATTACCCATTATTGCCATACTGGGGATGGCGGTATGTAGCGCCCAGATGTGACAAGATTAGTCAAGGACCAAGGCAAGTTTGAGAAGTAAATTTTCTACGAAATTCTTTGTCTTATATGCCGAGTGAAGAAGTTTACTATCGATATTGAGACCAATATATTTAAGTGGAAAGTTAGCAGTATATGATGTTGAGTAGTATGGTATATGTACATTAAGTGATTGAATGTTAAAAGTAACCCACTTCAAAAGTATGATTTGGAACTTTAAAAATAAATCGTTATTATATGATGCATGACCACTTTTTCTTAATAAACCGAAGTGGCTGGGGCGATGACGATGACATTATGATTGTGTATTTGAGGGAGTTACCCTACTGAGAATTGAATAATTCTCACCCCTATGTTTTTGTGTTCCCGTGTCTTCTCCAGGTTGATGAAGAAAATTGAGAGACTGCTATGCAAAAGAACTCGAAAGTGCAATAATGTAGTACTTAATGCTTCTATTATGCTGTATTTAGTGGAATGGATATATATATGTAAATATGTTAAAAGACAAAGGTGTGTTAATGCTCATAAAAGAGCTTTCTTTATGTACTAAACTTTGTGTTAAATAAATATTTTGGTTTCATTGCTATATATCATTTAGTAGAATTATGACCTAGTTATCTCACGAATCAATCAAAATGGCTATAGATATTTAAGAAAGGTCTGCTAATTTATAAGTAACAACTCTCGAGTATGATGTCATGACTTAAGGATAACGTTGCACTTGGGAGGATGTTACAAAGACCATCTAGATATATGAGATGTGCTCAAACAATATGAAAGAGACACTGCGTAAAAAGAGAAAACTCTATAAAAATCTTTTTTCATCTCCAATAAGATTCATATCGTAATGTAATCAAATTCCTTACTTGTAAAAATCTTTCTTCTACGTTCTTAAGTAGATTATGTTCTCCGTAGGAAGAAATGATAGAAGGAAGTTATTTAAGTTTTTCTAGGATTTTTTCATGTATATGTTAAGGAAACTTGAGTGTAGGTTATTTTGAGTGGCAACCCAAACACAAAACCTTTGTATCCTCGATCTAGTAGTGATTGCTGTGAGATAAGTTGGAGAGGCTAATATAAAACTACTTGCAATGTGATAGTGAGGTGTTCTTACTGATCATGGTTTGACTTGGAGAGGCTAATTAAAGACTACTTTCACCAGGACAGTAGCAGGTGATTTACTTGTCACAAGTTTAGCTTGGAGAGGCTAGTGAAGAACTACTCGGTACAGCTTACAGAGGCTAGTGAATCACTACTCAGTTTGTGGCAGCAAGGTTGTCTGTTGGTCACATATGAGAGCTTGGAAGGCTAATATAAAGACTATCCAGTTGTTCTTTCTCTAGTTTGGGAAAGATGAATAGTAGAACCTCAACATTTGTTGATTACTAGATGCAAGTAGTTTTGCCTGAATCAGTATAAAACTCTGGTGCCATATCTTCTTCTCCTTAATCTTCCTAATTTCATCTTTGTTATATTTTCTTGTTAGACATATTCTGAAGGTATACTTAATGTTTTTGTATTTCCTATCATTTTATTTATTAATTCACTTTTTGAGATATGCTTCACAGTTGAACATGATCTAGCACAGTGTTTTATGATTTCTCATTATTTGACAATTACTTCAGAAATATGCTTTCTAAAGCAAATAAAAAATATTTTGCTACACTATAAGTTTATACTTAATAGTATTTGTTTTTAATGTTTTAGATGAGTAAAATGAAGTAAAGCAGACTTCAACCCCCTTCTGATACACTTTCTTACCTACAAAGAATGTGATTGTTAATTAATTACTAAAACTTAGATTTACCCAAAGGAAAATCTTATCCTGTGATTAATAAACTTAAATGTGAGAAATTAAAATCCTTGAATCAAATATGCATATTGTCCAAAGATAATATCAGTATTTGATTGAGAATATTTAATTTTTCAATGACAATAAAAATGGCATTTATTTATGTTAGTGTATTGTAGTATTTGCCCAAAGGTGAACTAGGATATGCTTTTGATGTGTTTTGTAATATGAATGTATGATAGAATTAATATGAGCATTATATGATTTATTTTGCATCAATTTCTCTTCATTCTTAAGTTTCATCTATTACCATTTTTAATGGCTTGAACTTCTCTGAATAGGGTGAACAAGTGAAATTCTACTTTGGTGTTATGGATCTTGACTTGTCACTTTTAGAAGAAAAACCCATTGTCACTAATGATAGTGATGAGGAAAAGAAGTATGGCTTTAATGCATAGGAACGTTCTAATTGAGCATCAAGTTTATTCGAATTACTATTGCAAACAACATTAAGATTATCATTCCACAAACAAAAAGGTGCTAAAGAATACCTTAAGTTTGTGGAAGATCATTTCCATTCTGCGGAAAGTTACTAGCTAGTATGTAACACCCTAATATTTAACTAAACACACCTAGGACGCATTTAAGTTAATTATTAGTTATTACTCTTTTGTTCCAGTTTTTAACTCAAAACTTCTTGAAAATACTTTAGTGAAAATATGGATAAAATTTTTTTTTGAACTTAAATACCAAAACATAAGCCGCGCATATTAAATATCTAACGTCATTCATCTTGCCTGCGTAAGAGAGATGTTAGAAACAAATAACAGGTAAATACATAATACAACCATGGTATAACATAACTCAAATAATAATAACATATTAATAACTGTATCATAATAGTGATGTCCTATAAACATAAGGACATCAATATATATCTATCAAGAGAATACAAACTGACAAACGAGATACGATCACTCTAAAGGCATATATCCAAAGGGAAACTATCTCCGTTAAATCTCTTGTCTATAACATAGCTCCCTCGTCCACGTCTCAAAGAAAATCACGAACTACTCCATCATCTTTGTCTGGAGACGACACAGAAAAGAAGATGGATGAGAAACTTATACAAGAATCTCAGTAGGGCTTCCCGACTCTAACACAAGTGTCATCATCATCGTCCCTAGGAACCTTGGGTTTAATTATGAAAATGGTGGACATATATATAAGGTTCATTTATTAAGTTCTGAATTCCATTAGCCGAGGCCTGTATCTTTTAGCATGAATCTTAATGTCATGAATGCAACATACTAGTCATGAATGCATGTCAATATCATATACAAAATATCATAGAATTCATAAAACATTACATATGATATAAAGAACATAGAATCATGATCATCATTCTTATAGGTGACTTAAACTTCTTATTCTCTTTTCCTTGGGGGCCGCCTATACTCTCTCTTTTCTTGAGATTTCTAGGTTATGAGCTCATACCTCACTAGTTGTCACTAGCATAATCTTATCCCTTTTGATAAGTTAAATTTTTTACTCTTAAGGTACGGGATAGAGGGCATTAAGATCACTTTTCGTAACCTTTAATTCAGGGAGTCTAAAGGATCACTTCCTATTTGGATCACCTCTCATAACCTTTAATTCGGGGAGTCTAGAGGAATATTTTCATGTGTTTTATGTCACCTTTAATCTTGGCATGATATATAGAGATGCAAACATGAATAACTCATCATTTCAATATTTCATGCTCATAAACTTCATGAACTTATGCATCTCAATGAATCTAACATAACCATAACATGCCATAATTTAAATTACATAAACATGCATCTAATCCATATAAATTTCAATATATGAACATAGCCTTAACAAGATATCAATCATATTCATCCCATCAAATTATTAATATTTACACTTAAGCCCTAAAAGGGTCAAATCATAATTTCTCAAAAGTTACGAGTCAAAATGTAAATACCCATGTTTAACACATTCCTACAAACTAGAGATCTTTAATATTAACCAATACTTTCAAGAGACATAACTACTAGAACCATTTAAAACTTATCATAAAAACCTTATCATAAAAATCTTTTAGGGCTATAGACCAAATTTTAACATACTTTAGGGGTCAAAGTGCATAATCGCTTGTTTTTAATATTTAACAACAACCGAAATTTCTAAAACTTCATCTAAACTTCATAAATGGTATTTTGGACTCATGGACACATTCAACATCATTAGTAGCTCTAAATAAAATCATTTGGCTGAAATAATATAGTTGATAGTTCAAAACACAACTTTCTGTATTTTGTAAAATGGCCCAAACTAAACTTGTAATTACCATTTTATGCATCTATGGTACCAAAAACAATTTTTACAACAAATATTAGAAGTTTTTAAGTATGTGAATAACATGAATAGCCTTGAACAACTCTTGAACAGAATCAAAAAATTAATCTCTCAAAACTCCATAAAATCACAACTTTGATCCTTCCTAGTTACTAGACATTCTCAAAATGCTAAAAACAATTTTTATAACAATTATTAGTGATTCTTAAGTGTGTGAACAACAATGAACAGTAATGAATAGGGTCAAACAGTAATCAGAAAAATTAGTATTCTAAAAGCTTCATAAAAACATAATTTTGATCCTTTTAGTTACTAGTTTTTCCTAAAACACTAAAAACAATTTTTACAATAACTATTAGTGATTTAAACTCATCTAAGCATCCTAAATCATTAACCATTCCAGTTCTAAAGGATTTGATCAAAATACTAAAACTTTAGCATTTAAAATCATGAGAAAAACCATATTCCTAATCTTTTGCAATTTCTAGGTCTTTCAAAATTTCTTTATATTACTTTAAAAACAAGATCATACCTAAAAATAAAATATATAAAGCTTTAAATCAGAACTATATAAGGGCCAAAAATAAATAGATGGGAAGTATCCATAATCAAAATTGCTATTTAAGATAAAAGAAGCAAGTCTTGAGTTTTAGAATTTAAGTGATGACTAGAATCATAAACTTATCTTGTAACTTATTATTATCATTATAAGGTGATAACTTGGAAATATAAATATGAGATGCAAGGCTAGAAATATAAATATGAAGATGCAAATTCATTTTTAGGTCTTTATGATTTAGGTGATAACTTGAAATATAAATATAAATATGCAAGTTCATATTATTATCTTCAAGAATTAAAGTGATAACTTGAAATATAAATATGATTATGCAAAGCTTGAAATATAAATATGATGTGCAAGAACTTATAACATAAATATGGATGCAAATTCATTTTTATGTCTTATTAAGCTTAAAACTCAAGACTTAGCAATTCCTTTATTAATCTTTTGACATCAAGAATTAAACCTTGGGCTTTATAGGTCATTTAAATGATAGATTCATAACCACCACTATGATTCCTCATCATCAAGCCATGGTCATTATCAAATCATAAAAACCGAAAATATAGAGTAAGAATAAGAGAAATAACATGAAATAAAATCCCTACCAAGTTGTTTCTTGTTATCAAAAGGTAATGCTTGATCTTTAGAGAAGTTAGAAGAAGAAAATATGTCCTTGATGAGTCCTATCAATTTGGCCAAAATTAGAACAAATGGAGGGAGGATTTTTCTTGTGTTTTTGTGTTTGATAATGGAAATGTTATATATTTAGGAGTTGATTTATGGTTAGGATGTGTATACTTGAGGTTTAGAACTTGATTAGAGGTTGGGAATGGAGTCTCTTGAGTATGAATGAGGAAGAAGAAGAGAGCTGGAAATATTGAGAGAATTAGAGAACTTTGAGCAAACTTTGAGTAAGAAAACTATTAAGTAAGAAAATGCTAAGGCTAGGAATGTTTGTGTGTGTATTTTGGCTTGAAAGAAACACATATTTATAGGGGTTTGGGGCTGTATGGTCACTGCTTTCATGGCTAGAAAATCAAGGTTTTATTTCATTTTTCAATTAAAGAAAACATAGAAAAAGAATGCTTTTATTCTTATAATAATTTGGTTCATGCATAATGGATGAAAACATTAAAATATGATGCTAATGTAAGACATTGTTGCTGATCAAATCATGGCTGAAATGGGTGGGTTTTCTTTTGATTAAACATAGCCAAAAATAATGCAAAAGAAAGCTAAAGGTATGGTGTTATGGTTGGATATGTTTCTTTGTTGGAAAAACAATAATGTATGGTGAACATGGAGCATTATGGCCGCTGGTTTTCTGGTCCCATTATGATCAGATTTGTGTTGTTTTACAAGTTGTAAATCATGTATTAGATGTGTAATTACTTAGGTAAAAGGTTAGGAATTGATAGATTAGTGAAAATGGTAAAAGGTTAAGTGTTTAGGACAATTTAAGACAAGGTAAAAAGAATAATCATACACTAGTAAATGAAGTTAATCTCATATGAGTTAAAATCAATTTGTAACATAAGTCTTAAACTTAGGATAGGAGAATGTAAATATACTAGATTTTACCTAAACTGTAATCTTAACTTTGATCTCAACATTACTAATTTTATGAGCTTTTGTAATCAAGGAAAGGTAATTTAATTTTACCTTTGGTAATCTTAGGCTCTAATTACCTCAAGTAATTATTTTTAACCTTGGTAATTAATTTTTAACTCAAGGTTAATGAATGAAATCAATTTCAATTCAATTAGAGCTTAATACTGCCTTAATTACATAAATAAACTCATTTAGCATAATTAGGGGTAACAAGGTAATTTCACGTAAAAACCTCCTGTAAATACTGGATATAACATCCTAATTTTTAACCCAATACTCTAGAACATACTTAGGTTAATCATTAGTCTGTTACTTCATAGTTCTCATTTTTACTTTGAAATACTTAGTGGAAAATACGGGTAAAAATTTTTTGAAATACAAAGTGAGAGCTGCGTGATGCGATATAACATGTAAAGGACAAAACATACATCTCATAACGTCATAGCATAATGAACATAAAGGCACATCATGAGAAACACTGAATATCATCTCATATATATATATAACTTGCCCACTTATAAGTGTGGGACTTAATTTAGTACAAAGGAATACATGAAAGAAAATACAACATAAACATAAACATAAACTACTCCCCTACCCGAGTGCATCTAATGGGGTAACCTCTAAACAGAAGAAGGTTTATCCTCGTCTATGCGGTGTGTGCACTAACCCGGGCCATCCACAGCCTCTTACTGGCGACTATCCCTCGAGCGTGGCACGTAACCAGGAAACTGAGCAAGCTCCTTCGACGAGAATAGGCGGAACGGGGCTCGGGAGTGACCTCCACGGCGCGGCCTCATCTCTGGTCGTCGTGCAAGCCTCGGCTGAGTCACGGTGGGCTCGCTACCCTCCCCAAGGTACATGGGTATGGTGGGGGAAGATCCCTCGGAGGGTACCTGGGTTGCCGAATCCTCGGAAGGATCCGTCTCCGAAAAAGACGACGGGCAATGGGGCACATACTGGGGGTAGTCTCGAATGGCGGACGCAGACGGTGGAGTACGGCGAAGCCTCTCCTCTCGGGGACGCGCGCACTCGAACACCAGGTCATCGCCAAAAAGTGAGACGGGGGAGAAACGATGGGAATTTACAGGGGGAGTGAAGGGTCGACCCATGAACATGAATACTTTAACCGTGCATCGACCCACAAAATGGAACGACCCGTGGTCCGGGTCATGGTGCACCTCCCATGTCAGCGTGTCCACGAATACCACGAATGTTGCCATATGAAGACGTGACGGAAAGAAGAGATAGAGGGAGTGAGAATCTTGCTAAAGAATCTCAGTAGGGCCTCCTACTACCTAGGTGTCATCATCTACGTCCTCAAGAACCTTGGGTTTATTTTCGTAGAAGCAAGTGAGCATGCATTGAGTTCATTTTAAACTTAAAATATACTTTAGCCAAGGTCCATTCATTTTAGGATGATCTTAATGTCATGAATGCAACACAATAGAGAATGTATGCATAGCGCTACCTAATGCACATACATAAATCATATCGTCAAGCATCATCATACTTAGTGGCATAAAGTGGCAATAGAAACATTCATATGGGACAAACTTAGTGACATAATCATAATCATGAAACTTCTCTTCCTCATGGGCCGCCCTAAAAGACAAGCGCTGCAGGGTGCTCGGCCGAACCGGTGTCACCCAGAACGTGTCACATCTCTAGGTTATGAGCTCATACCTTAACTAGTCGTCACTAGTTCTTACTTACCACTTAACGATAAGCGTATCATAAATCATAAATCCCGACTATCTGAGTACGGGTTAGGGGGCAATTCTCTTAAGGGTGCTCGGCCGAACCGGTGTCACCTAAAAGT
The DNA here is from genome assembly GCA_031216125.1 of Dalbergia cochinchinensis. Taxonomy (NCBI): domain Eukaryota; kingdom Viridiplantae; phylum Streptophyta; class Magnoliopsida; order Fabales; family Fabaceae; genus Dalbergia; species Dalbergia cochinchinensis. The sequence continues at coordinate 50,527,494 of CM062377.1, forward strand.
ATAAATTGGTACCGATGTCACATGAGTTCTATGGAGGTGCTCGGCCGAACCGGTGTCATCCTAGAACCCATCTTAGTACCTTAATTTTCAAAATCTCTTTTAAGTCCCCAAATTCGTCGGGAATTCGATGGTACAATGGCATTATGCCGAATTCCTTCCAAATTTGCTTTATGCCACATAAACATATATCCTCATGAATTCCTCATATGAATAACATCATCATCATTTACATACCACATGCATCATCATAGAACATTCAAACGCTTACCCTTACGGTAGCTTATGCTTTGACCCTTACGGGTCTTAATCTTGAGATGTAGTTCTCTAACATCTGTCGTTCATATTTTATGCACCTAAGGGCTCATAATTAATCATCATTCCTAATTCTCATATTCATTCTCAAATCTGAAAAGCATAGGGCAGAATTTCTAACTTGTGGTTATGGGGTTCTAGAACTTACGTTTTAGACCCTTTCTTGGTTCCGTCTTCGCCTAAGGTGCTATAAATTAAATCTAAATCAATTATGAGACATTCCTATGCTTAAGAAATAATTATAAATCACATTTATCATGTTTTAATGTTGCTGGACAGAATCCAGAAAACTAAATGTTCTAAGAGTTCTACATTTGCATTTTTATGGTTTTCTAGTTACTAGTTTCCCTATAGATGCTAAAATTCAATTCTAATTCAAATGTTACCAAGTTTCTCATGTCTAAACAATCCTAATCTGATTATGTTCCCATTAAAACAGTTTGGATAAGTTCCAAAAATAAATGGGTCTAAACTATGTTAAATTTCAGCTTTACGGTATTTCTAGTTAGCTAGTTTCTTACCTATCATGCATAGAATCGTTTCTACATCATCATGTGATATTTTCACACATTCAAACACATCAACACATCATCATACAGCCACAAGCTCATCATGATAGTACCGAGAACATCTAGCTTCAATAAGAGAACTATATTGACATCTCTAGGTACATAAGTTAACTAGTTTCTCTTGGAATCAATTTAAAATTTCTAAAACTCTTTGCGAATCATTTTAATTCATCAAGAGGCTAAGAGAAGCCTTAGGTCAGTGACCAAAATATATTTCATCTTCTAAAAGGGAATAAAGCCATATCTCATGATAACATAACCTTGTAAAGATTTGTAAAACTTTAAGAAAAACTTAGAACATAGACTATTGGTCCTTATAGCTAGATGAAAACTCATTGCAAGTCCATCATCACTACTTGGCCGAAAACATGCATTCAAAGAATGCATTCACATTAATCTTTAACTTGGAATGAAATGGGCAAGTCTTTGAGCTCTAGGTTCTTAAGTTATGACATAAAATAGACGTGCTCATACTTTTCATTTTTAATCTTGCTTAAAAAATAAAGTGATGACTTAAATTAAATATGCAAGGCATAAACTTAAACGTGCAAGCTTGAAAGTAAATATGCAAGGTTCGATTCTTTATTTTAGTGCTCTTGGCCCAACAACAATCGACTTTAAGGCCGAAATAGAAAGGCATTCGAGAAATTAATTAGGTGATAATGCAAGTTCAATTCTTTATTTTAGTGCTCTTGACCCAACAACAATCGACTTTAAGGCCGAAATAGAAAGGCTTTGAGAATTAAATTAAGTGATGGTGCAAGTTCCATTTTAATCTTTATGTTCTTAGGTGATAGCTTGAAAGTAAAAGTGCATAGCAAGAATGTAAATATAAATGCAAGCATAAAATAAATTATGCAAGTTCATTTTATCTTTCTATAGCTCTTAACAAGACTTTAAAGGAACTCAATCCTCAACCCAAACTCATCCAACCAAGGTTAAGTAAAGCTTAGAGTTCCTAGAACTCAAGACAACATTCTTAGAAAATCAAAACATTGAACATGTAGAAGAAAAGGAAATGGCCGAAACATTCTAGGCAAGAAAAAGAATATTTGAAAACTCTAGAGTCCATGATCTTGGTGATATATTAACACCAACACCATGAGTCCTCATCATTGAGTTCATAGAACCATTTCAAAACACCATCAAAGCTAAAGTTCTCAAGAGTTCAAGAAAGGAAGAACTAGAAACATTTTTGCTCAAGAACAAAGATCAAGCTCTAGAGTTTGTTTCAAGTGATGAACATCATCATGAAACTCTCATCATCAAGCTCTCATTTCTTTGAACTTCAAGGCCCATGGCCAAAAATGAGAAATAAAAAAGAGAAGAAAAGAAGTTCTAAAAAGAATCAAGAGAAACTATGAACATAAAGCTAAAACAAGAACTTTAAAGAAAGAAGTACTTGAAAGAAAATCCCTACTTGGTGTGATGATCTTGAAGATGGAAGAAGAAGATGAAGAAGATGGAGAGCTTGAAGAACTTGAAGAACACTAAAACTTTGAGAGAAAAAGAAAACTTTGAAAGTGCACTAACTTAGCAAATGATCTAAAAGTGGTGCAAGCTTCCCAAGGCCATCTATTTATAGAGAATTGAAGCAAATGGAGTGGGTGAAGGGCTGATGAAGCTTCGGCCATGAGGAGTGCAGAATGGGAGAGAAAAATATCTCTTACAAGGCATGGTTCAAAGCATGGTGGAAGCATGGTCAAGCATGGGCTCAAGTATGGTGAAGTATGGTTCAAGGCATGGTTTTTTGAGTGAGAAAACAATTCAATATGTGGTCAAATGGGGGTGAGAGTTTCGGCCATGTGCATCAGATTTGGGAGAGGATTAGTTTGCATTTTAATTGTGGTTTAGAGTTGTGTTTAGGTGTATCTTTGATTATGCTTAAGATTAGGAATTTGTAAGAAAGTGTTTAGGTGAGGAAATGGGTAATTAAGGTTGGCAAGACATAATTAGAGAGTGTTCTTGCATCATTAGTGAGTTATAAATTCATTTTAGTCTATAAACAATTCTAGACACAATTTCTTGATTTAAGGAATTGGAGAGAGAAAATACTATTCAAGATTCCAAGACTAGGAATCTTGAGTTTAAAAAGGGATTGAAGTTTAATCTAAGCAATTTTAGGTTCTAATTAAATTTAATAAATTATTTTGACTCTAGATTAATTAGAAAAATTAATTAATCTTCGTTTAAAGCCTAATATTGCTTAGGTTTGCTTAATTACATCATTAAGCTCAAAAACGCCATTCTAGGGGCAAAACCGTAATTTTGCACTAAAACTGCCCGGGACAGCCGGGACTCAAACAGATGTTTTGAAACATGTAAAAACATGGTTTTAAACCTCTGGGGAAAGTTCCGGGCTCAAACGGCACCTTTACCCGCGTAAAACACTACAAGGATATTTTGGTCATTTTGACCTGAAACTGCGGAAAATGAGACTTCCGCCTCCGGAACCATTCAAGGGCCATTCAATCCCCTTCAAACATTGAGTTGGCCCTTCGAGGACTGCCGGGTCGGCCATCCTCGAATTCCGGGCCGAAAATGACCTCAGGGGCATTTCGGTCATTTTCCACTCAGACAGAAAAATCGGGGCGTTACACTAGACATTCTCAAATCATACATGAAATAGTCAATTTGAAATTTTGGGTGAAAACAGAATTCAAAGATTATATAATTTCATGTAAAATTATTACAGGGGTAAAATAGTAATTTTACGTATGGTAAAAATTGAGAATTGAGAATTTTACCTCTAAGGCACATATAATCCCCATCAAGCATTGAACTAACCCCTCAAAGATAATCTAGATTGGTTATCTTTGACTTTCTAGGTAAAAATGACCTCAAGGGTGTTTTGGTCATTTTACACGTACAGAAAAATTGGGGTTAGCGACTTTCACACAAATCGCTATTCAAATTTCTCATAAAGTTTCTTTAATGTTACATTCCTTTATTGAGGATTATTCGGCCTTGAATTACATGCAAAATTACCTATGGGCATTTTGGTAATTTGTACACAGCAGTAAAAATTGGGGTGTTACAGCTTGGCCACCCTGGCCGAGTTGGCCCCATGGGTTGGATATGTGCCCCCTGTTGACGAGCAGGAGTAGGAGCTGGTGGTTGACTCTAGTGCACACACCCGTATATATTTAGGATAACCTTCTTTTGTTGATTAGAGGTTATCTATTTTAGATGTACTATTGATAGGAGATTCAAATGTATTCTCTTATGTTTTCTTTATGTTATGCATAGATGACTGTATTAACTCTACTACTACTAGTCTGGTATATGGTGTAACTATTTATAAGTCTAACCATGATGTTGTTTCATGTATGGTTTTATGTTCCATTTGAGATGTCATGATTTACCCTTTTAATTATCTACAGGGCAACGATGTAGTTTACTTTATGTGTACGTATGGCTCACGTTTTGTGTTTTTCATTCCAAAGGAAAAATTTTACCCATATTTTCCTAAGTATATTCTGAAACCTGGACTAAGAACTGAAACAAAAGTGTAATAACTAATAATTAACTTGAATACATCATAGATGTATTGAGTTAAATATTAGGGTGTTACAATTTTGTCCACATACAGATCAATCTTATTTGGCTAGAATCAGAGCTATTTTGGAAAAAGACTTTCTGAGTGGTATTAGAGCATTTTAATTTTCTAAATTGAAAATAGCTTGATTATCAGAGTCATTGTTACTTTCTGAACTCATTTGATTTATGTATCTGAGTTTATGATGATAATACTTTTGATTTTAATCTTTGTCAAAACATAATACTCAGCATAATTTCTTCTAAAAACTCATCTTTCTCATAGAATCAGTATAAGATTTTATGTAAGCAATAATTTAACACATAAAACTAATAATTATGAAAGATGCAGGAGTTCTAAAATGTATATGCCAGATTACAAGCTTGTGTATCAAAACATAAAAAGAAAAAAAAAAACAAATGTTAGACATATGTGTGTCAAAGTATACTTGTACATTTTTGTGAACAAGTTTGCTTCTGAACCATGTACTTTAGAACATACAGATATATCAGAGTACATGGGCATGTATATTTGGGTAGTATAACACTTACATATGTCAAAGCCATTTAAAACATATGTATATCAGGGCAAGTATAAAAGCATCAATCACACATATATTTCAAAATAAGTGTGAGACCAGGATATATAATTATCAGAGCATAAAGAAGATAATAATTATATCATAGAAAGAATAACTTGATTCAGAACATAAGAAATGATAAGTATTATACCATAAGGAAAATGATAAATGTATCAAAGCATGCATAATCAAAAAGATAAATGTATTAGTGTATATGCTAGAAAAATTTGTTCCTAAAAAACAAAAAATTAAATAAATATAGACCAAAAATTAAAAAAAAATTATATGCATGATTCTTTCTGAAGCTCCCCCTCAGCTTGATCCTTTGACTCTCAGTACAAAAGATTTTCTTCTTCTTCTTTGTCTGTTTTTGCCATCAGCAAAACAGTTGTGCTTGAGGTCAAACTATTACTAGAATTTTGAGCTCGCTCAGGAGCAATTCCTCGTGTCTTCTTAGTTAAGCTCCAATGCCTTTGTTTGAAAGATCAACCTTGTCCAATCTGCCAACAATATCTCATTGGCTGTGTAGTAGAAGCTAGACGTTTGAAAGACTAGGCTGAGGCTCAGGTTGAGATTGGCTAGGTAAGTGCATTGTTGTTATTGCTAGGGAAGCCTAAAGAGTAGGCTCTGGGATGTCTAGAGGAATAGTGTCCCTAGACTTAGGACAGTCAGCTTTTTTTTCAATGGTAGCAGCAACAGTTGGTGGAGTTGTTGGTTGAATATCACTAGGTGAAATGATTATGGAAAAAATAGTGGCAGCAGGAGTTAAGGTAGGAATAGTTACAGTAAGAAATTAGCAGGATGAGTGGGAATATTAAGAATGCAAGCAAAGACAACATTAGCAGAGTGAGTAGGCTAAGCAGTGTAAGGGGAGCTAGTCTTTGAAGCTTCATCATCTTCCTTCAAGGGAATTATTTTGATGGAAGGAAAAGATTGAGCCATCATCAAGATCATGGCATTTGATGGTTCAACATCTTTTTCATCTGGCTTTTCCATGATAGGCTCCAGGGCATGAGAGAGCTTACTCATGTAGATCTTGAGCTCCTTAGAGCCTTCCCCCTCTGGTTGAAACTCTTCCTCCATGTTCTTAGACATGGATTTTAGCATCTGGTTTATACTGAGGGAGTCATCATCAGTACCTTTGGGATTGGTTTCTAGAACACTCTTAGCTTCAGCATCAGCTGCCTTCTCATGGTCCATTGATTGCTCAATGGCTTTTTCTAAAGCAGTCCAAGTAGCTTCTGGAGCATTTGTCAATCCTATGGTTGAGATGGTTTCTGACTGAGCCTGGCTTCTAGGTAGTGTAGTAGAAATGGGAAATATGTTGTACCCAAATTGTTGAGTCAATGACCTAGAAGGTTACTCTTCAATTACCACAACATGTTCAGGGATAAAAGATTTTGGCCTTTTCCTGTTTGAGCCCTGAGTGCCTTTGGCCTTTTCTACTCTCTAAGCTTCTTCTGTTTTCTTCTTCTCTTAGAGAATTTTATCTTCCTTGAGTATTCTTTTTGCTTCCTCTTTATCTTCCTCCTCTTTAGAAGAATCTATATCTTTCACATCATATATATTAGAAGTACAGTAGTCTTGGGCATATCTTTGGCCAAGTTTCTGAGCTTGTATTCAATGTCCCTTCTTTTGATAGGAAGCTCGTCAGGCCTTCCCTTAGGTAGCTCAATTTCTAAGGACTTTGCCTCAGTTTCTAAAGGCTTGGATGGCCTTGGGGAGTCAACTTTCTTTAGCTTCTTATCCTACCTCTACTTGCTTCTTCTTTCTGATCCGAGAGGAACCTCTACAAACTTAGTCCTCTCAGATTCTTCATCTTTATCAGATTATTCAGTGTCCTCAGTGCTGCTTTCAATGAGGATCATTTTTCTTTTTCCTTTCCTTTTCTTCTTCTCCTTCTTTGCTTCTTCTATAGCATTTTATGTTTTCATATCCCTGATCCTGGAATCGTATCACTTGGCACTAGTCTTGATAAGTATAAGTTTTGTCTTTCTAATAGTTTTGAAAGATGTCATGGTGTACTATGTGCCTATCATGTATTCGAACCATTCTTCACCCAAAGGATACCCTCATATACTAAAAGATTTTGGTTAACAGCATCCCATAGGGAACACTAGCTGTTCTTTTCTTTTCCTTGGTGATGGCACTTAACGTGAAGTCTATAATCAATCTCGACAGGTTGACCTTCTTCTTTTCTAGAAGGCAGTATAGCAATACACAATCCATGCCTGTTAGTATATCAATGCTTCCAAGTCTAGCCAAAATGGTAAACTGGACAATAGTAAAGACCTTCCTTACCCTGCCACTTGACACGGGAGTTGTAATTTCATAGGGTTTATGGATAATGGATTATGTGAGATACCTAGACACATCTCCTTTATTTATTCCCATGAGCGAGTCTAGTTGCTTGAAAAGGTGCAAATGATCTCTTCGTAAAGGGCTTTAAGCACATTACACAACTTCTTAACATTGAACTAATGAAGGTTTTCAGGGAGGTGTTTAGGGTTCACTTTTGTTAAAAGTATAATCTAGTCACCATCCTAGGAAAGATTCTGCCATTGAACTCTAAGAAGTCTTGCCATTCTTGAAAGAAAAGACCTCATTGACAATGGAGATTTCTTTGAGAAGCTCTTTACTTAGAGTTTTTTGCTGGAGCAACCTTTTTGAAGGAGAAGTTGCTCATGTAAAGATCTTGCATATCTAGATCATCATAAATGTAGGATGCTCCTTTTTTTGGTACACTATGATCAAGTTGCTTTCCTTCTACCATTAGGTTTGAGGTTTAGAGAAATAAAGGAATGAGTGTGAGGCTTTAAGATAAGAAGAGATCACAGGAGCAAGGGTTTGCAAGGAATGTTACAAGTTGAGGGAAAAATGTTTGAGGTTGAAGATGAAAAGCTTTTATGTGTATCATATGAGGTATGGGTAAGTTATTAATGTAACATGATAAAAAGTCTAGAAACTAACATGACATGAGAGAGAGAAACACCAAAAAGTGAGAATTATCCCACCATTAATAATTCTTTAGAAACCAAAAGTGGTATCTGAACTTAAGGTACAGTTTCTGGGCTGTAATACCTCAAGTACACGTGTCTATAGCTAAGTTTTGTACAGCCATAGGGTCCCCTGAGACCCACCCGTATTGCCGAGAAGGCCCTAGATGCATGAATGGCCAAGCTATACAGTTATAGGCTTTGCTTTCACTGCTATAGTAGTCTAGGACCGCTATAGCAGTCAGAGTGTTGGGCTGGCAGAGTTTGGCGACTCTGCCAACCACTATAGCCATCCCATATTGATGTGCGGCCAGGCTTAGGGGTGGCTTGACTGCTATAACAGTCCCACATCATATAGCAGTGCCCTTGGTCTCGTGAATAGTGCAAAACATCGCTGTTTCACTTAGATGAAACCCTACCCCCTTTATTGCCCTAAACTCAAGATTTTCTCCCCAAAACTAAAACCTTTTCTTCTGTAACTTTCTTCCACTACCTCCACTCTTAACCTCACTTAGATTTACCTCCCCCAAGCTTCAAGGTATGTATTTGTTGATAGATTATTCCTTCTTTCTCCCAATTCTTTCATGTTCTTGGTTTGAGTGTCTTTGTTTTCTCATTGTTGTCCAGTGGGGCTGCTCGCTCAATGTTATTACAATTAGTCTACGATAATCTAGAAGTAACCATAGATCATTGATGAATATATAGTTGTTATGGCATATGTTAAAC